>OX336344.1:12008706-13378048 GCA_946902875.1 Nematopogon swammerdamellus
TTGGATGGGAGACCGCTCGACCGTTGGAGGCTGACCGTGGTTCGGATTCCACGTTAAACTGTAGGTCCCTTCCCTTCTTAACTTACTAGGTGGTAGGGTTTATCCCGGCCGGGTTGGTACCACCGCACTGAGCGAAACGTCGGTCGAAACGGCTATGTAAATAATTCGTGTTTTCCGTCCAGTTCATTGTAGCCGACATGAAAATATGAAGGGAAGCACTGACATGGCACCTAGTTCACCCGGTGTTATGGGCTGACATCACGGATGTTGTAGGTGACGTGGCCAACCGTGTCAGTCTCCATAAAAAAAAAAATAATAATAATGTTGACGTTCTCGGCGGCAGGTTACGACACCGTGGAGCAGTACTGGGAGGCGCTGGTGGAAAGCGAGGGCGCCTACGCGAAGGCGCGCGAGCTGTGGGAGCAGGTACAGCCTCTGTACGAGAAGCTCCAGAAGTACGTCGCCATGAAGCTCACTGCGGCCGGCTTCACAATCAACACTGACATTTCTATACCGGTCCACGCTCTAGGTGAGTTCACTTACTTTTCACCCGACTACGGCGAGGCCAAAAGTGAGGGTTATCATAGGATGTGCAACATGCGGCACCGCCCCATCCATTCGTAGGGGAACTAATGTGGATATTCGGTGGTTGCAAGTGCCATACCGGGTTTGGCACGTGCCTTTTTTAAGGTTCCGTATCCGGTACGGGACCCTATTACTAAGCCTACGCCGCCGTCTTTCTATCTGTCTGTCTGTCTTTCTGTCTGTCTGTCTGTCTGTCTGTCTGTCTGTCCGTCCGTCCGTCCGTCCGTCCGTTCGTCCGTCCGTCCGTCCGTCCGTCCGTCTGACTTTTTTTTTATGTAAACCAGCATGGGTGGCTGTGCCGAGGGACCAATGGTGCAGTCGACAGAGCCAAAATCACCTCTCCTCGCGAAACCACGCTCAGTTAGGTGCCATGCCAGCAGATTTGCGGACTGTTGCTAGGCTGTCTAGCCCGTTAATACGACGCTTGAAGACACCCAGGTTAAAGGATTCAGGAAATGCACTCGCCGGAAGACAGTTCCACACTCTAGCGGTGCGACAAAGAAACGATTTAGAAAACCGATGGGTTCTCAAAAGCCCAATGTCAACGAGTCTCTCTGCGACGAGTCATCTTACCTATCATCTTGAACTATAATAGGTAGCCCGTTAAAATGTTTACAGAATATGTGTTATTTTGGCCGATATAACAACAAATAATAAAAATAAGAAAAAGTAAAAAAAACACAGGGGTTCCCATAGAAGAAACCAAAAAGTGTATGCGCGCGCGCCATATACCGAATAGATTATGAAGCATTTTAACTAATCATAACATTTAACTAATATGAAGCATTTCATAACACGCCATAGATGGCGTGAGTGGCGCTAGCCATGACATGGCGATACGGAACTCTCAGTGCGCGAGTTCGACTCGCACTTCGCCGGTTTTTTTATTTTATTACTTACACAACTAAGGCACATAATAGAAATGACTAAGGCTACGGAAAAAGGAGGGTTATAATTTTGTTTGCATATGAATGTATGTATGTGTGTTTATTTGATCCCTCACAGAGCCTAAACTATAACCGATTTCAGCATGTTGGTTTGATTGAGGCATTGTTGGACTCGACTCAATGGTTAAAAATCCCAAATTATCAAAATGGCGGGTGCCAGGCGCTTTATTATTATTGTCAAACATTGAAATGTATTTTTCTTTCTTCAAACTCTATCGAGTGGGGTATTATTTCTATCCTATCCTAGGATAGAAAATGGCTTATATAAAGTTTTCGACAAATCCGCAAACAATATAAATGTTACCTTATTCTGCCGCCACTGACTAGGTACTCAGTCAGTCTGGTTAAGAAATTAGACGTTAACTGAGAGACGGATAAGGGATAATGAATTACCTAACTCCAGTTATTTTTCCCACAAATACACAACCTCTTGACACATTTACTGGGCTCTTTATGTAAGTAGCCCAGGAAATATCCCAAAATATACTTACATGAAAATGTTCTAATAATACTCCAAAAGAAAATATAAGCGTAACCGAGTCGTCAGAGCAAAAGCTACGTAAGCAAAGGTGCGTAAATATTCTATGCAAGCAACAGCAAGTCGGTCGGTGTTCTTCCTCCGAACGCATCAATGCATAAATGCGACAGCTTGCCGCTACGTTTTGCCTAACGACACACATTACGGACTCGTATCGAATATCGAGCATGTATTCGAAATTCGAACGCGTGTGCCTTCCAGAGGTTGTGAGGATTGTGTCACCGTTGCGCGTTGATTCGTTTCCGTTTTGCCTATAGAGTACCACCACCATCGATTGATCTGATTAGTTAGAAGTGTAGAATCTTAATTAAAATTTACTTTCGAGAATTAGTCGTTTTAACATATTCTTTCCGAATATTTAGAGTAAACGTAAGCAGACATAAATACCTTATCATCATGCTTACTATCTTAATAAATAAAGCAAATATTATACGGGAGAGGCGACCGACCGGCGCGGCGGCGGCGCGGCGGCGGCGCGCGGCCGGCCTGTAACGTGGCATGTGGCGTACGTTCAGAGTACAGAACCGTACGCCTATATTATGAATATCATTACAACTCGAGAACCACTTTATTGATTTACATACGATTTTCACTGTTACATTCTGTAATTTCTCAAGATAGTTTTAGGCTAAAATAAATAAATAATCATAACGCTATGTCATCGGCGGCCTGAGCTGTGAGCAAAAAGTCACGCGATGCGAAGCCGCAGGCAAAAGCTACTTATAAATAACTAACTGCCTTTGCTAACATCATTATGATGACATAGCCAACCACGTCAGATTACAAAATATTCACAGATCTCATGCACCACATGACCTTCAAAGAGCATTGGAAATGAATTTAGGTATTAAAAATAAAAAACGAACATGTATATTTATTTTTATTTTTTTAAACTTTTATTTTCATTTATTAAGTATAGAAAACGCAGCTTCTGTAGCCAACTGGCTTGGTACCAACGTACTGGATGTAAGATGGCCGCATAGCAGCCTCGTCTGTGTTCTCTTCTAGTCCAGTATAGCCAGTAATCCAAAGGGAAGTCTCCGATATGGCACCTACCTTCTCGGCGGTGATATTGGCTGGTCGGAGCATGTGCTTTGATCCCTCTGACTCAGACACCCATACCGGATTACATAAAACAATTATAAAATTGCAGAACGCACGAGCTTGGTTAAGGGCCCTAATTAGTCTTAATTTAAAAAATATTTTGATTGTAATGATTTTAAAATATAGAGTGGGATCACAGCTCGGGGTTTTTTTTTATTATTCTAAAATATTTATAACTTTTGGAGGTATGAACGTTTTTCTACCGACGGACACGTAAAATCAACACTTTTTTTTTTAGTTTAAAAAAAAAGGATTTGTATTTAAAAAATATTTTTTGACATATTGTAGCCCTTATTAATACGCACCTTTTGACACCTCAACCATTTCAATGTATCTACAATAAAAATGCACACTATTGCTCGAAATACACCCCCACCTGCATCGACCGAAAAAACATTTCCAATGTAAAAAAAAATGAAATAACAATTACAGTATATTATGTCCGTTGATGTAGGTACAGGTACCCACCTACCTCTTTTTTATTCTAAAAATGAACGACGAACATCCGGTGGAGGTCATAAAATATACACAGAAAATTATCTCGGCAGTCAGTCAAGAGGTTATGCGGTCGGCAGAGGGGCGGGAGTGTCGGGGTGGTAAGTCTTGAACCCTCCGCGGAATCACCTACTGAGCCTATTTCATTACCCGAAAACATCTTATCCGTGTCCTAGAGGCGGCTTCGCTAAACTATCCTTATTTAATTAAGCGCTTGAATAATTTGGGAGCTCCGGTGAAGTCACAACCGCTGCTCTTCTCATCTCCTTTATTAATCTTCATCCAGTTACCTAAACGCTATTATGGATACCAAATTCAATTTCATCTGCTTTACTAAGTTTTCTGTCAAATCTAGATAGCGGTTCTACCCATTTCTGTAGTATTCGGTATACAGCCATGCATGAATACCACTACTGCAAGAGGTGATTCTGGAGCCCAAATAAGCATTTAGATTTTTTCTAAATATAAAAAGTTGATTCATTTTTATGGCGGTTCTAAAAGTGTGTGGAGGTCATAAATGTTTTGTATTTTGTTAAAATTACAAAAGCTAAAGTTGTGCATTTGAGCTCCAGAACCACCGCTTAAAATATTGGTAATTATTGTTGAATAACCTATACAGTGACAGGAGAACAAAATGCTTCTCCTTGCCAATGCTCATATAAAAGTTAAGAATTTTGAAGGTCATAAATAAAAAACAAAATAGTATGTGCGTGTTAGTATTTTAAGTTCTATGGCGCGTCTCGGTGTGGCGGGGGGAGGTGCGTATTGCGTGGGAAGGGGGTGGACGTTCACAGGCACGAGTTCACAGGTCTCCCACGAGCCCATCCCGCACTCGTCTGCCCCACCATTAATTATTCTATGAGGAAATCTCTATCTTCCGGTCTTTTTTTTTTTTTTTTATTGAAACTGACACGGTTGGCTACATCACCTACAACGTCCGTGATGTCAGCCCATAACACCGGGTGAACTAGGTGCCATGTCAGTGCTTCCCCCTTTGATCGTGCCGGCTACACTGAACTGGTCGGAAAACACAAACTATTTACATAGCCGTTTAGACCGACGTTTCATTCAGTGCGGTGGTACCAACCTGGGCGGGTTAAACCCTACCACCAAGTAAGATTAGGAGGGAAGGGACCTACCGTTTTACGAGGAATCCGAACCTCGGTCAGCCTCCAACGGTCAGCGGTCACCCATCCAAGTACTGACCGCACCCAGCGTTGCTTAACATTCAATAGCGACAGTTGACTGTCTGCACCACTGAGCTATCGAGGCTGACATCTCGGAGGTCTCTCGGCGCCTTCATCGAGTGCAATAAACCTACAGCGCTCCACTAAGTGCTCCTGCTGTCTTCGCAGAGAGCAAGTTTTCGCGGTCGTATATATCGAGTCGAGGTCCACCGCACCGGTCGGATTTACCTCATTAGGTTCTATAAAACTTTAAAATCCTGCCCGCAATCATTCCGTCTAACTGACTGAACAAAATTGTAAGTAGTAATGGAATCTTATTCTCAAAAGAAGGTTTAATAATAATTATAAATTGCATCAAATAATTCAGTGATGATTTTGAGAATACTCGTGAGGATTAGTTCGAAATGTTGACGAAGTTCATGTAGGTATCGGCCGTGAGTGAATTCACTCGTTCCTCACTCAACATCGTATGCGGTACCTAGATGAAAGCGCTGTGCGATAATGTAATGTGTGGTGTAAGTGTGAGTATGGTAAATGGAAAGCTGTAAATGATCCTTCCGTCTCCGCCGCGCTCGCCGCAAAGTGTAATCGTATCAGCATTATCACACAGACACAGAGCTCTCCCTTTCTATTGATCAGCTGCGGACTTGTCCTTAGGGTATAATGGCTGAGTGATCACTTGTTGATTTTATTACTCCCTTACTCGTTTTTGGGCAAATTAAATGTAAAAGGATTTTCCTTTTACGCTCTCCCTCGTTTCCCTCAATCGCCTGTCCCGCCAAATCTCTACTTCGGCTTACGCGCGTGACTTTACATAATAACCCACACTCATTGAGATCGTATCTCCAAAATTTCGTAATCGTATTTTTTGTCGTCGCACATCGCTAACGCCGCGGGGCAATTTGGCTTCGCTACACATTTTTAACTCACTGGTTCAACGGACAAAATAAATTCACCTTTTTTTTCTTTTTTTTTTTTTGGCGCGGGCGAAATGTCTGTCTAAAATACGTTTCGTACATGTAGGTATTAACGAGTGAATATTTTCTAGGATAAAGACATTTGTCCCTCACACCAAAGTTTAGAATGAAGCTGACGATTTCCCATTGAATGTTTACTGACGACCGCTAGAATTTGACAGTTTTGTTAAAACACATCAAGCCTTTTTAGTTGTGCGTTCAGTATCGTTAGTTTATGATAACAACAAGCCAAGCGGTTTCAGGCTAGTAGAAACATTGATATAATTCTGCTAGGTTAGGTTTTGTTAGATTAGGTTAGGTATAAATATGTCTGGACTCTCATAGAAATGTAATGTACAATATAATATGCCTAGATACCTAACCGCAAATCAATTTAGCACTCAACTGACATCGTTGTCTGTGCGAAGTGATTGATTAAAAACTTCAAACAAGTGTTGGAGTATTTGAAATCAACGGCCTACATGACGACAAACTACGAGTAGGTGTCATGAACGTTATATAAAACAACAAATTAATTTATTACAAAGAATAATCAAATTAATATCGAAAAATTGTTCTTCGAGATTGCAGGCTGGTGGCCTACAATATTTCAATGCAAATATTTCCAAAACACTTTTACAATTAATTAAAAAAAAAAAAAAAACCATATCAACCACTCATATGTCATAACTCATAAATATCAACACCATACATAATATGTTATATTTTTCACTGATGACGACAACACAGTCGAAATATCTGTATTAATTGTGTAATTTTATAAATAATATTAATGTATAAAAATTCATCAAACAATTAATTAAAACAATTTCTAAACCTATATAACAAACCAACTGATTCAAAGACGCGCTTGTTACTATAGGTATCTACCCAGTATTGTACAGACAGACAGGCGTATATCTAAGCTATTTCATAAAGTTCCTACTTGTTAGCACCATGCCATACATAAAAAGGGCCACCACGTAACGCAAATTATTTCTCAAGTGTTGTTTTGATATGTTATATATATGAATTACAGCGGGAATCTATAATCAATCCCCGATTAATTGGGGTTGCGGGTCTGGTGCTTCCGTGGTCCCTTCGTTATTTTAATTAATACCGACTTTAATGGGTATCCTAAGGTATAAAGCCGACCTGCCCGAAGAGGAAAGTAGGGGATATTTTTTAATCTAGGTCAAATTACTCACGTTTCTGATACGTTATGAAAGCAATATACATAATGGAAAATGTTTAAAACACTCTCCGTGTGCGACATAATATGTCTTGCTAATAATATACATATTATTTCATACAGGGTCTCGCGAGTACGTACTGAAAATATCAATTCTGCATTTTGATAATTTGTTTATCGATACATTTTTCATTACGGATTCAGCAATTATTACCAAAATGTTAATCGATGATGCTAGAGCTCAAATAAACAACTTTGTCCTTTGTATTTTTTTTTCCAAATTCAAAAAAATTATACTAATCCTCATACATTTCTCGTATTTCGTCCAAAAATGTCGTCAGGGGATCATGTATTAGTTTCTTAGATTTTGAAAAAATTACAAAGGCCAAAGTTTTTTATTTGCGCTCCAGAACCATCCCATATAATATTAGTAGGTAGTAATTTCTGAACAATCGTGTAGACGCCAATGTGTTTTGAGCTCATACTCGCTCCGCCTGTTGATTTATTTCTTGGACGATATTTTGCGATTATTATTTATTTCTTAATTATGCTTCTGCTGGTACAGGTAGTCTATCATAAATATTGCATTTAAATACAAATTCTTCCAATAATAAATGCAAGTAAATGCGAACGTTTAGGAGAACCTTTCCAAACATTTCATTCGTTTGGGAAAGTGTCGTTAGCGTGGAGTCGCGAGGCCTTTGTTCGCATTTGGTCAGATTCCCTACACGACATTCCTGTCGGAGCGTGGCGCCATGCCAGGACACTTACCTCGTCCACGAGCATGTCCGGCTGCAGCCAAATACGGGAAACTATTTTACATAGCCATTTCGACTGTCGTTAGACTGAGACAAGGTGATCTAGCGACGACTACCTACAGTCCTACCTATATGTAGCCATGGGGTGATTGTTCGCTTACAATCTATAACGTGACGGAAGTCAGACTTTTCTCTGCACATTTTCCAATATTCATCATGTACACCGCTGGTCTAGGTATGTAATGCCAATTTGCGTATTTCAATCCAGCCGGGAGCCCGCGGCGCCAATACTTAAAACACGAATGGTGCTACTGACATGCGAAAATAGCGCCTGTTTGAAAATATATTTCCGGTGTACAATTTTTGGTGAAGTTTGACGGGCCGAAAACGCTCTGCGGCGCGCAGCATCAGTTTTCCTCCCCGTCCCGCTCCGCCGCGCCCACCCCGTCACACCGCCCGCTGCCGGCGGCGGCGCGGCGACAAGCCGCGATGGAGCAGTCGTGTGCTTTCTTTACATACACCACTCCACAGAACAGCATTCGTCCGCAGAATCTCCGTGTATTGCTCCAAACTCTTTTGGAGTGCCAAATAACAGAAAATACCTACTCATTACACGGTATTACGAAATAGTTTAGCTTGGAGTTTATTACTTCAGCTTAAATACAAGTATTTGTTGAATTTTGATATATTTTGACAAAACTTTGTGGCTGTTCGTATGTTTTACGAAATGTCTAATTGGTTGTTATTGTTTGATTGACATTGTCAATTATTAATTCGTGCCTTATTTAAATAATAAAAGTAATTATTCTTCTTTAAATCTAGCAATGCATATAAGAGTAGTATTTATGTAGGTCTAGGTACATACATACTAGATAAGCGCCCCATATTTAATTAAATACTGTCAACAATGCCTCTGCGAGAATTACATATATCATCTAGTGTAGAGGCTTGTCTGTAAAAAATCGTATTTCTTTATGAAATAAAATACATTTTAAAATTTTAAAATATTAATTCTGGCAACACTATTTATACATACGTGAAACTTCTCAGCTGCGAGTTATGGTCTTTCCTCCTGGGGCGAGTGCAGGGATACAAATACATGCATATAAACTAAAAGCACTCACCTGAAGGTGAGGATGAACTAGGTAACAGCTGTGAAGCTATAACTATACTCATCATCTTCTTCGCGCTTTCTCCAGTGTATAATGAAATTAATTACCTACACAATGTTACCATTTCCATTGAAAATATTATACTTAAAAACATTTGTTTTGCATTCTGGTCACGGCACCACTGTGATGATTAGATATTCTGCATCTACAGTAGATGTATGAGCTGTAAGTTCGGATTGATGGCTTATTGTGATGTGTTTCTTACTATGAGTCCAAATTATTCGATCAATTAAATTATTTTTACATTCATACTTGACATATGTACTTATTTCGACCCACTACAAAATTTAAAAGTATCAAGATGATAATCGAAACTTTCGCTCAAAAATGTTCAATACTGTTTCTGTCTGTTTACGGACTGAAACCTACAATAAGAGCAGACAGACAGACAGACAGACGAACATTTATATTATGTAGAGATATATTTCGATAACGGAGGACGCCGTATTGCTTTCGTCAAGTACTTTTTAGCGTAACTCCCTTGCCCATTTTCTCTTACATTTCCATTTGACCAGCGCCGGGGCGGCGGCGATTCCTTTGGGTGTAATTTACAAATGAAGCGAAATACTGAAGCAATATTCCTGAGAGCTTTTAAGGTTGCGTTTCTAAATTCGTGGCCCGCATTTGGGTCAATTTGAAGCACGCACATTACATTAAGCGGCTATCAAATAAATGGGCCAACAGCGTTCGAAGTTCGAACGTGCCATTTCAATATGTTGCATTAGCGCACTCGCTCTGAGGCGACGGAGCGGAGGTGCCCAGCATTCTAATTCAATGTGAATAAAGACAAGTGAAATTATCCATTATATATAAGATAAGGAACTCAAAATAAAAATCACCTGACGGCAGAATTAACACACCTCTATCCGGTTACTTTATTCGTGCGGTATAACCGTACCGTATTTATAGTATAGACAAATTCTTCAATTGATTCTTGCTCTGTGCTCTTTGACTTGTGTGTAGACTCGTCACAGTTCATCTGCGTCGAAAAGCACTTAATTTTAATTGTATAGCGCGGCATAGCTCAGAATGCGTCTTGCTCCGTCTCCGTCGAAAGCCTACGGCTTTAGGGATACTTTTGTTTATTGAAAGCGCGACATGTTGCGCCGAGGCACCCGGTATCTAATGACGCCCATTGACATTGGGACGTATGCAGGGTTGCGAATACTTTACGTTAGTTAGTTACTTCAGCGATTGTAACGTCTTCGGCCGAGACCGAGCCACGAGATTCTGAGCTATGTCTATCTTAGTTTTGCCTTTATTTATTTCAGTTCAATATGAATATTATTATTATATTATAAATACAATAAAAAGGATTATAAAGTATATCATCTTAAAAAAAATATAGTTTATTATTATTATATTATTATTAAAATTCACTAAAATTCTCAAATTAAAAATTTATACTAAATAACTATTTCAATCGGAACCTAAAATAAATTCGAACATTTAAAATTTAATTAAACAATTATAATAAACAGTAATAATTTTGAACCGTTAAGGTTCAGTCGAGCCGGGATTGCAGCAGTGCCGGAGGTCACTAACCAACGACGTGCGTCGGTGCCCATTAAACGAGATAGAACATCTCAACCATGGCCACCGACGACAACGGAAAGGCCCCCCTAGCTGCGTTCCCCCTTTGCACGACCAGACTGACCCGCTGGACAAGGAACGACCCGGCTCGGCTGTCCCCAGACGATTCGCGTAAACATTACTGTTCACTGGAATCTTCTAAATCTAGTGAATTCTTAGACCAAAATTATTTATTTTATCTTCGCTTTCTACTTAAAGAACTTAACACTTAAAATTATTTAATATAATTGTGTTCGTATTCTTACTCGCGAAAATTTATTGAAAGCTTTACAGAAAAATATGTAGAAAAATAAGCTAAATAAAAATACAATATTGTTCCATTGGGACAACTTTAATTATCTAACTAAAATATGAGCCGCATTCCCAGTTTGTAATGAATTGTATTGTGAAATTGATAAAATGTTTTGCCCTTTTACCTCAAAGAATCGTGGCGGAGAAGTGTAAACTTAGCTTTTCTAAAATTAGAAATTTTGCGAAACCCTTTCATATGATGCTTCAGTTTACTTCGTCTCTCTATCAACACTGCTGGCAAATATACTCACCAATATCAAAACTTCGAATATCCTGCTTAGGCCAAAGTGGCGCTTCGTCGAGTTCATTATTGGTAATACGGTTCCTACCGGATATCCGATTTCCTGAACATTTGGGATCATACCTAAATAAGGGTGAGCCTTTACACCTAAAGTTAACATGGTTACGTTCGTTTCCAAGATTTGCGAAGGAAAAAGTACAAGAATAAAGTATATAATCTCCACGTGTATCCCATAATGGAATCCACAGACCGTCAGCTGTGGCCAACTCGCTCCCCAGAGCGCTCACTCTATCTGACCGATCTTCTTTTTATTAATCATAAAATCTAAAACATTTTCCCTTTTACGACTCTTTGTTTCGCATTATTTTTACAACCACCAGCAGCGCCGTTAGCAGACAACTCCAGCTTTATTCGGCTTCGGATTTAAAAGGTATCGTTGAGGAGCGGATTAAATTTCACTTTAACGATAGGAAAATATTCCCTTTACAAAGTCGCTTACGATTCAAGAAGGAAATTGTCCTCTTAAAACAAATAACAATGCTAATAGCATTGTTCAATCGAATATCCATCCAACGATCATTTAAGATCATTAATCGGTACCTTTCATTTACGATGCAGCAGATGAACTGTATTCATTTAAAATCAAGACTGTATCCATTTCATCAAGTCATGGCAAAATATCCTCGAGTATTTAAGTTAAGGAACGTCTCAAATCGTCGAAAATTTACCCACCGCGCGCGAAGACCAACTCATATAGGATTTTTCCTGTAAACCGAGAAGTAAACAGTAGCGCTTTAATTTCGACCAGTGAATTATTATTACTTTCGGCTCTAGTAGCGGCGGCCGGATGGGGAAGACGGCAGCCGATCGCTGCTCTGTGTCCATAGTGCCTTTTGAGCACGTCCGAGCGACGGTTGCGGCAACTCGAACGTGCTCAAAGCCTAAATGTACTCATGTGGAGCCGACTCAGCACTGCTCTTGTACTGTACTACTTGTGAACTAGTCCTCGTTTTCCATTAAATATTTTACTCTACTTTCACTCATACCTGGATATAGACGGTATATAGACGGACCGTGGACCTTTCACCAGGGCATTTCCCACTCGTCAGGCCATTTGAAGTAAACAAATCGTTTTCCCTTAATAAAAAAAGGAATCGAGACAATTAATAATCCCTATAAGTATTAGGTTTACACGAACATGGCCTTTACATTTCCACGTCAAAGAGGCTGGGGAATATTCTGTTGAAAAGTCAACGGTCGCCCTATTATACTCGTTATTTGAAATATATAGACTTTAATATTTGTAGAACTTATTATTGTCTAAATCTATTTTTACAAGTCATTTTTCATTGTTACAGGGACATTATTGGGAGACGAATGGACGAACGCAATAGAACATGTTCTTCCGAAGCACGCCGAAATGTACGAACTGATCAAGAAAAATCTTCTTCACAAGGTTAGTACCAGAGAATAACTCAGCGCTTATCTTAATCCTTTAGATTCGATTAGTTTATTTGTGTATTAATTAATTAGTTTTGTGTTTAGTGAAGTCGATGTAGATATTCATTTATTTGATAGAGTAAGAAAGATTTGCCGCGCTACCACGGGGCGTAGGGGCGGTCGGGGGAAGACGTCCGCCGATGGCTGTTCTGTAATAAATTTACATTTTTATTTGAATATAAGATAAATAATCTAATAATACGTGGAGATACTCAAGACGAATCTTGCAAATTCAATTCAATTAACGTTTCAGCACATGGGAGGACGCGAGGTTTTCGTGAAAGCATCTAAACTTATAAAAGACCTGAATCTGGGAGAAGTATCCAAAGCTTTCTGGGTGGAATCAGTCTTCGATAAAACCTGTCCAACGAAGCTCGTAGACTTCTGCTTGCTTGGAAACATGAGAGCCTTCACCTGCAACGACATCAGCCTCCCCAACTATCTGGACGCTCACGAAGCAATCATGAAGGTTAAGTACAGAGAACTGGGAGCGGCCTACAGCAACAATACGCACATCCTGAGGCAGCCCAATAGGTACTCCGGTACGTACTTCTAGTTATTATTATTAATGCTTCACCAATAGGGAGCCAAACTATACTTAGGCAGGGATCGTGTTCACCGGTTCGATTACCAAATGAGAATAAATTCACTGATATTGTTTAACCCTTTAAGTTTACTATATTTCCAGACGTATTACAGAAAGTAATCGCTATATAAATAAATAGTCTTCAAAATAAATAATTTCTGAATGAATAACCTTCTGTTAATCACACAATATTAGAAATTTTGCACGTTTCTAATGTGTAATTTGTTATATACAATTTCAGGGGTGTACGAAGGAATCGCAGGTTTGGCATCATTGCTCGCTCTAACACCTCATCAGTTGGACAGATCAAAATTGGTTCCCATCAAGTACTTCGAGACGAATCCTGAACACAACAAAATTGTGCTGCAATTGATATTAGCGCTCCAAGACTTACCTAGGTAAGTTAAACTGAAGTCCTTTTAAAAACTCATCGTTGTCAATACAATGAAATACATACATACATACATATATATCACACATGCTGAATCCCGACAATCGGGGTAAGCAGAGTAATCGGTGCTGTACTGCAAGAACTCTGGTAAATTACTGCACAACACCGACCACCACGTTTCTCAAAGTATTCGAACAAGATTCAATCGATTAAGCGTCAAGTAAGGCACGAAGACCCACCTGCTGCATGACTCGGTGGATGTACCGTGCCAACGTGAGAGGTGCCGAGCCTGTCGCCCTTTAGCACGGCATCTTGTCCTTATCCCCTAGTCGTCTTTTACGACATGCATGGGGATAGATGCATTGGGGCTATTCTTTTTAAGTACCGGCCCCACACGGTACAATGAATAAATGTCATACAGTCGCATAAAGCCTCCCAGTACTTAGGTATTATGGTATTATCAAAGGTTGAAATTCCCAATTAATCACGAGAGTCTATGCTTGTCTTACTTGAAAGTGTGTGTGTGTAGATTAAACTATTACCTGGCGGCGGATGAGTGGCGGTTAAAGACCTTGAGAGAAATTCCTGCACCGATCCCTCTGGGTCAGAGCTGGAGCAACTACAGACGCTCCTTCTCACTCGTGGCTCCAGGAGACAAGGATTTCCTCGGCGATCCTCACATACTTTTCAACAAACCTTATCTGGGGTGAGATAGTATACTAAACATTTATCTTGCACCTAATGTTGAAACTAGCTGAATTTTGAGACTCAAACATAGCCAACTTCGCCTCTAAGGAGGTGCCGGTCTCGTCTATAACGTATCACGTGTGCCTAATGCAAACTCTGAAGTGTTACGATATCGTCACTGTAAAATATTTACTGAAACTAACATGAAAAATAAAAAAGAAGAAAATAAAAGCTTTTGTTGTGATTCCAGAAAATTCATGGGTATCTTCCTGAAGTATCAAATTTACCAGTCGTTTGTAGACGACATGTATAATATTGACGCAGACATCGTTTCTCAGGTGGCTCAGAACCAAAACAGACTAATGTAAGTTGTAATATTTCTTACTTAAAACACTAGTCACACTACATTATTTGTTTTGTATTTAAGTTTTGTGTAGCATCCGCTCGCTTGTAGTCTATTATATTATTTGAAAATTCAAAAATTTTCTGACTATGCACTCATAACTCCCTCACATCCCAAGGTTAGCTAAAATATAACGTCTTAAGCTCGCCTACTGTTCCAAAATTGTTTAGGTATAGCATGGGTATTGAATTCAATCTATTACATAATAATTAATATATGTGTTTGTTTGTTTGTTCGTTCGTCTTCTCTGCCTTCGTAAACCATTCATCCGATTAAGATGAAACTTTGATGGGTTGTTATGGGGGCGCCGGGGAAGGTTTCTGACCAAAGAAATTTGAGCGGAGCCGCGGGCAAAAGCATAATTATAGTATTTTTTGTACCGCTGTATTTATCGTCAAATACTTTGTCTTTTCAGAGAACCGATGACGAGAGCCTTTAGTGTAAAGTGGCCGGAATTAGTAAGTGATATTCTCGTTAAGAGAGATTATAGTGTCGACTCGACCGCGTTGACGGACTACTTCGCCACACTCGACGCGCACCTCGATAAGGAGCTGGATCCAAATTTGAACGACTTGTTCGACACATTCGAGCAGCCGGACTCCTCGGATTTGTTCGAGACGACGAGCGAGAAAAAAATCGAAGAGACAAGCTACAGCGTCATCGACCACAGCGAAGCGCTCGAGACCCAAAAGAAGGAGGACATTCAGTTGGATCTCGACGCTACGTCCGAAAATGCTCTCGAAAACCGACATAATATTTTGATCGACAAAGACAACATGCCCACTAACGTAGAAGAAGCAACAGCGCCGCTTCAAAACGCTGACAACGCACAGATCAAGCAGGCCGGCGCGTACAGCATCTACATGTGGATAGGTATCGGTGTCGTCATCGCCATCATACTCATCCTCATCCTGATCGTAGCGAAGAAGAGGTACAGCCACAGAAAAGAGTTGGAGCGAGAGAGGAAGGAGAGTTCGCGTGCCTGATTCGAGGAGTACCGTTTCTAATGACACCCCACGAGTCGACTTGAGAACTTTCGAAGATTAAAGCTTCGCTGTGCATGGTGCCATCGTTTTATATAACTGACTGTGAAGTGTTCACGTGGACGAAATGAAAAGAAGTGATAATATATTTTTCACCGGAACAAAACCTAGGTGCATATGTCGAATGTTAAAGGGGGTGCGCTTTTATCGTTAATACTAGAGTCTGGACGAACTTTGTAAATGAGCATCATTTAACTTTTGTAAATGTGCGTTTGTCCACTCTACACATTCTTAAGTTACGTGTACAATTTAGTCGTAGTTACGCTATAAGAATGAAATTTGTTTGTTTGAATGTACGCCTGTTTTCTAACATTTCTTTGCAATATTTCAAACAACTTTGTGTTATTATTAGTTTACCTTACAATCAATGCTGTACTTTTATGAACATTCAGTCAGTCATACATAACTCAGAAGTGCAAGTTCTTCAGTCAAGTAGACATTATTATGTTTATTTGTTAATAAATTATGTCTTGTGCAAGTTGTACATAGTACATAGCTAATTATTATTGTGCATTAATAAAATTAAGAAATTTCAATTTATTTTTATAATATTTTATTGCATCGATAAACATTTGCATTTATAATTTGTCTTTTATTTATTAAATAATTTTGTTTACAATTCCATACGTAATTTTTAACGCAATTTTTAGTCATTAAAGTGCGAAATGTTTGCTTATTTGATATTTTACTTCAAATCATTTTGTTTATTGTTGATAATATGTTTAAATACACAACACTTCGTTAATAATTAAAAATTATTTTTATAATATGCTGTTATATGTACTTCAATAATTTTGAATTTCCTTATGTTTCTTTACAAAACTGTTACATGTAACTCAATTTTATTTTTAAGCATATTAAAAAAAATCAATCTGAATTCGTTGCAAATGTAATTTTTGTTTCGTTGTACATATCATTGTAATATATTTGTCGACTTGTAACAATAAATATAGTGCGAAATACCGTGTGTATTCGTTAAATTATTCTTAATCCAGAATAAATTCAGTTACTAGTGTTTATCTATGTAGTAAAAAATACATAATAATTTCATTTATTCAAATAAAAAACAATTGTGATAACTTTTTTATTCTGGATGAAAATGATCGATAGATGGATAATTTTGGTAATAAGTAGACACCGTGTAGATAGAGTCATAGTAATAATACTCCTCGTGCCTTATCCTTTTCAAATCTTGCGTGATGTTGTAATATTAAATTATTTTTTCTATGGAAAACGACAGTTTCTTCTAAAATAATTTTTTTAATAAGTCCATCAAAACAAATGTAAGTAGTATGTTTGTAAATTTTTAATCACGTCTTAAACGACAAATTCTGGCATCGAAATGTAATCATTTGTTAAATGAAATAAACGTGTGATGTTACCGAAAATAGTTACTAGTTCTTCATTCTAATGCTGTTGAATTTATTTTTATTACTATATTATAAGAAAATGTATTGACAGTTGAAATGCCGGGATCAGTTATGCTTTACATCTCTCCGCCGCACGAAAGCTCGGAGCTAAACATAAATGCTCATACTGAAGCCTGATCTCACTCTTAATGTCTTTGGAATATGTTATAGCAACGTTGAGTGTACATTTTTATTTGTTTAAATGTTGTTAAATACTACGCGCAATTTAACCAATATCGTGACAGTAGCATCTGTGTAATTTGGAACTTGTCGTTTTTGTAAATTGGCCTAACAGAATGTGAATTGACGCGAAACTAAACACAAATTAAATGTTTTAAAAAAAGTGTAGTTTTCCTCTCACCTCGAAATCTTTCTCGGACATGAAAACCATACAAAACAAGTGTTTAACAAAGAAACTATATAAAGTGAGTCACTATTATGTTTTAGATAGACTGAGATTATTCATCGCATAACTTTCATCACATCAAGAAGCTGCGAGTATATAGATTTATCTGTCCTACTGATGACGGTGGGATTGCTAATTTTCGTCTGTGCTGTTTTACATAATTATTTTCACATTTTTTATCTCAATCTAGAACATTGGTTCCCAACCAATGGGGCGCGCCCCACCAGTGGGGCGCGACGTTGCCCCAGGTGGGGCGCGGCACAGTAAATTATAAAACATTCACAGTACCTATAATGGGTAACAAAGGTCCAAGATAAAAAATTTGCAAACGAGGTTTTATACTTGTACGTGTAATTACAAGTAAATTTTTATAAACAAGAATGTTTTTATGTTTTATTTTTCTCACAAGTGCATTTTTTCTGTTTGCGTGTGTTTTCAATATATTTTTCAGAGAACAAAATGTGTTTTTTTAAATGAATATTTTTTTAACATTTTTTTTTTTTTTTGTGATATGGGGTGTTTAGTTCAGGATACATTTTAGTGGGGCGCGAACTAAAAAAGATTGGGAACCAATGATCTAGAAGGAGAGATGAAGGGACATTAAGAGCCGCTGAGCCGTATTGTAGGTTTTTTAATTCAGCCTAAGCTAACTTCATTAATTTACAATAATAATTTACTTTCGTTTCCATTTTGTTTTCAACCTTCATTATGCTATCTGAGAAATATACATAGATTATCTCACAAGATGGTAACATACACCCGTTTCCCTTATCTTGTTTACAAATTCAATTTTATTTCGTCGTCAAGTGTATTCGAACGATACTGATTCAAGTATATCTATAGCAAAACACGGATACAATCAACCACATTAGAACCGAACACCAAATCCTGTCTATGTCCGGACGACGTGATGCGTTACATAGATGAACGCGTTTCATCAAAAATTTCAAACGTTCTATAATCAGATTAAACATCAACGGACCACCCGTCCGGGCAGGCAAGTTTTCCCCATCGTCCAGTTACTCTGATCCATTTAGTTCTTTCCTAATGTCCAAATAATTCATTGCAGCTACATACATAGAAAGAAACATACCACACGCTGTATTCCGACAATCGGGGTAAGCAGAGTAATCGGTGTTGTGCTGCAAGTAATTTTGTAGATCACAGCACAACACCGACCACCACTTTTAGCAAAGTAGGTATTAGGGCAAGATAACTATCAAGTAGCAAGTAAGACATGAAGACCCACCTGCTGCATGACTAGGACCGTGCAGATATGGCTAGGCATACGTTGACTGGGCATTCATACACATTGGCACCACTGCAGTACCGACCTACAAAATGTTCTACAATGACAAGAAAACGGTTTGTTGGTTTCCCATTAGAAACATTGAATATAAATATTATAATAAGGGGATTCCGTATTTCCTAAGTCAACAGAAAACATCAGTCTTTATAATGTACGTGGTGGACGGTTCCATGGGTAGCCATTTACATATCCGAGTGCCCGTGGGCGCCGTCGGACTACACCTCCTACAAACACTTAATGTAGAAGGCAGGACCTACACAAATGAACCTTTATCTAGCTAGATTAAGATTTAGTTGGTGTTGGATGGAGTAGTGTTGTTTCTCTGCTGCCTGTCAGTTTCGTTCCGCACAGGCTGGTGATGGGTTTGGATGAGTGCCGGTGTGGGGGCAGGTTGCTGCGGGAGGTACACGCTGGGGTGGTCGAGCGGGGGCCGCTGGTAGGAGCGCTGGATGGTGGGAGTCTGCGCGGCCGGCGGCGGTGTCTCGCGGGGTACATGAGGCGCCGGTGTCACCAACGCGGGGTCTTGGCGGGGGGCCATTCCTGATGAGAACATAGCGCATTCTATACACGCCTCTTCCTTCATTTCAGATAGATAGGAATATGGTATGGCTCCTCAAACACTGTATAGAAATAAAAACAAAAGATTCGGTTACAGGCAACGACATTCTACTTTTATTCGACGAAATTCGACATGATACTTTTTAATTCGTTGGTTACAGGAGGTACTAACTGGAATAGATTTCAACTAGCTTTTTTACTAAGCCTACAACGTCTGTCTGTCCGTCTGGAACGGTAATAGCTAGCCGGTTGCAATTTTCACAGAATATTTGTTATTACGGCACGTATAACAACAAACAATAAAAAATAGAATAAGTACAAAATTAAGGGGGTCCCCATGCAAGAAACCAGTTTTTTTTTCAACTTT
The DNA here is from genome assembly GCA_946902875.1 of Nematopogon swammerdamellus. NCBI lineage: Eukaryota > Metazoa > Arthropoda > Insecta > Lepidoptera > Adelidae > Nematopogon > Nematopogon swammerdamellus. Next base: position 12,028,425 of record OX336344.1, read on the forward strand.
TTCTTTTGTGGTGCGGAAACCTCGGTGCGCGAGTCGACTCGCACTTGACCGGTTCTTGTAAGTGCGTTCAAGTGTGCATATCAACGAATTATGTGTCTTTAATCCTAATATTGAATATAGTGTTATGTATGACTTATGATCAATCTATAACCAGACGTCGTGTAAGATTGCACTGTAAAGGTGCCGGCCAGATTTGCGCAGTTGACTGTAGTTAACGTCGGCACAGAAAAATAAACCATTTTGGCTTAAGCTTCCGGTTTATAGATGAAAAAGGAATCTACCAAGTTACTAAATTTATACTGTCTGCTTACCTGTAATTGATTTCTTTCTCCACACAGCGTCGCGCCCTCTGGGTGAAGACGGCCGCCGATCGCTATTCTGTGTACACGTGTCACTTCCAGGAACCCACTTGAGTGGAAGCGAGGAGAAATCACCTCTCAATATTAATAAAAAAAAATAACATGCACACCCTCGTCCTTTCGACTTGCTGATTTGACATCTACATAATAGAGTGTAACGCTTATATACATTTTCTTGTTATCGTTCAGACTTCATATCAACTGCCATTAGGTGGCACTCACGCGCAACACGTATAGCAATGGATAAGCACACCTTCAGCAATCTGAATAAGATATAATTTGCTTTTCAATGTATGTTATCTGCGTGCTTAGGCAGGTATCTGCAAAGCGTATTTAGTGTTATCTGAGGCAAGAACATAATATTGAGAGATGAGATTATCTTCTTCTTCTTTCTTCTTCTCCTCGACTTCAACGTTTTTCGTTAGCCGTACAATCTATCACAATGACCGCACGCACTTTCTTTTTCGAATTCTGTCGGCAAAACAGACACCTCAGCCTCGTTAGCTCAGTGGTGCAGACAGTCAACTGTCGCTATTGAATGTTAAGCAACGCTGGGTGCGGTCAGTACTTGGATGGGTGACCGCTGACCGTTGGAGGCTGACCGAGGTTCGGATTCCTCGTAAAACTGTAGGTCCCTTCCCTCCTAATCTTACTTGGTGGTAGGGTTTAACCCGCCCGGGTTGGTACCACCGCACTGAATGAAACGTCGGTCTAAACGGCTATGTAAATAGTTTGTGTTTTCCGACCAGTTCAGTGTAGCCGGCACGATCAAAGGGGGAAGCGCTGACATGGCACCTAGTTCACCCGGTGTTATGGGCTGACATCACGGACGTTGTAGGTGATGTAGCCAACCGTGTCAGTTTCCATAAAAAAAAAAAAAAAAAAAAAAAAAAAACCCTCCATTCTATAATAATGTTCGTTCATGTTTTATTTATAGCAAGCTCGTAAATTCATAGCTGCTGACTGCTACCTGCTCTACCTACCTGCTTTTATCTAAAATCTCACTAACTGAATACCTGCGTATTGATTTACTCAAGGCCAGAAATCGTATCACATATTTTAATTATATAAATATTTCTGTGTTGGAAAGTTCAATAAAAAAAAAAAAGAAAATGCAAAGCAAAAGTTTTCAAATCGTGCACCATCTCTGATATCCTACGTACGCCATCTCTGAGCGGTGCGGATAAACTCGATGTACGGCGGCAGCAAAAATACTACATTTACTTTACATAGGTTCCTATTCACTCATGTCATGTCATGTGACATGTTAATATTAGCAGCTAAGCTGAACAACAGTTATCAATGAATTTACCTAGATGACTCTCGTGTCAATTTTTTAATGGAAAGCTCTATAGAAATTCTCTTTCGAACATTCGAAAATCCATGAAAAAAAATCGGGGTGTGGCATGGCTGTGTCGTGGCCATGGCCGTGTGTTTTACGTGAATACGTATTCTTTGATCCTTTACCTATCGAGTGGTGTAATTAAATTTTGGATGTAGATGATAGATATGAAGCTACAACACCAAACAGTATCCCCCGATTTTGTTATCATCGGTTTTCTGGATTGGCTCCCACTATGGAAGCAAATTTAAAGACGTATTCACATCAAAAACCGGTCAAGTGGAGTCGGACTCTCACAACGAGATTTCTTGTATGGGGACCGTAAATTTTTAAATTTTTCAATTTTTATTCTCATATTTCCGCGGGGTTTCCGCACGACGAAAAAAAAAATTATATGGGGACCCTTAATTTTCCAATTTTCACACGTCTACGTTCATTTACCATTTCAGTAGGTTGAGAAGGAATACTCCATATTCCGTGTGTACATAACTACCTACAAAATTACTAAATGAAACACAAAATTATAATTTTTAATAGGTTTATTTTGATTAAGATATATTCCAATAAATGTTTACTAATTAATAATGCTTAAGTGTAAATCGTTTTCTTCTTTTCTTTTCTTTATTTTCGTGCCGCTGAGTCTTTCCGCTGCTCAGAAATATCATTGTCTTGAAGTTTCTTCAATGTTTTCCAAGCTCGAGTCGATTTCATTCAGTCTTCTTATTTCCCTCAGCTCCGCTCCGTTGTTGTAGTTATTAAGAATAAATTTTTTTTCGACCATCAAATTATTTAAACTACTAAAACACACAAACATATAATATTAATACGTATACATATACAGTGTACCCATATCCATGTAAATAAATATTTTAGCTATTCAAAACATGAGAATATAAGTCTTATTTTTTTTCATAGCCCGACATTTCTAATGAATGAGATACGTATCAAACATATATTTAAATAGTCGTTAAAACATATATTTTGAATAGATACGATGCATTAAAATTATTTCCAAGATATTAGATTGGTGGGGGGGGGGGGGGGGGGGGGGGGGGGTTAACACTTAGGATACTTACATTGTAACAAGACAACGTATACCTATGTGCTTTAGTTTGATGCAATGCAATGAACTCGTTCTCTCTCTCTCTAATTACAATTTAATTGGTTTTTATTTTCTTGTTTGCATTGTAGAATGCATATCAATGTTTGCCTGGCAGGTGCGGTGTAGTGCTGTGTGTACGCGTATTTGCTCTGCACGTCTGAAATAAGTAAATACATTTATTACTTTAAGTATAATATCAAATATGTAACGCAATAAGGTAGCTACTTAGTTAACATGTGAACGGAAACAGCAAGGACAACCACAAAGGCCTAGCATGAAAAATACAATCATAATCTAAGTACGCAAAACATAGAAATTTATCTCAAACACCTGAGACCTAGTGAACTGAACCCAACTAAATTTATATTAAAGTATTGCATAAATCAAAGGCTAATACAGTCTAACTTTTCCGAAAAACACAAATTTTGTGGGTCGAGAGTAAACTCTACTTTATACCAGTCTAGATCGTAGACAGATCGTTCACATAACCAACACTCAGGCAGCACACTGTAGACTTCTACCCGCGCCCCGACTTCCCATACTAATGTAACATAACGGAACGACCACTTCAAAACCATTTGGCATAGGATATACATTTGACTTTCAGTCGACTTTAAGCATACATACCTATAATATTTTCATGCAACGCAAATAATTTACACCAAGCATATAAGTAACTGTAACTGAGCAAGAAACTAGACCTACAAAAGGTGTACGATCAGCACTAAAAGAAATAAAAAGTAGGGCTAATAAATTAATAGTTTTATTAAATAACTAAGTACGGTCGTATCATTAAAGCATAACGAGCACAACCTAAACAAACAAACAAAATATTGTATTGTATTGTATATATTTATTGCACTCAAATAGAACATGGGCAAAAGGTAACACTTAATGCCTCTAGGCATTTTCTAACAGGGTACCTTTGGGGTATGATAACTGCTAGGTGAGTGGCGGGAAGAGAAATTTAAATATTATGGTATGACAGATGTACGGGAATACAAAAGATAGATAAACTTAAATATGAATAATTAAATACTATACCTATATACCAGATATATACATAAGATAGACTAAATATACTTAGTTTTTTACATATCATATATATTTACTAACTCTGAACATGAGAGACATAGTTTTGGATCAGAAAAATTAAGTTGACAAAAAGTGCTTCTTTAAAATAATTTTGAATGTGTGAATGGAAGAAGAGAGACGGAGATTGACAGGGAGCTGATTCCACAGACGAGCTGCATGTATCATGAATAAGTCCGAATATGATGTAGTAGAATGGGAAGAAATAGTCAGCACCAAGTTATCATTTGACCTTAGCGATAGCCCGTGGGAGCTGAGAAAGGAAAAACGATCCCTTAGGTATTTAGGAGCATTGGGGTTAAACCATAAACAATGTGCAGTAGAGAAGTATAAAGTCAATGCAAAATAAATGTTATCTTATCTTACCGGTATTCAAACAGACGCGGATTTTTCAGCGTCCTTCTGCTGCGCGGTGACTTGGGAGGCAGTGCCGGCATCCTGCGACGGCTCCTCCATGCTGACCTCCTCCGGGGCACTAGGGACAGGGCCGCGCTGTCCCGGCAGTTGCTCCTCCGTGCGCAGCGCTCCGCACTTGCAGGTTTTCTGAGCCTTACGCCCTTCACACTTCCGTCCTTCGCACTTTCGCCCGCGATGCATTGCTCCGAGCGCCCTGTGTCCACCGCGCTTACCCCAGCATCGGCGCACCCTCTCGCACTCCGTGTCGCTGGCACTGTTGCACTGTTCACCCTTTCCGCCCTCGCCGGTAGACTTATTAGCAGCAGCGCTGCAATCCTCGCCCTCAGAAGATGTTTCCTCCTCGAGGCACAAGCGCCATTTGTAACCGTGGTGGTCTGTGAAGCGATCGAAATCGTAGCGATCCCATTCATGAGCGCGGTTCTCGCGGTGGCCGTGACGGCGACATCTGTCATGTCCGTGGTCGTGTTTTCCAGGTTTGTGAGAGCCGTGGCCGAAGCCGTGGCGACCCAAACCGCAGAAGCCAAATCCGTGTGCGAGAGGACCGAAGCCTCGCGGCCCGAAGCCGTGCGGACCGAAGCCGGGAGGACCAAACCCGAGATGGCCGTGTCCGCGAGGTCCGAAGCCATGATGCCCGTGACCACGAGGAGCGAAGCCGCGGTGTCCGTGACCGTGCATATGTCCATGGTGACCGTGTCCTCCACGGTGACCGTGCCCAAAGTGTTCAAAGCCCATGACGCAGCCGTGCATCTCCATATTGACGTGTGTGAAATCGTATGGAATGTAGAAGATGTTTTATCACAAGCAGCGTGAAGCCGAGTGAGTGCAGCCGTACACCCCGCTAGAGTATATAAACTAAAGTATGTCACAACGTTGTGCAATAAATAATATATAGCTATACTACCTACCTATGTATGATGAGCGCGTAGGTATATTATGGACGCATGCCGCATGAGTCACCGTGAACATTACTTCTGTTGCTAAATGTTGGTTAACAACCTGGGAATCGTCGAATGCAAATAGGTACTCTGCAAGAATGATTGTTTAGGAAAATTATATTGTGAATTAATATTTTTGAGAACGAACTCTTTTTGCATGAAAACGCCATCCGGCGAAAAACTCGTGAACCAATTTATGCAGTAGGTAATATTGAAGCCTGCTAGGCGGGTGAACGAACGCTGATTTGAGGAACGAACGGCTTCGTTGTCGTTGTCCAGCGCAGCGCTGCAGCGGTTGGTTAGAGTATAGAGAGAACGAACAACCGGTAGTGAGTTTATTTGTTCCTAGATGGGGTAGTGTGACTGAATTAGAAACAAAAATATATAGGTATGCACATAGGTGATTTTAAATTATAATATCTTACATTTCCCAATATTGCAGCATATTATGCAATAAAATTTTATTTTGTACATTCTAGAAGATTTCATCACGTTGTGCAATTGCATCTAAGAATACCATGGTACCATGGTATTCTTAGATGCAATACCTATCGACGTATGCGGTATTGCACGCGGTAATGTAATGTGTGGATGGTAGAGGATTCAGGAATCATCTCGAAGGAGGAATACATAAATGTATAATAAATAATTAAATAAATAGGTAAATAGCTTTTGCCCGCGGTTTCGCTCGCCTATGATGGAGATCCTGAACGTCCATTCTAAATATTAGTAAATTTATAGTAATTTTTTTTTTTAAACCGGATAAGTATTTTCGGAGATTACCTCTTACATTCAAACTTAGAAACTTCCAAACCTCTTTATAATATTATTAGTGTAGATTAAAGAAATTACCAATACCTATTAAATAACGAAGGTGTATTTGAACCAGTTATTTCAAAAACCCCAAAAGTCCATTCGATAAAACTTTTGGGAAATGAGAAAAAACTGTCTACTGAAATATTTTCCAAAGAACTTTGTAATATCTAATATAAGGTTTTAAAGTATAGCGAAAAGTATATTATTCCTGAAAAAAGTAATGTGAAAATTTAAGCCCTTATATTTTTAATATTTTTTTAAACTTTTTTTTTTTTTTTTTTTATGGAACGCTTTTTTTTATGGTTTTTAAAACTTCTATTACCAATTTCCAAGCGTTGAACTCCAAAACTCTACCTAAAGTAACTCGTGGACTTTTGGTGTTTCTGAAATAAACTAGTTTTGTATGAAGGAAATAAGAAAAAAATATAAATAAAACAATGGTTTTAATACACATTTATTATTGTTACAATCCCTCAGCTCACCACATAATCATACAAAAGTTTAAATCGCACGAAAACTTAAAATTACACATCATTCACCACTTATATAAATTAACCCTGGTTATTTTTTTTTTAAACCACCAAAACATTCACCCATACCACTTCCCTTGTTTTTACATATATTTTATATTCTAAACCAATGTTTTGGTGCCTTAAAAAAAATAATTATTATAAAAAACCCAAATGTCACGGACATCTGGGCTTTCTGCAATAAACAATTTTTCGTCCTATTTTTTTCTGTATGAACTAGTTGGAATTTAAGGGGTTCCTGTGTAACATGGATGAGTCTTGGTACAAAGAGTAAGAAAATGCAAAAAAGTGAAAATCGAAAAATGTGTCACTTTTGGGGTTTCTGAAATAACAGGTTCATTTGTTTATATTAGTTAACATAAAACATAAATTAAAAACTTTTAGCCTGTGCATAAGTAAATTCATTTTTACAATATTATAACAAACCGGAGAATTCAGCATGCATGACACATTTTAGTTTTCGCGATTAGTTCCCCCCAAGTTTAATCTCGGGTCCTTCAAGAGAGGCGTGAATATGCACCTTTCAGGCCGGTATGGCATTCGCAACCCCCGCGTACGACCTAATGTCCATGGGCGTCGTTAGACACCTTAAGGGTGGCTCGGAGCCATAAAAAAAATTCTTTCTCTAGAAAATATTATAAAAAACATTATTACACAGCCATACGAATAGAATTACTTTGCTGAAACGCCGATTACTCTGCTTACCCCGATTGTCGGGATATGGCGTGTGGTGTATAGGTATACGAAACAGATTCAGCGTATTTCATAAAACTGATTCTTGATACTTTTACATAAGTACTTACATACATACATATGTGCTTCAATACATACGTACATAACCTTACGCCTCTTTCCCATTGGGGTAGGCAGAGACAACAGATTTCCACGTGCCACGGTGCTGACTCGATTCTACGCTCATGATGACTTTGCAATGCATCAAAATAAGTAGGGAGGCATTCCGAGGCATACAAATAAATGGAAACAACAATTTTAATAGGTCAACGACAATGTGTATTAACGTAATAATGTATTTAGTTGTATGTTATTACTATTATCTATGTTTTATTGTTTATTTTTGTACTCTTAAAAAAAATCTCTCATTTAATTTTCCGCACTACCCATCTACCCTACTCACAATCCCAGGTATGACTGGCAGATAATGCCCTCAGGCCTTAAGTCCGCCTTTTGTCACGTTTTGTGCAATAAAGTATATTTTCATTCCATTTCATTTCATGTGTCCGGGAAGGCCTATACTTCAGATACAGCTGTTGGTCAGTAAGGAATAGGCAAATCGGGAGTTGGCGAACAAGGAATTGGCGAATAAAGAATTGGCGCGCTCGAAGCTGAAGCAGCAGCACAGCGTTCGCTCGCTTGCGTACCTACCTACCCATTTTCTGGTTTTTAAAACTTTTATTACCAATTTCCAAGCGTTGAACTCCAAAACTCTACCTAAAGTATAAATGCACTATGAGTCTACAGTTAAATTATAGAGCGTTTCTTTTTTTATTCCATGAAGTCATAATATTTTTTTTTTTATGGAAACTGACGCCGTTGGCTACATCACATAAAACATCCGTCATATCAGCCCATAACATCGGGTGAACTAGGTGCCATGTCAGTGCTTCCCTTCATTTCATGTCGGCTAAACTGAACTGGACGGAAAACACGAACTATTTACATAGCTGTTTCAACCGACGTTTCGCTCAGTGCGGTGGTATCAATCCGGCCGGGATAAACCCTACCACCTAGTAAATAAATCACAATTTTATAAATCAGTATTCACATTATGCCTAATGGAATCAGCACTAAATGTCCTCTCATTCCACTTTCGTAAGTGATTTTGATTCAATTTGAAAAGGAGAAGGAGAGTGTAGGTAGGTCGCATTGGTTCGAAGGGGAAAGATGTAATATCGGATCGATCGGCTCAGGCATGGGACCTGCAGAATACGAAATGAGTCTATAAACCAATTAAACAATGGGTCGAATCAAGATCGCATTTCAAACGTTAGTGGGGGGATTTTCCAAAATATTTCGTAAGCCAATGCTATTCAAGTTGTACTAGGTATCTTAGTACAACGATTGGATATTGAAAGGTTTAAGAAATCAAAGTTAGCGATGAAATGGAGACGATGTGATTTTTTTTTTAAACTTAAGTTATGTTTTTCGTCTTTGTTATACCTACTCTACATTATTCCGCTTTCTACATCGAGATGCGAGGGTTTCTGTGTCTTTCTTCTCATCATAGTTACCAATTGAAGCTAACATGCAGATAAAGTTTTCATTGATATAAATCTCAGGTGTACAGGCTGTGCTTTCATTGTAAATAATTTTTTTAATAAAATGTATATAATCGAGTTACGACTCAGATGTAGTTATTATCTGTACTGATCAGATGTATTAGGAACACGCCTAGTTTGGCTAACCGCGGGTTCAGAAACCCAACGGGGTGTCAACCCACTGCTTTGCTTCATTATTTTATACGCGTAACAAAATATATGATGGTAGACGTTAAATAAACGAATATGAAATAGGATCAATTTAATTCAAAATAACAACTGACAAATGTGATCTGTAACATCCATATTCTAAAGACATGATAAATACCTACGTGATATACTTCTGTCGATTCTTGTCTGAACAAGCAAAATAATGAATCATCGTAGAGGTGCTCAGACTATCGTGGAAATTTCTATGCGTGCTGGGAAACAAACCTGATATCGATATTTTATCACAATTCCAATGAAAGATAAGATAGGGTCTATGACTAAGCGCTGAAGCTATCGGCGTATTGTATTTCTGCTGCGCTATAGCGCAATGTGGACGAGATAACTTCAAAACAGGCGTCACAAGCCCCCGACAGTTACTGATTCCTGACGTGTTGGAAGTTGAACACGTGAAACGTATACAAACAAAACATAAATAAGGTAAGCTCAAGTCCTTGCTTCATACAAACCTTTTGCATTGCTACTTAAGTACATAATTATGTAGGTGCATACAAATTCAATAACTTTACCTTATTTTACCTATGATTTTCAAAGTTCTTGGTTTACATCATGTCATATCGTAGCCCACCACAGACTTAGATAATATTTACTTAATTTTTTTTATCATGAACAGAAGAACTAAAAATAATAGTTTTATCATATTTACTCTAAACTACCTATAAAACACTCATTAAATTATATTGGAATCCTGTTAAATTCATGAATATACACGTTGATAATGTTGAAGAGCTAGGCCACTACTACTATTATGTACGACGTAGGCCTAACTAGAACATCTATGCACAAAAAATTAAAATTTTCTCATAGTGGGTGCAGGAGTGTAAGGATTTCCTTTAATACTTATGCCATACTTTCCAGAGATGCCACCACCCCACAGGATGTGCGGTCCTCGCTGCGGGCCCCTCTGTCGCTGCCGAATCGTCATCCGGATCCCGGGTATCGGACATCCGCGTCACCACGGCCCACCGCCGCCTCCGCCTCCGCACCACTACCCGCCGCCCCCGCCGCACCACCACTACCACGGACCGCCGCCGCCCTACCATCATGTACCGCCTCCGACGCATCACCACCACGGGCCGCCTCCGCCGCCCCCGCCCCACCACCATCATCACGGACCGCCACCTCCGCCCCATCACCACCACCATAGGCCGCCTCACATGCGTTAAAACGATTCAGAAAGTTGCTAAGTACAAGTGTTGGGTTCTTGCCTATGGTGTACGACTGTGTGAGACGACGTATTAAATGTTGGTTAAATTCCCAATGATTTGATTGCTTGCAGAGAAATGCTAGAAACAGTGTAATATTTGAATAATGACAAATACATTTAAGTAGGTACCTAAGTAAATAAATAAAAATAAATGTTTTTTGCGAGCTAATGCATTTCGTTAAAAGGCCTGAAATGATTATTTTTTACGAACGATTCAATTCTCGCACAAATTGTGTTATTGACACTAGATATCCAATCAATAAAACGGTGAACACACCTACAATGTCAAATATTTTTATCGGTACGGATTTCTCTTTGTATGTCACATTACTCGAATAAAATTTATCCAAATTTTCTCGATGCGTAACTTCTCTGAAGCATTTATTCACAAATCCGGAGGCCACGATCCGCAGGGTTTGGTGTTGCAGCCGCTCCCGCAGCGGGAAGCCGCGCCGCAAGTATATCGCTTCCGGGAACGTGAAATATGGTTGCGACAATATGTGCAGTTTCTCATTACGTTTTTCATTCAAGATTCGCCACTGAGCGTTTCCGATGCGAATGTCGGTCACTAAGGTAAACGTATTTGTACCACTGGCCACTTGCTGTAAGCAGTTATTCGCACCACATTCCACGTAATGTCGCAAGGCCTTCAAGAACAATCGGTTCTCGCTCTGCTTCAGGTAAGGCAACAGAGCAACCGGGATGTGGAGGCTGTAACGCGCCGCCACCACCTCGCTCAAATCGTCCATCTGATACTCGGGACCGGGCTGCGTCATCACGCCCGCTAGAGCCGTTTGATAAAAACCACTCAAGAACCAACCCGTCCAATTGCACCACATTAGAGTGGTCACGTATATTACTGAATAACTCCATAACGAGGCGCTTAAGAAGTTATTATATACAATAGCAAGTACTCTAAGTTCACTGCCTCGATGTCGATTACGTCTACATCTTCGGACTAGAATTTTTGTGTAGATTACGAATGTCAAAATCGAAAGGTAAACGAGAAGCATCATGAGCCAAACGCTAGGGCTGAACGCTTTGTACAATGAGGTCCACTTCGGAGAGTCTCCGGATCGAGGCACGTACACCAAGATGCGGTCCATCGTGTAGCTGCTGAGACAATCGAAGCGCCGCATGCGATTCTCGTTCAACATCACCCCACCTAGGAGGGCGTCCGCCCCGCCTCCTGCGCCGTTGTCCATGTATGCGAATATTCCTGTCATAGTGTTATTATCCAAAACCTGACCGTAATTTTTAGACGTGTTTAGATAAATATATTCTACTCTAAAATCTTGAAGTTCACCCAAAATTGAAATAATTGTTTCTTCTATGCCGAGAATCCCGGTGCGGTTCACGTCGGCTTGATGAGTAAAAGGTGCCGATAGATGATTTACTATTTTGAATGTGCACCCGTTTAGGTTGTCAGGCTTTTTCTTGTAAAACGGGTTAATGGTTAAATTTCTGCAATTTCCCAATGGGACTACGCGGGAGTAACTTCTGCCACAGGCTTTATTCTCGTACGGGTAATAGGTGAACATTTCATTCTGGTAAACCGGTCTAGTTCCCGTCAGTACCACATTGTCTAAATGGTAGTTCAGGAAAACGTGAAACAAATCTTCAATATGAGCGTTGTCAAGTATTTCAGAAATTATTAAAAAAATCCCCTGCGGGTTCCAATGTCTGTCGTATGTAAGGTATCTGAGGCCTTTACTCAGTTCATCCACATTTTCTGTGAATATAACATAAGCCTGATTGGGTTCCCACATTTGATCGTAGGCATGAAAATCTCTCGAGGAAACCGTGTAGCATTCCACGTGGTGAAGTCGTCTCGCCAGTTCTCCATCGGATATGTTAAAATTGATGAGGGTTATGGCGACGCCGCACTCCACGTATTTGTAGAAGACATTGAACGCACAAGAGTAAACTTCAGAGTCGCTGGAAACTTCGATAAACCTGGCCTGTACGCTCAAATTCACGCACAGCAATATAGATACCATCACAAGGCTAAGCATTGTGGCTGACTGGCATAATCACGCATAGGTAATCCAAATATTCTCATTATGCTAATTTATGCATGCTTACGACAACGCCTACTGGAGTGGACATCTGTTTCTATAATTGCTTATAGAATTGTAATCTATAATTCTAAAATCAGAATCAAACCATCACCTGTCTGTCACACATCGATCAATCTAAAGGTTGCAGACATTTTTACTAATGTATCTTCACAAAAACGTGTTAGATAGAACTATGTAGGCAAATACCTACATAAGTTTTCTATTTTGTCATCATCAATCATTAAAATAATAGGTAGGCAGGCGTGTGCTGCCAAATTGGACCATTATCACCGATTCAGCTATCTAATTGGCTATTGGGACGACTAGGATGTAAAATGTACTCCAGAATGAAAACTCCTAGTTTCATATACGTTACTTTTCATATAAGTGTTCGTAAAAAATAAATTCGAACGTTGTTCAAGCTTAATGTACCATACCCTTTTATGTAAATCAACATGGGTGGCTGTGCCGAGAAACCAATGGTGCAGTCGATACACCTAAAAACACATATCTCCTCATGAAACCGCTTTCAGAGAGGCGCCTTACCAGCAGATTTGCGAACTGTTGCTAGGCTGTCTAGCCTGTTAATACGACTTTTTTTTTCTTTTTTTTTTTATGAAAACTGACTCGGTTGGCTACATCAACTACAACATCCGTATTTTAGGAAGAAACCCAGGTTAGAGAATTCGGGAAACACACTCGCCGAAAGACAGGTCCACACCCAAGCGGTGCGACAAAGAAACGATTTTAGCGAACGTTGCAGCCCAGTAGGTCTAGGTACTCCGAGAAATGAACGACATTGCCTTTGAACTTGCAAGGAGTGGATCAACCAAGATTTGACCAAACAAGAAACCTGTATTTTGTATGTTTGTCCAAATACTTGCACAAGCAGCTGAATCTTTTGTAAACATCTAATACTCCAAAATCTAAGAGACCTCATGCCGCACCCATGATCTTACTCAACTATGTAGGTATACTACTAGACTACTAATCTGCCTTCTACGCAATGGTTTCTGCATGACACTGTTTTCCGTACCTACCTATAGTTATTTTCTGGATGGTGGTTACGTTTAAATTGAATATCAAAATCATCAATCAATCAAAACTTATTTATTGTACCAAAACAAGATTTTTCGTATACAATTTTCTTATATCTAACATATAATTACTTAAAAGCTACTTATCTGCACCAATTTACAGAAGAAATTAGATACAGAAAACTTGAAGTTAGATACAGAAGAAAATACAGTAGGGCATACATACCTTGTTGTGTTTACTTATTTTGTACACTTGTGCCTAAACTGGCCCAATTGGCCGTCTTATAGGCATTCGTCATTTTACCATTTTAAAATCTAAAGATCTAAAATCAACTTCTTCTTTTATCATTATCAAACTTACATATGAGTATGTGTGCGCGCGTGTGTGTGTGTGTGAGGGTGTGTGTGTGAGCGCGCTCGCGCGCGCGCGTGTGAGGGTGTGTGTGTGTGTAGATAGTAAGAAGTGATGGTGATGGGACAAAAAAGAGTTCACATTCAGTCAGAGAATACATAATGTCTGAACAGATAGCACTATCGGTCTGGTTTCCCATGAAAACGAAGTACATATTTATTTATATTAGAATATTAAAATTTATACGTTTTTTTTTCTACTCAGAATATTTGAATATTTAGGGGGGAGAAAAAAAAAGATTTAGAATATTAGGTATATATTAGAATATTTGAGTTTGTTCTTTATTGAATTTTTTTTTTATTTTTTATTTTTTTTTTCTACACCATAAATATATAATAATTAATACTATAAGAAGTGTGTTTTACTTATATAAAATATAGTGTTGTTGTATTTGATACACTTGAAGAAATATTTATAGAATAGAAGACTGATGATCCAGAACAACCGCATTGACACTCCGGTCGAAAGCTTCGTTCAGTCCGAGGTTCAGTCGTGGGCCAGTTTACAACGATATATAAATGTTGCATGTTGTTTTTAATAACACGAAGCTATGCCATTATTATTTATTACTAAAGGTTCATAAACATTTGGAGAGCATAAATTAGTATATTCCATGCAATAAAGCAACAATTATAGAAGTTTCACATGCTTCTACATAGCCCATATCACACGTTTGTATCGGCTTGCTCGGACGGATTGAAGAGCCTTTCACCTGCGGATGCGCCCGTGACGGGTCAGTCCGAAGGAATATCGATATGTTTATTATCGGTCTAACTCGTGCACCTTACATCAGTATACATATCCCTGAGGACTACTGGTAATGACCAAGTGTCTAATTCAGGTACCAAGGTACTTTTACAAATAATAAAATGTCCACATTGACTGAAAAAAATACTCATAACTTTTTTTTATTGTTAAAAGTTTTCATAATTTGTTATATCAAGTAAAAAATGAAACAAATAAAAAATAAAATTAATAATGCAATAACTGAGGTTTCAGTTCAGTAACCTAACCTAACCTAACAAACATAAAAATAACTATAAAAAAAGGATGTTTTGAAAGTTCCTAGAGTTGCATCATTACCCCGCTGGGTGACAAAATTACCCTTTGGATAAAGTAGGCCCTTAATTTGCGGGACCCCAGTTGGCTCCACCAGCAGAGGGCCCAGCATCTTCAAAATGTTTTTGGCTGCACTGTGTGATGCTTCGAGCTACATGCAAGGGTTAATGTGTTACCTCGCCGATTAGTTTTATGGTTTGGATTGTTTATTATTTGTAATCGTCTGATTCCTCAATACTTTTTTGTCAAATTTGAGTCGTAGGATAAAATCGCGGTTTTCAAACTATACAGGGTGTTCGGCACATCGACCGACAGAATTTTTTTGCAGGTAAGTTGGGGTCATTTGCAACGTTTTTACCCATGATACCTTTTGTCAGATGTAACGTGGTATCGAGATACGATTTTTTTTCTTTATTTTTGAAAATTACCAAAATCTCAGCTATAAACCCTTGTAACTTTTTTGTTTATGTTTTTATCAGCACGAAATAAAATTTATTGAATTTTAAGATGTATCCTTATTCTAGAAAAAATATTACTTGATGAAGTTAATAGCATGAAAAGGTCTTATGACCTCCCAAAGTCCCGAGAACGAGTAAAAATATGTTCTTAATTCTTAATTCAATAAAAAAAACTGGCAGCAATTGATAGCTTCATTTTCTTTTAAGAAGTTCGCTAGTTTACGCCCATTCCAACGGTATGCCACATGTCCTACAAATAATTAACTATGTGGCCAAAATTGGGCACAGAAACAGAACAGAACGACAAAATTAGGGATAATTTGCGAGAGTGTCCGCGCGACCGGTACATGTTCTAAATTTGAAAATGCTCCCGAAAACGCTTTCAATACGGGAAGCGACCACCGATTAGTGTTCGTGTTGTCGTTCTGTTCTGTCTCTGTCCCTAATTTTGACCACATAGTGAATTATTTGTATGACATGTGGTATACCGTTGGAAAGGGCGTAAAGTAGCAAATTTTTTAAAAGAAAATAAAGCACTCAATTGCTGTTAGTTTTTTTTTTATGAATTAAGAAATTAAGGTTCTGTCACATTTTTACTCGTTCTCGGGACTTTGGGAGGTAATAAGACCTTTTCATGCTATTAACTTCATCAAGTAATATTTTTTCTAGAATAAGGATACATCTTAAAATTCAATAAATTTTATTTCGTGCTGATAAAAACATAAACAAAAAAGTTACAAGGGTTTATAGCTGAGATTTTGGTAATTTTCAAAAATAAAGAAAAAAAATCGTATCTCGATACCACGTTACATCTGACAAAAGATATCATGGGTAAAAACGTTGCAAATGACCCCAACTTACCTGCAAAAAAATTCTGTCGGTCGATGTGCCGAACACCCTGTATATAGCCGCCAGACACGACGTGGACGTTCAGCTAGGGTGTCTGGTACCTAATCTATCATGCGCATTTTTTAACCTAATTAAGTAGGTACCTACGTACATTAATAAAATATGAAATCAATTTAATTGAATTTTTGAATTTACTTTTTATTTTATTTTTTTTTCAGAAGTAAATCTTCAGATGCGTTTGTACTCCATATTTTTAGTGGGTTATTCTTAGTTATTTAGATAGTTTCTTGTACAACGTCTTTAATATACGAGTACTATCACCAATTAATCATCATCAATCAAATGCTTGTCGTCGTAAATCAAGACACTTGAGTAGTGATTTTCTTGTTTGGTTATTTCCTTAATCCATAAACAGCCTTCAGACCAACGATCGATCGAAAGCATTCTTAATTCTTTATTGTCTGCACAGACATCCTATCAGCATGATGCCTTATCTGGTATTGCTTAAATGTGTTCTGATATCATTGTGCTTGGATTACAAGCACAGAGTTTGTGCACAGATGCAACCGGACTCCTTCTGGTCTTCTTCTGAGGTACTTCAAAAATGTGTAGTGCGCTTGGTCAATACCCTCATACCCTGCGATACAGATGTTACGCTCGTGAATTTTTCGCCGTTGGATGGCGAGACGGTCAAAGAACTGCATCACTCATCGTGCATCAGATTTGACGTCAGAACCTTTCACTCTTATAATACTCTTAAAATGCACCACAAAGCCTACGTCATACGAGTGAACGACTTAGAAGAAATGAAAGCAGGTCTACGCCACTTAAGCGGAGAAAAGAATTGGAACTCCCAAGCAATGTTCATTGTAGCCATAGATATTATTTCTGATAAAAATTATACTGTCAAAAATGTTTTCGATGAAATTCTTAATGTAAAAATGATTAACTCGTTCGTCATCGCTGCATCATCAGAACATGATTACCATATATATACTTACTACCCTTATGGGCCCGGATCTTGCGGTCGGAAGTACGATGGAGTGAAACTCGTGAGTAGTTGTGCGGCCATACAGGCAATGAATATTTCTAGAGCACCGATATATTTACAGAACTGCACCGTCAACATTGTCGCTCATCACTGGCCTCCGTTTGTTTTTTCTGACTACATTCAAAATAATTCTCCTCCCGGGTTAGAACAATTAATTTTTTCGATTATCAGTCAATACAAAGGGTTTTCTGTTAATTATACATATAATTATCCAGCTGATGTTTTTGGTGATATATTATCTAATTTAACTGCGACAGGTCTATTTAAATATCTCCAAAATGGCTCGTCTGATGTTGTTTGTGGAGGAACCATGCTCACAATGAAGCGGCATAAAATATTTAAACATTCCGACGCTTTCAACTACGATCGACTTCTCATCATTGTTCCTAAAGCAGGATATGTTCAGAGGTGGGAAAACTTCTACCTCGCCTTTGATGCCGATGTGTGGCTGTTAGTGGCAATTACATTTATATCTTTCTTTATCGTCTCATGTGTCAGAAATGCAATTTCTATAAATAATAATACCAGAAGATTACTTGTACTTTGGGGATACTTTTGCAATAACACCTCCAGACAAGTGTACCACATTTTCAAAAATAAACTTGTCCTGATCTCTTGGATCTTGTTCGCTTGGCTCATTAACTGCTTTTACCAATCCACGCTCGTGAGTATGACCACTGAACCTAAGACTTCAGATCAAATAGACAGCATGAGAACCATTTTAAAATCAGGATACAAATTTTACTTGAGTGATAATGTTAAAGTGGTGCTGGATGCATCCGAAGATCCATTGTTCGCTAAGGCTGTGGCTGAGAGTGTCCCCTGTAGCATCTTAACTTGCTTGGATGAAGTTTCAAAAGGAGGTAAGAAATTTACAATACTTCCTTCAAGTTACTATAATTACTACAAGTTGGATTTCCTGTACCCTACCGCTAAAGAAAAGTTATACGTTGTATCGAAACCACTCTTTTACTTTACGCAGTCGGTATATTTCAGCCGCCACTTTCCACTAACAGAGAAACTTAAACAATTTATACAATACTTCAATGAGGCCGGACTGACTAGTAAATCGCTAACAGATATTTCGCATTATCACATGTTAAAACATCGATTTCATGCAGAAGAAAGTTGTATTCCCCTTTCTCTTTTGGATTTTTACGGTGCTTATTTTTTACTTATTTGTGGAATGTTTATTTCAATAGTTGCTTTCATACAAGAACTCTATTTTGCCGATTGCCGACGCCGATTGATGCAACATTTTAATGTAAAATATGTAAATTCATAAAGATTATTTATTAGCATAGAAACGTGGCTAAAACAGTATATAAAGGAAGAAGCAACACCGATTACTCTGCTTACCCCGATTGTCGGGATTCAGCGTATGTGATATGTATGTATAAATAAATAAAAATAATAAACTATTTGTTATATTTGGCTTACCGTGGTTAGTAATCGCGGTCATTTTGACCGTCGTCGTTTCGGACTAGCGTGTGCAGTAAAAGTATTTATAAAATAAAGAATTGCTCCATTGGAACTGTTAATGTAGTTCGAAGGACCGAAGCAACTGAATGGACAAGCTTCTGTTTGGGTGAGGAGCGCTCTGGCAATTATTGTGTAAATTATTATTACTTATTATAATATATACTATTAGTATTACTTATTGATACTTATATTATCTTAGGCTTAACCTTGGTTATTATAGTATGAGCTCTGTTGTTTAAACTAAATATACACTTTATTTTAACTTCGAAGAACGAATGTATTGCTGTGACCACGTTTGTCAATTTAAAAGAGAAGATAAGGTAATTTTTCAAGTGTCATGTTTTTTTTAAATATTTGATGTAATTGTTTAACATTATTGAATTGTTTTTAACTTCTATAAACGAGTCCACGATACGTGTCTGGGTTTTCGTACAACAAAACAGTGGTTTATAACTGTACGTTTTGTTGCTGAGTTTTATCTGTAGGGCCCAATTGCGCGAAGGAGGATTATCCTCTGATATATCGTTCTACTCAGTAATCTTAGGATTAACTCACGGATACAGAAGAAGAGATTATACGTTTTCTCGAGAAATCTTATGATTAGCGTAATCAGAGTATAAACCTCCTTCCCGCATTTGGCCCTTACTTAAGTATCAGGTGCTCTAGGATCTAGAAGTTGTTGTGCACTTCAGGCTCCTGCTGCGCCTACAAACAAGCAGCGCTACAACTGCAAATCTAATTCTAATAATTTATTTCCCAAACATTCCATGCAACGTTTGCATGGAATATTTTAACGTGTTAGAAATATTTATTGTATTCTATAAATTGTGTTGTGTGTACATAATATAAATTGAATAATTTGTTTACTGATTCTTTAATGCTATCTATCTATTTTAAATTTTAATAATAAATGTTGAAGTTTTCGTAGACACTTTCGAATAATTGCATGTATGTATGTATGAATGATGTATGAGTGACCGAAAAAAGGTAACCGGGAGTGGATGGATGAGAAGAGCGGGATACCGCTTGTGGTGGCGTGCCTTGAGAGAGCCTATGTCCAGCAGTGGCCCGAAACAAGCTGACGATGATGATGCTATTAATATGTAATAGCTAAAAAAAAATTTGTTTGCTGTTATGTCTGAAACTACCACAACGTACATAGGTATGTACATAAATTAATCTATTTGTGCATGCAATTCACGAAAATTTGTGATTACTTAAAGAAATTTGGTAAAGAATCTACTTACTCTTGCGTAATTTACTAAAACTTAAAGAGATTACAACCGCACATATTAATATTAAATTTTCCACATACATACGTATTAAGTTTTATTTCGAACGATCTTTCCGTTTGTCTAGTTAGCCAAGATAAAGTTCTATTTTTAGTAGAAGATAAGGTTGCAACACTTGCAACCTAAGGTGCATTTAATTATTCATTATGTTAAACATGTAGTTACACTCCACACCTACTTCGTATCATTACGCATTCGTAGTAGGTATTAGAATTTAAAACGATGTCATTATAACTTCCTAAAATTTTAAACAAGGTTATGTTGGTGGGTGGTTGATTACTAAGTCTTCTAAAATATAATATCAAATAAAAATAACGAATCTCAATAAAAAAAATTTAGTTTCCCTAAACCACCAGAAAATTTTAATTTTTTAAATAACTAACAACACCTAGTAATAATGGAGAATGTAAATAACAGCATCTCCAAAGGAAATGCTGAATTTGACGACATTTTACCGCAAGCTGGAGAATTTGGATTATATCAAGTGTATTTGTTTATTATGACGATTCCTTTCTATTTTTATTTAGCATTTGTATATAATAGTCAACAATTAATTACCGAAGCTCCCGATAACTATTGGTGCTGGGTTCCGGAATTAGAAAACTTTACGGCAGTAGAGCGGTAAAACATATTTTTTACACACTTCTAAATTAATATGCTAACTTTTTCGACATTATCCGACATGTTTGTTTGAAGAATCTCAATAGCGATTCCAGCTGAACGCAGCAGCAGATATGGCTACTCGAGGTGTCGTAGCTACAATGCCAACTGGAGCGATGTCCTGGATACTGGTGAGAGACGTGAGTCCTATTGGGAAACGGTGGACTGCCAACACGGCTGGGAGTTTGACACAGACCAGATTACTTATTCTACCATAACTAGTGAGGTTAGAATTTTTCTTTATTCCTCATAAGTGATGGTCATTCAAGTATTTGAAGTGGTTTTGGCACCGTCTTGTTGTGCGAGAAGTCGCTAGTATAATATGAATCCCAGTTTCCCAGAATCATCCTAACACTTTTTTTTTCGATTTTTATAAGCAGCTCGAATGGGTTTGCGACAAAGACAGCTATCAAGCTTCGGCGCAGTCGATTTTTTTCTGCGGTGCAATCGTCGGTGGTTTCTTGATCGGCAACATAGCTGATCGCTACGGTCGCCTGCCTGCACTCGTTAGTAAGATCTCTTTCAAAATTTCCGTAATATGTTATCATTAAAACTTAAATGTTGTCAGTACGGAGGTACTATAATTATATTACTATAATTATAGTACTATAATTATGTTATAATAATTGAGTATAAAATTGTGTTATTTTCAGTAAGCAATCTCGTCAGTTGTATCGGCGGAATATGCACTGCGTTTGCGACAAACTTTACACAATTCGCAATTTTTCGTTTCATAGTCGGCATTGGTTACGATAATGTATGCACTATGATGTATATCATGGGTTGGTACTCTTATGTTTTCATTATTATTCTTTAAATAATGTACGTCTATGAATATATTTACAGTTTTAAAGAACAGGTAATTACAAGCCATTCTACGTTGTGGGCTTTATGAATTAAAATAACCATTTATATTTGTTTCAGTATTAGAATATACTGTACCAAAATACCGTTCGGTAATGGCGAACATGTCTTTCGCTCTCTTCTACTGCACAGCCGCCAGTCTACTGCCCTGGATAGCTGATGCGTGTGGCCACTGGAGAATGTTCTCTTTGGTAACATCAGTACCGTTGTCACTCGCAGTATTTACTTTCTTCATGGTGCCGGAAAGCCCAAGGTATGTAGGTATATACGATATTTAATTTTTACAATATTTCCCTTTGCTTCAGTTTTACCAATTTTAACACTATATTCAACTTAATATTGAAAATCATTTCCGTTATAAAATATTTTCAATGATAATATTTCAATATTTGCGTGATTTTTTATATTCCAGATGGTTATTATCGATGGGAAAAGTCGATGCAACTATAAATATTTTGAGAAAAATTGCCAAGGTCAACCACAAGATCATCTCCGAACCAGCGCTAGAAGATTTCAATGTAATATTTTTTTATAAAAAAAAAAACCTGCGTCTGCTTACTGCTTACGTCTGCAGTGTACCTTATGGATTCAGATTCTGATATTTATTTTGCCATCAAGAAAACACAACATTCAATCGATATATTTTATATGCATATCATCATGGTTCGTCATTGTTTTTGTTTGGATAAATACTTATTGAGAATATATAATTTTATCTGCAGAATTCCGCAGCTCACCACATTTCAGAGAAGAAGATCAGCTTAGTACATCTGAGGCATCGGCCGTTGCTCTTAAGGATCTTACTCCTTCAAGCCATCCTGTTCATCACGTCGGACGTGGTGTTCGACGCTCTGGTGAGGATGTCGGGGAAGATTGGATACGACTTCGCGATCTCCTTCACTTTGTCCTCGCTGACGGAGTTTCCTTCTCTAGTGCTGCTTATATTTATACTGGATAGGTATGTAAGTCAGAAACCACATTTAGAACCATATCGCACTTTCTAACATACACGTGAATTTGTTTTTATAGAAAGCGTGGCATGTGACGCCGGGCATAACGTGTCTATCACACCCATGGACATTCGGTCGCACGCGGGGGTTGCTAATGCCATGCCGACCTGATAGGTGTTTATTCAAGGCCCTCTTGAAGGACTCGAGACTGTACTTGGGAGGGGGGGGGGGGGTGTAACTCTTAAACCGATCATCCGAATTCGATTAAACTTTGTACAAGCACATTTACCAATGTGGGACACAGGATAGGCTAAATAAAATTCAGATCCGGTTACGCTAAGATGTGGATCTCATACAAACCGAAATTGTCTTTTAAATCAGTCACAAACACAAAAAAACTATTGCAGGTACGGCAGAAGGTGGATATTTTTTGGAAGCATGCTTACCTGTGGATTGTTTAGCTTTGTGACAGCATTCGTGCCTAGAGGTAAATATATTTTAACATTATAATAATGTTCCCCTTTCAATAAAAACACTCATTTTTTCGTAATTCTCCATTTTCTCATATCTACTCCTCGGTAGCTCAGTGGTGCAGTCGGCCGACTGTTGGTCGGTTCATTAGCACACCTGGGCGCGGTCAGTACTTGGATGGGTAACCGCTCGACCGTTGGAGACTGACCGTGGTTCGGACTCCACGTAAAACAGTAGGTCCCTTCCCTTCTTACTAGGTGCTAGGGTTTAGCCCGCCCGGGTTGATCACCTTACTGAATGAAAGGTCCGTTAAAACGGCTATGTAAATAGTTTGTGTTTTCCGTCCAGTTCAGTGTGGCCGGCACGGCCGAAGGAAAGCACTGACACGGCACCTAGTTCATTAAGGTGTTATTGGCTAAGATCACGGATGTAGTAGGTGATGTAAAACTGACGCGGTTTGTTACATCACTGGTGTAAGAAACCGCGTCAGTTTTCGTAGAAAAATAAATTTCGGCGCTAGGTTAGACCTAACATAGAACCGTTCAACCCATTACCTAAGTTATTAATCACGTTCCCATACCAATTTTTTTTTACGGTATAAGAAACTCACTCCTCTAATTTTATACGTGAAGTGCGCGTATTTCACCTTAATAAGCAGGTTTTTTATATCGTAAAAAAAAATTGTACGGGAACGTGATCAGTATCTGATACACATACACCCCTTAGCGTATGGTTACCTACTGTTGAAAGACCTTATATAAGTACGGGCGTATAGCGTAGGCAGATGATACGAGATGAACTAGCTCAGCGACACGTATTCAATCAAATTCTTTGGCGTATAGCAAGAACGAAACTGTCAAATCAAAATACTCTACATAAAATAAGTGAGCCCAACCTTGCGGGGTGTGAAGGTGATGCATACGTCGCAGCGCGAAGGGACTACCATCTACGAACTGTAATCACTGAATTTATCTTAAGCCGCGTCTCCTGCGCTGCGTCTGTGTAATGTTTCGAAAACATCTTTTTTTTTCGAAACATTACACAGAAACATCGAAACATTGGGGCGTGGCCATCCACATTTGTATGAAAACCATAGAGAAATAATGGTTTTGTTTCATGTTTTTTGTTTCGAAAAAACATTCGCAGGAGACCCGGCTTTATACCTATGTCTATGATTCAAACGACTTTAATTACCCCTTTTTTGGATCGGGAGTTAAAATATGAATGCTACGTGAATGTAATATTGTCCAGGTTTGACTTCAGTATGCTGCAGCGTGTCGGCACGCTTCTTCGTTAACATGGGCTACAGCACCGCGCTGCAGTGGGCGACGGAAAGTCTTCCCACTGAGGTCCGAGCTTCAGGCGTCGCCTTCATACACGTCTCGGCGTATCTCGCTGTCATTATCTCGCCTTTCATCGTCTATTTGGTGCGCAGTTGTTCATAACAGCCGATTAAATTATTTTTAGGTGCCTACTAAAGTGGTATAAAAGCAGGGTTACTTAGTTCGTTACCCTTATCAGAGCCCTTATATGACCACCACCTGCGAGACTGAGTTAAACCATTTCACAACGTTCTTGTCAAACCTACATACTATGCTAGTGCTTCTCTTTGGTTGGAGACGATACACTGAACTGGACAGAACACTTAGGAAATTAGCTAACATTAAAAAGTGGTGCACCCACGCCAACACACACGATAGAAGGCAACCGCGTTTTTTTTTCTATTTGAATACTATTACATCATCGTGTACATATTTATAGTAATTATTACTTTTTTTCTAAAGAGCGTTAGCAGTGATTTTCCGTACGAAAATTCAACGTACCTATATACCATTCTGTTTTTTACTACTTTCAGTATTAGTATAAGTAGTACATCATTATCCTATATTATCTGGGGGCACGGCAGTGCCCCCGCCAAGTCGAGCAAACACGGCCGTACCATCCTTTTCTCGAAGCAACTCAGGGTACTTTTGGCCTTGTATCTTTGTTGTGGATAAAGATAATCTAAGGGCTGAATAACATAAAACTTGCTTATATATAAAAAAAATTATCTGATGACGACAATAAGTGGAAATATCATGAATAATATGTGTTTAATATCTAATGTAGGTACATAATAAAAATAACTAGAACCAAATGTTGTATAAAAAGTATTTAATTCATCATTATCCTATATTTCATCACATTAAAATTTCACCACATTGATATTTCATGCCTATTTCACAACATTGAATCGGCAATTTCCAGGAGACAGTGAGCTCGCAGCTGCCCCTGTTGGTGATAGGAACAACAGCTCTGGTGGGAGCCGGCGTGAGTCTCTTGTTGCCAGAGACCTGCGGTCGGCCTCTGCCGCAGACTCTTGCTGACGCTGAGGACCTAATGAGAACACACAGATTGTGGGGCCGGCCTGCTCGACCCGCCAACAACAATTCTTCCAGCTAAATATTTATTTGTTGTGTGTGTTTGGGGCATGGGCCTGATTATAATTTGTACGTACTTATTTGATTTTACTTAAGTAACTTGATAAATTGTAATATAGATTTTATGTTTGCTTAGGACACTATTAAGTACGTGTTAATATTACTTACTTATTGTAAATATCGAAAGCTATTTATATATAGAACTGTTTATTGGTAATTATTGTTATTAAACATTTTCCTGCTCTACCTTTCCTTAAAAATTCTCATCAACTGGACCCTAACGTAGAATTTGAAGTATAATAAATATCGAAGTTTATATCAAAATATTTATCGGGTCATCGTTCATATGATATCCGTCAAACCGCGTAGCTGCGGTTGGCAGATTGACAGCTGTCAGTTAATGACGAGCGCCACTTCCCACCCAAGCCACCCCAAGGTCACTTCCACCTTCCTCCACTGCCGCCGGCGGTGAGAGGGAGCGAGGCCGAAGGCCAAGCTTCACCTAAACGATATAGGTACCCACTCTCTCGAAGACAATAAAAAAATCGATCAAGCGCGAGTATGGAGACACCCCTTGTTTTTTACGTTTTGCTTTTGTTATTTGTTGGTATTCGCCGCAATTCGTCATGATAACATATTCTGTGAAAATTTCAGCCGGCTTCCTATTACGGTTCAAAAGATACAGCCCTCGGACGGACCGGACGGACGGACAGACGGACGGACGGACGAACAGACAGAGAGACGGCGTAGGCTTAGTAATAGGCTTTCGTATGATTAATTAACCCTAAAAATGAGCGAACGCAGCTCGGTTTAGTGTCTTTGAGAGAGTACACACATATTATTCCCATTTTTTGGAAGACGGAAGAGAGTGATGTTTGACTGAGATTAGTTAGAGCGATGTACGCTTCATACAACTGGTGATAGCAGTCGATAAAACACTATGGACTTTTATTGATTGATAATCTTTAGTGTTAGTTATAAATATAATGCGACTTAGAAGTTCTGACATTAAGTAAAGTGAAACACATATTGTCTTGCTGGTATAACTATGCACACCGCAGATTACTATTGTACACACACATAACACACCTTCACACATATGCGCTACCTTGGTTCTGTCAATACACAACTAGGTAAATCTAGCTAGAAAACTAGCTAGGTTTACCTAAAGATTTTGTCAATCGAATCCACAATTGGTTAAATATTCCCGTTTATAGCATTTCATTTGTTAATGAATGGATAAAATTATTGATAGCATCTACATGAATATTTAAAATTAGTCGCAAATTATTAACACTCCAAACGGCACTTTCCAACGTCTTCCAAAAAAAAAACAGACCATATTGTGGTGTGTGTGTTTCCAATCCAAATCATATTTCATTTATTTCATTTCATTTATTCATTTTAGGTACCATCGGTACACTTGAGTTCGTCACATTTTAGTTAAACAAATTTACAATTGTAACTTTCTGGGTCTAGCCATGGCAACGGACTAATAATTTTAGCCTAAGCAATAACATAGGTACATAACTAAAAATTATAAGAATGCAGAGAAAAAAAAACAGTTTTGAGCATGAAAGAGGCAATTAAAACTAGAGCAAAATTAAAATACTTCGCATCAATAGAATTGTCAAAGGTTAAAAATTCAGTTACGTCAATATAAAAAATTTAAAATAATTAAAATTAAAATAAAATTAAAATAAATTTAAATTGAAAATTAAAATAGTTAAAATAGGTAGCATCAATAGAATTGTCAAATTACTTAGTCAATCGATTAAAATAAGAAATAGGTACATTTAAATTGTTAAATTAGTTAAAAATAAAAAACACACAAAATTAAAACAAACATCTAGCTTCAAAAGAATTGTCAAATTAGTCAAACAATTAAACTTCAAAAAATTATTGTTCATCATCCATCACCGATGAACAATTTTAAAGTAAGTACCTATCGACGTATTTTTCTGTAAATAAAGAATAAGTTATTCTAGTACTAATGCCATAATTTTTTGACGTGATGATGTCACGTCTTATAAATTGATGAACACCGGCTGCACGCACGAAGAAGTGTAACGTTCCATCTAAACCTGTGTGTGCAAGCGAGAGCGCGATAGAGACCTGTGTGTGCAAGCGAGAGCGCGATAAAGAGGCATATACAATAGTAGAAAATACAAAATATATTTCTCCGTCTTTTGCGAGCCTCGAAGTTCAAACCCGCGGTCCCTGTCACCATCACTGACCAGACGTGTTATCCACGCCGGCTATCGACCGTGTACTTATCGCTGCAAATTTTCTCAACAGTATGTGGACATACAACATGGAGCGACATCTAGCGTCCACATCTAGCGTCAATATTAAATGAACTACTTCAGCCAGCGGTATACTTGATTTAGCAGTTAGGTAATTGTTGCAACGTTGAACATGTAGATGGCGTTATGTAGGTTTTTAAAATATAAATTAAACAAAAATTAATAGTCGTTATTTTCTCATATTTTTTATTAGTTATTATCACATCTTTATCATGTACTTAAATTAATTTAACATGGTGAATATCCGCCGGAACTGATTTACTTTATGACATCATCACGTAAAACCATCGTCCGTAAACCAACTTTACAGACAACCAATTTTTTTTTAAGTACCTATTAACACAGTTACTTAGAAAGTCAACGCTTCGGACAACTACCTAAAAAAATGATAAAATCTAAAACAAAAAATAAAAAAACTGCCACTGCCGCACGTTGTAACGTAATCGAATACGTAAACACTATTCGGCGATAGACACTATAAATATGACAACGAGCTTCGTAGAATAACAAAGAGAGGTGTTGCCGATAGTCCTCTACTTACAGTTACAACGACATGATAATTATGGTGTTAGAATGTAGAATTCAAGGTTCGCTGCTATTTTATTGTGGTGCTATTGGAAAGCCACATAGTTAACAATAATGAGCTATGAAATTGTAATAAGTCAAGTGGTTACACATAATTGAAAAGCGTTTGGTGTTTTATTTACAAAAATCATATGTGAAGTTTTCCTATAATCCGCGTCACTTGTTTTAGCACACCTCAAAGTCGAAAGTAGCTGAAGGGTTATTTAAGCAGGCTGCAAGATAAAATGATGCAGTAGCAAGAGAAAAAAATTCCTAAGACGCGAAAATGATGAAGCGTTTACCCCTTAAAAAACACTATCTTCAAGGAGCCAAAATCGAGAGAAGCCTGGCATCATAAATGGCGGATCGCGATATCTCTCGGTGCCAACCAAATTTCCAAGCAGCCAGAACAAACACACATTTTCGTCAATCGCCCAGACAAAGCTAAGGGTGGTGAATATGAAAGGGCGCATTTGTGAGGGCCTCTTGAGGGCGTTTTTCATCAGAAGGTGGCGTCGTAGTCATTCGACGGCGTAGCGGGAACGTGAAGCCACTCTGGCGCCTCCGCTGCCGCCGCCGCCGCCGCCGCCATCGCTATATCATCGCCACCGTCGACGCTTTTAAACAGTTCTTTTGAGATCGCACGGCAGATTAGCCACCGACTCCGCCACCTCCGACCTATTGCTAGTGATGTCACCGCTTCGCTCGGTAGTGTGTCATCTATTCAAGCTCACAAGTAACTTTGTGGAAGACAATTTTCGCTAGAGACCGCTCCGGAAATTCTAGGGCTTTGGATAATTTCGATGCTCCTGGATTTTTCTCCTCATAGTAGATGCAGCACCCACACATTTAAAAAGAAAATATTTGTCTATGGAAGGATGCAAAATTGTATTTTCATAAAATTTATTTTGTGCTATCCACAGGGCATTAGGTGATCCCCTCACGGAAAAATGCAAAATACTCAATAAATTTTTCCAAGCATCTAGCCCTCAGAGGCTAGAGTTGGTGGATTGTTTAGTAGTTACGATGGGGCTGGCATAGTCGATAGGCGGCTAAAGCCATATTTCATAATGTAGAAAAAAATAATTATTTTGTGACACATTTCAACTTGATACGACCAACTGTTTAGAAGTAATTGTGCAGCTACTATCAGACAGGCAGGCGGACGGACGCACGAGTTTATTGTTTATTTATTATTAAACGATCGTTTCTCTTATATTCTCTCTCCCTCCCTCCCTCCCCCTCTCTCTCTCTCCCTCACTCCCTCCCTCCCTCCCTTCCTCCCTCCCTTCCTCCCTCCTTCCCTCCGTCCCTCCCTCCCTCTCCCTCCCTTCCTTCCCACCGCCCCTCCTCCCCACCGACGGTTTTTCCTCTCTCCCCTCCCTTCCTTCCCACTCCTTCGCCAACCACTCATGTCAAGGAAAATTTTTTTTCGCGTTTATAATATTATATGGGATATGGGATGGGTAGGGATATACACTTAATTTACAGGAAAACCTAAACGAAAATCCTAAGCCTTCTAATTCTCACAGAAAACGGGATGGTACGGAACTCTCTTTATGCGACCTCGACTTGAACTTGACAACTTTTTTTTTAATTATGTTACTCCGGGATATACACTACCGCTACCACTATACGAAGTTTCGTCAAAATCCGTCCAGCCGTTCAGGCGTCAAAGAGGAACAAACAAACAAACAAATATACTTTCGCATATAATGAGAAGTGAGATTGTATAATTTCATCCATAGGTAGGTAACCTACGATCGGACATGTTAAAATTCCGCCACTTCTAATTCAGAAGAAGACACCCAAAGAGTTTGTATTACGTCGCAGCGACGCGAAACTCTTTGGTCACACCATTAGATTCCGTTTTCACCTCCTTGAGCATGTTGAGGCACGAAACCTATAAAAAGTTATTCCTTATCTCGTTAAATTACAACTGCAACCGGTTAGGTATACAACCGCTTTCGGAATAAAGATGATTGTTTTTATGAGTATTACTATCACAGGAACCTAGGCTGTCCGTCCATATCAGGTCGTTATATGCAACACGATGCATACAAACTCTGCTTACCTCCATGAACTGGCATTTAACTGGTCTACACGGCCAACTTACCATAATTAACATAGCGCCATCGAACACAAAATTAACATAAAACTAATGTTGGAAAGTGTCGAACGGCATCACTAAGCCTGCAAGTCATATTATGAATAGTTGGTCCTAGAATTCGTCCTTGCCGCAACACTCCGCACTAGACCGCGCCTCCCCGCTCCACCCCGCATCGTCGACTAGGGAGGCAGCGATGCTGATTCAGCTCTCTGAATGCCGAAACGAGCCTTTTCCACGTTTGCTTCTATTTGTACAGGTATTCGCTTCCTATACCGACCGACGACGACGTCGCGACGCTTTGCTTCGGAAGTGTCCGCTTTGGGCAAAGTAGTGGAAATGAGAATAGACCACCCACGCAGTCTCATTTCAATATTTCAAACGAACGCATTCGGCTAGGCTTCTATACTCTGGCTGGGCCATGCAACTGTGTCAATTAGACGTTTTTACGTCGCCTTTGTACAATTTTAGGTTCAGTCGAGGAAAATGCTTGTTACCACGCCACGTTGCAACTATACGTATGGATAATATAATTATAATGAATGACCCAAAGGAACGCCAGCCGAGATGCATTTTAATGATTTCCGGTTAAGTTTTGGTTAACATTTATCTCTAGGTTAAAGTTACATTTCTCATGCAGTTGACAGGAGTTAACCGAGACACGGTGGTGACATATACAAAGAATATTAGATATCAACTGTCAATATTATCATAATGTATATAACTTTTGACATAAAGACGGTTGTTTTTGTTTTCATTTTGTGTTACTAAATAGTCCAACTGCTAAATAGTCAAACTCAACGTCAACTAAATAGTCTAACTGCTAGGTAACTGCCAAATAGTCAATCCTCCAAATAATGGTTATTGTTTACAGATCGCGCTAAGCTGTAATGCTAAGTTAGCACAAACGGCGCGGCGCGCGTCGCAATAACATATTGCTAGAACAGAATAGTGGAGAGGGGGGACGTGCTCAAACAATTTCAAATCTTGTACCACTATTACGTGGGTAGATGTAAGAATTTCAGCTTCTATATCGACGTGATGCATGTGTGAAAACGGTGTCGGTCGGCAGATGTGGTCGCGATAGGACACGCTCTCGCCGCCCCGTCCGCGACGACGGGGCGCGACGGGGCGGCGGCGCGGAGCGGCGCGGCGGCGCTGAGCAGGGTTGCCTCCGCCGCCGCCCCACCGGCCCCTCATCCTTCCGAGTGCTCCTATGGCTCTGTCCTTACTCAGCAACACTTAATGACCGCACAACAATTGGCTATTCAACATAAAAGCCTAAAGTTTCATTGTCACCGACAAAACTCAAAAGGTCATTCTCGTTCATCCCACATGTTCATTTGTAATCTCTTCATTTTTGTCACAGCTTCTCACACTAGGAGAAGCGCAGGTCACGAACGCCAACAGAATATCGAATTCACGTTAGCGCATGCGACCGAATTACTTACATAACATATTATTACACCTCCGATCGAAGTAAATACGAATTTAAGAAAACAGGAAGTTAGAGAAACAGAGAATTGTAAATACCACGATATTTTTCCGTGCCATCTGAAAGCAACACAATAAAATACATTAGATACATCTTCCATTCGCAAAACATATCCCTTCTGATATAAATTCACCTGTGAAATATGATCCAACGGATGTCGTTTAGACCACAAAAATATTCATATATTAAGTCACTACATCACTCGTTATAGTCCTTTTCTTATATGTCTCTACATTTTAGACTCTATCTAATTTGATTATGGAACAATTTTCTTTGAATAACAAACATTTTAACTGAATACTTGAGTTTCGGATTTCACTTAAGTGTCATCGAAAAATGTGCACAATGCCAATACGAATACGGACTATATTCAAATATTTGTGTAGCCAGGTGTGACAGCCCCGAGCGAGGATGAGGAAAGGACCGCACGGAAGGAAATCCCTTGCGTGATTGATGATGATGAAAAGAAAACCACGCAGGTACATAGTTGGTGTCCCACGTACCGGTGTGCCGTACTGTGCGTGCCGATAACACAATTTCTTTCTTAATAGGTACCCACTTCTTGGTAATCATGTTGGTAATATTCAGGTTTATTCACCAGCACTGCAACTTGTTATTTAAAAATATTAAAGTTATTGTCCAAAATGTGTGAAAAATTATCATTATTGCAATACATAAGAAGGGAACAATACATAATACGTATTTAACTTAACTAGTGTGCCCGCCTAACAAACCTTTGATTTGCCAGAAAACGTCAGTGACAACCCCATGTGAATAGTTGAGTAGTTCTCGACGCACGAGTGAACATACTAGTAGACTAGTAGAATCGACCCGTCGCACATTTTCCGCTAATATTAGTGAGATAATATTATTGAGATGAAATCGAATATGTAATCGTAGCTAAAGATGATATTTTTTTCTGAGTTTCTGAAACTTTTCTGAGTTTGCCTTAAATCCTGAATTAACCTGATTAGCTTAATTAGGGTAATTTAAATCTGAATGTTGACGTTCAACATCTGTGTTTTTGTATGCAATTGTTTGGATTTGTAATAATTATAATTATAATTTTTACAATAAACCAAATATTGACAAATAAGATTTTGTATGTAGGTAAATCAAATTTTTTATGAATTTACAATCGTGCGGGTTTTTTTTTCGTAAAAACACTAGCTATGTTGTAAAAAAACCGGCCCTTGCCCTTAAACGTCTGCCTCAAAACTCTTGAAAGTCAAAATGTCCAACATTAAAAAAAAACATGGCCTGATTAGAGAAAAAACCCTGTCGACAAGAATGCTTCACCAAATTTCTTATTTGTCTTCGCCTTTTCTGCAAAGTTTAACAATAGCGAGCTGTTGTTCTCTCGAATTTGCGTTTTTTTGTTGCGCACTTTCCTTCTTTCAGCTGGTGTTAGGGCGAGACCAATTTGTTGCCGACCGGCACACAATGGTTGGATTAATAGGCTAGCTGTTGCGGCACCGACTGCGGGCGAGAGGGGGAGGGAAAGGGGGGGATCGCTAGAGAATGCTTTCATCTAGGTGGTGGGTGGTGAAATACCCTTATTCTTACATACATACATACATATCACACACGCTGAATCCCGACAATCGGGGTAAGCAGAGTAATCGCTGTTGTGCTGCAAGAACTCTGGTAAATTACAGCACAACACAAACCACCACGTTTCGCAGAGTATTCGAACAAAATTCAAGCGATCAAGCAGCAAGTAAGACCCACCTGCTGCACGACTCGGTGGAAGCACCGTGCCAAGGTGAGAGGTGGCGAACCTGTCGCCCTTTAGCACGGCATCTTGTCCTTATCCCTAGTCGCCTTTTACGACATGCATGAGGAGAGATGCAGTGGGGTTATTATTTTCTAGTACCGGCCCCACACCTTATTCTTATTGAATCGAAACTATGCAATGTAAATATACGCACACGAATGTATTTATAACGTGTGGTAACGGTTCAAATTAGAAAGAGTTACAAAAACTAAAACCCGACTACGAAAAAATTTAGTTAAGAAAAATTTGCATGCGTTACCGACATTATAGGTAGATTCATAGATTCGTAAATAAAGACACTATACGCGTGCGAGTTGGACAACTACTGAACTACAATATTAATTAACTAACTTTTAAATAGTGTCAGAATCTGCATTGTTAAATTTTGGGGCTTGCTCTGTAGTAACAATGTAATATAAAAATAAATCAGTTTCCATAAAAAAAAAAAAAACCGTGACCGTTCGACTGTTGGAGGCTGACCGTGGTTCGGATTCCACGTAAAACTGTAGGTCCCTTCCCTTCTTACCTTACTAGGTGGTAGGGTTTAACCCGCCCGGTTTGGTACCACTGCAGTGAATTAAAGGTCGGTTGATACGGCTATTTCAATAGTTCTTGTTTTCCGTCCAGTTCAGTGTAGCCGGCACCACCGAAGGGAAGCAATGACATGCATGATACTTAGTTCACCAAGGTGTTATGGGCTGACATCACGGAATGTAGCCAACCGTATCAGTTACCATAAAAAAAAAATGACGGACACGTCTCAAATTGTGGTAAATGTTTAGGTCAACGACGATCTAAGCCCGAGCGCATACCGAACCGCAACAAAAATCTTTGAACGACGACGGCTCAGCAAGAACGAAGAACGCCCGACCACGGCTCTTTATTTTGAAAGTTTAACAAAAAGGTCGGCTTATGTCTATTGTGAAAAAGAAGAAATTAAAGCAACATAGAACATTTGCTATTTAGGATGAAATATATGGAAAATATTATTTTGTTCTTTTTAGTTACCTACACATTTTTCATAACTAGGTAACTTTTTTTTATTGTTCATATTTATCCTGGCCCTGCTAGCCCTAGCACGACAAATGTGTACAAGTAGTTATAACTTTTTGACTGAAAGGAGTCCGTCCATCTAAAATGGTGTCTTGTACTGATCCTGCAGCAATAGATTCGGGCAAGCTCCTGTTTCGACATCTTCGAAATAACCCACCACATCCAAATGAATGGCGCCGGTTAATCCCACGCTGACCGAAAAGAAATAATATTAATTGAAGCTCTCTGTACATATTAGTATGCGTTGTTCAGATGAAATAACTCCTATGTGCATAACTATAGAATCAGTTATCCCACTGGAGCGGCTCCGCTCGGCCAGATTTGAGGCATCATCAGTCAGCATCCGTCGAGGATCGCAGCCCGTATCCCGGTAGCTGTAATGACTTTATAATGTTATTAATGCTGGTTTTATTCCGACTTTATTCATGAGCCTCACGAACAATGCCAAAAAAATATGAGAAACGGTCCTCGAGTGCCTCCGGCCCCGCCGCGCCCCGCCCCGCAGCGCCCCGCGCGCCCCTATTCTCTGGAATAATGAACAAAAATGTGGCCGCACTCTGATGAATAATTTAAATTTCAAGTGTTACCTGAGGGGGAAATAATAAACACGGGCTCTCTCCGCGGACCTGCACAGATGTAAATGAAGACTTGGAAATACCGAAGTGACGGGTGGATAACAATTTTACGTTTTTGCTTTTTGTGAGCTGAAAAAAACAGATTGGAGATTAGCGAATTGGGTTAAAAAGGTTATTGTAAAAATACATATTGTCGAACTTTATGAAGAACCCATGCTAGTGGAAGTCAGACTCGGTGGAATAAAAAAACAGGGAGATGCGACAAAGTGCACTAGGAAATATAGTGACTTCAATACCCAATTTGAAAACAAATTACTGTAAAAATAAATAAAAATCTAAGCTCTCACTACAGCCAAGAGCTAAAGAAAATTAAAAGTAAGCTAAGATTGCACCAACACACGCCACACCTCCGTCTATTTTTGCAACTGACAAGAAAGAGAAACACAGACGAGCTCGATCGAGATGTGGAATAGTGTAAACTGTTTGGAACGCTTCACGAAAGCGAGTTTTCTCGTTCGAGAAGGCGGCGGCGGCGCGGCGTACTCCTCGTGCGTCCTGCGTGAAACCTCGCATCGTGTCAACGTACCTTTAGTTAGAGAATGCATGGTGCAAAAACAATTAATGTTTGTTCAAAATCTATGTATGATAAATTTTTATATTTATAATTATTTTGTCTAATGCGGATATCTTTAACGTGGACACTGGCAGCAATTGACTCATAGACAAAAATAGGCCAGTTGCCAATATGGCTATAGGACCTCTCTGACCATCTCGCGGTCTAAATAAAAAAAAAAGAGAGAGAAAGATAATTACTTGCTCGAATGGACGATTATGTCGTTGGCCATAAAATGGACGTAGAACACGGTAAGTTTCGCGAATTGAACCACGATTTTAGAAAAAAAAAATACACAATTTGCAAGCGTTGTTCTGTCTTAAGTCTATTCATGGCATTCATGGTGAAATGGTAAACCAAATAATCTGCACAATGTGGCACAACCGTGGGCACAACCAAAAGCACAACCTGTCACCTGTCAGATTGGCTGTCGCTGGAAAAAGTGTTGCCGATTCGAAAAACAAACATCTTTTAAAAAACAACCATTTGCTTTATAAAATATGCAGAGTCACTTGGTTCGAATTTCCTTCAATAGTTAAAGTTACCCGCCGTTATATTCACGGAGTAGCGAGAAGGTGGCGACGCGGCTTGTCGCGACAGTTCTGCCGGCAAGGAGATCGGATGCAGTTAAAACTATCGCTTCCGGTTTTAATCTAGTATAACACTACTTGTGAAGCCTGCGTGATCTCCTGTGATGCCTTACAACCGCCTTTCCTTATGTATTAAAAGAAAAGGTGCATACAGTCCGTGGTAGTGATGGCGAGTTTTGATTAGGTACCTACTCTCAGTATGTTGTTATTTCAGCTATAAGTGTCAGGGCGACCGAGCTTCGCTCGGCGTCTACACATATGTAGACAAACTTGTCTATATACAAAATTTCATTCAAATTGTTAGAGCCGTTTCCGAGAAACCAATTACATATACAGGGTGTTTCAGGATAGGGTTTCATAACTTCAGGTTTCGAAAGGGTTCCATATTTGAAGACAAAAAGCTCTGAAACTTTTTCTCAGATGCGGTCATTTTATAGTAATTTTTGGTGAAAATTGTTTCATCGAGATTTGGTGGACGGTTAACGTTCACCTTTCGTAAATAAAAATAAAATGACTAACTTACATGGTTTAACTAGTAGAATTACAGTCCATATAGGTAAATTCCTAACACTTAAATTTGAATGACATCAAAATAAAAATGGTACTGGACTAGGTCATTGCACTCCCTAAACCTAGACAGCACTGTTGCCAAATCTCCCCATACTCACTGTCCATCGAGTTTTTATTACAATTTTCAATTTTTGTATGAAAGAAAAAATACGGAATTTCGATTTGAGTGATAAGGATTTTGTTCTTCTAATAATGAGTACTTTCTATTCCTGAAGTTTCTCAAGCCTATTCTGAAACATTCTGTATATATACAAGTTTAGCTCTAGTAATAGGATCAAATATATTGTTTTATTGTTTCTTGCTCACTATGTAGTCTGTACCTATGTACTTATACTATGTACCTAGTAGTAGAGATAAAAATACGTTTTATCATAATGCGTTGTCTAAAATTGCGAACACTTCATCTACATTTTGTTAGGTCGTGTCTAATATTGGTGCATATAACATAAAAGTAAGTAAAACTTCGATTATTTCCATTCCTGATATACCTACATAGCATGTACGTTCACGTATAAAACCCGTATTTGACATATTTAACACAAAATAATATGAAATAACAGAAAATAGCCTTACAAACTAAATTCCTATACTAAATTATAATAATCCTCACATGTCAGTCAGCATGTGTGCGTCTACTACTGGACATTGCCTTTTCAATTTTCCTCCAGTCCACCCTGCCTTCAGCGGTACGGAACCACTTCTCACTACGATTTTCAGTAAACTCATGAATTAGTGAACTGCTCCATACACATAGCAATATGAGAGAACCGTCACGTGTGGAGTCGGAAGTCAAAGTTGGCGGCGCAACCTCGCCCGCCTCCCGCCTCCTCCCGCCCCTCACCTCCGCGCTTCGTTCAGCAACTTCCTTTGTCTAGATTGGCATATTGTTCACTACAGAGCAGCGCTTCCGTACAACCTGGGCCATAACAAAGCCTTCCTCGCCAATAAGTTCAACACGCTGCTGGACTTTTCAAGAACTCTATTCCGATACTTGGCTCGGAGTTGCGACCTGTATTATACTCGCAAATCAGCTTGCTGAATCGTGCGGTATCTACAAATCCTTTGGCTCTAGAAACCTCGTACTTGAGGATCATAAGTACGAGTATGTTTAAATTGATCAACCTATATGCACAATTCTTCCTTAGATAACTATTGTTATTATATTATTATTGTGTTTTGGTGTTTCATTTGTTATATTTTACATGTATCTACGTTTTTAGTTTGTATGTAGGTAATAGCTTTGCCCGCGGCTTCGCTCGCGGTAGACTCGGTTTAACAGCAAATCCGATTTAAACGCAAATATGATAATAAACGATCGCCTCTCTTATATATTTTCAAAATATGTTCCTTTCTAAAGATTACATTTCAAAACATGCCTAATTCAATGCTCTAACTAAGGTGACCGTTTTCGACTTACTAGGGCCCGTGTGGAATTGTCCACATCAAAATACGACATCAGCCAAGAGTCAAAAGAGGTCCCTACCAGCAAGTGTAAGCGGTGCGGTGCGACGCGCCGCGGGGGCGGCGGAGGGGGGGCAGGCAGCACGATTATACCGCAATCGCTCCCCAAGGACAGAGCTCGTCGCCACTCACTGAATTATGCATTCACGCATCAACTGAAGTTCCAGGAGCCTAGAATCAATTATACATAACTACTGCTTCACGAAGCGGCCGCAACCTCGACAAACCATGCAACACGACGGACGCCTACAGTGTCGCTACCATCGGGCACCATTTCATTAGAAAGTGTCTCAAAATTTATGTTGAAATTTCCACTACTCACTCTTGCATACTCTACGGAGAACGATTGCTTAAACTTGTTTTAATACGACCTGGCTAGCTTAGCTGCACTGCCTGCTACATCCGTAATATCTAACCATACACTTGTCGTACATACACCGGTCGGAACTCTGAAACATGTCAGTGGTTCCCTTTGAAAAACTTGCAAAAAACAACAAACGTCCAATAAAGACGCTTCCTCCGAATCGAACTAGCGAATAGGTTATTTCATAGAAGTTTTGCAACCTCGCGTAACAATAAGACTCGCAGGCGGTTATGGATGAATACCTAAGGTGGTACTGGTGATTTCACCTATGTATGCATGTTCCCTCTGCAGGAGTGCATCTTGCATGCAATAGATTAGTGTCTGCGATTCTGTGAGCGGCTCCAGTCGCCTGGGAAATCATAGCGGCGAGAGCATGTCGCGACTTGCACGTGTGTAAATAATCATATTACGAATTCATGTCACGCTATAATATATAATGTATAAGTGCATATTGCTGGAAGTAATACGCATAATATGTATGTATGTACCTAAGAGCAATTTTAACCGACTGCTACACACCACACTGAGGAGAATATCGTTGTGAACGTTTGGCTTGAACTTATTGCATTTCACTTTTCATGTCAGTTAAAGCTCACAAACCTGTGAATTTCGTGCAAGTTACGGTAGCTGTATTATTGACATGGTTCGATATCACCTACTCATATGTCAGCCAATCACACTTTGGTTGTGCGGGCTAACTACACTGAATTGGACGGAAAACTCGAACTATTTCATAAGCGTTTTGACCGTCATTGGACCTACAGTTTTACGTGGAATTAAGGTTGGACGTTGTTAGTCGATTTAAGTACATAAGTAGTAGTAACATTTAATCAAATGCATGCGCGAATTCATGCATCCTTGCATAATAATGCATTTCCACGATATTCACACCGACAATACTGCCATATTATTTTACCAATAAAACTGAAAATTGAGCTGAAAGAAGTCACAATGATACGGAAATGTCTGCACAAAGAATGCTGCGAGGATTTGGCTTCTCCTGTAAGCAATGCTATTGAGTCATCGTTTCCGCTCCAACAATATTATGCAGTACCAAATAGCCAGTTAACTTTTATTCCAGTCTGTTGGAAACAAAATATAAAGAAAATGTGTCACATTCCAAATTTGAATTTAAAACACGCACGGCATTCGCAGCCCCCGTTCTAAAACGAATGCTTTCGGGCGTCGTCGGCTCAACAATCCATGCTGACGGCGCCAATTGTCTCGCGTATCAATAAAAAAAAAAGTCAATTAATTATTTTTACTGTGGTAAGCGATTTGTAAACTAGCTAAATAACTATTAATAAGAAGACATTGACTGCTCTAAACCGTGTTTCGAATTTCGATGGGCTCCTCCCAGGTACATAAATTCAAATTTTACCAAACTAGTCTGCCAGCCACGAGATGAACGAGAGGTTGTGTCGAGTAATACATAACTGTTCACCCAATGTAGTTTTTTTTTTTTTTATGGAACTCGACACGGTTGGCTACATCACCTACAACATCCGTGATGCCAGCCCCTAACACAGGGTGAACTAGGTGCCATGTCAGTGCTTCCCTTCATTTCATGTCGGCTACACTAAACTGGACGGAAAACACGAACTATTTACATAGCCGTTTCGACCGACGTTTCGTTCAGTGCGGTGGTACCAACCCGGCCGGGATAAACCCTACCACCTAGTAAGGTAAGAAGGGAAGGGACCTACAGTTTAACGTGGAATCCGAACCACGGTCAGCCTCCAACGGTCGAGCGGTCACCCATCCAATCACTGACCGCGCTCAGCGTTGCTTAATAACAGTTGACTAACCAACCGCGCCACTGAGCTACCGAGGTTGACGAATTTTCTTATCCCTTAGTCGACTTTTACGACATGCGACGGGGAGAGATGCAGTGGGGCTATTCTTTTTAAGTACCGACCCCACACGGTACATGTATATAGTATCGTAAATATCGACAGAAATAGCCGGTCTATATCGCCTAATCTTTAATTATTAATTACATTATTCATACAGAATTGTAGAGACAATTCGCGCAAAACGGCACTTATTTAGTTTACTATATTTTTTGTATTAGTGTACATATATAGTTGTTAAGTATTTGCAGTCATCTTTCTTACAAGTGGACGTGTGGAACTTGCCACCGGTAGCTGCCAACATGCCACCCTATATCGTACAGAAGCCACACCGTCGCGCCCCGCCCGCCCTTCGCCGCGGTACCTAGGTGGCGCGTTGCAGTTCCGTTTCCGTTTATTGTCGGAGGCGCGGCGGAGGCGGCAACAAATCAACCGGCCCGATACAGCCGGGACCAAAGAATTCGAAAGTATAGCGGGGCGTACACTCGTCGAGCCGGTAATATTATAAAATTGGGTGCACAAAATAAACATTGTCTATTAAACCTTGTCGACTCACGTATCTTTATCCGCACGCATCTGATACGCAAATTATGTGAATTTGTAAATTATGTTATACATTTTGTGTAATGTTCACTAGCAGTTCTATTCTTTTTATTTCTTTCGATGGGATAAAGGAGGTGGGGGCGGGGCGAGGTGGGGCAGGCGCGGCGCAGCAATAAAACTCGTTTGCCACCTGAGCGCCGATGGTCATATATTATTTAATTGCACATTTACACAGCTCTAAAAATATCCCGGGGAAAACTATTGGAAAACTAAATGAACGCATTAATTACATAAAATGTACCCTAGACTGCTCACTACTGAGTATCGCATGTTGCCTCATATTGATTTCCTCTGCTATACCGTATTTGCTTAAAACTTTTTCTATCCAGTAAACTTAACAAAAGAGTGAGAGTGAAAGTGTTTCAATAAGAAGCTATATTTATTTTCAAATTTCAACACTCAAATTTTCAACATGTTACATACATACCACATGCTGTATCCCGACAATCGGGGTAAGCATAGTTATCGGTGTTGTGCTAGAAGAACTCCGGTAAATTACAGCACAACACCGACCACCAGTTACGCAAATTATCTCAAAATTTTATTTATAATATATATATTTTGACAATTATTACTACATTGTTGTATGTTTAATGTACTAACATAATTAAGTTGATACAAATTACGTATCAACGTTTGACAACGGCTCTTTACACCTGATACACATAATTTAGAAGTCTTTGTAGTCGGAACTCTCAGTAAAATTGTTAATCTTGCTCTCAATGTGTTTTCGATAGACTGTAGGCGATGTTATTATGTGGCTAGTCACTAAAATACTTGTAATAATATGTATGAAAAAAATTAATATAAAAATAAATAATAATATACAATAATTAATATTTTTATATTAATTTTAGGTTTTAAGTTTAAAAAAAATGTAAAATTTATATAAAAAGAAACGTGAAAATAAATGTATGAAAAAAAAATACCCTGCGAAATTTCTTGCTGGCTCTTCTTTGTTGGTGTAATCAAAGCGCATTTAACAAATTGTGACAAGTTCGAGTGCAGTTTCACACCATATGAATTTATCCATGCATATGAATGATCAATAAACAATAAACAACAATTCGGACAAGATAACTATCAACTAGCAAGTAAGCCCGAAAACCCACCTGCTGCATGTCTCGATGGAAGGACGATGCCGAGGTGAGATTTGGCTAGCCTGTCGCCCTTTAGCGCGGTATTTCGTCCTTATCCCTTATATAAATATTATACATTAATGAAGTGTGACTAAGACTACACCTACTAATGTTACGTAGGTACCTATCTTATGTAAGTATGCCTAGTGATGATCTATAACAGAAGTCGGACCAAAGCACTAGACTTTTGTCTGTGTTGCCTAGCTCCGGATCTTTCGGCGTAGTATTAACTAATATTTTGATAAAAATAATTAATAAAAATTCATGATCATCTGTTTTCATTTTCAACATTCTTCAGGAAGAGTTAAGTTATTTTCTGCACAAATCTCATTCATGCACGCTAAACACATTCTGCAAACCTGGAATACCATACCTATATCGCAAAAGGCCCACAATGGAGTGGGCTTAAGCGCGGAGAACGAGTCCCAACAACAACCATCCCTATATGATAATAACTGTAAGAACTTTCAAACAACATACATACCTATTGCTTTTACATCTCATATGCGCTGTGCTCAATAACTACTTCCTGTGTCAGTACTAACTGAAATGTACGCGATGTAGGAAATGAAAGTAGGGATGACGCCTGGGAGCCGATGTCAGTTGCGCAATCTGCTACCCAGTCTCTATTGCTACTAAATCTGGTGGAGCTACATAGTACTCCACTGACCGGACAGCCAGTGGACAATGTAAGGTGTATTTCGAAATCTGTCGTTGCTTCCGCGAAAGTAATTCTAGATGTCAAACAAAATGTAAAAAAAACCCGACCCTTAAAAATTCAAAAATAATTTCCGGTACTTACTTAAAGGAGTTGGGGGAATAAATTTTTTATAAGTAAGTCAGATTTAATATTTTATTCTAGACTCCTCCATAAAAAAAAAGTAAAGGGAAATTATTTTAGAATTTTTTGTTTTTTAATTTGTAATTTAACTTCTCTTTCAAGCTTTTTTTTTAAACCACATGCAAATCGGTCCAATATTTAAGATAATTAATTTTTTGGTTAATTGATTACAAACATAGCTAAGAACCATTCCGATTAAACCAGCTTTCTAATAAAAAAGTCGGCAAGTGCGAGTTGGACTCGCGCACCGAGGGTTCCGTATCATCAGCATCACTCAATATATTTTTGTAGGTATTATGTATGTACAAAAACAATTGTTTTGGAAAATCCCGAACCGCCTAAATAAACACTACAGCAATGGTTTTTGACTGTGCGGCATTCGTGAAGTTGAAATATACAAAAATATATTTCTTATATGACATAACGACATATCCTTTTCGGATTTTATCTTTACTTGTGAGACCTTGCTTCTTGCCAAATTTCATTACTCTAGCTAGGTCAAGGGTAAGTACCCTATAGGTTTTGATTTCATTTGAGTGAGTTTGCAATTATTAAAATTTCCCATAAATAGCCGTATCTTTTGATTATATTGATTTAGAAGCTTTCATTTTCTATAGCTCGAAGGGATCGCAGACGTTAGTATTTCATATTAATTTCAATTTGATATCTTGACTCGTTACTGAGAAAAAGGGTCTTGACACACAAAACAAGATTTTTTTTTTAATATCATATAACTACAAGTTTAAAGTTTTAGGATTTTTTCCTTTACGTGTGCTATGAGACCTTGCTTCTTACTAATTTTTATGATTCTAAGGTTGACGGGAAATACCCTATAGGTTTTGATTTGATTGGAGTGAGTTTGCGAGTATGAAATCTGACATAGATGGCCGTATCTTTTGATTGCGTTGGTTTAGAAGCTTTAATATTCTACGCCCTTAAAGAGATCGTAGATCTTAGTATTTCATATTAATTTCAATTTGTTATCTTTATCCGTTCCTGAGAAAAAGGGACCTTGACATACAAAACAAAATTTTTTTTTATGTCAATATATACAATTTTACAATTTTCGGATTTTTTCCTTTACTTGTGCTGTAAGACCTTGCTTCTTACCAAATTTTATGATTCTATGTTAACAGGAAATACCCTATAGGTTTTGATTTGTTTTGAGTGAGTTTGCGAGTATGAAATATGACATAGATGGCCGTATCTTTTGATTACGTTGA
This sequence comes from Nematopogon swammerdamellus, assembly GCA_946902875.1. Classification (NCBI taxonomy): domain Eukaryota; kingdom Metazoa; phylum Arthropoda; class Insecta; order Lepidoptera; family Adelidae; genus Nematopogon; species Nematopogon swammerdamellus. The sequence goes on from OX336344.1 coordinate 12,072,928, forward strand.
TTTAGAAGCTTGAATATTCTACACGTTAAAGAGATCGTGGATCTTAGTATTTCATATTAATTTCAATTTGTTATCTTGATCCGTTCCTGAGAAAAAGGGACCTTGACATACAAAACAAACAAAATTTTTTTTTAATGTCACATAACTATAAATTTACAATTTTCGATTTTTTCCTTTACTTGTGCTATGAGACCTTGCTTCTTACCAAATTTCATTATTCTAAGTTAACGGGAAGTACTCTATAGGTTTTGATTTGGTTTGCCGGTAGTAAAATATGTGACTTAAATGGGCGTATCTAGTGATTGCGCGAACCTATAAGCTTAATTTTTTTACACCTCCGAGGAAACGTAGACCTTAGTATTTGATATTAATTTCAACTTGATACCTCTACCCGTTCCTGAGAAAAAAGGTCTTGACAGACAGACACCCAGCCAGCCAGCCAGACGGACAACAAAGTGATCCTATAAGGGTTCCGTTTTTTTCCTCTTTTGAGGTACGGAACCCTAAAAAACGCATCAAAATCGGTCCATCCGTTTGAGAGCTACGATGCCACATACTGTCACACCCGTGCACACATACACACATACACACACACACACGTTAAGCTTATAACACCCCTCTTTTTGCGTCGGGCGTTAAAAATTGTTCCCCCCAATATTAAACTAACAATAACAAGAACTCTAACAATGTTAAATAAATTGTTTATATAAGGTTGATTGGAAGAAATTGCATTGTGCAGTAAATCTTCTACAACGCAGAATGTAAAAACCACAACAACTCACCAAGATGATTAAGAAACATTTCAAACAATCTGGCGGCAATTCCTCGTTCAGTCGCGTAATCGCGTCTTCATCGACGCGACGTCAGTCCATACCAGCAGCTTATTCCACACTTGCGCCGTCACTTCGCGATTTATCACTTCTCGTCCATCCACTAACGAACAGAGCTCGCGCACTCCACCAGCTGTTAACCTAACTGTCGACCATTCCACTACACTGCCAAATGTCAATCTTAACTCTACTTAACCAAAACTTATAATATCGTCCTTAACACGCAAGCGTAAGGTTCAAAGTCAATCACCATCTCAGCTGATCGTATGCCCTTTTCAGTCCCTTTAATTTAAGGACGCATATTCCAAACTGTGCCTTACGCAGAGGCATTTAGGGGCGTATGTAGGATGTAGATTAGCGATCCAAGTGCGTGTGCGATTCAGCTTCATATGAAGTGGAGTGTCGGCTTGCGAGCGAGTTAATGGAGCAAGTTTAATTGGAAGCCAGTTACATACCACCGCCACCCTGATCTTCCATCCCCAACGTCCGCCCCGACGTCCACCCTCCGTCTTCCGCCCCTGCGATTAACATAAGCACTGCGCTATCAAACCACACGCTACTGAAAGTCATACTGACGTGTTTATCAACCAAACACAAAGTTATTTTATGTACAATCGGGTTCCCAACCGCATTACTACCTCTAGAACCCTTTCGTAATCGCCAATTCACCGCGTGTAGTGTCTCATAGTGCGAGGCGCACGCGAAGTTACTTACCGTGGTAGATTTATATAAAGATGAACTTAAGTACCTGAGAACCTCGAACTGTTGAGAATATCGAACTGTCTACTCCCAAAAATATTTTATTTGTTAGCTTGTTTAAATAACGAAAGAAATTTACGGAACGAATATGTGTGGAAGAGTCGGGAGGGGTCGCCCTAGATGCCGTACCTAGACCTAGATCAGATGTGCTCAAAAAGGTTCAAGCTCGCAGTACCCAAATTAGTATGAAGAACATTATGAGAGTGGAAGAGCACGTGGTTGTCTCTGCCTACCCCACTGGGAAACAGGCGTGACGCTATGTACGCTATGAAGGAAATGAAAGTAGGAGATGACGCCTGGGAACAGCCTGGGAACCGATGAACTTTTAAATACAGCTATTTATAACTTTATTTTATAGAAAACGTGAAATGTTATATTATTCCACCAAGTCGTAGGTGATAACGATGGTAATCCAATCATGTGAATTGTGAATCCCATGCCGTCTTTTCATACCCTGTAAAAAGGTCCAACTTTTACAAGTGTCAATTTTTTTTTTATGGAAACTGACAATGTTGGCTACATCGCCTACAACATCCGTGATGTCAGCCCATAACACCGGGTGAACTAGGTGCCATGTCAGTGCTTCCCTTCGGTCGTGCCGGCTACACTGAACTGAACGGAAAACACAAACTATTTACATAGCCGTTTCGACCGACGTTTCATTCAGTTCATTCATTCAAATTATGGGGTAAATGGTATTAATACATACAAACATACATGTATACCACCACGCTGTATCCCAACATATGAGGATAAGCAGAGTAATCGGTGCTTTGTTGCAAGAACTTGGGTGGAGTGTCGATCGGGGGAGTACCTACATCATCAACACCGACCACCGCGCTAAAGTATATAAGCAGCAAGTAAGTCACGAAGTCTTGCGTACTGTATGACTATAGAAGCAAGCATCAAGGTGGTGGCTAACCTGTAGCCCTCTAACACACACGGCATCTTATGCTTATCCCTTAGTCGCCTTTTACGACATGCACGGAAAGAAATGCAGTGGGCCTATTATTTTCAAGCCGTGCGTGCCCCATGGCATGGCTCAACTAGATTGGGTAACTGAGTTGAGCAGTTGAGCATCACACCCGCTATGAGGTATTAAAAAAATATTTATGTTCCTAAAAACAATCTGTCACGTAGTGAATTTTAATAGCGGACTGTCGAAATGCCGTTTACCGAAGTGTCAGAGACGCATTGCCAGTACGGAGGAAAATACTCCGTACTAAGGCTACGCTACACGTGAGACGTCCGTTATTTTGAAGATTATTACTGCCAACCTACATTTTTGAAAACTCAATCACACATATCTCGGCGTACTACACTCTCACTACGTAACCGAGCACACATTCTTGCATCATTTACCGAGCGTGAATTTCCACGATCTCTTTCCGCTGTCAGCCCATACTAAAATTATATATTGTTTGACGTAACGAAAAAGATAGCGAGCGTCGGTATGGAATTTCGGTTTGCTGTATTTGGCAACACCGCACATCGCGGTGTTGATTAATGGGTTGCCAGGCGGTTAAAATATATCCCAAATAGACGGGAATTCACATTCACCTCGGTTGTATTTATCTTACATTTTAATTCAGACATCATCGGAGGACCCCTAGTAGAGGTCCAATATTATCAACTAATGGAGTTACAGGCCTTCAGCCACTTAGATTCAGGTAACCACGTACAGTGCGCGTCATTGCGTGCTAGCCGACTTCATTCCGCAGCCACACCACAAACGCGCGCTGCCGTCTATAAAAGCGGGTCTCAGTGAAACCAGACTTCACTTCTTCTGTTAAATAATTCTCCGCTACAAGATAAAATATAACGCGCTCGATCTGCCGCCGTGAGTTACACTAGTTTCCCTCGCGACCGTGCCACTGTCAACGAGCCGCGGCGCTGTACCGCCGTCGCCGTCGGACGCTCCCAGCCGTTCATCTCAGCGTTGAGAGAGGAGTCCCCACAGCCAGGGTTACGGGTAACATTATAATCTCTTCAGCTCTGCCTTGCCTGTCGCTTGTGAGACACCGCCGGCCTAGCGGTTGTCGTTGCGCTTCACGCACAAAACGTATAACGCCCATCTGTGTATTTTCTCTCTTCCCATCCACAGGGCAACTTGATATGTGTGCATTATTTAATGTGTGTGTGTTTGTGTGTGTGTGTGAACAGCTTCTACGTCTGCACGTAGATCCTTCTACGTCTGCACGTAGATCCTTCTACGTCTGCACGTAGATCCTTCTACGATTACACGTAGACTTCCCCGTTCTACGTTCTCCGTCCGAGGACGCCTGCATCATCTGCGACGGCATAGCCGGTACGAGCCACCTGGGCCCTACTCCTCGTCCGGCTGTTCCGAAGCAGAACTTTGTGAAGAGGGTGGAGATCGAGCGACGCGTCGGAGACTTCGTGTCGGCCTTCCTGCGAAGACCTTCGTCTCCCCTTCCGAAGCTAAGTTCTCGGACAGAATTATAGCTCTAATCGATTAGCTCGGTCGTCACCCCTACGATGCTCAAGTGATTCTGATAACTCACACCCTGTCTTTTTACATCGTATATTTGTGTTTTATGAAATAAACGATAAATTTATATTTCTGAGCCGTATTCTATTATTTAAGTCCCCTTTTTCGTCTCAGTGGCGCCTACCGGTAAAGAATCACTTGAGCAGTAGGTAGGCTTAGTTATTGTGTACTTACATTATCACACAGTAGTTGGCTAGCAACGCCCGAACATATTCAAAGTATAGACTTCATCTATCTTTGTAATCGGTACTGTGGCTAGGGACGTAGTTTGTTTTTTTTTTTTATTTTATTTGTGCAAAAAAAAAATTTTTTTTATAACTTGTAGTTTTTTGTGCAATTTGTGCAGTATCCCTAGTTCTTCGGCGGGTTTTTTTTGGGTAAATTGTTAGGTTTTCTGGGTTTTAACAAGCTATAAGGAGCTATAATGCTGCCTTATAAGCTTAATGTGTGACGAGCGAGCTAAAATTTCATTTGTTTTTGTATTGTGCGTTCTTGTCTTGTGTAATTTTTTTAGAATTTAGTAGATACCTCCAAACCTGAGAGGTAGTCTCCACGTCCATCATATTTTTTCATATCGGATAATAGGTTGCAGAAAAATAATTTATTTTTTCACTTATAGGTAATGAAATTACCCACACCAGTGTTTGTGAAAGTTTTTTGTTGTACTCATGCGGACTTGATCCGCAGGGTCGTTGGTTAGTTTTATATTTTATATTTTGTTTGTGTAACAACAGGTTTTTAGCCAACGTTTTTTTTAATTCCAAACATTAGGTGATTATAGTTCAGTTAGGCAACCAATAGAAAAATAATTTGATGTTTCATGCCAGCACAACGCACATACATGTCAACTCGTTACTTTCTTTTAGACGTAGAATCCCAACTTAACGGACCGTTGAAATAAACAATACCTAGTCAGTTTGTTATAGTAATTTTTTAACCTTTTCGAAATCAACGGTCAACATTATCTTCTTGTCAACATAATTGAATTTTGTAAATTTAAAATATTCTAACGTCAAATTTTATGTTTAGAATGGAACGGCACACCAACTGTTTGTCCTCCAGCAAGCGAGAGGCACTGCACGGGCTGGAGAGGAGAGCACTCGAGCCAGGTCCCATGTTCAGGTTTTATTATTCCCCGTGGGTATATCTAAATGTATAGTTCACACCATTCCGTGTAGGTACAACGCGATAACTGCTTCACAGTTACCGCAGCTCTCGCAAATTTTTCAATTTAGTAGTTACTGGCTAATTTTTTAATTTCTATTAGGCACCGACTAATCGGAGGCAACATTTAAATGGCCTATCTGCATTTCTTTTCTTTTTAAAATGGCGGGTCACAACTAAGTGCCATGCCCAAACATAATTTTTTTAATGTTTTTAATTAACGGCAATTCGGAACGCAGCATTTAAACCGTTTATATCATCTCTTTTCTTTTAAAATGGTTGGTCACAACTAAGTGCCATGCCCAAACATAATTTTTTAATGGTATTAGGTATCGGCAATTCAGAACGCTACTCTTAAAGGCTATTTTCCCTTTCTTTTATTTTTTAAAATGGCTAGTCACAACTAGGTGCCATGTCCATTAAACATTTTTTTTATTTATACTAGTTACCGGCATTCCGGAAGCAACTTTTAAAGTGCTTATTCTTGTTTTAAAACTGATTGTCACATCTAGGTGTCATGCCCATACATACAGTTTTTTTATCATGAACACCTATATATTTTTTTGTGTGACGTGCAACAACACAAATTAAAGTTTTATTTGTAACATTTTGCATTGACAGTATATATTATTACTTTCATATAATATATAACTTGTACAAACAACATCATTTAGTTATACATACACTTGTGTGGTTCAATGATTTTTTTTTTATGTTTGTTGTTTTTTTTTGGTGTATCTCCATATTTTGTGTGTGTTGCATGTACAGGTCCTCCAGTAGGGGTGTACATGGCACTAAGTTACCAAGTACGATGGACACGTCAGTCTTCATGCTTGGTACATTTATACTTACCGGTTGGGTTACCCGAGGAGTGAACTCGAGGCTACAGTTCAGATAAATGCTGCTGTAGTCACGTTTGTTCGAAACTTTAAATAGTTTGGAATCTCCCTGCGGGCTTTTTCATATTTTTTTATGACCACCGGTGTATGTTTTTGGGAGATACAGATTAATGTGTTACGAGATGAAGTGACCATTGATCGATTTTTTTATATTTTGTTGAATCACACATAGTGCACATACATACATATATACATAGTGTGTAGATAGTTTTGTTTTTTTTGTTTGTTCGCAGTCATGGTTCGACATGGTACCGACATGGTACCTACATGTCGCACAAACATGTAACTGCAACATTCTTTCATTTGTTTTTTTTATTTTTCTTACTCGGCAATTAGGGTTGTCAACTCAGCTTGTTCTTTGAATATTTTTTTTAAATTTTTTTGTCACTTTAAATTTTTTTATTATTTTATTTTCTCAAGGTGTTGGCCGGTTGGGGTTTGGCAAAGACAGACTCACATGCGAGCGGGTGGTTACTCGTAAAATTAAGCCCTAAGACACCAAGTGCGGTTAGTGACACTCTAAATATGCCTTCACCTAGTCTGCGGGAGCTCGACAGACTGAAAACTATAAGCCAAGGAGTTATGTTCTCTCGATGCCAGACCGTAAGCCGAGCCAACTACCGGTTTCCTTCTTAGTATTTGGGTTGTCTGTGGTGAGTGCGCGCCTTGTACGTATGTTCGGAGCGCACTTTGGTTTGTGAGGAGGCTACTCAGCTGCGAGTGCTAGGCACCGATTGCGGGGTATGCCATGGTATGAATGCGACCTTTGTATGCGAAGTATGAATGAGTAGATGGGTTCAGGAATGATGAGGAAAGAGAGATGATGTATGAAAGATGAGAATGCAGGACATAGGGAACACAGGTACAAAAGTAGGTAAACAACATTTTAGTTAAATTCATTTTATTTTCAATTTTTTTTATTTTTTCTCCTATATTGCCGTAGTAATCATTTGTAATTTTTTTTCATGCACACACTCAACACATATTTACATTTTTTTTTATTTTCGCACGTGTGCAGTACGCCTTCACCGGATAAAATTTTCTGATGCCAGAAAATTTTCAACGGGCCGAGGGGGTACTGTCACGTAGTGAATTTTAATAGCGGACTGTCGAAATGCCGTTTACCGAAGTGTCAGAGACGCATTGCCAGTACGGAGGAAAATACTCCGTACTAAGGCTACGCTACACGTGAGACGTCCGTTATTTTGAAGATTATTACTGCCAACCTACATTTTTGAAAACTCAATCACACATATCTCGGCGTACTACACTCTCACTACGTAACCGAGCACACATTCTTGCATCATTTACCGAGCGTGAATTTCCACGATCTCTTTCCGCTGTCAGCCCATACTAAAATTATATATTGTTTGACGTAACGAAAAAGATAGCGAGCGTCGGTATGGAATTTCGGTTTGCTGTATTTGGCAACACCGCACATCGCGGTGTTGATTAATGGGTTGCCAGGCGGTTAAAATATATCCCAAATAGACGGGAATTCACATTCACCTCGGTTGTATTTATCTTACATTTTAATTCAGACATCATCGGAGGACCCCTAGTAGAGGTCCAATATTATCAACTAATGGAGTTACAGGCCTTCAGCCACTTAGATTCAGGTAACCACGTACAGTGCGCGTCATTGCGTGCTAGCCGACTTCATTCCGCAGCCACACCACAAACGCGCGCTGCCGTCTATAAAAGCGGGTCTCAGTGAAACCAGACTTCACTTCTTCTGTTAAATAATTCTCCGCTACAAGATAAAATATAACGCGCTCGATCTGCCGCCGTGAGTTACACTAGTTTCCCTCGCGACCGTGCCACTGTCAACGAGCCGCGGCGCTGTACCGCCGTCGCCGTCGGACGCTCCCAGCCGTTCATCTCAGCGTTGAGAGAGGAGTCCCCACAGCCAGGGTTACGGGTAACATTATAATCTCTTCAGCTCTGCCTTGCCTGTCGCTTGTGAGACACCGCCGGCCTAGCGGTTGTCGTTGCGCTTCACGCACAAAACGTATAACGCCCATCTGTGTATTTTCTCTCTTCCCATCCACAGGGCAACTTGATATGTGTGCATTATTTAATGTGTGTGTGTTTGTGTGTGTGTGTGAACAGCTTCTACGTCTGCACGTAGATCCTTCTACGTCTGCACGTAGATCCTTCTACGTCTGCACGTAGATCCTTCTACGATTACACGTAGACTTCCCCGTTCTACGTTCTCCGTCCGAGGACGCCTGCATCATCTGCGACGGCATAGCCGGTACGAGCCACCTGGGCCCTACTCCTCGTCCGGCTGTTCCGAAGCAGAACTTTGTGAAGAGGGTGGAGATCGAGCGACGCGTCGGAGACTTCGTGTCGGCCTTCCTGCGAAGACCTTCGTCTCCCCTTCCGAAGCTAAGTTCTCGGACAGAATTATAGCTCTAATCGATTAGCTCGGTCGTCACCCCTACGATGCTCAAGTGATTCTGATAACTCACACCCTGTCTTTTTACATCGTATATTTGTGTTTTATGAAATAAACGATAAATTTATATTTCTGAGCCGTATTCTATTATTTAAGTCCCCTTTTTCGTCTCAAATCAATTATGTTCATACCACCATCCAATAAGCTTCCCCCCCCCCCCCCCCTCCCCGCCCCTCCCCTGCCTCTTCCTCATTAACGGAAGGCCGAGATTTGCGCAAACAATTTAGCAGCGGTCCTTTGATCGTCCGTGTAATGTCCGTAAGCTACTAATTCAAACCAGAGTGACACGGTGCGTAGTGTTTGTAAAAGCAAATGAGGCTGCGTTGACAGGAGTCAGGCAGGACAGACCGGTAATTAGCATGCGATGAGGCGAGTGCCAGGTGTCGGCGAAACGTAGAACATCAAATCCTGCTGTCTAGAAGTGCCCAATGAGCAAACCGTTCAGCCAGACTTGTCGCACTTAGATGAACCAAAATGGATAACATGCCATATTGGCAAACAATTTCTTCTAGCCAACCTTTGAGTTGTGCGTAGAGTGAAGGATATACTGGGTGATTGTATTAAAATTCCGAATAATTCAGAGGAAATCTGTGCCGAAAACTAAGTCGAATAAAAAGATGTGGCAAAATTGTAAAAAAAAAATTATTTCTGCATACATTTTGAGGTTAGTATTACTCACCCATACTGGTTTGAACAAAAAATATACAATCATTAAAATAATAAATATTATTTCATACAGGTATGCTTTTCTTTGTCCTTCGTTGCCTCATGCGTTGGCTAGCTTTTCTTTTCAGAGAGGTTGAAGTGGGGGAGAGCCTCGGTCGCCGCACCGCCTCGCCACCCCCGCGCGCCGCTCCGAAGCACGCCAATCAGCGTGCCACCGCGGCGTGTGCAAATATACAATTTAATGATGATTCTAAACGCACGCGGAAGCTAGACATCAATTGCGCATCATGAATAGTCGGGTAAAAATGGAAATGAACCTCAAATGATGAAAAAAATGGTTTTTAACGATTTGTTTGATAGCTTTAATGACCTAGTGCCGTGTAAGTGCAACTAAAATAATGATGCAGTGTCGCCATATGCAGGCGGCATGGAAAAGCCGCCTTATTGTGTGAGGTTTCAGGCGGTGGCAACTTTAGAGGCGTTTTATTATATTTTTTGCAGAGAGTGTTTATGCAGATACTTAGCATACCTACAGTTGTTTCTTGCGGCTGCTTCAGTCGAAGGCTTCGGCGGCGGCGAGGGCGGACGGCGGACTGCAGCGGACAGAGAGAGCGGTTTATATTAACTGGGACGGCGCACAATGTTGAATTGGTAATGTAATCAGAAGAGTTAATAAATGTGCGGGATATGCCGAGCCGTGAGCGCACATTATGCATTTCGTGGACTCTCATTAGTGTGCGCGAATACATAATTATATGAACACCTGCCCCGGGCGTCGCCGCGCCGCCGCCGCCCCAGCTGCCGCTCCCGCGCACAAGCCTTCCGCCTGCCTCATATGTTTTGAAGTCATTTCATCGCTAATTTTACATTATTGTTATCGTTAAAAACAGTGCATAATAAAGACAACATGAAAATGCGTCAGTAAAAATTTTGTATTTTAAAATTCAATTTATCGAATTACATAACATTGGACTTTCCAATTGGGACTGAATAACATTTGGCCGGGCGATATTCCTATCAAATTGTTCCCATGTTCTTTTAGCCTCGTTGGAGAGGTAATAAATAATACAAGGTCACTGCGCTATCTCGTAGTAGCTACTAGTTTCTTCAGCTCTATTACCTACTTGCTCGTATGGAATGGAAACTTCATCCGAAGCGCATTATTTACAGTGCTAGTGGCGCGCTCGATTACAGGAGGGCGGCGCGGCGGCGCGACGCGCCGGAGGCGCGGAGGCGCGGCGGAGGCGATTCAACTTTTAATTAAAACGGTAACGAGACCTTTACTCGGTTAGTTCGGCTCGTAGACGTGTGAATTGTTTTCTTTCGACGCAAGGCGGGGCGGGGCGGGGCGGGCATCACCGATCTACCGACACTACAGGCAGGAGCGGAAAGCGGAACCCGACGATCATGCTCACTTTTTTAGGATTCCGTAACCTGGCTAGCTATGGAACCCTAATTTATAACCGTTCTTGGCTTTGTATGGTTAACCGGACTACTGTATTTACCATGTATTTACCCTGAATGTGTGTATGAAGGTATGCGGGTTAGAAAGACTATCGCCTAAACGACTCGTCCGATTTCGATAAGTATGACGTCATTTGGTTTGTCTCAATAACGCGGAACAAAATTCAAAATGGCGACCGCCAATCGCTATGTAGTAGGTAACCAACTGTAAAAATATTTTTTTCCAAACCCATCGAGTGAGTATGCTTAATTGATATTGATATTATTCTTTTATTGACTTATACTCATATCAATGAGTCTAGAGAGTCTTGAAAAAACTAAAATTAATCAAGTAATTTTTTTATGTAATCCGGTATCATGGGTGACTGATTCGGAGGGTCCAAAGCACATGCTCCGACCAGCCAATATCACCTCCGAGAAGGTAGGTGTCATACCGGAGACTTCCCTGGATTGCTGGCTATATTGGACTAGAGGATAACACAACCGAGGCTATGCGGCCATCTTACATCCAGTAAGGTGGTATCGACCCAGTCAGCTACAATTTGAGCCTACCACCTAGTATGGGGCAAGGGAAGGGACCTACAGTTTTACACCGGTTCCGAAAGGTGAAGCAGCAGGTATACACGTAAATTTTTTCGTCCGCCGCGTCGACCGGATTCGAACCTCGTACCTCTCGCATGAGAATCCGATGCCCAAACCACTCGACCGCCCACCACTAAATAAAGATTTTATAAAATCCGACTACGAAAAACGAAGGAAATAACAAGGAAAGTTGATCGAAAATGCTGTAGTCGGGCGCGTGAGAAGGATTTGAATAGACAGGTAGCCCGATTACAGCATTTTCGAATATGCTTCCTTTTTCTTAATCGAGTTTTATAAAATGTTTATTTAATTTTTATTAATGCATGTCTTTAGAAAACATACTTAAAGATTTTAAGCTTTCTTGAAAGTTTACAAAGCCGGTTAAGACGTTAAGCAAAACGCTTTTTAGTAAGACGTTTCTCATTTTAACGAGATATAATTTAATGATTGAGAAACTAATTAAAAATTATTCTACATTCACAGTCAGCTTTAAAGTGCCCACTTCTGGATTTATAAACTTAAGGGTAGTCTTTAATAATTTGGCCTGTATTCTTATAAAAGTATTTTGTCAAATTTAGTATTAACAATATATTTATTTTATTATTTTTATTGTATACTTCCTATATGAATTCGCTGTCGTAAAATTTTAATCCTACTCGCTTTATCGGAACTACGGGTATCCCAATATAAGATGTCACACAGCCAAGATATCTAGAGCTTGTAAGAGTAACAAGCAGACAGGTGGATATTATTATGTACGCACATACATGAGTCGTCTAGTTGCAAAACCTGCCATATCAGTTTTGGCAAAATGTTCAGAAACGAGAAAACATTTTTATTTTCTTTAGGATCAATGTTCTAACATGCTTATAATTATAGCGGATTTTGCGGCAAACTGTCAACTTTATCATAGATTTTGTATACGAAATAGCAGGTTTAGACACACATTGTATATACGGAACTGGTTTGCGTTTACACACAGATTAAAACCCAATTTAAAGGCCAATTTGAGTCAAAATTCTTTATAGCGGATTCTGCAACTAGACGACTCACATACTTTTGATATTTATAAAAGTGTTTTTTTTTTCAAATGTCCCAATTTATCCCACGTTTAGTACCGCGTGCACATTGTATATTTTAATCTATTATTATAAACCTATATTTCATTATACACTATGATATATTCTATTACATTATACATATTGTACGTTGCACATTGAAGTAGAGCTAACTGCTTCCTTTAGTTAGGGCCTCGTACAATTGGCCTCGCCCCGACTTCCGTCTGACTAGGCTGCATTACGACCTACGCCAGCAATTAGAGCTCATTTATTCTGCTATTATGTGCTTCACTTTAGTAGCGCCTCAGACGCCAGCGACCGCATCTTAACGCCAGGTGCCTACATCTCAAGTAAGTATGACTAGGAAATTTTTATGTAACCTGACGTGGCTACATAATATTAAGTGTATTTTTTTACGATATAAAAAACTTACTCAATCCTCAAATTTAATGCGCGAAGTGCGCGCATTTCACTTTAATAAGTATTTTTTTTAATTTGGTAAAAAAATATTGGTATGGGAACGTGATGATCAGTATCTGATACACATACACCCCTTAGCGTATCGTTACCTACTATTGAAAGACCTTATATACGGTGTTGCAACCTCAACCGTAAAACCCGAAAGGGGATGATTCTGTACGTGAAATAGAACAACTTTTGTTCTACGACTTTTTTATTTGAAGAAAAAAAATTTTTTTTCTCAATATATTTTGAGAATAGATATTTAAAATTAGTATGGAAAAAAAATTTTTTTTTGTTTCAAAAAACATTTTTTTCTTTACAAAAGTTGTTTAGTTTCACATATAGAATAACCGCCTTATGTCAGTTAAAAATATTACGGGGGCAACTGCAACACCGTGTATATCCATTGAGATGTTATGAGTGTCCTAACCTGACAAATGGCATGCACTCACTCCAACAGGGACACGGTTAGCGTGTAATCCAAATTTGGTCGAAATGCACTCCAGTTGCAGCAGACAGTTGACACAAGTGCGAAAGAGATAGGTATATATTTGTAAGTGTTCGCTACGAACGTTTCTTTCAGCTCCTGACAAAATGTGTAAATTTCCATGGAATTAATATAAAGCATTATGAATACATAATCAATTTCCTAATGGAGCTGCTGTGGGACCTCCTTATTTGATGGACAGTTTGTTTCTGCTACGGTATTTCTTGAGCGTTCTTAAAAACAATATTAAATTCGAAATCATTTTTTTAATTGTTGTATTTTTTTATTTTTTCGTTTTGTTTCGACTTGGTTTATTTTTTTTTTTTACTAGGTTTCGTCTCCTGCTTTTACTCTCATTGGAAATGTAATGTTTATATTTTTTACCTGTGCAGGTCACTAATTCGCCCTCTACAACATTTTAGGTATACACTCCGATCGCAATGACAAGACAATGATGTTTTTATAAAACATTATAAAATATTATAAATTGTGTTTATAAAGAATAGCGTTTATAGCGGTTGGGCCGTTCTCTAGTTACCGGCGAACATGCATTGCACGTTGGATTTTATAGTAGGGCTGAAATGCATACTAAATATGAGAGTACCTACCTACCTATCTATGTACTTATTCTAAGTGGTGTGACGTGTCGCGGCGTGGGGCAGCGCGGGGGAGGCGCGCGGGTGGTGGGGGGTGTGTAAGGAAGGCCTCTACTCGGTCATCATTACGTTAAAATGTACGGAGCAGCCATTACGTGTAATCCTCGGTTAAATCGCTGAGTGATTACTTTCTCGGGACGACGACGAGCTGGACTTGGTTTTTTGTATTTTACGCTGCGCCTGGGAAAATATCCGCCAAGGCTGAACGGTTTAGGAGAACTCACTTGCAGAGCCTTCATCATTACACTAACGACGCGACGCGACGGTCGAGGCGGCCGCGGCCGGTGCGTGGAGGCAACTATACGCCTTCATGTTACATCTCGCTGACGTGAGCTTCAAACGCTCTAATAAATTTTATTTTTTCTAATATTTCTGAGAAAACTTGCAACTATTACATGCAAAGAATCGTTATTTTCGGTAGATATTGTACTCGTAGGTCACTTGTACAATTCTGAAAATGTGTGTTGTACCTATGTGTTAGGCTTTTTTTAGTTATTCTGTTGCGTGTAAGGCGGACTTATTGCAGAGTACCTACAGTTTCTTCTTCAACTTTGTACTCAAAAACACTAAGCACCATCGTTTATTCGTGACCTAGCTACAGATACTGGAGGCACCTAGAATTCGTACCTCTGACCTCTCACTTCAAACGTGTCTTAACAACTAGGCTAAGGGCCACTAATATTTCTCTTTCTTAAAAAAATTACACTCCAAATGGCCGGTTCACCATCTTCAGCTAAAATGTGGATCCATGTCGGTTCATCAATTCAGCCGACTGATAACTTTAGACCAGACATAACCGAAAATTTTGAAATCGGCCAAAATTAACAGACATCAGAAACAATACTAAGGATCTCCGGCTGTTCGCGTAGTAAAGTTCCCCATCGAGATTTTCAGTTATAGATCCGAGCTACTCACTCAGGCAGGGATTGCGAATGATGCAAATGCAAATGTTCTCAAGCGCTCCTTAGGGTAAGCGCTGCGTCCCGCCCGCCCCCGCCCTCCGCCCACGTGGCAACAGTTGCTCCGCGGTCGCGCTTCCAGACGGATGGCTACTGGCGCACCCGCACTCGTAGCGGCCTGCCCGGACGCGGCAGCGTGCCTAAACTTTCAAATTTCGAATCGATTATGATCGCATGGTCTCTGAACGACCAGTTAGGCGCTCACGGTGTAAGAAAGGCGTCAAAGAAAAAGTGGGAAATAGGCTATAATGTTTCTACGCCTAACTAAGGGTATACGTACGTAGACTTGCGACAACAATTCACATCATCGTTAACGTTAGCAGTCGTGAATACTAAACCAATATTTTGTTTTATCTTATTTAGTGATCTTAGAATGCATAATTATAAAAATAATTAAACATGCAATTAATAAAACAAGTTCCCAAGTAAAAGTGTAAACATGCATACAACATTAATATACATGAACACCAGAATAAAGACATGTCTAGAGCTTGATACTAGCCCCCTAACTATGAGTTAGCTCAGTGCGTTATGAGTCGATTTAAAACAATATTGAATTGTTAGGAGATCCCAAGACAAAATTAGATAGTGGAACCATTTTGAAGTTGCTTTACTGGCAAATTGTGTTTCCGAATAACAGTGAACGATAACCATAATGTAATACGCAAAGAGAAATTACAAATCAACTATAGATAAACAATAAGTTTGTAATGCCTAAATATTAGTAAAACTATCATCCATTTAGTAATCCTGATAAAATGAACCCAGGCGATTTATTATAAATAAGTAGATACAAAATAAATATATGTGAGTGCCACCGGATTATAAAGAAATGGTGTACGTGAGTCATTGCGTTATGAATAAATGAAAAGTTGAACTGAGGTAAAGAAGGACCTACCACGGTATGAACAGTTTGCTGAGATGAAGTCTTGTCAAGTGCTACGACTCTACCTAATTTCATTTGTCCGAGGTGAATAAGCCATTTGTATTTTATGTCGTATTTCTAAATCTTATAAAACAGGAGATAATTTATTTTTCACTTACTAACAAAACAAAGAATTAAATATTTAAACAGATCTACAATTTGGTTTATATCTATTGGTTACACCTACGAGGAGGTGTCTAACTATGCCTTTGGACATGAAGAAGACAAAAATAAAATAAAAAACGTGTTAAAATAGGTATCATTAAATAATTATTTCTAAGAAGTATATTCACTTGTAGCTTCTAAATAATAATGTACCATCTACAAAAGATACAAAATTAAAATATTGCTAATTTTAGTCTTAATTCAAAATAGTGAATCGCGGTGAGAGCTGTAGAGCTTTTATTTTTACAATATTCAGGTTTTCAAGTATGCGAATGGAATCTGCTGAATGTCTACTAAGTATTACATTTATTATTCGTTGAATGAAACACTGCAAGCGGCAAGGGTTTTTGTTGTTGTTGTGGAAACTGACACAGTTGGCTACATCCCCTACAACATCCGTGATGTCAGCCGATAACACCGGGTGAACTAGGTGCCATGTCAGTGCTTCCCTTAATTTTATGTCGGCTACACTGAACTGGACGGAAAACACGAACTATTTACATAGCCGTTTCAACTGACCTTTCACTCAGTGCGGTGGTAACAACCCGGGAATCTAGTAAGGTACGAAGGGACGGGACCCAATTTTACTTGGAATCTGAACCACGGTCAGCCTCCAACGGTCGAGCGGTTACCCATCCATACTGAGCGCGCCTAGGTGTGCTTAATAATAACAGTCGACCGATCGCACCACTAAGCTGCCGAGGCTGACATCCCAGTTATCACAACAAACCCTCTGTGGAAAAATACCTACGCCGACAATAAACGACTGAAAGAATTTAAAATGTCTAAGTCTACGGCAAATGGAATATCTTTGTGACCGCAGACTTAATTATATTTTTCATTTTACTTTCTGGTGGAAAGCGAAAAACGAGTAATAACTTGAACAAACAACGCGGCTTACTCGTGAAGTGCCGTGAAGAGGGAGGAGGCTGGGAGGCCTGGGGGGAGTGAGACGCGGAGGAGACGCTGAACGTATCCCCGAGAGCAAGCGTTTAGTTGTATAAATTCATCCATCCTCGTAGATACGTAGATACGCACGTAATCGGCTTAGTACATGTTTTATATAGAAAACACAATCTTGTCAAAAGTGTTGTCCTTGTTTTCGCGCAAGGAGCGCCGGGGACTCTACCGTTTTCTTGTGCTGCTACGAGCGGCTCAACTTCGTCAAGTGACAGCTTGACGGTTACGTGTTACTAAAGTGTCGGCTGGTCCGCAGTGAGCATCTGTCTGGTGGTGTCGTTCTCGGTGCCTGGTGCCCGCCAGCGCGGGGACCCCGTCGCGCTCCTGTGCGACTACGAGCTGGAGCGGGACGAGCGGCTCTATACTCCGTCAAGTAGTAGCTTGACGGTTACGTGTTACTAAAGTGTCGGCTGGTCCGCAGTGAGCATTGGTCTGGTGGTGTCGGTCTCGGTGCCTGGTGCCCGCCAGCGCGGGGACCCCGTCGCGCTCATGTGCGACTACGAGCTGGAGCGGGACGAGCGGCTCTATACTCCGTCAAGTAACAGCTTAACGGTTACGTGTTACTAAAGTGTCGGCTGGTCCGCAGTGAGCATTTGTCTGGTGGTGTCGTTCTCGGTGCCTGGTGCCCGCCAGCGCGGGGACCCCGTCGCGCTCCTGTGCGACTACGAGCTGGAGCGGGACGAGCGGCTCTACTCCGTCAAGTGGTATCGCGACAACGAGGAGTTCTACAGATACATACCACGGTTGCGGCCCCCGCAGCACAGCTACGATCTCGAAGGAGTCAACGTTAATGTGAGTGCGGGTCTGTCCGGCGGCGGACATTAATTAACATAAATTAAAGAGTGTTAAAGTCCTTCACTCCTTAGCTTATGTATGTACTTTCCATATAAAAAATATTGAGATTTTAAATGTAGTTCAAACTTTCAGGGTTCTTTAGCCAGCGACCGTTATAAAATTGCTCAGCTGCGGCGGTCCGTCCATCCATTCGTCTGCCTGTCACAGCATGTAGCTCCGAATCTGCTGGAGCGATCAAACTTAGAGTGTGTACCTATATATTGGAGGAAACAATTAATGCGCGCCGATCGCTGCTCCGTGGTGTAGGTGTGGTGCAATTAGACCCAGACCTCAACATCCAAAGTGAAAGTATCATTCCAGCTCCAAATTGTTCTATACAGTCCACATATTGTTTGGTAAAAAGTTACACCATTTTTAGCGTCGGGTTTAAAACTCGAAAAACAATTTTTTTTACACTTTCTCCCAGAATATCGTCGATATCTCGTGAACAAGGTCGAAAATTGAAAAACAAAAAAAAATGGTCTGGAGATATTGAGACGGGGAACATTTTATGTCATTACAGTTTTTTTCGTGGGAGTGATGGGGAGGTGAGAGGTCCCTTAGCGACGCGTCGGCGCGTCGGCGCGCGGTCACTCAGGCGTCACAGCCCCGTGGAACTTCGCAAGTTTGGGATACGAGGATCTATTAGGACTCAAATGACGCGGAATTTTAAGGGCTTTAAGATGGTATACATTTTTTGAAAAGTCGAAACCTTTTTTCGAAAATTAAAAAAAAAACTCGAAAAAAAACGCTTTTTGACACTTCTCCCAGAATATCGTCGATATCTCGTTATAATTAGACGCAGACCTCAACATCCAAAGTAAAAGTATCATTCCAGCTCCAAATTGTTCTGTACATTCCACATATTGTTTGGTAAAAAGTTACACCATTTTTAGCGTAAAAAAAAGAAAAATTGCTACTTTACTCTCTCCGTAACTCTGAAACCGTTCACTTGAGCAAGATTATGCTTTAGACCATTTTTGTTCGTAATTTAATGCAGATTATTGTCCTTGGCACTTTTGCGCTAAACCTCACAGTTTTCGAAATATCTAAGAAAAACTGATGAAACCCAACTTCTCCCCCCCCCCCCTCCCCCCCCAAACCCGACGCTAAAAATGGTGTAACTTTTTACCAAAGAATATGAGGGCTGTATAGAACAATTTGGAGCTGGAATGATACTTTCACTTTGGATGTGGAGGTTAGGCCGTTTTTTGGGATAACAAAATTTAAGGGATAAGCAAAGTCAGGCGTCCTCAACTACAATTAATAGGAGCCGCAAAAGTCAAGTTTAAAATAAAAATATTACATATAGCTTTTGCCCGCGGCTTCGCTCGCGTGAAATTAAAGAAAAAAGGAAGTAAGCCCCCGTATACCGTATACCTTTATTTCGGCGCGCGGAACAATTCGGTTTGTATGAGAGCTACATCTTAGCGTAACCAGAACTGAATTTATTTAGCCTATATTCTGCCTCTGCACCATTGAGCTATCGAGGCTGACAAAAATCCCTCCCCCTCCCGCCCCTCGCTCTTCTGCACCTCGTCTGCACTGCAGACAGTCTACTGTCGCTATTGATTGTTAAGCTACGCTGGGCCGGTCAGTTCTTGGATGGGTGACCGCTCGACCGTTGGAGGCTGACCGTGGTTCGGATTCGACGTAAAACTGTAGGTCCCTTCCCTCTTACCTTACTAGGTGGTAGGGTTTAACCCGCCCTGTTTTTGTTTTCCGTCTAGTTCAGTGTAGCCGCCACGACCGAAGGGAAGGACTGACATGGCACCTAGCTCACCCGATGTTATGGGCTGACAGCACGGATGTTGTAGGTGATGTAGCCAACCTAGTTTCCATAAAAAAAATAAAAAATAAAGGTACGGTAGCGGGATTATTTACTTTCTTCATTTTAAATACAAATTTCACGCGAGCGAAGCCGCGGACAAAAGCTAGTACTCAATAAATCTAAAAAATATTGAAGTACTCCATTAGTGCATGAAACTATTTTGATGTTTGTGAGGTTATAGAGAAAACTAATTCGGGCGAGGTGCTACGCGGGGAAGGCCGAAGAGCGATGATGGACAAGTAGGAAATTGCTACGGAACCCTCCGTGTGTGAAAAACTAGGAAAATAAATTCTTCTGATTCTGATTCTGTGAAAAATGTTCTCACTTAGCAGATTTTTTTTTATTGAACCTGACATGGTTGGCTACATCAGCTACTAACACCCGCGGCCGACACACCTTGGTGAAATAGGTGCCAGTGTTTTTACCTTTTGGTCGTGCCCGGTTACATGAAATTGAATAAAAAACACTATTTGCATAGCCGCTTCGACGGACCTTCATTCAGTGCGATGGTAGTGATCGGACTAGTTTTAAACCATACCACCTTTCTATTATAGTAAGGCAAGGGAGGGGACCTACAGTTTTACGTGGGATCCGAACGAAAAACGGCCAGTCTCATCGGTCGGACGGTCACCCATTCAAAGACCGCGTTTGATGTACTTATGTTCGACATCGAAATCCGATGAATTGCCACCACCGGTCTACCGAGGCCGACAGGATCACCTTTTTTTTTATGTAATCCGGTGTGGGTGGCTCAGTCGGAGGGGCCAAAGCACATGCTCCGATCAGCCAATATCACCTCCGAGAAGGTAGGTGCCATTCCGGAGACTTCCCTGGATTGCTGGCTATACTGGACTAGAGGAGAACACAACCGAGGCTGCTATGCGGCCATCTTATATCCAGTACGGTGGTACCAACCCAGTGGCTACAATTTGAGCCTACCACCTAGTAAGGGTCAAGGAAAGGGACCTACAGTTTTACACCGGTTCCGAACGGTGAAGCAGCAGGTATAGGTATGCACGTAATTTTTTTTCGTCAGAAAAACCCCATTGGTACACGCCGGCCGGTTTCGAACCTTGGACCTCTCGCATGAGAAGCCGATGCCCAAACCACTCGGCCACCCGCCGCTTAACTATCGACTAGCCCTCGACTATTGATGACATCGCAACGCACATTTCAGATGGAGAAGTCGAACGCGCGTCGCGTGCACCTGCAAGGTGTGACGCTGCGGTCGCGCGGCGCCTACCGCTGCGAGGTGTCTGCGGAGGCACCCAGCTTCCACTCCGCACAGGCGGAGTCCTACATGGAGATCTACTGTGAGTCCATCTCTTCTGTACACACTTGAACTTGAACTTGAACTTGCAGCACCTCCCAGCCAGCAGTTCTCCCACAACGGTTTAAGACCGAAGACACCAGAAGGTGCGTTTATTTTTCAGGATTTTAGGAAGACACGCTCGAGGATGGGTGATAAAATGAAATAATCGACGGCATACGTTTCAGACTGAAGCCAATATGGGAGTATGTGGAAAGACGGGATATTGGGATTGGTTGGAATGAGCGTTATTACAAAACTCCGCAGTTAGCGAGCACGTCGTTTATGTAGGTACATAATAGCTACTACAGAGGAGGGGATACCACAGAACAATGATCGGGCCACACCGCCAGCGCCCGCGCCCGCGCCCCCCGACTGGTCTGGTTCAAAGCTCCTTGAGGAGGAGGAGGAGACCGTTATAGAGGACCACGCGTCATATTGGGTATGCATGCAAATCACAGAGCATGAAATGCGCGCGCCCGCCCCTACTAGAGGCGCCGTGAGCGCGATTTCTCTACAACGCCATTGAAGCCTGTGGGCGTGGCCTATGACTTACATATGTGTGTTGTGCGTGTGCATTTGTTTTGTGCGTGTGCCTAACTTGCTCCTCTTTGTGTGTAGTGTCGATACTAGCACACACACACACATACGAAGCGCTAGCAGCTCAGCGTACGGTTATTGGGTTTCAAATATCATCGCTTAGGGCGCCTCTAGTAGGGGGCGCGGGCGGTAGGTATTTGATGCTCTGTGATGCATATGCATTTAAGCGGTATGCATATTGGACATTATATAGGCAACCCTGTTTTCATTCCATTTCCTTCGTCAGGTGTGTTTAGAAAATAAGTACCAACCGACACATCGTTGAGGAGTGTGGGGAGTGGGAAGAATTTTAAAGGTAATGCAACTACGCGGCGGAGCGGAACGGAGCGGCGGCGTCGAACCCCGGCGTGTCAAAATATTATTTGTATGAAATTGTATGAAGTAAACCGCAATACGCGGCAGCAACCGCTCGCTGCGCGGAGCAGCAAACAGATTCGTATTGACCAAAGAGTTTGTAATACATTCGTATTGACAATATTGTGCTGCGCCGCCCTGCGCCGCCCAGCTTCGCCCAGCGCCGCCCAGATCCGCGCCGCCCAGCGCCGCCCAGCGCCGCCCGCGTCGCCATCACGATGCCCCGCTTCGCTTCCCTGCCGCTTTAATTATAATTTTGGAAAACAAAATTTAAATTATAAGTACATTCATACTTCCGAACCTCGGTAGCTCGGTAGTACGATGGATCGACATTCGATCGTGAAGGGTAAGCACACCCAGCTTGGGGTGAATGGGTGACCGTTAACCGTTGAGGCTGACCGTGGTTCGGATTCCACATAAAACTGAAGGGCCTTCCCTTACCTTACTAGGTGGTAGGGTTTAACCCGTCCTGATTGGTATCACCACCGCCCCGAATGAAAGGTCGAAGCGTTATTTATTTTGTGGTTTTCGTCCAATCAAGTGCACCCGGCGAGATCAAATGGAAGCACTAACATGATACCTAGTTAACTAAGGTGTTATGGGACGACATGGCGGGTGGTGTGTGATGTTGTCAATCATGTTAGGCTCCATAAAAAAACCTCTGTGCCTCGTGTCCTAGTGTGGTATTATAGGTAGGCTGGCCTATTTAAAAAGATATTAAAATGAACGTCTAGTAACTACCACTTTAGAGACTGCTTGTGGTCGTATACTCAAGCCAAAGACATTTTTTAATCTCTTTGACTCAAGGTAACTATCGATTTCAGATCTTCCGAAGGAGAGCCCGAGTATAACGGGACACGAGCGGCGCTACCGGCTGGGAGAGCCGCTCGATGTTAACTGCACCTCCGCGCGCGCTTTCCCAGCGCCCGAACTCGACTGGTACATAGATGGTTATAAGGTAACTTGACTAGGTACCATTAGTACCTCAACTTTATTAACCCATTGACGAGGAGCAACTGATCAAAGAGTATTTTGTGTCGTGATCCTAGTTTCGAGAAATTAGCAAAAAACATGTGTCTTGAAAACTAAAAATCATAGAAAGATGATTTTTTTTACTAATATATTTGTTTTAGCGAGTAGATTATGATGATAAAATAACAAATATACCGTTTCATTTCATAAATCAGTGTTTTTTAAATTATAATTTCAAACATAATACTCTTTGATGCGATCTTTGATCCATTCCATAAGAGCAGGATACCCAAACGTAGGTGATCATGCCGCGATCTTAACCTCAAAACTTAGGAACAAAATACGATTTGACGCGGTCGCCAAAATTCAATATTTTTTTAATAATATTAAATATTGTTTGATGTGAATTCTGTAAAAACACACATAAAGGAGCTATTGAGGTCTACCAAAATAATTTTTTATCGATTTTTTTTTAATAAATGCACAAAAGACTCTTTGATCTGTTGCTCCTCTGATACTTCAAGTATCTTAAATATTCATGGCTGCATATATTCATACGGGTACCGTACAAATAATTTATAAATAGTCACTGCGAATATTCATATATTTTTATTTTTTATTTTTGACAATACAATTATACTACATTGTAGTTTAATATACTGACATAATTATGTTGATACAAATTACGTAAGTTTGACAAAGGCTCTTTACACCTGAATTCACCTGATTCATTAATTAATAAGTCTTTGTAGTCAGAACTCTCAGCAAAATTGTTAATCTTGCTCTCAAGCTGTGTTTTAGATAGACTATGGGCGGTGTTATTATGTGGCTAGTCACTAAATTCTTGTAAAAATATGTTTAAAAAAATACCCTGCGAAGTTTCTTGTCGGTTCTTCTTCGTGCTTGTAATCGAACCGGATAGAACAAATAGTGACAAGTTCGAGAGCAGTCTAACTGCCATATGAATGATCAATAAACAATACAATACAGTAAGCACATCGCTCTGATTCTGATCTGTCTTGGAGTTGAACTTTTGATGTCACGTTCTGAGGTTTGAATCTGGCCGAAGTGTACCAATGAGTTTTCTGATTAAAAAATTTACGTACGTACATAGCCTACACCTTGATCTTCTGTTCTCACTAATCCGTGTACTCACTCCACCACAGAGATCGTACTTAACCGGCCGGCCGCTCTGAACCGCGCGACGCGGGGAGCGGGGGGCTATCCAAACTCCACTCCACCTATCTCCTCTCACTCACTTCATCTTCAGCTTCAGCCCCCGATCGCCACGAAAGCTCTACTAAGTACTTATAATTACTCTCTCCGAAGTATTTATGTACCTATTGTATAGGGCCTAATGTTGGTCAACCAGCTCTTCTCTGCCGATTAACACCTCTCGTCAAAATTGTGGATATGACTTGTTTGTGCGGGTCAGGTGACGGAGACGTCGTGGCTGGCGCGGCACGGCTGGTGGCGCGCGTCGCACGGCCTGCTGGTGGCCGGGCTGGGTCTGCGGGCGCCGGCCGCGCGCCGCATGCGTCTGCGCTGCGTCGCTACACTCGCCGCGCACGCTCGCGACCACACTGTCCTCGTCGGTACGTACGTCCCTTGCCCCACTACGTCACCTGCGACAGCCTTGATGGTCTGCCCATTACCACAGAATAGAAAAGCCATTACATGCCATTACGTGTGGGGCCGGTACTTTAAAAGAATAGCCCCACTGCATCTCTGCCCGTGTATGTCGTAAAAGGCGACTATGACTCCCTTCCTATATTTCCTATTTGGTGGTAGGGTTTAACCCGCCCGGGTTAGTACCACCGCACTGAATGAAAGGTCGGTCGAAACGGCTATGTAAATAGTTTGTGTTTTCCATCCAGTTCAGTGTAGCCGGCACGACCGAAGGGAAGCACTGACGTGGCACCAAGTTCATCCGGTGTTATATGGGCAGACATCACGGATGTTGTATAGGTGATGTAGCCAACCGTGTCAATTTCCATAAAAAAAAGCCCCAGTTGCACTCCGGGAGTGCCGGCAGAAGTGAAAACTTTTTGTATTTCCCAAAATAATTCTTAGGTGGTTGTTGTTGTTGTTGTTGTTGTTTTGGTTTGGGGTTGGCTCTAGGCCTGCAAACTAATCCCGCTTGGTTGGGGACGTTCGTGCAAAACCCCGCAGTCTCCAGCTACCCCAGCCAGAATATGTCTTCCATGAAAGCCACAAGTCGACCGGGGTGTCAGCAGGCCGCTTATCCCTTAGTCGCCTTTTACGACATGTACGGGGAGAGATGCAGTGGGACTATTCTTATTAAGTACCGACCCCACACAGTACTTCTTAGGTGGTTATAAAAAAAACTAAACACCCTTAAAACATTTTAACACCGTAACATTGCTTAAAAAAGAAAACAAAAAAATGTTTGAGGGATTCGAACCCATGGTCAAAACATACAAATCCTACACTCTTACCATTGAGCCACGAAATCACATAAACGACCAAACGAATATCGGATTCCCTTACCTACCCTCCGCACAACGCGCACTGGGCAGTAGACTTACCGCGGTTGCGTACCTACTGGTTCTGTCTGCCTGCAGATCTCCTCCACAGAACTGGTAACTCGGAACGCTCTCCCTGCCCACATATTTCCCCCAAGTACAATCTCGGGTCCTTCAAGAGAGCCGTGAACGGGCACCTGTCAGGCCGGCTGGCATTCGCAACACCCGCATTCGACCGAATGTCCATGGACTTCGTTAGACATCTTATGAGTTATTTATGAATGAGTGTCTCGGCCCTCGGCGCAATATGTCATGCTTTCTATAAAAAAACCTATTTTTCATTCCACATTCAAATAAAAAAAAAAGGTTAGGTTTATTGGAACGAAGTTCCTTTATCGCACTTTACACTCGACACGAATGAGAGCTAGGCCGAAAAATGTGTAAGACTTCGACCGTCTGTATCCTCCTTGGTCATGCACGACACTTGCTGTAGTATGTGTACTGTGTGTTTACAGGCGTATGGCTATGTATACTTAGGTATATTACTTCAGTATATAGACGTCATTTATTTTGTTTATTTTTCACTAGCTTTTGCCCGCGTGAAATTCGTATTCCAAAACAATAAAGTAAGGAAGCCCGCTACCGTACCTTTATTTCGACACGCGGAACATGGGAGCCACATCTTAGCGTAACCGGAACTGAATTTTATTGCCTATCCTGTGTCCCGTATAGTTAAATGTTCTTGTACTGTCATCAAATTCGGATGATCGGTTTAAGAGTTATGGAGGAACATACATAGAAAAGATTTCAAAAAATCGTCAATTCAGTTTTAGTATCATACAGAGTCTACAAACGCAATATCTCATAAAACAAATTAACTTACTCCATGACCATTCCTTACAGATTTATTATTATTAGGTAGTATCGATTACTCTCAAACGTTGTTAATTTATGTCATTGTACCTGCTATTGAATACAGACCAAGCTCAAACGTAACCCCTTTGTAAAGGGGGAAGGGAAGCACTGACACGCACGGCATCAAGTTTACCAAAATGTCATGGGCTGACTGAGGCTGACAACACGGGTGTAAATTAAAAGGTGATGTAGTCAACCATGACAAGGTCTATGAGCGGCGCCGGGGCGGAGCTCACGGTTGGCGTGTCCCCAACAACCTCGGCGTCCCAGTATACGTACATGTTCATATCACAAGTAGTAACGCACTAAACACTAAAATAATTATTGTTGCAGAAGCGAGTTCATCGGAGCGCTGCCGCTACGACCGATCGCTTCAAGTTGTTCTTGCGCTGGTTGTGTGCTCAAAGTTCTACAGGCTTCTTTACAAACTCTCTCATAAAATTACGTGATAGTCGCCAACTACTTCTAAGCGAGAGGCTCAAAGATAAATTGTATGTACTTATTTCACAAGAATAACAATTTCTTTAAACTTATCGCTCCTTCTTTTATTTATACGCTTCTGCTGTTCAAAGTTACAATACGACATAAGTACCTACACGTACATACACTAAGACCGATAGTATTCCGTCTATAAATTGGTAAATTGATACTTAACCGAATCGAACCGGATTGTAAAAAATAAACAGGACAAATTCAAGCGTTGTGTACTACCATACGAATGATGAATAGAGAATAAAGAATAAAAAGAATAACAAGAAATACCTACTTGCATGAGTACATACAGATAATTAATAAATTAAACAAGTACATTCATTTGGGGAAACATTTATTGGAAATTAAGCGATACATTATTTTATTTCACAAACATTATTTATCTGTGTGCCTAGTGCGGACTTGTTGCTAAACCCACGATGTTTCCTACATCGTGCTAAACCCTAACTGCACTCAGATTATAAAATATCTATCTTCAACATCTTTTATGTACATAACACAGTTTATCGTCATACTTCGAAGTAATTACAAGCACAATTCTGGCAAACCTGTTGTTACAATATATACAAAAAATTTAGGAACAAATGTAGCCAAATATTAAATATACCTAAACCGACTGAGAGTAAAAATTCATGTATACGGCCAGGTTCAAATAGATTATTAAAGTTCTTGGCGGTAGGCCTGACGGAATCAGTCCTGTGATCAGGTCAGCATTGGGACTATATCGCCTATCCTAGAACCTACAGTTTAACGCCGGTTCACCTCGGCCGGATTCAAACCTCGAACTTTGAGATCAAGAGTCCAAGAGATGCCAAGATCGTGCCGACCACCCACCGCTCTTGGGTTTAATTAAATAGATAGAAATACTTGGATTGCTTTGCTCCAATCACATTTTACAGAATCAAGTAGGTCGTGTTTTCCATCCAGTTCAGTGTAGCCGACATGAAATGAAGGGAAGCACTGACATGGCACCTAGTTCACGCGGTGTTATGGGCTGACATCACGGATGTTGTAGGTGATGTAGCCAACCGTGTCAGTCTCCATTAAAAAAAAAAGGTACAATTGTTTACATGAGGTTAAAGGCGAACACGTCTTACAGAGATTTCTTCCAGACAACCTTTGGATGTTTGATAGTCACATATAATAAGAAGGTAGTAAAGACTTGAGTGTAAGAATTGAACAAGGAATAGTTTTTATAGATGCATACAGTAGAACCCGGATTACCGAAGCTCACATTTACCGAGGTCGTATTTAACCAAGCTTACACAATGCAAATTTCGATTTTTCGAAGAGGAAGTGAAAAACAAATTAAATAAAATCGATCATATCGACTACGGCAAACGAAAATGTATTGTTTTTGCTTAGTTAACTTTTTATACTGTAATAATGTACGTACATTTCAATTTAGACTGTGAACTACACAGAGATATGACATTTAATTAAAAATATGACTTGATTTGGCTATAGCGTAATAAAGTATATATTATTCGAGATGGGCCTGGTCCACAATCGCTCGGAGAATCGAGGTTCTACTGTACTGTACTTATTATTAATTTTAATAAATAAAAATTGCCCCAAAATTTTTATTTAATCTCAACTTTCAAGTGCAAACAAGCCAACAGCAAAGATTACATACACTTCGTTAGTAGCAATCCATATATATGTTACCTACTACTACCTACTTATGAGGCTCTCTGTACTCCGAGCAGCATCTCAAGGGGTCACATTTATTTCTGCCACTTTGCGAATAAAAATTCGGCGATGTGAAAGTAAAAACAAATTAGTTAGGTAATTTATAGAGCAAATTTCTTGACACTCACAATTAAATATATTTGAAGCGTAGATAGGTTTCTTCACACACCGACACAAACAGCAGCAAACCTAATGTGTTCACATTTTGTGGAACATTCAACATGTTTAATGCTATTCTAGTATCAATTTTACTGAGAACTCTAAGTTATATACATAATCTACTCAAAACCATTTAAAAATAATAAAATGTTTTAAAACACAAATAATTTCACATTCCCATTTTAAATTAAGTGCCATAATGCATTATGTGCTATATTTTTTCAAATACATGACAATATTATACATTGGTACATAATGTCACACCTACATACAATGGCATAGGCAAAAACAATGAATTTCCACAAACCGTCGTGACAAAATGCGTAAGTAATGTTTTGTTGGTTGTAAAGTACTACGCACTTCACTCTTCTCGAGCACATGCACGATCTGGTCTAGTATGTATGTGTATCTAGTCTAGGACAACCCTTTCCCGCTTTTCCACTCATATTCGCTACATACTTAAGTCTCTTTCATTAGTCTCCTATCATTGGTTCTCCCATCATGACCGAATCAGTGAATCATTCCATTCTCAATCCTTGTCACTGTAGATATCTTCTTTCAGCGCCGAAAGCTCTTTACGCTGTTTCTCAATCTAAATTTCATAGTAGGGACCTAAAGTAACATGCTCCTCAACAAACACATTTTCACATCATTTATTCTGCTTTCATGCTTCTCCTGCCATGCACGGAGCCAGCATTCCACTATGACAGCCAAAAGTACCCTAGTGACTTTGGCTGCTAATAATAGCGTACAACGCCCCATTTACTATATTACCAGCTTTCACACTCCTTTTTATTACATCTCTTTCGCCCTTTTCATCACGCATAAACATACTTCATATATGTATTGAATTCAACACTGTTTCGTCCTTCTCTAGTACCATTACTTTGTTCCTACATCGTGCTATGTTCTATTCATCATCTATATTATTATAATCATATATTATCGAGCTGTACGTGGAGATATCATAATATACAAAATTAATGTATGCCATAATTTTAATGAGAATACTCAGCGTATGTAAGATTTTAATAGAAAGCGAAGCAACTTGGATGTTATGATGATTGAAAGAAATAGCAAATTATGCGCCAAACCACACATCACATCTGCAGTGGTGGCAGCATGGTCATTCATTCGCCACAAGAGGAAACCATAACTTAAATACATAGAAATATTTCGGACAATTGAGCAAAGAAAAAAAAATATTATGAATTTTGCTTTAGTATCAGATACTGTTGTAGTAGTTCATTTATAGTTTCTTCAAGAACCGGAGGTGAGCTCCTACATGGAAAGAGCTTAGGGGGCCGCACTGGAAGCCTCATACAGAATTTGGATTGGTGAAGAGGCAAGTCGAGCAGAGACTAGCTCTACTCCTTGTCCTAGTCAAGCAGACTAGCTAACGAGAGCCAATACCTCTAAGCGCTGTAAGAGAGCAAGAGTGACCAGTTGCTGGTCTCGAATTGAAACCTTCTCCTACTTGCAATGGGTCCAGACTGTCGAGTAAAGCCTTGGAGTGTTGCGTTCATCACCTGTATTTGTAAGTTTGGCCTGTGCTTAAGAATCATCAAAGTTCCATTTAACTTAGAACAATAATTTTTCTATAAAGGTTTCTAATTAAAAAGCTTTAAAATGCTGTGCGTGGACGCACATTTGTTAATCCCAACAAAACAGTTTCGGACAACATGCTATTTATCGTGATGAATACATTAATTTTAATCTAATCACTTATCCATATAAGGCATTTGAGAAAACATGCTCGTGCTATCCCTACATGCACGGGGAAACTAAGCCTATTTATTCCATTTATGGTTAAGATCACATCATACATACATAAACAGTAATGTCCATTTCGTAAAATATAAAAATAAAACATTTATATTTATTTCTCAATTCTTTGTTCAGAAATTGAGCATCAAGCTGTGTTTTTCTAAAAAATTTCCTCCAACTACTGCCTCTGATATCTTTTTATATGACCTGGTTGGTTGAAAAACAGTTGAGTCTGAATTTCTGATCAATTTTGTGGATAGTCAATAGTATGGATAGTAAATGTTTATTTAGACTGCGGATGAGCAGCGGAGAGGAGTAGCCGGGCAGCGTTTAGCCCTCCTGGCCGAAGTCCTCTGTGAACTTCTGAAGCTTGATCATGTCTTCGTCATTGACTGTGGGTTTGGAGGTGGCGAGGGAGCGCAGCATGTCGGCCATGGTGACTGGTGGCTCGTGCAGCTTGTTGCCTTCAATGTCGACCCACGTCATCTCTATCGCGCCGGGCTCACCCGGTGAGCACGGCGTCAGCAGGTCGTTGACTATAACGTCGCGGTCGGTGGGGCTCGGACCCGACACGCGCTTGAAGTGCGTTGCCGACTGCACCTTCCTGATGGGCTGCATGAGCGCGTCGCGCACCACGATGCTGATATCCGCGCCCGAGTACCCCTCCGTCTTGGACGCCAGCACCTTGATGTCCTGCTCCGAGAGCTGGTGCACCGTGTTGCCCAGGTGCAGCTTGAACATGTCAAGGCGCGCGTGCTCCTCGGGTAAGGAGATGTAGATACGCTTCTCGAAGCGTCGCCGGATGGCCGAGTCGAGCACCCACGGGATGTTAGTTGCCCCGAGCACAAGGATGCCGTCGTTGTTGCTGCCGACGCCCTGCATCTGCACGAGGAACTCGGTCTTGATCCTGCGCGCCGACTCAGACTCGTTGTCGGAGCGCGACGAGCACAGCGAGTCCACCTCATCAATAAAGATGATGCTGGGCTTGTGCTGGCGCGCCAGTTCGAAAAGATTCTTTACAAGCTTCTCTGACTCGCCGAGCCACTTAGAAACGAGGTCAGATGACGACACCGAGAAGAAGGTGGAGTTGTTGGCTTCAGTGGCGACAGCCTTTGCCAAGTAGGACTTGCCGGTTCCAGGCGGTCCGAACAGGAGGATGCCCTTCCATGGTATCCGCTTGCCGGTGAAGAGATGGGGAAACTTGATGGGAAGGATGACAGCCTCCTTGAGCGCTTCCTTGGCGGCCTCAAGGCCGGCGACATCGCTCCACTTGACGTGTGGCTTCTCCACAATGATGGCGCCCTCGAGTTGGCTCTGGAGCTTCTTCTTCTCGGGGTCGTCCGAGTCGGAGTCGCTGTCACTCTTCTTGTCGCCGCTCTTGGGGTTGCCCTCCCCGTCCTTGACGGGCTTCTTCTTGCGGTCCTTCTTAAGGTACTCCTTGAGTTTCTCCGCGCGGTCAAGGTACTGGAGGCACTTGGCGCGGATGCTCTCTTTGGCGCGCTCGCCCTGAGCCTCGTACTTGACGGCATGCAGGAAGTACTCGACGCCGTGCTCGTACAGCCGCAGAGCTTCCTCATAGTTCTTGTTCTTGTCCTCCTCGGTGGCCTTCGTCACCAGATCTATGGCCTTCTGTAGCGTGTTGCCCGCAGACATTTTGTTGTGTTTGTCTGTACCTGTTTGACTCAGCTATGTGTCTATACTGTCCACTGTAAGGTAAGAACATTTTTATTATAAGTTATTTAAATGAGAATTTACATGCTGGTACCTACTTGAAAAATTTATGAATTTCTTTAGCAAACTGAAAAAATATTGGCAAGTACACCAAATAATTCAACAGAAGTGCAAGGCAAAAATGCAAGTTCATAAGGAATTTTCCAGTGCACTTCATTTTGTTGGATCACAGCATCTTATTTTGCATACAATGCATAAATGAAATAATACACCTCAGCTTCGTAATTACCTACTCTTTGTGACTAAAATGAAAGAATGAAAATTAGTGATCCTGCGGATCTAACCTAACCTAACCTAACCTTAAAGCTACCTCACATTTTAAAATGCTTACTACCGTTGAGTTCCAGCCCTTTTCGAAATTTTAGCGCGCGCGTTCCCGCACAAATTCGAATATCCCGCCTCAATCGATCGATCCATCAATAATCTGTGTTCAGTCTTATTTGTACTGAAATTACGGATTCAGTCATACCAAACACTTCAGGATTTGGCAGGCACAGACCGATTTTTTTAACTCCAGGCAAAAAAAATAACACTCGACATTTTTTTCCGATTTTTTCCGACCAAAACTGTATAATTTCGCCTTACAAGTCATATATGAAAATAAGCACAATGAAACGAACTATCGAATACCGAACTATGGTTACGGGTACAACCTTTGTCTATTCCAGTGTCAGTGGAAATGTCAGTTGTCAAAAGTGACATTTTTTTTTCTCATTTTCAATAATTATTTTCTGTGTGAAGGTGATTGTGTTGCCCAGTTGTGTTTGAGAATAGTTACTAGTAAATTTTACCAAAAATTTTTAACAGTATTCAAAGTTACTAGAAAAAATTTTTAGAATTTGCTATGAATTAAATAGTGCGGTGCGGCGCCGACATCCGCACGGGTGTTGCGCGATTCTACCGTTGCGCGACTCGTAAAACCCGCGCGGGTCTTGTACGATTCAAAGGGTTAAGTCTCGCTAACGCCGAGATTGAAATTTTGCTGGAGGCAGTGGCGGCTGGTGACTTCAGTGACCGGTAGTGCGCTAAGTACCTACCTAGGTACTTTAATACCAAATTTCCCAACACATTCCCGTCATGTTATTTTAAGATCCGGACTTTCGAATTTTTTAAACGCCTGCGTTTTATTAGAATAGAATAGAATAGAATAGAATTATCATTTATTTCACTTTTTGGTACACTTACATAATAAATTAAAATAATACAATAGATAAAAGTGAAACGGGTCTAGGCGCAGCTTGCTTGTGCACACCTTGCTGGTTTTAAGCCTATCCTTTTCCAGTAGTTGGTAAGTAACTCTTATATGCGAAATGTTAGCGCTTAAAATTACACAATATACAATGATTATTAACTACTTATACAATTTATTAGGTACTTCAGTAACATACACAAAACAAAAACAAAGGCAGGTGAAAAAGAACAAAAATACTAACAATATTAACCAGGAATAATAGAATAAGATGTAGATATAACAACAGATATAACAATGTAGAAACTAAACAATTGAGAACCGGATAAAAATATATACCCATATATATATAATGTTAGGTGATGGACTGGTGGTGTTATGTTATATTAGGTACCTACCTAGTATGAATATTCTCAAGACACTCAATGAGTTGCAAAAAACAAGAAAAAAAAATCCAAACAAGTTTTTTAACTCATTTTTAGTACCTTTATGAACACAATCATAGACCACAACACTAACTGCAGCTTTCAAAAAGAAAACAGTAGTAATGTCCCAAAAATACTTCAAAAAATGTATAAAAATAAAAGCATTTGAAAAGTAGGAATTGAACCCGGGATCACCTGATTGTAAAGCCTTACCTTTAACCAACGCTTAGGAAAATATCGGCACCACTTAATTCCAGTATCACGCGACAGAAAGCACAAAACCACGATGTAGGAAAGACAAAACCTAACCATATCCCATTTTAAATATTCGCGCGCTAACGGGTATGTGACATCACATGACAGCGCGCTGACTCTAGGCAGACGGACTCGTGCAAAACGAATCGCTCGCGACGTGTTGCACGTGCGGCTATTCACGATATAGGGTCCTTGTTTGACGCTCGTGCGCCGCACGCAGAACTCCATTTCGGCCCATACTGTTTCTATGAAGTATCTTTTGTCTCACGCGCCAACGGCGTTTTGCCGATCCCCATACATTCAGTATGGGAGACCCGCGTGCGATACTAGATTCCGCACGGGGCGAGCGTTTAAACGCAAAAAAGTGCCTTGTGATCTATAAAATAACGTCGAATTCACATTCGTATTTATTTGGAGTACGATCATTATGGTTTTAATGTAGGTATGTTGTAAGATATTATTTATTTTGAGTGAAGTGAAGACTTCTCGTGGTATGGTAGTGCGGCGCACGAGCGCACTTTAGGACCAGCCGCCAGTGGCTGGAGGATTGCATTCCCTATCGGACACCCCAGGTTGGTAAGCCCTGCTGCAAGCAATAAAAACTTTAGAATAAAAAACTAAATAAAAAAACTAACTAATTAATAACATTGGGAGCATAAGAAATTAATTAAAAACAATATTTTAGATCCATTACAGGACATTTTAATCACATAATTAAAACATTAAACATTAATCTATCAATCAAACCAATACTTAACCGTTCAAGCGCTCGCTGGACACACGTGTCCCGGCAGCGAAAAGTAACAGAAACGCCCGCGGGACGCGATTGTCCTGGTCTTTCGGCATTAAAATACACGCTCTTTGAATATTATGAGGATAAGACTCAATTATAGTTCTGAAAAAAAAAGGTGAAGATATGCCCTGCGTACTTAATCTTCACTCACTTTGAAGAAAAAATTCACTTTCCAGTTCTCTTTGAGAAGTTGTGATGCAAATAAAAATTATTTTTTGTATTTTTAGTTATTTGTTTGTTCTGTTTGTAGATGAATTCGAAAGAATACAACACTTCTGAAGTGAATGTCTTATTATTGGAGGTTTTCATCAATTTGTGTGTGTGAGATCGAAACAAAACCTAACCTCAAATTATTTGTGAAGTTCAAACGTTTCACTCACAATTTGGAATCGAAACAAAAGGTGCACTCTATGTTATAAAATAATAGCTTTGTAGGATATTTTGTCAAGATTGCCCGCATGATTTTTTGTTAGTAGGTACGTACATACATAACACTCACTGTTTAATTTTTCAAAAACCATTTGTTTCGGTTCTTTCATTTCAATTCTCTTACGCAAATGAACCTAGTATGTTGAAACTCTCGGCGCTATGCGGTGCGTAGCTGGTGCCGGCGCTTGAGAGCGATTAGATTGGAAAATTTGTAGATTCAAAAAACTAAGGTAACCAGTGCCAAGCAATGTAACAAAATTAAATTATTCTGAGCATGAGAAGTATTATGAAATTTCAAGGTTACGATGAAGAAAAAAATCCAAAATTCTTTCACATTTAAAATGTCAGTCAATAAGAAAATAAATGCAAAATAGACCGAACTAGGTATGAGCCATCATTAGACTTATCCAGGGTAACAATGACTAATGTAGGTAACTGATAGCAAGGTGATACAAGTGCTCATGCAGACTTATAATAAAGCATTGCCGTATCTATAGGAACGGATAGGTTTCCCGTGTTTTATATCCTGTTATGCATAAGAGACCTAATAAGTAAGGTTGAGTGAGATGAGGGTGAGGCATCCACAAGAATAGTAAACAGCAGAGACGCTTACCATTTGCACTTATACGTATAGGGCACTATCAATACAGACGCGAGAGTTGAGGCCACAAAGTAGATGACGAAGGAAGGAAACGAGAACACGAAACAAATTGGAAGGAGGAAAAATCCAATTTTATATTACCAATACGTTTTCGCTTACTGACTGCATCTGCCAGCATCAGTCTGCCTGCCATCCTGCCATTATGCCCACAGATTAGTTAGCAGCCCATAATTTTTTTTTTCTACATTTATTCGCCCCTTTTCAGGACTCAGGACATGGACAGGCAAAAATAATTAAAGTATACAGCCTTTTCTGTTGTACTTCTAATGTCTGTTGTTTTCTTCTCGTATCGCGAGAATCTCAAAAATATATACTTTTTATTTACGACGACACGGCAAACAAGCCCGTCCATCCACCATCTCAGTGCCTGGACACTTCAAACAAGGTTAGACCATCAGTTTTTTTACAAGTAAAGTAAGGGGCACGCACTTGGCGTGTTTTGGTCGTCGAAAGCCAATATTGACAGCCAATCGAATACTTAGTCAATTTTTGACTTGCCCACATCAAAAGCACTGCGAAAATAAATAGTACCTGCGTAGTAGTAGTAGAAGCGCATGCGTGTTAAGTTTTTGTAAAGCCACGTCTCCTGCACATGTTTTTTCTAAACATTACACAAGAAACATTACACAAAAACATTTGTTTTCTTTCATACAAATGTGTATGGCCAAGCCCCAATGTTTCGATGTTTATGTGTTAACATTCGCAGGAGAGGCGGTTTAAAGTAGACTTATGCTGCCGTCATAAGCGAGAAGGGGGCATCTACAAAAAAATCAATATTGCGTTTTTAGTATCGTTGGAATCGGTGCAAAATTTTCTACCTTTCTGCATATGAAAGAAGGCGGTATCTGCTCTCTAACTATGATTTTGACATATGAAAAAAGCAGCATCTACAGAGATATCATACTGATAAAGAGCAAAAAGGGGGCTTGTGTAAAATGCTAAATAAAAAGGCGGCATCTGTTTGTAGAAGCCGCCTTCTTACTCTTTTTTTGTAGATGCCGCCTTTATTGTTGAACGCAGCTCATAATTAGTGCTCAGATACCTGACAACCACCGTACAATCAGGTATTGGGCGTCAACGGACAAGCACGTAGCGCGCTGTTCTTGATGTACCTGCGTTTGCAATTTAATGGTTTGTTTTTCGCCACTGTTTCGTAAAAATTATTTTCTTTATATAAATATTCTGCTAGTTTGTAATACAACATAGATTCTAAACAAGTAAAGAAACGCGGGTGTATCAATAGAAGAAGTTCAAGAACCAAGTTGATCATTGGTTTCGCTGCGACAAAGTGTAAGTTTAGCATGAGAAAAACTGGTATGACCTTACCAGCTTCTCAGGAAAGACCGGTCGGATTCCCGAAAGAAAAGAAAAATAATATACACCATAATGAAAAATCCTCCAAGACAATCGGAAGGGTTTCTGGAAGGATCTTACAGAACCACTGAATGAGGAACAGGACCCACCTCTTTGTGCTGCAGGAACAGCACGGCAACGCCGCCGCCGCCGCAAATAATTAGTGTTAGGTACATAGGGCACACTAAAAGTTTCCGGAATTGGCCACTTACATAAACAATATTTAAAAAGTAATTACAACATTTGAAAATGGAACTCTTTGGCTGTAGAATGCAGTTTGTTTCATCTGACTGTCAATTGTTTTTCCATTGTGGCGCCATTTTAAAAATTGCGTGTCTACATTAACATAAATTTAACCCGGGAAAATTTTCGTAGTATGATTTTCTACGATTTTAAGTGTAATTTGACAGCTCATCAGAGCCTCGCTCGGCTTCAATCTGCTTTTGGCGATGAAGCACCATGCAAGACGACTATTTATTGCTGGTTTGCAGAATTCAAGCGCGGGCGTGTCAATCTCAGTGACGAATCTCGCGATGGTCGCCCGTTCACCGCTGTGAACAACAAAAACATCGATGCTGTGCGCCGTATGATCGAAACAGACAGGCATGTGACCTATCATGAGATTCGGGCATCTTTAGTCATAGGCATGAGTCAAATACAATCAATCCTACACAAACATTTGGGTGTGAGAAAGCTGTGCTCGCGGTGGATCCCACACAATTTGACCGAGGCTCAAAAAACGCACCGCGCCACTTGGTGCAATGCCATGCTTACCAGATTCAACAAAGGCGCTTCAAATTTGGTGTGGGACATAGTAACAGGTGACGGCACCTTGTGACTTTTTTCTGTTCCAAAAAATTAAGAAACAATTACGCGGTCAACGATTTTCATCACCAGAAGAGGCTGTCGAAGAATATGAAAAACACGTTTCTGAGGTCACCACGGAGGAGTGGCACAAAAGTTTTCAAAATTGGTTTAATCGTATGCAAAAGTGCATTTACGCAAAGGGAGAATATTTTGAGAAACAATAAATTCATTTTTGACCTTTAATAGTATTTTATTCTTATTAATTCCGGAAACTTTTAGTGTGCCCCACGTATATAGTAAATAAAAATAATGTCTAATAAACATTTTCTTATAATATTATTATCTGTTTCATTAAATTTACTGTGTAGAGTCTTAAAACATTCAAGATTTCCAAGAGTATGCTGCCTTTTTATCTGTATTTAATGTTCACGTGATTTATTGGAATTAAATAAAAAAGGCGGCATCGACGTTTTTTCGCCACAATTTCTACATTTTCAATATATTTGGTGAATTTCGTCTATTTTTGTGTAAAACACAACTAAAGACATATCAACAGACCAAAATTTCCATGGAGCCATACCGCATAGTGATTAAATATCAAAAAGTTACTTTTTGCCATTTATCTCAAAACTATGTCAACTGTAGATACCACCTTCTCGCTTATGACGGCAGTATGGGCCTACCACACGCGCAAGTTCACCACATTTCTGCCTGCGCAGGCCGACTTGTACACAGAGCACCGTGCGTGTAGTTGGTAAATCTTTATCACGCGCAAACCTTTCCATCGCGTTCAACCGGCCATCGCACCGGAAAAAGAACAATAAACTAAACTTTTTTTTTAATCAGCTGGTAACATCCGCCCAAAGAATATAATACGTGAGTGAACCAAAGAGGATATAACCACTGCGTTTGAGTGAACGTCCGTCCGGTCCGGTCAGTGGGCGGACACTCTGATACAAAGCGAAAATAATATTTTATCAGCGCCATCTTTTTTATTACCCTCTGAAACTGGCTCATTTGTTTTCAAAATATAAACTAGATGTCACCAGAAGCACTGTTTTTTTTTTCGTTTTATACTTTTTCAGGATGTAGGCAAAGGTATTTACACCATAAAGCCTCTTCTTTTGTTATTTTTACGTCTGTTGTAATTCTTCTCGTAATCGCGAGAAATGCAAAAATATAATTTTTATTTACGGCGTGCCGAAGATAACATGCTAAGCCGCCATCAATTTTATTTTCAATGCAAGCACAGGCTTGTATTTCGTACGACAATTATCGTATTTATACTATAATTAAATTCCGAGTAATCTCTCTCTATTATATTTTTTGTTATTGTTTGTTACTTGGGATTTTTATGAAAACTGACACGGTTGGCTACATACCTACAACATCCGTGATGTGCATATACAGGGTGTTCGGTACATAGACCGACAATTTTTTTTTTTTGGAAGTGGGGTCATTTGCAACGTTTTGACCCATGATAAATTTGGTCAGATGTCACGTGGTATCGAGATACGATTTTTTTTTTAAATTACTACCAAAATCCTAGCTTCACACCCTTGTAACTTTTTTGTTTATGATTTTATCAGCACGAAATAAAATTTATTAAATTTGAGGATGTATCCTTGTTCTAGAAAAAATATTATTTGATGAAGTTAATACCATGAAAAGGTCTTATGACCTCCCAAAGTCCCGAGAACGAATAAAAATATGACAGAATCTTAATTTCATAATTAATTAAAAAAAAACTGACCGCAATTGATAGCTTCATTTTCTTTTAAAAAGTTCGCTAGTTTACGCTCTTTCCAACGGTATACCACATGTCATACAAATAATTCACTATTAGGCACATAGACAGAACAGAACGACAAAATTAGGGATAATTTGCAAGAGTGCCCGCGCGACCGGTACATGTTCTAAATTTAAAAATGCTCCCGAAAACGCTCTCAATACGGGAAGCGACCACCGATAAGTGCCCGTGTTGTCGTTCTGTTCTGTCTCTATGCCTAATTTTGACTACATAGTGAATTATTTGTATGACCTATGGTATACCGTTGGAAAGGGCGTAAACTAGCGAACTTTTGACGTGATGACGTCACGTACGTCTTATAAATTGATGAACACCGGCTGCACACACGAAAAAGTGTCACGCTCCATCTGAACCTGTGTGTGCAAGCGAGAGCGCGTAACAAGCGATAGAGAGGCTTATGGAGAGTAGGAAATACAAAATATATTTGTCCCTCTTTTGCGAGCCTCGAACCGGCGGTCCCTGCCACCATTGTTGTGTGACCGACCAGACGTCTTAACCACCCGGCTATATTCGTCAGGTACTATCGAAGCGAAGTTGGTCACCAGTAGGTGAAGATTTTCATGGCGTTGAGTCTTTTGGAGCGACATCTAGCGTCAATATAGTAAATGAAATACTTCAGCGGTAGTTTACTTGAAGGTGTTGCAACGTTGTAGTATGCGCTTTAATATGTAGAATTGTAGATGGCGTAAATTAAAAGTTTATATTGATAATTAATATTATTAGTTTTTAAAGAAATTTTTTTTTTACATTTTACATTAAAAAAATTCTTTATAAAAAAAAATTCTTTGTTCTTCAAAAGTGATCTATTTCCGATATAGAACCCCCCCTTAGCGTACTCTGAACTAATTTTGAAAGACCTTATATACTTTACGACGTCATCATGTAAAACTATCGTCCGTAAACCAACTTTACAGACAACAAATTTTTTTAAAATAAAATGAAGCACTAAATTGCTGTCAGTTTTTTTTTAATGAATTAACAAATTAAGATTCTGTCACATTTTTACTCGTTATCGGGACTTTGGGAGGTCATAAAACCTTTTTATGGTATTAACTTCATCAAATCATATTTTTTCTAGAACAAGTATACATCGTAAAATTCAATAAATTTAATTTCATGCTGATACAATCATAAACAAAAAAGTTACAAGGGTTTAAAGCTGGGATTTTGGTAATTTTCAAAAATAAAGAAACAAAATCGTATCTCGATACCACGTGACATTTGACAAAAAAGGTATCATGGGTCAAAACATTGCAAATGACCCCTTACCTACAAAAAAATTTTGTCGGTCGATGTGCCGAACATCTTGTATATAGCGCTATAATAGCGGTCAAGTGCAAGTCGACTCGCGTAGTGTTCCGTAGGTTTAGTAGGGTTCCGCACCATTTCGTCTTCCGTTAGAAACTTTAGGACTTACAGCGTTTTTGCACGAGTCACCGCACGACGCGACAAAATGCTGTAACGACACCGAGCGCCTTATATTTCTATGAACCCTTTACTCATTCATTCAACGACACCGCACAGCACGATACACTTATGTTGTGTTTTTTTTTCGTCTTTTATTATCTTTTATTGTCGTCTTCTTTTATCGATATTGTTCGTTAGGTACTCGAATTTTGTTCGTCGTACGATAATTTACACCGAATACGATCCTTTTAGACTTCGAGTGCGATCATTTTTTGTCAGCTCTGGGCGTCTGTCATTGTCACTTCACAAGTAATTAATTTCAAAGATAATTTCTGATATTATTTTGTAAAGCCAAACAAACAAATTGTTCATTTGGTAATTTAAAACGTTTTAATGGTAAAGCCAAACAAACAATGCCTAGGCCATATGTTTCTTCGGCTCTCCTCCAGCTACCCGTAAGTATTTTTCAGTCATTTTGTCAGCATGTTTGATTTTATACAAAAGTACCTAAAAACACACTATCTTATCTTGTAACCCTTTTATATAGCTTTTATTGTGTAGAAAGTAAATCTATTTTATCTTTTTTTTTTTGTAATTTATATCAAACTAAGAATCAAACAAACTTTCAACCTTCTGACCTAACCTTACCTAACCATTTTTTGTTTTATGTTGAATATAGTATTCTGTATTATATTTGAAGGGTTTATGAGGTAAAAATAATTTAACACATTTCAGGCGGAATAATACACGTTTCCCCAAATGAAGAAAAATTGTGTGTGATCTGGTTCCTAAAATCAATGGCCACCTCTCAATGACTTTCACAACAAGAGAGTCTGTCACACGCATTTTACTGATCAAGACCGCAATCGCAATAATCGACTAAATGCTTTGGCAATTCCAACCCTCCATTTACTTGGTAATTTCGAAAATTGTTCCTTTTTAGTGTTCCGTACCCAAAGAGTGCCAACGGGACCCTATTACTAAGCCTCCGCTGACTGTCCGTCTGTGAGCGGGCTGTATCTCATGAACCGTAATAGTTAGCCCGTTGAAATTTTTACAGAATATGTTTTCTTATGGCCGATATATACCTTACTCTCCTTTTTGCTTCGCGCAGTCGGTTAAAAATGAACTACAAAGACACCAAATTGCGAAATTCTCACCTATATTTATCAAACTTTTTAATGTACAGTATTTTATAACAATGAATTAGGATTTTTTTCATTTTAGGTAGAACTGCTGATGATGCTGATGTGCCTACTGAGGATGTCTCAGTAATTTCATCAAAGCTGCCTATGTGTGTTCAAGAAATTAATGATTCTGACATCATACATAAGTAAGTATACTCAAATCTCACTAAGGTCATAAATGCGAAAATATGTTTTTGAGTTTGTTTGTTCCACTTGGGAGGGGAGGATTGGACGGGGAGGGGACCGCAGGGGGGACGGAGAGGGGAGGGAGTGAAGAAGAGGAGTGAGGGCGAACCCGGGCGAGTTGTACCAAATAAAAGAAAAAGAAAAGGATAAATAAATTGTTGTACAGAAGAGACATTTTATTTATTATTTATTTATTTATTTTATTATACAACAGAAGAGAAGGGACCTACAGTTTTACGTGGCATCCGAACCATAGCGAGCATCCAACGGTCGAGCGGAGCCACAGTGTTTTATGGGAGCAAATTTTGTGACATCCATTTTTTTTATTCCAGATTCCTATAGTTAGATCCATTCAAATGCGAGAGTCTTAGATTATTGATAGGTCTCCGCGCGGTCCGTCTAGATACCGCGCTACCTTAAAACGACAGCTCCGTGAATGCGGCAACTCAATATTCTAGTGTGATTAAGAAAATGTTGTAGCATGTGTGTGATCCTATAGTCTTTCCTATTGAGACTGGCTCGAGTACGCCGACTTCGGCGTAGTATTTGTTGCGGCATTTTACACGTACACGGGCGGTATCTAGTCGGAGCCCGCGGAGACCTATCAATAATCTAAGGCGAGAGTAAAACTAAGCCCGTGTCAAATATGCATAGTTTTTGAGAAATATTGTTTTTGAAAATTTAAATTTATTTCCGGATAAAAAAAAATCTAAACTCATAAAATTTGAAAATACATAAAATCAACATAGTTGGTAGATAAAACCATGAACAATAATTTCACATAAGTATGTGTCTTTTGACTATCTAACCATGTAACTAATCACGTTAAACTTTATTTTAAAATTAGGAAATGAGTTCAAATGTAAATTAATAAATGTGATTTTTATTTTCAGGTGAATCTTCACACTGGATCACAGTTATTGTGTCTCCAAAACTAGAACCAGTCATATAAAAGGTAATGCATAATTTATTATTATATTGTTACACCATACACCAATATATTATATGACTAATATATTATTTATTTGATATATTATAGGTATTATTTCCTTTATTGCATATTTTTCTTTTTATATAAATCTTACATTAAAAAACAAACTTAAAATCTAAAATTTATACAAAAACAAAATGGAGTTTCCACCACCGGCGGCGGGGCGAGCCCAAACTACCGATGGTCGGGCCCCAGAGAGAGGAATCTCCTGACGATGCGTGCAGTGTCGAGCAGGGCTGCCTTCTGGATCTGGCCCTTGACCCAACCACTCAGCGAGAGCCTCTCAAGGTGGTCGTCGAGGCTCTTCGGTATCAGCCCATGCGCCGAAACGACTATGGGCACAACGATCGTCGAGTCGACGGGCCACATCTTGGTAACCTCGTGCTGCAAATCCAGATACTTTAACATCTTCTCTGCTTACGTACAACGGACCGTCTTGAGGTCTCAGTGCGGAGAATGGCCCACCCGCCTTCCCAAGGGGCTGGGCAGCAAACAACAACAACAACAACATCTTCTCTGCTTCCTTACTGACGAGGTTACCATCATGCGGCACGGCGATATCGACGAGCTTTGCGCGCCTCGCCTCCCGGTCCACTATCACAATATCAGGTCTATTCGCGAGAATAGTCGTATCTGTAAGCGAGGCGGAATCGCGAGGCTGACGGCCGAGCGATTCCGCCGAGTACATTAATAGCAAAAGATTAGTTACTAAAAAAAAAACGGTGAAATAAAAAACTATTTAAAAAATATAAAAACCGCCTTCAAAAATGTATGAAATAAAAAAAAATCTAATCCTAGAGTTGAAGGCGGTGCTAAAGCAAGCAAAAATAACCGACCGCCTTCAACTCTAGGGTTCGATTTTTTTTTATTTCATGCATTTTTGAAGGCCGTTTTTTATTTTTTTTTAATCTTTTAAAGAAGTATTACAGTATCAGTGACATTGCATACATACACCATCGATGACATACACATATTACATACCACACACGCTGTATCCCGACAATCAGGGTAAGCAGAGTAATCGGTGTTGTGCTGCAAGAAATCTGGAAAATTGCAGCACAACAACGACCACCACGTTCAACAATCAGGGAAAGCAGATTAATCGGTGTTGTGCTGCAAGAAATCTGGAAAATTGTAGCACAACACCGACCACCACGTTCAGCAAGTATTCGGACAAGATAACTATCAAGCAGTAAGTATGGCACAAAGACACACCTGCTGCACGACTCGATGGAAGGACCGTGCAAAGGTGAGAGGCGGCCAGCCTGTCGCCCTTTAGCGCGCCATCTCATCCTTATCCCTTAGTCGCCTTTTAAGAGATGCA
Source organism: Nematopogon swammerdamellus (assembly GCA_946902875.1). NCBI lineage: Eukaryota > Metazoa > Arthropoda > Insecta > Lepidoptera > Adelidae > Nematopogon > Nematopogon swammerdamellus. The sequence goes on from OX336344.1 coordinate 12,117,896, forward strand.
TTGGGGTTATTCTTTTTAAGTACCGGCCTCACACAGTACGATATTGCCAGCTATAAATAAAAAAATATACTCGAAATAATACATTTAAATGAGAGTGATCTTCAAAAAGCCCTATCGTTATAGCACTTTCTCACTACTATCAGAACAGCAAATTCTCTCCGTCAGACAATTATACATAAGTCGCCTTATTTTGAACAAGGCCAATATGCAAAACCCACAGAAAATGATCATGGACAGACCACGGACAAGGCTTTGCGGTAACCACCAACCACCTAAATTTAGAACTACATTCGCTCAGCGGTCTAGACTATTTCTTACCCAACATCTACTTAACAAAGCTAAAAAAGAGTGTGATTTTGCAAAAGAAACAGCAAAAGTCAGAAGAAAAAAAATATTAAAAACATGGTTAAATACCCTAGATTACATAAAAACGGAAAACCTATTTATTATAATAAAAAAAAACGTCAAAAAAATACTGCCTTGCTAAGCATGTAGCCTTATTTAGAATATTTTACTCTGTCTGTGATACAATTAATAAATTATTATTATTTATTCATTTTATATTTCTGCAATGAATTAATTTAAAATCAAATTACAATTGTTCGTGACATTTTTTATTTATTTATTATCAAATTTTAAATTGATTGATTTTATTATTATATTTTATTTTAATTTTAATTTTAATAATTCTACACAACTGTATATTTGAAATCATAACCCTTCCTTTTTTGGCTTCGCCGTAGTCGGGTAATGATTACACAATGTTTAGATTTTAAATTTAGAATTTAAGTAATTTACGTAGTTATATAGGGGTTTATAGGGTTATATAGGGTTTATAGGTATATAGGGGTTTAGCTTTACAATGGTTTTCTTCATATCTAAATGACAGAACCCAACAAGTAAGATTAGACAATGTAACCAGTAAACAGGAGATCATTAAATTTGGTGTACCACAGGGGAGTGTCCTAGGCCCAATTCTATTTTTGATCTATATCAATGATCTCTGCAACATAAAACCAGAAAATGGAAGAGTGGTGACCTATGCTGATGACACGGTGCTGATTTTCTCTGACAACAGGTGGATAGACACATATAAGAGAGCTGAATTGGGTTTAGGTATTATAAAGAAATGGTTGGATTTTAACTTATTAACATTAAATGTAGTAAAAACTAAATACATGTGCTACTCAATCACTGCGGCAGGAATGCCTGATGATAAAATGAATGTGATTAAACTGCATACATGCTCAAATACCACAACATGCACGTGTGAGCTACTGGAAAATGTGACAAAAATAAAATATTTAGGAATTGTCTTAGATAACCACCTGAGCTGGCAGCCACATATAGAAGGACTTGCAGCGAGGTTAAGAAAACTTATTTATTTCTTTAAGGCAATAAGAAACTGCGCCGATAACAAACTCCTGCGTACCGTCTACTATGCTCTAAGTGAGTCTGTTATCATGTATTGTATCACTGTCTGGGGTGGCGCAGCAAAAACAAACCTGATAGAGCTAGAGCGAGCTCAGCGTGCTATCCTGAGAGTGATCTTCAAAAAGCCCTATCGTTATAGCACTTTCTCACTACTATCAGAACAGCAAATTCTCTCCGTCAGACAATTATACATAAGTCGCCTTATTTTGAACAAGGCCAATATGCAAAACCCACAGAAAATGATCATGGACAGACCACGGACAAGGCTTTGCGGTAACCACCAACCACCTAAATTTAGAACTACATTCGCTCAGCGGTCTAGACTATTTCTTACCCAACATCTACTTAACAAAGCTAAAAAAGAGTGTGATTTTGCAAAAGAAACAGCAAAAGTCAGAAGAAAAAAAATATTAAAAACATGGTTAAATACCCTAGATTACATAAAAACGGAAAACCTATTTATTATAATAAAATAAAACGTCAAAAAAATACTGCCTTGCTAAGCATGTAGCCTTATTTAGAATATTTTACTCTGTCTGTGATACAATTAATAAATTATTATTATTTATTCATTTTATATTTCTGCAATGAATTAATTTAAAATCAAATTACAATTGTTCGTGACATTTTTTATTTATTTATTATCAAATTTTAAATTGATTGATTTTATTATTATATTTTATTTTAATTTTAATTTTAATAATTCTACACAACTGTATATTTGAAATCATAACCCTTCCTTTTTTGGCTTCGCCGTAGTCGGGTAATGATTACACAATGTTTAGATTTTAAATTTAGAATTTAAGTAATTTACGTAGTTATATAAAAAAATTTTAAATGTATATTTTTTTGTTTTGTAATAATAACTAATTGCATGATAAATTTTAATGAGCGCATGTTTATGATTATTATAATTTGTTAAAGAATGCACTCCTGCAAGACAGATTTATCTAGTGCAGGATGCCAATGCTATGTACTCTGTGTTTTTTAAAATTAATAAATAAATAAAAAAAAAAAAAAAAAAAAAAAAATATAAAAAAAATTTAAATGTATATTTTTTTGTTTTGTAATAATAACTAATTGCATGATAAATTTTAATGAGCGCATGTTTATGATTATTATAATTTGTTAAAGAATGCACTCCTGCAAGACAGATTTATCTAGTGCAGGATGCCAATGCTATGTACTCTGTGTTTTTTAAAATTAATAAATAAATAAAAAAAAAAAAAAAAAAAAAAAAAAATAATTCGTAAAAAGATTAATCTTGCATATATTAGTGACCGTACTTATAACACCTTACCTAATTATAACATTTCTCTTACACTCTCTTCTTCTCTTACTCACATGGAGACATTATGGGTTTGAAAACATATGTTCCCTCAAACGGGATTTGAAAATGTTGTGAGAAGCGGAAGTACGGAGTACGGATATATAGGTAATTACAAAGATATACTGGGTTCGATTCCCGCCCGGGGTAGCGATTTTTTTCAGTGCAGAGTTTCCGAAGAAGCTTGAAGAAGAAGAAGCTTATCTTATATAATATATTTACATATTTCTCTGACTTCTGCAACGGTTCCAGAATAAAGTCCTGCGGTGTATCAGCAGTGCACCTTGGTTCGCCAGGAACGAGGAGATTCACGAGTACCTTGAGGTGCCGACCATCAAAGAGGAAATAGAGAAAAGAGCACTATCATATAAAAGTCGTCTCCAGAGTCATGACAACTGCCTGGCATTGGATTTGTTGGAAACTGCAAATCAGGTTTCGCGGTTGAAACGCATAAAACCAATCATTGCTACATAAAGTGATGAAATGATTATGATGTTGCATGCTAATGAGTGTGCAGCATCCCTCGGACATAAAACATACCAGACATCTGATAAAGGCCACTATGGTGGCTGCTTGCAGATAGAACAAGAAGAAAGAAAAAAAAAAAAAAAAAAAAAAAAAATATTTCTCTGACTTAAATTTTGCTTGTTTCTTGATTACAGTTTCAAAAAAGTCGCCAGCTGCATCAGTGTGCAAAAATCTGCGACGAGAAATCTACCGTCTCAGAAGTAAACACCAAAGTTTAAAGACTCACTTAGAAAATTTGGAAAATCTGTATGACAAATCAGCTTGATATTGAGTTAGTAATGTTTGCCGATGATATATCTGTAGTTTAAAAAAATAAAAACATTGCACAATTATGTGAGTCCTTCATAGATGTAATACAGTCATTAACCGTTGGCGTGCGAACCGCCCCGCGGGGGCGGTGTCATTTGCTGTGTCGGTAGTGCGACCTGCCCCCGCGGGGCGGCTCGGACGACTTCATACAAATAATTTATTGTAACGTGCAACATCCTTCTTAACTCTTCTAACGAATGTCTAGTAATTGATGAAAGAGTAGGCTACCTAAAAATACACACTTCTATGTGCTTGTCCTGTCAAATAATTATTGACAAGCGATCTTCAGTCGGTTTCTTCGCGTTCGCGGACGGTGACGTGTGCGCCTCGTGTTTTTAGTCGGTTTTTGTGGATTTTTTGGTGTTTTCTTTGTGAAAAACGATGGAAGGGTAAGTAATCTTCATTTACAATAGTTTCTCGGCGCTGAGGAACGATTTATTCGTAAAGTATCGTAATTTTGGTAACCCCCTAGGCAAAAACCGTTCCGAAAATTCTTGATTTTTTTAAACCAGTTTAATAATGATAGTGTTAAACACATTACCAATGAAATTATAGAAAATTTTATGTACATTTGGAAAATAAAACCTTTTCATATACGTTTAAAAGAAAAAAGTCTAGAAATATCGCCAAAAACGCAGAGCGCACCCGATTTTGGCCAAAATTTATTTTGGCCAAAATGGCGCCGCACTCAAGGGCTGACAGCTAATCGGATCCGCTCGCACTCGAGGGGTTAAAGTGTTGGTTTGATTCCAATAACCTTTTACTCTATGTCAATAAAACAAATGTAATGCACTTTGCACTTGGAACTCACAGATGTATTGTTAATTAGAAAATTTGCAGAAGATCTGACACTAAATATTTCCAAAGAAATAACCTTTTTAGGAGTAATATTTGATCGCACCCTAACTTGGAAACCTCACATAGATACGCTTGCTGGTAAGCTAAGTTGAGCTTGTTATGCCATAAATTTTTTTTTAGAATTATGTGGCATACAAGCTGCTAAAACTGTGTATTATGCTTACTTCGACAGTATTATGATGTCTTATGGATAATTTTTTTGGGGAAACGCAGCGGCATCTAATAGAATATTTTATTCTTCAAAAAAGAGCACTGCGTTGTATACTCAGTAGGAAGGCGAGAAATTTATTTGATAAAATAGGAATTATGACATTACCCAGTGTTTATATTTATCAAAATATCTGCTATGCTAGGAAATATATACAGGATGCTACGCTTCACTCTGATATGCACCAGCATGATACTAGGCATAAAAATAATGTTCTAATTACGAAGCACAGGTCATCTAAAATGTCGAAAAGTGTTGTTTGCAACAGTGTTAGATTGTATAATAAAATACCAGAAGAGGTAAAAAATCTAAATGATACTTTGTTTATGAAACATATAAAATCAACTCTTGTAAAGAAAGCCTAATATACTGTAAAAGAGGCATTAGCTGATAGAAGTATATCTTGTGGTTCTGAATGCATAATAATTTAGCGCATGACTAGGTACGTACTATTTGTACCCAAATTTATTTACTAACCGATTGACAACTTGATACTTTAAGTATCTTAATATTTTTTATTATTTTATTATTTGACAATACTACGTTGTAGTATATATAATTATTACTAACATTATTGAGTTGATACAAATGACGTATCAAAATTTGACAAAGTCTCTTTATGATCCACATAATTAATAAGTCTTTGCAGTCAGAACTTCAAAAACAAAAATCTGTTTTGATCTTGCTCTCAAGCTGTATTTTCAATAGACTGTAGGCGGTGTTATTATGTGGATAGTCACTAAATGCTTGTAAAAATGATTAAGAAAAAAAACCCCTGCGAAGTTTCTTACTGGTTCTTCTTCGTGGGTGTAATCGAACCGGATAGAACAAATTGTAACCAATTCGAGTAGTCATGCTGCCTAATGAATGCAATATACAATACAACAACTATACAAATATACAATACAATATACAATTTACTTTCTGTTTTATTTATGGTTTATTTCGAGTTCACGTGTTTTTCAAAGTTTCTGAATATCATTATATTTTTCTTTAATCACCAGAAACCTTGAAATACACGTGAACTCGAAATAAACATAAAAACCTTTTCCATTCCTAGGCTCCTAGTACCTAGCGGTCTATACATACCTATATTATAGGTATACCGTACTTTAGTTCAGAGGGTAATTTAATAGATGGCGTTACTGTGTCAAACAGTATGACAAAAATAACGTCGAGTGGGCTCTCTTTTCCCCCATAAATTACTTTACTCTTTGGGTCCGGTCCGTGTCCGTCAGATACTCACTCAGATTTTCGTCGCAACTCCGTCGTATGTTGCGAATTGTGAACTCGTGAACGTAACTTTTAATAAATTAGAACTATTGTTGGGAACCATGATTCGTGAGGATGACCCACAGTTTCGCATAACGCCGGGGCAGCAGGTTGCTTCAGCCTGCACCGGTGCACTAATAACCTCACTTTTTAGTAAGTATATTTGCTTCAATTTGTCAATTCTTTTGTATTAGATAGCCCCTGTATTCTTGATGATATGGCCTACCAATGAAATTACCTGCAAAACGATGTGAAACAAGTGAGGATTCACTTATTTAGAATCACTCCAGGAAAAACAAAAGGGTAGGTAAAGAAACCCTTCAAATACAGATACACAATGATATTATATGTTAAAAAGGAGGTAGATAGGTTATACGAGCTCCCAAAGCGGCACATTAAATACAAGACCACAGTCCTGTTTGAAGTTAGTCGCGCACCAACAACGCACGCGTTCAGGCGTGTGTCGTCCTTCCTAAGTAGTTATCAGTTATACCAACCGCCACATAACTTGAATTCCCTCCCTTAATAATTTGAATAAGACTATTCGAGTCGGCGCATCACTTTATAGTTCTTTCTGTCAACGTTTCAAGTTCGTGCCGTGTACGAGCACCGAATGTCGTATAGACAACATATCTTTCTTAAAATATCATTGCAGATACATGTATATCTAGCTAGATCCATTACACATCTGACGGAAATGACGAAGGCCAAAAGTGACAGCCGTCAGATTTTTTTTTAATTAAAAATTATACGACTCTGAATGTGATGTCTTTCAGATCTAATATATGTTTTTCTTTTTATTCTCTTTGACGGCGAAGTGTTGGATGATAATCGCAAGGATTTTGAACCACAAATTGACTATTCTCACTAGTTCAGTCAAGAAAAACTGACTGAAATAGCTATAAGCAATTATATTGCTATAAGCTATATATTATTTTCTGCGCCACCCATCCCGGCTCCTTCGGAACGCAAGGGATTAATAATAAAAAAATTATTTCTTCATCTCTTTCTGGATATTTTCTTCAATGGCAGTATTCCCTTTTAAAAACAAACTGGACAATCATATAAGCAAAAACAAAACAAAAATATATGACGCGACGTGATGCCGACGAGACGCTTGAAGTAGTTAAAGAGCCCGCACTGCATAAAGCGGAGCCGCGGGGTGCATCGTGACACCACGAAGCCTATTTTAGCGGATTTGCTCCGCATGTAGCATTGGAAGGTAGCTCTGCGTCGTGCTGCACAGCGTGGCGTATAGGAACGCGTCATCGGTGAGCAATGCGTTCCGGGTGGTGATGTTTTCTTTTTATTATTAGTGCAGTTATTACAAGATCCTAATCTGTCATTGCAATTTTCGAACACACAACTAAATAGCATCAAATCTACACTGCATGTGAGCTGGTATGGTGGAGACAAGTTGCGGCTTCTCGGTGCTCCTTGCTTGTTCTCTCAAGTATCTGTGCACTGTGTCACGTCTCGGTTCTTGCAGTGACTGGCGAGACATTCCGCAGCTTCACACTGTGTAGTGCCGCGCAGGGCGGCCTAACGGCCGGTCTGTTACGCTTCGACGCGTAACTAGTTCGCTTTCGCGCTCTAAATAAAATGTGTACCTTTTTGTGTAGTAAACAAGTACATACTTCATCATCATCATCATCAGCCTGTATCGGTCCACTGCTGGACATAGGCCTCTCCCAAGGCACGCCACCACACGCGGTCGTCCGCTCTTCTCATCCATCCACTCATACTTTACTATGTTGTTGTTGTTTGCTGCCCAGCCTCTTAGGAAGGCGGGTGGGCCATTCTCCGCACTGAGACCTCAAGACGGTCCGTTGTACGTTGCGATACTTTTACTATATTGTATTGCTATCTTGAAAAGTGTGTACCCTCATTGCCTCTCGGTGTGAGCTGACCCCTACAACGATGGCAAAGAATTTAACAGTTCAAGTTTTACATTTGTCGCCTTATTATTAAATTTGTATACCTAATTAAATTTTTATTAATGATTTGTTGCAGTGACACCACTAGATGTCGTGAAAATCAGACTGCAAGCACAACAGAAAGTTATGCTCTCAAATAAGTGCTACTTGTACTGTAATGGACTGATGGAACACCTGTGTCCATGCGGCTCGGGGACAGGTTGGATTCCGCAGAGGGTCCACTTTAATGGAACAATAGTGAGCTGTCCATCATTCACCGTATACCTAGTCAGTTAGCATGCATGCGTCCACTGCTGGCCATGCGCCTCTCCAATATTCCTCCAGTACTATAGCCATACAATACCACATACCTAACAATACGTAGATAGCGTTTTGTGAATTGCTAGTTTTCAACATACGTACCATTGTGCTATATCCCGAATAGGGTTAAGTAGAGTAATCGGTGTTGTGCTGCAGGTAATTATCGCACAACACCGACCACCACATTTAGCAAATTATCAGGACAAGATCCAGCAGCAAGTAAGACATGAACACACAGTTGACACAGTTACCTACTGCATGGCTTAGAAGAACCGTGCCAAGGTGAGAGGTGACTATCCTGTCGCCCTTTACTAGCACGGCATCTCGTCCTTAGTGTTTCAATGTTCACTTAATGTTTTAATTTTTCCGATTAAAAACTGTTATTTCTTAAGTTAAACTGTTCGCTATCACCACAACCCAATGGAAAGAGAAAACACTTTCAAAGCAAAGCTTAGGAGAAGGAAGAGAGAGTTGATAAAGCAGCTAAGGAAGGCTAAAGCCTCAGGAGACAGAAATCTATGCCACCAATTAGCCAGAGCGATGAGATCTATCCGAAAACTCATCCAGAAAGTATCTGAGCAAATTACGGTTGCTGGCAATGAATTTCGAAAGGCTCAGAATATAGCAGCTTTCGAGAAGAACCCCTTTTATTTCGCCAAAAAAGCTTTTAAGGAACAGCAGGGTACAATTAGGTTAAGTACGGACGAGATGTTCAACTACTTTAAATCCACATATACCACCCCGGAGGCAGATATAACTTACAGGGATCCACCAGATCCAAAACCCAAAGAACCTGCTCTAGCATTTGATGCTGATTCACCGACGATGGAAGAGCTGGAATACCACATAAAAAGGAAACCAAATAGTTCCGCCCCGGGACCCGATGGCATACCATACATCATATACAAAAAATGTCCATCAGTGCGGAAACATGTTGAACATCTACAAAAGAATTTGGACGAACAGAGAAGTGCCAGACTGTCTTGGTAAAGCCGTGTTTGTTCTTCTACCAAAAAAGAAAGAAGTTACTGATCCCAAGGATATTAGACCTATAGCCCTTACGAACACAATTTCGAAAATATTCTTCTCCATTATACAGGCCAGACTACTCAAACACATGTGTACCAACGACTACTTACCGAAGAAGTACCAGAAAGGTTTTCTCCCAAGAGTTGCAGGGTGCCTCGAACATAATTCTTTGCTGACTGAATGTCTTAGAGATGCAAGAAAGAATGAGAGACAATTAACTGCCACGTGGTTAGACTTTGAAAACGCCTTCGGTTCGGTGCGCCATGAGTTACTATTAAAGGCGCTAGAGTGGTATAATGTGCCACCTCTGATCTGTAATATAATAGCCTCCTACTACAAAAAACTTTCCTTTGTAATACAAGTAAAAGGCGAAACGGAGAAGACACCAGAAATTCGTTACGGCATAGGACTTTTCCAGGGTTGCTGCCTCTCTCCTGTCACATTTAACATTGTTATCAACATTCTAATTGATACGCTTGTCGTAAAAGAAAACAAATGGGGATACAGGTTCAAATATGGAGACACATATATGGCGGCCATCCTGGCATTTGCGGATGATATTACGCTGTTAACCCGCAATCCAAAACAAAATCAGGCGCTTCTTAAGGTGGTGGATGACTATTGTGAATGGACCAAAGGGATGAAGATAAAACCAGCGAAGTGCTACTGTTTGAGCTTAACCAGGAAAGGTTCAAAGTTTACCTCGAGCAATCCAGGTCTGACAGTAGCCGGAAAACCAATCGCAACCGTGGCTGATGAAGCTCCTTTTAAATTCTTGGGCAAAAGGATCACCAGCAGAGGAAAGGAGCATCCTACTGATGATATTGTCCAACTTTTCGAAGAGAGCCTCCGCCAAACTGACAATCTTCCCCTCCTGGGTACACAAAAGGCATGGATTTACGATAACTACCTGACATCAAAACTTTCATGGCCATTTCTCGTCTACGACTTCACAAAGCAAAACCTGACTAAATGTATGTGACCAGATTCCTGAAATCATGGTTTGGACTGGCTCACCCGGCTGACTCGTCAACGCTATACAGATCTCACAATAACTTTGGACTGAACATTAAGAAACCGTCGATATTTTATCAAAAGGCGAGAATAGCCAAACGATGTATACTCAAAGACTCCAATGATAGCGCTATTCAAGCCTTACCCAACACATCACTATCAGATGAACTGGAATCGAGACTCGACTTCTACAAATCATTCCAAGTTGGTACACGCACCAATAGATCTGGATTGGGCATAGAAACAGCAAAGTCTGATAAAGAAATACTGAAAGGTTTCGCACAGGAGGACATGGAACAAGGCTTCAAACTTCACGCCTTAAACCTAGAAATGCAGAATGATTGGCTAACAGTGGGTGATTTCTGCATCCCTCCTGCATTGAAGTGGAAATCCATAATATACAACTGGTCCCCTGAGCTGCTTAAGTTCTACTTAAATGCATTCCAGCTTACTCTCCCCGACCCGAGTAACCTAGTTAGATGGGGGAAATCTACAAATAGACTATGCCCGTCATGTAAGGAGTTCGTAGGCACGGCCAAACATTTGTTATGCGGATGCAAAATACTACTTGAGCGAGGCCAGTATTCCTACCGTCATGATAAAGTCCTCCAAATCATCAGAGAGGCCATCAACCTGTCAATTGCACGGACCAGGAAAGGGCAAACCAGGAGCGGCTTCCAGAAGGTCAACTTTGTGAAACCTGGAGCCAATAAGCTGCCCAAAGATAGGACTAAACCTTCTTCAATTTTGGGAGCAGCAAAGGATTGGGAATTGTTGATGGACACACATGAGAAGCATTACCAAATGCCTTCGGAAATCTGTACCACAGCATTAAGACCGGATATACTCATATTCTCAAAAGCGACAAAGCATGTAGTACTTGTTGAACTTACAGTTCCATGGGAAAGTAACATACCGAAGGACCACAACATCAAACTTAACAAGTACTGCAACTTAGTAGACCGGATTGTGAGAAACGGATTCAAGACTGATCTCTTCGCTGTGGAAGTCGGAGCAAGAGGACTACCAGCGAAGTCGCTCTACAGTCTCTTCAAGAATCTAGGGCTCCCAAGATCGACGCTAAGCTCATATATGGAGAGAGCTTCGAAAACGTCACTGGAAGAATTAAGAAGACTACAGAATATGGATAGGTAGAGAGAGGGAGGTCGAGAGCGGGACTGGTGGTTTCCCCGCGTCCTAGTCAACGCAGACTAGCTGACGAGGGCTTGAAGCGAGCCGAAACGTGAAGCATGCGCGGGAAATTTAGAGTGGCCACTCGCTAGTCCCGACCTCGATTAATACCCTCCTCTACTGCCGATGGGCCCGGATATGTTCGGTGAAGCCATCGTAAGCTTAGATCCACACCTTCTTAATTTAATTAAATTATAAATACATTCTTTACCACAATAATACATGGGTAAGGCCGCCGAAATTAAAGCCTGACCAGGAATATATGAGGGGCCGCCATATTGCGGAATTTCGTTGGAACTAATTTCTTATACTGGCCACAATGATGTTTGATGCTTGATAATCTGTTGTCAATGTCAAAATTGCTTCTGAACTGACATTTAGGTAAAACGTTATGTCATTGTAGTGAGATTGTCATGAATTGGCCGCCGTAATGTACAATTAGGTAATTATTTTTTGTTCTATCTAGGTGTATCTCAAGCATCTATTTACCGAATAGCAAACAAAAGAGGGACGTAAATATTATTCGTTCTGAACAAAAAACACTTTTTGACTTTACAGAAATACGAAACGTTCGAATAAAAATAGCTTAGGTTAAGTTTTTCTGAACTAGAATTTTTATTAAAATGTTTAGTGTTTCAGCAAGGTCGATTAATAATTTTTTTAATAATTTGTACACTTTGCTTCAGGACATATCTGCAGATACATGGAAAAAATGTTGTCAACATGTAAATGTCAAGGCCAGTTCTTTTGACATTGACATCAAAATATATATAAAAGATGCATTAAATTAAAATAAATTTTGTATATTTTATTGTGTATTTCAGTGCAAAAGTACATTTTGAATAAAAACATCGGTCAATTCAATATGTGCGTACTATACTGAATGTTGCTATATAAATCTAAAAAGTGGCTCCATCTTGACAGCTCTCATATATTCCTGGTCAGGCTTTAACACCTGCTGTCAGAACAAAAAAATTCCTCATGTCCGAGTAAATTTCTCCAAAAATTTATATGTTTTGGGTTTTTCTATAATTGAAGTTGATAAAGTAATTAGTTAGCTTGCTGTTGCAAATTGTAAACTGAATCACTAATCACTTGCTAAAATACTGATTATACGTGCTTTAATTCTATTTTGAAAAAATGACATGGTTTTTACTTTCGCGTTACGTTTTTTAGTGTGACGAATTTTTACCCCTACTTTATTAAAGTAAGCCAAGGTAAAACTCGGTTTTGTATGGGGCAACGCAGAATAGCGGAACAAATTAGAAATAAAACACCAGACATTTTGTTCCGACGTGTTGTTAAGTGTCAAAGTGGCAGTTCAGTTTTCGTCAGTGCTTCAGACAGTGAGGTGCTCGTATATTTTTCGACATTTCTCAGGCAACTGACAGTTTTTTACGTTGATTGTACCTTGTTTGAATGCATTGCTGCTTATAGTGCAAATAAAAACTTGTGTTAGCGTCTAGTTCGACAAAATTAAAGAAATATAACCGAAAATAGTTGTGCAAATATTGCTTTTCTGTGACGTTCGTGATACTTTAGTGATATCGTCACACGTATGTTCGTGTTACGTAACAATAAAGCAAATGTAAAGCCTAATGCATAATAGAAAGCACCTGAGGATTAATTTTAAGTTTGTTTTCATTTTTTCATTGTATTTAAAAGTAAGTATAACTTTTCAAAACTTTTTATTGCCCTGTCATAGCTATTTTTTTTATGGAAACCGACAAAGTTGGCTTCATCACCTACAACATTACCTACAGTTTAGCGTGGAATCCGAGCAACGGTCAGCCTCCAACGGTCGAGCGGTCCCCCATCCAAGTACTGATCGCGCTCAGGGTTGCTTAACAATAGTCGACCGACCGCACCACTAAGTTACCAAGGCTGACAAAATTTTTTTTGTAATTTTTTTATAGTCCCGTACCGTCCCGTCCCCGTCCGTCCCCATGCTCGTCCTCGTACTCCCTGTCTCCGTCCCCGTACTTCCCGTCTCCGTCCGTACTCCCTGCCCCCGCCCCCGTACTCCCTGTCGTCACCGTCTCCGTACTCCCCACTCCCCCCCCCCCCCCCCCCCCCCCCTTCCCGTCGCCGTCCTCCTGTCCTCGTCCCCGTACTATGCCCATAACCTTCGCGCAAGCAATAGAAAGAAAGAAAGAAAGAAATTGTTGATTGTATAATAGACTGACAAAGTTTCATCGTAATCGGATGAATGGTTTAGGAGCGCATCGCATAAGATACGAACACACAAACAAATAATAAACATACAAACAAATAAAACACAAATGGTTGGCTGGTGGCTACATCCCGACAACATCCGCGGTGAGGTCAGCCCATCCTGGTGAACTAGGTGCCGTGTCAGTGCTCCTCTTTTGGTCGTGTAATCAGCATTGTGAAACAAGCTTTATATGAAAAATTTGTTACTTTAGTGTTACATTCGTGTGACTGTATCACTAAAGTTTTTGCGTTACTTTAGTGATATAGGTGTTAATTTCGGTGGCCTTACCCACATGTGTGGTTATTATAATATGTAAGTACAGATCCCGGCAACAAATAATGCGTGTCGAGCATTAGAAAGAGACAATCCGGTTGTAGAGTGTCGTCCCTGTCGCACAGAGACATGCGAGTTTGTGCGACAAGGACGACACTCTACAACCGGATTGTCTCTTTCTAAAGCTCGACACGCATTATTTGATGCTGGGAACTGTACATATTATTTTGTTTAAAGGATGCCTTTTACAAGATAACAAAACTGGAAGGAGTGGCAGCTCTGTGGTCTGGCCTGAGTCCCACTCTGGTGTTGGCGCTCCCCTGTACAGTCGTATACTTTGTGACATACGAGAGGTTAAGAAATAAGATCAATTATGAGTACCGCAAGTTTACAGGAAACGGTAAGATTTATTTTTTATTACAGTATATATTTCAACAAGCAACACTTGGGTTCTTAACCTTTTCACCTTTAAATACACCCTATTTACACCTCGGGGTGTAGTTGTTTTGTGATGATGAAAGGATGACATTAATTACATGTCTGGAGTAATTCGAGAAAAATATTCAAACATACCTGTAACAAATTTTTTCTGTAGGTACCAGTTTTTATTTGCTTAAATTTCCATTCCGCAGCGTAATTTTGTTTAGTATTGTTTTTCAAATCTACATCATCTACTTACACATTTTTATATGTGTAAGTTAAGACGGACAGTAAGCTTAGACCGCACCTTGCGGCAGCGCACTGCAACGGAATATACTTTATATAAAATTGTATGAAGTCAACCGCACTGTAGAGCGCGGAAAGCAATTTTTATGAACAATTTTGGGCCGCACCGTGCCACGCCACACCGCTGCCGCCTGTTGCAAATTGATAATTGGTAAATTCTTGACCTTCCTTTTATTAAGTGAGCAATTCTTGTACAGTACGCGGCAGTAAATAATGCACATCGAACTTTAGAAAGAGACAATCCGGTTCTAGATTGTCGTCCCTGTCGCACAGAGACGTGCGAGTTAGTGCGACAGGGACAACACTCTACAACCGGATTGTCTCTTTCTAAAGCCCGATGTGCATTATTTACTACCGCATAATGTATGTAGGTTTTTTGTATGTATATGTACCTATGTTTTCTCGGAAACGGCATTAACGATTTGGATGTTTTATATTTAGATAATGTCTTATTTTCCTGTTTATATTCATAGGTGTAATCGCTCAGAAAATCTATTTTCACACAAAAAAAAATGTCGTCGCCCATGTACCAGGTTTTATATGAACTTAAATAGTTCATAAACTTACTTCCACAAACCTGTGTTAACAGACATGAAATTGGGTGTAGAAGATGCAACAGTTCAAGATTAAGATGATATTATTATATTATGTCATCGGCTTGGTAATGAAGTTAGTAACAAGCTGGCAGCTATTGCCTGAGACCCACGTTTAAATCACGCAATGGACTTTCTGGGACAATTTTTTCTCTTTATTTTCGATTTGTATCTGTCATGTCATCATGTCTAATAAAAAGGGTAAAGCAACATACCGTCGCTTGTGAGGCCAATTTGCCAATCTGCCAGATTGGCTAATTACATTTATGCTTAGTATAGAAATCAAAATAAAAATATATGCTTAACAGAGTTTCAGCCAATGTGGGTGCCCCTGGCAGCGGGTGCCTCATCACGCACCCTCGCAGTCACCATCTTCAGCCCCCTGGAGCTCGTGAGGACCACTATGCAATCACAGAAACTCTCATATTCTGGTAATTCAGTTTAAATATATGCATACACATGTTAGGCATGTATAAATAAAAACTTGATTGTTGATGAAAAGTCAGAAGTGGTCAGTCAGACAGGACCGTGAAATTTCATAATCCATCGTCTGCCTACCCCATTGGGAAATAGGCTATATTCAACATACTTTATTTAAAAAAATAAATCTTATGTTCTGGAATAATCACTTCGGACAGTGCATGTGACATACGGACACCTGGCCAATTTTATAAGGGTCTATGTCAGCGTCGCTGCTTATGAAACCCTAAAAATAACCTATGCAAAGTTAGCATCCAAGCTACACTTATGGAAAATTTCAGGTTCAGAAGTGGCTGGGATTTGTTTAAGAGTAACTCACATTCTGATTACCAACACCATTTTAATTGTATAAATTGTTAAAACACTTTTAGACTTCCTGGACAAACAAATCAGAGTCAAAGGCAGTCAGGGATGCTTGGGCAAGACATTTAACAAAAATATACGGGAACCAAGACACATTACCTATTGTTCTTCAAGAGGGAGATTAAAATGTTAGAAAATATTAATAATAGCATAAATTTTTTTACGCAGCGCTAATAATAATATTGATTAATAATTTTTTCAGAGTTGTCAATTGCGCTGAAACAAGTTGTCAAATACAAGGGCCTTCAGGGATTATTCCGTGGTTTAGGTTCCACACTGATGCGAGACGTAACATTTTCAGGTAAGAAGTTCAAGATAAAAGAGGGATGAATGTATTTTTTCTTTCCTCTTGTTTAACCTGCCGGCACCTATCGGCTCTGCGCGAAGCAGATATCTCTTACACCCGCCGGCTCCCATCGGCTACGCGCAGAGCAGAGATTTGTACACGTTATATGCTCGCACATTCTCATCTTGTGCTATTTCAGTGAATTTTTGTTATTAGAACAAGAAAGTACTTTAGATAGACGATAAAAAACCTTTCCATTGCCATCAAACACACCTATAAATAATTCCGCTCTCAAACAGAAAAAAATCTATTCTGACGTTCATCATTATTTTTGACTGAAGGTTCCTTGTTTTTCTTTATTTATTTGTGGATGGGATTCAAGTTCCACCTACGTTTTTAGGTGTTTTAGTGGCATCGTTCTTCACCTACAAATTTGATATAATATGATTTGTATGGGGGAATTGTCAATTTTAGTTTAGAAACAATTGGAAATAAATGACGGGCGTGTTTTGTTTATCCTCAAGTTAAAAAAACCGTCTGTGCTTCTTAATAGTGAATACTCAATTGTTTTACATCGTTTTGTACTAGAGATTGTCTAATCTTAAAATGAATGCCCCTCCACTTTGTTTACGCTCACATGCACAGTAGATTTACAGATGCAATACGTGGCAACACACACAAATTTGTTCTTTGTCATTGGTCATTCAGTCTGATTCATTCACCGGCTAGATCTAGCCGGATCTGTTGGCCAACTAGTGCATTAATGACGCGACCGCGTAACAGAGCGGACGTGTCGTTCCATAGAAAGCGAGAGCTCTCCGCCATACAAAGGCAATGCATGAACTGATCGCACAATTAGTTGACCTACTAGTTGCGCGGGCGAAACGTAAAATCGCAAGCAAAACACACAAAGCACACAAAACACACAAGCAAGTGTTGCAATAGGTATTTCCTCTCCCACATTGAAACAATCAAGTTTTGTGGAGGGGCGTTCATTTTTAGAATAGACGATCTCTACCCACGTTTCATGGGTGCGAATAAAGTTTGTTGATCTGACTTCATTATTTTACGAAATATTTGAGTTAAACCAGTTTACCATCCCACCAGAGTTTACGCAGGTATAAAAAAAATTTACAGCTGTCAAAATAATTGTTTTTTTTTAGGCCTGGGAATATTTTTAGAGTCTGTTCTATAGGAAAGACTTATAGCCAGCCCTTCTCATTCGTTTTCGTAAGAAAAAAATCATAGAAATCACAATTTGTAATTTCGGGTCGGCCGGCCCCTTCAGAAGTCAAGAGGTTAATTTTACCCAATTTTTATATTCAAATGTTTACTCCATATTTACAACTCTATATTTCCAGGTATTTATTGGACTACGTTTGAGACTGTGAAAAACATTTTCAGAAGGGGAGGAACTGAAGAAAACAGTTTTTCTTTCAATTTCTTTGCTGGTGCATGTGCAGGTTCTGTAAGTTCAATCTAAAATATATTCCAATAGTTTTTTTTAACTATTAGTTAAATGGAACCACAGTAGATATGTAGATAAATAGAAAATGCTTTATTGCTCCAAGAAACATTCAACACTAATAAACACATTAGAAAATTTACATAAGGTGCAAACGCGGACTTATCCCTTACAGAGATTTCTTACAGTCAACCTCTGGATGTTTGAGATTCGGTTAATATAGTGGAATGTAAGTAGCAAAAGAGTTGAGTGTGAGATTGAAGATAAAATAATATTAAGAGAGTTTATTTATCTGACTTCATTATTAAAGAAATATTTTAAGCGTTTATGTTCGTTTTTGTCCGAACCGGCCCAAAAGTGGCCCGGGAGTCAGGGGGGGCTAAGCATTATTATGACCTGTGGGAGCCTGCAGGTCAATAATACATGTACATGCTAGTTAAATGAAAAGCCATACATATACATGTTAATACATAGAAATATCACACACACAGTATTTATTTGTGGTTTAATTTTTTCAGCTTGCTGCATTTATAACATTACCTTTTGATGTTGTTAAAACATATCAGCAGATAGAATTAGGAGAAAAGGAAATTTTTTCAAGTAAGTTATGTATTAATATAATTTTGAGAATTTTTAAGGCCTTATACTATACTCTATTTTTTATTTATTTTTTGGTTTCGAAGCAAGCAAGCGATGCTGTTGTTTCTCTCGCTGCGATCTGGCTGTTACTGGGGTGATGTCCATTGGCCTCTTTACCATATTTTTGTCTGAATTAAATTCCTGAAGTCGAGCTTGAGACGCTATTCCTTTTTAATGTGGTGGTCAAATTCATGAGGTTTTATGACCTTGGCGTTTCATTTGGACGGTGTTCGAGGCGTCTTATGACGTAATTTGTGATTTCTTCTTTGTCAAAATGTTGAAGAGTCTCCTCAGTGTTTTGCTTTACCGTTAACTGTTCCATAATGTCGAGGTTTGCCTTAGCTGCTGTTCGATATTTTATAGATTCTACAAATGTCATATTTCCACAGATCACAAAAACAATGGTATGCCCAGACAGAGAGCAATGAACACGCAAGCGATCGTCAAAAACATTTACAGAAATAGAGGTATACAAGGACTGTTCACTGGACTCCTTCCTAGGATATGCAAAGTAGCGCCGGCCTGCGCAATAATGATTGCCACCTTCGAGTATGGCAAACAGTTCTTTAGAACCTACAATGCACAAGCGTACAAAGATAAACTCTCACGGTAAGGAAGTTTACTTTATGTCTTGCTCTTGTGCAAATATCCTATAGTGCATCACGGATCGGAAGGAAGTATGAATGAAGAATGAAGGTATTATAATATTTTATGTTAAGATCAAATGTTATAGTAGGTTCATGTATCACGTATACGATCATATTTTACGAAACCTATCGCTGGTGATCTGGCAGAAAGTCCTATCTAAATTTTTGCCAAATTCAGATTTTGTTGGGAATATGTCCTATATAATTTTTTCCACAATGTCAGGACAAAATTCAGGCGACTTTATTCTAAAATAAAATAAAATTGTACGTCTTTTTTTTTTACATTGTATGACCCTAAGTTCTGAACAAAACAGTTTCACGTCTCTTGAAAAATTTACATTTTTGAGATAGGACTTTCTGCCAGATCACCAACGCTATACATTCTCATAAGAGACTGCCGATTGCTTCACTAAAGAGGAACCTGGATTGCGCTCTTTTTTTGCCTCCTAGCTCCACTGTCCCTGCTGAATGAGGAATGATGGTTCCACTAAGCGACATTAAGGACGATATCGCCTTAAGGGGGGTTACTAGGCAAACATCACATCATATTGTCCTAAACATAGCCATATTTAAAGTGATTTTACTACAATTTATATGCTTATAGTTAAGGTATAATGTGAATACATTATTATTATGTAAACTTCTAAATTGTGTGAAAAATAAGTGGGTCAAAAGTGGTAAAAATCTTTGAAAATGCGCAGGCGCAGCGCAAGCCGTGTTCGGCCGCGCACCGCATAGACAAATGTATGAAACGCTCATGCACGCACGGCAACGGCCCAAATTTCAGAAAGTTCAAAGATAGTTCAGTGAAAAACCAATTACTCTGTAAGAGTTTGAATTTATTTAGATGATTCTTAATTCTATTGACTCTAAGCTCTATGGAGTATTTTTTAATATCAAAGGCTGCCTTTGTGTCACACGTATATAACGATATATTTATATATCGCTTGGTATCTTTCGACATCAGTTCACTTGATCTTAAGATACTGTAAGACAAAATATATATTATCTTCGTCGTGTGTGATGTTTCAAAGAATTTTATGATGAGCGATATTGTGAAATATGCTCTATGATAAAATATGATTTATATTATATTCATCGGCCGTGACTTGCTTAATGCTTAGGGAAATGTTTTCTGATCTTGAAGTGGGTTCTTTAATATATTATTTTGTGACATTGCACTGTTTATTTTTATACAAAATAGGTTCATCCGTATTTCTGTGTTTAGTGTAAAATGGCCCATAGGAATGTGTGCAGTTCTTTCTGACTTCTTTCTCACATCGCCAACAAATTTATTAAAACAATGTCCCAATAACAGCTGTTTACTTCCAGACAAGGAATTATTTGTGAAATAGTGAAAAGTGATAAGAAATGATCTAATTGCAAATGTTAATTTCCTGGAAAGGTGAAGTTTGATTAAGTAATTTAATAAATTTTTATGACTAGTAGAACTACAATAGGCTTACTAATAATAAAAAAGTAGATGTTGTCTTCACTAATTAATGCACTTTGTATGTGATTTTTCTGCAATGTTTTAATAGCTTGTTTGAATTTTCAGGGACCATGTGCTTTGAGACGCCAATGGAACTTTCAATATTAAATTGTATAGTGTAAACTATATAAACACTGTAAATATATTTTAAAGCATTAGAAGTTGAGTTAAGGTCAAGTTAAGATCCTATACACACACAATATGCTATAATATTAGACTTAGATTGTGACCAGTTGACTCATTAGGGCCAGGGCCCGATTTACCAATAGGCTAATTAGGCTATAGCCTAGGGCGCATCATAGGGCGGCGGCGCGGCGGTATGGCGGCGGCGGCGCGGAGGCAGCGGTCGCGCGGGCGGCAGCGCGGGCGCAGTCAATTCGACTGTGTGTTTTTGACATTGAAAATGTCTTTTCGTTCGTTCCAGTATAGGCCCCGATTTCACGAAAAAGTGTGATCCCCTTATATCTCGGAGAGTTATGAAGATATGATATTCAGAAAAGGCTCAAAAGACATGTATTCATGAGAGCTGTAAGGTGCAAAAAGAATTATTCGAGAAAGTAAAAAAACGAAAAAGTTATGGCCGAAATAGTGAAAAAAAAATCAATTTTTTCCGAATTTTTGATTTTGGCGCTCGATATTTTGGAAACGAAGAATGATATCAAAAATTTGAGAAAAACTCCTCTGGACAATTTAGTCAGCTACAATTTGAGCCTAAAACAAAGACGATCGGGTTAAGGGTTTGCCCTGTAGCTCAACCTTTTTGAAAAAATAAATTCACAGATTTCGTGCCTCACACGACTATCGAGCACATTGGAAATGAATCTATGGAATTCGAAAAAATATTGTCGCTGAGCGACACGAGAAAGTCGGGATAAGGAAAAGGTTAGTTGGGGTCTGATGATTGAGCCGGAAGGAAGCCATAGGAACTCCTAAACTACACATGATAAGTCCATCCTGTTTGGGCTTGTTGGATTTGTATTCGCAAGTACTCTTGTCATATATGGTGTCCAGGGTCCTGATGATGGAGCCGGAATGAAGCCATAGGAACTCCTAAACCACACATGATAAATCGACCGTGTTTGGGCTCGTTGGATTTGTCTTCGCAAGTACTCTAGTCATATGTTATTTCCAGGGTCCTGATGATGGAGCCGGAAGGAAGCCATAGGAACTCCTAAACTATACATGATAAATCCACCATATTTGGGCTCGTTGTATATAGGAATATAGGAATATAGGTTAGGTTAGAAGATGTGTCGCATTGAAAATGAATTCAACAAAATAAAAATAAAATATTACATTTATACATTTTTTATTATTTTTCAAAAACACAAGAAAAACAATTATGTAGGCTCCATCATCAGAACCCAACTAACCATTTCCTTATGCGGACTTTCTCGTGTTAATAGCGACAATATTTTTTCGAATTCCGTAGATTCATTTTCAATGTGCTCGATAGTCGTGTAAGGCACGAAATCTGTGATTTTTTTTATTAGTTTATTACAAACATTTGTTTCCGAAATAATATTGCTCGGCGCTGGCTAGGGGGCGCTATGAAATCTGAGCCTAGGGCGAGCAGGGCCCTAAATCGGGCCCTGACTAGGGCGTGCCAGCAGCCTCACATTTATAAATCTGGATATGAACCAATGTTATACATATTCTCTACAGAATCTAAAAATGTTAAATTGTAATGAAATGGCTTATTGAATTGTTGAAATAGTAGCTTATACTATGTAAGTTCAAATTTGAACGTAGTCAAGGGCTTCCTTAGATTCTTTCAAAAGTTTGTTGAGCTAGGTGGGGCTCAGAATTATATGTATACTTTATAAACAGAATCTGATATCTAGCCTTCGGTGGCTATAACAATGGTGATTATGTGTTATGTATAGGACATAGAGAAACTCAAGTCAGTCAGCGTTTTTGTGTCCACTGCTGGACATAGCCTCTCCGATTTTTCCCCAGTCCTCCAGTCCAGAGAGAAAACCTTCAGAAATGTGTTGACGCACGCACATACTTACATTCCCAAATTCTTACCAATGAAGATGTAATATATGCTGATAAATCTTATTTTTTTAGATATAATATTCTAACAATGAAATTCTACTACCTACATTCTGAACTGTATGAATAGAAGTAAGTGATTTCCTGTACAATAGCGTAATCTATGATAATAAAATTGTTACACAATGTCATTGAAAGGTATTTTAATAAATAAGGAGACTAATTAACTTGTTTTAAATATTCTCCTAAGAAAACAACCATGTAAATTATTTTATAATTTTCAAAGCTTGTCGCACTAAATTAGTATGTAGGATGAAATTTCATATCCGGCAAAATACATCCATTGTCACAAATAAAAACCAAAGCATTTATTATAAATGTATGTATTATTTCATTAGCCTAGGAAAAATAAGTATACTTATACTTAATGAATGACTTATCTATCACTAAAACCTATAAAGATAAATTTACAAGACTGAAATAACAAACAAACCAAGAATTTTCTTACAAAACCAAGTATACCAGGCGCCACATAGCTTAGTCGTCGCCGTAAGGCCAAACCTGTCGCAGCAATACCATTTCTAAGTTCAAACTGGGAGAACGGGTTGTATAGTTGACCTCATACCTAACTTCATACCGGCAATGTAACATGGCGCCTGGTACATGTATAGCCTTGCCATAATACACTATGTACTAATGTGCTCAATGTACGATGGCAGCGAGCGGCTCTGCTTTAATAGTGGCGAGGTCTAGTCGAGAGTCTACCGACTCATCGATCTGCCCGACCACCGCCACGTTGTCTCCGCGGATGATGTGCAGGCCCAGCACCACCTGCGCCATATACCAACGTCACTATTTACTGTTCATCTTCAAACTCTCAACAATAATAAAAAAGAGGGTGTGTGTACTTATGCGTTAAAAGTTATACTTCTGTTCCGTGATTAAAACATTATTTTTAATTTGAATACAAATAATTTATTGAAATACCTACATACCACACGCTGTATCAAACTGATTACTCTGCTAACCCCGACAATCGGGGTAAGGCAAGTAAATTACAGCACAACACTGACCACCACGTTTAGCAAAGTATTAGGACAAGATATCTAACAAAGTAGGCTAGTAAGGCTTTTATTATTTTATTGAAATGCTGCCAGGCTGCACCAGCGGCGACTGTGGCAATGATCCAACCTCAATTTCAGTTCTGAAACAAGGTGAAGGTATTCCCTACTCGATCTGACTCAATTGGTTACTAACTAAGCCAGTGACGGGGCAAGGCCTAAATTTGATGTGGGCAAGATATATAAGGTGCTTCGTTATTTATGTCAATCCCGTCGGGAGGGTTACATACGCACTCAAATAAACACTTTAGGTAAGAAAAAAACATATGTTTATAGGAGTATTTTTTCACCTAACAAAAAAATCAAATCAAATAAGTAGCTGTAAAACCAATCATAGTGACCTTGTGACTTACTTTTTTTTTATGGTAACTGACACGAATGGCTACATGACCTACAACATCCGTGATGTCAGCCCATAACACCGGGTGAACTTGGTGCCACGTCAGTGCTTCCCTTCGGTTGTGCCTTACAACAAACAGCTGTTCTGCGTTTGAACATAGTACGGTCACTGACCCCGTACAATGCAAGTTACTTACTGTTACACACAGGTTAATGATTAGGTAGCAAACATATTTTGTTTTTCTCGAAAAGTAATGCTAAAAATATATAATTTTTTTTTTTGCATAATGTGTTTATTTGAGTGTGTATGTACCCTCCCGACGGGATTGACATAAATAACGAAGCACCTTATATTTTGCGAGGCCCTCTCTGGTGGCATGGATTTTATAGATTTTCACTGTTGAAATGGATTTCCGGTATACTGATCAAATCAAACATTTTTGTCGGCATACCTTTCGTTGATAAAAGTAAACATAATCAAATTGCAATAATACAGCCTTCACTGCCTCTGTCCTGCGTTCCCATCTTGTGTCTGATATGATAAAGGCTTTATAGTATGCTTTAGATTGCCTTTGATTAAGTCTAAACATGTTTACTCGATGTCTCTTTTAATAGATCTAGCTGAATATTTTTCATGAATCAAAGCTGCATGAACAAGGCGCGAGGCCGTGGGCGGTCGCCCACGTCACCCACGCCTTGCGCCGCCTCTGAATTAAGCTTGAAACAAATGAAAGTAGGTACTTTCCAGTCGTCACAAAGAGACTGTTGCACCGCTACCCAAATAAATATAATTATTAGTTGTTTGTGTATAAATATCAAAGGACAACTAAATTTGTGATGTGTGTGATAAAATATTGGTGGTTTAGACTAATTTTACTAATTTAAATTTACTGATATTTATAGAGTACTCGCTGCGTGTGACAGGGCCTTAAAGTAACAATGTTTTGGTCACAACAGCGCGCCGCGGACGCGACGTTTTGGTTGCAATAGCAAACTGTTCGTTTTGAAAAAAAAATGAGGTTATAAATAACCTAGAGTTTATAATTTCGTAAAAAATATACCTACCTGAGCAACGCCAGCAGAAGAAGAGAATACACGCTCGTGGGACTCGTCCAAGATTATATTGATCGTTTGGTCAAATCCCTTCAGCGTGCCGATAAAGTTCCGTCCGTCCGAAGTTATGATAGAAACAGTCTGGTTCACGTAACTCTCAAGACCTGACGCCATTTTCAGTTCATTAGAGTTCACTCAATATAATTTTGATCATGCACTACACACAAATAGTAAAATTCTAACTTTTATTACGGGCCAGTTACATACAGGACAGGTTAGTTGTTGTTGTTGTTGTTTTCGCCATAAATAGGCAGGCAAAGATCATTTGACCATACAGCCAATTCGTAATTTTCTTCTTTTAGGTATAGATATTTTCGTAATTATATGTTTTTACCAATGGTTTTTCTTATATATTACTATAAATGGCTGGGTAGTTGTGTGTATTTGAAAGAATTCTTTCCAAAGATGTAGGGATCGTTTCGGGATATTTGTAATTTTCCATAAGTTGGTCTATCATGAGTAATCTTTCGATTGTGAAAGCGGGGCATTCAAAAATATGTGGTCCAGAGTTTGCTCTTCATCTATATTGCAGTGTTGACATAGGGAGGAATTCACTAAATTCATTCGATGAAGGTGCGCATTGAATTGACAGTGATCCATACGAAGTCGGCAAAAAGTAGTGTAGAATTGCCGTTCCTTCAATAGCATTCCTTTGTCAAACCAGGATGTCTTCGTAATATTATTTTGAATTTTATGATACCACCTTCCTTTCTGTTGGAGAGTTTCAGACCAGACTGTAGCCCAGTGTTGCCAACTCAAAATTTGAAATTCTCCTAGATTGACTTCGAAAATCTCCTAAAAATCTCCTAGAAAATTTTCATCCTCCTAAAAAATTCTCCTGTTATTCAAATTATAAAAATTTCACCACATTTTTAGTGTTCCTTATCCGTACGGGACCATATTACTAAGCCTAGGCCATCTGTCCGTCCGTCTGTCTGTCTTACATATAAAGAGCTGTATCTTTTTCAGCCTGAAAACCGGTCAAGTGCGAGTCGAACTCGCGCACCGAGGGTTCTCTGTCAGTCAGTCAGCGTGTAAGTGTCTACTGCTGGACATTCGCCTTCAATTTTCCTCCAGTCTCTCGGCCTTCAGCGGTACAGACCACCGTTTTCCGCCGATATACTTCATGTCGGCGTCCCACCTGGCGGGTGGTCTTCCCACACTCCGTTTTCCTGTCCACGGCCGCCAATGTTGTACATGGTTACTCCAACGGTCGTCGTCCCTTCGGCTAACGTGCCCAGCCCACTGCCATTTTAGCTTATCCACCTGGTTTCCAATATCGATTACTTTGGTGCGTCGGCGGATTGCCTCATTTATTACGCACCATTTCTCGTAGCTATACTCCCAGACCCAGCCCAACATGGCTAGTTCCATCGCGCGCATGGGCAACTTTGAAAACAACTACCTATAGTCAGAGCTCACGTTTCACACCCGTACTAGGAGGACGCACTGGTCATAATATATACGGGTCAGACCTCGGGGCAAATTTTAAATTTCCGAGGCAGCCCAACTCATTGAATTCGTCCCTCGACCTCCTTAAGGAGACCTTTTCTACCAAGCAGTATTTTACCGAGATATACCTACGTACCTACTCTTCCTTCAACCTGTTCGATCACTTCTCCGCCAATAACGATTTGTCCTCCCGTCATAGCCACGATTGCCTTTCTAACCACCACGTAATTTGTGTGTTTTAATTATTTGTTTTTTAAGCACACCAAGTTGAACACTTGTACTTACCGTTTTTACGTTACAGCAAAAACAATCAAATATTTTTTTTAACGTTTCTTGTATGGGAAAGCCCTTAATTTTTTTTCTTATTATTTGATAGGATGTCCACCAATAATAAATAACACATAATTTGTGAAAATCACAACCAGCTACCTATTGCGGTACAAAAGATACAGCCCTTAAAGTAGTGCGGACTGACCTCAGGGACTGACGGACAGACTGTCGACGTAGGCTTAGTAATACTACTGACTGATTATTACAAAGAATACATGTAAATAACATTGATTGATAATGATAACAAAATGTTCGTTCGGTTTGGCCCGCCCGGTAGTCGGCTGGTTGGTCGATCGATGCACGCTCACAGAGTGTCACGTTATCCTATCCAAAGAGCAAGAAGGTGAACCATGCTCTTATCAAAAGACAAAATCCTATCGTATATTGTGTGACTTGAGAAGTTGGTTGGTTGATTCATAGGCAGTTCATTCATTGTGTTGTCACCGTACATTCCGACATATTTGTTTGTTACTAATAAATATATGTTTTAATTTTAATCCCGAGTTTCTCACTCCTAAATCTTCTCCTGTAGTGATTTCCTTTCTCCTAAATTTTCTCCTACTCTCCTGACAGGCAAAAAGTTCTCCTAGCACCACTGAAATTCTCCTGAATCTAGGAGAAAATGTCCTAACATGGCAACACTGCTGTAGCCCATTCATCATCCATCATAGATTTTCGTTAGAATTGCGTGAAAATCAGAATGTGGTATGGCAACATTTTTGATCGGGCTTCGAGCGAGACGTCAAAATTGTTTTTGCGAGGTTTTCGACCAATTTATTACCTAAAACATCAATGTGGCTCGGCGTCCAAAATAATCCCACGTTATCACGAATCCAAGTTATGTGGCGGTTGGTATAACTGATTTTGTATTCTCATCATCATCATCATCATCATCATCAGCCTGTATCGGTCCACTGCTGGACATAGTATTTGGACATTTGTATTCTATGATCATTATATTTCATTTCTATCGCACTCGCGGATGGGATATTCTCTGTCGCACTCGATATTTTCTGCACAGTCCGCGTAGTCGGAATGAGATCGCGCATGGGGGGCACAGCGCGGGAGGGAGAGAGAGGGAGTATATTTTCTAATGCGCAATATTTATAGAAGTAATGTTTTAATTTGTGAAAAATAATAAATATAATGGTGGAAATAGTAATACTTACAAATGATATGTGATTCCTTGACTTTTAGTAGCGATTCTCGAAGAATTAGTGTATAATCTCATTCATTATTATTACACACGACGGCATTTTCGATGTGTTAGCGCCTCGTGGTTAGCGGTCCGAACGCGTCCGTAGTTGGTGGGCGACTAACTTCAGATAGGACCAGTGTTGCCAGCGGCGTCTTGTCAAAAGTTACCTAAAATAGAAAAAAAGTAACCTTTTAGTGTGAAAAGTAACCTTTAATTTTTTTTCAGTATTAAGTAGTGTTTATCGGTTATCCTCATCCTCGTACGTATTTATTTGTACACTTTAGTTACCTAGTTTTTCAGTGGTTTTTTTTTCAATTCAAACCACTATGTAAGTAGGCCCGACCGACACAAACAAACAAAACTAAACTTTCTTTCATTCATCGACCAACACGACACGACGATCGACGACTGGAGGCGACACGAACGAACGACAGCAAACGAACTCGAAAAGAGCGAATTAGATTGAAGCGAGACGCTTTTGTGATTTGGTTATTCACACCCTTTAGTGTGAGAGAGAAAGTCGTATTTTTAACATGTTTTTAGAATACACACAGAACCACGACGATTTACGAGCGGAGTGTTGCGTTGCCAATATGAAAAAAATGTAAAAGAGTTCTGCCCACAGACCTCTAATTGAATCCACAGTAAAGTTTATAATTATAAGTCTGTGGCACAAACCTTTTCTGTGACACAACTATTTCCTCCGTTTAATCGGTTTCGTCTAAGAAAAGATATTATAAATGTATTATACAAATTAATTCTGAAAAATCACCTAAAAGTAACCTTTTGAGTCGTGTAACCTAGAAGTAACCTTTCAGCGTTAAAAGTAACCTAAAAGGTTACAAAAGTAACCTTCTGGCAACGCTGGATAGGACTGTGATCTTACTAATTTTTAATGTGCCGCTTGGGAGCTCAGATAACCTATATACCTCTTTTTAACTTATAATATCATTGAGTGAACGCCAATGATGCGCATAATGCCCCGAGACGCTCGTGTCGGAGCGGAGAGCGGAGATCGGGAGCATGAATTCCCTCAACATTTAAGGATTCGTCTAAAAAGGGTTACTCGCTTAACCCTTCTATTGCCCGGCTCAAAATCATGCCAAAGCCGTGATTGCCCCGCCATTTTGGCAGAGTCGAGCGCGCTCCACCCTACTGCGTTCTAGACCTTATTTCTAGACTTTTTTTCTATGAAGCATATATTAAAAGCCTATATTTTCTAAATCTTCATTAAATTTACTAGGCATTGCCTTGGTATCACGTCTAATTGTGTTTATTATTATCACCATTAAACTGGGCCAAAGTCCACAAACGAATTAATTTACATATTCGGGTAAAAAAATATTCATATTTTCTAATAAAAACTGCAGATACTGAATTTATTGTGTTTTATTTATAGTTTATTACATAATCTACCATTTCCTATCAAGATATCTTTCGTTACAGTAGAAATGTAGATCTCAACAGAGTTCCAAAGTGTAACAAAAATATGACGCTCTTCACTCGAGGTCGTAAATGTCAAGTATGTTTACAAATTAATTTCGGCTGAATGATCCACTCCAGCGGTATGATGTAAGTGTTTACACAAGCCTGGGCTCTTCAAGTACTCAGAATAAAATAATTACATGTGTCGGATGTTTTGTTTCTAAACAATACGAGGCCAAATGGAACAATGGTCAAAATGACCTACATAGCAAAAACTGCTCTAGAAGCAAATACTACTGACTGAATTAAAATAAAAGGACACTAAAAAATAGTTTATTAAATTTGCTCTTAGATTCAGTGAAAAAAAATTATACTACCGTACAAAAATATTGAAAAAAAATTCAGTGAAATTTACAGAAATAAAAATTAAAAAACCAAAATTTAGTAAGTAGTAAGGATAACTTAATATGGAGGAGGCTTTCGGGAAATGATAGCAAATTTTTTGCAACATATCTTAAGGTATCTAATACCGTATTTGAAATGGTTACAGATAAATGCTCCAGAAGGCGGACTTAATGCTGAAATCTTTTTGAAGTTATACTTCTTTAAAAACGTTATGCAAATGCATATGAAATAAATGAAACGCAAAAATCCATGCACAAAATTAAAAGTACGCCATTAAATTTACGGCCAAAATAAATTTCATTAAATTTAATGAAAATATCACTCAAAACAAGCACACTAAAAAAATTAAATTTTATTAAAATGTATTGAAGCCGCTATCTATATAGGTGGAGCGGTCGCTCAGCGACACGGTCACGTGACCTCGCGCCCAACGAATTAAAAAAATAAAAGTAAAGCCTGACCAGGAATATATGAGAGCTGTCAAGATGGAGCCACTTTTTAGATTTATATAGCAACATTCAGTATAGTACGCACATATTGAATTGGCCGATGTTTTTATTCAAAATGTACTTTTACACTGAAATACACAATAAGATATACAAAATGTATTTTAATTTAATGCATCTTTTATATATAGTTTGATGTCAATGTAAAAAGAACTAGCCTTGACATTTACGTGTTCACAACATTTTTTCCATGTATCTGCAGATATGTCCTGAAGGAAAGTGTACAAATTATTTAAAAAATTATTAATCGACCTTGCTGAAACACTAAACTTTTAATAAAAATTCTAGTTCAGAAAAACTTAACCTAAGCTATTTTTATTCGAACGTTTCGTATTTTTGTAAAGTAAAAAAGTGTTTTTTGTTCAGAACTAATAATATTTACGTCCCTCTTTTGTTTGCTATTCGGTAAATAGATGCTTGAGATACACCTAGATAGAACAAAAAATTATTACCTAATTGTACATTACGGCGGCCAATTCATGACAATCTCACTACAATGACATAACGTTTTACCTAAATGTCTTCTTCTTTTTTTAAATAGTGGCAACCAAACGAATAGGAAATTCGTTTATTACTGCCAGTATCCAGTGACGGAGTTGCACGGTATAAATTTGTGATTATTTTTTATATTAAAATAAAACAAAATAATGTTGAAAGGAACGAAGCATTTGAAGTTACTAGTTTGCATGCACAAATTCTGGAAGACACATACTTAGTTGTAAATAAGAAGATGAAAATAAATAACTAAAACATTATACATATATTTATATATAATTAATTACAGTCTTACGTCATTACATTTTATAAATTTTAATATATATTTTATAACATGGGAATTGTTAGTATACAGTATCGTTTGTATGTTAGTAGGAAGTGGGACTTTAAACAAATGTAAAGTGGCATATAACGGAGGGGAATTAACCGCGAGGGTAATTGGACAACCAAAGAGGATATGGTCTAGGGTTCCTTCGTCCAGTCCGAACTCGCAGATTGATGAGTCAAGTATACGAAGTCGGGCTAGATGCACTGGAGTGCAGCAGTGTCCAATTCTCATTCGGCACAGAACTGAGGTTTCCTTTTTATTAGCCGTAATTTTAAAAAACCAAGGCTTTGCGGGTATGACCCGCTGAATGGTGGCATAGTAAGACCCTCTCGCTCGACTGGACACGGACCATTCATCGGACCAGGAATCATGAAGGTATGTTTTTGGGAGTGCCAACAAATCATGGGGAAAATTAATGAACGGAGCCCTATCTCCACACACCACCGCCTCCTTGGCTAGAGCGTCTACACGCTCATTGCCTCGAATGCCGGTATGTGAAGGTATCCAGGCAAAAACAAGTTGTTTTTGACCTAAGGTGAGTAATGTATCTTTAATACATAGAACTATGGGATTATGAATTTGGCAATTGAATGGGTTCTGTACCAATGCCTGAAGAGAACTGCGGGAATCTGAGAATATTATGGTCCGTTCCAGTGTGTCGGAGAGGGACACAAATCTGACAGCCTCCAGTAGAGCCATACACTCGCCCGTATAGACCGAGGACTCGGGTGGGCACTGAGTGCGCATGTAGTCGTTGCTTCCGGGCTTATATACGGCAACTCCTACGTTACCTTTTGGTGTTAATTTTGAGGCATCCGTAAAAATTACATCCCACCCGTGCCAATCTCTATCAAGAATAATCATGAACGATTCTTCAGCGCGTGGCATGTCCTTTTCAAGGCCAAAATCTAAAATTACATTCGGTTTTAAGATTACGGCCTCATATTTCGATCCGTGCAAAGGCAATGTCGGAGAGCGATAGGTAGGGGCTTCAAGGTTGCTAAACCTAGTGACGCTCTGAATGAGTCTGGGCTTCAGTTTATTAAACCAGTACCTCCCATTCAGAGTGTGTTCTGCGAGTAGGTTTAGCTTCGGAAACAGGGAGTGATTAGAAAATCTACTAGCTCTGAACAAATACCTGTCTGCCAGAAATTGCCGGCGTAGATGGAGGGGTGGATCTACACATTCCACCTGAAGAGCATTGACTGGGCTGGATTTCATTGCGCCTGTGATTATGCGGAGGGACTTTGACTGTACGAGGTCAAGCATTCTCAATGCAGATTTGTTGCAGGGCTCTAAAAGGAAAATACCGTAGTCCAAGTGACTACGAATCACGGCGTTGTACATGAGTTTTAAGGAGAAGGGGTGGGCTCCCCACCATACTCCCGCCAGGCAGCGGAGTATATTGATGTTGCGCTCACATTTCTTTACAACATAGTTAATATGAGGGGCTCCAGACATTTTGGAGTCCAGTATGACACCCAGGAATTTAACCTGGTTCTGAACGGGAATGCGGGAAGAGTGGCACACTATATCAATACGGGGTCTGAGCCGCTTTCTTGATGCCGCCTAAATGTCAGTTCAGAAGCAATTTTGACATTGACAACAGATTATCAACATCAAACATAATTGTGGCCAGTGTAAGAAATTAGTTCCAACGAAATTCCGCAATATGGCGGCCCCTCATATATTCCTGGTCAGGCGTCGTTGATTTTACCCGTGCTTGTTGTGTTAAGTCCGCCTTTGCGCACTCCTTCATTTCTTGTTTCTTGTCGTGTACTGTTCTTCTTTCAATTTGTGTGCAATAAAGAGTTTCTATTCTATTCAATGATATTTTAGGCAAGATAGATTATCTATATGACATTCAGAGCTCACACATGGCACGTCCTTGAAAGTTGAGAGGAAGAATTAGTGATGCGCCGACTCGAATAGTCTTTATTCCAATTATTAGAATTAGTGCAGAATCCCATTACACACGACGGCATTTTCGATGTGTTAGCGACTCGTGGTTAGCGGTCCGACCGAACGCGTGCGTAGTTGGTGGGCGACTAACTTCAGACAGGACTGTGGTCTTGTATTTAATGTGCCGCTTGGGAGCTCAGATAACCTATCTACCTCCTTTTAACTTATATTATCATTGATTCTATTCTATTCTAAAAATATGTTCTAACATTTCGTACAGGGAAATAGTACGAACCAATTATGGTGACACCGAGCTCAGGTTAGCCAACTTGATGGCTAGAGGTAAACTAACTGAGGGTCTGGCACATGAAAGAACAAAGGAAGTCTGCCTGCGCGGATAAGCTGATGATAAAGATTGTAAATAAATAGTATGGGTGAATGTATAAATTGTATTAATCCTAACCTAATGTTGAGGCGGGCGCAATCAGCTGATCGCGCAGGCAGCCCAAAATCCCATTCCTTTGTTCTTTCATGTGCCGCTTGCAATAACTGAACGGTCTTTAGCTTTACCACAGGTTTTCTGTCAAACTAACTGTAAGTAAGTGTTGTCGACTCATCACGTCAGTGGCGGCTCTGGCCAATGAATTTGAGTGAGGCACCACCTACATAATAGCATTTAATTAAGAGGACAGGACGTGCCCAAAGTCTAGCAATAAATAAACATCCATGTTGATTTTTTTTTCTTTACCTTCAAGATAATTAAGTGAGGCGGCGCCTCACTTGCTTCACCTGGGGAACCGCCACTGCCACGTACGATTTTGTTTGCGTTCGATTTGGTACCATGAGTTACATCCATATCGCATTGAACACACGTATAATGCGCGGGACGGATCTCGGCGTGTCGTCGGTCGCCACGCGAATACACTATACAAGTACGGTGCGGGTGCGAGGGAGAACACTGACGAACCGCTGCGGGGCGACACGCCGAGATCCGCCCCGCGCATTATATCTATCGTTCGATGGTTCTCGAGTTCGATCATAAACAACACTAACAACAACTTCGTTCACGAATCACGAGTGGCTCGGGATCAATTCTGTTGGTTCTCGTAGACAGCTGTGACGTCATAGAGCCGAAAGCGAATCAAGGGAATTCGATATTCGTTTGTTCGTTTAAGTGATTTCGTTGCTCAGGGGTGAGGGTCTAGGACTAGTAGTTTTATGACCTGGGTTCGAATCCCACAAAATCTTTTTGGTTTTTTTTTTGTTTTTTTTCTTTTTTAAGCAATGTTACGGTGTTTAAATTGTTTTAGGTGTTTAGTTTTTTTTATAACCACCTAAGAATTATTTTCGGAAATACAAACTTGTAACAAAAACGACATGCACCGCCTCAACATTAGGTTAGGGTTATATAAAAAAGATGCGTCGCGTAGCGTAACGACATGCACCGCCTCAACATTAGGTTAGGGTTAATATAAAAAAGATGCGTCGCGTAGCGACGTATCTTCTTTACATTAACCCTGGTTTTTTTTTAAACCACCAAAACAGTTTGTATATTTCCGAATTTTTCCGAAAATAAAAATTTCTTAGGAGGAGAACTGTCAGTGAGAGACATCAGAATTGATCCCGAGCCACTCGTCTTCGTTCTGGGTCTGGCACAGGAGAGAACAAAGGAACGATGGCGCTGTAGATCATCAGATAGTAAAAAATAACCAGGGTTAATATAAAGAAGATGCGTCGCGCGACGCATCTTCTCTACCTAACCTAATGTTGAGGCAGTGCATGTCGTTTTTGTTACGTTTCGTTTCTGCCACTTCGCGTTTACAATCAGCTGATCTACAGCGCAAGCATTCCTTTGTTCTATCATGTGCCGCTTGCCCTCGTTCTCACATTTCAAGGGTACGTTCTGTACTAGTGTGTATGCTTCAAAAGCGCTCGCGCAACGATCAAGCATCAAGCACGTCAAGCACGTAAGCCTTACGTGATTGATAGGCTGTGCTTGATGTGCTTGACGGAGCTTCAAGCAGAGCGTCAAGCAATTTCATTCATTTGTACGCCAGGCGGCGGCCAGTTGTGAGCAACGAAGGACGAAAAAATAATGGCTCAAACGCAGATGAAGCGTTTCTCGCCATCACTGTGGCTCTGTGCACGCAAGAAAAAAGAAAAAAAACACTGGTCGAAAGAATGGCGTACCATTTTATCGACCAGCGTTTTTTTTTTTTCTTTTTTCTTTTAACTTTTTTCTTTTTATCTTAACTTGTAAGATAAGAGATCGTTTTACCCACGAACATTTGTTGAATGTTCTCCAAATTACGAAACCCGAGGATTATAAAAATTTTCTAAGAATGGACCACGAAGGATTCGAAACTTTATTGGAGTTAATTCGACCAAACATTGAAAAGCAGAACACTAATATGAGGCAAGCCATTCATGCTACTCAAAGGTTGTCGGTTACTTTACGATTTTTAGCAAGTGGCATGGATTATGAAGATCTGAAGTTTAGGGACATATATGTCGTCTGCACCTGCCCCAGATTTTTTGGACTTTTCACATTTATTGTGTTCTCGTTTAAAGTTTGTACGCAAAATGTTTATCTTTTTTTTAACTTTGTCTTCTGTGAGGTCTTGGTCGTATGTAAGCAGAGCTTGCAATATCTTAGTTACAGCCAGCGATTTTTTATTTTTATCATAATATGATTTTGATTTTACACTCCACAGTTCGGGGGCATCTCTATATAACGATATTAAATGCACCAGAAAATCACGCTCGCTGCACGCACTCGTGTCGACGCACTCCGAGTCGTCCTCCATTGTCGCTGCGGAGCGTCTGACTGACGCGGCAACGGTCAAGCGGCTTGATCAAGCCGAGACAGTCGCACAAAAAATATAAAAATCCATCAAGCACATCAATCACCGTCAAGCAAGTAGTTTTCTTGTCAAGCGCGTCAAGCATCGTCTGGCAACGATCAAGCATTGCTTCAATCACGTAAGGCTTGTTCAAGCCGCTTGACCGTTGCGCGCCTGCTTTAGAAGTATATCGCTAGTTCGCATTAAATTTCACTTGAGTCATTTCAAAAACTTTATACATTTGAGAAATAAAGTTTGTCACAATTTCTACAATGAGACCACTTATCTTCAGTAAAAAATTATATTTTTCCCAGAATTACAAATAAAAATTTTACAGGAGCTACAAAGGGCCGTATTTTAGCGTACGACCCAAGCATTAAGATTGTGTATAGTACGACCGTTGTATTATAGTACATATACGATAATTATCGTACGAAATCCAAGCCTGATTGTTGTGCTGTTGACTTAGCTGTCAGACCGAGGTCAAAGTAGCGCCATCTAGTGAAATGTTTTGGAGGCGATTTCTTCATAGAAAACTGAAAAACTTGTAGGTAGGTAGATTGAAAGCACCTGGATTCCTGGACCCCTACCGTGCTAATTTTACTCGCACGACGAGTTCGAGCTGCGCTCGACTCGATCGGTCGCACGAGGCAAATTATTTTGGTACCGGCGTGCAGGTGAGTACGTATGCGAGTGTCGACCAAGTGACGAATTCTCGATCGAGTGTCGATCTACCAGTCTTGCCACTATTACAATTTTTTTACTAAATGTATTATGCTACCTAGAATGCAAAGCGCTCATTTTGCTAGGTATCAAACGGTCAATATGGTATGTATACTATTTTTCAGAATCTTTATGTTAAATTAAAAGAGAAAAAGAGTATTGACTAAGTTGAAAAACGAGTATAAATTGAACACCCGATATTTAAGAGTAGCTATTTAGTATTAGTAAAAATTACATCGTGGCAACACACACGATGTTGGTTGTCGGTTAGCCAGCTGTGTGAGTGATGACGACATTCATTTTGAATCTCTTCCCCTCAACCCTCCGCCCTTCCTCCAGCCATATTACCTATACCTAGCCACAAAAATACCCCGATAACGGTACTAACGGTGGCGAGACCGCGGTGAAGTGCGGGGGAAGCGCATTTATTCGAGGCGAGGTGCCTAGCCTATAATGCCTATATAGATATTCCGACGGGTAATACATTGCTGTAGGATACCTAACTATCTAAAAATAAATAACTCCTGTATGTACCTACCTATTATTACCATATTTGGTTATACATTATAGCTCCACTACCGGTCACCTATAAATTAGTTACATAGGTAGGTACATACTTAGGTACGTACTGACAAATTGATATGAGACGTGTACTTAGAAGACAAGACTTTATTACGCACTAACTACGGTACCGTGCGTGTGGGCCGGTCGGTATTAATAAGAATAGCCCCACTGCATCTCTCCCCGTGCATGTCATAAAAGGCGGCTAAGGGATAAGGACACGATGCCGTGCTAAAGGGCGACAGGCTAGCCACCTGTCACATTGTCACGGTCCTTCCACCGAGTCGTGCAGGAGGTGGGTCTGCATGCCTTACTTGCTGCTTGATGTAGTTAGGTTAGGTTAGGTTAGGTCATGTGTAGCACAACACCGATTACTCTGCTTACCCCGATTGTCGGGATGATGGTCGGGATATAGCGTGTGATATGTATGATGTGATGTATGTATGTATGTACCTAGGTACAGACTTTATTCTTATTTTATTTTAGTGATAGGTACTTAGGTACCTACTTGTATTTTTTATCTATATTATTTGAGTAAATACTTAAATAAAATAAAGGAATGAACAACTTATAAATAAAATAATACATATTTAAATACCTTTCCACTAAATTCAATGAAA
Organism: Nematopogon swammerdamellus; assembly: GCA_946902875.1. Lineage (NCBI taxonomy): Eukaryota > Metazoa > Arthropoda > Insecta > Lepidoptera > Adelidae > Nematopogon > Nematopogon swammerdamellus. The sequence goes on from OX336344.1 coordinate 12,155,841, forward strand.
GGAATCGTTAATTTAACATATAACCAACTTTGAGATTTACTAAACTATCGCAAAAGTTGATCAAGATCAATCGAGTGTTTGGGTGAGCGTATACGTCAAAATGACTCGAAGTTCGAGCTCACATTTCGTACGACGGTACCAATAACCACCGAGCATACTACGGGAGACGCAACGCTACTGCGTTTGTATCGGAGCACGGCTAGCCAAAAATCCCTACTACTACGAAAATCGAAATCGCAATTTAATCTTTTATGACGTGACTTGTCTATCTCCGTTACCCATATCGCGCCCTGCGATATGGAGAGAGACAGAGCGAGCAAGGCCAGCGACAGGTTTGTTATCGCTGGTTTGGCTCGGGTATCTGGTAGTAAGAGCCGACCGTCCGACCAATCGGAAGCCTTGCTTGACGGCAACTTGACGGGATCACTACGAATGCCAGTCTGACGGACGATGATGGTGCGGTATATTTGTGAATTTTGAAATTGTTATTTGTAATATTATTTCAAATAGTTTTTACTGAACGAATATTATTGTTTGAATAAAAAAAAAATATTGAAAAATTAAACCAGACTGTTGTTCTAATATTTTTGAAAAGTTGTACTAATAATCAGTGATAGGATAAGTAGGGCTTATTTACCTAAACTTCGAGGAACAGAGTAAAAGATTAGAGGACAATATTTTTTGCCGGTTTAATAATATTCATGGTGTTTTAATCTCGCGATTTAAAAAAAGTGGCCGCCATTTTGAACTTTTTAGTTACTGGACCGATTGCTTTCAAAATCGATATCTGGGTGTATGTGTGGGCTCTGAATACGAATCTGTAGTAAAAATTTAAAAAAAGTGGCCTCCATTTTGAACTTTTTAGATAGTGGACCGATTGCTTTCAAAATCGATATCTGGGTGTCTGTGTGGGCTCTGAATACGAATCCGTTGTCAAAATGTAAAAAAAGTGGCCGCCATTTTGAACTTTTTAGTTACTGGACCGATTGCTTTCAAAATCGATATCTGGGTGTATGTGTGGGCTCTGAATACGAATCTGTAGTAAAAATAAAAAAAAGTGGCCGCCATTTTGAACTTTTTAGTTACTGGACCGATTGCTTTCAAAATCGATATCTGGGTGTATATGTGGGCTCTGAATACGAATCTGTAGTCAAAATTTAAAAAAAGTGGCCGCCATTTTGAACTTTTCAGTTACTGGACCGATTGCTTTCAAAATCGATATCTGGGTGTCTGTGTGGGCTCTGAATACGAATCCGTTGTCAAAATGTAAAAAAGTGGCCGCGATTTTGAACTTTTTAGTTACTGGACCGATTACTTTCAAAATCGATATCTGGGTGTATGTGTGGGCTCTGAATACGAATCTGTAGTAAAAATTTAAAAAAAGTGGCCGCCATTTTGAACTTTTTAGTTACTGGACCGATTGCTTTCAAAATCGCTATCTGGGTGTATGTGTGGGCTCTGAATACGAATCTGTAGTCAAAATTTAAAAAAAGTGGCCGCCATTTTGAACTTTTTAGTTACTGGACCGATTGCTTTCAAAATCGATATCTGGGTGTCTGTGTGGGCTCTGAATACGAATCCGTTGTCAAAATGTAAAAAAAGTGGCCGCCATTTTGAACTTTTTAGTTACTGGACCAATTACTTTCAAAAACGATATCTGGGTGTCTGTGTGGGCTCTCAATAAGAATCTGTAGTGAACATTTAAAAAATCGGCCCCGTAACTAAAAAGTTCAAAATGGCGGAAACGTTTTTAAATTTTGACAACGGATTCGTATTCAGAACCTACACAGACACCCAGATATCGATTTTGAAAGCAATCGGTTCAGTAACTAAAAAGTTCAAAATGGCGGTCACTTTTTTTTTTATTTTGACAACGGATTCGTATTCAAGCCCACACGGACACCCAGATATCGATTTTGAAAGCAATCGGTCCAGTAACTAAAAAGTTCAAAATGGCGGCCACTTTTATAAAATTTTGACAACGGATTCGTATTCAGAGCCCACACAGACACCCAGATATCGATTTTGAAAGCAATCGGTCCAGTAACTAAAGAGTTCAAATTGGCGACCACTTTTTTAAAATTTTGACAACGGATTCGTATTCAGAGTCCACACGGACACCCAGATATCGATTTTGAAAGCAATCGGTCCAGTAACTAAAAAGATCAAAATGGCGGCCACGTTTTTAAATTTTGACAACGGATTCGTATTCAGAGCCCACACGGACACCCAGATATCGATTTTGAAAGCAATCGGTCCAGTAACTAAAAAGTTCAAAATGGCGGCCACTTTTATAAAATTTTGACAACGGATTCGTATTCAGAGCCCACACAGACACCCAGATATCGATTTTGAAAGCAATCGGTCCAGTAACTAAAAAGTTCAAAATGGCGGCCACTTTTATAAAATTTTGACAACGGATTCGTATTCAGAGCCCACACAGACACCCAGATATCGATTTTGAAAGCAATCGGTCCAGGAACTAAAAAGTTCAAAATGGCGGAAACGTTTTTAAATTTTGACAACGGATTCGTATTCAGAACCTACACAGACACCCAGATATCGATTTTGAAAGCAATCGGTTCAGTAACTAAAAAGTTCAAAATGGCGGCGAATTTTTTAAAATTTTGACAACGAATTTGTATTCAGAGCCCACACAGACACCCAGATATCGATTTTTAAAACAATCGGTCCAGTAACTAAAAAGTTCAAAATGGCGGCCACTTTTTTATTTTTGATTATGAATTTGTATTCAGAGCCCACACAGACACCCAGATATCGATTTTGAAAGCAATCGGTCCAGTAACTAAAAAGTTCAAAATGGCGGCCACTTTTTTTGAATTTTGACAACGGATTCGTATTCAGAGCCCACACGGACACCCAGATATCGATTTTGAAAGCAATCGGTCCAGTAACTAAAAAGTTCAAAATGGCGGCCACTTTTATAAAATTTTGACAACGGATTCGTATTCAGAGCCCACACAGACACCCAGATATCGATTTTGAAAGCAATCGGTCCAGTAACTAAAAAGTTCAAAATGGCGGCCACTTTTATAAAATTTTGACAACGGATTCGTATTCAGAGCCCACACAGACACCCAGATATCGATTTTGAAAGCAATCGGTCCAGGAACTAAAAAGTTCAAAATGGCGGAAACGTTTTTAAATTTTGACAACGGATTCGTATTCAGAACCTACACAGACACCCAGATATCGATTTTGAAAGCAATCGGTTCAGTAACTAAAAAGTTCAAAATGGCGGCCAATTTTTTAAAATTTTGACAACGAATTTGTATTCAGAGCCCACACAGACACCCAGATATCGATTTTTAAAACAATCGGTCCAGTAACTAAAAAGTTCAAAATGGCGGCCACTTTTTTATTTTTTATTATGAATTCGTATTCAGAGCCCACACAGACACCCAGATATCGATTTTGAAAGCAATCGGTCCAGTAACTAAAAAGTTCAAAATGGCGGCCACTTTTTTTGAATTTTGACAACGGATTCGTATTCAGAGCCCACACAGACACTTTTATTATAAAATAACCGTCGGAGGACCTTGGTTGAAAATTGTAAAATTTAGTAGAACGGACAGACATGCATTTGTTACGGAACCCTACATTCATTTTGAAATAAATGTTAAATTTTGTAGAACGGACAGACATGCATTTGTTACGGAACCCTACATTCATTTTTCAGAACTTATTAGTAGAATGGACAGACATAAACGTGTTACAGAACCCTACTTTTATTATAAAATAACCGCCGGAGGGCCTTGGTTGAAAATTGTAAAATTTAGTAGAACGGACAGACATGCATTTGTTACGGAACCCTACATTCATTTTGAAATAAATGTTAAATTTTGTAGAACGGACAGACCGTGTGGGGTCGGTACTTAAAAAGAATAGCCCCACTGCATCTCTCCCCGTCGCATGTCGTAAAAGTCGACTAAGGGATAAGAAAATTCGTCAGCCTCGGTAGCTCAGTGGCGCGGTTGGTTAGTCAACTGTTATTAAGCAACGCTGAGCGCGGTCAGTGATTTGATGGGTGACCGCTCGACCGTTGGAGGCTGACCGTGGTTCGGATTCCACGTTAAACTGTAGGTCCCTTCCCTTCTTACTTTACTAGGTGGTAGGGTTTATCCCGGCCGGGTTGGTACCACCGCACTGAACGAAACGTCGGTCGAAACGGCTATGTAAATAGTTCGTGTTTTCCGTCCAGTTTAGTGTAGCCGACATGAAATGAAGGGAAGCACTGACATGGCACCTAGTTCACCCTGTGTTATGGGCTGACATCACGGATGTTGTAGGTGATGTAGCCAACCGTGTCAGGTTCCATAAAAAAAAAAAAAAAAAAAAAACATGCATTTGTTACGGAACCCTAAATTCATTTTGCAGAACTTAGTAGAATGGACAGACATAAACCTGTTACCGAACCCTACTTAACAGTTGCACTCCGGGTGTGCCGGCAGATCCCGTGCCACTCTAACTTAACCCTTAATGCAATGACTTAAGGTTTCATTTTAAAAATGACGCTGACGCGATGTCGCGATGTCGCGATTTCGAGTTATACATTTTTTACTCACCTAAAAAAGTGCCAAGCACCGCTAAAGAAATTTTCACTTAAAAAAAAAAACAAGCAAACAAATAAACAAACAAATATACTTTCGAATTTATGATAAACAACATGATAGCAAACAAATAAACAAACAAATATACTTTCGCATTTATGATAAACAACATCGCATTTATTGTAAACAACATCCCCGTATACAATAATTGATTTCAAATTTCTTTTCAGTCTGTCAAATTTGCCTATCATGTGTACGCGCCCGGTATGGCGCGCAGTCGTGCTCCTAACTCGCGGAATTGTTGTATTTATCACGTTTTAAGCGTTGTATTATCATTAAAATGACTTACCTATGAAAGGTTACGCCATCTTTTGTTATTCCTGATGATCTTGAGCTCTTTCGACACGTACGAACTGCACAACTCGCCATTTTGCGTAGTGCACATATACGTGTTCTTTGTCCCCAAGTCACAAGTGCACTGACGTTCGATCCCGCAGACTATTATATTGTAAGAGCATAATGCACTAAGACGCGGCTAATTTTCCCATATAATAGCGCTCGACGGTTGCCACTCCCGTAGTATGCTCGGTGCCAATAACTGTCAAAATGTGGTAGATCGACGTTCGAGTTCGAGTAGACCACGTGACCGTTTCGTGCACTCACTCACTTGTACATTTGACAGCTACGACGGTACCAATTATGCCTACTCGTTCATTTTGCTCGAACTCGTCGATCGAGTAAAATTACCACGGTCGGGCTGCTGGTCCTGGATAGAAAGGAGTGAAAGCAAGCACCCTGCCTGAGTGTAGCCATCAGTGTTGCCATCTTAGGAGATTTTCTCCTAGATTCAGGAGAATTTCAGCAGTGTTAGGAGAAGTTTTTGCCTGTCAGGAGAGTAGGAGAAAATCTAGGAGAAAGAAAATCATTACAGGAGAAGATTTAGGAGTTAGAAATTATTCTTTTTTACTAGTAACTAAATTTACTAATAACAAACAAATATGTCGGTATGTACGGTGACAACACAATGAATGAACTGTATGTGAATCAACCAACCATCTTCTCAAGTCACACAATATACGATAGGATTTGTCTTTTGATAAGAGCAAGGTTCCCTTCTTGCTCTTTAGATAGGATAATGTGACACTCTGTGAGTGTGTGCGTGCATTGATCGACCAACAAGCCGACTACTTGGCGGGCCTAACCGAACGAACACTTTGTTGTCAATCAATGTTATTTACATGTATTCTTTGTAATAATCAGTCTGTCCGTCAGTCCGCACTACTTTAACGGCTGTATCTTTTGTACCGTAATAGGTTGCTGGTTGTGATTTTCACGGATCATGTGTTATTATTATTGGCGAACATCCTATCAAATAATACGAAAAAAAAAATTAAGGCCTTGCCCGTGAAAAGAAACGTGTTTAAAAAAAAATTTTTTCTTGGTTTTGCTCTAACGTAAAAACGGTAATACGTACAAGTGTTAAACTTGGTGTGGTTAAAAACTAAAAAAATAATAATTAAAACAGACGAATTACGTGGTGGTTAGAATGGCAATCTGGGCGTCCCGGGTATGGAGGTGTCCAGGGACGTTGGATTTCGATCGTTCATAGAGTCCAAGGCGAAACTAGCGTCTCGAAAATTAGGGATCCTTTACCGATGTCGGCGATTTTTCACGCCGGTCCAACTGCTTACACTCTACAAAGCACAAGTAAGACCGGTGATGGAATATTGCAGTCATCATTGGGAGGGTTCCCCTGAGTACCTTCTTTCAGCCTTGGATTCTATTCAGCGACGAGCCATTCGCCTCATTGGTGACTCTGTACTCACAAAGGACCTTCAACCTCTAAAGCACAGACGTATCGTTGGGTCATTAAGCCTGTTTTATCGGTACTACTATGGCCGCTGCTCTGACCAACTTGCTTCCCTTATCCCTCCTCCTCCTGTTCGCCTTCGCCAAACCCGCCATACTCTCGCGGAACACCCCTTTGTAGTCGACAGAAGAGTTCTTCAAACTGCACGATTCTCTAAATCGTTCTTGTGCCGCACTGCAAAGGTGTGGAACGGGCTCCCAGGGAATATCTTCCCCCACTCCTACAATCCACGAATCTTCAAATCGCGGGTTAATAGCCTTTGCCCAGCAACATTAGTCCACCTCCAAGCCGGACTGGCACCTCCTCGGGGGTGAAATTGGCTGCGCCTGAGGTTGCGACCTCGGACAGAGCCACCTAGTTCGGTAGCAATAAAAAAAAATCGTGGTTATGACGGGAGGAAAAATCATTATTGGTGGAGAAGTGATGGAACAGATTGAAGGAAGAGTATGTACGTATATCTCGGTTAAATACTGCTTGGCAGACAAGGTCTTCTTAAGGAGGTCTAGGGAGGAATTCAACTGAGTAGGGCTGCCTCGAGAATTTAAAATTCGCCCCGAAGTCTAACCTATATATATTATCACCAGTGCGTCCTGCCGTTTATGACGTACGGGTGTGAAACGTGAGCTCTGACTATAGTTGTTTTCCAAAGTTGCCCAACGAGCGATGGAACTATCCATGCTGGGCTGGCCTGGGAGTATAGCTAAGCGAAATGGTGCGTAATGAATGACTAATGAATGAGGCAATCCGCCGACGCACCAAAGTAATCGATATTGGAAACCAGGTGGATAAGCTAAAATGGCAGTGGGCTGGGCACGTTAGCCGAAGAGACGAGGACCGTTGGAGTTACCATGTCCTACACTGGCGGCCGTGGACAGGAAAACAGAGTGTGGAAAGAGCAGTGGTCCGTACCGCTGAAGGCCGAAAGACTGGAGGAAAATTGAAGGCGTATGTCCAGCAGTAGACAATTACACGTTGACTGACTAACTGACAGAGAACCCTCGGTGCGCGAGTTCGACTCGCACTTGACCGGTTTTTAGGGTGCAAAAGATATAGCTCTTTACAGGTAAGACAGACAGACGGACGCACAGACGGCCTAGGCTTAGTAAATGGTCCCGTACGTATAAGGAACACTAAAAATGTGGTGAAATTTTTATAATTTGAATAACAGGAGAATTTTTAGGAGGACGAAAATTTTCTAGGAGATTTTTAGGAGATTTTCGAAGTCAATCTAGGAGAATTTCAAAATTTGAGTTGGCAACACTGGTAGCCATAGCTGTGTGTGTACCCTGTGTAAAAATAACTATTTAGCGTATCAACTATCCGATACTTCGTGTAGGTACATAATCAAAAAATAGGTATATTTTCGCGTTCTACGATTGCTGGTGACTGCTCAGCGATGTCGAATGGATTGGTACAGTACATTTTATTGCGCAGCGATCTGTTGCAAGGGCTAGGCTGGAGTGTAGGGGCGTTAGTGGCTCAGGCTTGTCACGCGGCCACCGCCGTACTACACCTTCAGAGAGATGATCCGCTCACGCAACTGTATCTCGCCGACTTAGATAGCATGCACAAGGTTGTCTTAGAGGTAAACACTCGCTTTTCCTTGCCATTGCCATTCTATCCGCATTTTGTTCTGTATGTTCTATATATACAATCGATATGTAAAGAGCAAGCAAAGAAACAAGGTCGAGTAGCTGTTCTTTCACGAGTAAGAAATAGTTGCTTTGAAAACCACACGTGTTTGCTTCAGTAGATGACGTATTGATACTTATATAAAAATTGTTTTTGCAGGTGCCCAACGAAGAAGCTCTCAAAAAGCTGTCAGAAAAATTAAAAGAAAATGTAATAGCTCATAAACTTTGGATAGAACAGCCAGAAAATGTTGCCACATGTATAGCACTGAAACCGTATCATAAGGAACATGTAAAAAAATTTGTAGGCAAATTTAAATTATATAAACTATCCATATAAAGGGATCATTCAACAATTACTTGATCTTTTTTTGGCCATTTTTCCAGTACCCTTATCACGAGATTTAACCTAGATGTCGTGATTCGGAGGGGGGTTGGGGAGACCGATGAAAAAATTTCTAAAAAGCTCATCATATTATTGAAAGTGTGAAATGTGTTGTTTGTTGTTGTCTCTAGGGGTTGGCTCTTAAGCCTGCAAACTAGTCCCGCTTGGTTGGGGACCTTCGTGCAAAATCCCACGATCCCCAGTCACCTCTGCCAGCCTATGTTCTCCATGAAGCCCACAAGACGACCGGGGTGGCTTCAGACCATTTGTTGTTCATTTGGCACCACCCAGGAGGCACATGTCATTTGAGGATCTTAGTGTCAGGAGCAAAATTATAAACTAAAAGTAAATTATAGGCTGTTGATGTGACACAAATGGCCATTTAGGTATGTGCAAAGGTCAATCGTTTTTTTATTAGAAAATATTGTATATGTCCATAAAATTGTTAAAGCCAATGATGAAGCGAATAATGAAACTTTGTCATACAAATAATTATTTAACAAACTTCGGCAAAGGTTCCTTGTGGCCTTCCTCTCCAACTTTTTTTCTGGAAAACAAATTAGGTATATATTACTTTATTTTACATGAAACATTCATAAGGTACCTTAGATCAGGCATAATCTAAATTTTGGTGAGTTACAACTCTTTGAACGCCAGTCGCCCATATACATGATCTTAACTTTTATTTCCTTCTTCGAGTTCACGAGAGTACACGAGTTAGACATACTAATAAGTGATTTGCTTAGATAAAAAGACCATAAATTGTACCGTGTGGGGCCAGTACTTTAAAAGAATAGCCCCACTGCACCTCCGCACTGAATGAAAGGTCGGTCGAAACGGCTATGTAAATAGTTTGTGTTTCCCGTCCAATTCAGTGTAGCCGGCACGACCAAAGGGAAGCACTGACGTGGCACCAAGTTCACCCGGTGTTGTGGGCTGACACCATGGATGTTGTAGGTAATGTAGCCAACCGTGTCAGTTTCCATAAAAAAAAAAAACTTTTTTAAATATTATATTGATTTTAGGGGTAAATTATTATGTAACAGCTACAGACCGCGCGCGAGCTCCGAGGAAGTTTAAGGAATGTTGACGTAATAACCTAATGCAGTGATTTAGTCGATATTACGTTATCAATATTAATTTTCTCCCTGTTCTCATTGCTCGTGCTCGCAATTTCTTCTACATCCATATTAAATATCTATTTGTACACACAAAATGAAGTCCGGTAATAACTTAAGAGTAACAAATTTACATGCGATTGACTAACACACGCGCATATTACGAATACGGCATCGTTAAGCGTGCTCTCGCGTCAAGGCCAACACTCGTACTAGAAGCGCGCGGGGTGTGAAGCGACGGTCGGGAGGGGCGCACACCCGCCCTCTTCCCCAGCCCCCGATTCCTCGGAGCTCGCGCGCGGACAGTATATTCAATCAATACTAGCTAGATGTTCAAAGGGTTAACTAACAAAGTGAATTATTGAGATACCATCTTCAAAGATTATAAATTAGTTATTTCTCAATATAAGAAAAATACAAACACTAAATCCTCGTGAACTTGTTCTATGCTGATTAGTTTGAATCCAGTGCTCTCCGGAGGCCATTTATAAGCAGGAAGGATTATACTTTCATACAAATAGCTGTACTGGTGTAGTTTTACATATTCACTATAATTATCAGGCATTGGGAAGTGTGTCGCTAATTCTGTGTAAGGAAAAATAAACAAGATCAACATAGTATTCTTTCTCATTTAATAACACAGAAAAGTATCCTAGCAATCAACAACTTCATCTACAATAAAACACCTTAACATTATTCCAATATTATTTAATTGAACACTGAACTATACTTATACACAATTATGTTGATCTACTAATTGATTCTACGTCGTACTACATATTGGAATATATATATAATTTTCTTTAAAGTGTGTCCAAGCTCAAAACAAATTATGCTTTAAAACAACATTTATTTAAGGTTTGTTCTACTGACAGGAACAGGGCACAATAAATAAAGTTAACCTATAATAACTGCTACTGTAGGTACATAGCGTGTAGTGATCAAATACTAATAAGTATGTAGGTTCATATAGTTCACAGCGAAATAATCACTCAGTATCTATGTATCTATAGATACACTAATACAGAAAACAATTACATTAAATTATATGTTTCTAAACGCTTTGCATTGAAACATAGGTATATGATTATGACTGAAGCTTGAAAAAATGGGTAATACTGACATTTGACTCTGTAGTTTCACCATCGATGAATATCACCACAAGTATAATGGGTAAACAAATATTATAACTCAATTCTGAAATCATCAACACGGTAGACCATCAATTTGCAGTTTTCCCCACATATTAAAAGATTCAAGGTCTCCCATCTGTCTGTATGTACGCTAGCGGCGTATAACTTGGACTGCAAGGAATATCGCCATTACCTCAGGACTATTAAGTAGGTAACTACTTTGATGTGTGTTATATATTTTCGTTTGTAATTATTAATATTATTTTGTAAATACCTATTGATTTTTATTAAGTCCTTTATTTTCGAACAGAGTTTTCATGTGATTCACAGGTTTCCACCAACATTATCTGTGATGTTTGGGAAACTTTTACCGGAACGCAATTCGAGAATATGTCGTTCACGCGAACACAGCTCGGTCTTCGGCCTCGCCCTTAGACTTAGTTACTTCGAGAAAACCCTAGTGACTTGCTATCTTCGAGTAAATATATCGGCCTCGCCCCTTTTGGCTGTTTTCGACAAAGTATATTGTTAATCTGAACGGAGTTGTGCCTTCAGACTCACCCTTGGGGGCTTAATTACTTCGAGAAAGTAGGTATATTTTTACCTTTTTTTTTTATTGACGACCAGCATGGTTGCTGTGCCCAAAAGTTCAAAGGATGATTACGACACAGCCAATAACACCACTCCTCGCAAAACCACACTCAGAGAGGCGCCATGCCAGCTACAAGGCGGACAAAGAGGTTGTTGTCTAATTTATTAACACATCTTTTGAAGATTCCCAGGTGGTGGGGAACACACTCGCCGGAAAACCGTTCCATATTTTAGCCGTACGACATAGAAACGATTTCGAAAATTGATGTGTTCACAGAAGTTGTGTATCAACAACATATGGCTGATCCGAGCGAGTCCGGCGGCTGTGACGAATACGGATCGGGGCAGGAGGGATGAGGGAAGCCAGTTCTTCGGAACATCCGCAAAGGTCCTATATAAAGTACCTATAAAACAGGCTATGGGAACCAATTGTTCGCCTATGTTACAATGATTCAAGTCCCTCCGTGAGCTTGGGATCACCAATTAGGCGGATGGCGCGGCGCTGGATAGAGTCCAAGGAGGCCAACAGGTAAAGGGGGGATCCCCCTCACAGATGACTGCAATACTCCATCACCGGGCGAACTTACGCTTTGTATAGCATAAGGAGTTGCGCCGGTGAGAAGAATCGCTTGCTGCGGTAGAGGACCTATTTCCTGGCGGCAAGGGTAGCTTTGGACTCTATAAAGCTCCTAAATCCTACATCTTTGGTCAGTTCCACGCCCAGGAGGTCAAATTTGTCATTGTTGGGTACAACCGTACCCTGAAACGTGGCTTGGGAGGGAAACCGGTCGGCCTTGGTAGAGAAGGCACAAGCTTGTGTTTTGCTGACGTTGGAATCAACAAGGTTCTCGTGGCGCCAGTAGGCTACCTTAACTAGAGCACCGTCTACTTTTTCAACCGTCGCTTCGTTAATGCGCACGTCTCTAGCAGTCCAGTCCTTGATGTAACCCTCAAGTGTGGTGCTGTCATCTGCATAACTGTGAATGTTACCTGAACACAGCTCGGCCTTCGGGCTCACCCTTAGTGACTTCCAAAGAGTGTACGTTTAAACACAGATCGGCCTTGTGGGAATTTCAATGAACTATATTGCCTGCTTAACTAATACATATTATTTTTTGATCCGGATTTGGATACAACTCTGAAATATAATTTTCAAAGTTATACTTCGCAAAGTTTGAATTTGATAGAACGTAATGGCAGAATATAAAACTATCTCCTTGTGAGTATTTTAAAAAGTTGATTATATTTACTTGTGGTACGTTTAGTGAGGCTTAAAATGTTCAATATCATACATATCACACTCATTGTATTCCGACAATGGGAGTAAGCAGAGTTATCGGTGTTATGCTGTAAGAGCTCAGGTAAATTGCAGCACAAAACCGACCACCACATTTAGAAAATTATGTTATATTCAACATCAAATATCCCATATTTACGTTTCTCCTGCATGCGAGGTTCTTCCGTATGGAGGCAGTAATTGGAAATTATAAAAACAAATATTTTATGCAATAAAAATGCAAGTAAACAGTGCACTAGAGTAAAATGCAAAATAAAAAATACTTTTTCAATAATAATAATAACGTTATCAAATGTCAATGTGTTATCATTACGCTTTGTGCTGGATTATTCCCTGCTTTATGTTATGATTTATTCATACATTTTGAGAGTCATTCTTTCGTCAATGCAGCTAAGTATATTGAGGCTGAACTAGGGTACCTAAACGGCACCTCTTTCGTTGGTCAACGTAATATAGTAACGGCACATTATACTATAGCGATCTACAGATATCAGACTAGGATCGTAACATTTTAATATATTAATAAGTAACTTATTCAATTCAAATAATCCACACAATGTTATATGTGTGTTGATAGTCATAATATTATGGTACATTCATTGCAAAGAAGGTTTTGCATGAGCTAAGTCAGATATACCGCAGCCCAACCAGCAGGGCTTTATGTAACAAACATTTCCTAATTTAGTATTCTCTCAGGAACTGTTAACAACACAGTATACGTGCTTTGTCTAGCTAGTCCGATAAAATCTGTACCAATACTGAAGATAGATGGGTGAATCAACTTTTTCTTGTTTTTGGTATCTTGGAAGCAGAAAAAGTTCATTCACCCAGATATCCTTCAGACTACAAGAACTTTTTTTAAAAGCAGCTGATACAGTTGTATAAACTCTTAGCTCAGGTAACTAATATCTTTAGAATACAAATTCTCAACATCATAGATGAAATTATGAACTCTTTCCATATGTTTTATTGTCTGTGCAAGAGTAAATTTATATTTTAATTAATACATGCCTATGTACAAATCAGACGCACAAAAACACATTGTACTGAAATGAGGTAATATATTAATAAGATTAACATTGGGTTCATTTAGTAAATATGACACGTAGCACATTCAATACTGAGATAATTAAGTGTTTTTTTGTAAATGTATAAAACAATAAATAATACTTGTAAAATATATACATTGCGCAATGTACAACAATACAAACGAGCAATGTTAAAATAAATGGCTTACCTATTAATACATTCAACACTAAGGTTAAGGTAGACGAAGAGCCAGCAATAAACAGTATACTCCCTATGCAGACTAACTGCGAACGAGATGCAATATACGGCATTTACGTTGTGCGAGGTTAGAATGGGATGATGTGTTGGATCAATAAATCTTTAATTGAATGTGTAATATTTAGTAAAAATATCAAATTAACTTTTTCACTTGATATTGTATTTATACTGTTATGTAAAAATATATGACTATAACATGCATCCGACAGTTCAAAATCGACTTTTCGAATTTTCAGAGCATAATTTGAGATATTTTTTTTTTCAACTTAAGTAAAAAATTCAATAAAATTTCAAGATTTTTCATTCAACACTAAATCTCGTAAAATCAAAAAGGAGAAACATATTTCTGCCATTGCTGGTCCTAACTAAACTATAAATAAATAAATAACAATTTATAACGATAACATTCCAGCAGACAATGAGTCAACATTGTAAAATAAATAAAAATGTATTAGTTGTAGGTACATAATAGTGGTTAAATGTGAGAAATCAAAGATGGAATAGAAATGTGTAGATTGTGTCTATGGGAACAAGTGTATCTGTCTACTCCTACCTGCATGTGTTTAATTACAAAACATTTCGACATCTTCATCTTCATACACAACATTTTTAAATAATGTTATATAAAGTTAAGACAAAATAAACACATAATGAAAACACTGTATTTATTACAGTGTTTTCATTACTACATACCTAATCAAAACTTGTATGATTGTATGTATCAATCTTAATCATTTATGTACCACTGGTACAAGAGTCCTACAACACAAGTGTACTGTGTAATGTATCGTAACTACAAGGGTGGTAAGTTATAGTTTTTATAATACTGGCAAACACAATAATACATCAAATTAAATAAAGTTAATATGTTACCTTGATTTTTGACAAGATTATAGATTGTGGAGTCTGTTTTGACAAGTGTGTAAACAAACTCAGGATGCCTGCTCAGGTAAAAAATGATATAGGAACAGCTCCGCTTAGCAGTCAAAATGGCTGAGAATTCCTACCACTCACTGAGTTGTGATGTGCGATCCACAGCTAGTACTGTTTGCTCGCGGTCATAAGGGTCGTAACGTCTAGAGAACTTCCACTTCAATCTCACTGTCTCAAAGTACACGACAGTTGTTAAAATGCACTTACTAAAAAGCTGCTCGATCTGTTATAGATTATTATTACACATTAGCAGGGTAGAGACCAAGAGCCTCAATTTCCTCATTGAATTTTAATGAGATGCTTTAAAATTGATGCGTGAACCAACTGTGTATCGTAAACCAATGCCTAAGGTGTGTTAGAAGCATATTTTAGAGTTTAGTATGTATTTGGCAGTTCGCCTTGTGTATAGGTACTTCTATGTATCATATATTTGTATATACTTGTTCTGCATAATATTGCATAGCTGTTATATTACAAATATTTCCCCTTTTCGCATCTTGGGTTTTTAATATAGACTGTGATATTGGCTTGAACGGTGTCATCTAATTGACACAACATTACAAATTGATGATTATTGCATAATTAACACATTTTTCTAGTTCCCATCGACACAGCCATCTCTGCGTTACGACCCATATGCCTTTGCGATGTGTAAGTGGTATGTGTGTTGGATATTTGGGTTTTCTCGCAAATTGTATGTAACACTACGTTATCAACACTAAACAATAAAGCGAGATATCTACATAACCTAAATCCATACAATTGTTTTCTTATGATGTGACATTTAGCATAATTTTTTTGTTTGCATAACAGGAGGTAACAAACTGGATGTTATCTCACCAATATGATGTGTGAAGAGCATGACATTTCATATTTAGATAGTTTTGGCAGTAGTTTCGGCATCAGTTTAATCTGTCCAATAATTAGACCAACCAACAAACCCATTCAAAATCAATACGGAAGGTACCGACTGTTGAACTGTCTAACAAGATTAAAAATGCTTAAGACTCACAATAATATTTCTCCTACTAAGAGTGAAAATGATTAATTAGGATTTAGATGTTTTTAGCGACAGGCTCGATAGGTTTTGTTTCAAATTTCTCCTCCGGTTTCCAGCCCCACGTGATGGGCATCGCAGATTCGTAGTAGAAGTTGTATGTCTGACTCTGCACAAATGTGGGAAGGTCTTTCGGCTGTGGGTATACGGATGCGAGACCTGCAAGTATTGGCAATTGTCTAATAAATAGCAATTAAGTTAATTTTTTGAAGGTATTACCTATGGTATATAATAATCATAATATTGAAAAAATTACATAAAAAAACGATACGTACGAAATGTGCTACAATACTTTATAATAAAATTATATCATCATCAAGATAATATTTAGATAAATATAAACCAGGAAATGGTCAAATGAGATTAATTTGTAAGGTGGTACCTGTTATCCAATTCAACTTGCTAAGAAAACAAATTCTTCTAATTTGTGAAACCGTTTCTTCAAGAAAACACATTTGTTTATCACTAAGATTATTAAGGTTAATTTGTTGCCGTTAATTGCTTAACAAATTTTTTTTTAATAAGTCCTTGAGTTTAATTGTACTAAACGTTTATGCACCAAAAACAACAATGGACAAGTATTTATACATAATAAATTATCGAAGTGTAGGTAAGTAGGTAACTATCGAAAAGTAGCAGGAAGTCAGAGAACCGTCTTTTGCATTTTTCACCTTATTTATTCCTGTAAAATTGTATAGCATTTTTCAGGCAGTGTTGCTGGTATAAAATGAATTCTGCAAATGTAAAAAGTTATAAAGGACATATAGCATTGTGGCCATACTTCATAAACCTTGTTTTCTTTTACTTTCATACCTACCTAGTCATGGAAATTTTTTATATAAAAGTTATAAAAATTGTGATAACACTGTGCAAAAATAAAAATATATCCCTTAAATAGCACACATTTTGTACCACATTCATTGTCAAGGATAATTGTATTGTAGCACTCTTTTTTTAATTATCATATTATTGCTGTCCGAATGTGTGCACAATGTACGTACACAACAAAGTTGCACAAGTTTTGAAAGAATCATGTGTCAATCGAATACAGCAGAATATTATTACCTTCATCGTATGCCAACTTGGCAACCTCCACGGCGATCAAGTTTGATACTTCTCTGATTTCAGAGAGAGATGGATAGATGCGACCCAGAGCGAGGTCCGATTCACTCACGTAGTTCGCTAGTGTCTGCAAACAAGTTTGTTACAATTAGGATCTTTAAATCTAGAGTTGCTAAATCTATAGACTCTTGCTTTCTTTTCCACCGACTTTCAAAAAGGAGGAGGTTCTCAATTTGTCTATATGTTTTTTGTGTGTATGTTACTCGATTTCTCAACCGATTTTAATAATTATTTTTTTCATGAGTAGGGTATATCTCAGGGGTGGTCCTTTCATAAATTTTATGAAATAATACCACCCCTAAGGGTGGGTGGCAATTAAGGGATGAATACTTTCACACTAAGGAATTTTTCAATCAGCCACTTCCCATCAACCAATTTTAATATTAAGTGATATTACTAAAGAGAGTGAAATAAAACAACTGTTTTAAAAAAAATATTGAACCAACATCAAAACTCTACATGGCAAGAGAAAACACGTGTGACAATACGACAGCCAATATGTCCACTTTTAGAACCACCTTTGCTTTGCTAAGAAAATGTAAAGTAATGAAAAGAATAATTCAAAATATCAATTGTACCAATAACAATTAAAATAAAATCTAAATGCAACTGGTTGGACACAGAACATTTACTTACCCCATTGCGAGATCCTAGACTGGGACACAAAAAGTATGTTCGTACTGGCAATATTAACTTGAAATTGCGCAGGGATGGCGCAATAAATGAAATGAAGTTTTCATTCTAAGCAGCAAAAATTGAATCAATCCCTTTACCGAGATATACCTGCCAGCAGGTAAGGATTATACCTACAATATAAACCGCACTGAATGTAGACTGATAGTCGCCCCGTAGTGAACGAATATAGGGTACCTGCGCAGCCCTAAGGAACATAGTCTCCGGTATGTGGTGGGTGGCGGTGGCGATGACTCCAAGAGCTACTCCCGGGAAGATGTAGGAGTTGTTGCCCTGTCCCGTGAGGTACTCGCGACCTTCATACTTCACCGGCGGGAACGGAGATCCCGAGGCGAAGATCACCCGACCCTGTGGATGTAAATATATTTTGAGTATATTAGCTCTATGACCAATTGGTTGACAAAGCAAAAATAATGACGAACCATACGGAATCTACATTTGTAGTAATGTGTGTGTGTGTGTGTTCTTTATGGCAAAATAAACAATTGAACTTGATTATGCTGCCATTTCATAAACCCTCTCACTTGAAACTGAAGTACTTATTTAGTTAAATTACCCATTTATTTAAGAATTATATGCACTTTTCTATTAATGCACCCCCTGTGACACTGTTCGTTTGGTTGCTTTAACAAATATAATTAACCGACTTCAAAAAAGGAGGAGGTTCTATGTTCGGCTGTATGTATTTTTTTTTTTTATGTATGTTCAACAATATCTTCCCCAATTGTGAACCGATTTCGATGATTCTTTTTTGTGTTCGGTTCAGTCTAGCTTCAAGGTGGTCCCATTTTTTATTGGTCAAGATCGGATTGGAAAGTTCCGAGTTTGTGTTCCGAGTTCCAAATTGGAAAAATCGCGAGGCCGAAGGCCGAGCGATTCCGCCGAGTACATTAATAGCAAATAAAAATTACTAAAAAAAACTGTGAAATAAAAAACTATTTTAAAAAAAATATAAAAACCGCCTTCAAAAATGTATGAAATAAAAAAATAAAAATCGAACCCTAGAGTTGAAGGCGGTGGTTCTAAAGCAAGCAAAAATAACCGACCGCCTTCAACTCTAGGGTTCGATTTTTATTTTTTTATTTCATACATTTTAAAACCATCACTTTGTCTTAATGGCTAGGTTTTCAGTAGTTTATACATAGTTTGCAGACTTGAAGAGCAAGATAAGGTTATAAAGACCTCAGTATGATCGTAGGCGTCCTGCGCAGTGCACTCTGCATTTGTGGTTGGGTTGGAGAGAGCGAAGACGATAGGTCTCGATGCGTTCTTTGCCATTTGTTGGAGCACGTTCGTTGTGAACGCACCACCCTTTGTCGAGCAACCTGGCAAGAGACATTACGGGTAAAGACAGCAAGAGTTTAACGGTTTTGCAGGGGAAAGATCTGCAGAACCAATTGGTACGCATCTGCGGTAAGTCCAGCGTGTAGGGATGCAATTCCTCCCATTGCGCGTGGTGCAGTGGAAAGGTGGAAAGAGGACGACGGTATCGTGTTAACATTAACATGTTACATAGTTTTGACAAGAAGTAGTTTTTTCATGTTACATTCCTCTGGTTCTTATGCATCGATGCTCTCTAAGGCCTAGCAATTCATTGAAGGATACCAACAGAAAGCAGTTGTCAATGCACCCTAAGCTCACCGATGATACAGCTAGGTTTGATCCTGGCAACGGCCGCCTCGAAGTCCTTCTCGGGCTCGATGTTCTTGCCGAAGTTCTTGGCGTGCGCGGGGACGCCGCCGTCGCGCCGCGAGGTCAGCAGCCCGTCCAGGTCGAACATGTACACGCGCGCCTGGCCCTGCTCCACGCTCAGCCCCTCTTGCACCATCGCCGACACCAGCAGGTTGCCGATGCCGTTCGCTGCCTATCAACAATTTACAATTAACATAATTATTTATTGCATACCAGTCAAAACAGGAGGACACAAAAGTTCATTTAAATGCCATGAGGCATTCTTATTTGCTTAGAATTTCAATATACACATTATTATTTATTTATTTATTTTGTTTTAGACATTGGCTGATGTGTTCTAAATTCAGTTCACAGATGATAGTAACTAAGTTTTAAGATTGTTAGGGTTCCATACCTTAAAAAATAAAAAGGAATTCTTATAAGATAACTCGCAGGTCCGTCCGTCTGTCTGTCACAGAGGTTTTTTTCGAAAACCTGACTCCGAAATCCCGCACTGACAGTCTGACCGCTTGAATGTCGGGTGTCATGACGAGTCAGTTTTTGTACTTAGACCGAGCAGATACCCGTTATGAGAGTGGCGATATGGACGTGAATGTAGTGTATACTGAGTTGGATCAGTGAGTGCCTTCGATCTGTGTTCAACTTTCAGTGGGCCCCGCGGAGTCTTATATGCCATCGTGGGATCGGCACCAGATCAAGGCAGCTCGACCACATTCCACGCAATGTTGGTGAGTGGGAATTTTCTTTGGTTTCGCTTTGTAAAGATCAGATTAAAAATATTTTTTTACAATTTTAAGTTTGTTGGTCAATTATATTACCAAAAAAATTACCATTCACCCCACGTTCTCCTAGGTTTCTAAAGCTAAAATTTGTATTTTAATACATACATACATAGCGTCACGCCTGTTTTCCGGTGGGGTAGGCAGAGACAACGGATCTCCACGTGCCACGATCCTGACACACCTCTGCCGCCTCTTCCACTCCCATAAAGTTCTTCATGCATGCTCGTCGGTTACGGGTACTACGCACATTCCCCTTTTTCAGCACATGCCCGATCTGGTCCAGGTACGTGCGTCTAGGGCGGCCCTTCCCGACTCTTCCACTCACATTTGCTTCATAAATTTCTTTCGTTAGTCTCCTATCATCCATTCTTCCAACATGACCGAACCACCGAAGAATCCCTTTCTCAATCCTTGTCACTATATCCTCTTTCAGCCCACAGCGCTCTCGCACTACACTATTTCTCAATCTATCTTTCATTGTAACTCCACATATACTCCTCAATGCGCGCATTTTCACAGCATTAATCCTGCTTTCATGCTTCGTCTGCCATGCCCAACTTTTACTCCCGTACATAAGCGTAGGGGCCAGCACTACACCATAGACAGCCAAACGTGTCCTCGTTGACATGCTTTGGCTGCTCATAATAGCGTGCAACGCCCCATTCACTTGGTTACCGGCTTTCACTCTCTTTTCTACATCTCCTTCACATTTTCCATCCCGCGTGACCATATTCCCCAGATATACGAATTTGTTCACTTGCTCCAGTCTCTCATTCCCAATCCTTACATTGCATTCGGACACTATTTCATTCCTCTCCAGTACCATTACTTTCGTCTTGTTTACATTCACTTTCATTCCCTTCCTTTTAAGTGCTTCAACCATAACAGTTATCATGTCCTGCAACTCGCCCACCGACGACGCAAGTATCACTTAATCGTCGGCGTACAAGAGGCATTTCACAACTAACTCATCCATTCTTAATCCACAATCATATTCTTTCAGATCAGCCAAGCAGCTGTCCATGAATAGATTGAACAGCCAAGGTGACGCCACACACCCCTGTCTGACCCCTCTAGAGATGTCAAACCAGTCGGTGTATGCCCCGTTTATCCTGACGCAAGCCCTAGAACCCTCATAGAGAGATTTCAGTGCTTGCACCAAGTGACTGTCCACTCCATACTCGGACAACACTGCCCACAACTCATTCCTCATCACTTTGTCATAGGCCTTCTCCAGATCTACGACCGCGCAAAAGACCTTCTGGTTTTTCGCCAGATATTTTTCAGCTATGCACCGTAGGGTCCTTCCTTCCGTAATTTTCAGCACCCTTTCAATCAGTACTTTTGCGTACAGTTTACCGACAATACTGAGAAGGCTTATGCCCCGGTAGTTTTTGCATTCCTGCTGCGAACCTTTTCCTTTATACAGCGGAACGATCACAGCTTTGCACCAATCATCTGGTACTCGGCCGTGTCGCCAGCACATATTAAAGAGCCGGTGCAACAGGTCTGCAACCACCCAACGCCCCTCAGCATTTCGACCGATACTCTATCATATCCCGCTGCTTTACCTAATTTCATGCCTTTCAATGCTTTCTGAATCTCATCCACACTAATCTCGCTATCATCATCCATACTAGGCGTGTCGCTCACAGCTTCTTCAGGCTGTGTCTCCACACCATCAGGTTCAAAAAGTCTTTCAAAATAATCCTTCCATCTTTATAAATTGTCTTTTCATCCTTTAATACACATCCCTCATTTTCCCTGATATCCGTCATTTTACATGTCTCTGATTTCTTCCGGACTGTTTTTACCATTTTCCAAAACAGTTTTATGTTAGTGAGGAAGTTGTCTGTCAGAAAATCTCCTGTCATTCTTTTCTTTCTCTTTGCTTTTATTTCTTTAAACACATTCTTTCACTTTCATTTTAGCCTCAACATACCTTTGTTTTCGTATCTCTACTACATTATTTCCTGCGTTCACTCTTCTGTCAGCCTTACTCGCTAACAGATCAAGCCATGCTTTCTTCTTCTCATCATTAATAGGTCTAGGAAATATTAAGCCATAGATTACATGAAAACTGCAGGTTTTATCGACAATGTAATAGTTGCGACAAAAACAAAGGATTTTTATATTTTGGTTTACTTGACAGTCAAAACATTGCTGTAGTTTTTATTTAGGTGTATCGTTATTGTCGAAAGCACAATTATTTTGGTAAACACATAACATAAAAATATATTGTGAACCCTTGGAACCCTTGGCGCGTCCGTACAAGTCCGACACGCACTTGGCGGATTTTTTTAAATATTTTGAATACTAATAACTTTACGCAGAACAGACTACAATTTATAATCCTTATTTATTCAGTTTCGTGATCATGCCCAAGATACATCTTGGATACGTGATAGTGGTAAAATAAAACCTAAAAACATGCAAGTTAAATGTATAATTTAAAGCTGCCTGTCTAAAATTAAATACTAATTAATTAACGGAAGAGGATCCTGTCCATCCTAATCTGCTTTGAAATTGTCTTTCTAAATAAATGTGTGGACTTTATGTTGATATGTGCAATAGCGAGTCACATACACATGCGATGAACACGCAGGCCACGGTGCTCGGTTGTTCGGTTGTGAATGAGCCGTTTTAATGCGACAAATCTATGGGGAATGTTGCCTCACCGATCCAGCTCCTAGGAACATGTAAATGTTCTCGCTGAGCTTCCTCTTGGTGATGCGTACGGCGGCCATTAATCCGGCGACGGCCACGCTGGCTGTGCCCTGGATGTCGTCGTTGAATGTGCAGTATTTGTTGCGGTACTTGTCAAGCAGGCGGTACGCATTGCCAAGGGCAAAGTCTTCAAACTGAAACCAAAGAGAGATAGATTTAATTGACAAGCAACTATGTCAAAAAGAGAGATAGTTTTAATTGACAAGCAACTAATAATAAAAAAAATTATAAAAAATCCAAGATAATGACAAACACAACAAATTTTAACTGGATTTAGTCGTTTCAGCCTAGGCTGCCTGTCTAAAATAAATAAATAAATAAACTATGTCACAAAGAGAGATAGTTTTAATTGGCAAGCAACTATGTCACAAAGTAATAACCCGAGTGCTCTCGAGATACAAAGTACACGCAAAAGCTGCTTGTATACCAGATAAATTATAACCAAATTAAACTCTGCAAGTATCGACTCTGCAGCATATTGTCGTCGCCAACGTTCTAATAGTCTGGCAAGATGGCCGCAACATCCGCAAATGTTATCCAGTGTTCGACCCAGTGACGAATACTATAATCGCAAGTGAGAATCGAAATCGCATCTCCCCATTACACATTTGGTGCTCATAAGCATAAATTATGCCTGGTTGACAAGATGCGAGTTCACGCACGAGAAATGCTTCTCAAGCGCATTTACGAACCGTGTAGACAGTTCTCGCAAGCTCGCATGCGTACACGAATGCAGCGGCGTTCGCGCGCGAACGAGTTCATGCAGGTTTATTAGTTGGCGTTCGAGAGGAGCATCTCGCACGAAGTTTGTTGGTGCAAAAAGGTTTTCTTAGTGGTTTATGGTTGTTTACGGCACCATGACGAAGTGGACTGATGTGCAAATGATTAAGTTATCTTTATATATTTATCCATTTCCTTATCCACATAGATCTCAGATGACTCACTTCTTATATTACTAGGTGGTATGGTTTAACCCGCCCAGGTTGGTACCACCGCACTGAATGAAAGGTCGGTCGAAACGGCGATGTCAATAGTTTGTGTTTTCCATACAGTTCAGTGTAGCCGGCATGACCGAATGGAAGCACTGACGTGGCACCAAGTTCATCCGGTGTTATGGGCTGACATCACGGATGTTGTAGGTGATGTAGCCAACCGTGTCAGTTTCCATAATAAAAATATCTATTCTGTTTTTTTCTTCTTTATTTTGTTTCATATCAAACGTCGTGCTATAATAAACGCTGGAATTGTACCAATACACACCACACCTTCGTCTACAGACTCCATTTTTGCAACTGACAAATAGAGAAACACAGACGAGCTCGAACGAGATGTGGAATAGTATAAATAAACTGTTCGATGAACGCTTCACGAAAGCGAGTTTTCTCGTTCGAGAAGGCGGCATGCTCCTCGCATCGTGTCAACGTACCATTACTTTTTAGTCCCGCACCGTCACTCATAATAATTATGAAATCGGCTTAGAGGACTTGAAACAATCGCGCCGGATATTAAAAATATATATAATTTCCGTTTCTCGAATCTGTAGTATGTCACCCTATAGCCACTTTATATAAACCAAAATACGTATTCTAATTCTATTACTTAGAATACAGCCTTAACACATTCCACGTCAACATGCACAAGCAAGAAGTACGAGCACCTGTATGAGTGTGTTCTGTCCATATCGATTCACCGCCGCCTCCATGAACTCATCCAGAAACTCATCGTACTCCTTCCCGCGCACGCGCCTCTGTCTCAACCCGATGTAGAGAGGGTCCTCGAGCAGTTTCTGAAAAGTACGCGCAAGGTACATTTTAAAGACGACATATTTTGCTATACGGGTAACATATTTTCAATAATAGTTCCTAGTGGACAACTAAGGTTCCATGAAAGAAATAGCGGTCTGAAATAATATCTGGAACTGAAATAAAATGGTTCAGGTGTCTTTTTTATATGGATACTGAACCGCGGCCAACCTCAATGGTCCGACGGTAACCCATCATGTTCGATCGCGCCCGGTGTTACTTAACTTTGAACCGAAATGATGCACCACCGAGCTACTACCGAATTTGCATATAATATGGGTTTGGGTTTACACCCAAAGAATAAGAGTATTCTGCTCATTCTAGCTTAGTGTGAACCTCCATGTTCAATAGATGCTCTATCAAAATATCAGCATGAACAATAATTCGTCGCCGTTAGCACATGCAACAGGTCACTAATTTATATTTTGGTTATATTTTGGATGGTCGTGGAATTATGCCGTCGTGCGTGGTGAAAAAATGTAAAAACTATTACGGGAAAGCCAAGAAGGAAAATGGAATCACATATCTATCACAGATAATCTATCAAAATTTTATGAAATTGCATTTTGTTTTATTTTGCTTACCTCGAAAGAAATATGGCCGTGGCAGGTACGACATTTTAAGACACAATTAACGGAAAAGCCGGTATCTCTTTCTAGCATACGTATATCCTATTGAAGTACCTCACTATCGGTCTCTGTCAGTCATGCATTTCTGGTGCGAGTGTGTGTGTATTGTGTTCACCGGTGTAGGTTCTCTCGTCATCCAAGCTAACCCTGTCGATCATCTACATACAATATTGTAGCTAGTGTTTCAAATGTGTCTATACATGTCTTCCGCCCAGTTAATGTGGTTGTGGTGTAGGTAGACTGACAGCTAAATGACAGCCAGCGACAGCACATATAGATGTGCGAGCAAGACGGGGAGCGTAAAATCGCAAGCGCGTCATCCGTGACCGAGAATGAGATGCCGATAGTTGGTGTTGCAAGGGCGAAACAAATACAATCTGCATGAAGGAATTTGTAAATTTTCGTGAGTTGTGATTGGAAAATAATTGTATATTGAAGGCATTTTCTTTAATGCTTTGATTTGAGACCCATTTACAGTGATGTGTTTATTATAGTTATACCTAAAAGATAATTTGTACGTTGATAAAATACTAAACAAATACTCGAATGATGGAAAATTCTAATCGCGTGGTAGCAACCCTAGCAGGAGGCACGCACATTTCTTAGGAGTTTTGGCCTGATTATGCGTCTATTAGTTATTATGTCAATGCCTACACTAGAGTCTATTGTGGTTACAATGACGACGTTTGTGAGGATGACTTATCTATATTTTGCGCCATTGTGAGACCGACAAGGATCTCTTGGCACTTGGCATAAATCGGAACTAACGCCGCCATCTGTGAAACGTCAATTTATGACAGTTCGGTGCGTTTACTGTTCGCTGTGAATATTTCGTGGTTTTGTTCAATAAAAATTCATACCAAAACTGAGAAGGTGTCAAACTGAGCTTGCGATGGCTTCACTGAACACATTTGGGTCCATTGGAAGTAGAGGAGGGTGTCAATTGAGGTTAGGACTATGCGTTACGTTTCGGCATGCATCAAGCCCTTGTCAGCTAGTCTGTGATGACTAGGACGCGGTGGTGTTAGAGAGGTGGTGTTTTGTAAGAAGGGAAACCAATCTAACGCCCCGATATTCTATATGAAGAAGTAAACAAGCGAGTCGCAGCTTGTTTACTTTCCCAACATATTATGAAATGTCCCAAGTATATTCATTAAATGTATTTCTTAGTTTAATATGACCTACCCTCTTTGCTTCCCAATTATTAAATATGCTTACAACCCTTGGCATCCATGCCATTGTTGCCACGCAGACACACGCGAAATTTGGTGCGCCCGCGTGCATGTAAACTCAAATATTTTGTAAAGTAATGACGTGAGATGGATAACATTTATTGGCACTTGTAACCAATGAAATTCTCCACAGAACGGTATGCAACGAACAAATTAACCTTTGCGAATCATATATCGACGTGTAATCATAAATTTTGCTATTCAAATGTCAGCCAGTCAGTCAGCCAGCGTGTAAGCGTCCACTGCTGAACATCCGCCTCTCCAATTTTCCTCCAGTCCTCCAGCTATTTAAATAAAGCATTCTAAATAACGTTAGACTAGAAACCAGTTTTCCATCCTGCCAGATAATATGCAGGTATAAAACTAAATTTACAGCCGTCAAAATAATTGTTAGGTATCCCAAGACATGGGAATAATTTTAAAGTGTGTTCTATAGAAAATGCAAAGGTTTTTATCCATACAGTCCAGCATTCTTACTCGTTCTAATAAGAAACATTCATAGAACATTTTTTTTTGGAGCCGTCCGGCCCTTCCTGAAGTCAATGGATGTAAGTAGTTTGGGGGCCGGCCGGCCTTTCAGGAAGCCAAGGGGTTAAGTATATGTGGTATGGTATGTACATATATATGAAAATTGCACCAGAGTAACTAGGACATTTTTTTATGTATTCACCTCTATACGGAAAATCCTTGGGGTCCCGCCCCAAGGATTTTCCGGGTTGGAGTTAATTGCAATTTAGTAACAATAATGGTAACACTGATGGGTGAAAGTGATATTTACACATATTACCCGTGAGTCCCGGAATTTTTCATATATAATACCATGTGCTACACGTTTTCTACAATAAAGTTAGTACACACTCTTAACGTCACAGTAACAACCTGTTCAAGGCTTACAGGATCAGAGCGGAGAACAAGCCTTACAGAACAAGAGTACCAGGGCTTAAAAGGTAGAAAATAAAGATGTAAAGAATTCCAAAACTTATCAAAATTAAAGCGACATACATGGTGTGAGATGAGATATTCACCGGATTGTCGGTGCCAACGTCGAGGGTGACGGGCAGGCACTGATGGGGCTTGATGCCCGCCAGCGCCGTGTAGAGGGACAACTTGCCCACGGGGATGCCCATGCCGTAAGCGCCGAGGTCTCCAAGGCCTAGGATCCTCTCGCCGTCCGTGACTACAATTGCTCGCACGTCTGGCTCCGGCCTTATGTAACAATGTCATTGTTGGTTACATTAAAGTATTACTGATAGTATTAATATTACTTCATTCTAAGGTACGTTGCTTAAATTAAGCGACCAATTTGCTGTCCTTGGAGTCGAACTATCGCACGACCTTAACTTTCGGCACTTCGGCCTTAACCTTAACATATTGAGGATAAGACCAAGCTGACTTCTAAAAAGCTGGGCGTACTCGACGGTATAAGGTGCGACGGTACTTTGGTTCGGTGCCAGACGAAAGGCTACTTCTGTGTAAATCGCAGATAGATAAGGTGCGACGGTACTTTGGTTCGGTGCCAGACCAAAGGCTACTTCTGTGTAAATCGCTGATAGGTACTGGTTGGAGTACTGCTCGCACCTGTGGGATGGCTCAGCCAAATACCAGCTTGCGCCTCTAAACTCGATCCAGCGTCGAGCGGCAATTAGTGGGTGACCCCGAAGTGTCCCACGATCTAGAACCACTGCAACTCATAGGGATGTCGGCACCCTAAGTTTGTTCTATCGCTTATACCATGGGGAATACTCAGAAGAGCTGTTGAGACATGATCCTGCCGTCCCCTTTACACCTCCACATAACGCGCACTAGGCAGGGATTGTTTCCCTATACGTTGGACTTACCGCGGATGCGTACCCATCGGTTCTGCCAATCTTACCTCCATAGAACTGTTAAACTCTGGAACGCTCTCCCTGCCTACAGTTTCCTCCCAAATACAGTCTCGGGTCCTTCACAAAGGGCTAAAATAGACACCTGTCATGCCGGCATGGCATTTGCAATCCCCGTGTGCAACTGAATGTTCATGGGCGTCGTTTAGATACCTTATGGGTGGCTCGGCGCCGCATAGTGCGCTTTATATAAAAAACTTGTTCTAATTTTAAAAAAGTCGGCAAGTGCGAGTTGGACTCGCGCACCGAGGGTTCCGTATCATCAGCATCACTCAATATATTTTTGTAGGTATTATGTCTGTACAAAAACAATTGTTTTGGAAAATCCCGAACCGCCTAAATAAACACTACAGCAATGGTTTTTGACTGTGCGGCATTCGTGAAGTTGAAATATACAAAAATATATTTCTTATATGACATAACGACATATCCTTTTCGGATTTTATCTTTACTTGTGAGACCTTGCTTCTTGCCAAATTTCATTACTCCAGCTAGGTCAACGGTAAGTACCCTATAGGTTTTGATTTCATTTGAGTGAGTTTGCAATTATTAAAATTTCCCATAAATAGCCGTATCTTTGATTATATTGATTTAGAAGCTTTTATTTTCTATAGCTCGAAGGGATCGCAGACGTTAGTATTTCATAATAATTTCAATTTGATATCTTGACTCGTTACTGAGAAAAAGGGTCTTGACACACAAAACAAGATTTTTTTTTTTAATATCTTATAACTACAAGTTTAAAATTTTAGGATTTTTTCTTTTACGTGTGCTATGAGACCTTGCTTCTTACCAAATTTTATGATTCTAGGTTGACGGGAAATACCCTATAGGTTTTGATTTGATTGGAGTGAGTTTGCGAGTATGAATTCTGACATAGATGGCCGTATCTTTTGATTGCGTTGGTTTAGAAGCTTTAATATTCTACGCCCTTAAAGAGATCGTAGATCTTAGTATTTCATATTAATTTCAATTTGTTATCTTTACCCGTTCCTGAGAAAAAGGGACCTTGACATACACAACAAAAAAATCTTTTTTTTTGCCAATAACTACAATTTTACAATTTTCGGATTTTTTCCTTTACTTGTGCTGTAAGACCTTGCTTCTTACCAAATTTTATGATTCTATGTTAACAGGAAATACCCTATAGGTTTTGATTTGTTTTGAGTGAGTTTGCGAGTATGAAATATGACATAGATGGCCGTATCTTTTGATTACGTTGATTTAGAAGCTTGAATATTCTACACCTTAAAGAGATCGTAGATCTTAGTATTTCATATTAATTTCAATTTGTTATCTTGATCCGTTCCTGAGAAAAAGGGACCTTGACATACAAAAGAAACTAATTTTTTTTTTAATGTCACATAACTATAAATTTACAATTTTCGATTTTTTCCTTTACTTGTGCTATGAGACCTTGCTTCTTACCAAATTTCATTATTCTAGGTTAACGGGAAGTACTCTATAGGTTTTGATTTGGTTTGCCGGTAGTAAAATATGTGACTTAAATGGGCGTATCTAGTGATTGCGTGAACCTATAAGCTTAATTTTTTTACACCTCCGAGGAATCGTAGACCTTAGTATTAGATATTAATTTCAACTTGATACCTCTACCCGTTCCTGAGAAAAAAGGTCTTGACAGACAGACACCCAGCCAGCCAGCCAGACGGACAACAAAGTGATCCTATAAGGGTTCCGTTTTTTCCTCTTTTGAGGTACGGAACCCTAAAAATATAAAAACTGACTTCAAAAATGTATGAAATAAAAAAAAAAGAAAGCTACACAAAATCACAAAAGGATATCAATCATCCACTCATGTTTTCTTTCATCCATCATTTTTGCTTGCTTTAGCACCGCCTTCAACTCTAGGGTTCGATTTTTGTTTTTATTTCATACATTTTTGAAGTCAGTTTTTATATTTTTTTAAATAGTTTTTTATTTCACAGTTTTTTTATATCAATTCATATATTTCAATACAATGACAGAGAAAATTTCAAAATATTATTTAATACTTTTTAGGTCTGTGGTATGTGCTGACGTATCGACATGCTTGTTTTCTTATTGCTGAAAAAGTCCACACCACAAAAGTTTTGCTGAAGGTAACCACAATCCATAGTTTTTTGTTGATTTTTCAAAAACCGCTGAATCAATTTCGATAAAATTTATATGGGACCACCTCTGAAGTATGACCTACGAACCAAAAAAAGAATTTTCAAAATCAGCCCACAATTGGCGGAGTAATCGCGTAACAAACATACAAAAAAAAAACATACAGTGGAATTGAGAACCTCCTCCTTTTGGGAAGTTGGTTGAAAATACTATAATTATATGGTACACTAAGTAGTTTTATCTAAAATTTTAAAAACCTCACGATAATTGAAACTGTGAAACACTAGAAACCTCATTCAAAAACCATAAAAAAATAAATGAGAAACTTTTCTTGATAATTTGATCGTTATTTTGAATTTTAAAAAAAGGAATATTTTGCAAAATTCTATAGCATTTCATATTTACTTATAAATCCCACCTAGTGCTACTTGATTTAGTAGTATGTATTTTAATAGTCGTTCATTTGATTAGATCATGTGAATGCTTTATCAGATACTCACCGCCCTGTTGTTACTGCATAAATGTAATCAAGATAAGAAGTGCGTGATTTTGCATTGTTGATGGTTTAATAGATTTCATTAGTTATCTGATTAGTACAGCAGACTTAATTGACCATAATTTTGTATTTATACTAAAATAACGGAAAGCAGCTTACTGTAATTGTACAAACACTCTTCTTACCTTACGATAAGTTACACTGGTTACAACAACAAGAATTTGTAATTATATTATCTATAAATGAATAATACTAAAATGTCATATCCACTGATTTGTTGTTAACACAACAAATGTTGCAGTGATCGAGCACAGGTGAGGCAGCAGGGTTCTAGAGATATTCTTACTCTGATGGACCTATTGTCCGATGAATGAAACCACTGTGATGCTGGCACCACACTTGGCTGTATGCACACAAATATTTGGCAAAAATTTCCGTTTCGTCTCCCTTTAATGGCTTGTTTAGAGCGAGATAAAACTAAAATGTTAGCAACAATCACGAATACGCTAAGCCAAGTGAAGTGCCGGCATGAGGACACCTGTACGTACATTAGCAATGCAAATGTGTTGTGTATAAGGTTGCCTGGAAGAAATTGCACTGTGAAACTTGTTCATCTTCTGCACTGCAGACGAGTGAAATTATCTTTCAGAGCTGACCATAACTTCCAAAGTAATAGACAACATTGAGCACTCACCAATTTTTCAGTATGTGAAATATGTGACCCTTGTCGTTGATGGTGACGAAAAGGCCGCGGGGTCTCCTGTAGATGAGGCCAAATCTCTGGCAAGCGATGCCCACCGTGGGAGTGTACACGATCGGTAGGTACTTCTCAACATTCTCCGATAATAATCTGAAGAACAGTTTCTCATTCCTGTCCTAAAATGTGAACATTATAATTTAGAAATTAAGTTTCAGAAATCTCAAAATACAGCGAATGGAAATTTCTCAAAGTCATTATTAATCGTGTGGTTTCTCTGTTCAAACAAAAAGGGATTTTATGCAGACGTTGCGACAGAGTGTGGTAGGCGGGTTTAAACGTTCTACCTAAAAAAGGTCAATGAAATAAATGCAGGAATTTTATGCAACCTTGAACAGTTAGTAGAGCAAAAAAATCTCCACTGCATAACCAGAAAGAGATCATAAGACCAGTTCGGACCTACATTATCCAGCTGTATTTATTTGTAATTTCGTCACCTGTAATTCAACGAGGTAAAGATATTTATTGAGATTTTCAGAGTAGCGATCCACTGAAATCCGACAGATCTCCAATTGTTCCTCTTGAGATTTGAATTTGCCCGCTAGGAGTCCGTGGAGACCAAGAGCTTGCCTCTCTTCCAAGGTGAAGGCCAGACCCTGTAATGTAAATTGAAAACTTTTTTTTTTTTATGGAAACTGACACGGTTGGCTACATCACCTACAATGTCCGTGATGTCAGCCCATAACACCGGGTGAACTAGGTGCCATGTCAGTGCTTCCCCCTTTGATCGTGCCGGCTACACTGAACTAGTCGGAAAACACAAACTATTTACATAGCCGTTTAGACCGACGTTTCATTCAGTGCGGTGGTACCAACCCGGGCGGGTTAAACCCTACCACCAAGTAAGATTAGGAGGGAAGGGACCTACAGTTTTACGAGGAATCCGAACCTCGGTCAGCCTCCAACGGCTGAAATTGCATTCAACTTGGCAGAAATATGTTCTCTAAAGTAATTTTTGGGTGGCAACTCGTAACAACGAGCATTCAGAAGCCTTCCTACTGAATGTTTAACACGAGTATACAATTGAATAGTCATATTCTCAAGTTAATGTATAGGTAGGCGGAACTGGACTTTATGATATACTTGTAACATTCACTCATTCTAAGCAGACTGATGCGAAAATATGAAAAGAAAAATATGACCAAAGAGAAACACCGGCATGACACCTAGGTCCAGTACAAGCATGCTGTAGTGGAGTGACAGTGAAGCAAGTAATGTGTCCACCACACATGGCACCTAGCTACAACAGGAATAAGGTGTAATAGGTGCAGCAGGTGATGTAGGCAACCATATCATCATCATATATGTTCAGAGTTAGTAAATATATTACGTATATAATATATGTAAAAACCATTGATTTTATAGGGGGAGTCAGATGTACCGTCAGCGATGTTTTAAAGGTAACATGAAATTAGTCTTCAATTATGTCCTAAGATGGCGCCAGGAGTATCGAATTTGAATTAAATAATTATTATATTTTTAAATCTGCTAATTATAGAACGATGCTAAGTGGGAACAGCATAGTTAAATTTAAAGATTATTTTATATTAAGTAGAAATTTCAAAATAGTGTATTTTAAGGTTTTCATAATTTTTCCAATAAATATTTTCATGTTTTGTCAGTCCGTGAGCTTGGCGGATAAAATGTATAATTTCGCCGCTTCTGCATCATAGATGTCAGACCAAAGTTAAGTTGTCCTATTTGTCTATAGATGGCATGCCTATTTCTTATTATATTTTTAGTTGCCAAATACCAAGAGGGTGAGTTTAATGTCTTTGCCAAATACCCACCAACCAAACCTGCGTGCAATTCAAATACGCGCGTGCGGTTAGGATAAAGTGGAGATACCTTCTTTAAAATTATATTTTTTTACCTCACCACCTTTGAAAACGGAAACAAACACGATGGATTAAATATAATAATAATAATAAAAATCGTTAGCCATTTATAAGAAAATCGACCTCAACGAAATAATTTGTATGACAGCTACCCTTATTTTTTTTAATTAAAAAAAACTAAAAAAGGTACCCCTAGATTATCATTTCAAACTACTAAATACGAATTTTGAACGAAATCGGTTGAGCAGTTTAGGCACAAGGTCGCTGGACGGACACACACACACACACACACACACACATACATGTTTCTCAAAACCACTTTTTTGGGATCGTTGACAGATATATAGCCCAAATCTGTACTGTGTGGGGCCGGTACTTTAAAAGAATAGCCCCACTGCATCTCTCCCCGTGTATGTCGTAAAAGGCGACTAAGGGATATGACCCCCTTCTTATATTACTAGGTGGTAGGGTTTAACCCGCCCGGGTTGGTACCACCGCACTGAATGAAAGGTCGGTCCAAACGGCTATGTAAATAGTTTGTGTTTTCCGTCCAGTTCAGTGTAGTCGGCACGACCGAAGGGAAGCACTGACGTGGCACCAAGTTCACCCGGTGTTATGGGCTGACATCACGGATGTTGTAGGTGATGTAGCCAACCGTGTCAGTTTCAATAAAAAAAAAAAAAATCAGTCGCATTCTCAACTTCGACATTTTGGACGATCACAATACTTCCTTTCTCCTTACAGTCGCTCGAAAGTAAAAAGCCACCTCCATAGTTTTTAGCCGTTGCGGTAATTTATCGATCGACGCGCGACGTTCGCTTGTTTTGGAACACGCAAATGTTTGCGTGGAGCGTGCAGGCAAGCGATACGGGTTACTGCGCGTGGAAAAAGGATGACACAATATCGATGCGATCTCTTGAGACGGTCGGTTCTGTATTCACGCGATACGCACACTACCATAATCGCGGTGTCTCGTTTTAGTAATAGTTGAAGTATGAACAAAATGTCTTTGAGTATGAAGTAGGGAGTCCAGGCACCGAATTAAAAAAAGTTGAGTCCAGGGCTATTTTTTCCATCTACGATGCTGCTGGTGGTGTTATACCAAAGAGATTAAAAGAGGGTGGGTTTAATGTATTTGTGATAAGCTTTACAGAATATATAAGTCAATGATATTTTATATAAAATTGTAAAATTGTAGATTTTACCGACGACGACACGACAACGAATAAAATAAAAAAATAGTAAATCTGATTTAAATGCAAAATTGATAATAAACCATCGCTTCTCTTATATTCTCTATCTTTTTCGGGAGGAAGGAAGGGATTCCTTCCTCGCCCATCTCTCACTCACCTCTCTCCCGGTCTTCTCTCCTCGATCCCGCCTTCCTCCCCTCCTTCCCCTCACCCTTCACGGACCCCCTCTTTGCCACCTTCCCTTTCGCCCATTCCCTCCCTCTCTCCCTACTTCCCTTCCTCCCCTCATGTCGCCCCTCCTTCCCATCACCCTCGCATTCCATTCCTCCCCTACTACCCCTCATCCTGTCCGCAACCCCCTCTTACCCCGCCCCTTCCCCCTTTCAACCTCTCACTCCCTCGATATCCATTCCTCCTCGTTCCCTCTACTACCTCCCTCCCCCACACCTACCCTCATTCACTAACCCTTCCTCCCTCCATACCTCTCCTCCTCTTCTTCTTTTTTTTATGGAAACTGACATGGTTGGATACATCACCTACAACATCCGTGATGTCGGACATGTCGTGCCGGCTATACTGAACTGGACGAAAAAAAACGAAAAAACTATTTACATCAAATCTCTTTGATTTACATAGCCGTTTCGACATACGTTTTATTCAGTGCGGTGGTACCAACCCTAGTAAGGTAAGAAGGGAAGGGTGCTACAGTTTTACGTGGAATCCGAACCACGGTCAGCCTCAAATGGTCGAGCGGTCACCCATCCAAGTGTTGACCGCGCCCAGGGTTGCCTGCACCACTGAGCTACCCAGGCTGACAAACGTACCTCCCACCCACTCCCCCTTCTTTTCTCTCCCCCTTCCTCTTCCTGACCATTATTCATTATTTCTTACCAAAAGCAGTAACTATTGAGTAATCTGTGCCAAAAGCCTAGATAATAAATTTTCATATCCTTACCTAGAGAAATCATGGATTCCCCATACAAAAACTTTCACCCCTATTTCACCCCTTATTTTTAGGTTTCCGTATCCCTGTACGGAAGCCTATTACTAAGCCTCCGCAGTCTGTCTGTCCGTCCGTCCGTTTGTCTATCCGAGGGCTGTATCTCTTGAACCGTAATAGGAAGCCCGTTGAAATTTTCACAGAATATGTGTTACTATAGCGGATATAACAACAAATAAGCGGAGCTAGGTACAACCCAAGTACAACCAAAGAGTTTGTAAATTCTTTGGACCGGAGTAAAACCGCAAACAGGAAATTACAATCTTACACGTTCAACGCCACATGAAAAATCCAGTATTTCCGTTTGGGCCACGGGGCTCACCGCTCACCGGTGAGCCTTTCCTTACTGAACCATTCAGGGCATGGGGGTCACCGGTGAGCCGCGTGAGAGGGCCTACGTAAACGCTTCCTACAAGCCACAGAGCGCAGCTACAAAGCCAATATGGAAGTGAGCCGCATGGCCTTGTAGTCGAAGCGGACGGCGTGGTTTTCAAATCCAATAGAAACTTGTAGTTTTTTATTAAGTTAATTGTAACGATGCTAGGGCTGCTCTTAACGATAAGGTAGAAAATAATATTTGTATTAATAGAATTAATAAAACCAGAAAATAATAAGAAAATATTCGTCAAAATAAAAATGAACATAAAATTTTCTTCATTGCCAAATAAGAAGACATTATTTATTACGAAAATAATTTATGAAATTGAACAAAACAAAATATTTATGAAATTGAACAATCACAACATTATCACACTTCTTCAAAGGGTTTAACCATAAACAATAAAGAATTATCCGTGAGTCATGTTAAAACAAGGCAAACAAAGGAATGGTTTAGTTGGGCTGCTTTGGCAATAAGTGGATACTTTTTTCGACTTGGTTTTAGCCTGTTTGCTACCCATTATTGGTACGTTCTTTGCATAACATTGGTGACATGTTCTTCTCACTTTTCTGGCCAATCCCTCTTTCCTTTCCAGAGTGTGTTTCATTCTCTTCCGTCTTTCTATATGCATTTCATAGTCGCTATCCTCACTCTCCGACAAAAGAATTCGACAGCATCTTCTTTTCGTTGGTTGAACTACGTCTTCATAGAATCTATTCCGAAACTACGGTTCAGAAGATCTATCTCGATGTTTTCTAACTGCGTTAGCGCTTCTTGTGTTAACTCGAAATCTTCAAAATAATCATTTTTGGCGAGAAAAGCGTAAAACATCCTCAATTGTCGACGCAGCCGGACCGGGATTGATCGCTGCGTCAGCGGCGCGCGCGCAACGGGTGGGCCGCGGCGTGACCCCGCGGCCCCAGCCAACAGAAAAATACAAATCCTTCATAGGAGGCCACACGATCCACCCGTGAGCCTTCTGCTATATCTCGAAAATTAGACGGTAAAAGTAGCAAATTTTTATTTTCCTTACAAATTACCGCATTTTATAAACTTTGTGATGAAAATCTCAAGTTGATGAAAATTACGGATATAATGAGTTTGGCTTGGCCCGAACCGAAAAGTACGCTAGGCCCACCGGTGGGTCGTATGGCGTTCAACGTGTTAATTGTGGGCTGATTTTGAAAATTCTTTTTTTGTTTGGTAGGTCATACTTCAGAGGTGCTCCCATTGAAATTTTATTGAAATTGATTGAGCGGTTTATGAAAAAGCAACAAAATACTATTGGTGTGTGGTTACCTTCAGCAAAACTTTTGTGATGTGGGCTTTTTCAGCAATTTGCAGTTTGACACATGGCGAATAATTCTGTACCACTTCAACCGATTTCGATTATTCGATTTCGATTATTGTTTTTTATGTAATATTGTTTTAAAAATATAAAACCGACTTAAAAAAAATAAACTAGAACTAAAAAGTATTAAATAGGTAGAATAGGTACCTAATATTTTGAAATTTTCTCTGTCATTGTATTGAAATACATGAATCGATATTGTCATTCATATTCGGACCCTTGTTTCATGAATATTCTAAATTTGAAATCTTTTCCGACCGGCCAGATGCGTTTAATATATTATAATACGAGTACGAGTACCATCGAGCTGGTCTGATGATGGAGACGGAAGGTGGCCATAGGAACTCCTAAACTACACATGATAAACCCATCGTGTTTGGGCTCGTTGAATTTGTCATCACGAGCAATTTACTTTAGACCTAGGAGATTCTCAATTCGACGGTATGTTTTCTTTTTTTGGATGTTTGTTACGCGATTACTCCGTCAATTATTGTGGGCCGATTTTGAAAATTCTTTTTTTTTGTTTGAAAGGGGATAACCATGACGTGGTTCCATTTTAATTTGGTCGAGATCAGACTGGAAAGCGAGGCGGAATCGCGAGGCCGAAGGTCGAGCGATTTCGCCGAGTACATTAATAGCAAAAAATTCCAAAAAAAACTGTGAAATAAAAAACTATTTAAAAAAATATATAAAAACCGCCTTCAAAAATGTATGAAATAAAAAAAATCGAACCCTAGAGTTGAAGGCGGTGCTAAAGCAAGCAAAAATGATACATGAAAGAAAACATGCGTGGATGATATCCTTTGTGATTTGTGTAGCCTTCTTTAGCACCGCCTTCAACTCTAGGGTTCGATTTTTTTAATTTCATAAATTTTTTAAGGCAGTTTTCATATTTTTTTTTACATACAATGCTGACATTATTAGAATGAAGAGTGACGAGTATTTGTTTAACTGTTCAACTAAATAAATACGTTCTATCCACAGAGCACGGAATACCGCGCGCGCGCGCGCGGGGGTATTCCGTGCTCTGTGTGGATCTATCTATTAAAAGCGCACAAACAGGAAATTACAATCATAATAATATTTTGTTCCGTATACCAAATAATTTTCAAAACATTTTTTTATTTTATTTAATTTGATTATGACAATTAAACTAACACTTCTTGTGTTAGTTTAATTGTAAATTGTCATAATTTTATTATTCAAATATAATAAAAAATTTTGGAATTTACATAAATAATGTTCTTTATAAATATAAATGAAAGCGCCATCTTTTGTCTAGTAGCAGTAATTCTACAGCCTAGTGACAATTAAAGGTACCTAGATACATGTTGTATTTCAACTAGATAGCGCCCTTAGTATAGAAGTATTAACAAACATTAACGCCACCTGTTTGTTTTACGACAACATCAAGAAAAATTATTAACGCCCTCTGTTGGTTTTACGATTTACAACGTTACCAAATTTGTTATATGGAGTGGTCTATCTGTCCCGACAGGGTTATAAAATCAATGGTAAAAACTAAGTATATTTAGTCTATCTTATGTATATATCTAGTACATAGGTATATTATTTAAACTATTCATATTTCAGTTTATCTATCTTTAATATTCCCGTACATCTGTCATATCATAACACTTATAATAACTAGGTATGTATCTCTTTACGCCACTCACCTAGCAGTTATCTATCATACCCCAAAGGTTAATTAATGATATCGGCTTACCGGTGCGATTATGGCGAGCGCATCGCTGCAACTCGACGTTTCGAGTCCTCTATGGTTGCGATGCGCTCGCCATAATCGCACCGGTAAGCCGATATCATTAATTAATATGAGTGACGGTGCGGGACTAAAAACTAATACCCCAAAGGTATTCTGTCAGAAAATGCCTAGAGGCATTAAGTGTTGCCTTTTGCCCATATTCTATTATAGTGCAATAAAAATATATATACAATACAATACAATATCAGGTTGCATACATACACCTCCATACATCTGTTTTGCTTATCAATATCGCTATTTCACACATTTGCAAGTGTCGGACCTTGTTGAGCCTGGGGTCCCTGAGGTGGTCGATGCCGCGCACCATGTTGGGACAGATGATGTTGCCGGTGACCTCGTGGTATTCGCGGCACGGCGCCGCGCCCGGTTCCGACAGTCCTGGGCATTTTGTGATGGCGTACGCGAGGGCCGCACGGTTTGGCCCGACAAGGTTGTTGCTGCTGCAACATCTGCAGGTATAACATTTTTTATGTTACGATTAAAACATTCCTACCGTGTGGGGCCGGTACTTTAAAAGAATAGCCCCACTGCATCTCTCCCCGTGTATGTCGTAAAAGGCGACTAAGGGATATGACTCCCTTCTTATATTACCAGGTGGTAGGGTTTAACCCGCCCGGGTTGGTACCACCGCACTGAATGAAAGGTCGGTCGAAACGGCTATGTAAATAGTTTGTGTTTTCCGTCCAGTTCAGTGTAGCCGGCACGACCGAAGGGAAGCACTGACGTGGCACCAAGTTCACCTGGTGTTATGGGCTGACATCACGGATGTTGTAGGTGATGTAGCCAACCGTGTCAGTTTCAATAAAAATAAAAAAATAATAATAATTAATATGTTACAGATAGGAGGTATCGAAATCTGGATTTCACTGACACAAAAACCTTAGGTTAGGTTGCAAAATGGTTTTAAAATGTATAAACTGGCTGTACAGCTTTGTAATAGTCCACCAATTTAGTGTTAAATTAGATACAGCTCAACAGAAAGATGACAAGACAGGAAACATCAAAGAGCAGAGTAGTCATACATTCGGAGATAACTTACCAGCCAAACAAGTTATTCTGCATTTGTAGGTATTTATAAAAATTCTGCCAATCTGATTTCAAATATTTACCCACCCACTCAATTGTCTATACTAGCTTCCTATTTACTTTCAATTCCTATTTATAACTATTCACATAGTTATAAGTCAGTCAAGCTTACCTGACCCAGAAAATATTTGCAAATATATTATTTCCCTTCATATTTTCTTACATTTATGTATACGCGATCCAAGGTAACTTCACAAACAACACAAATAAGTGTTAAGCTGTCGTCAGCAAACAATGTATCAACTGACGATGCCGTGCCGACGAGAGCAGTCGTCTTGACATTGATATGAATACTCGAGTAAGTACTCGTATGCAACATTATCTTCATTAGTCAAAGCAGAAACATGTGAACATTATGTAAAATGTTAATGAGACACTACTCCTAATAATAACTTTGAACTCAGAAACCATTTAAAACGTTAAATGAATGTTTCCAGTAATTACGAAATTGCAACCGTTTACGAGCCTATCTGCGACACGCTCGCTGCAAGTACAGGAAAAGGTGGCTTCAATTTAATATAAAAACATAATATAGTATCTCTCGGATAACTATCAAGAATAACAATAGGTACCTGACAATTAAATAGCCTACATTGTCTACTTAAGAAAGTTGATTATGTAACAATCTTGCACATGCCAGAAACATACATAAGACCAATATG
Source organism: Nematopogon swammerdamellus (assembly GCA_946902875.1). Classification (NCBI taxonomy): domain Eukaryota; kingdom Metazoa; phylum Arthropoda; class Insecta; order Lepidoptera; family Adelidae; genus Nematopogon; species Nematopogon swammerdamellus. Next base: position 12,196,930 of record OX336344.1, read on the forward strand.
AAACATACCTAAACATTTAGTGCATCGGTTGCCAAGTCGTGCAAGGTTTGACTATACATTTGGGTAATTAATTCAAAAATAGCTCAGAAGTTCAAGTGACTCGCACACTTTTCTCTTTCATGAGGGATACATAGGAAGTCACATTTTGGAATAATTATATTATGATATACTATGGAATATGTCTCATCAGCTTAAACACATATTATGTTACCCTTTTTCAAACACTGTGAATAACATTTTGATAACTCTTGCAATATTAGTTTCCCACAGGTAGGTACCTAGTTTCTGTACTTATGTAGATACCGCATAACTACTCGTGCCCTGCCAATAATAGATTTTGAATGTAGATCGTACAAATGTTTCGTAAAGAACAGTATTAAAAAAACCCAACTATGAAAAATGAAGAAAACAAGGTGAGGTTGATCTTAAACTGCAGTATAAAATGTTGTAGTCGGGCTCTCTGTTCATTCTAATTTGTTTAAACGCCCGACTGCAGCATTCGATACTGCTGTTCAAGATCAACTTGCTTTTTTTTCTTCGTTAGGTATTCATATTCGGTTTTTATAACATGTTTATTTTTTATTTAATTATTTTTAGATCTCCACCATAAAATGTAGTAAATTTTTTAAATCTCCGTTTCCAGTTCTATACAATGATACCGCACTTGATGGGCTTTAGAGAAACTTTATTTTTACAGTTGGAAGATAAGGGAACTCATGGTCGCAATTTTGAATTTTCTAAAAAAAATTGTAGCCAGTGTTACTTGTGTTATGTTATTTGAGACAAACCAAATGACACCAAAATTATCAAAATTGGACCAGTCGTTTAGGAGTTAAAGTCATTCCAACACATGTACATACATACAACCAAACATTTAGGCTAAACACATTACCCTCCTTTTGGCTTCGCTATAGTCGGGTAAAAATACAAAAGTGTAATATAAATATACAGGGTTAGTGGTAATTCGATGCATTCCTTTCAGGGGGTTATAGTAGAGGTAATTTGTGTGTGTTTTTAACCATATATTTCCTATTCCGAAAATGCTGGGTTTACGAGTTATTTAAAATTTTGTGTTTTTTTTTTTAAAACGTCAACCTTGCTTAATTTTTTCTTAATAAAAAAAACCATTGCAATTTTTTTTTGTTTTGTAATTATTTTGTAAATTGCTATTTACATTAAATTTACATTTAAATAGGTATTTAGTTATTATTTATGAAACCAAATGCTTAATTGTAATAAATAATATCTTTATTTAAAGCTGCTTAAGTGCATAGGTTTTTACACTGATTTGTACACTTCACGTAGTAGGTATACATTTTTCGAAATAAAAATTGCACAATTAGGAAACCAAGCTTTTATTTCTGGTATTTTCCATGTTTAAACATGTACTGTTTTTATTTGTGGCATCCCATTTTATTAATTTTGTACAATCAAGCATTGCTATGCTATTTACAAAATAATGACAAAACTAAAAGAAATTGTAATGGTTTTTTTTATTAAGAAAAAATTGTAGCAAGGTTGATGTTTTCGAAAAAAACACAAAATTTTAAATAACTCGTAAACCAAGCATTTTCGGAATAGGAATTATATGGTTAAAAACACACAAATTACCTCTATTATAACTCCCTGAAAGGTATGCATCGAATTACCAGTAACCCTGTATATGAACGGCTTAGTATATCGCTGGTGATCTGGCAGAAAGTCCTATCAAAATTTTTGCCAAATTCAGATTTTGGTGGTAATATGTCCTATATAATTTTTTCCACAATGTCAGGACAAAATTCAGGCGACTTTATTCTAAAATAAACTAAAATAAAATAAAATAGTACGTGTTTTTTTTTTTCATTGTATGACCCTAAGTTCTGAACAAAACAGTTCCACGTCTCTTGAAAAATTCACATTTTTGAGATAGGACTTTCTGCCAGATCACCAACGATATATAATAATATAATATTGGAGTGTGAACGGAAAACTAATTTAAGAAATGCTCTTATCAAAGATTTAAAGACTGATAGATTAAATTAATTTTTTGCTATCCACAGGGCGTTAGGTGATCCCCTCACGAAAAAATGCAAAACACTCACTACATTTTTCCAAGCATCTCTAGCCCTCAGAGGCTAGAGATTGTTTAGCAGTTACGATGCGGCTGACATAGTCGACAGTCGGCTAAAACCCTATTTCATAAAGTAGAAAAAAATATATATTTTATATAATATTTTCCACTATGATTTTAATTAAATCAAAAGCTGTAGAAATATGTGTGAAAAGTGAGCATGTAGATTTACAATAAAATGTGATTAACATTTTTGGTGCAGGATAAAACGTATTCTACGATCGTTGACAGTGCCTAGAGAATAATCAGGAAATGAGTGGGAGTGGTAAAGTCTGCAATGAATGAAATGTTCTGGTTGGACAGTATTTCGCGGTATGTTTACATTTCACTTAGTAGAATAAGTACGATTGCAACTTCATGGTCACTCAAATCGAACGGAACGGCACTGGGCGCGACCAAGACCTTGAATGTTGAATCACTATTTTATAACTACATATATTCACTACACCTGAGTCTCCTGGGTTAAACTGTCAGTAGATGTTCAACTCAATACATTTAGCCACGCTCAATTAGAAAAAATATCTTAGAGCAAAAGCTCATTTTAGCTTGGTATACAACATTCTCAGGAAGGGAGCAAGAGAAATGTACAAAATCACTGACTTTGGAAATACTGCCTACCTGGCAGTAATAAAGATTGGGTGTAACAGAACGTGGAGATGATAAAATTCAGAACGAGCAAGTAATTTATAGATTTACTATCATTTATTATGTAAACGATATCGACTTTGGGCTAACTTAGGATTTATACTTACAACAGAGAACGCGGCAATGACAAAAACATTTTAAAAAGTGTACATTGACAAAGGGCACTGTGTTTGGATTGTAAGTCACTGCACGATTTATAAACGGAATTGAATTCTGCGGCAGGAAAAGAAACAACACAATTTGAAGACTACGCCACCACCCACCTCACGCGGAGGACGACTGACAGACGGACGAATGACTGACAGATGTACGGACGTCTGATTGACTGACTGTCTGATTTTTTTTTAGATTATTTTTTTTTTTTTTTAGATTAATTCGTCTCCTCCCGAAACAGGCAAAACTCATTAGAGTATACAGCCAATTCTGTCGTAGCTTTTAACGTCTGTTGTATAAGTTCTCGCACCGCGAGAACCACAAAAATATATTTTTCTAATTACAACGACGACGCGACAAACTCCCGCCGCCGTCCGCCATTAATTCGTCTCCTCCCGAAACAGGCAAAACTCATTAGAGTATACAGCCATTTCTGTTATAGCTTTTAACGTCTGTTGTAGGTATAAATCTCGCACCGCGAGAACTACAAAAAATATATATTTTTAATTACAACAACGACGCGACAAACTTCCGCCGTCCGCCATCTTTTTTTTCTGGTTATGGTTAGATTTTTCTTCTGTAAAACTGACGCAGAGTTGTCAGGTAAGATCATGAACCTACTACCCAAAGGGACCGCGCACTGCTGTGAGAAGAAACGGTCAAAGCGAGAGGCACGATCTATATTCCTTTGTCCCGTTCTAGTGTTGACATTGAAGACGATTCACCAGTTGTATACTTATGTTTTCCTGGTACCTACCTACTTAAATAGATAGTTTATTTAAGTTTATGCCCTGCGCAAACATAAAAAAAACTAACCAGGGAAACATGGATAAAAAAATTAAATGAATGAAATAAAAAAAAACATTAAAAATCGTATCTAAAATGAAAAGGGTGACCATACATACGCCCATACATACAAGCTTCTAGTTGAAGTGATCGATGGCAAAGATTTTTTTTATGGAAACTGGCACGGTTAGATACATGACCTACAACATCCGTGATGTCAGCCCATAACACCGGGTGAACTAGGTGCCATGTCAGTGTTTCCCTTCGGTCGTGCCGGGTACACTGAAAACACAATCTATTTACCGACCGACGTTTCATTCAGTGCGGTGGTACCACCAACCCAGGCGGGTTGAACCCTACCCTACCACGGTACCAGGAGAACATAAGTTTACAACTGGTGAATCATTAATGATGTCAACACTAGAAAGGGACAAAGGACTATAGATGGTGTCTCTCGCTCTCACAGCAGTGCGCGGTAGGTAGGTACCAGGAGAACAAAGTTTACAACTGGTGAATCATTAATGATGTTAACACTAGAAAGGGACAAAGGACTATAGATGGTGCCTCTCGCTTTGACCGTTTCTTCTCACAGCAGTGCGCGGTCCCTTTGGGTAGTAGGTTCATGGGTAAGATCGTGAACCTACTACCCAAAGGGACCGCGCACTGCTGTGAGAAGAAACGGCCAAAGCGAGAGTCACCATCTATAGTCCTTTGTCCCTTTCTAGTGTTGACATTGATGACGATTCACCAGTTGTAAACTTATGTGCTCCTGGTACCTACCTACTTAAATAGATAGTTTATTTAAGTTTATGCCCTGCGCAAACATAAAAAAAAACTAACCAGGGAAACATGGATAAAAAAATGAAATGAATGAAATAAAAAAAAACATTAAAAATCGTATCTAAAATGAAAAGGGTGACCATACATACGCCCATACATACAAGCTTCTAGTTGAAGTGATCGATGGCAAAGATTTTTTTTATGGAAACTGGCACGGTTAGATACATGACCTACAACATCCGTGATGTCAGCCCATAACACCGGGTGAACTAGGTGCCATGTCAGTGTTCCCCTTCGGTCGTGCCGGGTACACTGAAAACACAATCTATTTACCGACCGACGTTTCATTCAGTGCGGTGGTACCACCAACCCAGGCGGGTTGAACCCTACCACGGTACCAGGAGAACATAAGTTTACAACTGGTGAATCATTAATGATGTCAACAATAGAAAGGGACAAAGGACTATAGATGGTGTCTCTCGCTCTCACAGCAGTGCGCGGTAGGTACCAGGAGAACATAAGTTTAGAACTGGTGAATCATTTCATTAATGATGTCAACACTAGAAAGGGACAAAGGACTATAGTTGGTGCCTCTCGCTTTGACCGTTTCTTCTCACAGCAGTGCGCGGTCCCTTTGGGTAGTAGGTTCATGGGTAAGATTTCGTAATTGTCCATAAAATAGACTGACATTTCTGTAGCAACACTCGGAGCAATTGGATTATACATGAAAAAATTCAAAGTATGTATTGTAATGAAACCTGTAAATAAATTATATACAGGATGGCCCAGTAAAAGTGGTCCAAAAATTTTTTTTAGATGGTGGACATCATGTTGACTCATTTAAAAAAAACATTAGTTCCGCGAAAATCAATAGTTTAGAAGCTATGATTTTTTTTAACTTTCTTTGAAATTTCTCTATTTTAGTCACATTAACCGCTCTAGTTGGATATCTATTCCACAAAATCGAATAAAATTTGGTATGGAAGTAGAGGAGACATGTAGCCATAGGCGCCGACTCCGTGGGTGCTCGGGGGCTCCAGCACCCACGAGCGGTGAGTAGTGGGTGCGGAGCACCCACGACGATTGATATAAAAACTGATCAGTAATCGGATTTGAGCTACGATAAAAGCGCCTTATTTCCTTCCTACATGCCTTTGAGCATTTACAGATTCGCACGAGTGGCGCGGAGAATACGAACGTTAGTACCAACGAATTTATAGTACCTACTCCTATATTATTCTAAATCATGCAATAGATAGAATAGAATAATATAGGAGCACTACATTCGTGCGAATTTGTAAATGCGGCAAATGCAAAACATTGTGCGAATGTTTTGCGAATCCATGCTGCCAGGAGCCAGGACAATTAGAGAAAAATTGTAGAATCGTATGTCCAGCAGTGGACTGCAATACGCTGATGATGATGATGATGATTGTTCAATCTAGGATTTTATACTTATCTTCATTTTTTCTCTTATACAGGGTGTTCGGCACATGGACCGACAAAATTTTTTTGTAGGTAAGTGGGGTCATTTGCAAGGTTTGAACCTAAATGCTCCTGAAAGCGCTCTCAATAAGTGAAGCGGCCATCGATAAGGTGGCCCTGATACAAAATTATTGTCGTTCTGTTTCTGGTCTCTGTCCCTAATTTTGGTGAAAGATTTGTATGGCATGTGGTATACCGTTGGAAAGGGCGTAAACTAGCGAACTTTTTAAAGGAAAATTAAGCTCTCAATTGCTGTCACTTTTTTTAAACGAATTAATAAATTAAGATTCTGTCATATTTTTACTCGTCTTTGGGACTTTGGGAGGTCAAAGTCCTTTTTATGGTATTTTATATTAACTTCAGCAAATGATATCTTTCCTAGAACAAGGATACATCGTAAAACCAAATACATTTTATTTCGTGCAGATATAATCATAAACAAAAAAGTTACAAGGGGTTAAAGCTGAGATTTTGGTAATTTTCAAAAATAAAGAAAAAAAATCGTATCTCGATACCACATGACATAAGACATAAGGTGTCATAGGTCAAAACCTTGCAAATGACCCCACTTACCTACAAAAAAAAATTGTCGGCCCATGTGCCGAACAGCCTGTAGGTATATAATTAAAAACAAGTGGCTAAAGTAATAAAAAAAATTATTGCATGAGCACCCACGAGGATTTCTAAAAGTCGGCGCCCCTGCATGTAGCTAGTACGTAATGAATAGTTTTTAGGTTTACTCCTAGACTGTACTGTTTCTATAGCCCTTTCAGGGAATTTTTCTTCAGTTTACATTAAAACTGATTAATTTTTTAAAAATCACAGTGAAAAATAAACGTACTACCGGAGATTTGCCCATGCCCTTAAAAACTACCTATACATATCACAATTCTCCAGACCAAAAATTGTAGTGGTGTTACAATTGTAACATATTAAAAATTAACATCATTTGTGCAAAGTCACTACAATAAAAAGTGACGAAATAATTTTAATTAATTTTTAAAATCTAATTTTTTTCACAACGTTAGTTTAACCACTATTTCACATTATTCACAAACCTGTCTCTAACAGCGCTAATCTACACATGAAAAACTGTTTAGTAATGTTGAAAAAAAAAAAATTTTTTTTTAATCGTAATCGTCTCCTTTTATTGTAGTGACTTTGTACACATTATGTTGATTTTGAATATGTTACAATTGTTACACCACTACAATTTTTTGGTCTGGAGAATTGTGATATGTATAGGTAGTTTTTAAGGGCATGGGCAAATCTCCGGTAGTACTTTTTTTTCACAGTGATTTTTCAAAAATTAGTCAGTTTTAATGTAAACTGAACTAAAATTCACTGAAAGGGCTATAGTAACAGTACAGTCTAGGAGTAAACCTAAAAATTATTCATTACGTACTAGCTACATGTCTCCTCTACTTCCATACCAAATTTTAACTAAACTATTGGTTTTCGCGGAACTAATGTTCTTTTTAAATGAGTCAACATGATGTCCTCCATCTAAAAAAAATTTTTGGACCACTATAACTGGGCCATCCTGTATATAATTTATTTACAGGTTTCATTACACCACATACTTTTAATTTTTTCATCCAAAATTTCGTAGTATTTTTATTTAGTTTAGTTTATTAAAACATGAAGTTAGCATTGTGTGGGACACAGGCAGGAAACGTATTTTGGACGGCAAACACCGGTGATGTGAAAGTATAAATAAAATTATGTCATTAATATAATTTTTTTTATTTTATGAAAATAAATGCGTACCTACCTGTCAAATAAATTGTGTTGATAGTACATAGAGCAAAGATCAGTAATTCTATTTCCAGTAGAAAGATTAATCATCTTGTGACTGGCCATCAATAAACTTCTGTTGTCTGATCTTGACAGTTTTACTTCTTAAGACGTTTCCATGGTAACTTTGACTATACCGATTGTGCCTCTCTATCGCTTGTTACGCGCTCTCGCTTGCACACACAGGCTCAGATGGAACGTGACACTTTTTCGTGTGTGCAGCCGGTATTCATCAATTTATAAGACGTGACGTCATCACGTCAAAAGCCCCAGTTGCACTCCGGGAGTGCCGGCAGAAGTGGAAACTTTTTGTATTTCCGAAAATAATTCTTAGGTGGTTATAAAAAAAACTAAACACCCTAAAAATTTAAACACCGTAACATTGCTTAAAAGAAAAAAAAAACAAAACAAAATTTGAGGGATTCGAACCCATTGTCAAAAAATACAAATCCTACACTCTTACCACTCTTACAAGCTCACTGGCTGACAATACATGAAAATGTTTATTGGAAAAATTATGAAAACCTAAAAATACACTATTTCGAAATTTCAACATAATATAAAATAATCTTAAAATTTAACTATGCTGTTCCCACTTAGCACCGTTCTATAATTAGCAGATTTAAAAATATAATTATTATTTAACTCAAATACGATACTCCTGGCGCCATCTTAGGACTTAAATGAAGACTAATTTCATGTTACCTTTAAAACGTCGTTGACGTGACGGTACATCTGACTCCCACTCCCCCAATGAATGCCTCTCTATAACCTGGCTATTTTAATCTCTTTGATTTAAGTACATGACTGAAGTGCTAGATGTCGCTCCATGAAATATTCACCAACTGTTCCCAAATTCGCCTCATAAGTACACGACCGATTAGCCGTGTGGTTTAAGACGTCGGTCACAATATATTGGTGACAGGGACCGCGGGTTCGAGGCTCGCAAAAGACGGAGAAATATATTTTGTATTTCCTACTATTGTATATGCCTCTCTATCGCGCTCTCGCTTGCACACACAGGTCTCTATCGCGCTCTCGCTTGCACACACAGGTTTAGATGGAACGTGACACTTCTTCGTGCGTGCAGCCAGTGTTCATCAATTTATAAGACGTGACGTCATCACGTCAAAAGATTTATGTAAATAAAATAAAATAAACGCTTTCAGGTGCCGTACCGGCTGAGATAGTACTAATATATTGTTCTTTGGCTGAGATCACAGGCATTTAGTTTTGCCCGGGTACAAAACAATTATTAGAACTCATGATATTAAGTTATAAACTTACTGATTTAGATCTATTTGTATAATTATATATATTCTTTGTATTTGATATAGTGAATATAAAAGTATATACATTTTCCCTTTTAATTTTCTCCTTCATCTGAGTGCAAATTATTCATTGTTTATATCAAAATTATTTGTTTTCTCTATGTGAGAAGTAGTACTTATTTATTACCGTGGATCTTTCAAGACTTGATATTGGCGCAATAAGTCGAACGTATATCGGCTAATCGCCAGAAATAAAAAGAAGAAGAAGAAGAGTTCCGGTTTCTGCTCGTTGTGGCAGGCCTTCGTCACTCGCTCAAGGTCGCGCGTTAAATGCCTACCGCTTGGCGTACAGTGGGCTGTACAAGTAACAGTGGGCCGCCTGCCGCTATACAGTTACTTTACTCTTTGAGGCAGAGCGAGCGTGCGCCACCGCGCATCTACTACGTTTCGTTTCGAATTTAGAAATGTCGAAATCACGTCATTATTGTGCAGCATTTTGATTTATTTCTAGTACCTAATTTATTTATTCATATTAGTAGGAGGTCATAGATTTAAAATAATATTATCATATTGCCAATAACATTAGTTAGATGACGCCGAACAGCATGGTATGTAGGCGATATAGTCCCAACCTAGCGGACCTGATCGCCGGACTGACTCCGTCAGTCCTCCCACCAAGAACTATGGTATGTAGGTATGGCCTAATTCGTATAAGGATAGAAATAGAACATTCATTCGTTCTCTGTCTCAATATGGGTTTTTATACAATAAAAAACACCAATAAAACAATAGGTACATTGTAGATGATCATTAAATTTATTGATCAAACAAAACTATCACTGGAAGGTTGCACGCTTCCATGTGAGAAACTAATTGTAACGCTAACGCATGCATGAATTTGTTCGCATGAATTTGCCGTAGCTAAATATCGTATCGTTGGTAGGTATCATCTTTATTTTATTCCTCACAAAAAGACAGCCCAAAGACACAGCCCTTACACGCGCTGAACGACGCGCTTTCGAGATAGAGTTACGCAACAGAAAGAGAAGCGAAATGTAGGTGGTTATCTTGTTTAGGCATGCAGCTCTGTGCGAGTCAATTTGTACTTTATCGTGTCGTCGCAGTGTAGCTATTTTTTTGTGAGTGTTTGTACAGAGAAGCTTCTGTACGGAGCACTCTTTTCTATTCTGTGGTTGTGAGTCCCAAGATTGCTATCAGCTGAACAAAAACAAGTTCGCTACAATTTCCCGCGATTGTTTGGAACTTTTTGAGGCAGAACCCGAGGTTTTTTTGTCCGTTTCGTTACCATGGATGAAAGCTGGGTTCACCAACATACTCCTGAATCGAAACAACAATCGAAGCAGTGGAAAAGATCTGGCTCACCCACTCCGAAGAAGACTAAGGTCGTTTTGTCGACCAACAAAGTCATGGCTTCAGTTTTCTGGGATGCGAAGGGGATTAATTTCGTGGATTACCTATTTACCAAAAGCGAAACTATAAATTCAAAATATTATTGCAACCTTTGGCGAACATTTAGGGAAGAAATCAAAGAAAAAAGGCCGCGTTTGCTGCGGAAGAAAGTGTTGTTCCATCAAGACAACGTCCGGGTTCACACTTCGGCCGAATCAATGTCTGAAATGCATAATTGTGGCTATGAATTATTGCCCCACGCACCTTATTCGCCGGATTTAGCCCCCTCGGATTTGAATTTGGGCTTTACCATAATTTGCCTACCTATGTCATTGATTTTATAGGGGGAGTCAGATGTACCGTCAGCGATGTTTTAAAGGTAACATGAAATTAGTCTTCAATTATGTCCTAAGATGGCGCCAGGAGTATCGAATTTGAATTAAATAATTATTATATTTTTAAATCTGCTAATTATAGAACGATGCTAAGTGGGAACAGCATAGTTAAATTTAAAGATTATTTTATAGTAGAAATTTCAAAATAGTGTATTTTAAGGTTTTCATAATTTTTCCAATAAATATTTTCATGTTTTGTCAGTCAGTGAGCTTGGCGGATAAAATGTATAATTTCGTCGCTTCTGCATCATAGATGTCAGACCAAAGTTAAGTTGTCCTATTTGTCTATAGATGGCATGCCTATTTCTTATTATATTTTTAGTTGCCAAATACCCACCAACCAAACCTGCGTACAAATCAAATACGTGCGTGCGGTTAGGATAAAGTGGAGATACCTTCTTTCAAATTATATTTTTTTACGTCACCACCTTTGAAAACGGAAACAAACACGATGGATTCCCAAAATAATTATTTTATAATAATATATTTTTATTGTTTTAATATATTAGATGGAAATTTGAAAAGCTAGAATAAATTCAACAAATACCAGAACCCCTAAACATTATTTTTTATTTATAGATTTCTTTTTGTGTTTTCTTTGTTTTTGACGTGAATTTGATGAAACGTCTTTAGCCTGCTGCCGAATGTATTTTACAAAAAGTTGCGTCACGAAAATGATTTGGTTTCATTAGGGGCACTATCACTTGAGGCACTGCCATAGGCCCCGCTTAGTGTCCCTTATGAAACCAAATCACGAAAATTATGTTCTTTTGGCGACTTATGTAGATCTCAAAAACTATAACAGTTACAGGAAGGTGAGGCATATCGTCTTAAAGGTAGTTCTTCCGACTTGCTAAGACGACATACCCGAGAGTCGCATTTCAAGCCCTTCTATATATGGCACTTTGAAAAAAGGCTTCGAAAATCAATAAATGCCTGAACTACTGGTACTAATAAACTCCTGAACTACTGGTCAGATCGACTTGCAATTTGTTTCTTTTCGTAGAAAAAAATTGCTCTTTTTGAAATAGTTGTTTTTTTTTTCAAAATCGGTTCAGCCGTTTCAGAATAAAAAAGGAAAGTGTTTGAAAGAGGGCAAATCTCGGAAACTACTGATCCACGACTACTCATCCGCTGGAGGAAATGATAGGCCTCGATAGGATTTATTTTTTCGAAAACTACTGCTCCCAAACTACTCGTGTGGTGGGACAAGCAAGGATAGGTATTGATGAGATCTTCATCAAATTCACGAATCTGCGGCCGTGTCTCCGACACAGCCCACTCGCTTTTTTTATTTAAAGCGCGACATGTGACCCCTTGCCACCCATAAGGTGTCTAACGACGCCGATGGACATTCGGTCGAATGTGGGGGTTGCGAATGCCATGCCGGCCCGACAGGTGCCTTTTCACACCCCTCTTTAAGGGCCCGAGACTGTACTTGGGGGGAAATATATAGGCAGGAGAGCCTGCGTGTAGGGATGCAATCCTTTTTAACAAATTGCTGTTTTCAAACCATTTCGCTTTTAAAAGCTGATATTTGGCAGAGCCATCCCAGAGGTGCAAGCAGTACTCCAAGCAAGACCTGATCTGCGATTTGTGCAAAAGGACTTTACGTCCATAAAAAAAAAATGTGCACAAGAAAACTTGATTCTTTCTTGGTTGTTGTTTGTTTGCTTCTTACAGATTTTGAATGTAATATTTACTTGCTTTTATGACAAAGTGGTTCAAAAAAGTTAACTTTAAAGGGAGGAATACGAAAATATGAAAAACTGGTCTCGTTTAAATAGTTAGTGAGAAATTATTATTTAGGTTGACCGCAAAATTAAGTTTGTTTGTAATATATTTATGTATCACAAAATTAATCTTGAGATGAACTTAATTTACATTGTGTGTGTGGCTTTGAAGTGGGATACCTAGCGCTCTCGCTTGCGCACACAGGTTTAGATGGAACGTTACACTTCTTCGTGCGTGCAGCCGGTGTTCATCAATTTATAAGACGTGACATCATCACGTCAAAAAAAGCCACCTCCATAGTTTTTAGCCGTTGCGGCAATTTATCGATCGACGCGCGACGTTCGCTTGTTTTGGAACACGCAAATGTTTGCGTGGAGCGTGCAGGCAAGCGATACGGGTTACTGCGCGTGGAAAAAGGATGACACAATATCGCTGCGATCTCTTGAGACGGTCGGTTCTGTATTCACGCGATACGCACACTACCATAATCGCGGTGTCTCGTTTTAGTAAAAGTTGAAGTATGATATGAAGTACGGAGTCCAGGCACCGAATTAAAAAAAGTTGAGTCCAGGGCTATTTTTTTTTCTACGATGCTGCTGGTGGTGTTATACCAAAGAGATTAAAAGAAGCGGTGGTACCAACCCTAGTAAGGTAAGAAGGGAAGGGTGCTACAGTTTTACGTGGAATCCGAACCACGGTCAGCCTCCAATGGTCGAGCGGTCACCCATCCAAGTGTCGACCGCACCCAGGGTTGCCTGCACCACTGAGCTACCGAGGCTGACAAACGTACCTCCCACCCACTCCCCCTTCTTTTCTCTCCCCCTTCCTCTTCCTGACCATTATTCATTATTTCTTACCAAAAGCAGTAACTATTGAGTAATCTGTGCCAAAAGCCTAGATACAAAGACATTAACTTAATCTCTTTGCCTAGATATTAAATTTTCATACCCTTACCTTGAGAAATCATGGATTCCCCATACAAAAACTTTCACCCCTATTTCACCCCTTATTTTTAGGTTTCCGTATCCATGTACGGAAACCTATTAATAAGCCTCCGCAGTCTGTCTGTCCGTCCGTCTCTTGAACCGTAATAGGTAGCCCGTTGAAATTTTCACAGAATATGTGTTACTATGGCGGATATAACAACAAATAAGCGGAGCTAGGTACAACCAAAGAGTTTGTAAACTCTTTGGACCGGAGTAAAACCGCAAACAGGAAATTACAATCTTACACGTTCAACGCCACATGAAAAATCCAGTATTTCCGTTTGGGCCACGGGGCTCACCGCTCACCGGTGAGCCTTTCCTTACTGAACCATTCAGGTCATGGGGGTCACCGGTGAGCCGCGTGAGAGGTCCTACGTAAACGCTTCCTACAAGCCACAGAGCGCAGCTACAAAGCCAATATGGAAGTGAGCCGCGTGGCCTTGTAGTCGAAGCGGACGGCGTGGTTTTCAAATCCAATAGAAACTTGTAGTTTTTTATTAAGTTTATTGTAACGATGCTAGGGCTGCTCTTAACGATAAGGTAGAAAATAATATTTTTATTAATAGAATTAATAAAACCAGAAAATAATAAGAAAATATTCGTCAAAATAAAAATGAACATAAAATTTTCTTCATTACCAAATAAGAAGACATTATTTATTACGAAAATAATTTATGAAATTGAACAAAAGAAAATATTTATGAAATTGAACAATCACAACATTATGACACTTCATTATTTAAAATAATCAATCATCTTAACCCTTTGGCTCTCAACCATAAACAATAAAGAATTATCCGTGAGTCTTGTTAAAACAAGGCAAACAAAGGAATGGTTTAGTTGGGCTGCTTTGGCAATAAGTGGATACTTTTTTCGACTTGGTTTTAGTCTGTTTGCTACCCATTATTGGTACGTTCTTTGCATAACATTGGTGACATGTTCTTCTCACTTTTCTGACCAATTCCTTTCCAGAGTGTGTTTCATTCTCTTCCGTCTTTCTATACGCATTTCATCGTCGCTATCCTCACTCTCCGACAAAAGAATTCGAAGCATCTTCTTTTCGTTGGTTGAACTACGTCTTCATAGAATCTATTCCGAAACTACGGTTCAGAAGATCTATCTCGATGTTTTCTAACTGCGTTAGCGCTTCTTGTGTTAACTCTAAATCTTCAAAATAATCCTTTTTTGGCGAGAAAAGCGTAAAACATCCTCAATTGTCGACGCAGCCGGACCGGGATTGATCACTGCGTCCGCGGCGCGCGCGCAAGGGGTGGGCCGCGGCGTGACCCCGCGGCCCCAGCCAACAGAAAATTACAAATCCTTCATAGGAGGCCACACGATCCACCCATGAGCCTTTTGCTATATCTCGAAAATTTGACGGTAAAAGTTGCAAATTTTCATTTTCCTTACAAATTACCGCATTTTATAAACTTTGTGATGAAAATCTCAAGTTGATGAAAATTACGGATATAATGAGTTTGGCTTGGCCCGAACGGAAAAGTACGCTAGGCCCACCGGTGGGTCGTATGGCGTTCAACGGGTTAATTGTCGGCTGATTTTAAAAATTGTTTTTTTGTTTGGTAGGTCATACTTCAGAGGTGCTCCCATTTAAATTTTATCGAAATTGATTCAGCAGTTTATGAAAAATCAACAAAATACTATTGGTGTGTGGTTACCTTCAGCAAAACTTTTGTGATGTGGAGTTTTTCAGCAATTTGCAGTTTGACACATGGCGAATAATTCTGTACCACTTCAACCGATTTCGATTATTCGATTTCGATTATTGTTTTTTATGTAATATTACTAAAAAGAATGAAATAAAAACTGTTTTAAAAAATATAAAACCGACTTAAAAAAAAAATAAACTGGAACTAAAAAGTATTAAATAGGTACCTAATATTTTGAAATTTTCTCTGTCATTGTATTGAAATACATGAATCGATATTGTCATTCATAGTCGGACCCTTGTTTCATGAATATTCTAAATTTGAAATCTTTTCCGACCGGCCAGATGCGCTTAATATATTATAATACGAGTACGAGTACCATCGAGCTGGTCTGATGATGGAGACGGAAGGTGGCCATAGGAACTCCTAAACTACACATGATAAACCCATCGTGTTTGGGCTCGTTGCATTTGTCTTCACGAGCAATTTACTTTAGACCTAGGAGATTCTCAATTCGACGGTATGTTTTCTTTTTTTGGATGTTTGTTACGCGATTACTCCGTCAATTATTGTGAGCCGATTTTGAAAATTCTTTTTTTTGTTTGAAAGGGGATAACCATGAGGTGGTTCCATTTTAATTTGGTCGAGATCAGATTGGAAAGCGAGGCGGAATCGCGAGGCCGAAGGTCGAGCGATTCCGCCGAGTACATTAATAGCAAAAAAATTACAAAAAAAACTGTGAAATAAAAAACTATTTAAAAAAATATATAAAAAAGGCCTTCAAAAATGAATGAAATAAAAAAAAATCGAACCCTAGAGTTGAAGGCGGTGCTAAAGCAAGCAAAAATGATACATGAAAGAAAACATGCGTGGATTTGTCCTTTGTGATTTGTGTAGCCTTCTTTAGCGCCGCCGCCTTCAACTCTAGGGTTTGATTTTTTTTAATTTCATAAATTTTTTAAGGCAGTTTTCATATTTTTTTTTAAATACAGTGCTGACATTATTAGAATGAAGAGTGACGAGTATTTGTTTAACTGTTCAACTAAATAAATACGATCTATCCACAGAGCACGGAATACCGCGGCGCGCGCGCGGGGGTATTCCGTGCTCTGTGGATCTATCTATTAAAAGCGCACAAACAGGAAATAACAATCATAATAATATTGTGTTCCGTATACCAAATTATTTTCAAAACATTTTTTTATTTTATTTAATTTGATAAGAAGTTTTAGTTTAATTGTAAATTGTCATATTTTTATTATTCAAATATATTTACCTAATAAAAATTTAGGAATTCACATAAATAATGTTCTTTATAAATATAAATGAAAGTGCCATCTTTTGTCTAGTAGCAGTAATTCTACAGCCTAGTGACAATTAAAGGTACCTAGATACTGTTGTATTTCAACTAGATAGCGCCCTTAGTATAGAAGTATTAACAAACATTAACGCCACCTGTTTGTTTTACGACAACATCAAGAAAAATTATTAACGCCCCCTGTTGGTTTTACGATTTACAACGTTACCAAATTTTTTATATGGAGCGGTCTATCTGTCCCGACAGGGTTATAAAATCAATGGTGGTGGGTGAAATAAGCTGTCAGATTAAAACATGAAATAGAATACAAAATACAATTTATTTTCAAAGGCATCTCATATCACAACAATATACTAATGGCACATTTTCATATTTATCTAGATGCTAATTAAATATTGTCACAGCTTAGTTAATAATATTTAAAATATATCAAAAGTATAATACATATACTTCCTTACCTATAATAAAATCCAACGTCTGCTTTCTGTCTGCTGTCTGTCCGCTTATAACGCGAGAAACACTGAACCGATTTTAATAAAAAAAAATTCTACGGATAGCTTGATTCTTCCCATCAACTATAGGCTACTTACTATCACGCTAAATGGCTTATGAGGTTAGCAGTGAAGTGAAATATGAGAGCGGGCGGAGCCGCGGGCACAGCTTGTACATAATAATAATACAAGATGTCCAGTGGCAGAAATATATGTAATTAAAAAAATTAAAAAAAATGCCAAGTTAGGTATTTAGATAAAGCACTTTTGTCTTCTTTTCATAAGTAATGAATAGTTTTGGTCTATGTTTTTTTTTTTCAAAATCGACATTATGCCACTGGACATCTTGTATATGCCTCTGTTACTCAGTCAATGTTTGATAAAGCTCACTTTCATGTTCCAAATCTATAATTTTTTTGTGTAAAAAAACAAAAATATATTCTGGTTATTTTGAGTTACAAAACAAAATACATTACATTTTATCACTTAGCAAGTCTCTTACATTGGACCTTATATTGTTACTTAGTTACTAGATAAACAAAATAGAGCCATATTTATTATACACAGTGAACAAAAAACGCAGCGCAGCCAATTTCACCCCCGAGGAGGTGCCAGTCCGACTTGGAGGTGGACTAATGTCGCTGGGGAAAGGCTATTAACCTGCGATTTGAAGATCTGTGGATTGTGTGTGAGTGGGGAAAGATATTTCCCGGAAGCCCATTCCACACCTTTGCAGTGGGGCACAAGAACAATTTAAAGAATCATAACAGTTCGCTAGAATCGAAGAACTCTTCTGTCGACTACAAAGGGGTGTTCAGCGAGAGTATGGCGGGTATGGTGAAGGCAAACAGGAGTAGGAGGGAGGGTCAGAGCAGCAGCCATAGTAGTACCAATAAAACAGGCTCAACGGCCCAACGATATGTCTCTGATTTAGAGGTTAAGTTTTTTTTTCGATTTCACACACTTGCGAATGGATAAAAACCTCCAAAAATAACACATTCACTTAAGAAAGTTATATTCTTTCCAATTTATATCCAAAACCTACTGACTAAAACACCAAAAATCATTTTTATATAAGGCGACAGCGCCGAGTACGCGCGCGAAAATGGCATCCGTCACCAAGCCTCGAAATCCACTGAGAAATTAGTTAGTATTCTCCTCTAGGCTGGCGCCAAAGTTAATCAAATCAAGTAGGGCATGTCTTCATCTACATATATTTAGAAGTAAGTATAATGAGCCTTACAGTGACGGCTGGTGACTTATGGGACTGGGTGTGCGCTAGGTACTTACTTGTAGTACTAAACTCAAACGTGAATCTAATGGATACCGAGATTATTTTCATGTCTGAGTTAATTGCCCAAATTATGTAAAAGTATTCTCACTCAATATTATGCAGAATAAACGATTATCTTATCTTATCTTATCTTATCAACAGATACATAATTGAAAGACAAAATAAGGTAAGCATAAAAGTAATGTAAAATTATATATGTAATAAAAATGTACTCACTTTTAGATTGAAATATGTAGGTATGGTGTTTTGAAGAACACACCAGAGAATTTATGAAAATTATGAAGAAATCAGTCACACACACACCACACACACTACAGTTTGATTGGGTAGGTAGGTCTACCACAGGTCACCCACTCAACACCACCTAACTGTTAATTTACGAAAAGTTGTAAAAACTGCTAAAACTGCATAGTCGAAGTCGATTGATCAGGTTGTCAGTAACCCGATCGCGGCCACCAATTAACCTTAACCAAATTAATCCGATCGCGATCGAACACCCGCTCGCATCTGTCCGGGTCGCGGTTGTCGGTCGGTCGTGGGCTGCGGGTCGCGGTTCGCGAGCAGGTGCCGCCGGATGCCGACCGGGTACTCATTGATTGATTGACCGAACTGACAAGATACGCACGACCCACAGTAGGTACACACACACAGCTCAGCCACGCGCTGCCCGGCAGCGCGACACCCGCTTACGATTACGAACGAACCATGACCGACACAGAGATTAGAGAACGAACACACACTGACTGGACTGACTGGACTGATCGAACTGGTTGTCTTGTCTGCAGTTTCGTAATTATGCAATGCTCATAACAGCGCTGCAGCGTTAATAGACGCTCTGTATTGTTTTTGCTACGCGTGCGCGAAATAGCGCACTGCGTTTAGCTTCAGCGCTTGCACAGTAAACTTCGCTCGCGGCTTCGACCAACCGACAGACCACGTGACAATTAATTCATGTCGTGATTCGTGAAACGGTCGCTACGTGTCGCACGCGTGTCTACGCACAATATAGCGTCCTTGTTTCCCATACCTGTGCCGCACGCGGAATGCAACCTTGGCCCATACAAATTGTATGGAGAGTGTTTGTTTCACGCGCCAGCGGCGTTTGACAGTTTTTCATAGTATCACTATGAGAGACTCGCGTGCGTTTTGAAATCCGCACGGCGGTTAATCATAGGTAGTACACAAAATCTAAGTTGATGATTGTAGACTTGAAGTCGCTAGTACTAGTGGAAGTAATGCAATACAGACAGGCACTTTATATTAGACAAATTCAGTCAAACAGAAGTTGGACGCACATGTTTGTGGTCGTGTCGTCGGTCGATGCACAAGTACGGAGCACGGGCCCCCTTAATAAGGGCCATCACAACAACAACAAGGGTTCAACTTCCAGGAACAAGGACCTTTTACTGTAACTTTGGAAAAGTTTCCTAAAATTTTTATAAAATATTGTCATATCGAACATCATACATTTCAACCATTTCCATACATAAATACTAACATTTCACTTAATTTTACTCTGTACGCAAGGCACAGAACAGAAAGGCATATCCTGCTTGACGACGAAGCGTCCGCTGAGCAGACTTTTGCCGCAGGAGCGACCGGAGCACACAAAGCAGTCGGCATGCCAGTGCAGAGCGCTCCACGACACGCCCTGCTGCTCCGGCCCGATGACCCCGCTGCACGCCTGGCAACGCTCTGCATAGAACTGGTCGTAGCAACCCAGGCACACCGGAAGTCCCGTCTTGTCATCTGGCACGTATTTATTGCCACCGAGCGGCGCGTCGCAATGATAGCAACAGAAGTGATGCACGTGGAACGCGCGCCCTTCTGCTGCCGTATACGGCTGTTTGAATATAAGCTGATCGCAGCCAGCGCAACGCGGGATTTGGAGCACGCGTGCGAGATCTCGTGCGCAGTACACCTCACCAGAATGGTAGAAGTAGACGAGGTCTGCTAGCAGCTCTCCGCACTCGCTGCAAGTGAAGCACTGCGGGTGCCACACGGCTTGGTCGCCCGCGCGCTCCGCCTTCACAGCCACCTCACCGGCGAACATGGGGCGGCGGCAACGCTGGCACGCTACACCCTCGTTGTGCAGCTTCCGGTTGAACTCGAGCTCGGCGGGGCTCAATTCTATCTCCGCCATGCGCTCCGACAGGTCATCCCCAGGACCCATGAGGCGGAAGGGTGCATTGACGGAATCCGTGGAGTTGAATGCTGCATTGTCGAGCACCTGTTCTGCATTCTCCGACAAGAAGTTTGCAGGATGAGTGCTGTAATTGGGCGGTGGTGGTGGCGCTTGTTCGTCTTCGGAGGAGTGACTTCTCAAGTAATCCTTCAGCGGTGCCGTCTGCTGCGGCTCAATCTGGTTCATATTTCTGGTTGTCGTGGAGTACTGCGGATTTATTTTGGTGGAGCGGATGGAGCCGCTGAGCTCGGGAGTGGTGGGCTCGTGCTTCCAGCTCCACACCTCCCCGTTCGGCGCGAAAATAGTGCCCTTCTGGTTTCGGTGGTCCAAAAACTTGGCTGGAGTCTTTGGATTGTTGTTAGAAACAGACCAGAGGTCGGGTATGACGTGAGCTCCGAGATTTTGACAGGCAAATTCGGTGACTTCATCCCTGAATTGTGGATTCCTATTGAATTCCTCTCTGAACTGCTTTATAGGATGAAGGTAGACATCTGAATCGATAGGGGTGTTCATATCGGCCAAGTTCTTCAACAGCTTGTCATATACGGGCCCATGTTCTACAGCACTCTTGATTCTATCAGACTCAATGTGCATGCTTTGCAATTTATCTTTGACGATTTTGCTCAGAATTGGGCTCTGTTTGAAGTCTGGCAGATTAGCAGTGCTGCTTATTACGTTTCCTTGTGGGTCCAGCACTAATTTCTTGTCTGATGCATTCTTTGGCACAATGTTATACTTGACTCCTCTCGAAATGTTGGATACCTTGAGGGGCAGTGCATACGACTTGGTTGCTGCCGTATGTGACTTACTTTGCTCTATAGAAATTACTTCGCCATTTTGTAGAGGGGCCACTCTCACCACGTTACCCATTCCTACTACGTGGTCCTTGATGCGGGTGATGTACTCCTGAAAGTGCAAAAACCAAACAATAATGCTCTAATGATTAATTGTAAACAATCTGTGGTTGCGGACTAGAGAATTCCTCTGACAGCAGTTGTCAGACAGAAAAGTTCAGCTTATAGTTGTAATAGTGCAGTGGATACTGTGCCTGCAAGTGACACCACAAATTCTATTCCAATCTAACACATGAGTTTTTTTATGATAAAATAATTGAGTAAAAACTCAGCACTGTCACTAGAAAATATGCTTCTAGCGTACCATCTCCCAATGTAATTCTCAAACCGGTTTGAATGTACAGAATAAGGCTCTGGGAAACTGTCATTAAGTTGAATAGAGATCTTGCAAAAAGCACAAAGCATCCTAAGAAGGCTTGTCAACGCGTGTGGTTCGAAAAAAAAAATGTAAAAATACACAATTATTTAGAAGTGCCAACAATAAAAGAAGACATCAATTTACAGCAAGCACTTAACACATCACCCCAATCAACTCGCCTCAAGCCTGCTGAACAAGTCAGGCAATGTGAACACACTAAAGAGGCCAGTCAGTCTCTCCAAAAACCTTAATGAGGAAGCTGTACCAACTACCCCCCCTGGCCCCATCCGGGGGCCACATTGATGGAACATAGGGTGAATTGGGTAGCAGGAGAGTAGGGGGAGTGCACACAGGTCACCGACTACAAGGTATTAGAATTAGTTTGCTGGCACAACAGCAACCCCTACATGTGTAACGACTAAAACCACAACACATGAAACAAACCTTGTGCTCGGATTGTTCCAGCTCGTCGGTGTCTGTGCGCTGGAGCCCGAGGGCGACGTCATGCGGCGGGAGCTGCGTGCGCAGCTGCGCCCGCCAGCGTCGCGCCGCCGCAGACCCGCTCACCGGAGCCAACTCCTCGCCCAGGCAGGACATGTACTCTGATACCTATTAAACATGACATTGAATTGAAAAAAAGTTCTAAGGAAGGCAGATGTTGTTTCTGTATGTTTTTTTTTAATTACATTATTTCTCTAGTGACACCACTGTTAATAATACTAACGTTTTAGTATTTATTAGGAATTTTTATCAGGAAAAGAGAATTGTGTTCATAACTATGCTCTTCAATGCCATAAATGACAAGCTGGCTCACTATCCCCTAACTTGGAAGATAAAAATTGGGAAAGCCACCTAACAAAGTCGCCCTATAAGTTTGTTGTGAGTGCTGTCAAAACTGTTGGAAAAAAATTATTGACTGAAACCTGTGATTGAAGAAGATAAACTCATACCAGACCACCAATTCGGATACTAAAGTCACCACTCCATCATTGAAAAATACACACAGGAAAGTAAGTAGACAGAATTAGACACTGGAAACTAATGAATATTGCGCGGATGTATTTCTTGATGTAAACCAAGCTCTCGACCAAGTCTGGCATGCCGGCGTTCTATTAAAATTTAAGAGAAATCTACCTCATAAACTGTACGAAATATTGGAATTGCACCTCGGAGACAGACACTTCACACACTGTACCAAATATTGGAATTGCACCTCAGAGACATACTCTCCACTTACAACTATATTATACAGGTAGGGGTTCCGCAAGGATCTGTACTAGTACCGTAGAGACTCCGAACTTCGCCTATTGATCCTGTCTTCGCCTAAAATCAGTTATTAGCAAAATCTTTCTATTTTGTGTGGCTACACATATTTTGAAAACGGTCATAAAAACATTTTTCAATTCTGGCAACATTACACCCAACACCTGCTACAAACTTTACTCGGATTCGTCAGTGTCACCATTTTTGTTGTTGTTGTGTACCGAGTGTCTGCGAGGAGGTCCCAAAGTATTCCTTCTACGAAGGCATCGCAAGCAGGTAAGTACCTGTTATTACGTTTACAGGTTCAAACATATAATCGACTTTTAATATACAAAGAGACACTAGCGGAACTTCAAAGAATCAAAAGTTATTTGAGTAGGCAATGTCAGGATATGTTTTGCAAACCGGTCGAGCCATAACTTCGCCTACCATTAGGGTTGTCACAGTATGTCTCAATTTTTTTTCTTTCTTTCACTGTGGAAGAGATTCTGATAAAAAATTTGCCTAATAATATTACCAAAATGCATTTTATTATGTATAATGTCTCCATTAATGCAGGCTTCTATTTAACTTCACCTGTTAGTGGGTGCGGGTCGAATTTTGCAAGTTAATTTTAAATCACTTAACGACGGAAAATTGAGCCGAAATTTTGCAGATTTTTGTGTAGTTCTGATGAATACAATATTGAAATTGTTACTTTACAGTTTGCTGTAAGGACGCGTAAGCGGTACGTGAGAGCACCAACACATCAACAGGACTTCATATCAAAGCAAGACGGGAAGGCCTAAAAGGTCTTATATCTACTTTTATTTTAAGTATCTACACTTGTACGTCAATTTTAATGCTAATAAAAAAATAATACACAAAAATTGACTTTTGACAACCCTGCACAAATTTTCAAGTTTGTATGAAAAATGCCCTTTTGGGTCACCTAACTTCGCCTGCCTTATAAATATTTGACAAATTGAGACTTAACACAATGCAGTACAGTACATTTTTACTTTTAAGAATTGTGCAGCATGGTGTGGCAATTGGAGATCATAGCATAATGTTGCCAAGAACAAAAAATTTGGTAGGCGAAGTCAGGGAACAGCGCCTTGACTTCGCCTAGCTAAGAAATATTTTTTTAAATTAGTTTTCACTATGGAAGAAAGGGTATTTTATTACATTAAACTATGAACAGTTATTTCAACTACCTAACTAAGGCTATATGAACATCTTAATATCTGTATTTTTGGCGTGAGATCAATTTGGGTATAAAATCCGGGCGAAGTTAGGGGTTTCTACGGTACCTAAGCTAACCCTTACTAGGTGACTGGCTCAAACTGTAGCCGACTGGATATTGGTACCAACGTACTGGATGTAAGATGGGCGTATAGCATCCTCGGCTACGTTCTCCACAAGTTCAATTCGATTCAGGTCCTTTATTGGTCTATTTGGTATTGGTCTATTTGGTCACTTAGACAAGTCAAAATATTTAAACAAATTTTTACTTATTCTATTTCGATCCAAGCAAAAATAGTCATCAAAACATGGAACAATATAATACAAATAAAAGACTACAAGTAGGTAGTAATTAAAACAAACCTAAAAAATAAAATCGTAAAAAATGTCATTGAGTCCAGTATAGCAAACAATCCAAAGGGGAGTCTCCAGTATAGCACCTACCTTCTCGGAGGTAATATTGGCTGGCCGTAGGATGTGCTCTGGCCCCTCTGACTTAGCTACCCATACAGTATTACATAAAAAAACATGGAGTACTATCTGCCACCTCTGCCGAAGTTGCATCTGAACTCCTTCAGAAGGCATCTCGATGTGATAAAGTTTTGATTAAAACAGTGAAGAGTAAAGGTCAGTGCCTCCAAATCGGGCAGGGCTATTCGCAGGTACGCCAAACATAGATTATTAACTAAAAACTCGTAGGTTTGTCAAACAGAGATTATTAAATAAGAACTGGGAGCGTCCTATTTGATTTCCTGCGAATAGATCTACCAGGCGGGACAGTGCTATTCGCAGGTATGAGGTATTCGTAGTTACGACGAACTGCACTATGAGAGCTGGTTTAAAAAAAAATAACCAGGGTTAAATCTTCTTTAATTTAACCCTAACCTAATGTTGAGGCGGCGCATGTCGTTTTTGTTACGTTTCGTTGAAAACTCACATAGTGCAGTTTGGATACCTGCATGCAGGTTTACCTGCGAATAGACATGCCCGATCGGACAGTGCTATTCGCAGGTATGAGGTATTCGTAGGTACGAACGGCACTAAGCAAGTTGGTTTAAAAAAAAAAAATTACCAGGGTTAAATTACAGAAGATGCGTCGCGCATCTTCTGTAATTTAACCCTAACCTAATGTTGCGGCGGCGCATGTCGTTTTTGTTACGTTTCGTTGAAAACTCCCATAGTGCAGTTTGCATAACTGCATGCAGGTTTACCTGCGAATAGACATGCCCGATCGGACAGGGCTATTCGCAGGTATACCTGTATGCAGGTATACCTGCGAATAGACACTTCCCTCCAAATCAGCCCATGTTACATACACTTTGGTAATAAATACTAGCTTATCTCACAATAATGGACTTTGATTAGATTAGGCCAATTGAAGTGATTACGAACATTATATACAGCTTAGTGTAAGTAAGTACATCTATCAACGCTATAGCACGTGTTGAATACATAACTCCACGGCTTCACCGAACACATTCGGGAACATTGCAAGTAGGAGAAATTTCTATCGATGTTTCAATCGAGCACGAGACCAGCGAGTGGCCATTCTTGCTCTTTTACAGCACGCTAGCGGCTAGACGTTTTGGCTCGCGTGCTGCTAGTCTTTGTTGACTAGAACGTTGAGCAGAACTAGTGCCATGCTCGACTTCCCTCGCTCTCACCTACTGTTCCAAATTATGTATGAGGCTTCCAGTGCGGCCCGCGAAATTCTTTCCATGTTGGAGCTTATCGCCAATCTAGGCAATTCTTGAAGAAACTATAAACTGATTTGGCAGGTAGTCCCCTAGCTCCGACTTCGACTGGAATAATTCCTTCTGGAACCCTTTCCTCACTACCTGGTCTACTAGATGGCAGTATTTGTTAGGTCTTTCGAGTACATGCTTGAATTTGTAAGCTTCGGGTATTCACCCCGACTATATGGCTGAAAGCCAGGTCTTTGATACAGTTGGGCCATCATTCAGTTGACCTCTAAGACCTTCCAAGCATGAAAATAACCACACGCACACACACCCTAATGCCCAGTGTTATAAAAAAAACAATAAGTACATTAAAAACAATTATAGAATAATTTAATGTAATTTGACAAGAGCAATGATTTATTTTATTGTGTCGAGCATGCAATTCTTATGATTTTGGAATGTAATATAATTACTTTTCAAGTACAAATCCAAAAGGGCACGATTATACTCGTACTGTGTGGGATTGGTACTTAATAAGAATAGCCCCACTGCATCTCTCCCCGTGCATGTCGTAAAAGGCGACTAAGGGATAAGCGGCCTGCAGACACCCCGGTCGACTTATGGCTTTCATGGAAGACATAGGCTGGCTGGGGAAGCTGGAGACTGCAGGGTTTTGCACGAAGGTCCCCAACCAAGCGGGATTAGTTTGCAGGCCTAGAGCCAACCCCAAACCAAAACAACAACAACAACAGGGCACGATTATTAGTGTGAATTTTATGTTACTGTTATTATTTATGGTTTATATTGTTGCATGGCTGAATCTAATATGTACCTAATAATTCTTTTTAATGTCAATTTTTATTTTATTCAGGAAAATAAGAATAGTACATTACAATCAGACAATTTCAGTATACAGCGAAGGAAAGAAATATTTATTACTGTTCTGTAGAAAATAACTAGATATAAATAAGATTTCCTTTTAATCCTTATATTTCTAATTTTAAGGGGGGTACTAGGCAAAACATCACATCATATTATCCTAACTATAGCCATATTTCAATAGATATAACTATAATTTATATGCTTATAGTTAGGTAAAGATACAAGGTATAATGTGTGATAGATTATTGTAATATAATCTTGTACATTCTCTGAAAAAGAAGTGGGTGAAAAGTGGTAAAAACAATCGAAAATTCATTTGCTATTAAAATCTACCCTCATTACAAATACGTCCATACAAAAAACGCTCGCGCATGGCAACGACCCAAAATTTTGAATGTTCAAAGATAGTTCAGTGAAAAGCCATTTATTCTGTAAGCGTTTGAATTTATTTAGATGATTCTTAGGCCCGTATACATAAAGAGTTCTCAGTCTTAGCTCGGCAAAAACTCGGTCTCAAGTCGTCATTTGGCATTCATAGACAATGCTTGAGACTAGACTCACAACTTCTACTCACAATAATCTCAGCTGAGCCGAGACGAACCCAAGTCTCGAAATATCACGACTTAGCAAAATCCTACGGCTCGAGACAGTCTTGGCGTTCCAAGTTCGCATCATTTGCATTATTAATCAATGCGAATGATTGAAAAATGGAACGCAGGCTGTCGGTTTGTTTGTATCGGGGTTTCTTTGTTTATTGGATCACGTAAAAACTACTGACTAATTATTTTTTGTAATGCACGTTCTTTAGATATAAAGGTGCTTAAAGAACTACCAAGGTATCGTGCAATAAAATGTCGACTAGGATATTGACTATTATTAGTAGGAATCTTACAAAACCAATCGAAGGCCATACATTAATATAGTACATACTTATAATTTTTCTCTGTGGTATTTTTAATTTGCAGGGGACTATTTTGTATTATGTTAAATTGAACTTTACTGCAGTAGACATAAAGGCAAATATCACATCATATGGCTAACTTTACCGGTAACGATGAGTTAATTTGTTTATGGTCTTTCTCTAGATTTCGAAGATTTCAGCTATAAAGTCAAGACAAAGAGGAGAAATTCATTGTTATATATTTATTTTTAGAAAAAAAAAAACAAAAGAATAGTAACTAAATAAGGATTAAAGGATAACTGTGCTGCCGGTCTGACCATCTGTTTGACAACCTTTCCTGCATTCATTTTTAAAGTAGGTACCTAGTTTTTCGACCTTCAACCCAAGGATATTGGAAGGGGTCTGGATGCGGCATACAAGCGCATCGGGTGGTCCGCTTAAAAGGCCACCTTGGTCGTCTTTACTGTTAGTCGACGTACGACCTCGGTCCGTAGTGGTCGCGCTCGGGTCGTGCACGTGGTGCCTCGCAACAAATCTTCTCGCCTAGATACGTATCAAATTGCCATCTAACTGTCTTACTCTGTCTCCATTCTCAGAACTAAACGTACATTGATCTATGAAGCGCTCGATCACTTACGCTGTTTAGATATTGGCAATACGTAGAAGAACTACTATCGCACTATTCCTTTTGCGTTCACGGCGTTTGCATCTGCACATCTTGTTCTAACACATTTTACGTGTGTGTGTGTAAAATTTTAGCTAGTGTGCATCTGTGAAAGAAGGCCTATTTCTACAGAAGGAAATATATGACGAGGGCCTGTCCATGAAAGTAACAAGTCGCTGCTTCAACCGCCCTTAAATATTATTTTATTGCCTCGCAACTGTCGAAAAAATTTCAGATATTTTGCTATCGCCTAAGTACTTAAAAAGATCAGTACATTGTTTGTCTTCAGAATGTGTTTCTGTTCACACAAAAACCGGCCAAGTGCGAGTCGAACTCGCGCATCGCTATGTCATGGTTAGCTCCACTCACGCCATCTATGGCGTGTTATGAAATGCTTCATATTAATTAAATGTCATGATTAGTTAAAATGCTTCACACTCTATTCGGTAGATGGCGCGCGCGCATACACTTTTTGCTTTCTTCTATGGGAGCCCGCGTGAATTTTTATTTTTTTCTTATTTTTATTATTTGTTGTTAAATAATAGGAATAATAGCACATATTATGTGAAAATTTCAACGAACTACCTATTACGGTTCAAGACATACAGCCCTCGGACGAACGGACAGACAGACGGCGTAGGCTTAGTAATAGGGTCCCGTACCGGATACGGAACCCTAAAAACCAAGTTAATATATATATATACGCATCGTTTTTGAACGATCTAACATTGCTCGTCATTATTTAGCAAGTAGGTATATAATGTTGATTTCAAATAAGGGTAAGATGTTATACTTTATCTCAATTAATTAAATATTACTTCTAAAAAAATATTACTTCAAATAATATTACTGCTTATAGGTTCAGAGATCAAATATTTTGGGGTAATTTCATATTATGGCAACACCATTTTTTCTGTGGTACAAACGCCGGCGAGCCACCAACAAAAAGGAACGGCTACACTACGCAGTAACGCGCAATATGGTTAATGGTTATATCCTTACCTTAGCGTCCACAGCAAAAAAAAAAAGAAGTTGACTTGAGATTTACTCAGGATTTTCTTGAGTAGGTCTCGGCGGAGACGTTGACGAGATTTAACTATGAATACGATTGAGTGCGCTCGGCCGAGTAAGATTTGAGAACGACTTGGCTGAGTTGAGCGTAAGAAGCGATTTGAGCACGCTCTATGTATACGGGCCTTAGTCTTATTGACTCTAAGCTCAATGAAGTATTTTTCGTATTAGGTGCATTTGTAAAAAATGGCGACGGACATAGCAAAGGCATTTTTGACCGATTTTACCACTTTTCAACCACATATTTTTAAGGGAATTTATAAGATTAAATTAAAAATAATGTATCACATTACACCTTGAATCTTTACCTAACTATAAATGATAGTTAAATCACTTGAAATATGGGTATGGTAAATACGAAGTGCTTTTGCCTAGTACCCCCCCCCCCCCCCCCCCCTTAATTTAAAAATTAAAATTGAAATTATTTTTTTTATTTTAATTATGGACTTCATTCAATTTGTGATATTTTTTTGATAAAACATTGTGGCTTTTCATAGGTTTTATGAAATGTTTAATTTATTGTTTGATTGACTTAACTAATTAGTGCCTTATTTGAATCTTGTACAGACTAGATAGCGCACAATGTTTACAATACACTGTCAACACCTGCCAGACAACCTCTGCTAGACAGGATTTCCTGGTATAGGCTCTGTATAAAATTGTGTATATAATATTATTAAATAAAATAAATTTGAAATTACCAGATCTCCATTTTTAGGAACTATTAGACTACTGCATTTGGTATGACTACGGCGGTTATGCTGTCATTCTTTTAGTAATATTTGCACTTACCAGATCTGTTGGAGCATTTGGAGGAATCCAGTCCAATTTCACAGGTTTGTCAGCAACACCTCGGATTTGAATCAGTGGAACTGAAAAACAATTATGTACTCATTTCATACGAAATCTAAATATAGGTACTTTATTGTACACCATTAATCTGTTGCATTCAAAAGCTATAAAAATGCTGATAGACGCTGACTTCCAGGCGTTTTTGCCACGCCTACCTTGACATAAACTCAAATATTTCGTTAAATTATGAAAAAATCATCAATAAACTCTTTTTTTACCCGACTATGGCAGAGCCAAAAAGGAAGGGTAATGTGGTTATTACATAAAATCAATGCATTGCCCACAAAACGATGTGAAACAAGAGAGTATTCACTTATTTAGCAGCACAGACTTTTTTTACTCCAGGAAAATCGAAACAGGCTCGAAATTTTTTCCGAATTTTTTCTAACCTAAATATTGACAATACCCCCATAAAATTAAATATATCAATGTGTAGGTAAAAGAACGCTTCCCCTAAAAGCCGGCAGCTAATGAAAGTGACGTGAATTGTGGCGGCAAAAATAACAAGACTTCAGAATATATTTTTTTCTGTTTGAGTGCGAAATCATTTGTAGGTGTTTGATGTCAGTGGAAAGGTTTTTTAACCCTCTGAGCAAATCCGATACACTCAACTGACCAGCCGAAATTTACCGCTGAGCAACAGCGATCTATTAATCGACTTGACGTCCGGAGTTGGTTTTTTATTTCTTACTCTGTCAGCTTTGAACTTAGGGCTATCTCTGTTCCTCTAATGAATACTTGAGTAATGAAAGAACGCAACAAAAAATGTTCGCAGCGATGGTGTCATAAGCGTGGTCCATGAAACAAATATTTGCATATTCGCTGGAAGTTCGTACCGTTCTGTGTGCGCGGTAAGTGGGTTCTGGTGAACGTTTTTTCAAGAAGATGTTAACAGAATTTGATGCTGTTCTATTAGAAATGTATTATAGTTATATTCTAAAATTAAAAAAAGATATGTTGTCGCTTTACGTATCAAGGTATCTTCGTTCTTTCCTTCGTACACCCATAAAATTTGATATCTAAACTTACCTATTTTTTATTAATTCCAATTGAAATCTAATTAACTCAAACCTATATCATATGAACGATAATTTTATCTAGATTGTAATGAGGTGCAAATTAATATGGGTCCCGAAGTAAATATTAGAGTTATGATTTTATAATTGAAAAGTGCGGAGAAAGTTGCGCGCGGGTACCTTTGGAAGTTTGCTCAGCGGCTTTTCAAAAAAAGTCGGAAATTTGCTCAGAGGGTTAATCACCTATGTAAAGTATTCTCTTGTTCTAATAAGAAAAATTAACTAAAACAGCACTAGACGAATATTTTCAATGCCGCCCATAGGGGCCACGCGGGCCCTTCGGAACGCAAGAGGTTAACGACATGGAGCATGGAAGATAAATTTTAAATGATAAGTAAATAAAAATACTTTGTTTTTTTCAATTGTGTACTTCTAAACAAGTAAACCCTCACATGTTTCACATTGTTTTGTAGCAAATTTCATTGCATATTAGGTGCAAAAGAGTTGATTGATTTACCTCATATATTTTAAGAAATATTTTCGTTTTGTTCAAGGTCGGCGTTCGTGATCGAGGCCGAGCCGTGGCGTGCCGAAAACGCCTGAAAGTCTGGGGTTTACAAGCATTATTATAACCTGGGAAGCAAACAGGTTAATAAAATGCGGATTTAATAAAACTACACTGTCAGTAATAATGTAAGTAAAGATTTCTTGCCCACAGGACTCACATGAGGAGTTCTTAGGTCTGGGAGTGCCGAGCAGCTGGAACTGCGCCCAGCCGGAGAGATGATCATCCGGCACGTCGTGAACGTCTGCACTGCAGTGGCACGCACGACAGACACGCCGCCAGAAGTGTAGATCTAGCCCAGGACATTTAGAGCCTGTCGCAAACATTATTTTCTAAGATTATGAAAAGAAAGTCAAAAGTATGTTTTAGTATGGATAGCACCTTGTCCGAACTAGGTGCCATGTACATATGGCAGTTTTCTCTTTTGATTGTGCAGGTGACACTGAATGAAATTAAAAACACAAGATTATTTCTCATAGCCATTTCAGCCGACTTTTAATCAGTGCGGTGGTACCAATCTAGGTGTGTGAACGAGCTGATTGCTTTATGATGACTTATGATTTAGGTTAAGACCCCTGAGCCCTGTTATCACTGCGACCTAATAAGATCTATTGTGATCTCTCACAAAGAACCTTCAACCTCTAAAGCACAGACGTATCTTTGGGTCATTGAGCCTGTTTTATCGTAACTATTATGGCCGCTGCTCTGACGAATTTGCTTCCCTTAACTCTCCTCCTCCTGTTCGCCTTCGCCAAACCTGCCATACTCTTGCGGAACACCCCTTTGTAGTCGACAGAAGAGTTTTTCGAACTGCATGATTCTCTAAATCGTTCTTGTGCCGCACTGCAAAGGTGTAGAATGGGCTTCCGGGGAATATCTTTCCCCACTCCACGGATTTTTAAATCGCAGGTTAATAGCCTTTCCCCAGCGACATTAGTCCACCTCCAAGACGGACTGGCACCCCCTCGGGAGTGAAATTGGCTGCGCCTGAGGCTTCGACCTCGGGCACAGCCACCCATTTCGGAAGCAATAAAACAAAAAGTTTATAGCTCAACCCACAAGTCGGATTTCCGCTATGAACCGAGTTATATCCTTGGGGTTGAGTGCCTGTATTAAACATGGGTTAAAAATATAACCCCCAAGAACAAGGCAGAGCTGTGAATGAGCAGTTCACATTCAGAGCTGATCGCTTACCGCAAGAGTTGCATGAAGCTCCGGCACCGCTGTCGTGACCGAGCCGAGCCTTACTCAGCTTCTCCCGCTGACTTTCGAGCTGCGATAGCCAGGCCGGCGCCTCCGGCGTCTCCACGCAGGACTCCCCCATCTGCTATCACGTTCAATGAGGCTTTTGAGAAGTTCTTCTTCTTCTTATTTTTAATTCTGATGAATAATCATCACAATTAAAAAGAAGTACATAAGTACATAGTTAATTAAATACCTCTTTACACCCAACCAAAGACATTCAAAGTAGACTACGCGGGACGGATCTCGGCGTGTCGTCGCCGCAGCGGGCGACCCGCCACGCGCATACACTATACAAGTACGGTGCGGGTGCGAGGGAGAACACCGACGAACCGCTGCGGCGGCGACACGCCGTGATCCGCCCCGCGCATTATACTAATCGTGATCCTATTAAATTAAGCCTAGTTCACATTAGTAGAGTTAGCGGTAGAGTTAGTAGGGCGAGTACTAAATAGCCCCTCACTCTACCAATGTAGACGCAATCGGTAGAGTACTAGAATTTGGTAGAGTAGAGTGGATAGCACGGTGGTAGAGTAGCTCTACTACTTTTTTCTCCCACCGCCTTTTCGCCTACTCTACTCTACCGGCTACTCATCCGCATGTGGACATGTTTTGACTAAATGGTAGCTTGCCGTGCCCACTTGCCCAGCCGACAACACAGCTCGCCCTCGCGCACCTGCGTGCGACCTGCGCTGGCAATTTGTTTCGGGAAGTTATCAGGAGTCATCCTCAAACACAATTTAAACTCTTTGTGCATCTTCTTCAGCGAGTTCTCTCAAAAGGAGTGCAGACGCTCCGTGCGTTTCTCTTCTTTTGATCCAACCTCGAGTCCACATTCGTTTCCTTTAGTTTTGTTCTTCTTCGAGAGCTAAAGTAATTTCCCCCAGCAAATCACCAGAAAGATTTATTAAAGAGTTTCTAACTGCAGAACGACGGCGGGCGATGCTCATTGTAGTGCTTTTATCTTACACTGCCTAATCTACTCTACCACCCTACTTTTGCGTGTGGACTGTGGACGGCCACTCTACCGAAAACAGTAGAGTTAGCAGGGCAAAAAATATTAGGTGGTTAGTTCACTCTACCGCTAACTCTACTAATATGAACTAGGTATTATTGTTACCTAAGTATAATATATAAGTCAATGCATATGTAAGACTAATTTTACTTCTTGTCTAGACCACCTATTCATACTTACTTACATGCTTACTTACTATACTAGTGTGACACAGGGTTGCCAGATGTCCGGTTTCAGACCGGACAGTCCGGTTTTTGAGGCTTGCTCAAAATAATGAAAAACCGGACATTCAAACGTCCGGTTTCTCTTCACATAACGCAACACAAATATTTATTTTGTTCTGAACATTTTAATAGTAATCTTACTGGGTTCTTCGGTATTGCATTCAGTTCGATTAATTCGACCACAATAAATTTCTGACTGCCTTTTATTTATTACTCTATCTCCCTTTAATTTTCAAAATTAAAGTTTATGAAACATTTTGTACCAAAAATCAAAGGCCCTTTGATGAGAAATGTCCGGTTTTTTCAACTGAGCCATCTGGCAACACTGCTTACAATATATAAAGAAAATGGCTGGCATCCAAGCCAAAAATTAATAAAAAAAAAAATATATAAAGAAAAGAACATGAAATGGCAGAAGGACCTGGCATCCAAGCCAAAAATTAATAAAAAAAACAAGACCTCTTCTCTTTCGTCTTTCGTTCGAGCGAGTGAGTCACCGGCACAGATTACCAATATTGGTCACCGGCAGGCAACAATACAAACCGCCTTTCGTCTTCTCAAATGGGAACACCAGAAAGAAAATAATGTGTTTATTTGTAAGTAGGTAGGTACTTACTTACCTGTTTACAGAATAACGGGTGTCCGACCGAACTTCTCGCCGTAAAGATATTAAAACACAACTAAACCACAGACTAAAATAAGAACCGTGCTAGGAACATCGACATCTATTTGCTAGGAACAAGGAACACAGACTAAATAAATAGGGATCACATTCACAACAGAGTACATTATATTAATAAAGATATCGATGGATTAGATTATTTAGATTATGATAATTGATAAAGAAAGCAAAGAGTTTGTATTACCTACGTCGCTGCGCTCCTTTATCTATGAGCGCAGCGCAGCGACGTAACACAAACTCTTTGAAAGAAGGAATCACAAACGCAGTGGTTTTATTCTCTTTGGGAATCACCTCTATTCTATAAACAGACAGATTGCTATTCTCTTTTATTGCTACGCTACCGCACGCACGCACCACCGCCCACCACTGTTGCCAACTGGTGAAATAGAAAAGTAGCTAGTTGAGAATCTGAAAGTAGCTAGAAGTAGCTAAATGTATTAAAAAAAAAATTACCTGTCCTTTGTTATGGTTTTTCTACGAATCGACTTATTTCCTCATACAGATTATATATTATTATACAGGCTATAGATTTATTTTATTAAACCTTATACAGGGTGTCCCAAAAGTCAACGTCATCCCTTGGAGGGCTGATAGGCCAGCTCAGGACTGACCAGAATATCACAATATGACCTTAATAAAAAATCGTTAGTTTTCGAGATATTTTGACTTTTATTAATTTTGTCAAAATCGACACCCTAGATCAGTTTTTCGAGTGCCACAGGTACAAAATTCCATATTCTAAGATTCTATTTTTTGTTACGCAACCCTGTATAGTAATGCTATTGATCACAGTTCAAAAAAGAAAAAAAAAATATCGTGCTATACCCCTAAAATTTTTTTTTTGTCTGATTCATAGTAATTTATTTTTTAATAGTCAATTTCGACCCTTCATACTGTAAAAAAAATTTACCAAGTTAAACTGGCAATTTATTTAAAAAAATTGCTCGTTTAGTGTGGTCTTCAAAATGGTATAACATTTGCTATATTTTGTTTTAGAAAAAAATATATTGCCATTTTAGTGCAAAAGGAGCTTGTTGTAAATGTATTTCAGTAATTAGTAATTTGAATAAAAACACTTGTTAAATTTAAGCGACCGGTATTTATTTAAAACTAAACAAAACACAAATAAACATCAAATAGTGTGTTCAAATTGCCTTCCACCAAGTCGAATGCAAGAACGACATCTTTTTAAGAAAGATCTTTTTATTAGTCTTGCACTTCCTGCCACATTTATTTGTTGTGCTGCTTCATTAATGCGGTGCTTCAATTCATTTACGTTATTTATAGGTTTTGCATAGACCTTCTCCTTTAGGTGACCCCAGTAATAAAAATCAAGGGGATTTAAATCCGGGGACCGGGGAGGCCACAAAATGGGACCAAGACGGCCGATCCATCTCTCTTGATAAGCTTGATCCAGATAATTTCTCACTCCTCGTGCATAATGAGCTGGGCAGCCATCATTTTGAAACCACATTGCCCTGCGTGTGGCCAAAGGCACATCCTCCAACAGATTTGGCAGTTGATTTTCTAAAAAATCAAGATAAATTTCCCAGTTTAGATTTTCAGGTAATTCAAAGGGGCCAATTACTTGGCCGTTGAAGATGTCAGTCCACAGATTAACTTTAAAGCGATACTGTGATCTTTCTTCTCGCATTGAATGTGGGTTTCCAAGTGCATAACTATGTAGATTGTGCATGTTCATGAAGCCATCTTTTTTGAATGTGCTTTCATCTGTCCATAAAATTTTATCTAAGAAATCTGGTTCTTCTCTATGTTTCTGCAGCATTGTTCGGCAAAACTGGACACGTTGTGCGTAGTCACGAGGAAGCAATGCTTGCACACGTTGCACATGATATGGGTGGTATTGATACCGTCGCGTAATTCTATTTACAGTAGATTTCGATATCCCTGTATGGCTTTCAATTGCTCGCGCCGATGTAGTCGGATCATTTTCAATTTCTTGTAAAACGTGCTCATCGTAATCCATACGTGGTCTTCCAATTCTAGCGCGATTGTGAGGCATTCTGCCTTCTCCATATGCCAGGTGGACATTTATGAACACGCGATGATCAGGATATCTCAAGGCATTCGGGTATCTTTCGCGATACAGGTTAGCTGCAGCAACACCATTGCCCCTGCATTCGCCATAAATGTAATGCATGTTAGCGTATTCCTGAGCAGTATACTGATACGGCATCGCGAGTAGTAACACGCGTATCAAAAGCGTAACAAAAACACAGAGACCACAAAAAGGCCAGGTCAGTACGTTATTATCTCCAATACAAGAAGTTCAAATCACTAGACATCAAGTAGGCAACACACAAGTCCAGATAGCGCACACTACAGAACGTGACGAAACGATGCACACGAAAATTGCATTTAAAGAAGTAGCGTAACATACTGCTAAATTACGGCGTCACTACCTTTCTCACTCTTACTCATGTCACTATCTCACTGTAAAGTCAAACGACGTTCCTCTAATTCTAAATTCAAACTACAAAAATTAAGCCGAATTTAGCAAAATTGTTTAAAAGTGATAGCCGGGTTCATTCGAATTACTAATATCTGAAATACATTTACAACAAGCTCCTTTTGCACTAAAATGGCAATATATTTTTTTCTAAAACAAAATATAGCAAACGTTATACCATTTTGAAGACCACACTAAATGAGCAATTTTTTTAAATAACTTGCCAGGTTAACGTGGTAAATTTTTTTTACAGTATGAAGGGTCGAAATTGACTATTAAAAAATAAATTACTATGAATCAGACAAAAAAAAAATTTTTAGGGGTATAGCACGATATTTTTTTTTCTTTTTTGAACTGTGATCAATAGCATTGCTATACAGGGTTGCGTAACAAAAAATAGAATCTTAGAATATGGAATTTTGTACCTGTGGCACTCGAAAAACTGATCTAGGGTGTCGATTTTAACGAAATAAATAAAAGTCCAAATATCTCGAAAACTAACGATTTTTTATTAAGGTCATATTGTGATATTCTGGTCAGTCCTGAGCTGGCCTATCAGCCCTCCAAGGGATGACGTTGACTTTCGGGACACCCTGTATATGTAAGTAGAGAAATAAAAAAAATAAAAAAAAAATCTTACTATTTCACAAAATATATATATTATATATTTATTCAATTTAAATATTTAAAATGTCTGTTTACATTTTAGTAAAGAGTGCGCCCAGCGCCATACGAAACGCGTGATAGATGACTGAAACTAATACGAAACCATCAAAATAATAAAATGCGAAGAGGTGACGAGATTTCCCCCGATTCCATAGACAATGCTTTCTATTCAAAATTCCCAGTGGGAAGTGTTGCAAGCTATAAATCTTTAATTTTTACCAAAGTAGCTAGAAAAGTAGCTAGATTTTTTTTGTAGCTAAAATGATTATTTTGTAGCTGAGTACATCCAAAAGTTGCTAGATCTAGCTATAAAGTAGCTAAGTTGGCAACAGTGCCGCCCACCCACACCGCCTCAAACAAAAAACAATTTTACTTTACAATAATATCTATCTATATATGGTGGGTGGGAGAGGAGTGTGAGTGATGGGGAGGGGCAGGGCTATTCGCAGGTACGCCAAACATAGATTATTAACTAAGGACTCGTAGGTTTGCCAAACCTTAGGCACTGGGAGTGTCCTATTTGATTTCCTGCGAATAAATCTACCAGGCGGGCCTATGCGAGTTACCAGGGTTAAATTACAGAAGATACGTTGTTGAGGCGGCGCATGTCGTTTTTGTTACGTTTCGTTGAAAACTCCCATAGTGCAGTTTGGATACCTGCATGCAGGTTTACCTGCGAATAGACATGCCCGATCGGACAGTGCTATTCGCAGGTATGAGGTATTCGTAGGTACGAACTGCACTATGCGAGTTGGTTTAATACGCGATGCATTTCTATAATTTAACCCTGGTTATTATTTTTTTAAACCAACTCGCATAGTGCTGTTCGTACCTACGAATACCTCATACCTGCGAATAGCACTGTCCGATCGGGCATGTCTATTCGCAGGTAAACCTGCACGCAGGTATCCAAACTGCACTGTGGGAGTTTTCAACGAGACGTAACAAAAACGACATGCGCCGCCTCAACATTAAGTTAGGGTTAAATTATGTATAAGGTGCGTCGCTCGCTACGCGACGTTTTTTGTTACGTTTCGTTTCAAGCCGAGTGTTTCGTTTCGAGCCGAGTCAACCCGAGCCGTAGGATCGCAGGATCCGCAGGAGCCGCCAGAGCTTTCAGGTGTCAAACCCGTACGCGCGCGCCTGCATGTATGCATGCATGCATGACTGTTTCATTTTCTTTCATTCGTCATTGTCTCATTCTCATTCATTTCATTCATTACCAAGTTTTCCAACCAATCATAGATTTCTTTCTTTCTTCGACGAGGACCAGAGATTTCATTAGGCACCTAACTGTTTCTGCAGTCAAGGGAAATACCAACTTTGTTTTTATTGTAATGCATATATATTTATGTAGACAATTCTTCTGCACTGCAAGTGTTGTATGAATAGAGTGATCAAATCAAAAGTCTAGTGGCGGTGAGTGAAGTGCGTCAATCGAGAGGTAGATGTTTGTTTAGTTTGAACTACCAGGCGGGCGTCGCCAATGTCATGTCGAATTGGTTATTATAGTGGTCTGCGGAGAGAGTGAGTCACGTTCTGGCTCTGTTTTGTGTGCAGATGTCGTCCGGGCGGCCGATCAAGTGCGTAGTGGTGGGCGACGGTACGGTGGGCAAGACGTGCATGCTCATCTCCTACACAACCGATTCGTTTCCCGGCGAGTATGTGCCCACCGTGTGAGTATTAACCTTAGACTAAATAAATAGTCCTAAAATAATTCTGAAGCACACCATGCAGGCAGGCAGATCTATCAGAGGGGGAGGGGGGGAGGGGTGGAAGGGGTCAGGGCTTGAAACCCAAACGGGGGTCCCCTCAGAAGTGACGTTTAGTAGAGCGTTTTGTAGGGGTTGGTGTGATAAATCAAGGGGTGGGAGTTAGTATAGCGTGGCATTCTTAGAAGATTTCTGATAGCTGGGACTGGTAGGCGAGGGTCTAAGGAGCTATTAGCAAAAAAAAATTTTGTGCGGAGATTGCCTGCTGCTTCAACGTTCGGAACCGGTGTAAAACTGTAGGTCCCTTCCCTTGCCCCTTACTAGGTGGTAGGCTCAAATTGTAGCCGACTGGGTTGGTACCACCGTACAGGATGTAAGATGGCCGCATAGCAATCTCGGTTGTGCTCTCCTCTAGTCCAGTATAGCCAGCAATCCAGGGAAGTCTCCGGTATGGCACCTACCTTCTCGGAGGTGATATTGGCTAGTCAGAGCATGTGCTTTGGCCCCTCTGACACAGCCACCCATACCGGATTACTTAAAAAAAAAAAGAGGGAAGGGAAAGAAATAAAACGTCACCAAACTAGTGGGAGGTAACAATGGGATTTGTGGAATGTCACTCGCTTTGCTCACCCCTCCCCCCGTGATCCCTGCTGTCCTTCGAACCCCGCTCCTTTTCTGGCTCTGTGGCATACACAAAATTCTAGGTGGAATCGGGGCAGTGCATCTCTGTATTGCATGAACTATCATCTTGAATAGTTAATTTTAGTGTGAAGGAGTGATTCTTGAATAAGTTTTTTTTAGTATGAAGGAGTGAGCTTACACCCGTTGACTTCCGAAGGCGCTGGGTGGCCCCAAAATTCAATAATCTAAAAATATAGCAATGAATTTTTCTTATTAGAACGAGTGAGAATGGTGGGCTGTACGGATAAAACCTTTATCTTTCTTATAGAACACACGGTTGTTGTTGTTATTGTCGACAGCTGCCGACGCCTTGACACGAGGCCGTTGTGCTCAGTAACCCGGCTATGGGCTCAAGCCAGTCGAGTTCTTCCACAAAACGTAGTAGCCCTTTGGGATACTTCCACGCTTGTGGGTCGCCTTTTTCAGAACTGAAAATCCACGAGCAAAATCTCTTCAAATGTCTACATTCCATGACTATGTGTGCGGGTGTCTCCTCTGCCTCCAAGCAGGCCCTGCAGAGGGGACCGTCTTTTATACCAATATCGTACAGGTGCTTTTTAAGTTGGCAGTGGTTTGTGAGTAGGCCCACCACCGTTATCAACTGTTGTCTCGTCTTCTTCAGCCAGGTCATGATTGCGCGAAAGGGGGTTGGTACATGTGTTTCTGGTACCATTGTCTTGAGACTTGAGCCCGCTTTGGGGAGGTCATCCGCCGCATCATTGCCATGACTTCCGCTGTGCCCCTTTATCCATTGTTTGATGATCTTGTTGTTCATTAACATGTCCTGTAGAGCCTCATGACATTGTTTAATTAGTCCAGAGGTGAGTGTCTGATTACCAATACGAATGCGCTATCGGTCAGTATTCTGATTGTGTAGTCTAACATTTCACTCCATTTTATAGCGGCAGCTGCCTCAATCAGACCCACGCACTAGAGACTAGCATTACGGTTCTTTTGATATTCAGTTCAGCTGATAAACATCCCGCACAGCATACTCCGTTCCCCATCTTCCGTTGCTGAGGTCCGCAGACACCTAGGCTGGCTGGGGTAGCTAGAAATCAAGAGGATTTGCGCGAGGTGCTTTTCCAAGCGGGACTGGTATGCAGGCCTAGAGCCAACCTCAAAAACAAACAACAACAACAGAGGTTATTGATCCGACTTGATTACTTTACGAAATATTTGAGTTTACGTCCGCGTGGGCACACCAAATTTCGCAAATTTTCGCATGGCGAAAATGGCATGGAAGCCAGCATATGCATAAGCATATTATTATTTATAATTCAGAAGCCATAAGTATAACTTCCGTAAGGAGTAGCTTCGATCACCACTAACCGGTTAGCGCGCACTAGCACTTTTTTCATATTCAAAACTTTAAGAAGCTGTTCGGTGTGAACACTGTGTCTCCTAAACTGGTGACGGGTTTAAGTCTGCCTGGGTCACCAGAACATTACTCGCTTATCCAAACGGTTGTCATCTCTGCGACTAATGTGCCCAGCTAATTGTCCTAACTGAACTATTGTACTTACATACTGTTGGTTATAGTTTTGACAACTACTCAGCGCCGATGGTGGTAGACGGAGTGGCAGTGTCGTTGGGCCTTTGGGACACGGCCGGACAAGAAGACTACGACAGACTTAGGCCCTTAAGCTATCCTCAAACCGATGTCTTCCTTATATGCTTCAGTGTTACCAGGTAACCGGCGAATTTAGCTCTCTTCAGTATTGATAGTAAAACAATAATTTGTAATATAAGACTTATTCAAAAGTGGAAACCTGCATTTCATAGAGGTACTTGTCTTACTACCTTACTTAGGGTTGCGTTAGGTACTACAAGATTTAAGAATAGCAAAAAAATTAACTAAAATTTAAACAAAACTGTCTCTGTTTTTATAATAAAACATAAAAAAGAGACAGTTTTGTTTATAAAACACATTTTAAAATTCCCCTGACTTCAGTAAACATTAATTTTAGTTCACTTTTTGTAACGGCAGTCGTGTTTTAAATTATTTTTTTTTATTATTTAATTTTTCTTTCATGCCTTGACAACATTTCACATATTTGGACAGTTTTAGGTACCCTACGTCACTCAGTATAAAGGATTCTAATATTACCACACACTTCTAAATCGGTAAAGCATATAGAAGTTATGGTGGAATAAAGAAACAAACAAGCAAATATACATACATAGTTTTTTTTATGTAAACCAACATGGGTGGCTGTGCCGAGAGACCGTTGATGCAGTCAACAGAGCCAAAATCACCTCTCCTCGCGAAACCACGCTCAGTTAGGCGCCATGCTAGCAGATTTGTGGACTGTTGCTAGGCTGTCTAGCCTGTAAATACGACATTTGAAGACATCCAGGTTACGTCTCGGGAAATACACTCGCCGGAAGACAGTTCCACACCCTAGCGGTGCGCCAAAGAAATGGTTTAGCAGTTGGCAGCTTTGATTTTGGTTTTTGGGGTGGTACCATATAATAGACAATTTTTTTTTACTGAATATCAATCAAGCAAAGCTGTGAGAAAAAGCTTGCACTTGAGAAAGTATGATATTATTTCTTATGTTAAACTTATTTTCTATTACATTTTTCCTATCATCCAAAACATGGACTAAAGTGCATGTTATTTTTATGTTAGGTTAGTGTAAAATTATGTAAGTAAGCATGTTTATACATTCGTTTTTATTTTCAGTCCGTCGTCTTATGAAAATGTGACCTCCAAATGGTATCCTGAAATCAAACATCATTGTCCCGATGCGCCCATGATATTAGTCGGTAAGTTGAACGAGAGTCCACTCTTAAGCCGGCTTTCCACTGCAATGCCAAGACACGCATGGACATGAGTGCGCTGATCACTTTGTATGCGTTTGTGTGGAAGCCTTTCCATTGCGGCGCACAGAAATGTTTTCATGTGTATGTCGTTACGAGTCACAGAGTGCATGTGCGGAGGATCTCTCGGCGAGCGAACACGAAGTGCACATTTTCCATGTGCGACGCCTTCCTCTACCGCGCAATCTGCCATATCGACCCTTTGATGAACAATGTTGTAAAAGCCATTTTGGCCAAAATAACTTTTTGATGCAGACTTACTCAGTTTTTTTAGCTCTATCGATTTGTGATTTTTCATATTCGCAAAAAAAATTCAGAAAATGTTGTAGCCTAAACACATATTTCTTAAAAATTATTCTGTAAAAACAATAAAATTAAAATTAATTGCTGTAAACTCCATTTATATTGTATAGTAAAAGACAGGGTTCCATATAGTAAAAGACAGGGTTCCAAAATAATAAGGTTTCCCATAGTTTAAAACTTGTAATCTAGGAGCAAATGAAATTCGGGCCTTCTTGCAGTAGAAATTTAAGAAATGTAGTATTGTTCTCTTAGAAAAACTATTATTTTAGCTTTATAACTATTAACAACAAGAAATCTTAAAAATTGATGTTATATATAACGAAGTACGTATAAGTAACATCAACTGGGGCACTTTAAAATCAAGTATGACTTTGATTGTGGCTTTGTAGTATACAAGATAATAATTTTTATGTGAAATTATTAGCTAATTGATGTTTTGGAGCTTCAGGTAAACATTAGAGCCCTAATTGAAGTTATACTAGATGTAAAAGTCACCCCAGTTAAAGTGCATACAGCACGTGGAGTGGTCTATAGTGCAGCCATTCTCAACCAGTGTGTCGCGACACACTTGTGTCCCGAGAATTTCTAAAAATTTAAAAATTTAGCCCTATCGCGTGGTCGCCGCGATGTCGTGCTTTTTACAC
The DNA here is from genome assembly GCA_946902875.1 of Nematopogon swammerdamellus. Classification (NCBI taxonomy): domain Eukaryota; kingdom Metazoa; phylum Arthropoda; class Insecta; order Lepidoptera; family Adelidae; genus Nematopogon; species Nematopogon swammerdamellus. The sequence goes on from OX336344.1 coordinate 12,241,237, forward strand.
CGAGAAGCGCTAATATGGTGAAAAGCACAGACGGAATTAGTTTGGGACAAGTTATTAAAACAGTAGTTTCCATAATAATTACATAAAAGTTCGCCCTGTAAAATCCAGGGTCTTTGGAAAATTGTGTGCAGACATGGGCGCGGATCACAAAACTTTCTTGTATCACACTGAGATTCGTTGGCTCTCGAAAGGAAAAATTCTCAAGAGAGTTTTGGAATTGAAAGATTACTGCAATTTTTTTATGAAGAAGCAAATGCTCACCCAGAGGCAGAAAATCTCAGTAACCCTATTTGGTGTGCTAAGCTGGCTTATCTATCAGAAATTTTCAATAAGCTGAACTTGTTAAACACGAGCATGCAAGGACGCAATGAGACAATAATATCAGCAAGTGGTAAAATCAACGGGTTCGTGAAAAAAATTATGCTATGGAAATCAGCAGTAGAAGTGGATGTTTTACGTTTTTACCGTTTTTCCAGCTGCTCTAAGTGCCTCAAGTAGCTTGAAAATACATGAAAACAATGAATTAAAAGAAAATATAATATATCATCTGTCTGATTTACAAGAGGGAATTAAAAAGTACTTCCCATCTATGGATACCAGCGCTTGGGGGTGGGTTATTTCACCCTTTGGACTTTCTGGCGATAAATAAGGCAACAGAGTTAACATATGCACAAAAAGAACAAATGCTCGAAGTATCGTGTGATACAAACCTAAAATCGAAATTCAAAGATGTACCCGTAGATACATTTTGGATCTCGATAAAAAATGAGTATACAGAGATATCAGATATAGCTATTACTATTCTACTACCGTTCGCAACGTCATACTTGTGTGAGGCTGCATTCTCCGCACTGAAAAACATAATATCAAAAACAGATCAAGACTGCTCAATGTGGACAGTGAAGTGAGAGTTTATCCAAAACTCGTCCACGTGTAGAAGATCTGTCTAAAGGTCGTCAGGCTCAAGTATCACATTAGAATCTACCAGCCTAATGTTTAGTGTTCAAACTATTACTTGTATTACTTAGTTAATTGATATTAATCGTATACGGGTGTTAAAACGGCGAGTGCATTTTTTTTGCCAGCACAATCCTCATGTTTTTCCGAGACAAAAAAGCAAATAAAGTTTTTCTCTAAAGTGGCTAGTTTTCGAGATATGAATTTTTAAAATGTATGTTTTCGTCTAATGTAATTTAACGCGTTGTTGCCGCTCCGCACCCTCCGCCTGCCGACCTCCAGTCCTCCACTCACAAAGCTAACCCCCGCCCCTCCCGCCAACACCTCCGTCCGGGGCGCTCACTTCTCACCCGCTTTTCCCCCTTCCGCGCCGCCCTGTTGTCATTAGATCATTTTTACACTAAAATATTCAATTAGTTTGTATGAAAACTGTAACTTTTTATTTAAAGGGAATTCAGAAAAAAGTTATTTGACTTTTTTGTTACTCTTGATCCCAATAATCATTTCCTAAATTTAATGTACTCGCCGTTTTTACACCCGTATATGCTTCCAAAATCTCTAATTGTAATACAATTATGTACCTATCTACTTGTAAGACTTGTGTTTTCTTTGAGTGTGTCGCCAGTCTAAAAAAAATCTTCAGATGTGTCGCAGAGGAAAAAAGGTTGAGAATCCCTGCTATAGTGGATAAGTTATACTGGAAAGATCCGTGGATACATCCACGCCATTCATGTATCCACGGACGCTCATATATCCTCAAGAGTTTGTGGCTATCGTGGTCGTGCATATACATGCGAGGCAATGGGAAGCCGACTTTATGTCCAATTGCGGTTAGCATAACTTAATAGATTAATTCTTGGAAATGTATGACCTCTTCTTCTGTTGTGAGATTAGTGGGACCATAGACAATTAGAGGATAATTCTGCTACACACAATTGGGCCTTAGCTGTTATACCAAAATACTCTATTAGGTATATTAAAAAAAAAAACATTCGCCATAAAAAAAAATTATGTGCACTTTCTTAGAGAGATACTTAGTTGTAAAATAAGAGGTACCCAACATGTTACCAATATGACCTTAGCGTACATTTAATCTTTTCAATCATATTGTTCTGCATTACTGCGGTATTTAATTTTCACAAAACATTTCATAAAAATATTTATGAATTCTAACAGCTGTATTTATTCAATCTGCAGGTACAAAAATAGATCTTCGTGATGACAGAGAAACATTAAGCATGCTCTCCGAACAAGGAATGTCTCCTCTCAAACGTGAACAGGGACAGAAACTTGCAAACAAAATTAGGGCTGTAAAATATATGGAATGCTCGGCTCTCACTCAGCGCGGACTTAAGCAGGTGACAAATTGCTCATTCCCTATTAGAAACTGTTTTTTTGCAGTTTTTCTTTTTTTTATGAGACCTTATAGTTGGGTACATTTCCTACTAGGTACATACGTCCATTTCAGTGTTAGCCAGTTTGTCCTAAGGGAAGCACCGACAAGGCACCTACTTCATCAAGGTCTGATGGGCTGACATCACGGGAGTGTAGTAGCCGTTGTGTTAGGCAACCATGTCAGGTTACATGAAAAAAAAATCATACCCTGTATTTAGTGCGGTGGTATCCAGACTGTTAAACGCTACCATCTAGTAAGGTAAGGGAAGGAACCTACAGTTTTACGTGGAATGGGAATGACAGCCAACCTCATCAGATAGTTTGTTCATACAACATAGTTAGTCAGGGAGTTAACGCCGGTGGGCCCGTAGAACTCTGAACACCTACCTACTCACAAAAATCTTGTGAGCAACCAAGAATAGTATGGAATCACTCGGAAGGAGAATGAATACCTTTAAAATGTATTTTAAGTGCTGAATCAGATAAATGAATAAGCTAGAAAGCAATATTGCTACCTTCCATTAACTAGTATACCACTCGGGGCCATAAATTTGTCTGCAGCACAGATTGTGATGTGATGTTGGGACCGATATAATTTTCAGGTTTTCGATGAAGCAGTGCGAGCGGTACTAAGGCCAGAGCCACAGAAGAGACACCAACGCAAATGTGAAATTATGTAAACCTATACTATCTACACTTACATCAACGACAATCGGAGATTTTAATGAGGCTCCCGATGACAACAATAATCACTCAGTAGCATTTAATGAGACGAATAATATGCAGAAATCTCATCTACATAGTTATAGGCTAACAGACTGTAATTAAAATAGGCATTTACTAAATGTTTAAAGCTTAATCTTTTATATAAGGTGAACATACTTTTGTGGACTTACAGGCTCGTCATAATGTTTGATCGTGGCTTAAATCTATACTCAGCCAGAGGAGAAGGTAAAAATTATAATAGAATTATTACTTAAAATAATGGCCAAGTAAAATTCAGAATATCAAAAAATATAATTTAAGATGATTTGTGTTGTGCATAACAAAAGTATATTTATTATTGTGTTTTAAACTTCTACATTGTATTGCTAGCGATTAGTTTATTTCTTATATCTTTAACATTTGATTATTACTGATATTTAGGCTTTAAGAGTCAATGAGAGTAGTGCGTAGAACTAAGTGCGGAAACGGCCCACCAAGAAGAAGAATAAGAAGAGAAGAAATAATTTTTCTACAGTATGTGTTGAGATTTGGAAAAATAGCGGCGTTGCTTGCCATTTTAAATTCTGCCATATCGCCAACACATGAAACACATGATCTGAGAATAAATTTAGTCCAGTTAATGTGAAAGTTTTCTTGAATCGTGCCTCAAATCTCCATGGACTCTCAAAGTTGATGAAAGGCTTAGGAACATGTATTAATTATGTATCTACTCGTAACATTTATTATCTGTATATTATTTCAATAAGTACACTGAAGACATGTATAATGTATTATGTTATGAGTTCTTCAACATAATATCCCCTCGTGTGCGAGCGGACCCGATTAGCTGTCAGCCCTTGGGTGCGGCGCCATTTTGGCCAAAATAAATTTTGGTCAAAATCGGGTGCGCTCTGCGTTTTTGGCGATATTTCTAGACTTTTTTCTTTTAAACGTATATGAAAAGGTTTTATTTTCCAAATGTACATAAAATTTTCTATAATTTCATTGGTAATGTGTTTAACACTATCATTATTAAACTGGTTTAAAAAAATCAAGAATTTTCGGAACGGTTTTTGCCTAGGGGGTTACCAAAATTACGATACTTTACGAATAAATCGTTCCTCAGCGCCGAGAAACTATTGTAAATGAAGATTACTTACCCTTCCATCGTTTTTCACAAAGAAAACACCACAAAATCCACAAAAACCGACTAAAAACACGAGGCGCACACGTCACCGTCCGCGAACGCGAAGAAACCAACTGAAGATCGCTTGTCAATAATTATTTGACAGGACAAGCACATAGAAGTGTGTATTTTTAGGTAGCCTACTCTTTCATCAATTACTAGACATTCGTTAGAAGAGTTAAGAAGGATGTTGCACGTTACAATAAATTATTTGTATGAAGTCGTCCGAGCCGCCCCGCGGGGGCAGGTCGCACTACCGACACAGCAAATGACACCGCCCCCGCGGGGCGGTTCGCACGCCAGGGGATATTGATTTTATTATAACAATTTCATGTTTGAAACAAATCAAATAAGTTAATGTTGTTATTACGGAATATAATCATATAAAAAACGGAAACACCAGTGACTTTATATAATGTGTTGTGTTGGATTATTCAAAATGAAGTCTTCAAAATAGTTTTGGGTTTTGAAAATAAGCTATCAATATCATAATGTAATTATTTAAATTAAATCTTTGTACATATTTGGAAAAAATATATACCGAGAATGTGATGTGGGTCTAGCTTATCAGTGCTTTTCTGACACATGCTGTAGATTTTGCGTGGGCAAGCAAAAATTAGAGCAACATTTTAAGAAATAAAAACATTCAGTTTACATAAAAATTGCCATTTCACTGTGACATTCAGACACATCGATTGTATTTGTACAAACACCACATGCTTAGGTAGGTACATAAATATAAGGGATAGTGTTGCTAGCCCTTTCCTTCTTGCTTGCCTTTGTGAAAAGTTTTCAAATAATGGTATAAGTCTATTTAAATACAAGATCTTACAGGTAGGAGGCCACAGGTACCATTCTCTCGATATCTCATTATTTATACTCCACTTAAAGCGCAAATAAGAATCAAAAGGTCAACTTTAAAAGAAATTGTTGAGTTATTGGTAAAGATAAAAAATCTGTAAAAATATAAGTTATGTATTGGTCTTTATGAACAAACATAGCTAAAAAAAAAAATATTTTACTGCTTTGGAAAGGTGTTAAATAAATCTAAAAAAATAACGAAAATTACGAAAATTGTACTTTCAAGTTAAATTCTCTTGAGAAGCATAAATTGTTTCAATACAAGACCAGAAAAATATACCAGCGAATCTGCTGGTATGCCATCTACTGAGCGTGGCTTTGCAAGGAGAGGTGCATTTAGCTCTGTCGACTGCACCATTAGTCCAGTGCCACAGCCACACATGCTGATTTTCATTGAAAAAAGCTTTAAATATAATTTTGCAGGCATTAATATGCACTTGGTATTAAAAAACCTATTCATAAATTTTTATATTATTTTTATGTTTCAAATTTCAAGGCCATTGTGAGGCACCTCAAACCTTTTCATAGAAAATAGATTTTTTTTTGCACGGCCAAGTGGACCATGAAAGCATCGTTGAAAAACCTATTCCATTGCGGCCTAATGTAGTATAATAATGTAGAGCAGTGGATCCCAAAGTTGACTGGATCGCGACCCATCTAAAAATAATCTAAATTCAGTACCCATCCCTTACCTAACGAGAAAAAAAGCAGCTTTATATTGATGCTGCAGCATTTTTTCGTTAATACATAGTGTAACTAAGCGAAGGACTGTTAAATAAAAAAATAAAAAAAACATTCAGTTGTAATTGAAATATTTTATTACTTATTTATTAAATATAATATGTGCCGTAACTGTAACCGTTCGGCTGCCGGGCGAACGACACGTCCCGAACAACAACATGTTGCGACTGTCGTCCTATCGGTTTCAGGGCCCACCCAATATCCGCTCGCGACCCACGTGGGTCGCGCCTCATACTTTGGGAAAGGCTGATGTAGGGTAATTTGATAATTGAGAATTATTTGTTTCAATAATTACATAATTATTAGCGACAACGTTTTGCTTTAAAGATTTGAGGTCATACATTTCGAAATTCAATTAAAATACCCCATGAAAATCTACAGCACAAAACTACATTGATGTAGTTCAGTGCATACTACAATATGACAATATTAACAAACGCATTTCTTTAGGAAGGCTCTTCTTCAAATGGCTGAAATTAAACTATTGAAATATAATAATGTCGGTCAGTCAGTCCTTAGAAACCAACAAATATATATAATAATAATAACATATAATTTTTTACCATAGAATAACTTATTCGCAACCATTTTTCCCGTAAAAACAATTTGTCTACTTATTATCTAATATTCGATTTTGTTTGATTTTGAGTACTAATATTTTAATTGAAATTTTCATAAGTGCTTATTTGTTTTGTCAACTACTCCTTGGCAGTTATTGTCTTCTTTAACTTTGAACTTCATTATTGTATTGCGGGCTCTTTTTATTGACTTATGTGCAAAACGAGAATGAGCCCCACTATAATCAATACTCGAATAGCAAATTGAGTTCTGACCGTGTTTGGTGCAATGTAATAAGGAAGACATACACATTGTCATTATCTACTATAATGAGCTTCGCTTGTAATAGTTGTTTAGTTATAGTTTTAGTTTGACCCTACTAAGATGTTTGTCAGACACAAGAGTAATTGTGACAGTATTCAGTGAGCTTCGGTATTTCAACGTCCACTTAGTGTGGAAAAAGGAAGGTTATGTGATAGATTCACCATAATCACGATAACCGTCACATAATATTATTCCTGCCCTAAGTAGGAGTTGAAATATGGGCCCTATTCCGTATATATTTACTGCATTACTGAATACACATATAGTAATTTCTTAAATGGTCTTCATATTTACAAAATATTCTAGTCAATGATTCAAGGTGTTGAGACCAAATAATATGTGTTATTTATTTCTGATGAACCACTTTGTCACTATATCATATAAATTAAAGGTCTACTAATTAAAAACGTTGGAGATTTGATGGTCATGCATCATGCATGACTCACACTCACAGAAATAAATTAAACATTTTGTGTCTCTTGAGTACTTTATAAACCATAAGTATAGCAGAGTTTGATGTGTGATTTTTATCCTAATGATTTTATTTTACCGCTATTAACGGTAGAAGGAGTATGTATTTAGGGGAAACATTTTGCTTTTTTGATTTGAATTTTCAAGACCCATAAGGCAGGTTTTCCAGTCACACTGGCTGAATCGGTGAATGTGTATTATTATAATGTAGCCTATAATGTCCTAGCTACGCTGTTCGCTCAGCGCGGTGCAAACGTCAGGGCACACGCACCTCTACTGCTAGTGAGCATTGCAGTGTCACGCCGAGCGCACGTTCCCATCAGTACAGTTGAATTGAGAATTAACACCGGGCGGATAATTGGTGGAGATTGTTAGTGGGATGCTTCATACAAATTTTTAAGATGTCCCATAAATCATTTCAGTTTAAATAAATATACAATTAAAAAAAGTATTAGGTTTTTTAAAATATTTTTATTGTACATATATTTGATGGAAAATAAAAAAAAAATCTTTTCAACAAAATGCACTACGTGGCGATCGGCACAAGACTAAAACTAGTTTGGGCTGAAAGGTCAGCACGGAGCAGCTACGCGTCAATGTCAGCGTTGACGATCAGTTTTACTGGAAAATCGACCTAAGTTGCTACAATGTTCTCTCACTTGCACATTGCATGCAACCGAGCATGCAACTATGATTGTAGCTGGAAGACTGATTGCAGATAGCAGAAACACATAAAAATATATACGAAAGCTTTATATAATGGTGTGATGTATTTATATGCTAATGTACCTACCTATATAATTTCTAGCCAACCGTACATCTAATGTAGTTAGATGATTTTTTTTTTATACAAAGTGCCACATTTGGCGCCGGCCCACCCATAAGGTGTCTAACGATGCCCTTTGGACATTGGGACATTCAAATTCGAGGGTTGCGAATGCCATGCCGGTCTGACAGGTGCATATGCCCCATAATTTAGCCCCCTCGGATTACCACCTTTTTCCAAATAAAAAAAAAACACTTAGGTGGCTCGAAATTTTCGACCAAAGAAGAGGTAATAGCCGCAGTAAATGAGTATTTTGACGACCTTCCGGAATAATTTTTTTTCGAAGGTATAAACAAGTTGCAGGTCAGGTGGAAAAAGTGCATTGACCTTGATGGAGACTATGTCGAAAAATAGAAATTGATTTGGACCCACTTTTCTTTCAATTTCATGGTCGGGCTTAGAAGTTTTGGATCCACCCTCGTATAATACTGAACACAAAAGTAACTTTGTTTTGTAGGTATTAACTACTTACTTAGGATAGACAAAAAAATCGACAAAAAATAATACATATGTATGAATGAGCGCTGCTTTTTTATGCAATAAAAATGTCTATAAAATTAAGTATTATGATTATTTATGTGTGTGTTGATATTTTACTTTTAATCTAGGACCATAAAAACTTTGTATATGCCCAAATAAACGTCTAAAATTTGTATTTATTTTTAAAAAATAATAATACATTTATGATAAGAACTCAATTGTTTCATTCAATTCCCAACGTTATTTTCTTCTTTCGGAAACCAAATGGACAAATTGAGTCATGTGACTCATGATCATGACATGAATGTCATCATATCATTAGGATTACAATTAGAAAGTACCTACCTATGCAGTAGTAGTATTATTACCAACAATGTAAAATTTTGCCTAAGGAGTAGTTGGGTATTTGGTAAGACAGCGGTTCTCAAACTTTTTTGGTGACGGAACCCTTTTGGAAAGCGAAATATTTAACGGAGCTCTAAAATAAACAAAAATTAGTTTTGTGCATTCTTTATTAAATTAATCATATTACAGTGTAACAGTTACTTACATAATATTATTTTATAATATAGGAGAAAAACAATAATTAAATATCTAATGGGAGGTATGAAACTGTGACGCCTTGACGTGACGTCTGCGCAGCCAAGCTGAATCGAGCCAGAGAGGAGAGGTGTATTTTTGATTTTTTTTCTCGTATTCTCGCGGAGCCCCCACAGAGGGTCCGTGGAGCCCTAGGGCTCCGCGGAGCACACTTTGAGTATGGCTGTGGTAAGAAATGCAAAATGTGTTTGTTTCCTTAATTCAACTAAACTCCATGTTTCAACATTTTTATAAAAAAACCGACTAGGACAGACAAGCATAGACATAGCAATTAATAAAAAGGAAAGTTCATCGAATGCTGTAGTCGGGCATATCTATTCGAACGATATCTACACACCTGACCATTTTCGATCAACTGACTATTGTTGAACAACACTTGACTCTCAGTGCACGCATGTGAAATGACCTACCTCTTTGATTATTCCACACATTCAGAGTGCTGTTGAAAGACTATCTCCTCAAATCTTGAACCTCTTCTCCTTCCTCTACGTCTCTATTTTCCTGAGTTGGTTACATAAGTTCTACAATCAATACAAGAGTCTGAAGAAAAACTATTTTGAAAGTTTGGAAATATGATGGCGACTTACGGCTGCCATTTTGAATTCTTGAACAAATGTGGTAAGTAAGTAGTACTTATCCTTTGACACTCGCAAGTCGCACGAGTGAGACTAATCTAACGACACCTCATGTTAATCCATGTATTTGTAATCCATCAAGCCGTTTAGGCCACAGGGCGTAACACAGAAATAGACATACCTACTTACCTATTACATACACACACTCGTAAAGCATAATCCCCCTTTTTGTTTCACGCAGTCGGGTAAAAAAGTGTAAGCGGGTAGAAAATGCCATAGGCATTAAGTATTACCCTATGTACGATTTTATGTGCATTAGTTAAAAGTTATTTATTTTTTATTTCATTCGAACTTTCCTCCTTTTTTCGTAGTTGGGTTTTCAAAAAATATTTTATTCCTTTTAATTTTAAACCATTAGGCCGATTTAACCAATCTCGGTTAAACCATTTGCCCCCTCCGCCCATATCACAGAATATCTAATCCCATGCGCTCAGCGGAATGGGGAGCGAGGACGGGGCGTCGCGAGATAAGGCGGGGGCGAGGCAGTTTCCTCTTTACTAGAGCGGGATGGAATTCGCCACAAGGCGCTTACGATAAAACAAAGCGAAAGCGAATAGGGCGCAAATCGTTTTTATTTTATTTAGTATGAACAATTTTAACTTTATGAATTTTTCTATGCGCACGTCGCTAAAGAATATAAATTTGTATTTGGAGAAAAAAATATACATTTATCATTTATATTTTTATAATAGAGGCATTCTCTAAAATAGAGGGACGTTTCAATTTTTTTTCTATCGAGCGAAGTTAATAAATTTGCTGTTTCAACAGCTAGCGTCAGTAAAGATGATCCTGTAAATTGAAAACCTAGAACATTCCCTACGTTTAATAATTAAACGTAGGGAATGTTCTAGGTTTTCAATTTACTCACCTATGAAAGGTTATAAATAAGTAAATAATTATTATTTACTTATTTATAACCTTTCATAGGTGAGCATCAATTCAAAGGTACAGATGACCCGGGTTAGATATTCTGTGTCCCGGGTGGTAGCCTCTTAACTGTCCGTTGACATTTCTCATACAGTTGATAAAATATAACCCAATAATCGACGATACAAAAAATATTGCTTAAAGTACTAACTACTATAAGTGTGGTGGTACCTATATTTTTTGAGGGATGAGGGGTGTCATTTTCAAGCTCATAACAATGATACCTACCCATTTATATTTAGCATTCTAGGAGATGAATTGTCAAGAATACTTTCTTAGTGCCCACCTACGGAACTCCTATGCAAAATTTCATTATTCTAGTGAGACCCACCGGTTTAGGTTGTGTGTTGTATGTATGTCAGGTTTTAACCCCCGACGAAAAAAGAGGGGTGTTATAAGTTTAATGTGTGTGTATGTGTGTATGGGTGTCTGCTGTGGCATCGTAGCTCCCAAACGGATGGACCGATTTGGATGCGGTTTTTTTTTTTTATTAGAAAGCTGGTTTAATCAGGATGGTTGTTAGCTATGTTTGTATAATCAAGTAATAAAAAAATTAATTATCTTGTAAAAAATAATTTCCGTTTACTTAAAGGATTCGTGGGACCGCTAAGTAAATAAAATATAAAAACTGTGCGCTGCGCGGGAATTTACTTAGCGGTCCCCCGGCTCCTTTAAGTAAACGGAAATTATTTTTGACTTTTTTAAATGTGTAATTTAATTAAACTTTTTTAATTGTGGCATCCATTATTTTATTATTTTTATTAATACATATTTTTATTCGTAGAGTATTTCATTATGAATTTCTGAATCACCCAAAATGTTAACAGTAGGTTATAGGTACACATGAAAATAAGTAAGTCATTAATGCTTTATAAATAAGGATATTTATTCTTGAAACATCGCATATTTCACTAGGATTATTTATAATACACAGTTGATGTAAAATGTAAAACAACAATGGAATATTTCCACATAACAGCATATTGTAGGTGTGGTTTGCACACAAAAAACAATTAGGTTCCACGATGGGGAAATCTCTTTATTTTTTTTCTACAAAAAATTATTGTACAGTGACCATGTGCAATAATGTACCACTTTCACTTTGACATCAAACATTTATATAATTTTAAACATTTGTCATTTCATTATCTTTTGAAGACGTATTTCACAAACATAATGCTATTTACCAAAACCTCAGACGGAAACTTGTTTATGGAAACTGACACGGTTGGCTACATCACCTACAACAGTCATGTCAGCCCATAACACCGGGTGTACTAGGTGCCATGTCAGGGCTTCCCTTCATTTCATGTCGGCTAGACTGAACTGGACGGAAAACACGAACTATTTACATAGCCGTTTCGACCGACGTTTCATTCAGTGCGGTGGTACCAACCCGGGCGGGATAAAAAGGGAAGGGAAAGGACCTACAGGTTTACGTAGAATCCGAACCACAGTCAGCCTCCAACGGTCGCGCGGCCACCCATCCAAGAACTGACCGCGCCCAGGGGTGCTTAACAATAGTCGACCGACCGCACCACTGAGCAACCGAGGCTGACAAGATATAGCATAAATTACAGCGACAGAACCGACACTATACAATACTATACAAGCTGTTGCAGATTCGCAGGATCAATAGAAATAAATAATTTTTCTGAATTTAGCCTGAATAAAAAAATACGAATTTAATGTAAAAGCATCCTATCGTCTAACTAACGCAATCTGGCAACTTCAAATTCGGGCGGTGGCGCCGTCTGTGAAGTATACTTTCCATACATTTCTTTTCCTCAGTAAACTACAAGGATTATCTTGTTGAAATTAATCTAGTGACGGCTGCAGAAGCCCTGAGAAATACCACAGATCACTCAGTGATGCGATCACTTTGTCAACATCTAAATCCAATTAAAATACAAAGATCTCATCAACATCCACTGCTTTATGATCAATCTTGGCCATAAGGTAAGTGGTGCTGCACATTTCCGACACCTAGCTCTGACGACAGCTTTCTCTGATCTGTGAGGTAGATTCAGAGCACGCTAAATCCGGCACCGCACAATTTCATCACTTCTCATCGCTCACGGATTCTGGACTCACAATATATTCACGTGTCAAAACGTGCATGTTGATTTGAGATAGGTATGAGGAATTAAGTTATTTTACACATTTTTTATACATTTATTTTAATTTGATCTAGATGTCATGTGCGTAAGAGATCACAAACCTAATTAGGTTTGTGACCTTTCTCCATTTACAGAGACTCAAGAATTATGATTTTTACTCGCTAAAACATGAATCACACATTTCCTTTCATGACGACATTTGTATATTAAATACAGTCGGGCAGATTCCCCATTCCTAGAAACTATGAAAAGTTGATGTTCTGCTAGATCACTTAGATATTATGTATACAGTATGGTTATGGATAAGTGTGAAGAGTTGACTTCCAAGTAAAAAAAAAAAGCAACATAGAGTACACTTAGTTCTAGATGTAGAAAATATGTCTTGCACAAATGTATAAATGTAAAATAAGGCTGTATTTTACAAAACTCATATCTTTTATTTATAACTGAAGGAATGAGCACAGGCACATAATCCAAGGGTGGTAGGGATAGGTAAGATGTTCAATAGGAGGCAGCCTCAAACAAAGTTTTTTGTGGTTATAAAAGAAAAATTACCATAACCTATTTATAATACCCTGACAATGCTTAACATAGGAGTAAAAAAAATTACTTACACTTAGGGGACCCACGACCATGAGATCGAAAAATTTATACGCTGTCCCCTACACTCTACCACTAAACCACCAGAGGTCATAGTTGACCAAAAGAATATCCGATTCAGTTAACAGACAGACATTGAATTGAATATGAGTTTGAAAAGGGAGTTAGTTTAAACCCGTGCATGTTTCAAGACAGTACTATCTCCTACTGAACACGGAAAAGGAAATACACATGCCGACTAGGGTTTTAATATCAATGCTTGTAACATCTATGTGTATTGCCAATTCAAATTTATATCCTCCCAAAATCCTGGCTGAGTGATGAGCTTTGTTTTTAGACACTGTCCCCCCTAAACCAAATTTCTGGATATGTGCCTGTGAGCACAACACTTGTTACCGCCATGTGAGCTCATTGTTATTTTGATAATAGCATGATATTGGAATAATTAAGTTGATAAGGTATGTACCTTTTCATTTACTTGTTTCACATGTTATCGATCATGCTGTTTATCAAAATACTAATTCTAGATACATTTATTTTTACACGTATTTCAATGTTTCACCTATCTTAATCTTTCAACAAGGGACTGTATAGGAACATTTAATTTTATAGGTATCCCATTTTGGTTACGATGAGAGGAGCTCCACGGTCCATAGTAAAACATAATGACATAATTTTCCTCTATAAGACATTTCTCACACCTGCAGTTCTAACACCTCAAAATATAGTTTCCAATTTTTTAGTGAACAAAGTGCTATTTTATTCCCACCACTAAACTCCTTATCAAGTTAATAATAGTTGTCGGAAAGGAGTCACTTCTTGCGATGTCTGAACTGTGAAGTGGATAGTTACGGTTGTAGACTTAACTCGGAAATGGGCAGGATTACATTACATCAGCGCATTTAAATGAGGTTTCCTCACATTGGCGTCACAGTCACAAATAGTGTAGTAAATGGCAATAATACATAGGTAGCAATGCTAGCCTTGTGACCAGCGTCACAGATTACGTTTTGTTTTGATGGAAACGCCAATGTGTATTAATAGTAAAGCCATAGTCTAACCAGATAGTTTTGGGGCTCCTCTCGTACATTATTGTATAACACAACCACAATGAAATCAGATCGCAGTCAGTATGCAGTGAAGAAAAGTTTTAGTTGACAAATTATTTTCTGAATTGCAAAAGTTTTGTGAACATTGAATCAGTGGTGTGTGTGGTTAGGCTACTTTTATCCATCTTCGCTCGCGCTAAATAGGGCTGGCTAGCTATAATGTGAGCAAACTGTCGAGGAAGCTACTTATGAATAAAACTACCTACTTAACACCCATTTATTTCTTTCAAAATAATTGCAGATGAAAATAATATATATATAACTCACAAACAAGTTAAACGTAATTACAAAATTTTATAAACACTATTAGTAATAGTATATACAAGTAGGTATTGATCACGAACTTAGGTGTATATGTTGCAGCGTTACCAACCGTACGAGTCAGGCGAGTGCGGGGAAACGACGCAGGAAGCAGGGGAAGTCTGGTTTTAACATTGCCATTTTATAATAATAATATGAAGAATTAAAAAAACTTTACAATAATGCTTTTTGTAACATCAAAACTTATTTAAATGCAGTACGATTTTGCACGAGTACAAATTGGTTCTTCTAAAAATCACTGTAAATTAGTTCTACACTGGTATTCAACTTATAATATGTGTTTGTAGATGGTGAATCAATACATACATATGTATAATGCGCGGGGCGGATCTCGGCGTGTCGCCGCCGCAGCGGCTCGTCAGGGTTCTCCCTCGCACCCGCACCGTACTTGTATAGTGTATGCGCGTGGCGAGTCGCCCGCTGCGGCGACGACACGCTGAGATCCGTCCCGCGCATTATACATTGAATTGAACTGATGTACATAACACAATATAATTACATAAATGAGCACTACTAATATTCATAACACATCAAGTTATATAACTTGCTTATAGCTTATAACTTTTATTAAATTAGTTTGGTATAATCTTAAAAGTTCAACTTTGCAGGCAAGTTGTACAAAACATGTTACAGTGGTTTTGTGTCAATCTATGTATAGCACTACCTAATTATTATGTCAACTTGTGGATCAATTTCCTATATGATTACAAATATTGTTATAGCAAGGTACTTAATACAAAAAAATAAAAATACTATACATTTCATTGTAATTTATGAACCATTACAAAATAACATTTGACCCTCCACACAAGCACGAGTAACTTTAGTCTTTTCACAATTATTAACCAATAACCATGTAACCATATGCAATGCAGACTCAGTTAGAAAAATAAAGCATAATTGTAGCGAAGGGATTATAGTCACCGAAGACAAAAGTTGCCCGTATTAAGCAAGTGGGACACAGTGGGACAAACATGGCATTTTTAACTGGACTAGCCTCTGTGACAAAGCAATACAAAGTTAAATGCAACAATATAGAGAAGCAAATGACCAAACAATATTACAAGGAAGACCTATTCAGAGTCTGATAAAACGTTACATGTATAACATCCAATCCATTTATTCATTATTTTGATAAACATTTGCAGTACCAACATGTAATTTCATTACATTGAGCGTGTCACATAACGCATGATGACTTCTGAAAAATATGAAATAACTTTTGAGTCAGGACTCAGTGACTCCGGGGTGCCTCTGGTGGACCTCCATTAAGCTCGATCGCCCATCTGGTAATATTCCTCCACCTGATATCACATTGCTCTGTAAGGGCCTTGAGATTTCAAATATTGAATGACTACGGAAGGTCCCGACGAGACCACCTCCGGGGGAATTGCCGTCAGTGGACAGTTCTCGATACTCATGATCTGCAAGCCGACGCACAGCGCCAACTCGAACGGTAGATTGCTCAAGTTGGGATTGTCGTTTAAGTAAAGAGACTCTAGATTTTCCAGAGTGCCAATCTCCTCCGGCAGATACTGCAGATTATTTTCACCGACTCCCAAGTATGTCAAGTTGGTGAGGTGGCCGATGGACCTCGGCAAGGTGGTCAGTTGATTAGATTGAACGATGAGCTTTTGCAGCTCGTGCAGGAAGCTGATCTCATTGGGCAGCACCTCCAGCTTGTTCTCCTCCAGGTCGAGGACCCTCAGCTTGCCCAGGTTGCACAGGCTCACGGGGATGCGCCTGAGGAGGTTGTTGGACAGGATCAGCACCTCCAGGTTCTGGAGGCTCTGGATGTCGTCCGGCAACTTTGTTAGCTGGTTGGTGCCCAGGTTTAGCTCCACCATGTTGTGCCACGTACCCACGTCGAGAGGCAGCGACGTCAGTAGGTTCTCCTTCATGTTGAGTTTGGTGAGGTTGCGGGCCCTCGAAAAGATACCGTAGGGAATCTTATCGATCTGGTTGTGCTCGAGGTTGATGGCGCAGGTGCTGGCGAACTGGGCGGGGCCGCCGCACGGGTAGCTGGAGAAGGAGTTGCGGGAGAGTGTGATGTTAGAGAGCTCCGTCAGGCTGGCGAGCAGCCCCTCCGGCAGCTGGCTGATGGAGTTGCCCTCCACGTTGAATTCATCCATGTGGCGGCAGCGGCTCAGCGTGTGCGGCACGCCCGTCAGCCGGTTGTAGCGCAGGCCGAGGCGCGTGAGAGCCTGCAGCTTGCCGATGCTCTCGGGGATGTCGAGCAGCTCGTTGTGCTGCAAGTCCAGAGTGGACAGGTTCACACAGTTGCCGATCTCCTCGGGCAGGTGTTCTAGGTGGTTGTGTGACACATCAAAGGTCACCAGGTTCACGAGCCTACCGATGCCCGACGACAGTTCCTTTATTTTGTTCTCGCGGAGACTCAGCATGGTGAGATTGGTGAGATTGGCGATGCCGTCGCCGACGACACGCACCCTGTTGAAGCGCAGGAAGAGGGTCGTCAGAGAGGTTAGACGGAAGACAACATCGGGGATGTCGCTGAGCTTGTTGTGCCGGAGGTCGAGTACCTTGAGCGCCCTCAAGTTGTCGAGGGAGTCTGGCAGGCTGGTGAGCGAGTTCTCACTGAGAGCGAGGGTCTGTAGTGCGGTGAGACAGCCGAACTCTGGCGGCAAGGCGACCAGCTTATTACCGTACAAGTAAAACTCCACCAAGTGAGTAAGATCGCGCACGTTGGGCGGCAGAGATGCTATCGATGACTTGCTCAAGTCGAGCCGTTTGACACCCTCCTCGCGGCAGCGGACGAACTCCTTGATGACATCCAGATCTGCCTGGATCGGACGACTCTTCTTCGCCGTCGGTTTTGGCTTGTTCGACTCTGGATGCTTCACGGTGACGACTTTCGGACGCGCACCCTCGGCCCCCGTTGCGGTCAGCGAGGCCGTCGATAACTTTTTCTCGCGCATGCTGTGATATTTTTCGCGAGGACTCGCCGCGCCCTCGGTCGCCGTCTCAGTGGGTTCTCGCGCCGTCTCCAGCGCCGACAGGTTCATGCCCACCTGTTCCTCTTTCGAGAGAGTTACTCCACCAGCATCACAATGGACTTTGAGTCACAGGAGCACGTCGCAGCAGCCTGTAGCTGCTAATCGATAATTCTAACACACAAGCACGGAGCACGGGATTGACGCCTGGAGGGCGGTTGCGTCTCTCAATTTAGTTACCATTAGTCCGGTTCCTGTTATTTCGCCAGTAATGAGTTTATTACTGCAATTCACAATTAAATAAACAACAAATGACGTCCCTACACTGCTGGCGAAAGACGAAACTGGGCGAAAAGCGAAAAGGTTGAAGCCAACAAGATCAAATTCCAGAATTTTTATTTTCTTTCGATTTTGTTTGACTATTGATTGACTGACAGCTCAGTCATATTGTCTATGCTTCAAAGGATTGCCATCTTTGACAGCTAAGGTCTTGTATTTATCTATGATTATTCGCTTCAGACGAAGAGAGTTGTGAAACTTTGATAAAAATGCGCCAAATTCGAGCTCCACAACTGCTGATGCCCCACAACAAACAAAAAAAGCAGGCAGACATGGATTCAAATTACAAAGTTATTTTAGGTAGGTACTTTCTTGCAGAAAAATCAATGAAAACAACAACTTGGCTTAGCAAAAATCAATGAAAACAACTACCTACAATTCGGATTTTGTCATTAAGCTGGGCATGGACGATCGCGCCGATCGACTACATTACAATTGGCGTGACGACGAATGGATGTAAGCCAAAATATTAGACCATGAACGATCGCTCCAAATTGTGGTCAGTCGTCTACTTATTACAGGCTCGCCCCTAGATGCACGTACGTGCAATCGTACCGCTCCGATCTACTTCTCCAGGCGAACTGAGCCGAAATGGATGTGAGTTCGCACATGCACGGGCTAAACCTAGCCCCTAAAAAACCCACTGGCAATTTTAACGAACGTCCAGAGTTACCTCACTGACGAAGAAGTGGTCTCCCACCTGGCCGCTCAAAATCGAGCAGCGGTCGGAGAGGGGGACAGGGTCAGAGTTAGGTACCGCCGCAAGGCACGCAACCCTCTGCAAAATCACGTGATTGTGGAGCTGGACCCGGCGGTGCATCGCGACCTGATATCAAAAGGATTCGTTTACCTAGGATATCAGGTCGTGAATGTCTACGACCAGTCGCCCCTCGTACAGTGCAGCAAATGCCTCGCGTACGGACACGTGACCAGGGTGTGCAAGGCCAATAAGCCGTCGTGCACGCACTGCGGGGCTGACCACAGATACGTGGATTGCGCCGCGAGAAAAGAGGGTGGAACACCGCAGTGCGCTAACTGTACGAGGAGTGGCAACGCTGACCGGAACCACTCTGCATATGCGGAGGCCTGTCCAATCAGGGCCAGGTGGGAGGCAATAGCCCGAAGCAGGATCAATTACCAGTGCTAAGGGCGACACAGGGGTCATAAGGGTAATCCAGGTCAACCTGCGCAGGTCCCGAGCTGCGTTACAAGAGATGCTGCAGAATGCGCATGCGGCGGGTTACCAGGTTGCCTTGGTCCAGGAGCCCTACGTAGGCAGCACAGGCAGAATGACCGTGCCTGCTGGCTACCGGGCGATGCAGGCCGATTCTGGGCCAAATAGGAATAAGGCAGCCGTCATAATCCTAGACGCACATATTGCAGCTCGGGGCAGGCCAGACCTCTCGGACGAGAGGACTGCGGTTGCCACGCTGGTCACAGCTGAGGGTCCCATCGCACTGGTCTCGGTTTACGTGGAGCCAAACTGCGAGTTGGACGAGTTTAACCGAGCGCTGTCGAGAGTGGAGAGGGCGATGGATGGTGTCGGAGGTGGTCGGGTGGTGGTCGGAGGAGACTTTAATGCGAAGTCTCCATGGTGGGGTTCGGCCGATGAGGATAAAAAGGGGGAGCTGCTGTCTGACTTCTTCGGGCAGCAAGACCTCCAAATATTAAACATCGGGCGTACCCCCACCTTCGAGGTTGTGCGGGGTGGCAGAACATACTCCAGCTTAGTGGATGTTACAGCTTGTGGCCCAGACGTGGCCAGACACATCCACGGCTGGAGTGTTCAGCGCGATCTCGTTACCTTGTCCGACCACAATGCCATCACTTTCGAGATCGTCGGTGCATCTGTCCTTTCCACACCCAGACAGACAACTCGGAGGTTCAACTCGGCAAAGGCAGATTGGCCGGCATTCGCGAACGGGCTCAAGACTAGCTTCGCCACACTGGCTCTGAGCGTCGAAATGGCCGACAAACTAACTAAGGAGGATGGGGTGAACTTGGAAAAGTGCTTCGTCGACTACACGAATGCTGTCGTCGAAGCCGCTACCGAGTTCATCCCCCCTCCAAAGGCCAGGAAGACCAAGGGCTATGTGTGGTGGAACGACGAGGTGTCTAGGGCTCGGGCCGAGACCGTGAGATGCAGGAGACGACTCAGGGTGGCATCGGCAGTCCGGAGGCCGACGGTGGCCGCCGCATATGTCGCATCCCTCGAGGCTTATAAGCTGGCCATGTCCACGGCCCAGACGGAAAGTTGGAAAGCCTTCTGCGGCAAGCAGGACGGCGACTCCGTCTGGGACAGTGTCTACCGTGTCCTCAGACACAGTGGAAGGGGGAGGGAAGAGGACCCCCTCAAGGACGGTGATGGCCGGTTTCTGGACCCCGGGGGATCGGCGCGGCTGTTGGCAGAGACTTTTTACCCTAGTGACTCGATCCTGGGCGAGACCTCGGCGCAGAAATGCATCAGGGATTTCGCTGATGCGCACAGCGCTGAGGGCACCGACCAGGAGCCGCCCTTCACACAGACAGAATTAGACACGGTCCTGAGAGGGCTGAACCCTAAGAAGGCCCCGGGAGTGGACGGGCTCACGTCAGACATTTGCAACAGGGCGATCAGCGTCGATAAGAACTTATTCCTGTCCCTTGCAAATGTCTGTCTCAGGGCTCAGTTCTTCCCCGGGGTCTGGAAGGCCGCAGTGATCCGTATAATCCCAAAACCCGGTAAGGACGACTATTCCGCCCCCAAGTCGTACAGGCCGATTGGACTGCTACCGGTCCTTGGCAAGATAGTGGAGAAGATGTTTGCCACGCGCCTGCTGTGGAAGCTGGGGACAGAGGGCCGCTTAAACGCGAACCAATTCGGTTTCATGCCCCAGCGCTCCACGGAGGACGCGTTGCACACAGCCCTGCTGAAGATCCGGGAGGGCCTTGCCAGGAAACACCTCGTTGCACTTGTCTCTCTGGACATCGAGGGAGCCTTCGACAACGCCTGGTGGCCAGCTGTCAGGGCGCAACTTTTGCGGAAGGGGTGTCCGGACAATCTTTACGGCCTCATCTCCAGCTACCTCAGTGACCGCAAGATCACGGTACAGTATGCTGGAGCTGAGGCATCCAGAGCAACGAATAAAGGGTGTATACAGGGCTCAACATGTGGGCCGTTGCTCTGGAATATTGTCCTGGACTCTCTTCTGGACCTGATAGCTGGCTTGGATATTTACATCCAGGCGTTTGCCGACGACATTATCCTGATCGCAAGCGATCAGGACTCCCGACGGCTAGAGGGGCAGGTCAATAGGGCCCTCTCGGAGATCTCCGGGTGGGGGGTCGCCAACAAGCTGAGGTTCGCGCCCCATAAAACCCATGCATTGTTGGTGACCCGAAGGCTCAAATATGAAAAGCCCCTGTTTTTGATGGACGGCGTACAAGTCGAAATAAGGCCGTCCATCAGGCTGCTGGGGCTGATCGTTGATGAGAAGCTCACCTGGAGTCAGCATGTCTCCGCGCTCTGTGCCAAGGCCACTGGCATATTCAATAGCGTCAGCCGAGCCGCAAGGTCCACTTGGGGGCTGAATAGTGCCATCGTAAGGCTCATTTACATTTCTGTAATTGAGCCTATAATGCTGTATGCCAGTAGCGTATGGGTGGACGCCACCGACAAGGCCTACATCGTCCGAAAGCTCGACGCGGTGCAGCGGAGCTTCGGCATAAGAGTGGCCAGGGCTCACCGCACCACTTCACTGACATCCGTGCTGATTCTGGCCCGACTGCTGCCACTGCGCCTGCGTATAAGGGAGGCAGCATCCCTATACGTCGTCAGGAAAGAAGGGGCTACGGATTTACTACCTGGCAGGCAACTTGAAGCCAGGTGTAGCCCCTTCGATCTCGAGCATCCTGCTCTTAGGCAGGTGATAACTTTCACCTGCCTGGAAAAGGAGGAGGAAGCGCAGTGGGACCCCAGCGAGGATGTCAGAATCTACACGGATGGAAGTAAGATTGGCGGCCATGTCGGTGGCGCCTATACCTGTTGGGTCGGCGAAGCCGAAATAAAAAAGGCATGTTTCAAACTCTCGGACTACTGCACCGTCTTCCAAGCCGAAATGTTCACCATCAAAAAGGCGTGCGAATTCGCAAAAGGCGAGTCGAGGCGGTGCAGTATTCTGAGCGACTCGATGTCCTCTCTCCAGCTGTTGACCGACGCGGGCAGCACGCACCCTCTTGCTGTTGAGATTCGCCGACTAATGGCGGAGATCTCCAGCAGGGGGGGCTCACTCAAACTATTTTGGGTGAGAGCACACGTCGGCACGGCTGGTAACGAGAGGGCGGACGAGCTGGCGAAACATGTCGCCCAACACGCAAAAACCGCCCCCGCTTATGACAGGTTTCCCGTGTCGTACGTTAGGTACCACACGAGAAGGCTGTCAGTGGGGAGCTGGCAGCAGCAGTACGATGAGTCCAAGACGGGTGGGGTTACACGGATCTTCTTCCCCAACGTCGCAGCCTCCTTTAAATACCTGGCCGGTGTCCGTCTAACGAGCACGAGGAGCCAGATCTGGAGCGGGCATGGAGGTATAGCAGCCTACCTGCACCGCTTCAAGCTCAGGGACTCTCCCTCGTGCTCGTGCGACGGGACGTCCCCGCAGAGTATTGTGCACATCTTGTCAGAGTGCCCGAGATTTTCCGCCAAGCGTTGCAGTCTCGAGCACTTTGCCAAGATGGATATAAAACCAGACAATTTCTCGGCTCTGCTAACTGGCGATGAGAACGTGGGGGAGGCGTTCAAACTGTTTTGCGAAGAAATAATGGCAATAATTACCAGGGAGAACAGTACGTAGAATGTATAAAGATGTAAGTTGTATATAGTCAATTGTAGTAATAAGTTTGTGCATTGTTAAATGGAATTTAATTAAGTTTAATGTTTTAAGTAAGATGTCTATAAATAAGTGTATAAATAGTATGTGTTAATGCTGCTGTTATATAAAATTTATGTAAGTCTATTGTTTTAAGTAGTGTATTAATGTAGTTGTTAGTTTTAATTAATATTAATAATTTGATGTACGAAATATATAAATAATAATAAATAGATGGAGTGAACTGCTTGTGTCCCCCGTGACCCTGGAGTTCGGTCCGGGCACGGGGTCGGGTTGACACTGAACCCGACAATGAGGAATGAAAGGTGCGACTGAATGACCATGCCTCGGCATTTATAGCCGAGATCTTTTATTGGAACTAAAAAAAAAAAAAAAAAAAAAAACCTAACCTAACCTAACCTAACCTAACCTAACCTAACCTAACCTAACCTAACCTAACCTAACCTAACCTAACCTAACCGAACCTAATGTTGAGGCGGTGCATGTAGTTTTTGTTACGTTTGTATTTCCGAAAATGTGACGGAGGAAATGAGTAAAAGCCACAGATTATATACTCGGAGACTTTGTACACGGAACGGCTCGTGTGAAGACGTGCTGCGCGGGTTGCACCTACGCGGCACACGGGGCCGCGCGGCCTGCCGATTCGAAACCGACCGAGGCCGGTCCGGATCATTCGGCAGTCGGCACGGTGCAGGTGCCGATGCACGAGTGTGGACGTGTCGCGCGGCTTTGCCGACGAGTAAAGTCCTCTTCGTCACACATTTTCACCACGTAGTCTGCGCGCCGGCACGTCTCCACAGGTACTGTGTGGAGACGTGCATCGGTTTTGGCTTTACCAAGCGGCTTTGCCGGGCGCTAATGCCGCTTGGCATAGTGGGGATGCGGCTTTACATGTAAAAGATACCTATCATCTAAAATTTAATTTATTATTCATAGAACAGGTGCTGCATTTCCCCGTTCAAAGACAATAAACTTTTCTTAGGTTTTGATTTACTGTCCCGGTCAGTACATGGCAATCCTACCCTAGATGCACGCACGCGCAAACGCACCACTTCGATCTCAGGAGAACTGAAGCGAAATGCATGTGAGTGCACACATGCACGGGACGACTGGCCTGGCGTCACGCCGCGGCGCGATAGATTGACGGATTTTCACATGCACGGGCCGACGGCGGTGGCGTGAAGCCATGGCATGACGCCACGGCGCGATGGGATGGATTATGATGCGCCCGGAAATCCGTGGGTGGCGTCACGTCAAATATTGGCTCACGGTTTTGACACGCACGGGCAGTTTTTGGACTGACGTGGTTCCAACTGACGCGATGGCGCGATCGTCCATGGTGAGCTTTAGCCGTTGACAAATGGCACGGCCTTGAGCTTCACACAATATAAGAGGAAGTAGGACGGCATGTTTGTTGTAGAGGGCAATTGCCCTGGTTTTAAAATGCCGCATGTGGAGCTCGGACAAGACATGTACTACCTATTATAAAAACATAATATCATGGATCGAGACAGTTTTTTATTTGACCACTCCATTTTATAACCGCAAAACGCTTCTAACGCCTGCAAGATGTCAAACGGATCCACGAAAACCATTTTATAAATATTGACACTGCAAGATAAAGACGACTCGCGTCTCGCGTACCGGAAAATAAAAAAAAATTATAACTCAAATTTTTCAATAAATCAAAAAACATCCCCAGATATTGAGTAAATCTATAATATAAAAATATAAACGTTTAAAATATATATTTAGAAATATGTTTGAAAGTGCCCCTTTTAAACCCCCTAAAACGGCTATTTTAAGCGTTTTTTTTGCGGTTTTCTCAAAAACTCTCAAACTTAAAATTTTTTATTTTTACCATCTTGTAGAATATAATCTAACGCTCGTCGATACTTACGCGTCATTTGACACCCTAAATATTCACGTAGCCTTAAAACTCACGATAGTGATACCGGGGCGATTTCTCACTCTCGCTCGAAATCAGGGACTATACTAACTAAAGCGATCGAAAAGACATTTTCAATGTGTAAATAAAAAAAACTGCTTTTTATTATTAGAAGCTCCCAAGTGGCACATTAAATACAAGAAGACCACAGTCCTGTCTGAAGTTAGTAGCCCACCAACTACGCACGCGTTCGGACCGCTAACCACGAGCCGCTAACACATCGAAAATGCCGTCGTGTGTAAAATAATTGAAAATATTGAAATAAGACTATTCGAGTCGGCGCATCACTTATAGTTCTTCCTCTCAACTTTTCAAGGACGTGGCATGTGTTAGCCTTAGCACTGAATGGCATATAGATAACCTATCTTTCCTAAAATATCATTGAGTAGAAGAGGAAGAAAATACTTCAAAGCATAGAGTAATTATACGGAGGGGTTTCTTCAAACGGAGCTCTGCTATTCGACGAGGACACTGGTTCGGATCCACGTAAAACTTTAATTTTAGTAAAAAGCAGTGACATGGCACCTAGTTCAAGAATGTGTTTTATTTTATTGGACGGAGTTTCTGTTGTAAATTAAAGAAATAGTTTATTAATTAGGAGAAAATGTATTGTCTTGCTGAACACAACAACAACCACCACGTTTAGCAAATTATTAGGTCAAGATAAACTATCAAGCAGCAATTAAGGCACGAAGACAACGTTTCACTACATGTCTGTGGAAGGGCCATGCCAAGGTGAGAGATGGCTACCCGTCGCCCTTTAGGACGGTATCTTGCCCTTATGAATTAGTCGTATTTTATTAAATTCACGGGGCGAGATGCTGTCAGTCAGTCAGCGTGTAGGCGTCCACTGCCGGACATACGCTTCTCCAATTTTCCTCCAGTCCTCCAGGCCTTCAGCGGTACGGAACCACTGCTTTCCGCCGGAGTACTTGATGCCGTCGTCCCACTTGGTCTTCCAACACTCTGTTTTCCTGTCCACGGCTGCCAGTGTAGGCCGCGGTTACTTCCGCAACGGTCGTCGTCTCTAGAGTAGTGTTGTAAAGGCAGAAAAATACCGAAAAATACATTTTGAATAAAACGAAAAACACAGGGTTTTTCCGTTTCATGTATGATACCAATACTGGATGAAATTTTCGCCGCGAAAAGCTCCGCCCCCTTTCCTGATTTAATTTCTCGAATGTTGATATTTTTTTGCCTGAATCTTATTACTAGACGAAATATAAGACACTTTTATTCTTACACATTTTTCAATAAAACCGATATTTCCGGAGAAAAAAAAATATAAAATTATTTTTTCCAAAATGTTCTCAATTGCTGATGTTTTTTTGGCGGATTCTTATTTCTAAACGAAATATAAGACACTTTTATTCTTACACGTTTTTCACTTAAGTCGATATTTCCGGAGAGAAAAATAAAACAACTTATTTTTTCATATTTTCTCGAATGTTGATGTTTTCTCGCCTGAATCTTATTTCTAGACGAAATACGAATCTGCAGTGAACATTTCAAAAAGTGGCCGCCATTTTGAACTTTTTAGTTACTGGACCGATTGCTTTCAAAATCGATATCTGGGTGTCTGTGTGGGCTCTGAATACGAATCTGTAGTCAAAATTTAAAACAAGTGGCCGCCATTTTGAACTTTTTAGTTACTGGACTGATTGCTTTCAAAATCGATATCTGGGTGTCTGTGTGGGTTTTGAATACGAATCTGTAGTCAAAATTTAAAAGAAGAAGCCGCCATTTTGAACTTTTTAGTTACTGGACCGATTGCTTTCAAAATCTATATCTGGGTGTCTGTGTGGGCTCTGAATATTAATTTGTAGTCAAAACTAAAAGGTTCAAAATGGCGGACACTTTTTTTAAATTTTGACAACGGATTCGTATTCAGAGCCCACAGAAACACCCAAATATAGATTTTGAAAGCAATCAGTCCAGTAACTAAAAAGTTTAAAATGGCGGCCACTTGTTTTAAATTTTGACTACAGATTCGCATTCAGAGCCCACACAGACACCCAGATAGCGATTTTGAAAGCAATTGGTCCAGTAACTAAAAAGTTCAAAATGGCGGCACTTTTTTTAAATGATTCTGAAAATAATTTAAATGATTGAAACTACAGATTCGTATTTCATCTAGAAATAAGATTCAGGCGAAAAAACATCAACATTCGAGAAAATATGAAAAAATAGGTTGTTTTATTTTTCTCTCCGGAAATATCGACTTAAGGGAAAAACGTGTAAGAATAAAAGTGTCTTATATTTCGTTTAGAAATAAGAATCCGCCAAAAAAACATTAGCAATCGAGAACATTTTGGAAAAAAAATATTTAAGATTTTTTTTTTTCCGGAAATATCGATTTTTTTCAAAAACGTGTAAGAATAAACGTGTCTTATATTTCGTCTAGAAATAAGATTCAGGCGAAAAAATATCAGCATTGGAGAAATTAAATCAGAAAAGGGGGCGGAGCTTTCCATACAAATGCCGTCCTGGATAATTCAGAATCGCGGCGAACAATAAATCGAGAACCAATGATGGTACGACAACAAATTAGATCTTGTTTTGTAAGCAGTTCGGTACACTCTTAGATTATTTTATAACATCTTCCCCGGTTTTCCTGTAAATTGAGTAGAAATAAAAATTTATGAAAAAAATTATATCTCCATAAGCGGTCACTCTAGAAAAAATCATCTAAGAACAAAAGAAGCTTGTATTTAGTCAATAAATACGATCCCGAAGAAAAATCCAGTCCCGGAAATTTCCCAGGAAATTTTCAGAATTCCCATACAAAGTGGTAGTTTTAACAACTCCATATTATATCCTCTCGCGAACTTTATCTACTTTGGTACCAAATCACTCTACCTAATTCCGATCCCTGATAATAACACATACCTATTATGTGAAAATTTTCACGGGGTACCTATCTATTACGGTTCAAGAGATACAGCCCTCGGACAGACGGACAGACAGACAGACAGACGGCGTAGGCTTAGTAATAGGGTACCGTACGACGGATACGGAACCCTATAAAACACAAATTAAAACAAAGATTCCCTTGCCCCTTACTAGGTGGTAGGCTCAAATTGTAGCCGACTGGGTTGGTACCACTGTACTGGATGTAAGATGGCCGCATAGTAGCCTCGGTTGTGTTCTCCTCTAGTTCAGTATAGCCAGCAATCCAGGGAAGTCTCCGATATGGCACCTACCTTCTAGGAGGTGCTATTGGCTGGTTGGATTATGCGCTCTGACCCCTCTGACTCAGCCAGCCATACCGGATTACATAAAAAAAGAGTTATTATGAGTACCTACATAATTTGGAAATGATAAGCTTCTCTGCGATAGAGCTATTTGCGACTCTTATTTCTTTTCCTGTTGAATCTTTCCGTGTTTTTTACGGTGTTCCTGTTCAATACGAACTTTGGTCACTCACTTTTTGGTTTCGAGCAAAGAACAGGAATAAAACGCGAAAAAGCAAGTAGGTATCTCATATGAAAATACTTTTCGAATCTTTCCGTGTTTTACGGTACCTAAGTCAAATAAATCCGTATCAAAGTGCAAAAAACGGCATCTTTACAACTCTACTCTAGAGAGATGCTGTTGAGAGATAATGCTCAAAAGAGATGCTGTGGGCCTATTATTTTCAAGTACTGAGCCACACATGCTTAAAACACGGTATAAAATAATAGTGGATAATCACGAACTAGGATGCTGATTAAGTATTGTTAACATTATTTATTTATATTATGGTCTTAATACGAGTAACTATGGCTGTCCTGTACTTAAAGAGATAGTTTTTATAAATTTCAATAAAAGTACATGTACGTTGAAAGAGTTGTATGCGCAGACTTAGACGGGCGATTTGTGGTCTGTAGTTAGGCTTAGTGGTAGTTACCGAAGTCTTTGAGGTTTGCAGTGAAATTATTGTTTTTCAGTACTTTCATATTTAGAGATTTTTTTAAGTTTATCTGATTAAATAATAACTCATAAGTCATAACCAAGAGCCTAAAAATATAATAACAAATTAAATGAATAATTGACCAAAACAAAACATGCAAATAAAGCAAATAATTGAAATTTGTGGTGGAAATAAAAATGCTCACTGAGCATGTCCGCCCGCCCGGGGCGGTGGGGCGGAGGCGGCGCGGGGCGCCCATCCCTACCGCCCACCGATGACAGTGTAATCTTACGCGTAACCATAGTACTTTTTCGCGGTATCTTTGAAAACCCACCATTAGCTAATTTTGGAATGCATAATTTGTATGTAGCGTTGGTCAAACGCTACTACGCTGTAGCTTTGTTCAAACGCTCCTTCAGAATAGTCTGTTATTTAATTTTTTATTGCAGATCAGATGGAAGCCTTTCGTGGAAGCTGACTTATATATAAGCATTATTATGTCAGCCCATTACACTATATTGATTGGTTGACATAATGATTTCCTGAATGAACCTGAACGAGTAGAGTACTTACACGAACGACTAATATTGTCCTAGCCGTTTCGACCGAGTACTGTGTACCTACAATTTCGGGTAGGTTTTAAAATACTCCTAGTAAAGTAAGGAAAATTACCAATAATATTTTTACGTACCTACAAGAAATCAACCGGCCATCATTCAGTCGTCACTCATTTTCATGAATTTGTATCCTCGGAATGATAAAGAAAGTGAAATAAGGCTACGGGTTCGAACCTATCACAAACGTTACATGCAGCATAAAGCCACGAGCTGAGGTTACTGGTTTACTTCTATAGAAGTAAACCAGTAACTATATAATATATTCTAAGTATAGTATTCCTCTTTATCATCTTATAGACATTCGAAAGTTTGAAATAGCATGGCATCCGTCGTCGCGGTGGTGTGGTGTGGTGTGGTGGTGTGAAGACGCATGCGCGCGCGTGCGGGGCTCACGCCTGCGCCCTGCTGCGGACAGTAGCGCGCCGCCTGCAGCCGCGCCCGCACCGCGAAAGACGCGTGCAGCACGCCGCGCGTCGCACGGCCGCAGCCACGCGCCGGCACCGCCATCCCTCGGCTATCTCGCGTCTGGCTCCCACGCTCATGGCGCCACGCCGGCGGAGACCATATTCGCGCGGGTGAGTTCTCACATTTAATACATCATTCTTATTTACAATGTTCGTTCGCCATTTTGCGGGGTGGTCCATCGCAGCATCCCTACACTTCCGTGTACATCTTACCTATATATATACACATATTTAATTTAATCTTTAAACGAGAGTCAGGGTGTGGTAGGTAGGCTCCTCGTCCTGAAGGCGAGGCATCGGGAGGAAAGAAGGGTGACGATGGAGGGGGTGGCCGAAGAATGCGAGGGAGTTGAGAGATCTGATAACGATGCAGTCCCCGTCCACCTCCGCCGCGCCCCGCATTGTCAACAAATCGTTAAACGCCTGAAAGTAACCACCCTCCTTAAGAAATATTATGTTCTCAAGAAAAATAACTTTTTCATGTCACAAATGGCCACAATGATGAGAGAACAACTTGTACTGTATAATTTATTTATAGGTGCCTACCTACACAAGATTGTATTAGTATGTTCAACGTTCATAAATAAAGTGCTACAAC
Organism: Nematopogon swammerdamellus; assembly: GCA_946902875.1. Taxonomy (NCBI): domain Eukaryota; kingdom Metazoa; phylum Arthropoda; class Insecta; order Lepidoptera; family Adelidae; genus Nematopogon; species Nematopogon swammerdamellus. Next base: position 12,271,730 of record OX336344.1, read on the forward strand.
AGAGGTCACGACTGGGTCAAATTATATTATGCCTTCCCTCATTGCGCACCATCATCACTGTCAACAATGTTTTAGAGTCGGGCACACATTTTTCATTGATTGCAATGGAATCTCACCACCTTCCAGTTTCCTTCGGCCTGGTTCGCATAACGTTTTCAAGATAGTGCAAAGCGAATTGTCCAGTTTTCAAAAATATACTTTTCCATAATTGTAATAATGCATGGCGCTTAGTATTACGAGTCCTTACATAAAACTCAAAGAACTGCGTGATATTGCGCCAGTCACGGCCATCTCTTCATTTTCAGCCGACCTTTTTGTAATTTATTTGATCGTAAAATGGTGTGCAATAAAAAAAATACAAATACTGGTACTAAATACTTTTAAAGATTGTTTATGTGTTTCGTAAGCTAGCTTTCAGTTTTTTCCCGCCCGATATTTCCCGGAAACGGGAACGTCCAAAATGGCGGAATTCCCGGGAAATTTCGGGACAGAAATCATAATGACGATTGGTTGACCAAATCTCTTCTGTATTTATTTTTTTCCTTGGAGGTCTCGACCATTTGTGTCGGCGTCTAATTTACGCGACCGTAATTACACTGTACGACCAGGTACGTGAATGCATTAAGTAGAAGTACCACCTATAGAACCTTGCCACAATAACTAACTTCCCGCGCGCTGCGCCACACTGAAACACGCCACGCGACGATCTTGCGATTATAACAGTATTCTACAGGAATCCAGTGTAAGTGGCGGAAGTTGAATGAGAAGTGTGTCGATAGGACTCTGGCGAATTGGGTGCTGATAGCGTCAGGCCGAAAAGTCCTAACTTTTCCACAACCAAATTCTTCTTCGTAAAACGAAAGCCCGCCACACACGGAGACTCCATTTCCAAGACGCTGCGTCCGGCGCGTTCGCTCGGATGCCGTCCATTTCTGAGCCACACACACGAAGACTCCGACTCCACGCCGCGCGCCGCCGCGCTACGAGAGATTCCATTTTCTATCAGTGTGCGGCTCGACTCTGTCCTATGACTCGTCTCAAATGCTCTTCGCTATGGAAGTCAAAGAATCGGAAGCGGAATTAACTACGTTTTGCAGCAGCTGCTTGATGGCTGCTTGCATGCATGGTGATAGATAAAAAAAAACTGTTTTAAAAAAACATTGAACCGACTTAAAAAAACAACTACTTAGAAATAAAAATGATTAAATAATTGAGTTGACGGCGGTAGAAAGGACAAAAGGCCTTCATCTAAGAAAATTCTGGTGTGCTTTTGTACCGCCTTCAACTCAATTATTTAATCATTTTTCTTTCTAAGTAGTTGTTTTTTTTAACGGTTTTTTATTTCACTATTTTTAGTAATATCACATAAAAAAGTTTCACAGAAATCGGTTGTCGTGTTATAGAATTATTCGCCTATTTGACACACTTAACAGCCCATATCTTGAAAACTACTGAACCTATTTTAATAAAAACTTGCACTGTTCACTTGAAATAAATGTAAGTCAATAAAACAAGAATAGTCAGTCAGTCAGTCAGCGTGTAAGCGTCCACTGCTGGACATACGCCTCTCCAATTTTCCTCCAGTCCTCCCGGCCTTCAGCGATACGGAACCACTGATTTCCGCCGGCGTACTTGATGTCGTCGTCCCACCTGGCGGGTAGTCTTCCCACACTCCGTTTTCCTGTCCACGGCCGCCAATGTAGGATAGAAGAAAGTTAACTTTCTCATCCGTTGTATATTTCATCTAAACACAATTACAATATTAAATAAGGAACTCGGCTTACCGGTGCGATAATGGCGAGCGCATCGCTGCAGCTCGACGTTTCGAGTCCTCTATGGGACCCGTTCTCAAGAGGACGTGCTAGCTCCTCCGGCAGCCAGCACGTCACTGGCTGCCGGAGGACAGCACCAAGAACATGTTCTTGGACAGCACGTCCCATAGAGGATTCGAAACGTCGAGCTGCAGCGATGCGCTCGCCATTATCGCACCGGTAAGCCGAGTTCATTATTTAATATGAGTGACGGTGCGGGACTAAAAACAATTACAATGATAGGAACGTCCAAGAAAAAAATTTGGAAAAAATCGGATAAGATTTAGGGGTTAGAAAACATAAATGTCTAAAGACGATTTTGTATGCAGAAATTTAACTTCCGTCTCGTCTTAAATATGAGACAGTATATAACTCCACACGAGGACTGTGTGCTACTCTTCGCTTCCTACACAGACCACACCTAACCGAGGATCCCTAGCTTCGGGAATGAATTATGTACGAAGAACTGTAATATCGCAAACATCGATGCAACATACGACAGGTGACGACGCGACGGATGCGCGCCCAGAGCCAGACTGAGCGAAAAATGGAAGCGCGAACAGCCACACACGGACGCTGGCGCCTGGAGTCACCAGACTCCGCGTCGCGTATTCTCCACACACGATGAGTTGGATTACGTCCAATGGAGTCGCGGCGTCATGGATTTTGGAATAGTTGGAAATCCGAATTATTCCGTGACTCCACGTAATCCAAGTGAGATTTCACACACACGGTGACTTTTCTAGCGTTTTTGGAGTCAAGCGTTGGAATCACGTGGAGTCGCGTCTCCGTGTGTGGCTCTGGCTACCTTTATACATCGTAGGCATTGATTTAGGTATCCGCCTTCGCAAAACACGTGACTATGTATCACTTGTTTTTCAATCTCAAGTCAGTCAATCTATACTTTTAAACAATGTTACCCTTTAAAGCCTGACCAGGAATATATGAGGGGCCGCCATATTGCGGAATTTCATTGGAACTAATTTCTTACACTGGCCACAATGATGTTTGATGCTTGATAATCTGTTGTCAATGTCAAAATTGCTTCTGAACTGACATTTAGGTAAAAGGTTATGTCATTGTAGTGAGATTGTCATGAATTGGCCGCCGTAATGTACAATTAGGTAATTATTTTTTGTTCTATCTAGGTGAATCTCAAGCATCTATTTACCGAATAGCAAACAAAACAGGGACGTAAATATTATTCGTTCTGAACAAAAAACACTTTTTGACTTTACAGAAATACGAAACGTTCGAATAAAAATAGCTTAGGTTAAGTTTTTCTGAACTAGAATTTTTATTAAAAAGTTTAGTGTTTCAGCAAGGTCGATTAATAATTTTTTTAATAATTTTTACACTTTGCTTCAGGACATATCTGCAGATACATGGCAAAAATTTTGTGAACATGTAAATGTCAAGCCTAGTTCTTTTTACATTGACATCAAAATATATGTAAAAGATGCATTAAATTAAAATACATTTTGTATATTTTATTATGTGTTTCAATGCAAAAGTACATTTTGAATAAAAACATCGGCCAGTTCAATACGTGCGTACTATACTGAATGTTGCTATATAAATCTAAAAAGTGGCTCCATATTGACAGCTCTCATATATTCCTGGTCAGGCTTTACATACATAATTCTTAAATATTTTACATCAAAACTCCGCAGCAGAAAAAAGTTATGTTCCATTTTAGAAGCCTGAACAATAATAATGACGAGGAACTTTCTCCCATGAATCTCTTTCAGTGGGCGTGCGTGTGCTTGACTGCTTGTAGCAAAGCCGGACACCAGAGGCGTAACGATAAGCTCTAGAAATAAATAGGTTTACTCTTATTTATTGCAAGCGGTGGCGGTGGCGCGGCGGAGGCGGTGCGAGGTGTGTGGAGGCGAAAAGGGAGGCTTTTAAACCAGAACCACCTCCACTGCTCCTAGAGTGAATTACGACTTTTTACCTTTACGGCGAACGGGGCGCGCGCTGAACATCGAAGGGACGAACGTGACTGGCGCAATATCACGCAGTTCTTGGAGGATTTCGGTCGGAGTGGAACACAAGTAGGTACATCGCGGGATAACCATCGGCGACTTCTTCTTTGGGTTCAAAATAAAACATACAATTTGAACGAACTGCTGTGGATCTTTATCCTAATAAATAAAGCGACGTTTCTACGGGCGACCGGCGACCGACCGTGTAACGTACATCAATATATGAACACCCTGTTAACTCGAGAACGATTTTATCGATTTACATATGGTTTACATTATTACGTTCTGTCACTTTTCAAGATGGTTTTAGGGTAAAACCATAATGATAGGTTATTGGAGGCCTGAGCTGTGAGCAAAATTCAAAGGTGAACTGAGAAATCAGTTTGAATTCGTGTTCCGAAAATTGTTAGCCACAGAATAAATAAATTTTTTTTTTCCTCAAAATATTTTGATTTCACGGCTAAATACAAATATCCTTGATGAAAATTATTGGCCACCTATGTGTAGTTCTTTTTTTAAATATTTTTAACGGTTATCCGTCACTCATATTTTATTTGCAACAATGGACGTCTCGCGAGAAGCTTTTCGTGTTATGATTTTCTATGCTTATAAACTAGGGTTAACCTTCAAGGAATCTCACGAAAATTTACAAGCTGCTTTCGGGGAGTCGTTATTGGTTTCGTGAATTTAAACGTGGTCGAGAGAAACTAAACTATGACCCCAGACCCGGCCGACCATCAACTGCAGTCACTCATGAAAACGTCATCAGGGTAGAGTGGCTATTGCGGGAGAATAGACACATTACACATCGGGAGATTCAGGCTGAACTGAAGATTGGTATTGCGAAGTTTGTCTGCCTCAAGCTTTCGGGGAGTTGAATAGCGAGCGCCCAAGGAGCGGCGTCCGTGGCATTCTTTTTCACCAAGATAACGCGCCCGCTCACACACCGGTAGAAACATGGACTATTTGACAACTTCGGGGGTACAAAGGTTATCCCATCCTCCGTACAGCCCAGATTTAGCTCCATGCGATTTTTTTTTATTTCCCACGTTAAAAAAAATGCTTCGCGGGCGAAAATTTAACACTGCAGACGAGGCCGTCGAAGAATTTCGGCGGTTATTTTTCGACCTCCCGCAAGATACGTTTTTTAAATGTTTTGAAAGCCGGTTCACCCGAATGCATAAGTGCATAGGGATTGGAGGAAAATATTTTGAAAGCTGTAAATAATTTTTTTCATATTCTAACTGTTTTTCGTTTCACTAACAACTTTCGGAACAATGTATAAAGACGTAGAAATGACATTTTCCGTCTAGTTCAGTGTAGCCGGCACGACCGAAGGGAAGCACTGATGCGGCACCTAGTTCACCAAGGTGTTATGGGCTGACATCACGGATGTTGTAGGTGATCTAACCAACCGTGTAAGTTTCCATAAACAAAAGTCCGAGCACTGTTTGATACTGCGACAGACAGTACCTTCATGACTATGACTGAAGCGTGTACACAACGACTAGGACTGCTCAGGCACAATGGTTCTATTCCCGTCTCCGGTTTCGGCGATAATCAATCGTAACGCCCAACGGAATAGTTCACTTTAACGTTAGATCACACTTCTCCCTGCGACTGTTCTACACTAATCCGGAAAAAGATCAACGGGCTTCCACGCCGAATTTCATCACGCTGCGCCTCGAGGATAGAAAGCAGTAACAGGGACGTCTCTAGGACCGGAACCGCGAAACTAGGCTACCCAGCCAGCAGCATAAGGAGTAAGGACACCAGCAAACAATAATAATAATTATACTTTTTATACCACTTAATGTATGGCAAGGGCGGACCTGTTTCCTTAGGCAATTTCCTCCAGTCGATCAGGTGGAACTACATTTTTACATGGAATCCGAAACATGGAGTAGTGGATGAAGGTATGCACGTATTTTTTTTTTCAAACCGGAAAAGTTCATTCCTACACGCCAGCTGGATTCGAACTACGGACCAGAGGTGGCGCAAGGCGTGGGCGACGTGGGCAGCCGCCCACGGCCTCGCGGCCCGAGGGGCCTCGCGCCTAGAAAGTTCGTGCAGCTTTCATTCATGAAAAATATTCAGCTAGATCAATTAAAAGATACCCCGAGTTAACATGTTTAGACTTAATCAAATGCAAACTAAAGCTTACTACGAGTATAAAGCCTTTATCAGACACAAGATGGGAACGCAGGACAGAGGCAGTGAAGGCTGTATTATTGCAATTTGATTATGTTTACTTTTATCGACGAAAGGTATGCTGACAAAAATGTTTGATTTGATCAGTATACCGGAAATCCATTTCAACAGTGAGAATCCATAAAATCCATGCCACCAGAGAGGGCCTCGCAAAATATATCTTGCCCACATCAAATTTAGGTCTTGCCCCGCCACTGCCTCGGACCTCTCGCAAGAGAAGCCGACGCCCAGACCACTCGACCACCGACCGCCTGGTGAGTGACCAACCTGAGTGGTCTTCCAGCGAGTGTATTTCCTGAACCTATCCTAATGTACTAAAACAGACCCGTGTATGTCCCATTTATAAAGGAGCCGGCGAAAGAGCTGACCCAAATAACTATAGGCCTATAAGTTTAGTGCCAGCACTATCTAAAATCATAGAATCTGTTATATCTGACTCTGTAATTAAGCATCTTGAGGATAATAAACTTCTTTCTCCCAACCAATGACGTGACGTGATTGGACCCAAATTGTGCGAAAATGTTCCTGATACAATAAAATCAATAAATAGTGACAATGTGTTCCAGAGTCAGCTGAAAATATTTCTCTTAGACAATCCATTTTATAAGTTAAGTGAATTTTTTTCATACTGTAAATAAAAATTCTGCTGACTTTGATAATTCAAATTGTTTATATGCATAAACACAAATTTTATTAATAACTTGACTGAACCCTATGTTCTTTGTTTTGTATTTTATTATCTTTTTTAATGAGTATATTTTTGACTTAGTATTTTTAATTTTTTGCTTAGATATAGTATGTTGTATTTAACATAATGAAAACTTAGTATGTAGTTATATTTAAAAAAAGCTCTGTAAGGTTTCTTACCCGGTTCTTCCTTATAGATTGCACTACTGAACGGGACATCATAAAAAATGATGACGAACCATACTGAATATGCATATGTCTCAATGAAATATTGTTATTGTTGTGTGTTCTTTATGGCGAAATAAATATCTGAATCTGAATCTGAATCTGAATCCTTTAACCTGGGTGTTTTCAAGCGTCGTATTAACGGGCTAGACAGCCTAGCAACAGTCCGCAAATCTGCTGGCATGGCACCTAACTGAGCGTGGTTTCGCGAGGAGAGGTGATTTTGGCTCTGTCGACTGCATCATTGGTCCCTCGGCACAGCCACCCATGCTGGTTTACATAAAAAAAAAAAAACCACATCACGGAATTCAAGGTTGAGGAGACTTGTCGGAGATCGCGAGTACTACGAGTACCCGCACCACTGAGCTATCGAGGCTCTAAATATGTTCGCAAAAAAAAACCAACCAGGACGACTTAAAATGAGTAAATGAACATAATATTTGACCCGTTAAAATTTTTATTTGTCTGTTTATACGCGCATCATGCAAAAAACACTGAATGGATTTTGCGGTAACTTTTCATAGTGACACGTGTATATTAAAACATTTGCAGCTCAATAAAATTTTTAGTGACTTAGGTGAACTATTCATGCATGAATTTATTTATTGCATTCCCTCACATTTTCGTTTTTTAAAAATACATTGTATTTTTAACCCCCGACGAAAAAAACGGAGGGGGTGTTATAAGTTTGACGTGTGTGCGGGTGTGCGGGTGTGAGGGTGTGTATGTGTGTGTCTGTCTGTGGCATCGTAGCTCCCAAACGGATGGATCGATTTTGATGCGTTTTTTTTATTAGGAAGCTTGTTTAATCGGTATGGTTCTTAGCCATGTTTGTAATTAAATAATCCAGTAATTAAGTAATAAAAAAAATAATTATCGTAAAAGGTGGACCGATTTGCATGCAGTTTTATTTAAAAGCTTGGAATTAAAGTTAAATTACAAATTTTTTATCCTTATTAATCCTCACAACGGTTAGCAGCAACAGTTAGTTGTAGGTTAGTAGCAACAGGAATCATTTATATGATCTGTAGTTCGAAATAACATGTCACAATCACGGAACCCTTGGAATGCTGCGAGGGCGGCGGCGCGGCGGCGGCAGGCGGCGGCGGGGAGGGCCTCAAACGGGGCATTACACTGGAATGACGCCCCCGCACGCCGCCTGTGAGAGCTTCTTCCCGTCACTGCCACGAATCCCCCAGCCTAGGCTTCCTAGGAACATCTAGGAATGCTGATAGTGCCTTAGGAGGGCTTAAACGTATAGTTATTATAGGTAGTTGTGTTTGTTGGTAGATCAAGTCTGGCAAATTATATATCTTTCTACGTCAATTCTGTTTCTGCTACCAGGGAATTCGTTTATTGTATTGTTAAGCTGGGTGGAACTGAATAGAGTGATGCAGCTATACTTGAAGCACTGTACAGGTAAGACAATAAGTTAGACTGAGATTTTTTTTACATTTTACATAGCACTTAGCATGTTAAATGCCCACGGTACTTTCAAGAATAGAGGCAGCCTAATGATGTTATTAAATTATGAAAAGTTCAAACTATCATTTCGTAGAGCTCAATAGGCATAAGCGTAGATTGAGGCACTATTTAATCTACGTAATAATAAAAAAAAGCCTAAGGTTGCACTCCGGGAGTGCCGGCAGAAGTGAAAACTTAAACATCAATGTTGTGCATTTTTGAATATTTTGGAATGGTTAGGGAATAATTTCGCACAAATTGTTTTATTTATCAGTATAAAAGTACTATCATTTATGTGGTAAAATACAATATTCATTTATTGCGCTATCGTAGACCAACATGACAAATTATATTACATAAAAAATTTAACACTACAGAACTATTATAATTATTTTACATCAAAAAGTTTATTTCTCAGAAAAATTAACTTTCATCCATAATTTCAACGAATCTTACGCTTTTTCGATCAGGCTACGGATCTGACGCGAGTTTAACATTTTTTACCCATCTAAAAAAGTGCCAAGCGCCGCTAAAGAAGTTTTCACTTCAAAAATATTACGCTCAGGAGGTGAACCGATACCCTGTAACTAAGGTGTACGAGTAATTGAGCCTACCAACGCTAGTAGTGTGGTAGAGTGTAGTGGTCATAATTCGTGTAATATAGTAGAGTATAGGAGTAATAATTAAAAATTTTTTGATATCTTTATTTATTAAATTGCGACAAGTTCGAGTGCAGTCTTACTGTCATATGAATGATCAATAAACAATAAACAATATTATTAGCTGTGCCCTGAGCTCTGCTCGCGTGAAAGTCGGTTAATAACGAATATGAATACAAATATGAAGTCACTAAGGGCGAGGTCGATGGCCGAACTGCGTTAATCTAGGTATATTATATACTAGCTGTTGCCCGCGGCTTCGTTCGCTTGAAATTATTACTTAAAAAGAAATAATGTATTCTATTATATTTCTAAAACGCATAAAATAGTGTCTCCTAGCATACAGATTTATAACCCCATAAAGATTCCTAAAAAACGAAAATTTGGGGCGAATTCAATAGATAATTGATGCATGAATAGTTAACCTAAGTCACTGATAATTTTATTGAGCTGAAAACATTGACATAATAACTATTAGACGCATAATCAGGCCAAAACTCCTAAGAAATGTGCGTGCCTCCTGCTGCTAGGGTTGCTACCACGCGATTTGAATTTTCCATCATTCGAGTATTTGTTTAGTATTTTATCACCGTACAAATGATCTTTTAGGTATAACTATAATAAATCCATCACTGTAAATCGTTCTCAAATCAAAGCAATAAAGAAAATGCCTTCAATATACAATTATTTTCCAATCACAACTCACGAAAATTAACAAATTCCTACATGCAGATTGTTTTTTTCCGCCCTTGCAACACCAACTATCGGCATCTCGTTCTCGGTCACGGATGACGCGCTTGCGATTTTACGCTCCCCGTCTTGCTCGCACATACAGGATGTCCTTACTGGATTCACGGAAACTGAAAGGATCCATTGTACGAGACTTAAAAACATGTAACAGAAAGAATAAAGTTTATCCGTTTTCACGAAATGAATTTTCAAAGTTTAAAACATAAACGAATGTGTGACGACACTTATGATTATGATGCATGAGCAGACGAGAGAGCATGCGCTTGCGCGAGAAAGCAAGTAAACAACAAACACGTGCGTGCGGTGCGGTGCAGATCAAAAAGAAAGCCGCAGTCCGCCGTCCCGCGCCTGCATTTCCTACATGAAATACAGGCTGTGATTTCAGTTCCCGTGAATCCAGTAAGGACAACCTGTATACACGTCGCTGGCTGTCATTTAGTGACAGCTGAGCTGTCAGTCTACTCTACACCACAACCACATTAACTGGGCGGAAGACATGTATGGACACATTTACGAAATTAATGCACTGGCCGGTACAACACCCTGTATATTGGGCAAACACGCGCGAACGCAGTGACAGATGGACAGAAACTGACAGCTCAGGTACTCTAAGTTGTTCGATTTAGAATACCTGACTTGACACGTAGGGGAAAGCTGATGGCGATTCTTGTTGTTTTGATAGTTCAATGGCTGCAAGTGATATATTTTTACACTACTGTCACTATGAAAAGTTACCACAAAATCCGTTCAGTGGTTTTTGCGTGAAGCTCGTACAAACAGACAAATACAAATTTAAAGGGTTCTAATTAGCATTAAGTCGATGGTTCTAATATGTTAATTTACTCATTTTAAGCCGTCCTGGTTTTTTTTGCGAATGTATTCAATGAACAGATTTTGTTTGCCTCTACGATTTTATTATGCGCCGTTTGTTCAAAAAATTACCGAACTTTTTAATTGCGCGGCAACGAAGTATCGTAGCGTCGTGCGGTTGGCAACCACTGTGTTCCTCATAATTTCCCGCGTAAACTGCTCTTTACGGATTGTTGATTATCTCAATTCTTTCCCGCGTTATTGCTTTTTGAATGCAAGGTGGCTAAGCGTTAGTGGCGATTTTTACAATGTGCGTTTTTCGGGAGCAACGATGCAACGTGAAGTTTTGCGTGAAACTGAGAAAAGCTTTTACTGAAACATTTGAACTTCTGACAGAAGCTTACGGAGATGATGCAATAAGTCGTTCACAGTGTTACGAGTGGTTTTGCCGATTTAAAAGTGGTCGTCAATCAGTTGAAGATGACTCTCGACCAGGAAGACCTTCGACCTCAACTGATGACACTCACATTCGGAAAATCTATGATCTGGTGCGGGCGAATCGTCGTCTGACTGTCAGAGTACTTGCAGAAGAGGTTGGGATCTCAATAGGGTCGTGCCATATCATTCTGACCGAGAAATTGAACAAATTCGCAAAAAGAGACCAGAGCTGTGGCGAGACAACTCATGGTTCACCACGACAACGCGCCAGCTCACGCAGCATTGTCAATTCGCCAGTTTTGTGCCAAAAATCAAATGACTATCCTCTCTCAACCTCCCTACTCACCAGATCTGGCTAATTGCGATTTTTTTTTACTTCCAAAATTGAATTGCTTGAATTGCTTCGACACCATTGATGACATTAAAACAAATTCGTCACAGGAATTGAAGAACATTCGGAAAGAAGCTTACCAGGACTGTTTTGCAACGTGGAAACACCGCTGGGAAAAGTGTGTGAATAGGGGAGGGGATTACTTTGAAGGGGACAAGAACCAATAATGTGTAAATTTAAAAATACAAATTTTTTAAATTAATTTCGGTAATTTTTTGTATCTATGCCTTCGTATGTATAGATTTATATCCGACTATTGTACCGCAAACAGTTGACGACTCCTCCGAGTCTTGTCGAATTATTTAATTTCCTCCCGAATTCCTCAGATAAGTCGAACACCACTTATGAAAATTAGCACAAATTGCATAATTAATTAGGAGTCGGCTATCAGCTCGCGATCGTTGGCGGCGCGAGGGCGCGGGCGCGGCGCGACTACGGCGGCGGCGCGGCCGGCGCGGGGGCGGTGCCGCGTGTGGGTGTGAACTGTGAAGTCTAAACACTTGACGCGCCCTCTAGTGCTGGGGAGAGATAATTAAAACTCGGAACAGGAAGCGCCAACTTTCATCGTGGTAGTGCCTTCTCCTACCCGACACCACTGCGGCGCCCGCCCTGGCCCCGCGTTTTCATCGTCCTTGCTGGCGGCGGATAAAAGAGGTACTGAAAAGGCGCCGCCCGGCGCATTTTTTGGATCCACCTATTTATCTAAGATTCAGATATTTATTTCGCCATAAAGAAGACATAATATTAAAATATCACATTGATAAAAATCAACATTCGTTATGGTTTGTTATATATAATTTAATTTTTGTTTTTGGAGCTCGACTATTGGATACCTACTTCGGGTCAGAGGCAGTTAGGTATTATACGTTTAAGAAGGTACGAAGTGAATTCAGAGAACCGATAATTGGCCATGGAAGAAACAGTTTAATTTATAGTAACTAAGGCCCACTTGCACCAACACGAGTTTAAAGTTAAGTAGCGAGTTATGGATTTAAACGCGGTTCCCACAGTCAAAGGGTGCTAGCTTAAACTGGTTTAGCGAGTTAAACTGGTTTATATGTTAGGTAATTATAACAATATTACATCTCTCCAAAGAATAATGTATTCGAGAATTTTCTAGATTAGAATATTGCCTAGATAAGAGTAGTAAGCTTTAGCATAATCAATTGTTTAGGCGCGGCTAAACCCTCTGCATCTGCGGAATAGGTTCAACCCATAGAAGAATGAAACGCTCTCCTCAAGTTCACCATAAAGTTGTTCCGAGGTCCAGCCAGCCTTTAAAGTCTTTTGTCAGTTACCCTACTCCATCACTGAAAGCACAAAATAGGTTCTTGTCGTTACCCTATAGCAAGTGAGCTGGCGAGCAAAATTTCTATATGATTTGCTCATGTGGCAGACGATATTAACAGCGATGAGTGTACCATAAGAAACATTAAGGACTGCGTCTGCCACATGGTAGCACTGCGTTGTCAATCGACAGCGCTTTAAATTTGTTAAAAAAGGGGGTACCTACTATATGTGTGCCTCTGAGACTGTTGTTCAGAATCCTTCCGAAAACGAGGAAAATCGAAAAGGCAGACATACAGGGTTCAGACTTTTGTAAAAATATTTTTTTAAAGTTTTTTTTATGATTTAAAAAAGTCTATATGATTTGCACACTTGCCAGGCCTGAAATGTTCAATTAAAGACAATGTGAAGGACAATAGAAAAATAGTCTCACAGCTAGTTACATAGGGCACACTAAAAGTTTCCGGAATTGGCCACTTACATAAACAATATTTAAAAAGTAATTACAACATTTGAAAATGGAACTCTTTGGCTGTAGAATGCAGTTTGTTTCATCTGACTGTCAATTGTTTTTCCATTGTGGCGCCATTTTAAAAATTGCGTGTCTACATTAACATAAATTTAACCCGGGAAAATTTTCGTAGTATGATTTTCTACGATTTTAAGTGTAATTTGACAGCTCATCAGAGCCTCGCTCGGCTTCAATCTGCTTTTGGCGATGAAGCACCATGGAAGACGACTATTTATTGCTGGTTTGCAGAATTCAAGCACCGTCGTGTCAATCTCAGTGACTAATCTCGCGATGGTCGCCCGTTCACCGCTGTGAACAACAAAAACATCGATGCTGTGCGCCGTATGATCGAAACAGACAGGCATGTGACCTACAATGAGATTCGGGCATCCATAGACATAGGCATGAGTCAAATACAATCAATCCTACACAAACATTTGGGTGTGAGAAAGCTGTGCTCGCGGTGGAACCCACACAATTTGACCGAGGCTCAAAAAACGCACCGCGTCACTTGGTGCAATGCCATGCTTACCAGATGCAACAAAGGCGCTTCAAATTTGGTGTGGGACATAGTAACAGGTGACGGCACCTTGTGACTTTTTTCTGTTCCCAAAAATTAAGAACCAATTACGCGGTCAACGATTTTCATCGCCAGAAGAGGCTGTCGAAGAATATGAAAAACACGTTTCTGAGGTCACCACGGAGGAGGGGCACAAAAGTTTTCAAAATTGGTATTAAATATTCTCCCTTTGCGTAAATGCACTTTTTCATACGATTAACGTATGAAAAAGTGCATTTACGCAAAGGGAGAATATTTTGAGAAACAATAAATTCATTTTTGACCTTTAATAGTATTTTATTCTTATTAATTCCGGAAACTTTTAGTGTGCCCCACGTATTATATTACCTCTGCGTTGTCAATTGACAGCGCTTCAAAAAAAAAATGGTATAGTATCATCTGTATGTTTAGATTTCTTATAAAAACGAAGAAAATGGATTAGCCAGACATCCAGGCCTGTGATATTCCGAAGGCAGTCCAATTGAATATTTTGTATGAAAATCTCAACGCTCGCGTCAAGTATCAAGTAAAAAGTTAACACTTTAAATCAGTAAGCAAAATGTATTTTTTTTTATATTTAGATTTTTTTAATATTTAAAATTAGCACTTTAAATCAGTGAGCAATATTATGCCAATTTTTTTTTTTCGTTTCTAGGATTCATCATGAACCGAACGGACGCAAATGACGCATTTTTAATATTGGACGCAAATGACCATATGAAAAATGAGCAAATCGTATACCGAAATGCTCGCCAGCTCCCTAGCTATACCTACCAACGCCCACGCTTTCAACTGCGCGTCGTTGTCGACGACGGCGCGCGACGTGGTGGATGGTGGTGGGGGCCGGCACGCGGCAGATAGAGCCCGGGGGTGGGGGTTGGGGCGGAGAGCGAGCAGAGCGCAGGACGAAGGGCCTGGAAAGTAGGTCGAAGAAGCGATGTACAAGTATAAATCATTCGAACCCTAACAGATGAAGCTACCTACTTTCGGTACGTGGTAAGAATACATTGTGAGAAATGAGATTATCGCATCATCAAAACGTTTAGATCCCCTTAGCGTAGAGAAAAACGACCGACCTTCTAGTGACATCAATGACATACTTACTATCTGTACATTGGTTTATCGGAAAACTAAAACTCACCAATTTTGGCTTTCCGTTAATCTGATTATCTAAACTAGCTCGACCTCTTTAAAATGATCATTATTCGCCTCCAGTATCAATGTACCTATGTGTGATTGTATTTATCTCAAATAATGTCATCTCCCCGTTTATGTATGGAACGATTTTTTTTTGACATAAGTAAACTAAACATGAAACTCAATAATTAATAATACCAATAACAATTATTGTTATTGTATACGTTTCTTTTGAATTCGCCGTATTGGGGTAAGAGTATAGATATACGATTATAGAGTATTAATTAATTACACGTGGCATGCAGCTACTTACGTGCTAAAAGAATTGCTCCGACCATGACGCAAACGTTGGCCAGGTAAGCAGGAGCACTTATTCATGATGTCATGACTACACGACTACGCTTGCTATGTTGCGCTAGTATTATATTTACTCGATGCTATGGGTTCCCAATAAAACGAGACATGCACCTAAATAAAGAAAACACAAAACGTATAAAAGGTAGTACATCCGAAAAAATACATTACGTGAAAATCAGTTCATTCGTCATTCAGGTTATGCAAATATTTGCCAAAGCCGCTCTGCCGGCGGATGATTTGACAGTACGCTGAACCTTCAACGAGACGAAACACATTTTTATGTATATAAAACTCTAACCAACGAGGATAAAATGAACGCTGATTGATAATGCGGACAAACAAACTTGGTACCTACCTATTAGAAGTGCTCGCCGAGCCATCTGTGCCCGAGCGCCGATGCCTCTATCGGCGGGCGCGGCCGCGGCGGAGGCAGCGGAGGCGACGCGGCGGCGTCTGCTAAAACAAAAAGCTGCCGCCAGTATTTCCAGTTAACCTAGAATAATGAAATTTAGTAAGAAGCAAAGTCTCACACACAGCACAAGCAAAGGAAACATCAGAAAATTGTAAATTTGTAGAGATCGTGCCACCAAAGAAGACCCGTGGACGCGGCGCTGTCGGCGCATAGCAGAATTATTTCACGGGCTGCACTTCGTAAGCATAGTAAACAACGTTTTACTCACAAAAATATATTAAAATTCGACAACGGTCTTCACATGGAAAAATATCGACAACAAACAGCACGGCCGACCTTTATAAATTAGTTCATTTCTCTATGGTTCATTTTAATGCCGCGGGACTTCTTTGGTGGCGCGATCTATTGCTACGCGATGGCCGCGTTATTATTATTATATTATTAGTTATATTATAGTTATATTATGTAATATAAAAAAATATTTTCGTTTAATTTAATTACACGAATGCCTGACAGTCAAACTATTGCCGTAGTGTTTATTTAGTCGTTTCACGATTTTCTAAAACACGATTATTTTTGTATATAATACAAATATATTGTTTGATGGTACGGAACCCTCGGTGCGCGAGTCCAACTCGCACTTGGCGACTTTTTTATCTAGCGAATTGAGGCCGTCGAGGGAGTTGCTCTATAACGCTGGCGGTGGGTCAACCGGGATAATTGCGGTCTCCCAAGAGGTTCATAATTTTTTAGGAGGTTTGTTTTGCTTTAGTTACATAGTTTATTTTAGTGTAGAATTTTATTCTACATTGTACTACTGTATAAATCTAATTTGTATTTACTTATTTAGTTGATAACTGAAATAGTTATTTACTTGTTTCCAATATTTTGTACCTTAATTTTTTTTTGTAAAGTAGAGTATATGCATACATACTATGTACTTACTCGTGTATGTCAATTTGACACACTTTGAGTTTTGAAAAAGATTAAACTTTAAATCCCATTAAGAATTGTATTATTCCGAGCCTTTTGAGCCTAAAACGAGGCCTAAAACCAACTTTGGGCTCAGATATCCAGACCAACTCCAACAAGCGTATTGTTTAAAGTTTTTGTTAAAAACATTTAAGCGCGCATAAAATTCTCTCTTCTCAAATAAATATAGGTATATACCTACAGCAACATCGAGAGTATTATAAATGGTTCCTCGTTTGGTTATTCGCATTCTTTAGATGAGTTGGGCGCGGTTGTTTCGTTGTAGGGCGGCGGCGTTTCCGAAGGGCGGCGCGGTCCTTGGGCGGGCGGGGCGGGGTGTAGGGTGAGAAGTGCGACGTGCATAATTCATCAGCTGAACCCTCATTCTAGAAATGTTGGGGGTTTCCAGCGGTCACGTGACGTCGGTAATCAAGCCAATCCACCAATTTTGTAACGAAATTTATTTTGAATCAAATTTGCTGCACTGAATAAATTGAGAAAATCAAATTGTAAAAGCCTAAACTACATGCCTATCATATCAGCTAGTTGAAAGAAAGGTGTACGTATTGGAAATTACAGCCCGGCGCTTTCACCCAATGGACCGACAACAGCGACATATTTTATATTTATTTATATTAGAAAACATACAGCCATTCACAATATTGATACACTTATTATTTTTTTTTATGCCTAAAGTATGGCCAATTACATGTTTCCCTGATTGGTTTTTTTATTTATGTTTGCGTAGATTTATATTGCACGAGGAAATTTAAAAATTGTGCTAAATATATCTCACATTCAAAATTACCCGTTGCAATTTGAAATAATTGTTCACCTCTTGAATGAGGTGAGACCAACGAAGTAATAAAAAAAAAAGTTAATCCAAACGCACCGGTGCCCCCTGGCTCGCCGGGGACACTGAAGCGCCCCGCGGCGACGGCGGCGGTGGCGTAGGCACAGGAGCCCGTAGTTACCCATTTTATTTTGTCTGCGTTAGTTCAGACTAAACGTATGTCGTCGCAAATAGGCTGAAACCCCTTTTGTCACTTCGTTCCTCAAAATATTGTCTCGTCGGACAGCTGCATCATGTAATGTTCTACAGGCTAGTGTGATTTCAACTCTGTAATGGGCCTTCAAGAATTCCCTCCTGAGGTGCAGAATTACCACCGCCATCGGGGTACTCCGAAACATGTATCGGTTCGCGACAAGAGGCTCCATGATACCCGAGCCCCAAGCCCTTCACCAATGCATTGCAAGATGTGCTCAAGATGCTAGAGTGGGGTAGCATGGGTTTAATGTGAATGGTTTTCATCTTCACTTCGCCGACGACTGTCTGTGAGTGAAATCAACTCGTCACGAACAGATTTGAGCATGTTTGGGATTGAATTTACGGTATCATATGATACATTATCTCGTAGATTATTTTCATATACAGGGTGTCCCAGAAACCGACGATAATCCGTCGACAGCTGATAGGGCTGCTAATTACTTCTCAGAATATCTAATTTTAGGTTTAGTAAAAATGGCTTAGATTTTTAAATGTTGTCATTTTTGTAAAAATCCCAAATTTTCTCCCTCAGCTGATTTTTTTAAATGCCACAAGTACAAATGTAAGATTTTCTTCAATCTAGTGAAATATTCCTGTAAAGTAAGACTTTCACACAGTATAATTTATTTTTTCACGTTTAATCCTGCTTAGCTGAAAAACGACTTAAGAGCCACATGCTACATTTTTTTCAGCCTCATCTCATGAATTTGCCCCTTCGAGGCGAAAAAAAAAATAACTACACTAAAGTGGAATTATACAACAAAAATACGCCCATCTAATGTAGTTTTTAAAGTACCGATTTGCCCAATAATTTATGAGATATTGTTATTTAACCGCAAAAGGACCTCGGAATGTGATAAAACTGTTCTACCAACTACGAATTGGAATAAAATAAACACTTGAAGTACCTAATTGGTATTTATTTGTTTACCACCTGCACGAATGCTAGCTCGACATCTTCTCACAAATGCCCGGTTGATGCGTCGAGCAACTACTCGATGCAAGTGCAGATACCTGTGCTACTGCCATACGTAATTCTTTCTTTGAGCTCTATCAAGTTTTCCACCGGGACCGGTAAACTTTTTCTTTTAAATAGGCCCAATAATAAAAATCTAACGGATTTAAATCCGGTGATCTAGACGTCCGATCCATCGTGGGGATACAAGTGGCTAGGATCCCACAAGACGTCCGTTGAATTGCAGAGACTCTAAACGGGCGAAATTATCTTGAGTTTCTGCAAGAGGAGCTTCAGAGCCTTTTAGAAGATGTACCATTGGCCATACGGAGGGAGATGTGGTTGCATAATGATGGCTGCCCAGCCCATTACGCTAGAGGTGAGTAATTTTTTAGACCAAGCATATCCCCACAGATGGATCGGACGTCTAGATCACCGGATTTAAATCCGTTAGATCATTGGGGCTATTTAAAAGAAAAAGTTTACGGGAAACCGGTGGAAAACTTGATAGAGCTCAAAGAAAAAATTACAGCAGTAGCTCAGGTGGACGTATCTACACTTGCATCGAGTACTTGCTCGACGCATCAACCGGGCATTTGTGAGAAGATGTCGAGATTCATGCAGGTGGTAAATAATTTGAACATCTACTTTAACAGGTTAATAAAGACCAATTACTTCAAGTGTTTATTATATTCCAATTCGTAGAACAGTTATCAAATTCCGAGGTCCTTTTGCAGTTAAATAACAATATCTCATAAATTATTGGGCAAATCGGCAAGTGATGTACCATTTTAAAAACAGCTACATTAGATGGGCGTATTTTTGTTGCATAATGCCACTTTAGCGTAGTAATTTTTTTTTAACCGCGAAGGGCCAAATTCAAGGGATGAGGCTAAAAAAATTTAACATGTGGCTCTTAAGTCGTTTTTCAGCTAAGCAGGATTAAACCTGAAAAAAATCAATTATACCGCGTGAAAGCCTTACTTTTCAGGAATATTTGACAAAACTTAGATTTAAGAAAACCTAGCATTTGTTCTTGTGGCATTTAAAAAAAATGAGCTGAGGGAGAAAATTTTGGATTTTTACAAAAATGACAATATCTCAAAAACTAAGCCATTTTTACTAAACCTAAAATTAGATATTCTGAGAGGTGATTAGCAGCCCTATCAGCTGTCGACGGATTATCGTCGGTTTCTGGGACAACCTGTATAGTATAATTAGAATAATTGAAACATCAGAGTGTGTACGAGAAGAGGACTGAAGACCGACACTGGATATACGAGTAACAGAACGAGTGTTGAGCTAAGGACAAATAGTTGGAATGAATATGCATACTTTCAATAGTGAAAAAAATAATGAGCTGATGAATTTATTAATCAGTCGAGGGTTAATTGTAAATTCTGATAAAGAGTCGTAAAAAGCTCGATAAGGGGATCCTAAAGAAATAAGTTGCTTGGTCGTTAAAATGTCGTTAAGGGTGGAAAAATTCAGTCCAGCCGAGTTTCTCTAATCGAAATTTCTGCTTATATATAAATATGTGTATATGTCAGTCAGCGTGTCTGCGTCTACTGCTGGACATTCGCCTCTCCAATTTTCCTCCAGTGCGCCCGGCTTTCAGCGGTACGGAACCACTGCTTTCCACCGAAGTACTCGATGTCTTCGTCCCAGCAGGTGGGCGGTTTTCCAACACTCCTATATAAATATGTATACCTACCTAATTATTACTGGATGAGAGCTATCAAAAGTCAGGACTTAGGTACTTTTAGAGAATTTTCATTAAAGTTGCATACATTTCAGCTATTCTTAGCGTGACGGTGCTCCATTCGATATCGCGGTCTCGAGCCGGACGCAGATAGCGCAGCTTCCTGTCGCTCACCGCATCCGCCTAGCTAGTCCGTCGAGTTCTATCATCTTGCAGAGTTGTTTGTACAGCGAGGTTTAAACTTGGAGACAGACAGCCTGCAGAATTTATCAGACTCACTAGCTGCTGCGTGAAGTGAGTACTCACGGTGCGGTGAGGTTTCTAGAGCAACACGCAACTTGCGTTATGACTTGAAGTGATAGAATTTAACAGCATAAACCGTATGTAAATCGATAAAGTGGTTCTCGAGTTATAAGAATATATATTGACGTAGGTTACATGGCCGGCCGCCACCTGGTCACCCGTAGAAACTTCGCTTTATTTATTAGGAACTAGCTGAGCCCGCGGCTCCGCTCGCGTGAAATTCGTTTTTCAAAGAAGACAGTAAGTAAATGGGCGAGGCCGAAGGCCGAGCTGCGTTCAGGAAGTCGATAAACCATCTCTAAGAAAGTAAGTAATTAAGGGCGAGGCCGAAGGCCAAGTTGCGATAAGGTAAACGATAAACCTTCTGAAATAAAGTAAGTAACTAACGGCGAGGCTTTAGGCTGAGCTGTATTCTGGAAAGAAAATTAACCTTCTCGAAGAAAGTAAGTAACTGAGGGCGAAGCCGATGGCCGAGCTGCGTTCAGGAAGACGATAAACCATGTCTAAGAAAGTAAGTAACAAAGGGCGAGGCCGAAGGCCGGGCTGCGTTCAGGAAGACCATAAACCTTCTCGAAGACAGTAAGTAACTGAGGGCGAGGCCGAAGGCCGAGCTGCGTTCAGGAAGACTATAAACCTTCTCGAGGAAAGTAAGTAACTAAGGGCGAGGCCGAAGGCCGAGCTGCGTTCAGGAAGATGATAAACCTTATCTAAGAAAGAAAGTATTTAAGGGCGAGTCCGAAGGCCGAGCTACATTCATTAAGACCATAAACCTTCTCGAAGAAAGTAAGCAACTGAGGGCGGGGCCGAAGGCCGAGCTGCGTTCAGGAAGACTATAAACCTTCTCGAGGAAAGTAAATAACTAAGGGCGAGGCCGAAGGCCGAGCTGCGTTCAGGAAGACGATAAACCTTATCGAAGAAAGAAAGTAATTAAGGGCGAGGCCGAAGGCCGAGCTACATTCATTAAGACCATAAACCTTCTCGAAGAAAGTAAGCAACTGAGAGCGAGGCCGAAGGCCGAGCTGCGTTCAGGAAGACTATAAACCTTCTCGAAGAAAGTATAAGTAACAAAGGGCGAGGCCGAAGGCCGAGCTGTGTTCAGGAAGACGATAAACATTCTCGAAGACAGTAAGTAACTGAGGGCGAGGCTGAAGGCCGAGCTGCGTTCAGGAAGACTATAAACCTTCCCGGTGAAAGTAAGTATAAACTATGGGCGAGGCCGAAGGCCGAGCTGCGTTTAGGTAAACGATAAACCTTTTAAATAAAGTAAGTAACTAACGGCGAGGCTTCAGGCTAAGCTGCTTTCTGGAATACAATAAACCATCTCTAAGAAAATAAGCAATTAAGGGCGAGGCCGAAGGCCGAGCTGCGTTCAGGAAGACGATAAACGTTCTTGAAAAAGTAAGTAACTAAGTAACGAAAGAACGTAACTAAGGGCAAGGCCACTGTCACCCCAAATTCCCCCCCCCCCCCCCCACCCTTTTAAATGTGAAATCCAAAAACCCTGAAACAATTATTTATTTATGATGAGTAGCTAGAATTATGATTTTCAAGTTCCTACCTTTAAAAAAACCGATACTCCTATACAAACTTTCACCCCTCATTTCACCCCCTTAAGCGTTGTTTTTTGAGACGAAAGGTAGCCTATGTCCTTCCTCAGGATGCAATTCATCTCCGTACAAAGTTTTATAACACGTAATTCTTTATTTCATACCAAAAGCACAGATTACTAAATAGTTACTTCGTCCAAAAGCCTAAATATGAATTGTCATATCCCTAACTTGAGAAATGCTGGGTTCCCCATACAAACTTTTATCCCCTATTTCACCCCCTTAAGGGTTGCTTTTTGAGACAAAAGGTAGCCTATGTCCGTCCTCAGTCTTCGTGCAATATTTTATCGAAATCTGTTCAGCGGTTTAGAACTTGAAAAGGTAACAGACAGACAACAGAGTTACTTTCGAATTTATAATATTATATATATAGTATATATAGTATAGTATATAGTATAATAGTATATAGTATATATAGTATGGAGTATGGATAGTATGGATAAAACATTTTGCTGACTTGATTAAAAAAGTATTAAAAAAAAATTATCTGTAACGTTTCATGTACTGTACTTGTGCAATAGCTAGTCGGGCGTGAATAAGCATTCCAATAGACTACAGTATTTTCAATCCAGTTTCCTTGTTATTTTTATTATTTGATTAGTTTTTTTTATCGTACAAGGGCTTTTTTTATTTTTATTTTATATGTTTTGTGACTTCGAATTGTTCAAAATTGTTACAGGTGATCTGTGGCCTGCCGTGGGCAGCGGTGTGTAGCGGTGTACCGGTGTAGCGGTGGGCCGCGGCGCGGCGCAAGGCACACATGCTGACGATATGGTAAGCTAAAGCATTTCCTTGGTTCGATAATTGCCAATAAAGTAAGTACTTGCATATTTAATTATATTTAGAGTTTATGAAAAACTCAGTTGTAAAAGGTACCAAGTCATCTACATTTGTTACGAATGAAATCTGTTTCAAAGTTTCAAAAGTTTATTTATTCAAAATAAAACACATTACAATACAGAGATAAAAAAAAAACTGACGAATACAATACAATACATACAAGACATACAAAATAGAAATATATACAGTAATTTACCTACCCTGTATTTTCTCCTATCACCTAAACTAGCCCTAAGGCTGTATCGTAGGTAGACATTAAGTACATACTTCATTATATTTTTATGTAGGGTTTCTCGTGATTTGTAGCTTTTAATTTAATTTATTATATCTGACATTAATCTCGCCTTCCTCCGTCATATATATTATTTAAATGGTATGAAATATATTTATATTTTGATCAGATTTTATTTGCTAAAAATAGAGATAAATGAAAAATATCCTTCCCTGGTAAGTTTTTTTTAAGTGTTTTAAAAATAATATACATTTTCATCTAATCATGAAAACTTAACATTGAACTGAGCGCTTTCTAATTAACTATGTACTTAGGCATGATTTCTGGTACACCATGTAGGTATTATAACGTACATATATTATATTACCGAGCAACCATTCTTATTCCCACCATGGCTCTTTCTTATGAAAAGAGCTATAAATAATTAATATATTGGTTACAAAACGAAATGTAAGAAAAAAATCATTCGTCAGTAAGATTTAGGGTAAAAAACGCATTAAAATCGTGAATGAAAATTTTACTCGGTCAGTAGAAGATTTTGTTTATAAATTAATAAATATTATTGTAATAGTGGTGTGTCTAATATATATAGGAGTAATAGTATAAGTGTCAGTATCAGGATTTTTAGTTTTATATTATTGTAATTATATTTTAATAAAAATAAAAATCATTTGCAAAAAAAAAAATATTTTATGAAAATAAAAAGTGTGAATTCAAAATAAATAACTCATACTTTCGACGATAATAATCAAAATAATATTTAAGGGCATCGTAAACAGCACTGTTTTATAATATTATTATCATAGAAATAAACTTTTACGTCAATGATTATTATACATTATTATACAATGATTATTATATATATTTCGGTCATTTCTTTAAGTAGGTACTATACATTCTAGTACAATAAACAATTTAATTACTTTTTTCCCCCGCAGAGTGTCGTCTTTATTGAATTGATTTGTTCTGTTCAGTCAATTATCAATGTATTGTACAGATTTTATAAACAATAAAATAAAATAAACCTAAAGGAATCAACTTATAAATAAAAACATCTTCAATTTTTTCCATGAAACTGCAGGTTTATGCTGCGTATGAAGAAAGCCTTGGCAGGCACGTCGCTGGACTTATCCTCTAGCAATGTTCCAATGGTTTCGGCAAAAGCCAGTGCATACGGTGACCACGCACCAAGGGTTTCACCCCGAAACCTAGAAAGTCAAAGTTGATTTTAATTAATTTAATTAAAAAAATAATGATGATTGAAAAATTGTACGGAAACTTCTAAAGGGTGCCCTCTGACAACCATACCGGATTGCATAAAAAAAGAATAACACGCAACTATAAGAAATTATAGAAATAATTTTCACCCTAGCTAGATACATACTTGCAAAATACACAACACATAAATGTACTGAAATTCTACCTTTCTCCTATATTGTGAATGAGCGCCATCTAGCGGAGCGTTCATACAGTCGTAATGCGAAAAAACGTCTAAAATGTTTATCCAGTTTTTGTTCCGCCCTTTCCTTTGACAAGTTCCAGCGCCGGCCGCTAGGTGGCCACCGACGGCAAAGGCAGAGGGCGGGCGGGCGGCGGCGGCGTAGCGGTGGGGTGGGTGGGGTGGGTGTGTGGGTGAGCTTTCAGCGAATGATGACGCCAAGCAAGCCAAGCTTTTCAAGATTTCTTTTTTACCTGTGTTCTGTCCTGTAGTGAGTTAGTATACTTTGACGAACAGAGATGGCGCAAACAAATAAAATAAGTTCTCAATGTTTCTCAGATTGTAATCGATCAGTTTAACAAAATAAGAATTTAGATGAGGACTTAGGAATGCCTAGAAATGAATATTTGTACATTTGAACCTGCTATTAAATGAAGATTGAACTAGGTAATTGTTTTTTTATGGAAACATCACCCACAACATCCGTGATGGCGATGTCAGCCAATAATACCGTACTAAGTGCCATATGAGTTAGTACTTAACTTTAGTCGTGCCGGCTACACTGCCGGTGGTACCAATCCGAACGGCTTAACCCTACTTACCTATTAAGACAAGAAGGGAAGGGATCTACAGTTTTATGTGGATTCCGAAGATGGAATCCACGGTAAGCCTCCAACGGTCGAACGATCACCCATCAAAGTTTTGACCGCGCTCAAGTCCCTACGTAAAGGGTTTTTCATTCAGGATAGTTTATTTTTTAACTGCTGTTTTAAAATGTTGAAACGTCGTATGTTTGTACACAGGATACAGTATGGCCGCGGAACATTGGCTCAGCTCGCTCAGAAGTCTGTCTCTCTCGCTCCGATGTCTATCTCTGTCGCTGTTATGTCTCTTCGCTGCTACTCTTCAAGTCACGAGCGGTAAGTGTTCTATATGTCCTACAGCTAGATATAAGAACCTATCTCCTACCCACTTCTGTCTGACAGCCCACTCTCCCAGTCCTCAAAATAGCTATATGGAACACGACAAGACCGGCTGCATCACGTGCTATGCTATAACACGAGTGATAGCGCTCACTCACGCCACGATTTTGTGGGCACTGTATCCTAATCACGAAATTTAACCTACTACGCTACGCTACGCCACAGAATAGAAAAGAGTTCTTCGCATTATTTTGTATGGAGAAACGAAGTTCGCAAATCTATCACTAGAGGCGCTGGCGCTGCTCCGTTTCTCCATACAAACTGATGCGGAGAACACGGCGTAGCGCAGCGTAGCGTAGTAGGTTAAATCTCGTGATTAGGGTACTGGTAGCGGTCAGTGTTTCCTTTTACGTACCCGTACCGACTACACTGGGAGGGAAAACACGAATTATTTTCATAGCCGCTGACTTTCAGTGCGGCGGCGGTGTCGTGGTGGTAACTAGCGCCACATTTTTTTAATTTTATTTTTTAATGGAATCTGACACAGTATTGTCTAAATCACCTACACCATCCGTGGTGTCAGCCCATAACACCGGGTGTACTAGGTGCCATGTCAGTTCCTCCCCTTCCCTTCATTTCGTGTCGGCTACAGTGAACTGGACGGAAAACGCGAACTATTTACATAGCTGTTTTAACAGACGTTTCATTCAGTGCGGTGGTATCAACTCGGGCGGGATAAACCCTACCACCTAGTAAGGTAAGAAGGGAAGGGACCTACAGTTTTTTAAGTGGAATCCAAGCCACGGTCAGCTACCAACGGCCGAGCGGTCACCCATCCAAGTACTGACCGCGCTCAGGGTTGCTTAACATCAGTCGACCGACCGCACCACTGAGCTACCGAGGCTGACCTAGGTAGGTCGCTTACCTAGTAAGATAAGCGACCAGCAGTTTGACATGGACCAACTGGTGCGAGCCGACGACGCGCGACGGACTCGGCCTATCGCAAACGAGGCAAGGTTTTACAGATTGAGCCACGAGACGCATAGATCGCGGCACTGGGTCGCGATATCCATCTAAAGTGAAGCTAATATTTAAAGTAAGTAATAACGTATTACCTACCACCCTTTCCACCTCCGCACAACGCGCACTGGGGAGGAATTGCATCCCTACACGCTGGACTTATACGCCCCGGTACGCATGCGATCGTTGGTATAACGCTGTCCCGCTCGCACAGAGGCCGAGTTACGTGCCGGGGAGTATACCGCGGATGCGTACCAATCGGTTCTGCAGATCTTTCCTCCACAGAACTGGTAAATTCTGGAACGTTCTCCCTGCCCACATATTTCCCCCCAGGGAGTCTCGGGTCCTTTAAGAGAGGGGTGAATAGGCGCCTGTCAGGCCGGCATGGCATTCGCAACCCCCGCGTACGACCGAATGTCTGTGGGCGCCGTTAGACACCTCATGGGTGGTTCGACGCCACATGTCGCACTTTCTGTAAAAAAATAACTTTTTGGTTGATTTACTTACTGTTTTCTGGATCCTGCGAACGAACACACATTTGCTTTTTTATTAGTATTTATAATTTAGTTATACAAGGTGAAGGTGGGCCAAAAGTAATCACTTGATGTTCTTTGGCTGTAATTTTTTTTTAAAAAGGAAAACATTGGTTCTACTTATGGATTATGTTTATTTAATGAATTAGAATATTTTTCATTAAATCGAGAAAATGATATCGGTCAAGTGTCCGCCGTCAGAATTAATGACCATACGGGCTCGTTTTATGGCATTTTTCATCACTTGTGTCAGAACTTCCGGAGAGTCCGAGGATTGTTTACATAAACCCGGGACTTTAAGTAACCCCACAAAAAATAGTCTGGAGCGGTCAAATCGGGTGATCTGGCCGAAGTCGGAAATCTTCGACGAAATTCACGCTGCGTCCAATGACGTATCATAAAATCTCTTTGGCTGCGTCAGACGAATTATTGCGCAAAAAATGGATTCAATTATTCCGCGTTCTTGAGTAGAATAGCGTTCCATGGCTTATTGACGTGTATTCTGCATCTGTTTACTTCACAAATGTCAAAACAGAATTTACATTTGCCGCCATTTTGAAAAGTTATAGCGTCGTCCAATAGGGTGATTACTTTTGGACCACCTATTTCCACAAACATAGCTTTTAATTATAAAAATTATTATTATTTAAATTATGTTATAGTTCTACCAAGACAGAAGACTTCCATAAGATACAATAACGAAAGTCTTTGTTCGAATCAAACACGTACGTACGTCATTCATTCAATTCAATTCAATCAATTGAATTGATGTTTAAAGATTTTAGTGAATTTTAATTGATTTTAATCTAAGACTGTTAATTATTTTAATGATTTTGAATTGTGACAATTGGAAAATTGAAATAGATTTTATGTAAGGGAAATTTGGGCTAATTTTGGATACCTATATAAGGTGTTTCGTTAGTTATGTAATTAATTGCGGGATGGTTACATACACACTCAAATAAACACATTACACAAAAAAAATATGTTTATAGCATTACTTTTCGAGAAATTTAACAAAACATGTTTGCTACCTAAACATTAACCTGCCTGTAACACTAGGTAACTTGCATTGTACGGGGTCAATGACCGTACTATGTTCAAACGCAGAACAGCTGTTTGTTGTAAGTAAGTCACAAGGTCACTATGATTGGTTTTTACAGCTACTTATTTGATTTTATTTTTTTGTTAGGAGAAAAAATGCTCCTATAAACATATGTTTTTCTCTTACGTAAAGTGTTTATTTGAGTGTATATGTAACCCTCCCGAAGTTAATGACACGACTAACGAAACACCTCATATATCCAACATCTTAACAAGTCCCTTGTCGTGATTGGGCTCTGATTGAGTGGAGTGTTTTGAGTGGGTGTTTTGAATTTAATTTATAAATTGTTACGAGTTCAAGTGCAATATGTATTGCCCACGAATGATTTTCGAACAAATAACAAATACCTAGGTGAGCTAGTGAGTGTGTGCCGGCCGGGTGTTGGAGGCAGGCTTGACGTTATCTTGACATAACGTATTACATATTATGTATATACGTTATGTGTATGTACGTCATTCATTACATACTTTCAAAGGGAAGTCTCCGGTGTGGCACCTACCTTCTCGGAGGTGATATTGGCTGGCCGGAGCATTTACTTTGACTCCTCTGACTCCGCCACCCATATCAGATCACATAAAAATTATAGCGAATTTCTCAAACTTCTTGAAATACATTTTTGTAATTTGGATTGTATTCCCCCTATGTGGGGCTATTTCCATCCTCCGTACAAGAACGTGCGATTTTTTGAATATTTGATTTGGTAGGTATATATTTTATAAGCGAGAGTGAGGAAAATGATGAGCTTTCGGAAAGCTCGAAATTTCCCCCGAGTCTGCGAATGTGGCGGCGCGCACCGCTAACCGATTTCCAATGACTAGTGTTTTATTTTCGATTTCCGAAACATTTCTTCTAGAAAATCTATTTATACATATACAGTGAATATCACTAACCAGATGAAAATGTGCAGTCAAAAATTTTCAGTGTAGACAATTATTTTTATGTTTTACATGAATGTCATCGGACTGTCCGATCGGACATTCTCGTATCTCCGGAAGCGCAAGGTTACATGCTACACAAACTCACGTTAATTACTTAGCAATCCGTTCAAAATTATGTTACATAAGAGATACTTGCTTATATTGGTCATACATCCGCGCGCGTTCATACATTCGAGGATATGAAGACGCTGGCGGCTATTAACAAGAAAACATATGTATTGGTAATCTGTGCAAGAAAATGTCTCCAGAGTGAAATGTGAACTGTGCCTTGTCTGCTTTCTATTAATCTATGGTGTGATTGTGAGTAAATTTAAAAAAAAAAACAAAATTTTTGTAACCATCTATCACCTATCGGTCGTGAGAATGGGTCAGAACACCACGAGATCTCTATTTAATTCGGTTTATGGGTGTAAGGCATATTTCATAATGGCTACGTATCATTTATTTTAGTTTTTCCAATTCACAAAACCATACTGGAAACATTATTTTGTTATTTAATTGATAGTTAAAGTTAAAAAGTTTGTTCATATTATAATAATATTTAAAAATTATATATAAAAATATTTCTACTCACTGGACGCGTGGTGTCCTGTCGCGCCACAGGAACTTACTTTCACGTCAGCATCCGTCCTTTTCCACCACAACGCCCACAGCTTCTGTCGTCCTTATCCACGGTAAAGCTTCGCCCTGAAATCAATAGTCTGATGTTCAACTTGTCTACTTATTTAGATATCCGAACCATTTAAAAATGCGATAAATATTTGACATTGTCAGATTGAGCCTGACAATTTGAAGATACCACTTGCCATTATCGAAAACAATATTTATAACATTTAAGATTTCAGTACCTTATCCACAGAACAATGTACCGCGCGACGCCCGCCGATTGCTGTTCTGTGTACTTACTGTGTATTACATTTTTCTATGATAATTTGTCCGCTTATTAGTAAATAATTTATTTTAAAAATTTTTTTTTACAAAAAGCTTTGATAAGTGCGAACGTTGTTCACACACAGAGGGTTCCGTAGCCGCCTAACTTGCATGCATAGGAAGTGTCCGATGCGCGCAGCGAAGGATGATATTGTTTCAATAGAGGTTTATTAAGATATAAACTTTAAAATGTTTTCATGCCGTGAGGACTAAATGATTACACAATACTATACAATACAATCCATATGTGCAGAGGAATTTGTAACCTTTCTATAAAAACATTTGATTTGAAAAGTACAGTTCATCCATGTAGTTTTTAGTAAATTTTCGATACTTATAATATTTATTTCTTTAAAAAATTGTTTATGGAAACTGACACGTGCGGCTACCTCACCTACAACATGTCGGCCCGGGAGAACTAGGTGCCATGTCAGTGCTTCCCCTTATTTCACATAAAAATTAGTAAGTTGTAGATTGTGTCTAGGTCGCATCGACCAAGGTGTTCCCCCTGCATCATTATACGAGGAGACGGTTTGCAATAAGAAGCGAAAAACATTTAATCCAAAAAGATAAATTAGAAAGTACTTTTTTTCTACTTTTATTGAGCCCGGCGACTAAAAAATGGCGCTTGTGCTGGGCGCGACACTCAATAATCGCAGTGATTCATCATCATCCTCGATTTAGATACTGTATGTAGATTTTTTTGTTGGAAACTGACACCGTTGGCTACATCACCTACACATCCGTGATGTCAGCCCATAATACCTTGATGAACTAGGTGCCATGTCAATGCTTCCCATCGTTCGTGCCGGCCGGTTATACTGAGATGATGAACTGCAAGGTAATATAAGGATGTTCGGCACATCGACCGACAATTTTTTTTGTAGGTACGTGGGATCATTTGCAAGGTTTTGACCTAGATATATCTACCTAGACCTAGATAATGATGTTTAACCGTGCTGAATATTCATTTCTGTCAATGAAATGTTGTGAAATATAAAGAACTGAAACACTTCGAAGAACACATTACATGATCAATAAAACTGATAGCATTCTTATAAATACCGAAAGTTGTCCAAACCATAATTAAATATTAGACTGCGTCTTATCACGGTCCGCCCAGAAGTTGGACGGTTCAGCCGCGGTCGAGCCGAGGGATACAAATGCGAAGGGTCAATATTGAGCCCCTGAGTGAATTCCCTTGTATTGCGGTGAGGGTTCGGGCCGTCATTACACAGCCATTTATAAAGATTATTGTTTCCGACGCCATTAATCGCGCTGCTAAGAACCCGCCGTTCCTTACCGCTGGTGGAGGAAAACGCTAGTCTGAGAGGGAAATATTGTCTTCACTTTTGGATTGAGGAAGATTGGATTGGAATTTTTATGGAACCTGAAATGCTTGGTGTTTCTATATCGACTACTGAACCTGTGATGTAAGCCCGTGACACCTTGGTGAATTAGGTACGGAAAACACAAACTATTTCATATATATATTTAGTAGGTAGTTAGGTATGTAACTAGCATTTTGTTCATAATGTCCATGACGAAACGCGAAACTGATTTATTGTTTACGTTTCTCGAATCTCGAATTGCCACCCTATTATCCAATTCATATAACATTAAATCCAAAACGTCAGTAAATAATGGCGCCAATAATAAATAGGATTGTTCAAATCAGTAGGTGTACGTACATATCTCAGCTCCCACATTACATACTTATGTCATTTTGTAGAGACGCCTGACGAGGTCACGACGATTGTCAGCCTGTGCGGGGCGGGGCGGGCGGGCGCGTCAGCCCCAACAGCATCAATACAGCCTTCAGCTACAGCCTCCAACCAGCTGTAGTGAGGCGTCTCTAGAGAGTTTCCCCGCCCCGCCCCGCACCGTGTCGTTGCTTGAGCCATTAGCGAAATGAACGACCTAAAATAGATTGTACTTACGTAGAGGCTAGAGGAATTTCGCGAACACATTTTTTTTGTGAAATCTAACATTATCTACATTGCTTGTTAGACTTGCGATGTCCATTGTTTACATTGCTTGTTAGATTTGCGATGTCCATTGTTTACATTGCTTGTTAGACTTGCGATGTCAATTGTTTACATTGCTTGTTAGACTTGCGATGTCAATTGTTTACATTGCTTGTTAGACTTGCGATGTAAATTTTTTTACATTGCTTGTTAGACTTGCGATGCCAGTTGTCCACATTGTTTGTTAGACTTGCGATGTCAGTGGTCGACATTGCTTGTTAGACTTACGATGTCAGTTGTCTACATTGCTTGTTAGACTTGCGATGTCGGTTGCCCACATTGCTTGTTAGACTTGCGATGTCAGTTGTCTACATTGCTTGTTAGACTTGCGATGTCAGTTGTCTACATTGCTTGTTAGACTTGCGATGCCAGTTGTCCACATTGCTTGTTAGACTTGCGATGCCGGCCCATTGCACCATCTTCCTGTCGAAATTAGGCGCCATGCAAGTGCTTTTCTTTGGTCGTGCCGGCTACATTGAACTATTTTACAGATCACGAAAATCCTTTTAACCTACCTGCTCTCAGTGCGGTAGTATCAATCCTGGCCATTATATATATATATATATATATATATTATCCCTATTATACTAGGTTTACTACCTGACCAGGGTTATGATATTAATGATCCTGACGGATTCAACCCTACCACCTATAAGGTAAAGGACCTACCGTTTTCCATAGAATCAGAATCATGGAGCTATTTATGATCATATTAGGAATGCGGAATGATAAAGAAATATTGAAAAAAAAATCGCTCGTTTGTCTATCTATAGGCTCTTCATAAATTTAAAATCAGTCATTATTTTAATAATTAAAATATAATTATTATTATTATCGCAAACGCTGCATTTATAATAATTATTTAGGCCGCTGAACTAGACCTTAGTACAGCCGAATCGAATAAGCATTATGAGATCAAGCTCGCCACTCATCGCGTTCTGGTAATGAGGCCGCGACCTGCCTGCGAGAGCTTATACCGATTTGCGTAATTCGATTTCTACATTATCAAGGGATATCTAAATTTCATCGGGATTCATCGGGACATGTATTTATAGCTAGGTAGGTGGGCGTTGTAGATAGATTATGCGTACTCACTAGGGTGGAACCGTAGACGGGGTGGAACACATAAATTAGTGACGGACCGACCGATTTCATTTAGTTAGACGATTTTAGCAATCTTGATCTCTGTGTAAATATATCCGTGGGATATTTTTGTATGTCCAGTACGACCGTCCACCACTACCATTAGAGTTATCCACCACTTTGATTTTAATATATATTTTTTGGGTTTTATAATATATCGGGTAGATATTATAAGATATCATCATCATCATCATCAGCCTGTATCGGTCCACTGCTGGACATAGGCCTCTCCCAAGGCACGCCATCAATTATAAGATATATAATTATTAATTATTAGATATATAATTATAAGCCCCGATATATAATATATAATTATAGAAGGGTAGATATATAATTATATCTATCTACAATTTATTTTTTTTTGCCTAAACGATGTTCTATATACAACAGGGCAGATATCTAGAAACAAATGAATTCCTTACTTTCTGTCGTGAATACAATTTGGAACCTGGAAAATGTTATTTATTGTAGCACGATGTAAGGGCGTAAAGCAGCCGTTTATATTGTAATCGTTTAGGTTTACGGCGGCGGAAGGAGAGAGCGTAAGAGGAAAATCCCGAAACACTAAGTCGACACTTTGATTTACAACGTTTCCGCTTGCCGCGTTGCGGTAATTAGCAAACGCAATTTTAAAATAAAATCATGGGAGATTATGTAGAGTTTTTTTACTGATTTTGAATTTTTAAAGTACACGTATTCTAATTTGGCTCTAATATGTTCAAAATACAAATAGTTTGTGCCTATTATTTCTCTATTTGTTACTCTAGCTAGCGCTTTACCTTGAAAACATATTGATTGTACATTGTGATATCTTATATTGTGACTTCACAAATAAGAACAAAATCTTGAGCGAGCAAATCCAGACAAAAGTTAGTGATACAAATCTAACCAATCGGTACCTAAAGTTACGGAAATTATTTGGTTTCTAGGCACATCCTATTTATATTATTATCTATCGGTCAGGACGACTAACATGAGTCAGAGCCCCACGGAGAGATGATATCTCATTGCCTCACCCTGCCAGCCGGAGTAGGAATCGGCGCGGCAACGCACAGATGAAACCGATACGAGCCGCGCCGAGTCGCGCGACCCGCCTCATGTTTCAGCCGAGTGGCCTTTCCTCTGGGACGGCGAATCTTCTAAATAAGCTAAGGAATCAGACGCCAGTCTGTGGTACTTCGAACAGACTAACTATTCACTGGCAACAAATTACTTAAGTTTTAATTCCCTTTCTGATATTGCCATATTGTGTACTATTTATAGCTTGTGGGTTGAAGCGATCACCGCTAATTGTTGATCCTATGACGTTTAAATAAAACTCATAACTTCTACGTCACAATCACAAGCGGTGGAAGCCGTACAAATAATATAATAAGGATAGTGTACGATCGGGTTAAGCCGAGTAATCGGTGTTGTGCTGCAAGTACTCTTGTAAATTACAGCACAACAGCGACCATACATACCACAATACATGTTGTCACCACTTTTTATACTTTATAGAGTAGATGAAAATGTATCTCTTTTAACATCCATAGCTATTTAGAGTCAATTTTATATCAAAATCTCTCCATACTTTCAGTTCTAAATAGGTGTGTATGTACTACTAAAATTTGTTAAAAATTGTGAATATAGCAGAGTAAGTAAATATTTTGAAATATAAATCTCCAGCGTACTACATTTTTTAATTTCGAATATTCAGCGGTGCCTCGCGGTGCTGATCCGGTCCATCCGGGATTCCGGCCGGCCGGTAGGGTACAGCGGCCGCACCGGCCCGGACGCGGCCGCGTCACCCGTCATTTCCGCCGGCCTACTACCCTCGAATGACACACGGCGCGCTTCCACCAGTCGGCCCGAGCGAGACCCACCATTCAAAGCAGATGTTGATATTCAACTGTGATCAATACTTTGAAAACTAGCGGCGCGGAGTAATTACAGTGGGTGGCCAAATTATTAGACTCACCACACTTAATGTCATAGTTATCAATACAAATTTGCTCTTGGGAAAAAAAATTCCACCTCCTAAACCTTTGAACCTAAAATATTGCAACTAGGTATTTTTTATTACTGATATATTTGCCATAAACCTACATTTACACCTTAATCCAATGAAAGTCGGCTTAACTTGGAGACAAATTTATAAATACCGATTATTTATTTTCATATAATTTAAATAATTTATGTATAGAATTAAAACATTTCGATTTTCTACTTTGTCTCTAAGTTAAGTCGATGTTCATAGGTTGAAAATGGTAACGTAGGTGTATGCCAAATATATCAGTAATAAAAAATACCTAGTTGCAATAGTTTAGGTTCAAAGGTTTAGGAGGTGGAATTTTTTTTCCCAAGAGCAAATTTGTATCGATAACTATGACATTAAGTGTGGTGAGTCTAATAATTTGGCCACCCACTGTAAATCGATTAGTTCACCTGAAATTGGGAAATTTGGAAATATATTTAGGAGCAGTATCTAATGAGGATTTGTACAATTTAGTGTATATCGACCCTAATAAAAATAGAAGACGGGGGTGTGGTTGAATATGGAGATAGGAAAATGACACATTTCTGTTAGGCCCTACTCTTTTTATTTTTATGGAAACTGACACGGTTGGATACATCTACAATATCCGTGATATCAGCCCATAACACCTGAACTATCAGGTGAACTATCAGGTGCCATGTCAGTGCGTCCCTTTGGTCGTGCCGGCTACACTGAACTGGACGGAAAACACAAAAAATTTACATAGCCGTTTCAACCGACCATTCATTCTGTGCGGTGGTACCAGCGCAGGCGGGTTAAACCCTACCACCTAGTAAGGTAAGACGGGACGGGAAGGAAGGTCTACAGTTTTACATGGAATCCCAACCACGGTCAGCCTCCAACAGTCGAGCGTTCACCCATCCAAGTACCGCCCGCGCCCAGGTGTGCTTATAATCCATAATCACGATCGACAGTTGACACAGTGGTGCTGCGGTCAACCACGATGACTGACCGCAGCACCACTGAGCTGACAAGATTTTCTGTCTTTTGATCACCACGTATTCTCACAAGGTTAATAAAAATAAGTCAGTTTAGTTAGTCCTTACGGCATGAAAATCATTTTGAAGTATATATCTTAAAAGGATAATGAGAAAATAGCCGATTATTATATCCGTTATTAAACCGTGTATCCGGTCATGTTATAGTTGACCTTAAGAACGTCATATTTGATCTGATTTTTCTCCAGTCTCCGACTTTATTGCGTCGTGTCGTAACCCTAATTAAGGACGATGTGATGCTACTCGTACGTACGTAACTTTTATCCGTCTGCAGATATTCTGACATATTTATATAATATCGACCCAACATCTCACTCCCGGCACTGGGAACGAACATTTCACTGCACTTTTCTCCGCCTGTACATAATAATCTCGGATTAGACTTGGAAAGTTAGAGAGGGGCTTAGCGGTAAGAGGTGGCGGCTAAGTGCGAATAAAACGGCAAAGATTTCAAAAGCATAAAACGGTTATTGACGCACATGTGTAAATATCACTCGCAGGAGTCACTGCTTCAGTTTATTTATTTATTTCGGGCAGGCCCATGCCTAGCAACAAAGTTTTTACCGTTAGCAAACCGTAATTCACTCCAGCCCTGAAAAACCCGAGTGTCACTGTTACTGTTACGGTTACCAAACCGCAATTTACTCCAGCCCCGAACAATCTTCGGGTTCCCGGTATACCTAGATGTTTCTACATAAAAAAGCCTGTTAAGAGCGAGCTTTATTCACACGCAAAAGGGTTCCGTAGCCATTTTCTTCTTGCACGCTTAGCGATTGTGCGCAGCGTTACCGTGTCCCGCACGCGGCGCCGCCGCCGCCCCTCCGCGCCTCCGCTGCCCCGCCGCGCCGCCGCCACGCCCTGCCGCAGCCCAATAGAATGCTATTTTTAACCGGCTTCAAAAAAAGGAGGAGGTTCTCAATTCGACAGTATATTTTTTTGCTTTTTTTATGTTTGTTACCTCAGAACTTTCGATTGGGTGAACCGATTTTGAAAATTCTTTATTTTATTTGAAAGCTGATGCTTCCCCAAAGCTGTGGTCCCATTTTAATTTGGTCAAGATCGGATTGGAAAGCGAGGCGGATTCCGCCGAGTACATTAATAGAAAAAAAATTCTAAAAAAAAACTGTGAAATAAAAAAACTATTTAAAAAAATATAAAAACCGCCTTCAAAAATGTATTAAATAAAAAAAAAATCGAACCCTAGAGTTGAAGGCGGTGATATCCTTTGTGATTTGTGTAGCCTTCTTTAGGACCGCCTTCAACTCTAGAGTTCGATTTTTTTTTATTTCATACATTTTCTCAATAACCTTTTAAGATATACACTTCAAAATTATGTTCATGCCGTAAGGACTAAACTGACTACTTTATAATTATTGTTATTTATTGGGCTTTACGTTCCGGTATAATCACCTCGTACAGCGTGTGCGACAGACACATGAACGGACAGATGGAGAGACACCTGACCAATTTTATAAGCGACGCTGGCTACGGAGCTCTCAAAATAATTTATAACCAATTATATAAAATATACCTCTTTGATTTATATGACGTTCCGCCAGCTCCCTGATTTGATGCCTTTTCTATCCTTTTACACAGTTTGTGTGGAGTATCCTGGTGCGGGATAATCCCGGCTGATGGATAGGCGCCTATGTCTACGTTACATCACTTCCGAACCGTGTAACCTACTTCCACTTCATTTAATGACTAATTACATCTCATTTTCTTACTTAGCTAGAACATGCAGCGATTTCAACTAAATGTTTATGATTTTTAGGGCCCTTTTTAAATGTTCTTATAGCTATAGATAGTCTTGAATTATATATTATCAAGCCCAAATGAATTTGTTGTATTGATGAGATAGTTTTCAATAATATTAATAGTTTACTTGATTTAATCACAAATATACTCAGCAACTAAGCCACTTACTGACAATCCTGAATTTAACTTGAAAATTGTATATCAGCGTCTTTTCTGATTAGCCTTATACCTATACATGTCTAACCTGAGTATTCTGCCTGCTGTTACAAATGAAATCTTCTAACAGCCCTGTCTAGAACATGCAACTTCGGACGCGGCGCGGGTACGTCGCGCCGCCGGCCGCACCGCCGCGCTCCGGGGTGCGGGGGGGGGGGGGGGGGGCAGTGGGAGGGGGCTGGAAGTGGGAGGGGGGGGGTGTAGTTGAGTGCTGAGAGGGCTCCTCGTCAGCAATTAGTTTGCCTCTGTTTTGAAGGAAAAGTGCTCTTAGTTCAGCGAGGAAGGTTTAGGGAGCGACCGCGCGTGTGAAACTGTCCATCTACGCACGCTCGCATATTTACTAACTAAGAAATTAAAATAATAAACGGGGCATCAACTCGCCGAGCAGGTGAAAAGCATAAATGGTGTGCACTAAGTGGAAAGTACAAATAAGAGTACATATGTATATAGTTAACCAGGCATAGACGTAATCAGGATTTTCTTCCTGGGGAAGGGGGTCGGGTCAGAGTTTGTCAAAAGAAAATAAGGCACAAATCAATCACAAAAATCTATAGATAGAATAAATTCGTATATAGTAGATATTTATAAATACATACTTTCGAAATATGTTAGATACCCTCTTTGCTATGTATAAAGAAGTTACGGAAAGAAGTAAAACGAAAACAATAACATTTTGGTCTGAAATGTAGGTATCTCCATAAACTGAAAAATCTTACTGTGCTTGTTAATGGCTCAGATGTAGCCCGGAAAAATTATGAAAACAATAAAATTTTAGTATTTAACCTACAGATAAATCTTACCCAGTTATGAATGAGAAACAAAAATTACGAAAACTAAGAAATACTAGTCTGAAATGCATCTTAATCAACAGACAAATCTTGATGTGCTTTATAATGGCGACCAAGGCGCCCGGAAAAAATATAAAAACAAAATTCTGTGGTGTCAAACTAACTTCGGAGTACTTCGGACGCCTCTCTCACTCCTCCGCTGATGTTGGCGTTCGGCGATCGTAGCGTTCTTGAAATTTATTTTGGGGGTTTGAACCCCCAAAACACCCCCCTGAATACACCCATGCTTCAGGCAAGTGCCTATCGTCGTATCGTGCCGCGCCGCTGCGGCGGCTCTGTGTCCCCGCTGCGGGGGGAGGGGGGGGGGGGGGGGGGGGGGGATGCGGCCGCATCATGAATATTGTTTCGGGTTTGGAGGATAATTCAAAAAATTGTAAGTAAATAAATTATGTAGTTAGCAGTTCTGTTCTTTTGAATTCTTTGCATTCTAACCTTTTTGCTAGTAAACTGCTTCCAACATATGCTATGGTTATATTTATTTTCTAGGTACCTACTTATTAATATTATCTTCTTACGGAAACTTATTTATTACAGTGAACAGGTACCTACGTATATCGAATTATGTATTCCCTTCTCATTTACGCCGTGGGCGTTTGATGATTAAATTTCAGCTCCGAGCTAATGGGCTCATGCTTAATTTTAATTTTAACAACTTTGGGTAAATATTTTGATCGCGAATTCGTCAGCAGGCGACCGAATAATACAGGACAGATCTTCGTTATCAGGCTAGTAATAAAACCTTCCCATCAATAACGTCGTTATGCTGTAACTCGCTCCTAGTTAGCCTTGAATTGACGGATATTGACGTGAATTCGATGAACGTCTTACGCTACGAAACGAGGGGGGCATTCCAGAAAGTTAGCGACATAGAGTATGTACTTTGGACGGCTTCGTGCTGCCAAACTACGAGTATACAACATACAAACGTGAACGCCACCACGCACACTGGTCCCAAATTGAAAAAAAGCGGACTTACGAATTTAGTCGGGATTTTCGGGGTTTTTTGTTATCTGTCTGTCATATTATGTTAAAGAGATTCGTATAAAGTACAAATTGACCTAACTGAATAGAATACTTCGAAGAAAAAAAATATTTTTCTTTTTTTACTATGGAGAAAAACACATTTTCTCTATTTGTCTTCGTGGAACCTAGTGGAACCTCACAGTTCAATATGATAATAATGTACTAGCATGAGGTCTTCCAGATGGCTATCAAAGTTGCTGCATCGGTTTGCATCGGAGCGACTTTAACAAACTTTTATGTTTTTGAAAAAAATACATAGTATTATTATTATTGTAATCGGTGTAGTTTCATATGTATATCAAAAAGTTTCAAGAACGTACATTTGTTAATTGCACACAAACGTAAATAAAAAAATAAAACAATTTTTTTCTGTCTTTTTCTTTGCGGAACCTAGTGGCACCTCACAGATTGATATGTTAATAATGTACTATAGCATGAGGTCTTCAAGATGGCTACTAAAGTTGTCTCAGTAGCTTTCATCCGAGCGTATTTGATAAACTTTCCATTAAAAAAATCACAATAATGTTATTATTATGCTGATAACTAGTAATAACTGTAAGACTTTGTCAATTCGTGAAACCACTTAAATATTAACACGATAAGTTGACATTTAATAGTTCAATACATTTAAACGCGAATATCTCAAGCGGTTTCACGAGAAACCTTGTCATCCACACTGCAATTTCCAAACTGAAAAACAAAAATAATGACGATTTAACACTGTTCATGAAAGAAAAATTACATAAAGCAAGAGTACTATTACGAAAACATATTTTTAACTTGCCTTTATAACTTGAATGATGCATTATGATGACAAATAAATGTCTAATGGGTCGTTCTCTTATTCTACTTCAGTGACTACGTATGTCTCCTCTTCGTCATCATCGAGGAATGAATATGACTCCTGTATATCTACCAACTCTTTTTGCTTCTGGAAGCAAATCTAGATTTAAAATATAGGTTATTATTATTATTTCTTGATTATATAACAGCTTCGTATTTTTTTTTTGTAAACTAGCATGGGTGGCTGTGCCGAGAGACCAATGGTGCAGTCGACAGAGCCAAAATCACCTCTCCTCGCGAAACCACGCTCAGTTAGGTGCCATGCCAGCAGATTTGCGGACTGTTGCTAGACTGTCTAGCCCGTTAATACAACGCTTGACCCAGGTTAAAGGATTCAGGAAATATACTCGCCGGAAGACAGTTCCACACTCTAGCGGTGCGACAAAGAAACGATTTAGAGAATCGATTGGTTCTCAAAGCCCAATGTCAACAACAAAAGGGTGCTGAGTCTCTCTGCGACGAGTCATGCGGAGATAGGACGGGTGGCAGGGAATAAGGGATGCTAGTTCCACAGAGCAGCGTCCGTGATAGTATCTGTCTGTCTGTGACTCAGAGACTCCAGACCATCTGTAAGTTTCGGGTCACCAACAAGACGGATGGCTCGGCGCTGTATCGAGTCCAAGGACGCAAGCAGATAATGCTGACTACCCTCCCAGATGTGACTGCAGTACTCCATCACCGGCCTAATCTGTGTTTTGTACAACAGGAATAGTTGTGCCGGTGAGAAGAACCGCCGATTGCGGAAAAGTATTCCTAATTTTCTGAATGCAGTTTTGGCCTTAGACTCGATTAGTTGCCGGAACCCACTTCTTTGGATATAGTGGTGCCCAGGAGGTCCAGGTGCTCCGAGACAGGTACAACGCTACCTTGGAAACTAGCTTGGAAAGGAAAGGGATCGACCTTAGCAGATAGCAGCACTGAGTCTTACTAACGTTGAAGGCGACAAGGTTCTCCTGGCCCCCATAAAGCTACTTTTCCGAGAACGTTATCGACCTTATCAACAACTGAACGTTGAGCCTCCCTGTGCCGCGAATCTCTACTCTTCCAGTCCTTAACATAGCCCTCGTGCTCCGTGTTGTCGTCTGCATAGCTGTGTATCCATGCCCAAGGACAGTAGATCGTTTATAAATATTAAGGAAAAGCGTAGGCGACAGCACAGAGCCAGCAGAACACCAGCGTTCATTGGAAAGTCGTCCGATTTCGAGCCATCGATGGTAATGAAGATGGAACGACCTGCCAAAAAGCTGGCGATCCAGGTGCAGAGTTTGGGTGGAATGCCGAAGGACGGAAGCTTGCCTAGGAGGCCTCGCTGCCAAACGCGGTCGAAAGCCTTGGAGATATCCAGGGCGACTGCCAGCGACTGCCCAAAATTGTCCAATCTTTCGGCCCATATATGCGTAACGTACGTTAGAAGATCTTCTGTTGACCGCGCTTTCCGGAATCCGTACTGCTTGTCATCCAGGAGTTTATTTGCTTCTAAGTACGTTAGGAGCTGGGTGTTAATAAGGCGCTCCATAACTTTACATAATAGTGAAGTTATCGCAATGGGCCGATAGATGGAGGGGTTCGCGGAGTCTCCCTTCTTTGGAACCGTTGGACCGAGGTTCTTTTCCAGCAAGAGGGTATAATCCCACGGGCGAAGGAGAGACGGAAAAGACGGGAGATTATTGGTGTCAACTCAGGGGCACAAATCTTGAGCACTATGGCTGGAATGCCATCAGGACCACTACTCTTCGAAGTGTCTAACGTTCTCAAACATTTGAATACCTGTCTAGGGTGCATCTTCGGCTCCATCATCGAAATCCCACAGCGTGGGGTATTGAGGGAGGAGTTGCACCCTGGTCATCCAACGTTGAGTTAGACGCGAAAAGACGAGCGAAAATGTTCGCCTTTTCCTTCGCGAGGATAGCGAGTGATCCGTCAGGCCGTTCCAGGGGGTGGTGTAGCAGAGCGACAGAAGTTTCGTCCGACAAAGTTGGCGAGAGACCAGAATGCGCGGCTGCCGGTCGGACATCGCACTAGTCTCTCGCCAATTCTATGATCGTGCTTGGACTTGGCCACGATGAGCCTGGAGGAGGCGTTAAGTGCGCGCCTTGCCTCAGCGGTACGTGCGGAGAGCCACCGCCTGTAGGCTTGGTTCTTGGCCTCAACAGCTATGCGGCATAGACGGTTGAACATGGCTTTTTTGTCATCATAATGTATTCAAGTTATAAAGGCAAGTTAAAAATATGTTTTCGTAATAGTAATCTTGCTTTATGTAATTTTTCTTTCATGAACAGTGTTAAATATTCATTATTTTTGTTTTTCAGTTTGGAAATTGCAGTGCGGATGACAAGGTTTCTCGTGAAACCGCTTGAGATATTCGCGTTTAAGTGTATTGAACTATTAAATGTCCACTTATCGTGTTAATATTTTAAGTGGTTTCACGAATTGACAAAGTCTTTACAGTTATTACTAGTTATCAGCATAATAATAACCTTATTGTGATTTTTTTTAATGGAAAGTTTATCAAATACGCTCGGATGAAAGCTACTGTGACAACTTTAGTAGCCATCTTGAAGACCTCATGCTATAGTACATTATTAACATATCAATCTGTGAGGTTCCACTAGGTTCCGCAAAGAAAAAGACAGAAAAAAATTGTTTTATTTTTTTATTTACGTTTGTGTGCAATTAACAAATGTACGTTCTTGAAACTTTTTGATATACATATGAAACTACACCGATTACAATAATAATAATACTATGTATTTTTTTCAAAAACATAAAAGTTTGTTAAATTCGCTCCGATGCAAGCCGATGCAGCAACTTTGATAGCCATCTGGAAGACCTCATGCTAGTACATTATTATCATATTGAACTGTGAGGTTCCACTAGGTTCCACGAAGACAA
Organism: Nematopogon swammerdamellus; assembly: GCA_946902875.1. Taxonomy (NCBI): domain Eukaryota; kingdom Metazoa; phylum Arthropoda; class Insecta; order Lepidoptera; family Adelidae; genus Nematopogon; species Nematopogon swammerdamellus. The sequence continues at coordinate 12,315,759 of OX336344.1, forward strand.
ATAGAGAAAATGTGTTTTTCTCCATAGTAAAAAAAGAAAAATATTTTTTTTCTTCGAAGTATTCTATTCAGTTAGGTCAATTTGTACTTTATACGAATCTCTTTAACATAATATGACAGACAGATAACAAAAAACCCCGAAAATCCCGACTAAATTCGTAAGTCCGCTTTTTTTCAATTTGGGACCAGTGTGCCACGCCGCGACTACACAAAACCGTGCACTCGACCTCCCCCCACCACCGATGACATCACTACCATCTCCACAAGTGTGTCCCCAAGTGTGCTCTCGCGCTCAGTACAACTTGCGATAGCGTTAAAAGTACTCGCCCGATTTTCACGAAATACACTCTCATGGACATATTTAGGCTTAACATACATTATGTATGACCCAAAAATATAATAATTTTTTAAACACGAAAGCACACGGGGAACATTCATCGAATTCAGTAAACCGGGTTTGGTTTAGTGAATTCGATGAATCCGCTATCCGGCGATAGTAGCTCGCCTCGCCTACTACCTACCGCCTACTACACTATATTATAAAGAGGTAGGTACCTAAAGTTTGTAAATATGTAAGTTTGGATGTAGGAGGTAATCTCCGAAAATACTGATCCGATTAAAACAATTATTTGAAAATATTTGGAATGGACCTTCAGGATGGACATGCGAGCGAAGTCGCCTGATATTCAACTAGAAAATGAACTTACATAATATTATAAGCTCGTGAAAAAGAACTTTAAAATCTCGCGACAAGCTCGCTATAAAGGAAGCTCCACACACGCGAGATATACAAACCTATAGGAACTCCCGCGAGAAATCGAGCCCGGTCGGGTCCATTTGTGAGTTGGGTTGGGACCTCCTGTTTATTGGTTCGTCTACGTAATATGCCTATTTTATAACTTACCGTACCGTGTGGGGCCGGTACTTAAGAAGAATAGCCCCACTGAATCTCTCCCCGTGCATGTCTTAAAAGGCGACTAAGGGATAAGGACAAGTGCCGTGTTAAAGGGCGACACGATAGCCACCTCTCATCTTGGCACGGTCTTTCCACCGGGTCATGCAGCAAGTGGGTCTTCGTGCCTTACTTGCCGCTTGATAGTTATCTTGTCCTAATACATTGCAAAACGTGGTGGTCGGTGTTGTGCTGTAATTTACAAGAGCACTTGCATCACAACACCAATTTGCTTACCCCGATTGTCAGGATACAACGTGTAGTATCAATACTTACTAATAATAAATATGTAAGGGATCGTCATGGAGTAAGTTACTTTGTTTTATGAGATACTGCGAATGTAGACTCTATGTATGATATTTATAAATGAGGATTTAGGAACTCAAAATAAAATTCAGTTCCGGTTACGCTAAGATGTGGCTCTCATGCAAACCGAAATGTTCCGCGCGCCGAAATAAGGTATGGTAGCGGGCTTACTTACTTTCTACTTTTTAAATATGAATTTCACGCGAGCGAAGCCGCGGGCAAAAGCTACTGTGTGTATAATTTGGTTGAGTTACAAGCATGTTTAGCTAGCAGACAAGATCAAACTTTGACTCACGTTATGTGCACACGAGTGTTGTATCTATGACGCAACGGCGAAGGAAGTCAACAAACAATAAGTCAACGCTTCTACCAGCAATGGACCCCCCCCCCCCCCCCCCCCCCCCGCCTCGTCTATACCGGTGATCCCCCCCCCCCCCCCCCCCCCCTTTGGCCCGATACCTCTCGTCTCGTCTCTGCGTGAGATTAATTTGGGACGACAGGCCGTACATGATTGAGCACTCGCGAACGTGGGTATGGGCGACGAAAAACATTCAGGAAAAAGTCGTATAGCTTTGTCTCTTTCTCAATACATATTGTATTGCGAAAGGGGTAAGCTTTTCGTACCAGCTACTAATGAAAGATATTTTTGTTTGTCAATTCTCTAAAAGATAGCATATTAAGCGAGTCTCGTTGAGGATTCAATCGTGGTGCGGTGTAGCATCAAACATAATTCGTCACTTTCTAGTTTCGAAAACGCTTTACTCAATACAATCCACAATCATTCCGAGTGCACAAACGCATCACCAGGCGGACAGTCTGACGCAAGCCATGAGACGTTAACCAGTCTGACGAGGATAATTTCACATACCTAAGGTAATTTCAACCATTATGGACCTTCGACGCAGTCTTGTCTCCGTGGACCTCATTCATTAAATCTGTGTTTAGTAGGGTTTGATAGGGCTTGTCTCGAGGGCAGACAGTCGTAGAATAGATCCATTCTTGTTTCTCCTCAGTAGTTTGGACCCTACCGATGCTACCGGTTGTTGTGGCTATTTTCGGAGGCAAAAACTTAATTTTTTACTGCACTTTCGTCAATTTTGACGTGCAATCAATAGTTCGTGCGCGACTAATACTGGGAGCGCGTTGATAACTACGAGTTGCAAGAGAATAATTGTATGTTGAAATCATTTATTTTATAGGGGGATTTATAAAATCAATGGTTGAAATGTAATATCCAGCGTATTTAGTTTGCTTTTAAAAATGACGTTATTTTTATTACTGTGGTATTAATTTTGATTTCGCACACGAATGTACTGGCGACTACTGCGGCACGGTGAGGCCGCCTCCTAATGTCATACGGATAGGACGGAAGATGGCGGTAGGTGTGTGCGGATGTGCTATAGAGTAGAGTAGCGGCAGTGTGGTCGAACGTGCTGGGGCGGTAGGGGGCGGGCGGCAGCTTCCCGCCTCCCCCTATCGTCTCTGCCGCGCGCCGCTCGCTACGCCCCCGCCCCGTCACAGCCACCTCCGATGCCTGACAGTGGGCGCACGGAGGCAACGTGAAAAGGGCGCGTTTCTTGCACCCCCAAAATAAACCCTTTAATATTATACAAAACAAACATTTTAAATTTGAGAAACTAAACAAAAGTTGAACGTAGCAACCGTGATAATAATATTCGTAGAATTAGAGTGTTGAGTTTTTATTCCATGTTGATGTTTTAGAATATTTTTTGAAAAAAGTTTAGCGTTTCACGTTCATAACATTAACATTTAATAGCAATTATAGAGTTGTTACAACAAAAAATAAATCAATTCACAGTGTATAACATTTATTCAATTCATTCGTAAAGTTTGCCGCGCAAAACGTTATGCGGTTTCATCTAAAACGTTGTGTGATTTAATCATGTGCCAAAACTAGTGAACGTGCCTAAATAATACAATACACCATACAATATCATAAAAATCATATACAATTTACTGAATAAGGGCTACAGTTATTGTGCTGGTTTCACAAAATAATAAATAAATAAAATAGAAACTTGGGTAAGAAATGCTTTAGTTTAATTTATTTTTGAGGGATACAGAGTGGTGGCACAGTGCTGTCTTGGCAAATTTGCATAAAGTAAAACAGAACTTAGACCGCAGACTTTTGCCTCCATATTTTCAAGACCCTACTCTCAATCTATTAGAATCCATCTTATTTTTGTCCATATTTCATTACAAACATTGTCTGCTTTAATTAATATATATATATATCCTATCAAACATTTTCTCTTAAAATACAACAGTGTCTACTCTTAGTTGCTATAACTTAGGTCAGGCAGTATTTAATTATTCAAGCCATTATTCGAATTATCTTGACCACTTTGTTTAATGTTCCTTTTGCTCGGAAGCTTTCGGCGACAACTATATACTACGTCCTCCGTGTATATCGGAGTCGGGCCTCGCTCGGCTGTCTCTAGCAGACAGCGCTCATAACCACCACTGCACAATTACAGGCACTTCGGGGCGGTGAACGGGAGCGGGCGGGGCCGGGAGAGCACTTTAGGAAGGATTTTCTAAAAAAAGTTACGACATTAGCACCGTCCCGCCCGCCTCCCGCCGCGCGCCGCCGCCGCGCCTACGACGACGACGAGGCGTCGACGGGTTAGATAAATGGATTCGTAGAGCCATATCGACGCGGATCAGCCTGCTACGCAGTTTAGACTGGTCGTTACATGAAAATGAGCAGTGGGACGGATTTCTAAAAGAGTTTCACCCTTTCTTCATTTGTGTGCTCACCTTGAGTTAAGAATAAGGTTTATGCTTACAAAAATATACATCATATTACCAACGACGTATCATTGCATATTACACAATATTTCAGAATGTTTTTAACAGTATCTTTCTCTCTCCAAAGAACTGTTCTAATGAGCAATGAACCAGTGTTAGAACTAGAGAGGAGCGGCTGTTTATTGATATACACGTTGTAAAAACTTAAAATTAATTTCAGCGTTCGCAATCTTAAAGTTTGATATTTGATGATAAAATCTTCTTCAGACGGCTATAAAGTTACTTGCAAAGTTGGCTGGAAGGCGAAGCATATTGGAGCTTCTACAAGTATATAAGGTAAACAGCTGTTAGTAAACTCGGCTACACATATCACATTTTTTTTACAGTGGGTTAAAGTTTTACATGAAATGAATGATAATGTCGAGCATATAGGAGGACATTATATGATACAATCATAAACAAAAAAGTTACAAGGGTTTAAAGCTGAGATTTTGATCGTATCTCGTTTTGATCGTATTTAACAAAATCGTATGTCGATACCACGTGACACCTGACAAAAGGTATTATGGGTTAAAACCTTGCAAATAGCCCCAATTACGTACTAAACAATTTTGTCTAGTTTCTCTCGGCCATTGTCCAAGTATAATAGAATTATTCGGCACAGACAGGCTCAAATTATGATATGGGATTTGTATTAGGCAGGTATAAAACTGTAAAAATATTAATCGAGTCAAAAAAACAACAAGAATCCAAGATGGCGGCGGAAGGGGCAATTTGAGCAATGCGAAAATTCAGGGTTAAGGTCGCCATCGAAGAACCTTTCGAATGAGCAACAAAACAAAAAAATGTACCTACTAGATATTTTGGGAGTTAGTTACTAAATGAACTGGCGTATTAATCTTCTATCATTCATTCTTTCAATATGTATGACCGAACCACGAAAGCATTAATTTCTTGTGCGTTGAAATTGTAATAGAGTTGGAGACGCACATGATGAAATGCGTACTTGCTAATGTTAGTTCGGTGAGTGGAGTATCTAGAATGTATTCAATCGTCGTTTTCGGCATACCAACAAGCATAATGACAGAAAATGTAGTTGACATGCTTTACATAGTACTACACTGAATTAAAGTTAACTTCGACCTGAAAATATACGCAGGGGTTATTCACACGTCTGTATTGGTTAACATGTTTTCTGCTTGAAATAGAATTAGTGTCCGGTATGTTAGTTAAGGCAGTTGTGATGTTGACATTTCTGTGAACATTTCCTTGGTAGATGTCACCGTTCAACAAATACACGACACCTTGTAGGTTTTTTTATAAATATGTATAAAAAAGTATATTGGCATCCTGTTTATTGTTGAATGTTGCCAAGTTGGAAAATTAACATTATTTGCATGCAAGACGTTTTTTTTTATTTATTGTTTTATTTTAATTTATAAAAAAACTTTTAGGGAGGTACTTGAAAGCACATAAGTTCACTCTTTATTGAACGCTGGAGCCCCTTAACGAGCTGCCCCCCTCAGAACGTCGTGAACTGTTTGTTAGGTATCTAATAAAATATTCACTACTTGCTCCTTGTCGCGGTTCGAGGACGCCAAGTCAATTACTGACTAAAATTGTAGCACATATGGCATACCTATTTATTACATTTGTTGGTTTTAGTATCGAATATTAGCTTAAGTATGTAGTTTTGTTTTTTATTCCATTACAGTCAGATATTAAAGCAAAACATTACGGAATATGTGTATAAAAATAATATAAAGTATTGTATTCTTCAATTGGGGGGACTCATCCACTTAAATATTTTAACTACTTACATAGATATCAAAAGTTATGGTCCCGACTGTTCGAGTTCAGTCTCGCGTGTAGTAGAAGGCTCTCTCCCAGAGCTATGTCCAACAGAGCACAGCAGGTCGATGATGATGATGACAAAAAAAAGGAATAGATTTTGAAACATTTAATATAACACAAATCATACATAACACATCATATCAGTTCACACTTCTCACACACTTCACAGTTCACGAAACATCAAAGAAATGGATTCTACTTGTATTTGCTTCTACGTCCAGCCAGTTATATTATACACCTCGTGCGTACGTAGGTACATATATGTAGTTTAGTTATGTATGTATCTCGTTTGAATGTAGTACTTGAGGCTCAAAGAGATACCGGCAGCGGCGGCGGAGGGCGTCCGCGGTGGAGGTTGCTCACTCAGACGGCCGCGCGGTGTACGCCCGCGTTAGGGTCCCAGCTACGGGTTCGCATACCATTTTCTAGTCGGGTGCTCGAAATCGCAACAAAGCTGCGTACATAGGTATGTGCACGTCGTGGCATGCCACGTGCATCTGATGTTGAATAAAGGCATGTTATACAATATCGTACCTTATTGACGTCCACTGAAGCGAAAAGTTCATGCCAGTAGAGCGCTTCCCCCAAAATATCGTGTGCTCCGTTTGAATATAATATGAGGTCAAAAATATCTAAAGTTCCGCACTCATACATACACTTAACTCAGAGCATGAATTGTACACACATGTTGGGGAGTCCCGCTCATATTGTAGGATAACTTCGGAAAATGTCTTCAAGGTTTACTAAGTTAGCTTTAGTTACTTATGCCCTTTTTCCGATTCAGCGCAAGATATTAGGATATGGCCGACATGGCTGTTGTTGGCCATACCGACACAATCTGATCACGACGCTCACCGAGAGGGTCGCTCTGTGAAGGCCCTACCTAAGATGCAATGTCACGTCTATTACGCCGCTTGGCAGCTCATGAAAACTTAGTACTTAATTTATAGGGTTCCTTAGCCGTCGTACGGGACCCTATTACTAAGCCTACGCCGTCTGTCTGTCTGTCTGTCCGTCTGTCTGTACGAGGGCTGTATCTCTTGAACCGTAATAGGTAGCCCGTTGAAATTTTCACAGAATATGTTTAATTATGGCCGATATAACAACAAATAATAAAAATAGGAAAAAGTAAAAAATTCACGCAGGTCCCCATAAAAGAAAGTAAAAAGTGTATGCGCGCCATCTGCCGAAAACAGTATGAAGCAGCGCTGACCATGACATGACGGAAACCTCGGTGCGCGAGTTCGATTCGCACTATAGTACAATGTTACACACAAATAATACATATTTTACATTAGGTACTAGTCGAGGTGGGGGCGACCGAACACATAGGCGAAGGCTAGCCTTCAAACGTTTGAAGAATAGTAGAAAGTAAGGCTTCAAAATAAAAAGCCTCAAAACAAAAGTTGTTCAGTTGCACGCACACAATCACGCCTTTAAGTATTTCGTACATTACTGCGGACACCCTGTACATCGAAGTTCCTTTCCGCGCTATCTATGTATATTGTACATGTATATGTATTCTGCGTCGCTGAAATACACAGGATCTAACACACAATGTGTTAAAGGGTTTATAGGGCGGGTGTTACCGCTCACACGCAGTACATGTCAGAGCTCCCACTACCGGCTGCTCCACTGTCCACGCGACTCGACGCGAGAGCATCCATCCATCCTAATTTGATTCTTATTTACAACTCAAAGAGACGGCTTGGTGTAAAACCGAACTTCTTCAAGAAATAATTTCACTCATACGCATTCGTGTAAATACCTCAACAAATTAAGATATAAATTATTTTTGGCTCGTTCTTAAAAATAGTATGCGGATATGATTGATAACGAGTGTAGAGTAGCGTGCAATACGATATAGATAGGTATTTTCCTGAATAAAATATACAGTTTTCAACATATGTTACGATCATCCATAGGAAAAACAAATTATAACAGCTCCCGTCTAAGGCGGAGCGGGGCGGCCGGCGCGCGTCCGTGGTGGTGGCGTCCGTAGACGGAACAAACCTTCCGGCCGCGAGGTTCGATCGCGTAGTTCGATTGATCGAACCACGCGGAACTTAAGTCCGGATGTTTCGATCAATCGAACAGCGAGGAATCTTGATTCTTCGTAGTTCGATCAATTTCAGCTCATGGAACCTGAAGGAAATGTAGGTCATGATGGCAGTGGCGGCTTTGACCAATAAATTTCAGTGAGGCGACTAAAAATCCACCTACATAGCTTAGACCTGAAGTTTGAGTACCAACACGATGGATCTAGCACCAGTGGTTCTCGAGTTATGACCAAAACAAAAGTTCATGTGACAGATGGATAGATCTCACCGAGACCTGAAGTTTGAGTACCAACACGATGGGTCTAGCACCAGTGGTTCTCGAGTTATGACCAAAACAAAAGTTCATGTGACAGATGGATAGATCTCACCGAGACCTGAAGTTTGAGTACCGACACGATGGGTCTAGCACCAGTGGTTCTGGAGTTATGACCAAAACAAAAGTTCACGTGACAGATGGATAGATCTCACCGAGACCTGAAGTTTGAGTACCAACACGATGGGTCTAGCACCAGTGGTTCTCGAGTTATGACTAAAACAAAAGTTCATGTGACAGATGGATAGATCTCACCGAGACCTGAAGTTTGAGTACCGACACGATGGGTCTAGCACCAGTGGTTCTCGAGTTATGACCAAAACAAAAGTTCACGTGACAGATGGATAGATCTCACCGAGACCTGAAGTTTCAGTACCAACACGTTCGCAGTTCGCGCGCGCCCAGTTGCAGCCGAACTTCGCCGAGCGCGCGCTCCCCTGCCCGCACTACACCCCGCAGCGGACTTCATTCGTTCTCGTACTCGTGTGCCCATAGGGTTATAAATAGTTATACTTATAATAAAGGAGCGCAGCGACAAACTCTTTGATATTCCTATGATAGAATTTTGCACATAATTTGAAAAGGTGCCAGGAGAGCAGCCGAGAGAGGCCGTGGGAGCTGTGTGCGCGGGAAGAAATATTATGTGACATGTTATGTTATTTACAGAGACTTTTACGTATCTACCGATTGTACCCTGGTACTTCAACATCAATCGGACCACAAAATCGTTGCCTTTTTGGTAGGATTGGCCGTGGTGGGGAGCTGTGCGCGGGAAAAAATATTGTATGACATGTTATGTTATTTACTGAGACTCTTATCTACCGATTATACCCTGGTACTTCAAGGGAACACAGAGCGCTCGCCGCCCGTCTAGGCGAGCGCAGCGACGACACGTAATCGTTCATGCAGCAGGATTTATCAGCGCCTCAATTGCTAGGTAAATGCAACGAATTCAAGGTCAAACTTTTGTCTCTACGAGGTGAAGCGATATGAGCCGGATGTGTCCGGCGTCTCACCAACTGTGCACAATGTCATGCAATGTTTTTTCCCGCGCGTGCGGCTCCTTGTCATGGCTGTGTCCCTGGTACTTTTTTCAAATTATGCGCTGTGCTGTATGGTGCTGTCGGCATTTGCGCCAACACACGCGCGTGGTGTATGTATGCACTAACACATCTTTGGCGCAGAGCTGAAGTATTTCGTTCGTCGCCTCTAAGGACCCCTCTCGCACCACCTCCCCGCGCCGCACGGCCGCCGGCTCGCCTCCGCGCCGCCGTGCGCCGTTCGCTTTTGGTCTATAATGTTCTCTGATCAGTTTGGATGGACTTTTTTTAAATTTTCTTTCATGGTATTTTGAATTTTTTTTTCTTTACCTTCAATATAATTAAGTGAGGCGGTGCTTCACTTGCTTCACCTGGATAACCGCCACTGCATGATGGTTCGATTGGAGGAGGATGCTTAGAAAAACGAGAAAGAGAAGCACGCAGACGCAATCAATTTATAATTAGAACAAACATGATGCTTAATCATAGTTTGCAAGTGGGGGTTTTCCTGGAACGTGTGGCATGCATGGAAGGGTTCTTCATTTCAATTATATTTTTTCAAGCAATTCAAAGAGAGAAAATTTAAGTTAAACTAAGGGAAAAGAGTATTGTAATTTTAAGTTAAACTAAGGGAAAAGAGTTTTGTTAAATACATAAGGTTATTCATTTGTTTATTGCAAATTGTGTGCAATTTTTTTAGGATACCTACTTGCCGAAAACATTAGTGAATGTTAGAAAGAAAGTTATTTTCGAGAAAATAACTAGAATAACAAAATTATTAGAACCAAAATAATATAGAACCGATGTGGTTCGATCTCTCGAACCATGAGCACTTAAATACTAAGGCTCAGCTAGTTCGCTTAAAAACAATCGAACTACAAAGAATTTCTGACCAGCGTGGTTCGATCAATCGAACCATGAGCACTTAAATACTAAGGCTCGGCTTAGTTCGCTTACACAATCGAACCACAAAGAATTTATGATCCGCGCGGTTTGATCAATCGAACTACGCAATCGAACCTCGCGGCCGGAAGGGGAACAAACTATTTAAAGAAATAGAAAATCCGCCTTCAAAAATAAATGTATGAAATAAAAAAAATCGAACCCTAGAGTTGAAGGCGGAAGTGCATAATTTTTGCTTGCTGTAGCACCGCCTTCAACTCTAGGGTTGGATTTTTTTTTATTTCATACATTTTTGAAGGCGGTTTTTATATTTTTTTAAATAGTTTTTTTTTATTTCACAGTTTTTTTTTAGTAATTTTTTGCTATTAATGTACTCGGCGGAATCGCTCGGCCTTCAGCCTCGCGGTTCCGCCTCGTTTTCCAATCCGATCTTGACCAAATTTAAATGGGACCACACGGGAAGCACCAGCTTTCGAATAAAAAAAGAATTTTCAAAATCGGCCCACCCAGTCGAAAGTTCTGAGGTAACAAACATAAAAAAAATACTGTTGAATTGAGAACCTCCTCCTTTTTTTTGAAGTCGGTTAAAAAATAGTGGCGTCGGAGGCGCCCGGCCGCCTTTCTAATCTGGCACCGTGTTAACTTCCGTTTAGAGCTATGTTTAGCGCTCGTTAGATGGCGCTCGACAGCGGTCGGCTGCTCTGTATGCGCAGACTGTTTGGTCCAAACATCGACGTCATACCCTCACGACCATACTCGTACATAAATATCCTCATACATACATATACTCGATAAAACATAATACTCGTACATACATGCTATACTCGTACAAATATCTACTAGGTTAGTACATACTCGTATCCGCAACGGAACCCTCATTCCCGGCGTCCGCTCATACACGCGGGTCGAATTCACAAGGAGTCTTTATTATCGCCGTCAAAGAATAATATTTAAATTTATCTTTTTAGGGTTACGTAGGGCATTTTTCGACATTCATATATGATAGTAAGTACACAGTACCTACGGTATTAACACTAAAATCATAGTGTTGAACTTAAAACTTTTATAATATGAAAAATAAATTAGCATTTCCTATTTAAGTAAATGTGAGTTTATATAATTTAATTTTATGTGCTTTTGTGTACATATGAAATTATTTTGTCTTTTATTGTGAAAAATATACTACTTTCTACTACTTTCCTTCTTTTTTATTCTTAACATTTTTTTAAGTTTATTCAAGCGCTTTACGAAGATTGAGACATTAGCTTCTTCACATTAGTACTCGGCGAGGGCTCAAAACCTCAGAAATTGCAGTGTGCTTACACAACATTGGTTTGATGGAAACGATTAAGAGTTTGGGGAGAGGAGACAATTATTTTTTAAATCAGTAAACCTTTTCGCACCTGCGTAAGTAGCTGCTACTGAAACAGCTAAGTAGTCCTTATCTGGAGACCGCAGCAACCTGAGCCCTCTGCCTACTCTTCATTTGATGACCAATCATTTTTATTTTGTCTTCAAACAGTATTTTTGTTTATAAATTTTATTTTCATTCTCACCACATACGCACAGACGGATCTACCATTAGTGATTTTCCTTAACATAAGCACAGGGTTTAAATGTAGAGTTCTACACCGGTAAATGTAGAACTAAAGAAAATGTTGTCTTAAATAAATAACCGATTTAAATATTTCGGTTCGACCTACCCATTTTATCATATATAATTTTTTTAAAGCACTGTGTGAAGCGATTTAGCCTGGAGGATGCTGCTTTGCAGATGAAAAGTTGCAACTGTGTGAGTAAATAAAAACTCGTCAGGGCAGGCTCTCTTGCTTCAGGTAAAGGTTTCTTCAGAGCCCTCGCAAGCAGGACCTATGAAATTCATTTCTACAAACGACTGCCTCATTTCCCTTTCTATTCGCAAGATTCGCGGCATCCTTTTCACACTCGCTCTCTCGAGGGGTCCTTATTGATTGCTGCGACCTCGGCAAGAAAAAAACATCCCTAAATCAACCCCCGCCTGGCGACAACTTTATTGGAGAGCGCTCAACGTGGATCAATAGGGGTTTACTGTAATTTCCATCTAATGCCTTCTCGTACCTGGTAAACGAGTAGTACCTCACGTCAAATCCGCTCATGCGTGCTAAATGGACAAAAAGTCCCTTTTCATTTATTTTGAACACGAAAATTACTTCACGTTTCAATGTCGAACGTTGATGGCCAGGAAAAAAGAAAATGTTTGCTATCAAATCATTTTCCTAATTACTTCCCAATTTTTCTATAAAATACCTGTCTTGCATTGTCTATTACAAATTAAATTGATGTTCATCATCGGCATAATAAATTGCTAAATAAAGCACTATTCTATTAAAATTCTACAACCGACTGGCCTAACATTATTCAAGATCACGATCTGCCGGCGGAAATGGAAAGGCGACGCTGTGAATTACGACAACAAAGGCCGTTTCCGGTGAGAATTAAATATGGCGGCCACAGAGCGTCCTATTCATTAACATACTGACAACGTTCACTGAAGAAACTCCTAATGGATTTCCCGGCACTGACACCCCCATTTCCATGTCACCATCCCCGACAATTTTTTGTCACCGCTCTCTTTGAACACACGATCATACATAATCCATAGACTAACCCAATATTTGTTTTTTGAGGTACGCTTTGGTATTGGCTTGCAAATTGGTTGAGCTAGGTACCTAGCTCATTTTATTTATATCAGAAAAAATATCATTGTAATTAGCTACTTGATGAACGTGTCATGAATATCCTATCCTATGTGTAATTCCTTCCTTAGTGAGTAATTCCTTTATATGTGTATGTATATATAATATATACTAATTGGTTTCTCGGAAACCGCTCTAACCGAACTGGTTAGGATTCAATTTTGTATTTAGATAGTGCTTTATTTTCCAGCCCTAAGAAAATCTATTTTCACAAAAAAAACACTTTTTTTCTAACGCCATCTCTTAGAACATTGAGGTACCAGTAGGCTGTAATACTCATGCTATGTCATTTAGAGCCATTTTTTGTTTCCACGGCAAACGCGAACGAAGCTCGATCGCCCCGGTACTAGCTCATTATATATAAACATGAATACAACTATCATAAATAGATCAAATAATTATCTACGGTCAAATATTTACTAAAATGTGGAGTGCACAAATAGTGAAGTGAAGTGAGGACGTGAGGCACGCGGAGAGCGCGAGCGGTGCTGAGCGTTAATTGGCTGCGAGGTGTGGTGGTGCGAGACGGGAGCAGCGTGCACGCAGGTGCGCATGCGCCGCGCGGCGCGCCGCCAAGCTGGGCGAGCACGCCGCCATGTTGGCGGTGGCGATCTGCTGCATCTTCGTGCTGCTGGCGGTCTTCATAATCCTCATCATCGTCGTCGGCGAGAATGGTGACGAGAGTAAGGGTGGCGGCGGCGGAGGCGGCGGCAGCATAGTTACCAGCGCCGGCGGCGCCGGCGGTCACTAGTGTGCTGATGGTAAGAGCTACCACTCGTAACGGTGTGTTTGGAACTCTCTGTTTAGCTTTTAACTCACTTTAGTTTATTTTTATTTTTAACTTAACAGCTTTTAACGTTGTCATCTGCCTATGTTTACAGACCTTGTTACAAAATCTTATTTTGGAACGAACGACTTCCTTATCTTAGAATTCCCTGATAAATTAAACGCTATTTTAATATGAAACGTAAATCCTTTTTATTCAAGTCTTTTAAAATTAACATAGATAAACAGCAAATATAACTTAATATCTCTTAACGGGTAAGTTAACAAGAAGAAGAGTGAGAGGAGAACGAGAGGACCCACTGGAGGCCCACCGGGCTAGAGGGATAGCGAGAGGACCCACTGGCGGCCCACCAGGCTAGAGGGATAGCGATAGGACCCACTGGAGGCCCACCAGCCTAGAGGGATAGCGAGAGGACCCACTAGAGGCCCACCAGGCTAGGAGAATAGCGAGAGGACCCACTGGAGGCCCACCAGATGAGTACGACCCGAGAAGCGGAGCAGGACTGACTGAACTATGGAATGCTTGTCCCTTTTATATGATTCTGAGTCGGCTGCTGATTGTCTGACTCTTCCCGCCTTGTCGCGCGACGTTTGATGTTGCGCGGTGTTTGTTTTCATTTCAAACTTGTGACGCGACAGGTGCTCTCGTCACAAGCTGAACAGTGTGATATGGTGGACACTTTCCAGCTCGAAATAATCCAGAAAGTAGACGTAAGTAGTAGAAAAACTATACGTTTGATAAACTCATAGCAGGGATAGATTATGTTCCTTGCAGACAATTTCAAAGCATACATATACTATAAATTAACTTCTTTGATGTTTGAGAAAACACCGTTCACGTAAGTATTTCTCACAAATTCTATATCTATCTATCTGTGAGGGAAAAATACAAAGGTCGAAATCTTCCTTTTGTTTCAAGTCCATTAATCAAAATTGTGGAGAAAGCTTCCGTTCTGAATAGGACAGGCATCGGAAATATGAACTGGGCCGCAGGACCCTCGTCCAAATCGGCGAGTAAAATGTACCCTTCTTTCATGACCTGCCAAGTGAAAGATCTCCACATAGCATTATTATAACACCGACCGGGAGTAATCGATCATGGCGAACTTACAAAATTCTCGTCATTCTCTCGTCTCGATGATCTCTCAAGCATAGGGGTAGAAAGGGTATAATTTACCCTGAAAATGTATTAATTTAAGAGAACTGAAAATGTGAGAGCGGGAGCGACAGCGTGGAAGGGGAGGGTGAAGATAATTTATACAAGAGGGGGGAGAAGAGAAGAATTTGTAAAATTTTAGCTCCCTGATCTGGTGTATACATAGACACAAGTGTAATGTGTGCATTAGACAAGCTATCTAGGTTAGACGTTCATCTCCTGCTGCTGATAACACGATTACAATCTGCTTCGCCCGCCGCAGTATCCGCTAGAAGCACACATCGATCTTCGCAGATGTCTCTACCGTACAGCGTGTCACACACAATGAAGATACTATAATATTTTATCTTTATTGCCCTAAGATGAAATGTGGAGTATCATCACATCGCTAAGATACGATAATATTATGAAACCTTTATCTTAAGAGTGCGCCTAGATGCCACACGTACATTACGATATATTTCGATATCTTATTAAGAGGATAATGAATTGAGCAATTATCATACAATGATGTTTCATATTAAATATGCTTAGATCTATGTCACTACGTTTTTTTAAGAAAAAAAAAAAATTTGAATGTGAGATATTTAATTCTGACCAATTAACAGCGTTTAAAAATAAAATTAAAATAAACAAATTTAAACAAAATTGTTACTTTTGGGGGTGTAATCAGGCAGGCCGCTAAAGTCGAATTCGTTGCTTAATTACAGGTATAATTAATAAATTGCGAACAGTCTCTTAATTCCACCATTTAGAGAAACAGAGAGACAGCAAACAAAATCCTCAATATGGAAATATGCCGGGCCTCATTCTAAATTCTAATATATCTTAATCGTAGACGCATGTGATGGTTCAAAGGATTTTATGGTGACCGTTATTGTGAATATGTCCTAAGATGGGATATAGTTTTATATTATCTTGATCGCGTGTGACGCGCTTAACTGTATCCATTTCATAGTCCAGCTAGACGAGTAAAGCCAACATGCTACTGTTTACTTTACTGGTACGCAGTCTGTAGCTTTACCTGAGCAAGATCACTATTTGTAGAAAATAACGTCGTAGGTTTACCTTCATCACTTGGAAGCAGATTGGAAAAAATAACGCTCAGTGAGTGCCTTTGAAATTACATTTTTATATGGTACATGAGACTTAGGTATATTTTAGAACCTGCAGCTGTAGGGTTCAAATCAAAGATTTAAATAGTGTTCAAATATATGTCGGTTGGTGTGTATATTTACATTGCGAAAGGGTTAACAGGAATACGTTTTATTTTCTGCCTTTTTCTCCGAAGTATACACCCACACATTGCTTTCCTTTGATATCAAAGTGTAAATTATTGTGAATTATATTAGAGGTTCAAATTTGACCCATGAACTTTGGTAAAGAAACCGCTTTCGTCTTTTCTAGTAATACATCGATCACGAGGTGACAAGTTTTAGATGGCACATTCTTTCGTTTGTTCACATTTCAACGAATTATTTTATCATTTGCATGACCATTTCCGAGCTTATGAGTTCAGTGGTTGTCTCGAGGCGGAAACGATTTCCA
This sequence comes from Nematopogon swammerdamellus, assembly GCA_946902875.1. Classification (NCBI taxonomy): domain Eukaryota; kingdom Metazoa; phylum Arthropoda; class Insecta; order Lepidoptera; family Adelidae; genus Nematopogon; species Nematopogon swammerdamellus. The sequence continues at coordinate 12,332,183 of OX336344.1, forward strand.
TGAAACATAAACATGAAAACGATTTGACTTGTCTTTAATCTGTTTGTCTCATTGGAATCGTTGTTTCGAAGGAAAAAATAATTATTAACACACGATTTAGGTCGGCCCCAATAACGTTAAAAGGCTGAACCGCGCGGTCTCGAGGGTGCTTTGAATTTCGGAGAGGCATCGCCACGGCGGAGAGACAGTAGAGAGGAGTTGGTCCAAGCAAACTGGGTACGTCACACCAACTGGTTGCATGCGTTATCGAAGTGAGCGCGGCATTGCTTCACACAGCGCACGTAGAGTTAAATCGAGTGGTGGACAAAGACGTCGTGTTTGTCTCCCCCGGTACTCACCGCACTGGTTCCATATGTTTTACTAAAAATTAGAGCTAGCAACAACTCCTCTATACCTGTCTTCTCCATGGGCGACGCTTTTCGTAAAGTACAAACACGATTAAAACGGCCTCGGTCCGCATGCCGTATGTCGGCTCTGCGAGTTGTCCCGACCACAACAACAGGCGTGTGTTGAATTTGTAAAACCATTGGAACGGCTTTTGTGAGAGTTTGCTGCGTTGGCAATTCTCTCTACACAATGAATTCAAAAGGATAGGATAGGTCAAAGCAGGTTAAATGAATAAATAGTGTGACATAGAAACGCCATTACAAAGCAATATTTTTATCGCTGTCGCACTGTGGAATCTTCTTATTCTTAATTTCGAATTAATCAAATGTTGGCTGCCATTATAGGACTCTATCAACATCACACAAGCAGCGGATCGTCGACACGATCTTGTCTTGTGTTGGACTCTTGACTCTTGATCTCAGGTTTCGAGGATTTCTTTTTAATTTCTTTTATATATTTATATAGTACTTCTTTACGTTTTCTTTATGTCTGTTATTGATTAGTGGGTAATAAAGAATTTATATTCTACCTGCTGCTTCACCGTTCGCAATTAGTGTAAGGCTGTATTAGGTACCTTACTTGCCCCTCACTAGGTGGTAGGCTCAAATTATAGCCGACTGGATTAGTAACACCGTACTGGACGTAAGATGGCGGCATAGCATCATCGGCTGTGTTCTCCAGTACAGCCAGTTATTCAAAGGGAAGTCTCCGGTATGGCACCGTCTCCGAGGTGGTATTGGATGGTCAAAGCATGTGCTCTGGCTTCTCTCTGACAGATTACATAAAAAAATCGAGACTGCAGCTCGGGAATGGGACCTCTTGTTGTAGTTGTACCGTTCTTCAGTCAAGATATAGGGCGTCTTCCCATGTCTGCCCCACTACTAGTATCCACAGTCTGTCTGTCTATCTGTTTACAGTCATCAACACGCGTCTTACGAGCCGTCTGATGTAAATTGTGTGCATTTATTGATAGATTATGCAAATGTATAGTAAATTGTAGGCAATGTACGAAAATGCCAATTTTATACCCCTTTGATTTCTTTGTCTGCCAATGATCATACTCGTAGCGGCGCGTCGCGGCCGCCTCCAGCGGGGGTGTGGTGGTGTGGTGGTGTGGTGTGTGGTGTGACGTGGGATCTTGTGGGATGGGGCCTCAGTCAGAGGTGGTTCGAGGGCACTGCCTGTGTCGTTCGATAATGACAGCACATTTACATATAATACAACGTTATTGTTGGTAACACACACTCGTGTGTATTAAATATTCGGAATCGATTAACTCACAAAGTCAGGGGACGACGATACGATTAGACACCTCTCGAACGCAGTACTACCTAATTACTTGTATGCAAATAACCAAGCATTAGCTTAGAAAAGTGAACTATTTTAGTAAACTTTTGTAATTGGTTTATTTTACATATTATTAATGAAAATTTAATTTTGATAATTACAATAATATTAGGGCCATTATTGAAATCACAGAAAAATTTTATGAAATAATATGCAATATTGTATTGAATTGAATACTTATGAATATATAATATCAGTATAATAATAATAATAAAATAGTCTAATTTCATCAATACTATTTTCAAAAATTTTAAAAACTTTTACTTATAAATAGTATTCTTTATTATTATTTACATGACATTGATTAGAGTTCACGATTTGAAAGCGATTTTTTGTGTACCTCCACTTGCGTGGAATTTCCCATAAATAAAAGTGTTCTCAGAGAGACGATACCTAATCAACACAAATGGTAATGTAATGAAACGTTTTCCGATAGAGCGGGCAGAGGCCTACCTACAGCGAGGTGCGGTTCGCGGAGTTGAACACGAATCTGTTCATTTCTCCTGGATGGAATTTTAGATGCCCCCGATCCATATTCAATTTCACGTCTTTTGTTTTTCTTTTGTTATACTCGGATGCTTTTCATCCCCATACGTACCGAGTAAAATTTTTCATTTGTAAACTACGTCATTGTTTGTAAATGCTAAATTGTTTTATTGTAAACATAGTAAGCAGATACAGCTAATGAGTCTTAATATTATTTGCTTATATTATTTAAATGTATAATTTGATCATGCTTCACATTTTGATGTTGTTTTTAATTTCCATTTGTATGACTTCAACCGCCCAAATAGACTTTGGGAACTTGTCACCACCAGGTGTACCAGCTAGTACACCTGGTGGTGTTAGTGGTGTGAGCCCACCACATCTTGTTATTTATTTATTCTCTTATAAACAGGCAGCCTGGTAGATAGTACATATAGTAAGTAGATAACTAACTATTGTCACCTAACTTTTTAATTTTTTTTATTTGCTCGCGTATTTGTATATGGAACTTTATTCATAACGTTTTACAATATCATTGGTATTTTATATACAACTAGCTGGCTCTGGGCGAGTTTGGGTTCGGCCTCATAGCTAGGCCTGCATCGCTTAGTTTGTTAGTCTTTCTCTGGCGACATAGGGGGAGGGGAAGGGGAAGGCGTGAAAACGCGACAAAACGGGATAAAACGTGGGAAAACGGGATAAAGCGTGGGAAAACGCGGGAAAACGCTATGAACCGGGTAATAAAAGGAGGGCGAAGAGGTGGGAGATTTTTTTTAATAACTTCTAACGCGTTCTTCTCTGATAATGAGATGATGTTATAGCCTTGTTTCGGTGGCTGTTGACCGTGATCAATAAAACGTGCGTCTGAGGGTATTTATTGACTGACTATGTAGCTGCGCGATGCCGCAACTCACGGGGAATTCGTAGGAGCGGCGCATGCTAGCGCCTTACTGTGCGCCCGTGGGCACCTGGACAGGAAAACACAGGTCCGATCGACGCAGCCCACTCTAGCTGCATCCATCCATCCACCTCGTCACAACCTCGTTGTGTGTGTCAGTTCGACAGTCGACACGTCACCGACGGCGGGACGGCGGCGGCGCGGCGCGGCGTGGGCAGTGAGGGCGCGGCGGGCACACAGACCGACATGATTGAAATTAATTTCCAATCGCTGCCCCGAGGCACACCCGAGGCCTCTCCGTCCGCAGAGGCTATGATTGGTTTTGGTCGATGACTGGAGCTATCTGCGATGGTGACCTTTTTGAACTGCCACGTTGCATTATTTGTGAGCTGTCGCTTAGAAAGATCAAAGTGAACATTTCATAATGTATCTACATATTATGTACATTCATCCTGTTTCCCAATGGGAAAGGCAGATACATCGAATCACCGCGTGCCACGCGCGTGACACACTTCTGACTTGCATATTCAAACAAAACATTATGTACTCCTTATTCACGTGTTCTTCCGTGTGAGCGAAGGAAGCTTTATGCAGTACGTGCATAGTGTATAGTCAAAATGCAATAAAGAATTTCGCCTCCTCGCTTGCACTCCACGGTCCCAGTCCTGATGGATACAAATATTTTTTTATAATTTTAAAATGCATAGTTTAAAATATATTAAAGAAAATATACAAAAATCGAGCATTCCCCTCTCCCCTTATCTCCGAAACTACTGAGTCTAAAATAATAAATAAATAAGTTAAACGGTTTTATTAAAAAAAACATCAGCTGTACAAAAAACTACAAAATAATAAGGACACAAGCCTGGGCCTTCTTAAGATTTTACGTCTGGGTAAGAAATTGTGCAATACTAGCGTGCTGTCTTCTCATGTCGGATGCCAAAGGGTACATTGTGTCGCTGCGTCAGCGGAATAAGTAATAAATTGAGACTTTTAACAGACTAATATAAAAACGTGGGGCGCATGTTATTTATTACGCATATTATACGCCCCACGTTTTTATATTAGTCTGTTAAAAGTCTCAATTTATTACTTATTCCGCTGGCGGAATAAGTAATAAATTGAGACTTTTAACAGACTAATATAAAAACGTGGGGCGCATGTTATTTATTACGCATATTATACGCCCCACGTTTTTATATTAGTCTGTTAAAAGTCTCAATTTATTACTTATTCCGCTGACGCAGCGACACAATGTACCCTTTGGCATCCGACATGAGAAGACAGCACGCTAGTATTGCACAATTTCTTACCCAGACGTAAAATCTTAAGAAGGCCCAGGCTTGTGTCCTTATTATTTTGTAGTTTTTTGTACAGCTGATGTTTTTTTTAATAAAACCGTTTAACTTAAAAGTTTTTTTACCTATTTTTTTATTTACTCGTTTTTAGTTTGATTTTTGACTCATGATACGAGTCAAAAATCAAACTAAACGTTACGCAAACTCCTCATCCTTTCCAACTCTCTCATTGCATCTTTGTTAGTCGGTTTCTTACCTGTCAATTTCTCACAATCAAGCTCCTCAATACATAGCCCTTCTAAAGACTTTACGCGACTCAATGCAACATACGCTTGACCCTCCTCAAATAGTCCAAATAGCATGGTCAACAGTACTGCCCTGCATTTTATGGACAGGCCTCCAGGCCTCCAGCCCATGACAAAGTTTTCGGTAACATCCGTCTCTCAGCTGTTCCATAATTAAACTTTGCTGGAAACTGTATGGCTTTAGAATGGATAAGGTGTCAGCCGAGCGTTTCAAAATCAATTTGAACAGATGGTACGAGTATGTCTGTTTCATACATTTGCGTTCGTCAAGTATGGGACGCTCGTCCATTAAACCAAATGAGCCCAAACTCGAGGGGGTTACTAGTAACGGTTGAATAGTTCCACTGTACACCTCCTGATTCCATTATCAGACCCTCGTAACCAAGTGTATTGGTAGAAGTATGGGACACTCCTCCAAACCAACCATATGAGCCCAAAATTGAGGGGGTTACTAGTAACGGTTGAAGAGTTCCACTGTACACCTCCTGGCTCAATCATCAGACCCTCGTCACCAAGTGTATTGGTAGAAGTATGGGACACTCGTCCAAACCAACCAAATGAGCCCAAACTCGAGGGGGATACTAGTAACGGTTGAAGAGTTCCACTGTACACCTCCTAACTCCATCATCAGGCCCTCGTCACCAAGTGTATTAGTAGAAGTATGGGACACTCGTCCAAACCAACCAAATGAGCCTAAACTCGAGGGTGTTACTAGTAACGGTTGAAGAGTTCCACCGTACACCTCCTGACTCCATCATCAGACCCTCGTCACCAAGTGTATTGGTAGAAGTATGGGACACTCGTCCAAACCAACCATATGAGCCCAAACTCGAGGGGGTTACTAGTAACGGCTGAAGAGTTCCACTGTACACCTCCTGACTCCATCATCAGACCCAAGTTACCAAGTGTATTGGTAGAAGTATGGGACACTCGTCCAAACTAACCAAATGAGCCCATACTCGAGGGGGTTACTAGTAACGGTTGAAGAGTTCCACTGTCCACCTACTGACTCCATCATCAGACTCTCGTCACCAAGTGTATTGGTAGAAGTATGGGACACTCGTCCAAACAAACCAAATGAACCCAAACTCGAGGGGTTACTAGTAACGGTTGAAGAGTTCCACTCTACACCTCCTGACTCCATCATCAGACCCTCGTCAACAAGTGTATTGGTAGAAGTATGGGACACTCGTCCAAACCAACCAAATGAGCCCAAACTCGAGGGGGTTACTAGTAACGGTTGAAGAGTTCCACCGTACACCTCCTGACTCCATCATCAGACCCTCGTCACCAAGTATATTGGTAGAAGTATGGGACACTCGTCCAAACCAACCATATGAGCCCAAACTCGAGGGGGTTACTAGTAACGGTTGAAGAGTTCCACTGTACACCTCCTGACTCCATCATCAGACCCTCGTTACCAAGTTGAAATTATCATAATATTGTATTGTCACGAGAACTCAATGTGTGTGTAAAGTTTCATAAAAATCGGTTCAGTAGAAGTAGTTGAAAAAGTTATCGCAAGATTTGAAACAAAGATAGAAACAAACAAATATACGGAGTCAAGCTAAATAAAACCGTTTAAAAATAGGCAATATTGGTCCTCTCTTATCCTAAGTCTTAGGGTTCTTACGGGAAACAGAATGGTACGGAACCTTTCCACGCGAGGCCGAGTCGCATGGCCGCTTGTTGGGAAAAAAATCCCCACACCATTGTATAGCTGTTCATGGAATACACCTTCCTTCCAAACGTCTATATAGTGCCAATAGTCTCAGAGTAAAATGGCTATTCCTTACGGACCGACAGACGGACAGGACGAAACTATTATAGGCTTCCGTTTTGTCATTTAGCTACGGAACCCTAAAAGGAGAAATATCTATACAAATTCTACAGCTATGCTCTGCCGTGAGTACACCCAAAAATGTATAAAGTTTAAACATATTTTCTGGTGAAATATTCGCGCATAATTTATTTCTCGCATATAATTAATGTATGTATGACATTAGCTCCAGCCGCATCGCAACCCTTTTATCTCTTAAGTGCCGACTATGTGTAGGTACTTAACGAAGCCACAGCAGCTGCGAGCCTTGGCTTGGATCGACGAGAGTCAACGCGAGCCAAAAACCTTTCTCACCATGAATTGAAAAGGGTTGACCTGCTATTGTCATACAATAAATACTAGTTACTTCGTCTCAAATGTAATCTATAAATGCACGCAATTTGCATCAGACGGAAGGTACGTTCACGAGTGTGACAGAGATAGGTAGAGTTGTCTTTGTGCGCACACATTTATAATGACATCACACGACGCGTTGATGCTTGTTTTATCCTGTTTTATTTTTTGTTTACACCTAAATAACCAAACTATTTCCTCATTGCTGAAATAAAGGTTTATGCGACAAGATAACTCGCACGAACTGTACCAGCCTCTCATCTAATTACTGTCTTATTATTATAGGAAAACTTTTAAATTAATTTTCTCTGACGTCAACAATCCCTTTCCTTTTTGCAAACGAAAATGTACCTTCAATGTATGGAGACAAACTTGAAATTCGTCAATTACTACTCCCAGTATCAATTTCAAAACCATTAGGTATTGTTTAGACAGTCAAGTATCAGATTTTGCCTAATTGATTTGCGATACCTTTGTAAACTTTGTCTGATGTTTATATTTAACAATATGTACGCACTTTACTTTTCGGATTTTTTTTCGTATATTACCACGTATTATAACTATGAAGATGCGGCAAATAAATCTTTATTTATTTATTACGACAAAGAATTACTTTCGCTAATATACAATTAATATTAAATCCTAGAGAACTATGGGATTCTAGATCTTAATCAAATATTATACATCATACGCGCGATTTCTTGTACCTGTGCCACCAACTATAGGTATAGATCTCTGCAAACATAGTGAATGATGCATAATCAGCAAACCCTCTTCGGATGAGGTGCCGTGTGCAATATCTCGATTGTTTGCAAAACTCTTGAAGCTGGATACCATTCGTCGGAGAAGTAATATAGTGAAAGGCACATAATATCTATATTGTGCTTACGTCTATACAGACGTACATACGTACATACTCACTTAGTTCTACAACCACGTCATATTTGATGGAGGTGTATGCTATTTTTCTAGTTTTTGATATGTTCGATTATCTTTGGTTCGTTTGTATGAGTGGCAGTTATCCCTCCAGGAACACGGCTATGTATTTACTAGCTCAGGGGCAGGCAGGCTATTTGCGTTTATACTGCTATCCGTACTTGTAAATAGCTATTGCCTAATTATTTATACGAGCTACGAAAACATTCGTTAGTTCAATGATATTGAAAATTAATAAGACTCTGTGTACTTGCCTCTTTAATTATATAATTTGTTTTCTCCGTGGTACAAAAAATAAATGCTAAGCCGCGGCCTACGAGCTTCTGCTACGAAACTCGTGTGCTACGACTCTGCGTACTTGCCTCTTTAATTTTATAATTTGTTTCCTCCGTGGTACAAAAAATAAATTCTAAGCCGCGGCCTACGAGCTTCTGCTACGAAACTCGTGTGCTACGACTCTGCGTACTTGCCTCTTTAATTTTATAATTTGTTTCCTCCGTGGTACAAAAAATAAATCCTAAGCCGCGGCCTACGAGCTTCTGCTACGAAACTCGTGTGCTACGACTCTGCGTACTTGCCTCTTTAATTTTATAATTTGTTTCCTCCGTGGTACAAAAAATAAATACTAAGCCGCGGCCTACGAGCTTCTGCTACGAAACTCGTGTGCTACGACTCTGCGTACTTGCCTCTTTAATTTTATAATTTGTTTCCTCCGTGGTACAAAAAATAAATGCTAAGCCGCGGCCTACGAGCTTCTGCTACGAAACTCGTGTGCTACGACTCTGCGTACTTGCCTCTTTAATTTTATAATTTACTAGCTGAGCCCGCGGCTCCGCTCGCGTGAAATTCGTATTTCAAAGAAGACAGTAAGTAACTATGGGCGAGGCCGAAGGTCGAGTTACGGTCAGGAAGACCATAAACCTTCTCGAAGAAAGTAAGTAACTGAGGGCGAGACCGAAGGCCGAGCTGCGTTCAGGAAGAATATAAACCTTCTCGGTGCAAGTAAGTAACTAAGGGCGGGGCCGAAGGCCGAGCTGCGTTCAGAAAGACTACAAACCTTCTCCAAGAAAGTAAGTAACAAAGGGCGAGGCCGAAGGCCGAGCTGCGTTCAAGAAGACGATAAACTTTCTCGAAGAAAGTAAGTAACTGAGGGTGAGGCCGAAGGCCGAGCTACGTTCAGGAAGACCATAAACCTTCTCTAAGAAATTAAATAACTGAGGGCGAGGCCGAAGGCCGAACTGCGTTTAGGAAGACTATAAACCTTCATGGTGAAAGTAAGTATAAACTATGGGTGAGGCCGAGCCCGAGTTGCGTTCAGGAAGAGGAAAAACCTTCTCGATGAAAGTAAGTAACTAAGTAACGAAAGAACGTAACTAAGGGCCTCCCCCTCCCGCCCCTTTAGATGTGAAATCCAAAAACGCTGAAACACTTACATAATTATTTATTTATGATGAGTAGCTAGTATGATGATTTTCAAGTTCCTACCTTTAAAAAAACGGATACTTCTATACAATTTTTAACCCCCCGTCCCCCCCCCCCCCCTTAAAATGTGAAAATCCAAAAATCCTGAAACACGTCATTATTTATTTATGATGAGTAGCTATAATTATGATTTTCAAGTTCCTACCTTTAAAAAAAACGATACTTCTATACAAACTTTCACCCCCCATTTCAAAATTTCAGCTTTCTAGAATTACTTAGTAGTTTTAGATAGAGAAAAGAAGATAGAGATTAAATTATTCTCCCTTCCCCTCTCCCAGTGGACACATCCCCCCTACCTCAACCCCCCTCTTCGACGCCACCAGCAGTATGAATAAAATTATTTAAAATAATTTAAATTCCTAAAATCTAATTTTGAAATCATCCCCTATTTTATTTAATTTAAGGGTTGATTTAACAAAAACGCTCAAACACGTATTTATTAATTTCATACCAAAAGCCTAAATATGAATGATCTTATCCCTAACTCGAGAAATGATGGGTTCCATATACAAACTTTCATCCCCTATTTCACCCCCTTAAGGGTTGTTTTTTTAGACAAAAGGTAGCCTATGTCCTTCCTCAGGATCTAATTCATCTTCGTGCAATATTTTATTGAAATCTGTTCAGCGGTTTAGGCGTGAAAAGGTAACAGACAGACAGACAGAGTTACTTTCGAATTTATAATATTAGTATGGAAGTATGGATTTCCTCTATGGAACGAAAAATAAATGCTACGCCGTAGCCTACGAGCTCCTCCCATTATATTAATTGTTTGTCTGGTGCTAAGAAACTCGTGTGCTACGACTCTGCGTACTTGCCTCTATAAAATTTTATAATTTCTTTCCTCGGTGGAACGAAAAATAAATGCTACGCCGCCGTCGCCTACGAGCTTCTCCCATTATATTTGTTTGTCTGGTGCTACGAAACTTGTGTGCTACGACTCTGCGTACTTGCCTCTTTAATTTTATAATTTCTTTCCTCGGTGGAACGAAAAATAAATGCTACGCCGCGGACTACGAGCTTCTCCCATTATATTTGTTTGTCTGGTGCTACGAAACTTAAATTATACGACTCTGCGTACTTGCCTCTTTAATTTTATAATTTCTTTCCTCGGTGGAACGAAAAATAAATGCTACGCCGCGGACTACGAGCTTCTCCCATTATATTTGTTTGTCTGGTGCTACGAAACTTAAATTATACGACTCTGCGTCCTTGTCTCTTTAATGTTATAATTTGTGCCCTCGGTGCTACGAAAAATAAATGATACGCCGCAACCTACGAGCTTCTCCTATTATATTTGTTTTTCTGGTGCTACGAAACTTGTGCTACGACTCTGCGTACTTGCCTCTTTAACTTTATATTTGGTTCCTCGGTGGAACGAAAAATAAATGCTACGCCGCGGCCTACGAGCTTCTCCCATTATAATTGTTTCCTCGGTGGAACGAAAATGAAATACTACGCCACGGCCTACGAGCATTTACCATTATATTTGTTTGTTTGATGGTACGAAAAATAAATGTTACGCCGCGGCCTACGAGCTTTTCGCATTATATTTGTTTGTCTGGTGGTACGAAAAAAAATGCTACGCCACGGCCTACGAGCTTTTACCATTATATTTGTTTGTTTGATGGTACGAAAAATAAATGCTACGCCACGGCCTACGAGCTTCTCCCATTATATTTGTTTGTTTGGTGGTACGAAAAATAAATGCTACGCCGCGGCCTACGAGCTTCTCCCATTATATTTGTTTGTTTGGTGGTACGAAAAATAAATGCTACGCCACGGCCTACGAGCTTTTACCATTATATTTGTTTGTTTGATGGTACGAAAAATAAATGCTACGCCACGGCCTACGAGCTTCTCCCATTATATTTGTTTGTTTGGTGGTACGAAAAATAAATGCTACGCCGCGGCCTACGAGCTTCTCCCATTATATTTGTTTGTTTGATGGTACGAAAAATAAATGCTACGCCACGGCCTACGAGCTTCTCCCATTATATTTGTTTGTTTGGTGGTACGAAAAATAAATGCTACGCCACGGCCTACGAGCTTTTACCATTATATTTGTTTGTCTGGTGGTACGAAAAAAAATGCTACGCCACGGCCTACGAGCTTTTACCATTATATTTGTTTGTTTGATGGTACGAAAAATAAATGCTACGCCACGGCCTACGAGCTTCTCCCATTATATTTGTTTGTTTGGTGGTACGAAAAATAAATGCTACGCTGCGGCCTACGAGCTTCTCCCATTGTATTTGTTTGTCTGTTGGTACGAAAAATAAATGCTACGCCGCGGCCTAGGAGCTTCTCCCATTATATATGTTTGTCTGGTGGTACGAAAACTAAATGCTACGCTGCGGCCTACGAGCTTCTCCCATTATATTTGTTTGTATGATCAAACGAAAAATAAATGATATGCCACGGCCTACGAGCTTCTCCCCTAGAACAGCACATGCTGAGATGGGTTCATATTGACAGTATTTTTGTAACGTTTTCTTTTTTTTTGTTATGATCTATAATGACAATAAATAACATTTTTCTTTCTTTCATTCTACATTTGTTTGCCTGTGCTACGAAACTTGGATGCTACGACTATGAGTACTTGTCTCTTTAATTTTATAATTTGTGCCCTCGGTGCTACAAAAATAAATGCTACGCCGTGGCCAACGAGCTTTTCCCATAATATTTTTTTGTGTGTGCTACGAAACTTGGATGCTACGACTAAGCGTACTTGTCTCTTTAACTTTATAATTTGTGCCCTCAATGCTACAAAAATAAATGCTACGCCGCGACCTACGAATTTCCGTTATCGAACATTTATTTGTTTATCTTGTAGTACGAAAATGGTATGCTACGCCTCTAACTACGCGCCTCTTTGATTTTAGTGTCGTTGTCCAGTACTATGAAAATATATCGTTACGCCTCCTTCTAAGCATCTATTTAATTTAAATTTGTTTGTCTGATGCTACGAAACGGCTTACGCAGTACTCACCTATTAGATTTTAATTTGTTCTGTCTGTGTTACGAACAACGTAATTTGCGCCCCGACCTACGTGCTTCTCTTGATTGTATGTGGTTGTCTGCTACTGTGGAAAGTTAACCCTTCGCCTTTGCCTGCGCGCCTCTTCATTTTAATTTGTTTGACCAGTGTACGTGAGGTTAATACTACGCCTCGCGCTCTCTGTAAACGCTTCGTGCAAATAATTATTTAAGAAGATTTTTGAAAGTTAAAATGTAATCGGTTCACTTATGCAAATGTATTGCATGTAAATACAACGGCCAATTTTTGCAAAGTAATAGGGTGAAGTACGTACAAATATGTATGTATTCCGAAATACGTATGTTGGATTTATAGATAATTCTTGGAGTAAACGTTAGAACGGTTAATCAAATCCTTTGTGTTATATACTCATCAATATATATTTTTTTCTGCATAGCGCGACACGTGGCATCGTTTGTCTAATTATAATGTGTTTCCTCGGTGGAACGTAAATTATAAATGCTACGCCGCGGCCTACGAGCTTTCCAATAGATTCGGGAGTATGTGTAGAGATAAGTTGATGTATAGAGAATGACGGCAACCTCACTGCAGCTAAAGCTAAGTCGGATCTCCCGACGGACGAAGTGGCGGAGCGGTGGGGCGCGGAGAAGATGCAACACGCGGCACCTGGACATAAGCTTCTTAGCGTTGCCTGCTCTTGCACGGAACGCACTGAGAAAAAAATTCTAGCGATTCCTTTGAGTATACTTAGCGTGTCAATGTAACTCAAACATCATGCTTAGATTTTTCCCGTAGCTCCGCCAGACCTTTCTAAGCTATGCTTAGGAGTTAGGCACCTATGTATATATGTTATGGTATGATACCGCGGACTTTTTTATGGGATTATATTCAAAGATACTACCTATCTAACTAACAAATACCAATAAAGGCCTATTTGAACCGAGGGTTCTTTAAAAAAAACCTTAAATTGAACACTTACATTTATTGTGCCACGGCCTGGACATTTCTTTTCTTACTTTTTCATAAATCTCCCGTGTAAAGCCAGCCTCCATCCGCAAAGCTCGTCCAAGCGACAAGGACGCCGCGGCCTCAGATAATTATCCCGGAGTTAAAAAGGTCGCATTCTGGAGTAGCTGGCGGATAACAAAAGATGGCGGCAACAATAGATTAGTATCTCGAAGTACCGCGCCCTCCCACCATCTCCGCTCCCTTCCTACCCCCATCGCACTCTTCAGAGAGCAAAAACACCACCGCGGCCGCCGCCGTCCAGTCTAGAGAAAAATACTTCTTTCCAATGCGACTCGAGTGTTCCCAGGAAGCGAGAGCGACCGTTTCCTGGGAACTCTCGACGTTCGTATAATTATTTTAAAAGTGCACTTGATACACCACTGAGCGCGTTATGTTTCCCTGATAGGAGCTTTTCCTTTTAGAATATTTTCTTCTTATTATTATCTTGATTCGTACCATTTCGACGACCTCTAGACCGACACACTTGATAAACTTGTTTTGACAATAGATTTGAATTTAAACATCATTAAAGAGTTACTAAAGCTTCAGGAGCTACCGAGCGAGACGTCGTCGCTGTACATAATTATTTCGCAATGTACGATTTGGGCGTAACATGCATTACTAATAAAGGTATGGTACGGACAGGCGGCACTGGTTTTACACGAAGTTAATAATGTAAACAAAGCGAATGCTAAAACTCTCCGAAATAACAATGTAGAATGCGACCTTCTAATTGCTTCTTACTCGTTTGTGGATCTCGTAATTGAAGCGAAATTATTGCGGTGTTATTAAATTATGTTAATTTAGGCGAAGTTGAGTTTTTCACCGCGCGCCCCTCCCCCGCGCCCAACAGCCTCCGCGGTATCCGAACCGGTCCAGCGGCCACCCTACTGACCTACTTCGCAACAATTCTGGCTTTTTCGTCTCGGCACACCCCTCATATTTGGCGTAATAGCCGCGGAACAACAGCGAAATTAATCTTCCGCCTCTCGTGTCGTGCCGACGTTACTCAGTGTCAGGGGCTCGATGATAAAGGTGGAGCTTGCAGATGTAGGGAAACTTTGTATTTGTGACGACGCGATCGCAATCCCTCTGTATCGAATCTATGGGATAACGGCACCTCAAATACTGAATAGGGAAGTCGTTAATACGGAATCGCGACCTATAGCAAGACTCTTCAATAAAGGGACTCTTATCGAGCGACATCGCTCTTTTCTTTATATAGGGCTTGTGAACAGAATGTTTTTTATCTCCAATTTTTTTTAATCCAAGTCGAGCTCTTCTAATTCGAAAAAGTCTACCTTTTGTTGAAACCAATTCAACGAACTTTAACGGTCAAGCGGTAGTATCAAAGGTGGAACCTACTCAATATTGTTTTTACTTTACAGACATGGCTCAATTTTCAAAATAGGTATCTTCTTGGTGGGCATTTTCCGCATGTAGGTCTCGCTGTGTGGACCCGTTGTGCGTATCACCCCGGCCGCTACTCCATCCAGCCCAGCTCCTTCCAGAAGTCCTGCAGGCGTCCGACGTCCTTGCAGGCCTCTTGGAGTGTCCTCGGGTTTTTGAGGATGTTTGCCCGCTCATTTGCCACCCCCTCGCACTGTAGCAGCACGTGGGATGGCGTTTCTTCAGCCCCCATGCAACCCCTGCACAGAGGGCTATCTGTTTTACCTATAATGAATAAGTGCTTATTTAGTGGATAGTGTCCAGTTAAGGTTCCCACCACCAATCTGATTTTACCTTTGTTTAGCTGTAGTATACCCTTTGTGAGTTTCCTGTTGATGGTTGGCACCGCCGCTCTTGTCTGCTTGCAGTCGTTTATTTGTGACCATAGCTGTTGGTGTCGGTCTTTTGCGTGTCCTCTGATCCATGACCTTAGTTGATTAAACGGGAGGGGCACTATTGGCTCAGGTCCATCGACCACCCACCCTGCTCCTCTCCTTGCCAGTTCGTCTGCTGCGTCGTTGCCTAAACACCCACTGTGTCCTTTTATCCACTGAAGGGTGACTCTGTTATGTTTGGCGATAACCTCTAGTGCTTGGTGGCATTCCAAAATAAGGCTTGATTTAATGGTGTTGCTGGTTAAGGCTTGGAGTACCGAAGCGCTGTCGGATAGTATGCGTATGCCATACTCCTTGATCTTTTTGTTTGCTATGCTGTATGCTGCTTGTGTTATTGCAACACATTCGGCTTGGAATATGCTGTTATACTTGCCCAGTGGCATGGCTGACCTTATGTTTAGGTCCATAGAGAATATGCCAGCTCCTGTTCCATTTGCTGTTTTGGATCCATCCGTGTAGACGTCTATTTCGCGTGTGGAATTCTTCTGCTCTTCGTGGAGTTGTATGTTGTATCCCTTAACAAAAATATGTGTGGCCGGTATTCTGTCACATAAAGCTGTTAGCATTGGTTTTTGTTTAATTGCGTCTGTTAGGCTGGTACCGTGCCTGCCTGGGTTATTACCCCAGGTACCCGATAGTTTTAGTCTGAAAGCTGCTGCCGTTGCCTCCTGTTGTACGAAGATGTGCAGCGGTAGTATTCCCAGTAGCACTTCCAGTGCCGCCGTTGGGGTTGTTCTCATGCAGCCAGTTGTTGATACACACGCTAGCCGTTGTAGGCTTTGAAGCTTCTGTTGTGCGGTTGTAAGTTTGGTCCTTGACCACCACATACCGGCGTGACATGACCGGCGCCATATCGAGGGCAAGGCCAAGCTGGCCTCAAAAAAGCTAGGCGTACTCAATAAGGTTCGACGGTACTTCACGCCGGGCCAAAGGCTGCTTCTGTATAAATCGCAGATTAGGTCCTGCTTGGAGTACTGCTCGCACCTGTGGGATGGCTCAGCCAAATACCAGCTTGCGCCTTTGGACTCGATCCAGCGTCGAGCCGTGCGACTTGTGGATGACCCCGACGTGTCCCGCGATCTAGAACCGCTGCAACTTCGTAGGGATGTCGGCGCCCTAAGCGTGTTCTATCGCTTATTCCACGGGGAGTGCTCGGAGGAGCTGTTTAACGCGATTCCGGCGTCCCCTTTCCACCTCCGTACAACGCGCACTGGGCAGGGATTGCATCCCTATACGCTGGATTTACCGCGGATGCGTACAAATCGGTTCTGCAGATCCTTTCTCCACAGAACCGGCAAACTCTGGAACGCTCTACCTGCCCACATATTTCCCCCCAAGTATAGTCTCGGGTCCTTCAAGAGAGGCGTGAATGGGCACCTGTCAGGCCGGCATGGCATTCGCAGCCCCCGCCTGCGTCCGAATGTCCATGGGCGTCGCTAGACACCTTATGGGTGACTCGGCGCCACATGTCGCGCTTAGTATAAAAAAAAAAAAAAAAAAAAAACCACACAATCGCGCCATATGTTAACATCGGTCTGATGACTGTTGTATACAGCCATTGTATTATGTGCGGTTGTAATCCCCATGTTTTACCCAACATTCTTCTACATTGCCAGAATGTGATTTTAGCTTTGTTTATCTTGTTGGTCAGGTGTTTATCCCAGTTTAGTTTGCTATCCAGAGTCACACCTAGGTATTTTACCTCAGGTGAAATAGGTATATAAGTAAATAGTTTATTATTTATATATTAGTATATAGTTTATAGTTTAGTACGGTACTTCAAAAGAATAGCCCCACTGTATCTCGCCCCATGCATGTCGTAAAAGGCGACTAAGGGATAAGGACAAGATGCCGTGCTAAAGGGCGATAGGCTCGCCACCTTTCACCTTGGCACAGTACTTCTACCGAGTCGTGCAGCAGGTGGGTCTTCGTGCCTTACTTGCTGCTTGATCGATTGAATCTTGTTCGAATACTATGCGAAACGTGGTGGTCGGTGTTGTGCTGTAATTTACCAGAGTTCTTGCAGCACAACACCGATTACTCTGCTTACCCCGATTGTCGGGATTCAGCGTGTGTGATATGTATGTATGTAGTTTATTTGAACTAAGTACATAATGTCTGAATAACAAACAACCTGCGTCGGAATCGGAAACGAGAGTGGGGCGAAAAGCGGAAGTATGTAGGAAGGTCCTACATCCCTTCGGCTCTGTCGGTTCGATCGGTTGGACAATATTACGACCGCTATTTCTTAATTTTTGGACATAATACTTTTTTACTTTCCCATATCTCGTGCCTCTCATATAGGTAAAGGAACAATTCCATTGGAATAAGTAGCATTTTTGTTACTCCAGTAGAACCTGATGCTCCATCACCTACTTACTACACACACCCGTGCTGGCACTACACCCGTGATGGTACTGCATACATCCGTGATGGCACTGCACCCGTGATGGTACCACATCCGAGATGGCACTACACCCCGTGATGGTACTGCATACATCCGTGATGGCACTGCACCCGTGATGGCACTACATCCGAGATGGCACTACGTCCGTGATGGTACTGCATACATCCGTGATGGCACTGCACCCGTTATGGCACTACATCCGAGATGGCACTACACCCCGTGATGGTACTGCATACATCCGTGATGGCACTGCACCCGTGATGGCACTACATCCGAGATGGCACTACGTCCGTGATGGTACTGCATACATCCGTGATGGCACTGCACCCGTTATGGCACTACATCCGAGATGGCACTACACCCCGTGATGGTACTGCATACATCCGTGCTGGTACTGCACCCGTGATGGCACTACATCCGAGATGGTACTGCATACATCCGTGATGGTACTGCATACATCCGTGATGGCACTGCACCCGTGATGGCACTACATCCGAGATGGCACTATACCCGTGATAGTGCTATATATACCCGTGATGACACTACATCCGAGATGGCACTATACCCGTGATGGTACTGCACATACCCATGATGGCACTACATCCGAGATGGCACTATACCCGTGATGGTACTACACATACCCGTGATGACACTACACCGAGATGGCAGCCCATCGCCATGGTGAACGAGATACTATAGCAGTGCTTCCCTTTGATGATGCCGGCTACACTGGACAGGGCGGAAAACACGAACTATCTTCATAACGACTCGATCGACATTCATTCAGTGCGGTAGGAAGGACCTTTAGTTTTACGTGGAATCCGAACCACGGTCGCTCGGAAACTCATCTAAAAGTCTGACGACGGCGCCCGACCTAGCTTACCTACCTTATTAGATTATTTCTCACCACTGCACAGCATCACCGAGATACCGAGGTTGTCAAAATACTTTCTTATGGCGGTTGCTGCAGACCATCATATTACCTACACTCGAAATGTGATAATTAGCATGTAGCGGTTGTTGGTGAGAGCAGTGGACTGTATGAATTTTATTTTAGAAATGTGAAAAGAAAATCAAGCTGATGTACGATGCAGACACTGAAAAATAATACGCCGGAAAAAGGAAGGATTGGAAAGGACTCACAGCACAGCAGTAAGCTCTTTGGGTCGTCTTCTGGAGGCGCCTCCTGTTCTTCAATGCTGGATGCTTCAGTAGAAATGGCCAGGCACGCGACACGGTCGTTGTGCAATTATTTTCTTTTGTATAAACAGCACGGCTGTAGACTCCTTGAGAACATTTTTTTTGAAGAAGCGCCATATTTGATGGCATTTGTTTTTTCAAGTTGTTCACGCAGGCGCGCTGGTCGCTCCTTCATTTGGAGCTTGGAGCGATATCTTGTGCAGTGATCCCGAGGTAAATTTGAAAAAGGAACGACTGATGGATAGGATGTTTTAAAGGATTGGCGTAAAATCCAACAGCGGTAATATTATGGTATTGGTACTGGAACATTTTAGAGCACGTGTAGCACTACCGATATTAAACATTAAACATTTGTTCGTTGCTCTCAAATTTCATACGGTATAAAGGATTCAGGACTCGTTATTTGTGCAAA
This sequence comes from Nematopogon swammerdamellus, assembly GCA_946902875.1. Lineage (NCBI taxonomy): Eukaryota > Metazoa > Arthropoda > Insecta > Lepidoptera > Adelidae > Nematopogon > Nematopogon swammerdamellus. The sequence goes on from OX336344.1 coordinate 12,351,367, forward strand.
CGAGGCAAAATTTTAAGCTGATAAGTTGGAAAACTCTGAGCAATTATTTCGTCGTAATGTTTGTCACATTTCCAGTGCTTACTTAGTTCACAAGAAAAAGTTTTATTTGACACCGTAAAGGCATGAAACGAGTCCAGTCTTTTTACCATAACGACCGCGTCTTGCTCGTTACTGTTGCTACAAACGCGCAATTTTACTCGCTGGGACGTTCCACATGAGTGGATCCTCTGCTCTGTCTGCACCTACGTACATGTATTTTTATTGTCTCATTTTTAGGGTTCCGTACCTCCGTAAGACGAAAAAAAACGGACCCCGTATAGGATCACTTCGTTGTCCGTCTGTCTGTCGGTCTGTCAAAACCGTTTTTCTCAGGAATGGATAGACGTATCAAGTTGAAATTTACAAAGAGTTTATATGCGCAGCGACGTAATACAAACTCTTTGGAAATTTATATCAAATACGTTTCCTCGGGGGTGTAAAACATATAAGCTTCTAAGTCAACGCAATCGCAAGATACGGCCATTTATGTCACATATTTTGCTACTGGCAAATTAAATCAAAACATTATTTGATTAAGAATCATGAAATTTGGTAAAAAGCAAGATCTCACAGCACAAATAAAGGAAAAAATACGAAAATTGCAACCTTGTAGTTAAGAGACATTAAAAAAAATTTGCTTGTTTTGTATGTCAAGACCCTTTTTCTCAGGAATATGTCAAGATATCACATTAAAATTGATATTAAATACTAAGGTCTGCGATGCCTTCGAGATGTAGAAAATGCAAGCTTCTAAATCAACGCAATCAAAAGATACGGCCATTATGTCATATTTTAATTATCGCAAACTCAAATCAAATCGAAACCTATAGGGTATTTCCCGTTAACCTAGAATCATGAAATTTGGTAAGAAGCACTCACAGCACAAGCAAAGGAAAAATCAGAAAATTGTTAGTTTCTAATTATGTCATATAAAAAAAATATTTTCGTATATTTCAATTACACGAATGCCGGACAGTCAAACCATTGCTGTAGTGTTTATTTAAGCGTTTCGTCATTTTCCAAAACAAAATTATTTTTGTACCTAAATAACACAAATATATTGTGTGATGGTACGGAACCCTCGGTGCGTGAGTTCAACTCGCACTTGGCCACTTTTTTGTTGATTACCTTTTTATAAAAGTAAATTTCATCTTTAAACTTGAACCCCTTTAAACTATCTTGTGCTCATCAGCGCATCGCTGTTGAGATAGCATCTTAGCATGATGTCTAATGTTCTTTTTTCTACGCCTAAAGAGCCAATACGTGGGCGGTTCAAAGCGAGACCTTCCATCGATGAGCAGTTTAGTCGCGCCGAACACACTCGAGTGACACAGCCCCCCCCCCCCCCCCCCCCCTCGTGCCGGTAGGAAGACACTTTCAAGCACATGACGTGACACAGTTTCTGGTGACCGCGAAATTTGTAACCTATACTCCGTACATACATCGAAACTTTTCTGAGTAGCGACGAAGTTGCTGAGCAATTTTACGGCTTTACAACTACTTACGCTCTGACCTACTACGAACGAGTGTACGGGTAAAATGTCAGTGGGTAAAATTAATATAATATACACACGGAGAGATTCCACAGGCGGCGCGGTCAGAAGAGGCACGCTGGTGGTTGCGGAAAACTCCGACGCGACGCAACTTAAGAGTATTTTGTTCATAACCCACGTTTCACGGACTGGATAAATCTTGGGTAAAATAAAATTCATTCAGCGCTTAGTACCAAGGAAGATTGAATATAAACATATAAAACAATCGTTAAAATTTCCATAATTTCCAATCGAGTGTCGTGATGATCTCGAGATTCATTAGCGTAGCGAGACGAGAGCGACTGCGGGCGATGAGGAAGGGGGGTGGGAAGCGGCCTCGCATCGAGTGCAGCCGATACTGCACCACCCCCACCCACTCCGACCTGCCTCCTCACTCCATGCCGGCTTCTACGTACCAGCGCGCTCCAATATATACTAATTTTAGTACCTACCTAACCTACATAAAAGCCGTTGAACATTAAAAGAATCGGAAAAAATCTTGCGCACGGTAGAACGAATCGTGAGTAGCCTGGTCGGGATGTACATTTAAATTAATTTGACACTATCTTTTTCTAATTAGTAATTTGGTAGTCTAAATCTAGACTTTCGACCAGATTAGGCAGTTGCATCAACCGCAATCTTTAATTTAGGGGTAGAGGGATTCTATTTGTGTTTATTTATTTATTTATTTATTTATTTATTTATTTATTTATTTATTTACCTTATTTTAAATCTAAGAAACATTACAGGCTTAACCTAATGCGTTCCCTAGCTTACGTCTTATACATAACATGTATTTATGCTAATTCCTTATTTAAGTACATTACTATATAACTCTTGTATTTATTCAAACTATTGCTAAATAGGTCGAACTCTGGTTCTGTCGAATTAATTTTATTTATTATATTTATAGCTCTATTCAGAGGTGAATACAACTGCAAGTTGGTCCGAGTGTTAAATAACTCGTCCATTTTCAACTTCACTGAAATGGTAAAAAACCTATTGAAATGATTGAAATGATAAATTATAGGAAATTTAATTGTCTATAACTTTGTCATAATATTGTTTTGTCTTTGATCGATATTTTTCGACTTAGACCTAAAAAAAAGTCGCCAAGTGCGAGTTGGGCTCGCGCACCGAGGGTTCCTTACCATCACACAATGTATTTGTATTATGAATGTACAAAAATAAATGTGTTTTGGAAAATCACGAAACGCCTAAATAGACACTACAGCAATGGTTTGACTGTCAGGCATTTGTGTAATTGAAATATACGAAAATATATTTTTTATATGACATAACTACACATTTAACCCATTCGTCGCCGGGACCGCTAGGGCCCAGTCATGCGCCCAGGCCAAGGCTTTACGAAACTTCCACCGTACTACTACTACAATTAAACCTATGTTTGAAAGCACTTTTTCTAAACCACATATGTGTGCGCCTGCCCTCACAAAATGACTATAGGTGCACACAAATATGTGCGACTGGCGCCGAAAGGGTTAAAATAAATGGTAGGGTAATACCCCACTGACTTTCTCGCTTGTTTGGCGAACTGAACGTTTTTAAGTTCGAAATTCAAAATGTACTGACAGGACAGTTCCGTTGAATTAGTTAGGCGCTCGCAACATTTTTTAGGCAACATTTAATAGAACGAAACCTACGTTTGTATGGTAGCCATCTTTTTTTGAGTTTTCCTGGAAAAACAGATAACGGTATCTTTTTAGACTAGTAATAGGGTTTCTATGTGGAAAATATAATAAAAATCGTTAGAGCCATTTTTGAGAAAATCCACTTTATCGAAATCATTTGTATGACGGCTACCCTTATTTTTTCGAATTAAAAAAAACTAAAAAAAGGTACCTCTAGATAATCGTTTCAAACTACTAAATATGAATTTTAATAGAAATCGGTTGAGCGGTTGAGGCGCAACGTCGCTGGACACATTGACATATACAAATTTTGTATGACAGCTACCCTTATTTTTTCGAATTAAAAAAAACTTAAAAAGGTACCCCTAGATAATCGTTTTAAACTACTAAATACGAATTTTGAACGAAATCGGTTGAGCGGTTGAGGCGCAAGGTCGCTGGACGGACACACACACACACACACACACACCCTCTCACACACCCTCACACACGCACACATACATGTTTTTCAAAACCACTTTTTTGGGATCGTTGACAGATATATAGCCCAAATCAATCGAAATCTCAACTTCGAAATTTTGGACTATTACAATACTTCCTTTCTCCTTACAGTCGCTCGAAAGTAAAAATATGATTTTTTCTTTGCTTGTGCTGTGAGACTTCGCTTCTTACTAAATTTCATGATTCTAAGTTAACGGGAAATACCCTATAGCTTTTGATTTGATTTGAGTTCGCGAGTTTTGATTGCGTTGATTTAGACAGAAGCTTGCATTTTCTACACCTCGAAGGCATCGCAGACTATTAATTTCAATTTGATATCTTGACCCATTCCTGAGAAAAGGGCCTTGACATACAAATCAAGCAATTTTTTTAAATGTATTTTATCTACAAGTTTACAGTTTTCGGATGTTTTCCTTTACTTGTGCTGTGAGACTTTGCTTATTACCAAATTTAATGAATCTTGGTTAACGGGAAGTACCCTATAGGTTTTGATTTAATTTCCCAGTAGCAAAATATATGACATAAATGGCCGTATCTTGTGACTGCGTTGACTTAGAAGCTTTACAACCCCGAGGAAACGTAGACCTTAGTATTTGATATAAATTTCAACTTGATACTTCGATCCATTCCTGTGAAAAACGGTCTTGACAGACCGAAAGACAGACAGACAGGCGCACATCGAAGTGATCCTATAAGGGTTCTGTTTCTTTTTTCCTCTTTTGAGGTACGGATCCCTAAAAAGGGGTGAAATAATATTCTTGCATTATCTCGTTTAATTATGCATAAACATGAAACCTTGTACGGAATCAATATTTTTGAAGTGAAAACTTCTTTAGCGGCGCTTGACACTTTTTTAGGTGGGTAAAAAATGTTAGACTCGCGACAGATCTCGAAAAGCGACAGATTTATTTTTATTATTTCAAATGCAACCTTAAGTCATTGCATTAAGGGTTAAGTTACGATGGCTCGGGATCAATTCTGTTCGTCTCTCAGTGCCAGTAACCCTGAAAGCGAATCAAGGGAATCCGATATTCGTTTGGTCGTTTATGTGATTTCGTGGCTCAATGGTCAGAATGTAGGATTTGTATTTTTTTACCATGGGTTCGAATCCCTCAATTTTTTTTTTCTTTTTTGTTTTCTTTTTTAAGCGATGTTACGGTGTTTAAATTTTTTTAGGGTGTTTAGTTTTTTTTTGTAACCACCTAAGAATTATTTTCGGAAATACAAAAAGTTTTCACTTCTGCCGGCACTCCCGGAGTGCAACTGTGGCTTTTTTTAGGATAGACTGAAGCAATTGAATTTAATCCTTGGAGAGGAAAATCTCGATGTTTGCTTAAGTTCAAAGTTCAAGTGCTCGTTAAGTTCAAAATCTACACTAATATTATAAAGAGGTAAAGTTTGTAACTTTGGATATAGGAGGTAATCTCCGAAAATACTCATCCGATTTAAAACATTCTTTGACCAATATGCCGCGGGCAAAAGCCAGTAATGTATATAAGTAATGCTACAATTTTATTCTGCCCATTTTTTCAGGCTTAAGTCGAAAAATCGTAGACAAAATTTGTCATGATAAACTTGTAGAAAATTATATTTCGTGCAAGTATTGTAATAACATATAAGTGAAAGTCAGGGCGAGTTATTTTACAAGCACAGATTCCCCTCAGGCTTAGTTATTTTACGTATTATGTAGCAAAATTATCGTTGCTCCTGTTTTCGGAACCGGTACCCAAGTACATAATATAGAACGAACTCAGCAATATAAGAAGCCATTATCGGTATGTACGCGAACTTTCATTCTTATTTTCCCCGACACGGCGGCTTATCGGATTCGCGTCCCGCCCGCCCGGGTTGAACGAGCTTCCTGTTCTTTGCTCCAGCCGTAACCTCGTGCTCGCTGCCGTTAGCGCTCGTAGCTGTAGTAGATAGATAGAAACATATTCCAAATAATCCCAATTCCAGCTCAAGCTTGACTAGGATTGCACTTTTCTTTACCACGAATTGTAACGTGTTGTGTAATTCCTTTGCTTATCATCATCTGGACGCCGCATAAGTTGAATTACAAACGTATGTTGGAAAAAGTCCAAAAAGCGTTCATTACGATGTTATATTTCAAAACTTATAAATTTATACCCGTACCTCTTCCAAACTAAATACATATTTGGCATGTGTGATGAATCACAACCTACCTCAATGAAAATAGCTAGCAATAGGACGTATGAAGGCTGGCTGGTAAAATGTTATAAGGCGTAGGAGTTAGTTTAGCGCCTGGGTAGTGAGTATAGCAAAGAGACCGCGTTGCGTATAAATCGTAGCGGGTGGCATGTAATCAGGCGCAGATAATACAACTTGCATACATTTTGAACAGGAATAGCTAGCAACACCGTATAAGCGACAGATGATGATAGATAAGTATTATACGTCGGCGTGCAGTAAGATATAGGACGAATTGACTGTATTACATCTACTTTTGTGAATTCGTAGCATTTTTCAGAGATTAGTTACTGAAGGTTTTAGGGAAATATGGAACGCATTTTTAAGGAAAAATTGCTTCAGGCATTGTGATTGGTCGACCAATGGGAGACGCGGAAATGATGTTAGGGATGATTTCCGATTGGTCATGGGGGTAAGAGTGGGAGTAAGAAAGCGAGGCTATTTAAGGGCGTGTAACACGGTAGGAGCACTTTTTCTGCAGCTGCGAGCCTCGAGGGAACAACGTGCCTGAGCCCCGGTCATCTCTAAGTCGCATCGAGCGCCATTGTTTTTCGGCATCAACGCTTCGGTGAGTCTCGGACGCCGCGCGATATTTTTGGAGTTTTCTAGTTGCAATTCGACCAGTTCTATTAAATTGCATTGTCTTGAAGTCTTCTTTTGGTGGCTGGGCTAGTTTTGGAAACAATACTGGCTTTTCAGAAATTATTTGCTAGTATTAGGGATGTGAAATATTTTTATATGGACCATCACTGGAGCACTGTGTGGGATGCTAGCTATGCTGAAATATGCATACATGCATACTATTACAGGGCTCTTTCCCTTTTGGAGCACTGGGTGAGGGAGCGGGTACGCTGAAATATGCATGCACGCCCACTCACGCAGAGTTCTTTCATGGAATGTTGTGAGGGAAGCGGGTACGCTGAAATATGCATGCACGCACGATCTCACAGGGTTCTTCCTTGGAACGTTGTATGTGGGTTGCGGGTACGCTGAAATATGCATGCGCGCGCACTCATGCGAGGTTCTTTTCCTTTCGATGGAATGTTGGGTGGCAACGCTAGCTATGCTGAATAAGCATACACGCTTGTTTGCACAAGATTCAGTTCATTCTCTATGATATCACGAGAAAATGCCTCGTGGTAAGAAGACGTAACATAAGGTCGAAGAGCAACTGGAATTCTGGCTAAATTATCAAATTATAACGTGGGTAGTTAGGTTCTTCAAACACTAAATTCATATTGGTAGGTTAGCCATGTAGCTGTGTGAATTAATTCTCCTTAATCTTGCAAGGGAGAGAGGGTTCGCTTCGTGGGAACGAGTAGTATCATAGCGTGTAGTAGTTAGTGAGGTAGGTACTAGGAAGACCAGGTAAATACCCCACAGTGGTTACCCTTAGTCCTGCTAGGGGAAGAGGTCCAAATTGTTATGATCTGTTAGAGCGATACCTATTCTATCTGGGCGAAGGAGTGGCGGTACTCTAAGGACCGGTGCAAGCTGAGCTGACCGTCTGAGGAGGAAACCTGTGGTAGCCTTCTTTCGATAGGCAGAGCCCGTCGGACGAAGTACTTCGAGGTTAGGATAGGGACCACACAGACACACACTTACACACACACGCGCGCCTTTAGGATTTGGGGTCCGTAGGGGCCCTAAATCACCCACATTACACCACGAGTTTCATTTTAAATCTCTTCCTAAGAGAAACAGTTTCTTCACAGGATAGGAAACAAAGGGGGCCATTAGGTATACAAAATAGAGCTGCTGGTAGTAAAGCAGCCCTATATGGATGATGGCCACTGTGAGGAGCGTGGAGAGCCCGGGTGAGGAAACCCGGACTCGTGGAGCTCCTTACTTCCCCTTCGGGGGAAATTGTTTGAATAATATGAAAATTACTGGTTAACACAATTTCTGGGAGGAGAGAACACAGACAATTACAATGTGAGGGAAGAGACACAGTAATATAGGAGAGGCGGACTTAGGCAGAAAATTTCATATGTAGTTAGAATATTATTCGAAGAACAAAGGTTAGGATAGAAAGCTAGGGATTGAGTTAGTACTCTGGGTTATACGGTTACACAACGCTTCCTCGAAGAGAGGAAGATACAGGGTCCATCTACACTTAACTCAGTGTACACGTATGTATACATTGATTGAGTTTACCTAGAGATCACTTGAATGCTAAACGCAGGCCATGTTTTATTTTAGAGGTTACTCGCGGAAGCGTGGAATTTCGGAATAATTATTCGACAACACCTATCAGGTGAAGTATAAATACGAAATATACTTTGGTGGGAGGCTAGTTCGTCGCAGTGGTGCCTAAGACCAGGATAGTTCTTCTCTAAATCTAGGATACCTAGGGTTCAAAAAAAAAAAAAAAAGATTGGAAAATTTTTTTTTATTAAAAAAAAGGGAAAATTGAATAACAATCTAGTACGTTGAAGTGGAGCCTTAAGACCAGGCTAGATTCTATCCAAATCTAGGATACCTAGGGTTCAGAAAAAAAAATGGAAGAAAAATGTAGTTCGTTGCGGTTTAGGCAGTAGTTCAGGACAATAATAGGGGTCTTATATACTCAAAAGCGATAGGAAAAAATCCAACTCATAGGGAGTAGCGATATAAGTAAACAACGTTTAGGAAGTGATACCGGGAAAGTGATTAAGTGTGGAATTCGGTGAGGAAATGCGTGAAAAGTTGTTCGTGGAACGCGGTGCTGACTGGCAGTTTTGCGAGAGAAGAGATTTGGACTCCCGCCTACGAGGCGGGAGGTTTCGCCGCTTGAAGCTGAGAGTGAGTACATATTTCATTTTCCGGCGCGAGTGCAGTCTGTGTACAATTAGTTAATTTACAGGAATATTGTCTACAATTTGCCGACAATGTTGCTAGAAAACCGATTTTAACGTGAACGAATTGTCACCAGAAAGTCGACTAGAGATTCATCTTTGAGTTCGTAAAAGAAAATTGCTTACATTTCCTTCTAGGAAGTTCATTATCATTGTTCTGCGGACATCTAGAAATATTTAAGTGAAAACCAATTTTGACCAATGGGATGTGAGCGCCGGTGCGGTATGGCGTTCGCTATTGGCTAGAATGAGCAGCGCCGTGATAGAAAAAAAAACTGTTTGCACGAAGAATGTAGTCGGGTTGAGAGGTGATAGACTAAACAAAGTGGAAGTTAGGGGAATGGTATGTATGAATGGTGTGAGGCATATTTTTAAGCGGAATGTTAGCAACTTCGTAGAAGTAAGGTGGGGCCAAAGGGAAATATTTTATCCAGAGATTGTGAAACTAAAATCAATAATTTATTCCGGGTACACCGAGATATAGCAGGAAGAGGAAAAATTTTTTTATATGGGTTATCGGAAAAATTGTGCTATAAGCCCAAAAGCCAATTAATTTAGAATCCTAGAATGTACTAAAATCAACAATATTGTAGTAAGAATATTCTATGAAAACCTTAGTTGTAAAATTGGATAGCCATTCTATTTAAGTTAAGGCACGCCAACTGAGCGCGGAGGGCTTCATACCTAAAACACTGAAGTTATATTCGAAAATAATCTTGTCATGTGTAATAATTAGGTACACTCGCGCGCGAAATAGTTTATCGGGGCCAGTTTGAGGTCAATAAAGGGAATTTTCTAGTTGTTTTTGTGGAAAAGAAGTTAGTTGGGGTGTAAGCTTCCTTTGTAAAATAAAAAAACCGTAAAATATGTGTGTTTGAAAAGAGTGGTTATGTTTGACCGGGTTCCAACAGACTCATTTAATTTTGGTTGAGATTGTCGCCGAGGAATAAAAAGATTCGAATCTTTATTTCATTTTAGAGGAATGCGAGAAGAACGAAACATAGCATTTTGAAAATGTATAATGGATGTTTAGTTAATGATTTGTGTAGTAGTGATAAGGTGTGCATTTTAGGCTCCAAAGTAGGTATTTCGCGAATTAGTAGCGAGCGACGGTATGGCACCTACTAGTAGGTGATGGTAGGTTAAGGTTAGGGGATCCCAGTTAATTGATGTGACTAATTAGGTGCCATGTACAAGTGAAGGTTAGTTGTAAAGTTGTGTCTAGGTCTGACTTTGCGTGTGTGGGCGATATGGTACTTACTAGATTAGGTTAGTGGTAAACGAAGGTCATGGTGTACAAGTTGACCAGTGGAAGTAATTAGGTGCCATGTACAATGTTGGTTAGGTCGTGAGGTTGAGTCTTGGTCAGATTTTTGTGTGTGTGTGGCGAATAGAGGCTCTTAGTGAACATGCCGAATACGTGGTTCATTTCGAGTGAGTGGTTTTGGGCTTGATTGTATTGTTTGTTTATTGAGAAGGAATGGACTATTAAGTTTGTTTATTTTTGAACTGATTGGCTGGTATGAGGAATGGGGGTGCCAGTTGCTTGCGGTATGGGGAATGTATGAGTCAAAGGGTTAGAAGGGGGAGTAAGTGCCATGTCGGAGAACGTACCGGACGAGACATTGAATTTTGGTCGGTCATGCATGAGTGTTTTGGTCGGTCCGTCCGGAATGTGGGACGTATGGATTATAAGGAGTATGGCAATTAGGTGCCATGACAGAGGTCCAGGTTTCGATTTTAGGTTGCGGTCGTATGTATAGGTGTCAAAAGGTGAGAAGGCCAGTTGGTGAGTGTTGGTGCGATTGGAGGTCGAATTAAGCCTGTCGATTTGTGATCCATATCGAGTGAGTGGTTTTAGATTTGCCCATAAATGTGTTTGTTTAATTAATTAGACTAATTTATAAATAATATTTGATACATGGGTACATGTTGCACGCGTTGAAAGAAAACAGTCGGGGTGGGCGGAGTGATTGATGTTGTGCGGCGGGAGCTCTGGTGAATTGCAGCACAACGCCGATCACCACGTTTTGCAAATTATTTTATAACTAAGTTTGGTTATTGTGCGGGCTACAAGGTGGTGTCAGGGGTTTCTAACTTTTCTAAAGGGAAGTGTCAGGGGTTACAAACCTTTTCCAAATTTATATGTCAGGGATTTTAAACCTTTTCAGATACATGTGTAAGGAGTTTCCAAACCTTTTAGACTTGGCAAGTGTCATGGGTCCAGACCTTTCGAATTCAGGGTATGTCAGAGGTTTTAAACATTTTTCCCAGGGCACAATAAGTCAGGTGTTTCCAAGCCTTTCAACTTTGGAAAAGAGTAGGGAGTCTTAGAACATTTTAATTTCGCAATGATTCAGAGGTCCAGACTTTCGATATATTTTCAAATTCATGTTAAGTCAGGGGTGCTCAAACTTTTTCAAATTTAGATTGTCAGGGATTTCGAACTTTTCAAATTCACGATAAGCCAGGGGTGCTCAAACTCTTTCAAATTTATATTGTCAGGGATTTCGAACTTTTTCAAATTCACGATAAGTCAGGGGTGCTCAAACTTTTTCAAATTTAGATTTTAGATAGAAATTAGATTGTCAGGGATTTCGAACTTTTCAAATTCATCATAAGTCAGGGGTGCCCAAACTTTACCAAATTTGGATTGTCAGGGATTTCGAAATTTTTCAAATTCATGATAAGTCAGGGGTGCTCAAACTTTACCAAATTTAGATTGTCAGGGATTTCGAACTTTTTCAAATTCATGATAAGTCAGGGGTTCTCAAAAGTTTCCAAATTAAGTTTGTGTCAGGGATTTCGAACCATTTCAAAATCGTGGCATGTCAGGGGTTTACAACTTTATTTACAAAAATATTTTTTATTTAAGGGAGGTCTCAACATCCAAAAAATATTTTGGAGTCAGTGGTTCTCAGCTTTGAAAAATGTTTTTAAAATTTGAAATTTTAGGGTCTCAACTTTAGAAAAATATTTTATTTCACCTCAGGATATTTAAGGGAGGTCTTAACTTCCAAAATATTTTGAACTTAGCGGTTCTTAATTTTCAAAATTATTTTCAAATTTTGAAATTTTAGGGTCTCAGCTTTAGAAAAATATTTTAGCTTCCTCAGGATATTTAAGGGAGGTCTTAACTTCCAAAATATTTTGAACTCGGCGGTTCTTAATTTTCAAAATATTTTCAAATTTTGAAATTTTAGGGTCTCAACTTTAGAAAAATATTTTATTTCACCTCAGGATATTTAAGGGAGGTCTTAACTTTCAAAATATTTTTGAACTTAGCGGTTCTTAATTTTCAAAATTATTTTCAAATTTTGAAATTTTAGGGTCTCAATTTTTGAAAAATATTTTATTTTTCCTTATGATATTTAAGGGAGGTGTTAACTTCCAAACATATTTGAACTTAGCGGTTCTTAATTTTCAAAAATATTTTCGAATTTTAAATATTTTAGGGTTCTCAATTTTTTAAAAAATATTTTTATTTTTCCTCAGGATATTTAAGGGAGGTCTTAACTTCCAAAATATTTTGAACTTAGCGGTTCTTAATTTTCAAAATTATTTTCAAATTTTGAAATTTTAGGGTCTCAGCTTTAGAAAAATATTTTAGCTTCCTCAGGATATTTAAGGGAGGTCTTAACTTCCAAAATATTTTGAACTCGGCGGTTCTTAATTTTCAAAATATTTTCAAATTTTGAAATTTTAGGGTCTCAACTTTAGAAAAATATTTTATTTCACCTCAGGATATTTAAGGGAGGTCTTAACTTTCAAAATATTTTTGAACTTAGCGGTTCTTAATTTTCAAAATTATTTTCAAATTTTGAAATTTTAGGGTCTCAATTTTTGAAAAATATTTTATTTTTCCTTATGATATTTAAGGGAGGTGTTAACTTCCAAACATATTTGAACTTAGCGGTTCTTAATTTTCAAAAATATTTTCGAATTTTAAATATTTTAGGGTTCTCAATTTTTTAAAAAATATTTTTATTTTTCCTCAGGATATTTAAGGGAGGTCTTAACTTTCAAAATATTTTGAACTTAGCGGTTCTTAATTTTCGAAATTATTTTCAAATTTTGAAATTTTAGGGTCTCAATTTTTGAAAAATATTTTATTTTTCCTTATGATATTTAAGGGAGGTCTTACCTTCCAAAAATATTTTGAACTTAGAGGTTCTTAATTTTCAAAAATATTTTCAAATTTTGAAATTTTAGGGTCTCAGTTTAAAAAAATATTTTTATTTTTCCTCAGGATATTTAAGGGAGGTCTTAACTTTCAAAATATTTTGAACTTAGCGGTTCTTAATTTTCGAAATTATTTTCAAATTTTGAAATTTTAGGGTCTCAATTTTTGAAAAAAATTTTATTTTTCCTTATGATATTTAAGGGAGGTCTTACCTTCCAAAAATATTTTGAACTTAGAGGTTCTTAATTTTCAAAAATATTTTCAAATTTTGAAATTTTAGGGTCTCAGCTTTAGAAAAATATTTTATTTTACCTCAGGATATTTAAGGGAGGTCTTAACTTCCAAAATATTTTGAACTTAGCTGTTCTTAATTTTCAAAAATATTTTGGAATTTTAAATATTTTAGGGTTGTCAATTTTAGAAAAATATTTTATTTTTCCTCTGGATATTTAAAGGAGGTCTTAACTTCCAAAAATATTTGAACTTAGCGGTTCATAATTTTCAAAAATATTTTCAAATTTTGAATTTCTAGGGTCTCAACTTTAGAAAAATATTTTATTTTTCCTCAGAATATTTAAGGGAGGTCTTAACTTCCAAAATATTTTGAACTTAGCGGTTCTTATTTTTGAAAAATATTTTAAAAAATTTTAAACACCTTAGGGTTCTCAATTTTTGAAAAATATTTTATTTTCCTCAGGATATTTAAGGGAGGTCTTAACTTCAAAAAAATTTGAACATACTGGTTCTTATTTTTGAAAAATATTTTCAAATTTTAAACATCTTAGGGTTCTCAATTTTTTAAAAAATATTTTATTCTTCCAGGATATTTAAAGGAGGTCTAAACTTCCAAAAATATTTTGAGGTCAGACATTCTAAACTTTCAAAATTATTTTCAAATCTTGAATGTTTAGGGTTCTCAAATTTAGAAAATTACTTTCATTTTCCATATTATTAAGGGAGGTTTCAAATTCCAAATATTTTGGATTAAGCGGTCCTCAGACTTTCGAGAATAGTGCCAAATTTGGAATGGTTTAGGGTTCTCGACTTTAGAAATATTTTAATTTTAGGAATGTTTAGGGAGGCCGACTTTCAATATGTTTTGAGTTCAGGAGTTCCCAACTTTCAAAGTGTTTCGGATTTTGAATATTTCAGGGGTCTATACTCTAGTAATGCCTTTATTCTTTCAGAATGTAAGGGAAGAGTGTTGTGAATATTGCCTTAAAGCGAATCAAGAGCAAGGTGGTGGGATAGTAGAGATGTGTCGGGTCATGAAGAAAGGGTGACATGCCTAGTTAGGATGATAGGTCATCAAACCGTAATATGTGTCCATACTAATTTTATTTTCTTCTATTTAGGTACAAGTGTGATAAATAGGTTAATTTTCCGTGATGTGCAACGACCGGAATGAATTTTCCGACTCTCAGTCGGGTATTTCGGAAGTGTCATCTCATAGTACGTCTGTGACTGTCAAGTGAGAGTGTTGTGGGTACACTGTTCCGTGGACATAAGTGTTGTGTAGTGTCGTGCTGAGCCAGGGCAAGCCGTGGTGTACATAAATGTGTTGTAAAAGCAAGTGTACGTTATCGTTGATGCGTTATTCGTTATCAATCACGTGAGGAAGGGGCGAGTTGGATTTTGCATAGCAATTTCTGTTAAAGGGGATTGGTATATAGGAAAATAGGTATAACAAGGGAGGCATACCAGTATACATGAACGTTAGAACCACCAATTGTTGTGCGAATTAAGGGGGATCTTGGAAAATTATCGTTCTTTACGAAAATAGTTGGTTAATATTTGGATAACGAGTAGGTAGGGAGGTGAATGGAGGGTATAGGATGTTTATAAAAAAAAAAAAAAAAAAAAAAAAAAAAAAAAACCCATAACTTCAGGAAATAAGTTCCTTATATATGTACTTAATTATAGTAAGCTAAGCATTTTTGATTGGATACGTTTGGTTATGGCGGGTTGCACGAATACGATCTAGTTAGACGGTATAAGGGGAGCGTTGGCCCTTACTTGCGAACGTTCTAGGTGGGGGTAATAGAATCATTTTTGGGTGCCACCGATATCGATTATATCGGTTAGTTCAGTTGATAGAGAAATAATACAAATTTATTTTGCAGGCCGGAATTAAGCCAAAACACAAAAGGACTAACAAATAATTGGGATGGAACGTCCTATTGGCACACGAGCTTCTGCCAGAGCAGGGAGTGTAAGGCAGCTACAAACTACAGGAAGGGTTCAGAAACGGGTGGTCCCTGCGGCCGCTGGTAGGAAAAGGAAGGGAAATATCGGTCCGAGACTTGCTAAAATTGTTAGAGACAGTATCTCTCCTTTGGTGCATAGAATGGAAGAATTTGAGCGGTCCTCAGCTAGCGAGGGGGAAGGGAGTCGTCGGCGTGAAATTTCGGAAATGCCATTGATTCAGAAACCCCTAGCCCTGACATCGCCCCCGTACAAGCCCAAGTTTACGGGAGAAGGAAAGGTCCACCCAGTGGAATTTCTCGAAGACTTAGACCGGTACATAGCCAAGACTAATACGGGGAGGGGAGGAGAATTGGACTTGGTGGCGGATTGTCTGGTAGGGGAAACGCGAAACTGGGCGCGAATCTACAAGGACAGATGGGAGAGTCTAGCCGACTTTAAAAAGGACTTCCTAGAGCAATACTGGGGGAAACCGCTGCAGCAAAAGGCGAGGAGAGAGATAATGCAGTCAGTCTGGAATAAGAATACGGATATGGCGACGCATTTCATAGAGCACTACGCTATGTACAAGCGCATGCAAGACGCCGGAGTAGAGGAGCAGTGCGTGCGCGAACTAATGTATCAATACCCGGCAGATATACAGCGGCTGTGGATGGCAGGAGGAGGATCCACTGCGCCGGAGGCGATAACCTTCCTTAGGAGTATGGGGAGCATCGAAGATAACAAGGTGGTGGTCGAAAGAACCTCAGGGGCACCGAGGCAGGAGAATAAGAGGAGTGTTCCAAACAAGGGACCAAGAATAAACAACATGTCTGTGTGGGAGACTAACGGAGGATGGCAGAGAGCTACGGATACGATACCATTGGTAGGGGATCTACACAGGGAAGGCGCCGGCGTGGGAAACTAACTGAAGCCATCAATACAACCCGACTGGTGGCTACGACAGATGAACGAAGGGTTGACATTAATTTACCACCTAAGCTTTTAATTAAGAATGGATGGAGGCCAGGTAAAGGTTTGGGAAAAGGTGAACAGGGAAGAAAGGAAGTATTGACGCTAAGTGGTCAGAGCAACTCAGTAGGTTTAGGGTTTGAAGAGCGAAGTAGGAAGGAATGTTGCAAGCAATTGATAGGAAATATGACAAAGTGCATAGTGAAGGCGAGAGAGAAGTCGTTCTATAGGAAAACTTTTGAGGGTGACCTTATGTCCGGGGCTAGAGTAACGTCGGTGTTTGATGATACAGGCTATGAGGAGGAACACGAGTCCAGTGCGTTACCTAAACTACCTGAGGTGCAGGCTATGATAAACGGACAAATGATAAATTGCTTGGTGGACACCGGCAGCCAGGTCACTTGTGTATCTAGATACATTTTTGAGGAATTAACAAAAGATGGTAGTACTTACCCTATGTTGCCGATTGCAGCGTTGCATATTGTAGGCGCGACGGGACAAAAGTCACCGAGGGTTTGCAAGATGGCTTTGTTGCCGCTTGACATAATGGGGGTGAAAGTAGAAACACCTTGCTTGATAGTAGAGAAACTAGTACGACCCATCATTCTTGGTTATGATTTTTTGTTAGAAAATAAAGCCACCATAATCTGTCAATCGCCATCAGCGTTGGAACTCCACGGAGCAATAAGTCTAAAAGTACCTCTACATGAGTCGGATTTAGGCAGGAGTAAGACAGTACAAAGCCACAGTTCGATATCGAGGGAAGATAGCTGTATTAAGGGAGAGATAGGTGATGCGGTGCGGAAATTGGAAATAGGGGCGCGAGAAAAGGTAATGTTGAGAAAAGTTTTAGAAAAATATGAAAACCAATTTTCAGAAATCCCAGGCTGTACACAGAAGTACACGCACGAGTTGAAGGTGCTGGATAAGACACCATTTGTAAAGTATGCTTACCCTGTGCCTCATGCTTATAGAAAAGGGGTGGCTGAAAAGTTGGTTGAAATGGAGAATCAGGGGATAGTGATGAGAGCAGCTACGCCTTACTCAAGCCCATTGACCTACACGGTAAAAAAGGATCAGAGTGTTAGGATATTATTAGATGCTCGAACGTTAAATACTAAATTAGAAGGGGAGGTAGAGAAGCCACCTTTGATCTCGGAGATACTACAACGCTTTCACGGGGTTAACTATTTGAGCACTATAGATCTAAGTAATGCCTACTTCCAAATACCGCTACATCCGAATAGTGTACAGTATACGGGTTTCACCTTTCTAAACAGATCCTATGTATATTTGCGGCTGCCTCAGGGACTAAAAACGTCAGTATCAGCTTTCTCACGTGCTATGAATATGATCTTGGGGGAAGAAATCTCGGGGTTTTGTCTCAACTACCTAGACGATATCATAATCTTTACTAGAGGTTCGGTAGGGAAACATATTCATCATATAGATGTAGTGTTAGGCAAACTCAAGGAAGGAGGTATGACTTGCAGATTAAAGAAATGCCAGTTTCTAAAAAGAGAGATCAAATTATTGGGACACGTGGTTTCGCAGAAAGGCGTCGAGATGGATCAAGAGAAGGTAGAGGCCATAAGAGATTTTCCTGTGCCTAGGAGGGTCAAACATTTAAGAGCGTTCCTAGGACTCTGCAATTATTATAGGAAGTTTATTAAACACTAGCTGTTGCCCGCGGCTTCGCTCGCGTGAAATTCGTATTCCAAAGAAGAATGTAAGTAACTAAGGGCGAGGCCGAAGGCCAAGCTGCGTTCAGGTAATCGATAAACCTCCTCAAAGAAAGTAACTAACTAAGAGCGAGGCCGAAGGCCGAGCTGCTTTCAGGTAAACGATAAACCTTTCTCAAATAAAAGAAGTAAGTAAGGGCGAGGCCGAAGGCCGAGCTGCGTTCAGGAAGACGATAAACCTTCCGGAAGAAAGGAAGGAACTAAGTGCGAGGCCGAAGGCCGAGCTGCGTTCAGGTAAAGGCGCCCTTAAAGACTTCCTTTCTTCTATAGAGTATAATAACGTTTACTCAATCTATTTATTTCATAAAAATAAAAAAGTAATATTAATAACTAAAGAATTAAAACCTACCTAGCAAACATTAAAATAACTATCAAAACGGGCATTTTCAAATGTTCTTAGAGCACTTGCGGCATTACCCCGCCGGATGGCAAGGCTTACTCATTGAATGAAGTACATAAGCCCTTGATGGCGGGACACCGGTTGCGTCAACCAGCAGAGGCCCAAGCCTCTTTTGGCTTCACTGCTCCACGGACCGAGGGTTTCAACCGCAAACGCAACAAATTCGAAATATTGAATTATATTTCTATATTTGTTGCGTTTCAGGCTCTCCGCCCCAGCCTCGGCCGCGCCAGCCTCTCTTGAAGATGTCCTAACGTGACTTGGAGCCAATGTGAGAACACAAGTGGCGTCCCACATCAAAGAACTACCCTTAGTCCATGGCACTAAGGTGATAGCATCGGGCCTCTTGCCATCCAGCCGGGAATAACCGCGAGGTTCTAGGATGCACGGTATATTTGCCGTCAGAAGCGTGGACTTTATAATAAAATTTAAATTAAATTAACTCAATCTTAATGTTAATTAACTTTATTCGAGATGGTTTAGCTTCTTCCTGAACGCAGCTCGGCCTTCGGCCTCGCCCTTAGTTACTTGCTTTCTTCGAGATGGTTTATCATTTGTCAGAACGTAGCTCGGCCTTCGGCCTCGCCTTAGTTACTTACTTTCTTCAAAAATGTTTACCTTCTTACTCAACGCAGCTCGGCCTACGGCCTCGCCCTTAGTTACTTGCTTTCTTCAAGATGTTTTATGGTCTTCCCGAATAGAGCACGGCCTTCGGCCTCGCCCTTAGTTACTTACTTTCTTCAAGATGGTTTAGCTTCTTCCTGAACGCAGCTCGGCCTTCGGCCTCGCCCTTAGTTACTTGCTTTCTTCGAGATGGTTTTTCAATTATCAGAACGTAGCTCGGCCTTCGGCCTCGCCTTAGTTACTTACTTTCTTCAAGATGGTTTAGCTTCTTTCTGAACCCAGCTCGGCCTTCGGCTTCGCCCTTAGTTGCTTGCTTTCTTCGAGATGGTTTTAAATTATTCGAATGTAGCTCGGCCTTTGGCCTCGCCTTAGTTACTTACTTTCTTCAAGATGGTTTAGCTTCTTCCTGAACGCAGCTCGGCCTGCGGCCTCGCCCATAGTTACTTACGTTCTTCGAGAAGGTTTATGGTCTTCCAGAATAGAGCTCGGCCTTCGGCCTCGCCCTTAGTTACTTACTTTCTTCAAGAATGTTTTTCTTCTTCCTGAACTCAGCTCCGCCTTCCGCCTCGCCCTTAGTTACTATCATCGAGAAAGAATATCGTTTATGTGAGCGCAGATCCGCCTTCGGGCCCCCCTTTAGTTACTTACTTTCTTTTTTTGAAATACGAATTTCACGCGAGCGAAGCCGCGGGCAACAGATATATAAATTTTTATTGCACGAATGACAGCGACGACATAACTTCGACTTTCAATATTTTTTTTTATTTATCAAACAATTTGTCACCGGCCAGCTCACGTCGAGATGACAGTTCTCCGTTGTCAACATGACATTTAAAATTGTTTTTTACCATTACTTTGGATTGCGTGATTTTTATTATATTTTTTAATTATTATGTTAAATCCGGGATATACACTGTCACTATAAAAAGTTTCCTCAAATTCCGTTCAGTGGTTTTTGCGAGATGCGCGTACAAATAGACATTTTTGCATTTACGATTTTATTATATGTATAGAAAGAATAGATATGTTATAGACTATTGTGTTCAAGTTATAAAAAAGAAGAACTTGTCATTTTCGTTGTATCTACTTATTTTTAAATTTCGAATGAATATTTTATTGAAATTGTATATTTGCTGCCAGTTCTCAAGATATAATTATGTACTTTGGACTACGTGATTTTAAACGCGCAATAATGTTTATAATTGTTTAATTTTTTTTTTATTTTTGTAAATTTTTTTTACGTATTATGTTAACCCGGCATATAAACTGCCACTATACAAAGTTTCGTCTAATTCCGTTCAGTGGTTTTTGCGTGATGCGCGTACAGACAAACAAACAAACAAACAAAAATTTTAAAAATTGTTCTAACATGTTCAGTATCTCATTTTAAGCCACCCTGGTTAGTTTTTTTCCGAATACATTCAATGTACAGACTTTCTTACCTCTACGATTTTATTATATGTATAGATTATGGAGCTTCTATCCAGCCGCTGTGTGAATTGTTGAGAAAGGGAACGAAATGGGATTGGACACCAGACAAGCAAAGTCAATTTGAGGTTGTAAAGGGATTGTTCCTTAAATCCGTTATGTTGGTTCACCCGGACTTAACTAGACAATTTTACTTACAAACAGACTGTTCTGCGTATGCATTGGGTGGGTGCTTATATCAAATAGATAGTGAAGGGGATCATTTGGTGGTAGGGTTCTGTAGTAAAGGGTTGTCGGGTGCCGAGCGAAGGTGGACAGTGAGTGAAAGGGAACTATGGGCAGTGATTTATTGTTTGCGGAAATTCGAAACGTACCTGAGAGGTGTGCCCATAATAATAAGGACAGATCATCAGTCCCTAACATTTCTCAGAACATGGAAGTTGCACAACAGTCGTATCACTAGATGGTTGCTCTATCTGAACCAGTTTAACTTCGCTGTGGAACATGTAAAGGGCAGTGACAACGTTTGTGCAGATGTCCTGTCTAGATACACAGCCAAAGCGGAAAGGATACAAGAATTAAAGGAGATATGTCCAGAGGTAGCGGGGTTTCAGGTAAGAGGAGCGACAGAATTAAAAAATAAATTAAGGAATTTGGAGAAATTACAGCAAGAAGATATCCGTTTGAGAGAAATTAGAGAAAGTATAGGTATGGGGGAAGGGATCCAGGTAGGAAAAAGGATTAAGTACGAGTTAAAAGATAAGTTGTTGTACGTTCGCACCGCTGACGACGCTCTAAAGTTAGTTATACCAGAAGGGGAAGTAGATGAGCTTATATGGAGGTACCATAAGGAATTAGGCCATTTTGGCACTCTAAAGATAAAGGGAACGCTCAGTAAGAAATATTATTGGCCGAATATGTCCAAGCGGGTTAGAGATGTTTTGAGAACTTGTCATATCTGCCAGATGGCTAAGGTAAATAACGTACGCACAATGGGGAGGCTGAGCCCGGTAATCACTAGTCGCGTGGGGGAGTTAGTCTTGGCTGATATTTATGGCCCGTTACCAAAGTCAAGGGGCGGAATACAGTATATCTTCATAATACAGGATGGATTCACAAAGTTTATAAGGATTTACTCTTTGAAGAGGGCCACAGCCACAGTTCTTACGCGATGCCTTAAGAAATTCACGAAGACTATTCTGCCCGAGGCGATTATGACTGATCAGGGTACTCAGTTTAAGTCAAGAGTATGGAAGAGAACGATAGCAGAATTAGGAATTAGGTTGTCTTACACGTCCGTCTATAATCCTAGGCCCAATTGTGTGGAGAGGGTGTGTAAAGAGTTAGGGAGACTATTTAGAACGTACTGTTGCGAACGACATACTAAGTGGGGTTGCATTCTACAAGAAGTGGAGGATAGCTATAATCAGATAGTCCATTGTAGTACCGGATTTGCTCCAGCTTATTTGCTAACAGGAAAGATTTACTACTCCCCAGTAGAAAAATATTTGCCCAAAATAATAGGAGTGGCGGAAGAAATCTTAGATAAAGATAGGATAAAGGCAGGGGAAAATATCCGTTTAAATGCGGTGGCCAGGGTAAAAAGGTATGATAAGAAATACCAGAATGTAGAGTTCGAAATAGGGCAGTTAGTAAAACTTAAAACAATACCGAAGTCGTCCGCGGAAGAAAAAATTACAAAAAAATTCGTATTAAAATATGAGGGACCTTACTCTGTAGCTGCGAAACCGTATATAAATAACTATACTTTAGTGGAACCGGATACGGGGAAGGTCAGAGGAAATTACAACACTATACATTTAGAAAGGTATTATTCGAACTAATATCAGAGTTGGAAATAAACGGGGAAATTAATTTCCAGGAGAACTACAATGGATTCACTGAAGGGAGAGATGGTCCAGAGGGCTGCAGAGATGAAGGAGATATCGAAGGTAGTAGCAGAGCAAGAAGTCGAGCTCATGTACCAGGGGTCCGAGCTACAACTAGCAATTAGTCTGACAAAGTTCTTACGTAGTAAAAAGGAATTGGCAATAGAAGATAGTGAGGTTGGGGAAATGGTAGGGAGGGAGTATGAGAAGAGGTTGGAGAAGAGGGGCAAGAGGGCTGAGGAGAAGCTAGCGCGGGCTGGAAGACTATTGAAGACTAAGATCAACGAACTGAAAGAATTAGAGCGAAGGCAAGCCCGTGATGAAGGGATACAAAGGGCACTAGCAGAAGCTTTCGTAGGGATTGTGTTAGCTGTGTATTCATTGTGGTGGCATATTAAAGTGTAATGGGGATTTCCTTAGCAGAAATATAAGGTTAAACTACGGACTAGCCAAACGTAGTTTCCTAATTTGTAACAAAGGGGGCGGTAAGACTAGGGAAATTTCAGGATGGTAGAGGGATTTCCTTAGCAAAAATATAAGGTTAAACGACGGACTAGCCAAACGTGGTTTCCTAATTTGTAACAAAGGGGGCGATAAGACTAGGGAAATTTCAGGATGGTAGAGTTATTTTCTTAGCAAAAATATAAGGTTAAACTACGGACTAGCCAAACGTGGTTTCCTAACTTGTAACTAGGTGGCAATTAGGTTAGGGGGGATTTCATGATTAGATATTGTCCTTTTGAAATCATATAAGCGGGACATTCGTGTACTATTTCAAATCAATAAGAAAAGAATATAAACTGAGTTGCTCGACGAGCGTTAAGTATGTATGTGTTGATTGTTAAGGGTTTACGTTAGATTGGGTAAAGAAGTTATATATGAGGAAAAGGATAGTAGAGCTAGGGAATGGTGGAACGAAAGGCAGGAGCTATATTTATATGCGCTTTTCGACGCTGTATGACATTCAGTAAGGTAGTGAAGGGTATAATTGTATTCGATTTATAGTTAGATTAGGAGGTTGTGTGAGATTTGCCACATAAGTGGACTTTATGTTACAAAGCTGTCAAACGAGATTACTTCCCTTTTGCTTCTGGGGAAAATTTGGAGGAGGGAAATTTTGTATACTCTTTTGAGACAGGGGTTGGGAGTCGGCAGCCATTGTTGGGGTTAATACTGTTGAGAATTAAAATAAGTAAGGTTATGTGAGTTCGAAATGAGTTGTAAATAAAAGAAAAAAAAATATATATATATAATGGCTTGTTGTTTCATAAGGGGTCCGTTTTCCTAACAAGTAACGTAGTTTTGGTGAAGATTGCGGGGGATTCGCAATACGCGTATAGCCAGTTGGTAATGCAATCAGTCATTATCATCGGTGTGGATGTTTCATAGGGAGCTACGAAAAGAGTACAGAGAGGAAAGGAAGAAGCACAAATAGGATGGAGGGAAGCGGGTTTTCCTCGCTCAGCTGGGGCGGCTTCCACGCAAACATGGCGGCGGGACGTGTCAGTCTACTGGCAGAGGGAGAACTCACGGATGTGACGCTGGCTGCAGAGGGGCAGTTGCTGCAGGCCCACAAGTTCGTGCTCGCAGCAAATTCAGACTACTTCCGGCAAATGTTCAAGAGCCACGCTGCACAGCACCCGATATTGTTTCTAAACAATGTTGGCTCCGCAGTACTAGTAAATCTGGTAGAGTTTATGTACTGCGGGGAGACAAAGGTCCAGCAGGAGGAGTTGGCGGAATTTCTGAGTACCGCCGAACAATTGCAGATAAAGGGGCTGATCGGAGGTAATATAAAGGAGAACCCCGAATCAGGTGGCCAGATAATAACACAAGGACCAGAGACACGGGAAGGGCAGCGTACGCCACCGACGATGGAGGTAGCGCCTGTGCTGGGAGACGAGCCGGGTTCGGATTCGGACCATTTTAGAAAACCTCGCAGCCCACCGTCGGCCTCGAGCGGTAAGAGGACAGCCAGAAACAGACGCTCCGAGCAGAGAACGAGGAGCCAGCGTCGAACTGATTTGAGGAAAGCGGAGCTCCGGAAACCGACGGTATCGTATAGAGGAGTGGCCCTGGTCGACGAAATAGAGAGAGAGCCCCAGTTTGTGGCGAGGATTAACTGGGAGAAGGATGGAGTCAAGATGAAGGAAAGCGGGGTAGTACCCAATCGAGGGGACCCTCTCTTGGGAATGTTCGCGGTCGATGACGAGGTAAACACAGCGGACACCGAAGGGGGTGTCGATCGAATGAAGGGCCTGAATGTGGGTACGCCTGGGGAGGTCTCTACCGAGGAAGAAAAGAGGGAGTGGGAAGAGGCGATGGCCAGGATGCGACAAGGGTTTGACCTGGTAGAGAACGTCTTTCCGCTTTTATGTAAAGGAGATTGGATAAAAAAAAAAAAAAAAAAAAAGGGTGGACAGAGAGCTTTTCCATTGGGGAGGGAAAGGGGGCGATGAGCGGAATGTGATTGGGTAACGAAGTTGGTCTTGAACAAGCCTAATTTGTGGAATACTACGGTATAAGGTGGTACGATTTGAATTGGTTTGGTAAAATATGGTAAGTTGGTACGATTTGAATTGGTTTGGTAAAATATGGTAAGTTGGTACGATTTGAATTGGTTTGGTAAAATATGGTAAGTTGGTACGATTGTGATTGGTGGTAAAAATATGGTAAATTGGTACGATTTGAATTGGTTTGGTAAAATATGGTAAGTTGGTACGATTTTGAATTGGTTTGATAAAATATGGTAAGTTGGTACGATTTGAATTGGTACGGTAAGGTGGTACGATTTGACTCGGTTTGGTCAAATTCGGGAAGTGAACCATGTAGTTGTCATAGGATAGGGTAGAGTCCGGCGGGCGAGGTAGGATAATAGGTAGGTAATTTTCGTATATGCAATATAAGAAGGGAACACAATAGGGAACGATCATCATTTGTTGGACGAGCTATAGAGTAAACATAGTTTGGCGGGCGTACTACTTACTAACGGTAGGGTTCGGTCCACCTGGTACGGGAGGAGTAGGTAGAAGGGAGTCTAGGGCGGCAGACTAGGGTTTGGGGTCATGGTTTGTATAGGGATAGATAGAGCGTGTACGAAGGATATTTCGGCTAAAATATCAGTTAACACAGTTAGTTAATACGGTGCGTTCATAGATTAATCACGGATCTTACATAGTCAGGCGGGCGAATAGAGTATGAAAATGAAATAAAATCGGTTATTATGGCGTCGAACGTAGCCGCGATTGTAGATATAGATTCTTAGTATTATTCTGGGGTTAATTAAAGGACGGAAACAGTAGAGACTATAGCATATATATAGCTAGGAAATAGAAAGCTCTAATGAATAATACCCGCTACGGACAAATAGGAATGAATCCTGTTCGGCGTGGGGGAGTTGAGTTATTGATAATTATGAACAAAAGGTTTTAAGACTTAGAATAGACTTGTTGGTAGATGCTGGGTTTGGATGGTTGTGTAAATACAGAAATACGCGAGTAAACCATTGGGTATTATAGTGTCTGTACTCGGTAGTGAAACTTCCTTCTAATGAGAGCAGAGCTCTGACCTGAAGAGACTTTTACAATGAATCAGGACACTTTGGTTTCGATTTTTATTGCATTTCCCATACATTGCTCCGAAAAGAATGTGAACGTAAACTCAGTGTGTTGAACACACGAATGGGACTTGGAAAATGTGAGGTGAACAAAGCCATAGTGCAGAACTTTACATTTCATCGAGACCTTAATTTGTTCTCGCTCGGGAGGGAAAATGTTATCATGTACCGAGGGCGTTCTACACTAAGCAAAAAGGAGCGTTTAAAGTTAGTGGTGACATTTTCCGGTCTATGAAAAGTGATAGAACATAGCAATTTGAACCATTGACCGGAGGAATGTTGGATGAGATTAAAGTAGAGTCGTGTACAATCAGACTGGGCCCATCCATTTGTCAACGGGTGAGTTAGTTAGCAAAGGTTATGATTCGGAAGAAGCAAAGTCAATTTAAAATTCTCTCAGTAATAATTTCCCAGTTTTCCTGTCTATAACTAGAAAGGTTAAGGTGTTGGAATGTGCGGCGTGTCTAAACCGGAGGTGGCAAGGTATGTTTTGCGCTCTCCCTGGAGAGAAGTACTGATCCTGCCCTACCAGCGAGGGGTAAGACTACAGGTTTCCTGAGCTGGTGGGAAATCTTTCTATGGCATGAAACAGGGTATTAAGTGTTTAGTAATTTCATTTTGAGCTTCTGATGAGTCTAACCTGACTATACTAGGACGAATGCCCATATGTTGTGTTGTGTGGTCGGGACTGCTTAGCACCCAAAATAAAATGCCACAATCATTCTGGTAAGGGAACAAACACCCTATTAGAAGAAGTTGTTGGTACTACGGACCTTCTGGAGAGGGAACGAACACCCTAACAGAGGCACATCTACGAAAAGCAGTACTGCAGCCATAGCATTAATATATGTTGGCGACAGACAGACATAGACTATAGTGTGGTGTAGAGACGCTAGTCGCGATCATGGAAGCAGAAAATAAATTCTTTCCCATGCCGCGAAAATCGCCTCTAGGCGGGCGACTGTGATGAATCACAACCTACCTCAATGAAAATAGCTAGCAATAGGACGTATGAAGGCTGGCTGGTAAAATGTTATAAGGCGTAGGAGTTAGTTTAGCGCCTGGGTAGTGAGTATAGCAAAGAGACCGCGTTGCGTATAAATCGTAG
The DNA here is from genome assembly GCA_946902875.1 of Nematopogon swammerdamellus. Classification (NCBI taxonomy): domain Eukaryota; kingdom Metazoa; phylum Arthropoda; class Insecta; order Lepidoptera; family Adelidae; genus Nematopogon; species Nematopogon swammerdamellus. The sequence goes on from OX336344.1 coordinate 12,378,285, forward strand.
CGGGTGGCATGTAATCAGGCGCAGATAATACAACTTGCATACATTTTGAACAGGAATAGCTAGCAACACCGTATAAGCGACAGATGATGATAGATAAGTATTATACGTCGGCGTGCAGTAAGATATAGGACGAATTGACTGTATTACATCTACTTTTGTGAATTCGTAGCATTTTTCAGAGATTAGTTACTGAAGGTTTTAGGGAAATATGGAACGCATTTTTAAGGAAAAATTGCTTCAGGCATTGTGATTGGTCGACCAATGGGAGACGCGGAAATGATGTTAGGGATGATTTCCGATTGGTCATGGGGGTAAGAGTGGGAGTAAGAAAGCGAGGCTATTTAAGGGCGTGTAACACGGTAGGAGCACTTTTTCTGCAGCTGCGAGCCTCGAGGGAACAACGTGCCTGAGCCCCGGTCATCTCTAAGTCGCATCGAGCGCCATTGTTTTTCGGCATCAACGCTTCGGTGAGTCTCGGACGCCGCGCGATATTTTTGGAGTTTTCTAGTTGCAATTCGACCAGTTCTATTAAATTGCATTGTCTTGAAGTCTTCTTTTGGTGGCTGGGCTAGTTTTGGAAACAATACTGGCTTTTCAGAAATTATTTGCTAGTATTAGGGATGTGAAATATTTTTATATGGACCATCACTGGAGCACTGTGTGGGATGCTAGCTATGCTGAAATATGCATACATGCATACTATTACAGGGCTCTTTCCCTTTTGGAGCACTGGGTGAGGGAGCGGGTACGCTGAAATATGCATGCACGCCCACTCACGCAGAGTTCTTTCATGGAATGTTGTGAGGGAAGCGGGTACGCTGAAATATGCATGCACGCACGATCTCACAGGGTTCTTCCTTGGAACGTTGTATGTGGGTTGCGGGTACGCTGAAATATGCATGCGCGCGCACTCATGCGAGGTTCTTTTCCTTTCGATGGAATGTTGGGTGGCAACGCTAGCTATGCTGAATAAGCATACACGCTTGTTTGCACAAGATTCAGTTCATTCTCTATGATATCACGAGAAAATGCCTCGTGGTAAGAAGACGTAACATAAGGTCGAAGAGCAACTGGAATTCTGGCTAAATTATCAAATTATAACGTGGGTAGTTAGGTTCTTCAAACACTAAATTCATATTGGTAGGTTAGCCATGTAGCTGTGTGAATTAATTCTCCTTAATCTTGCAAGGGAGAGAGGGTTCGCTTCGTGGGAACGAGTAGTATCATAGCGTGTAGTAGTTAGTGAGGTAGGTACTAGGAAGACCAGGTAAATACCCCACAGTGGTTACCCTTAGTCCTGCTAGGGGAAGAGGTCCAAATTGTTATGATCTGTTAGAGCGATACCTATTCTATCTGGGCGAAGGAGTGGCGGTACTCTAAGGACCGGTGCAAGCTGAGCTGACCGTCTGAGGAGGAAACCTGTGGTAGCCTTCTTTCGATAGGCAGAGCCCGTCGGACGAAGTACTTCGAGGTTAGGATAGGGACCACACAGACACACACTTACACACACACGCGCGCCTTTAGGATTTGGGGTCCGTAGGGGCCCTAAATCACCCACATTACACCACGAGTTTCATTTTAAATCTCTTCCTAAGAGAAACAGTTTCTTCACAGGATAGGAAACAAAGGGGGCCATTAGGTATACAAAATAGAGCTGCTGGTAGTAAAGCAGCCCTATATGGATGATGGCCACTGTGAGGAGCGTGGAGAGCCCGGGTGAGGAAACCCGGACTCGTGGAGCTCCTTACTTCCCCTTCGGGGGAAATTGTTTGAATAATATGAAAATTACTGGTTAACACAATTTCTGGGAGGAGAGAACACAGACAATTACAATGTGAGGGAAGAGACACAGTAATATAGGAGAGGCGGACTTAGGCAGAAAATTTCATATGTAGTTAGAATATTATTCGAAGAACAAAGGTTAGGATAGAAAGCTAGGGATTGAGTTAGTACTCTGGGTTATACGGTTACACAACGCTTCCTCGAAGAGAGGAAGATACAGGGTCCATCTACACTTAACTCAGTGTACACGTATGTATACATTGATTGAGTTTACCTAGAGATCACTTGAATGCTAAACGCAGGCCATGTTTTATTTTAGAGGTTACTCGCGGAAGCGTGGAATTTCGGAATAATTATTCGACAACACCTATCAGGTGAAGTATAAATACGAAATATACTTTGGTGGGAGGCTAGTTCGTCGCACATGGTGGGCTACGAGTGGATTTTTAGCTTTCATGTCATATGTTTACCGATACTAAAATGGCAAAATAAGCAACCCACATAATTAGGGTTCCGTATCCGGTACGGAACCCTATTACTAAACCTACGCCGTCTGTCTCTCTGTCTGTATGTCCGTCTGTGCGAGGGCTGTATCTCTTGAACCGTAATAGGTAGGTAGTCCGTTGAAATTTTCACAGAATATGTGTTATTATGGCCGATATAACAACAAATAATAAAAATAAGGAAAAGCAAAAAAATCACTGGGTTTCCCATAGAAGAAACTAAAAAGTGTATGCGAGCGCGCCATCTACCGAAAGGAGTATGAAGCATTTTAACTAATCATGAATTTTAACTAATATGAAGCATTTCATAAACACGCCATACATGGTGTGAGTGGCGCTGACCATGACATGGCGATACGGAACCCTCGGTGCGCGAGTTCGACTCGCACTTGGCCGGTTTTTACAGAAATGTAAGCTTTACGCACCAGACAATTACTTAAGAGCCAGAATACAAACACGCGACCTAATGCAATCTTTTCCCTCGGCGACCGACCTGCAGTTGTGTTTTCCTCTGAATAAAGCTATAAATATAATAAATAAAATTAACTCGCTTTAAACCAGAATTTGACGTATGCTAATTTCAATAAATATAATAGTTATATAGTCATATACCGAAACAAGGATTAAAGTAAATAGATAATTATGTATATGGCGTAAGCTAGGGAACGCATTAGGTTTACCCTGTAATGTTTCTTAGATATCCAATATAGCGAGTAAATAAATAAATAAATATTCTTTCTTCGTTTCGGCGACACATACTTTATAATATGCCTCTCTTCAGAAAGAAAAACTTTTCTCTTTGAAAGTTGTAACTCGACCTGTGCCTTGAAGAAGTTCTTGTTAGATGCTTAAAGCGTTTACTGAAAACGTGCCTACTGCGAATTCCAAGAGGCACCGACGAAGGAGTCACTGCATCATTAATGAACTTCTGAGCTAAATTTCCGCCGTCGACCGCCCTGAGACGCCTTCGCTGCCTCCGCACCCGCCGGCCTCCGCCGGGCTGTCAGTGGAGCGGGTCGAGGAGACGGCGCCCAACATCCGCCGCCATCTTCAGTTGAATGTTCCGAATAGTTTCCTGCGAGTTTTCACAGCCATATAACACTTCGTTTCCTTTTACCTGTCAAACTTTACTATTACCTACGACGCGGCAGCGACGATAACGTGAACATGCAGTTTTCTTCTATTGAACTATCTAACTTTGACCCTTCGCTTATTAATATACCGTATTAATAGACAGTACACAATTTATCTTCTCACATTCTTCTTAAATTTGTCATATTACTGCGCTTTCACTATTTACGGACGAGTACTGGGAATTAATTAGGGAACTCAACGATTTTCATTGGCGATAATGCTACGAAAAATGCTATCCCATTATAATAGAAAACTTTGAGATATTCATAAAAAAATAAGAGCCTTGGAAAAACGTCATTAATTGACGATGCGCTCGACAATGGAAGATAAAATGATTGAAAGAAAGATAGCAGCCTCTAAACGGCTATCGAGATTCGTAGCGAACGAAGGCCGAGCGGGTAAATATTGAATGTATGGTTATTTCTGTGCAGTGTTCGCGGGTGAAACGGCGGAGGTGTCAAGCCCGGTCTCGCTCGCGGACCCCGCGCCTACTAGACTTCCAAGTACGTTCTATTTTTTCTACTAAATAGACCCCTAATAGAGCACACACCCTGTGAACTCCCCTGCCTAGACACAAACCCCGTTTATGTTTGTTTTAACTTCAAAGCACGTCGTCATACCTAGAACCGCAACCCTTGTCGGAACAATGTGTTTATTTCTGTGTGTTTCCTTAAATATCCCTAGCAGTACTCTCTCGCTGTTTTAGACGTTTTAGGTCTGTGTTTTGTTCAATAGACAGCTCTTCACTGTTCTTGATGATATGGCACTCGGTCCTATTTACAATCTTCGTACACTCTATGCATACTCTATGCACTCGATTTAACTTGGACACGTCCGTCTTAATTTTAGTGAAGCCGAAAGCTTTCGTCGTTGGTCGTTGCACTCAACGGCAAATATGTAGAGTTTGAGTGCTGCACTATTGAACTGTGCTAAACAGCCCCAGACTGCGCCTCGTCCAGAAACTAGGCCATCGTATTTAGCGGCGTGAATATTACACCTAGGCACTGACACTTAAACTGAGAGGTGAGATTATTTTTTAAAAGTTAAATCTCTTTGCGGCCTGTGACGGCGGCGCGCGTTAGTGACGGACCTGTTAGGTATTAAAATTTTATTATACAAGCGCGGAGCGAGAGCGCCGTTGCATTCCGCTAAGCGGTACGTAATTTATATTTTGTCCTTGAGAAGCAAACATTTTGCCTTGAATTTCCCCTTAAGTACCGGATTTTATATTTCGCATTGTGGTCTCTGCGGTCAAACAAAGTTGAAAGCAGCAACGTTTCAAAGGAATGCCTATTACTCAACCTTTTTAAATTTTAGCATTAAATACTTGTTAAAGAGCATGCTCTACCTGCGCGATACGAACGTAATCGAGCAATCGCTTCAAAAGCATATTTTGTCATAGGGTAAACATTTTACTACTTTTTTTTCGTAATTAACTTTTTTATTCACTTTTTTTTTATTTAAAACGATTAATCTACTCAAGGTCTGTATTTATCTCTGTAGGAATAAATGTTAATGTTAAGTTAATTTAATAAAATTTTGTTCAATATTATCAAAACATATATATTTTTTGATAAAATAGTTCTTATAGAGATACAGATGTTGAGTGGAAAGGTCGTCACGAAGTAAAATGTTTATCCTGTGCCAAATGGTTTTGAAGTTATCGTTCGGCTACTTTGCGCTGGTACGGGAGGCGAGGCCCACAGTATGTTCTTAAATGTTGGTACATTGCACGCGAAATATGTTTACGTCAGTTCACATCGAAGTGGTGTGATTGTGGAGAAACGTGAAGCGTTTCAATAAGTGCCCTCAGAGAGGACAGATCCACCGTTGAGATTAACCACTATCCACTATTTACCGACAGCAGTGATAGGTACTAAGTTACGGAGTTTGTATTAAAATAACGTGACCTCTACTTTTAACTAATGACCATCAGTCAGTTTGATTAATTAATTGTAGGTATTTAACCTACATCTTCTTAAAGAATAATATAGCTACATACTAGCTGTGTCCGGTCACAACGAACAACGATCAGGCCACACCGCCAGCACCCGCAAGACTGGTCTGGTTCAAAGCTCCTGGTCCGGTCCATGAAGGAATACCGCGATGGCACAATATGAACATATCCTATAGGTACCCATTAGATGTGCCAGAAAAATATACCGCACACATTAATATATAAGAACTAAACCAATAGGAGGTACTTACAATAATAATTACAATAAAATAAAAATGTTATAAAGCCCGACAACGAAAAACGAAGGAAAGGAAAGTTTGTCGAAAAACCTGTAGTCGGGTTTTATAAAAAAAATATTTTCTTTTCTTATTTATAGTAAAAGTTGGTGCTCTTAGTAGTTAATATCTCGTCGGCGAAACGGTATCAATACGATACCGTACAGTATTAGGTCGGTGGCGTAATACTCGTAGCTTGTGCGGGTATTCGGTAAGGTGTGAAAAATGTTCGTGCGTTGTCTCGGTGAGATAAAGGTCGGTGTTCAGTTGGATGGTTGAAGTCACAGGACCAGTTCCTCCAGGCGAGCACCCCGCCCGCGTACTCTGGCTGCGGGTGCAGTAAGCAGCGTGCCTTGTTGCAGAGTGCGACCGCACATTCGTGAGCCGCGGCGCGGGCGGCGGCAACGGCACCTTCCACGCGCCGGAGCTGCACAACCCGGCCAACTTGAGCCGCCAGTGTCTGTACACCTTCCTGGCGGCGCCGGGCCAGCGCGTGCAGATCTCCTTCCGCACCTTCGACCTGCGCGGCACGCCCCCCGAGTACGTACCTACCTACCGCCTGCTACCTCTCTCCCTCTCCCTTCCACGCGCCGGAGCTGCACAACCCGGCCAACTTGAGCCGCCAGTGTCTGTACACCTTCCTGGCGGCGCCGGGCCAGCGCGTGCATATTCCTCCCTTCCGCTCTCCTCACTATAGTTCATTACTATACCTACTTAATTGTATTCGATCTCCTTCCGCACCTTCGACCTGCGCGGCACGCCCCCCGAGTACGTACCTACCTACCGCCTGCTACCTCTCTCCCTCTCCCTTCCACGCGCCGGAGCTGCACAACCCGGCCAACTTGAGCCGCCAGTGTCTGTACACCTTCCTGGCGGCGCCGGGCCAGCGCGTGCAGATCTCCTTCCGCACCTTCGACCTGCGCGGCACGCCCCCCGAGTACGTACCTACCTACCGCCTGCTACCTCCCTCCCTCTCCCTTCCACGCGCCGGAGCTGCACAACCCGGCCAACTTGAGCCGCCAGTGTCTGTACACCTTCCTGGCGGCGCCGGGCCAGCGCGTGCAGATCTCCTTCCGCACGTTCGACCTGCGCGGCACGCCCCCCGAGTACGTACCTACCTACCGCCTGCTACCTCCCTCCCTCTCCCTTCCACGCGCCGGAGCTGCACAATCCGGCCAACTTGAGCCGCCAGTGTCTGTACACCTTCCTGGCGGCGCCGGGCCAGCGCGTGCAGATCTCCTTCCGCACCTTCGACCTGCGCGGCACGCCCCCCGAGTACGTACCTACCTACCGCCTGCTACCTCTCTCCCTCTCCCTTCCACGCGCCGGAGCTGCACAACCCGGCCAACTTGAGCCGCCAGTGTCTGTACACCTTCCTGGCGGCGCCGGGCCAGCGCGTGCAGATCTCCTTCCGCACCTTCGACCTGCGCGGCACGCCCCCCGAGTACGTACCTACCTACCGCCTGCTACCTCCCTCCCTCTCCCTTCCACGCGCCGGAGCTGCACAACCCGCCCAACTTGAGCCGCCAGTGTCTGTACACCTTCCTGGCGGCGCCGGGCCAGCGCGTGCAGATCTCCTTCCGCACCTTCGACCTGCGCGGCACGCCCCCCGAGTACGTACCTACCTACCGCCTGCTACCTCCCTCCCTCTCCCTTCCACGCGCCGGAGCTGCACAACCCGCCCAACTTGAGCCGCCAGTGTCTGTACACCTTCCTGGCGGCGCCGGGCCAGCGCGTGCAGATCTCCTTCCGCACCTTCGACCTGCGCGGCACGCCCCCCGAGTACGTACCTACCTACCGCCTGCTACCTCCCTCCCTCTCCCTTCCACGCGCCGGAGCTGCACAATCCGGCCAACTTGAGCCGCCAGTGTCTGTACACCTTCCTGGCGGCGCCGGGCCAGCGCGTGCAGATCTCCTTCCGCACCTTCGACTTGCGCGGCACGCCCCCCGAGTACGTACCTACCTACCGCCTGCTACCTCCCTCCCTCTCCCTTCCACGCGCCGGAGCTGCACAACCCGGCCAACTTGAGCCGCCAGTGTCTGTACACCTTCCTGGCGGCGCCGGGCCAGCGCGTGCAGATCTCCTTCCGCACCTTCGACCTGCGCGGCACGCCCCCCGAGTACGTACCGCACCTACCGCCTACTACCTCCCTCCCTTCCGCTCTCCTCACTATAGTTCATTACTATACCTACTTAATTGTATTCGAAGCTATCATCTTAATTCGTTTGACTATAACCAATTGAAAATGGCCCGTTTCATAGATATTTTAATGGTTGTTTGGTAGGTTTTAATTATTCAGTTATTTGTATGTTTTTTTTTATATTTTTCAAGAAAATTATTTATTCAAGATAAACAGTGAGGACAATTACCAATTAGTTATATAGATCTACATTATAAGGGTAATTTGTTATGACATTGTATATTAATTTATAGTTAAGTTAATTTATATTTATCACGCGAGATATCACGTAGGTACTAAAAATAACTGCTGTAACATCTTGCCATGAAAATCTAGCACTGTTGACAGCTGTTGACATGCGACGGCGCGGCGGCGCTTAGCTCACAAAATTACGCCACTTCCGCTTCATTACGTAACGTACGTTCACAAAATTACTGCCCATACCGCGAGCTAAGATGTTGCACATTATAAATAAACCATAGAAAGTAGTTTATATTATTTATTTATTAACAAAAAAATAGTGTACTTAAAACAGTGTGTGTTTGTTTTACAGTGGAGCCGCCGTGGGGGAGTTGCCAGCGTAAGTTTCTTTATTTTGTCGTCCATGTCTTAGGAAAACAAAAAGAATTTCCTCTAGAATTTTAAATTCTCGTTTCTACAAAATAAATTTTATGCTTTATTTAGCGCCTCCAGAGTAAAATTATGAATTAAGTAAATTCAACTCGTATTATTAATGTATTTACTCGTAGAACTATACCTATTTAATTATGTGGAATTCAACATTCCATCAATGTACATTTCAAAGAAGAATTATTTTCCGCAAATAAAAATATAAAAATGTCGTCCTACTTACTGATTATTTAAAATCGAATTGAATTTATAATTCTTTATTGCACACCAAACAATAACAAACAATGATATCTATATGAACAAACAGTAGCACGCAAAGGCGGACTTATCGAGCTAGGTGTTGTGAATGTTTTCATTTTACGAAGGCACGAGGGGTATGAGATAGGAAGTGGTGTGAGACCGCGCGGAGCTCAGTTGCGAACGACTCGGTTCGACGGAGCGATGCAGGAACGTGTAGAACGTGTGTATCGACCTGGCATCGAGTTCGTTCTCTACTGAGCTCCGCGCGGTCTCACACCACTTCCTAACTCATACATACCCCTCGTGCCTTCGTAAAATGAAAACACTCTACTAGCGGTAATGTGTGGTAATGTGTGGTGGCAGGTGCATGCACGAGTACATGGACATATACTCGGAGGTGGTGTCGCTGGAGCCCGGCGAGCTGGTGAACTCGGCGTTCGGCGGCCGCTACTGCGGACCCATCCCGCCGCGCCGGCGCGTCTCGTTGCACCGCGCCGTCGCGCTCGCCTTCTTCACCGACAAGCCCTTCACGCCGCCGGCACTCTTCACCGGCACCTATCATTTCATCGACGACTGTGAGTCGAACATACCAACTTTATCTCATTTGCCTCGGCTGGAGTACAAGTTCATACATATACTATAGATCAGTTTTGAAAAAAATACAAAAGAAAAAAATGCAATCCGACAGAATAATAAGAAGATGCAAGGAGCGGCCGGTCCCAGTGTATTTCTTAGCATGAATATTTTGTTTCATGATCATACGAACATCAGTATTGTCTAGTATTACAGTAGTAAAAAAGGTGCCATTATAAATTAGAGCACTTGACACTTACAGCCGAGTTCGAAATCGGCACGCCCGTGCAGAACACGCCGTGTTCCTTCATGATCCACGCGACGAAGAGGAAGACGGGCCTACTGCTGTCGCCCACCTACCCGGGCGCCTACCCCAAGGACATCACCTGCCACTATCAGTTCGTGGGGCAGCCCGGGCAGCGCGTGCGACTCGAGTTTCGCGACTTCGATCTGTTCTTCGGCGGCCCACAGTATGTTTTGTTTATCCATACCTAACGTAATCGAAGTGTTTGTAAACATCTAAGCAAAGAATCCTCTAAGTATTCAAACGCTCCTATTGAGCCGTCGATATGCGTATACAGGAGTGTTATGCTGTAGGTATGTAGTTGAATCTGCTCTACCATTATGATCCTCAAAACATCCGGTCGTTGATTGAAATTCTATCTACGATCTGGTTGGCACATACATTCTACGTTTGGGATCATACATAATATATTCCTTTTTAAGTATACTCGATTATCTGTTTAATGATCTCCCTGTATAATCTCTCTACATTGTAGACTCTTTGGAAACAAACGAAGTAAAGATTTTTGAAGAAGTAGAGAATTTTTTGACTTGATATAATATGAAGTATCAAAATTGACGATGGCACTATACACCAGATATAGGTAATTTAAATAGGCAGTGTGGTCAAATTCTTCAGTATTCATGTTTATGCTGTAAATATTAATGCTCCTGTGAGCGGTAGTATGGGTTAATTATTTGTAAGTTACTATAATATAATACTTATAAGGTACTAACAAAACATTGTGACTTGCGAAGTTTGTTTGTCAGTTCTTATTCGCATTGAATTTAGAACTGGCGGAATTTTCGAAATATCCAAGCGTAGGTTACCTACCTATGGATGAAATTATACAATAAACAATAAACAATAGATACTTATCCACTATGGAAGATAACTGGCGCGGAGGCCCTCCGAACAACTTCCTTGCGTGCATATTTTCCGAGGAAACCAAAATGTATAATGTGCTTTTATTTACGTAGATGCTCTACGAATAGTGATCTAAATTATTATTATGGGTTTATATGGAAGCTGACATGCTCGACTATGTACATAACACACGTGTCAAGAAGCTTCTTGACTCGTGACATAACATCACCCGCTGGACCGTAGCACCATGACACCGTGGCGACCAGTTTCAGTAGTTTTAAAGAAGTGTGCGTTTCAGTAGTTGTAAAGACGTAGACAGACAGTAGACAGTAGTTGTGCGTGTGACAGTTGCCCGTTCCACTGGGTGTACGTGTACGACGACTGCGCGGACAACAGCTTTCTGTAGCGCCCAGTTTCAGTAGTGGTAAAGAAGTGTGCGTGTGACAGTTGCCCGTTACACTGGGTGTGCGTGTACGAGAGCGCGGACAACAGCTGCGCTGTGGCGCCCAGTTTCAGTAGTTGTAATGAAATGTACATGTGACAGTTGCCCGTTCGACTGGGTGCGCGTGTACGACGGCGCGGACAACAGCTCGGCCGTGATCGGCACCTACTGCGGCCAGCAGCGCAACCTGGTGCTGTACTCGAGCGACGAGCGGCTGCTGGTCACCTTCTACACCCTGCCGAGGGCTGCCAACACTCAGAACAGGGGCTTCAAGGGTATCTTCGAGTTTTCCGAGAGTTTTGTTAAGTTAGGTGAGTGTAATATAGTTAGATCTATACTTTGCAATCCCAAAGTATAGATCCCATGATAGAACCCATGGATTCGTATTTAACTTTAATACATGGATCACAAATCTACAATTAAAATATAATGGCACATCTACTTTAAATTTTTTTTTATGTTTAAACAATTATTATTGCACATTTAACTATTATTAAAAATATTGAATTTGTAATGTAAAATTATACCCAAATAAATGAACTAGAATCATACATTATAATGATGATGTGACTGTTCTTCCAGATTTTATAAGTAAGTACGATGCCGAGCACATTAGGGGCTCCGAATGCGACCAAAAGATTCTCAGCAAGAAGGAATCAACAGGTTTCGTGTTCAGTCCAAATTATCCATTCCCGTATATACCAAAAGTTGTTTGTAGGTGAGTATTTCACTGAATTTACCTTCTGTACTCATTCCATAAGTTTCAGTAAAGTACATAAGTTGCAATCTAATATTTTCCTTGCAGATATTTTATATATGGTATGCAGGATTCACAGAATTTAGAGAGGGTGCGGCTTGAGTTCCTAAAATTTTCGATACCAAAAGGACCGGAGACTAACAAAACAGAGTGAGTGAAATTAAAATATATAAACCACCAATATCTACAATAAACAATAGTTAGACACGGTCGGTCGGAAAATAAGGTGCCGTGTCAGTGCTTCCCTTCATTTTATGTCGGCTACATTGGACTGAAAACACGAACTATTTATACGTGTAGCCTTTTCTACCGACGTTTCATTGAGTGCGGTGGTACCAACCCGGGCTGGATAAACCCTACCACCTAGTAAGGTAAGAAGGGAAGGGACATACAGTTTTACATGGAATCCGAACCACGGTCAGCCTCCAACGGTCGAGCGATCCAAGTACTGACCGCGCCCAGGTGTGCTTAACAATAGTCGACCGAATAACCGGACTAGCCCGGGCTGACACGGATGTTGTAGGTGACGTAGCCAACCGTGTCAGTATCCATAAAAAAAAAACTCATAGGTATGAAGTCGTGTTATCTATCTATCGATCTATCGTTAAAAGTATCGTGAATGCTTGCTGGCAGGGCGACATCTTGCACGGACGGCTATCTGAAGATATACCTGAAGGGTCAGGAGGCGACCGACTCGTACGATAAGTTCGACGCGGAGCTGTGCGGAGACGGACACAACATGACGGCGCCGGCGCCGACGGAGCCGACGCAGGCGCTCGCGGCGCCCGCGCCCGCCCCCGCACCCGCAACCGCCGCCTCCTTCCCGCCACCGCTCGTCTCCGACGGCCCTCGCCTCGTCATGGTGTTCAGCTCAGGAGAGCTGCAGGGCCCGGGCTTCAAGGCCAAGTACACCTTCGAGACGGGTACGTGCGTAGATATTATCAGTTCAATATTTACCTGCGTGTACATTGTACATACTGCCATTCATGACTTCACTTCTCTGGGACTCCTGTCTCCTTATTTTTCAACTTACAAAATTGCAATAAAAATTCACCCCATAAAATCAATTATAGATAGGTAGAGTGTTTTCATTTTACGAAGGCACGAGGGGTACGAGGTAGTAAGTGGTGCGAGAGGCGACCGCGCGGAGCTCAGTAGAAAACGAACTCGGTGCCCGGTCGGTACACACGTTCTACACGTCTCCGCGTCGCTCCGTCGAACCGAGTCGTTCCCTACTGAGCTCCGCGCGGTCTCACACCACTTCCTACCTCATACCCTTCGTGCCTTCGTAAAATGAAAACACTCTACCTAGGTAAGTAGGTACTCAACGTTTTTAGCCAATGTAATGAGTATTAAGCCCAGTCAAATCTAAGTATGTATATTCTGTAAATGCATATTAAAACATGTTTATAATTGGTATTCACAGAATACCGCGTGCCGGGCACCGCTTCACCAGATGGCGTGTGCGCGTTCACGTACCGATCGGATGCGCGCAAGCGCGGGGAGCTCAACTCGCCGCGTTATCCATCCAACTACCCCTCGCACACCAACTGCACTTACTCGCTCGTCGCCACCCCCAACGAGCAAGTCACCGTCGTCTTCGACCACTTCAAAGTGCGCGCTGATGGCTGGAACGCCACCGCCGGCATCTACGGGTAACTGTTCTGCCTGATTATTTACTTTCTCTTTCTGGCTAGCAAGCGGGGAAATGCAAATGTCACTGAATTTTCACAAAAAAAAAATTACAAATATAGGCTACGCTCAGGTGCGCTCTGGGCAAAGAGGTTGAATGTTGTCGCTGGCTCTGGGCGTCAAACTGATGATCTCAAGATCCGAGGTTCGAATCCGACCGACGAGCACCAATGAGTTTTTCTGATGGAAAAATGTACTTGCATAATATTACCTGCTGCTTCACCCTTTACATCGGTTTAAAATTGTAGGCGCCTTCCCTTGCCCCTTGCTAGGTGGTAAGCTCTAATTGTAGCCCACTATAGGTTTGTACACCGTACTAGACGACAGATGGCCGCATAACAGCCGGCAATCCATAAAGTTTTCTCCGGTATGGCATATTCTCGGAGGTAATATTGGCTGATCGGCGCATATGCTCTGGCCCCTCTGACTCAGCCACACATTCTGCATGGTATAAAAAAAATTATCACGGCATTACGGACGGTGTGTTGAAATAGCTGACGATGAATTGATGACGCCGAAAAGTCGTAAGGGAGTAGTTTTTTATGGAAAGCGGGACATGTAGCATCGTCCCTTACTGGACGTGCTAACGATGAGCATTCCGGCCTGACAGGAGCCTTTTCATACCACTTTTTTGGAAGGATATAGTTGAGCAGAGAAAGCATTCCACATTTTCCCACGTTCCTAATGTATAAATAGAGTTGTGCGTTCGTCAGCAATGACTATGATTGATGGGTGTAATGTGGTGCAGAGGAGTGACGTGCACGGAGGACTGGGTGGAGGCGTGGTGGGTGGGGCGCGAGGGCACGCGCGTGGCGCTGGGCCGGTGGTGCGGACGCGCCACGCCGGGCCCGCTGCAGTCCCCGCGCGGCGCGCAGGGCCTGCACATCCTGCTCCACACCGACGACGAGGCCGTCGCCTCCGGCTTCAAGGCCAGATACGTATTTGAGGTGCGCATGTTTCTTTACCACCTTTACCGCCATCCGTCGTGAACTCTAATCAACTCACCACATAGTTAATTATAGTTTCTTTACCACCTTTATCGCCATCCGTCATTAACGCTAATCAACTCACCAAATAGGTCATTATAGTTTCTATACCACATTTACCGCCATCCGTCATTAACGCTAATCAACTCACCACATAGTTCATTATTGTTTCTTTACCACCTTTACCGCCATCCGTCATTAACGCTAATCAACTCACCAAATAGGTCATTATAGTTTCTATACCACATTTACCGCCATTCACCACATAGTTCATTATTGTTTCTTTACCACCTTTACCGCCACCCGTCATTAACGCTAATCAACTCACCACATAGTTCATTATAGTTTCTTTGCCACCTTTACCGCTATCCGTCATTAACGCTAATCAACTCACCACATAGTTCATTATAGTTTCTTTGCCACCTTTACCGCCACCCGTCATTAACGCTAATCAACTCACCACATAGTTCATTATAGTTTCTTTTCCACCTTTACCGCTACCCGTCATTAACGCTAATCAACTCACCACATAGTTCATTATAGTTTCTTTGCCACCTTTACCGCTATCCGTCATTAACGCTAATCAACTCACCACATAGTTCATTATAGTTTCTTTGCCACCTTTACTGCCACCCGTCATTAACGCTAATCAACTCACCACATAGTTCATTATAGTTTCTTTGCCACCTTTACCGCTATCCGTCAATAACGCTAATCAACTCACCACATAGTTCATTATTGTTTCTTTACCACCTTTACCGCCACCCGTCATTAACGCTAATCAACTCACCACATAGTTCATTATAGTTTCTTTGCCACCTTTACCGCTATCCGTCATTAACGCTAATCAACTCACCACATAGTTCATTATTGTTTCTTTACCACCTTTACCGCCATCCGTCATTAACAACTCTAATCAACTCATCACATAGTTCATTATAGTTTCTTCATCAGCTTTACCGCCATCCCTCATTAACGCTAATCAACTCACCACATAGTTCATTATAGTTTCTTTGCCACCTTTACCGCCATCCGTCATTAACGCTAATCAACTCACCACATAGTTAATTATAATTTCGTTATCACCTTTACCGCCATCCCTCATTAACGCTAATTAACTCACCACATAGTTCATTAGAGCTTTTTTATGAAACCTGACATATCGGCTACATCATCTGCTACTACTACAAACGTGCGTGATGTCAGCCATACATAACATCTTGGTGAGCTAGGTGCTATGACAGTGCCAGCTATAATGAACTGGACATAACAGAACTATGCCATAGCCATTTCGACCGACCTTTCATTCAGTATTCAGTAAATTTTACTCTTATTAAAAATTTAATTTATGAGTAGTTATCAATATCATTTATTGCTTCAGTCAACTTAAAAATGTTACAGTTAAATGTTACTAAAGCAGTTTCACACAGGCAATCTCAGGTAGGAGAGCCATCAGAATACGAGTATCATAATATATCCCTTGGGCATATACTGTACATACCTGTGTAGGTATTTGAAAAAAAATCTAATTACCTTTAAAATCGTATAATTTTTAATTTTAAAGTAGGTTTTAAGAGAAGAGGATGCCTAGGTTAGTAGATAACTGTGGTAGTTGTTCATAGCCTGCGCCTTGTGAACCGCAGACGGCGAAGTCCATATTCGGCGACTGCGGTGGCAACATATCTGGCACGGAGTATGGCGCGATCACTTCGCCGCACTACCCCGCCGGCTACTTCGGGCCGGCGCGCGGGCTCGCGTCCAAGACCTGCAACTGGTACGTGACCGTGCGGCCCGGCCACCGCGTCCTCGTCAACTTCGACCAGTTCGCCGTCGAGGGACATCTCACCGGTGAGATTTTTCGCCATTTTTTTATTGGTCATACGAACAGGTGCTTGGATTTCAAGTGTAACAATTTTGTGGAGTAATCGAAGACCTCGACAGTAGGTCAGCCATAACATTTTAAATACCTGTAGCATGTAACAACTAGAATAAGTTTGTTTATGCATGAACAAGACAAAGGAGTCGATGTGGGTTGATTTCAGTTTCAGTTCAATTCAGAATTAATAAGTCTAGTAAATCTTTTCCTCCGGTCCACAAATATAAACAAATAGGTAATTGTCGTGAAATGAACCGGTTTGAATAAGTACTTCTTCTCGTTTTATTAAGTTGTTCGTATTTTTGATTGGTTTTTAGTGGTTCCTCAACCACGAATCTATACGTATTTATAGAACCTTGTTCGCTCTCCACTCCAACATGACCATGAGCTTTGATGAGCTTTGAATTAACATAATCTCGCCTCGCACGTAGGCATATATAAAAAGCATTATGTTACAGAAAAAGAATGTTGTCACGCGCACACGTTCATTACCCGTTTAGGTTTTCTGTATTCTGTCTGAGAGATCGCTGAGCTAACTAGTGTGACATGGTTCTAATTCTGCCTAATGGTGAACGACTGCGATGTTGCAGAGAGGGGATGCCCGGCGGCGGTACTGCGGCTGTGGTACGAGAGCCCCGGGCCTCCGTTGGAGCTGTGCGGGGAGAAAGCGCCCACCGACCGCTGGCAGTATCTCTCCAGCTCAAACTCCATCCGTCTCACGTCAGTACCGCACACTATCCTGCATTACGTACCTATACTGTTGGTGAATAAGTACAATGAATATCTATGTGGTGTGTATGCGTGCAGGTTCATCATAGCGGACAAGGCGGTGGGCGCGGCGGGGTGGCGCGCGGTGTGGAGCGAGGTGACGGCGGCCGGCGCGGACGGCGAGTGCGGCGGCTCGCGGCGACTCTGCGCCGGCGCCGGCGCGTGTCTTTCCGCCGCCACCGCGTGCAGCGGTCTGCCGCACTGCGCGGCCGCCGACGCCGCCCCAACCCCGCACTGTTAGTACGCCATTCATTCATCTCCTGAACCGTGCGCGTTGTATACACCTTCGCAGTGGTGGCGCCATATCAGAAGTCACCCAAATTGTCCTAAATTGTCCCACCAGCACCGACTGCGAGTTTGATATGACGATGTTTTTATATCACACGTGAAGACGATTTGTGGCCCGTAATACGGAACCACCATTAGAATCTCGTTGCACAAGCTTAACGATGACATTTTTTTGTGCGACAGGGTTCTAATAGGTTCAACTTTTTTTTATTACTCCTCTTCCGCAGCAGTCGCAAACACTGATATGCGTTTGCGACTGTTAGAAAAAGAGGTGAAAAGTTATGCAACCTCACGAAGTTCAAGAAACAGCTAACAATTAAATTATTGCGTTAAATATCTACAAATAAAATGTTTCGTAGTGCGTGTACAGATCTACCAAGTTATCTGTGAAGTGGTCAGATCAGGGACTACAGGTCTGTCTCTCTCTCTCTCATGTGTCAAAGCGTGTTCAATTCGCGTTCTCAGTCTCTCTGGCAACCATGCAAAGATGGCAGCGCACCACTCAGTTCACAGGTAACTTGGTCGGTCTGTAGTTATGCACAAATTGTTGTTTAATTTTATTTCTAGGTAGGTATGAAATGTACACCGCCACATAGTGCACTATGGCAAACATACCTTTAATTGAAATTTAATGACTAATCTAAAATTTAATTTAAATTCTAAAACTAAATTATCTACTTTAAAACTTTTCTTAAATCAATTCAAAACTATGAATGTTAAAGTAGATTTAAAAACAATATTTGTGGTAGATGTTATTACTTATTATGTACAACCACTTAGGTACTTGCAACTTATTCTATTGCTAACTGTAAACACAGTTATTTGTCTACTTCTCTTCTGTGTAAACGATTGCTACTTCAAATTTTTTTCTGAAACCATGATTCAATGCAATCTTTATCTCAGTGAAGTGGTTTCGGTAGATGTTCGTGTAGAGTGTAGGCTATGTTCAATGGATTGTGCAGAGTATATTATCGTGTTAATTATTCCATTTATATAAATATATTTTAATTGTTGCATAAAATAGCTTTTTATTTAAGTTCCCCAGATATATTGCAACAATTCACTTCCCTCATCACCGTCCTTATATTCAACATTTTAAATTTATCAAAATCCAAAAACATAGCCTGTCATAAAGATTACTCACGCAGTATTGATGATTCTTAAAGTGTTCATCAAACTTCATAAGATACCTACATCTAATGAGATAAAGCCTGCATTGTAGTCATCACACTACGGGTTCGGGGAAACATTGTGCCGGGACACAGCCAAGATGACTACATATACTCCGATACATTGACACTCGAGCCGATTTCTGTGTATTTATAGTGCACTACACACACATCGACACACATACTCTTGAAAGATGGCCCCGGTAGCTAATTCGAGCGCACTGCACCACGCAACGAGCACCAATGTCTTTACACTTCGAGCAACTCAACCTAGGTTATGAATATGCAGCGCTTATGAATGTGTCTTAATGAAGCATTAGAAGGTGCACATTGAGACAGAGTGAAGGAAAGAGACGGGGGAGGGAGGTGCGGCGCGTATGAGTGTTCGGGCACGATGTTCGGGGGCGCCGGAGATGCGACGGGAGCATGAAGTGGTGGTGTGCGCAGGCGCGGCGGCGGTCGCGGGCACGGGCGCACCGGTCTCCCCTCTCGCCTGCGCGCTCGCTCTCTCGCTTGTCCTTACTCTCCCACACTGACCGGCCACTCCGGCTCACACGCACACGTGAGTTACCACCGAGCTTGCCAACTCTCCGCTATTCCACAGACTGGAGACCTCACGGCGGATATTCTTCAGTTTGGCTAAATACCGAACGGTTGGCAACCATAGACGAGCTTTGTGTCCCATCGACGGACTCCCGCTGCGCTGCATCCGTCGGCCATCGCCATCGCTTCCCCGACAATCATACCTTCTCAGCTTGCTTCATACCATGTCATTTTTGTTTACAAGATGGCCGCCATTCTATTTTCAAAGTCAGATAATTTAATTGCATTAGTACACCAAAATACAAAAAAATTAAAGTGACATTATTATTATACATTTTGGGATTTATATTTTCAATTATCTTATACAAACATTCTGGAATAAAGATTTTTAAGAATTTATCAAAAACAAACAGACACACCCTGGTCACAGCAAACTGTGTAAGAAAACAGAAGTAAGAAAACATTTTATTCTGTTTTAATAATGCGACACCTTCACCTGGCTTCTAGTGTAGTACTTATTTTTAAATTTTCAGTTTTGCACAACTTTATTTCTAACTACTAACTATCTAACTACTCATTCACATCTTTTGCAACAGTGCTTAATACTTCACGTGCTTAGTTGTTGTGGCATGTCTAATATAAATAAATCCAATACATAAAATAAAAACAATAAATAACAAGAAAATGTTAAATATTACTTCTAGTACTTAAGACAGTATAAGTGCACCGGTCGGTTTTGTTGCTTAGAAGCTATCAGGCAACACACAAAAGAGAAGTGTACCTGCGAATGAAAAGAGACATAATAAATGTTCTGCATTGCTAACTCAAGCTAAATTTTCCTGTTATTTTCTAAATATTTCAAAATGAAACTAGATGATTTTATGAATAAATTCTAAGGAACAAGATCAATGCTATTGAATATAAGAGTTTCAATTGGAAATAGTTGTGGAAATGGATCGGATGGAATGATGTTACGAAGCGTGGTTGTGGTGCAGGCGTACGCGCGGGCGCCGCAGAAGGAGAGGGAGGTGAGGTGAGTTGGTGGTGGAGCGCGGGGGGCGCGTGCGGCGCGGCGGCGTGCGCGTGCGCCGGCGCCGTGTGGTGCTCGGTGCGCCGGCGCGCGCGCTCGCGGCGCCCGCGCCGCCCGCCGCCCCCGCCGCGGCCGCCGCCGCGCGCGCGCCCGCGCCTCCCCGCCGCCGACCCGTGCGCCGTGCGCCTCGCCTCCGCCGCCACCGCCGCCCCCTCCGCACACCCGCCGCACACCGTATGACGACGGCGCTCGGCCGCCGCCGCAACCGACACATGTAGGCAGAGCGCAGCCCGCCCCTCCCTGCGCCGCACCACACTACACCGCACCCCAAATATAGATCCATTCGAAATTTATCCTGACTTTCATTTCGTAAACCAAATTCCTACAGAACATTTTACAAAATATGATTCAATTTGACCAAAACTTAAAGTAACATGGCCAATGTATTGGTTTAGAGGAAAACACTGTGCCCAGCTGGTCTACCAGCGTTTACAGATTTCAACCAATGACCGAGCCGGTGCATTACCAAACACTTTCTGATTGGATGAGATTGATTATTTCTCATACTCATATGGGCAAGTTTGTAGCGCCGGTACAGATAGATTAGCAGGGTTTAAGAGGTTTTTTTTTTTCATTTAGATTGGCTTATCAACCGATTAAGAAAAGCAATTTCTGAACAATAAGTAGTTAAAACTTGGTCTTCTACCTTTAGCAATTATGATGTTTAATCATCTTATGCCACTGATTGAAAATTAATGTGATTTCATTTACTGTATTAATTATAGATAGAGAAAAATCAAAGACATCAATGTAATTTAAAACGATGTTTAATACGTTCAATACTTTAGTAATCACTTGACATGATAATAAACTTGAAATCTACATAATTAAATCATTGCTTATAGTATTATATGCTTATATATAGTCCATGTTCATAATATACTGAGGTAAGCCACTGGGTCTAAATAACTAAAATACCATAAATAAAAAAAAGAGACATTGACGGCGAGTGTGTGAGGACAGATATTTAGAAATGCAAAGAGAAGTGCTTGCGGGCGAAGTGTGCGAGTCTAGAAGGCGAGTCCGGCCTCGGAGTAGGTGCTGAAGATCTTCTCGATGGAGTTGACGTAGGCGGCGGTGCGCAGGTCCAGCCCCAGGTTGTACTTCATGGCCGTCTTCATGATGGCCTGCACACACACGCACACTAACTAACTACGCACTGCTTACTTAAGGTATGTTGACACGATGCGAGGAGCGTGCCGCCTTCTCGAACGTGAAAACTCGCTATCGTGAAGCGTTCGTCGAGAGTTCGCGAGAACTGTCCACACGGTTCGTAAAAAATGCGTTCGAGAAGCATTTCTCGTGCGCGAACTCTCATCGTGTCAACCAGGCATTACGGCTACTTTTTTTTAAGTAATCCGGTATGGGTGGCTGAGTCGGAAGGGTCAAAGCGGATGCTCCGACCAGCCAATATCACCTCCGAGAAGGTAGGTGCCATACCGGAGACTTCCCTGGATTGCTGGCTATACTGGACTAGAGGAGAACACAACCGAGGCTGCTATGCGGCCATCTTACATCCAGTACGGTGGTACCAACCCAGTCGGCTACAATTTGAACCTACCACCTAGTAAGGTGCAAGGGAAGGGACCTAAAGTTTTACACCGGTTCCGAACGGTGAAGCAGCATGTGTAGGTATGCACGTAAATTTTTTCGTCAGAAAAAACTCATTGATACACGCCGACCGGATTCGAACCGCGGACCTCTCGCATGAGAAGCCGATGCCCAAAACACTCGGCCACCCGCCGCTTAGCTACTGCCCTGGTGCATACAACGGGCTCTACAGAACAAGTTAGAAACTTGAGCCAATGTCGCCCATACACCCTGGATCTGGCCGCGTCGTCGGTGAGCATATATTTTATGTGCCAACTCACTAAGTTCATGTAACTTCACCAGTGCTCGTGATACTTATAATAGAATAATAAACCATATAAGGTTGTGAATAAAGCACACATTAGCATACAATTTGTTTCTCCATAATATTATCCATTAAATCTATATTACATTATTATGACAGCTGTTTCTTCAAACTATTGTTGTCTTAAAGTCGATGGCAACAGCCGTTTGTGCCGTGTAGCTCAAGGCTTTGATAACATATACGCAACACTTTGTTAGTAGACTGGCAAAGTTATACTGGTGTCCCAGTTCGACTGGATTTGCTTATCGCCATGTTATTCCTAGTTGAATAAGCTTAAAAAACTGAGTAAATAATGTTTTTCTAGGACTCATATTTTTCTAGTTAATTATCATAAAAGGTCAGTTTCCGATGTTGGACATGGTTTGGTGACCTCTTCCTAACGCATAAAACCTCTATTATCTTGAAAAACATGAGTAAAAAATGCTTCTGATATGTTTTTAAGCTTCTTAAATGAGAAATCTTATGGTGGTAAGCATATCCGGTCGAACTGGGATATCCTGTATATGTACTGTACCCTGGAAGAGATAAGAACACTCGCTTGCTCCTGCAGTCAACAGAAACTACTGATAGATTGGTGCATTCATGGCAATGAAGGGTAAATGATCTGGGAACAGGGGGCAATGGTATGAATGAGTAGCTCACCCTAGCAGATCTTTCCATGGTGTAGTCGAGGCCGGAGTGGACGATGTCCTTCTCGGAGGCGCCGGAGATCCTCTTCTGGAAGGACTCGGAGGGTGTGACCGGGATGCGGCCGCCCACGCGCCCGAACCGTCTCTCCAGAGATTCCTGAACCGATTCTGTAACACAAGAGTGACATTTTATTTTTTATGATAGGTAAAAGATCATAGTTGTAGAATTAGGTCAAGTGAGACATAGGATATAATATAACCTATTCATTGCACACACTGGCGGCTGGTCCTAAAGTGCGCTCGTGCGCCGCACTACCATACCACGAGAAGTTTTCACTTCACTCAAAATAAATAATATCTTAAAACATACCTACATTAAAACCAATGATATTATAAGTTAAAAAGAGGTAGATAGGTTATCTGAGCTCCCAAGCGGTACATTAAAAGCAAGACTATAGTCCTGTTTGAAGTTAGTCGCGCACCAACTACGCACGCATTCAGACCGCTAACCACGAGCCGATAACACATCGAAAATGCCGTCGTGTGTAATGATAATGAATGAGATTATGCGCTAATTCTTCGAGGATCGCTACTAAAAGTCAAGGAATCATTTGTAAGTATTAACTTCAAGAGGGGCGTGAATGGGCACCTGTCAGGCCGGCATGGCATTCGCAACCCCCGCATACGACCGAATGTCCATGGGCGTCGTTAGACACCTTATGGGTGGCTCGGCGCCATATGTCGCGCTTTCAATAAAAAAAAAACCTATTTCCACCATTATATTTATTATTTTTCACAAATTCAAACATTACTTCTATAAAATATTGCGCATTAGAAAATATACTCCCTCTCTCTCCCTCCCGCACTGTGCCCCCCATGCCCGATCTCATTCCGACTACGCGGACTGTGCAGAAAATATCGAGTGCGACAGAGAATATCCCATCCACGAGTGCGATAGAAAGAAAATATTAATGATCATAGAATACAAAATCAGTTACCAACCGCCACATAACTTGGATTACCTCTCTTTCTCTCCTGCGCTGCGCCCGCATGCGCGATCCCATTCCCACTACGCGGACTGTGATATGTAGGGCGACGCAAAGCAACATACATGTAGTGATGGGTCAATTTGATTGTTTAAAACGTAGAAATTAAATTGCAATCGTAGAAACCCATACAGTTCATTCTTCCGGCAGTCGGACAATGATGAATGTCACTCCGGTTGAAAATAAATAATTTGCGAATGCAAACACCGAAAAACAATTGAATGAATCGGAATCGCCGCGACTGTTCGAATGCATTCGAAGTGGAGAAAAATTCTAATAATTGGAATAAGACTATTCGAGTCGGCGCATCACTTTCTAGTATTCATCCTCTTGTCTTTTGAAGGACGTGCCGTGTGTGAGCACTAAATGTCATATAGATAACCTATCTTTCCTAAAATATCATTGATTAAAACCATAAAGATCGTACCAAATAAATACGAATGTGAATTCGACCTTATTTTATAGATCACAAGGCACTTTTTTGCGAGTAAACGCGCGCCCCGTGCGGAATCGAAAACGCACGCGGGTCTCCCATACTGAATGTATGGGGATCGGCAAAACACCGCTGGCGCGTGAGACAAAAGATACTTAATAGAAACAGAATGGGCCGAAATGGAGTTCTGCGTACGGCACACGAGCGCCAAACAAGGACGCTATATCGTGAATAGCCGCGCGTGCGACATGTCGTGAGCGATTCGTTTTGTACGAGTCTGTCTACCTAGAGTCAGCGCGCGGCGCGCTGTCATGTGATGTGACATACCCGTTAGCGCGCGAATATTTAAAATGGGATACGGTTAGGTTTGTGCTTTCTGTCACGTGATACTGTGAATTAAGTGGTGCCGATATTTGCCTAAGCGTTGGTTAAAGGTAAGGCTTTACAATCAGGTTATCCCGGGCTCAATCCCTACTTTTCAAATGCTTTTATTTGTATATATTTTTTTGAAGTATTTTTGGGACATTAGTACTACTGTTTTCTTTTTGAATGCTACAGAAGTGTTGTGGTCTATGGGTGTGTTCATAAAGGTACTAAAAATGAGTTAAAAAACTTTTTTTTCTTGTTTTTCGCAACTCATTGAGTGTCTTGAGAATATTCATACTAGGTACGTACATAATAAAACGCAGGCGTTTAAAAAAAATCGGAAGTCCCTATCTTAAAATAACATGAAGGGAATGTGTTGGGAAATTTGGTATTTAAGCAGGTGGGTACTTAGCGCACTACCGGTCACTGAAGTCACCAGCCGCCACTGATTGCACATTAATAATAGAAATGCACAAGATAACTTTCAAATAGATCATTCAGGAAAAACAGCATTATAAACCTGTTTTCATTTCGCTACAAGGCTGTCAAGATGGCCGCGGAGTGCACGCGCCTCTCCCCACCAACAACATGCAACTACTGCGACGAACTTGCACTAAGTTCAGAGCATTGGACATCGGTGGCGGCTGGGCAGCCGTCAAATGTTTTTGAGAAGTGAGACTCACCTAGGATATTACAGGAATAAGATTATTTACACAATCTAGAAGTAAGGTTAGAAGAATAGAGTAGGTTAAAATGATATAAAACATACCCAGCAGATGGTAGTTGGACTCGCGCTCGTACTTGAATGTGAGACGGCCGTAAGAGACGTGGTTGAGGTTCTTGAGCCACTCGAAGAAGGAGACGGTGACACCACCGGCGTTGATGTACAGGTCCGGGATCACCAGGATGTTGCGCTCGATGAGGATCGTGTCGGCCGCGGGTGTTGTCGGCCCGTTGGCAGCCTCCGCTATGATCTGATCACACAATCCAAATAAATTGTGAGCATTGGCGAAGGGACTTTTACATTTTTTTTTCATATTTTCGGTCTAGTTCAGCACAGCCAATGGGAAGCACGGATTCTAGTTAGTGCAAGAATATAGTGTAATGTATTGACATCAATTGGTTATCAGTTGTAACCAATAATGTTAGGGTGCATAAATACACTTAAATACCTCTCACGAACACGCTACTGTTGCTCGCACTTATTGTATTTCTATTCAACGTTATTTTGGAATGGCCAGAACTGATAACGATATTATTCTATTAATATCTATGACACTTTCATTTTCAATGTACATAATCTGATAGGATTCTAGGAGATATTGAAAGATAAATATTGGTCCATCTTATCATAATATGTTGGAAATATACAGTCGCTGCAATATAAACTATTTGGACAAAGTGACTCTTTTGTTTTGAAATACACATTATTGTTTTAGTCACATACTGGCAACATTCTATCGATGGCCATGCCTGTTCATCCCAACAGAAAAACTCTAATATAGTGTCAATTCAAGTATGCCGACAGTTCCTAATAATACTACACCATCGAGGATTACACAGTTGCATGCCAGTCGCAACTGTGAATATAATATGGAAAATCTCACGTAACTGTATGGGCACAGTTTCTTGAAATATTCCATAGAATGGATATTATTAAAGCATTCATAACATATTTCTATAGAATGGGTTCTCTCATGTCAAATGCGCTACTAGTAAAAATATGAACCTTAGCCTGGATCCTATGGGCGTTCTCCTTGTGGATAACCTGTTCAATGGCGGCGGGAACGAGAATGTCACACTTCTCAAACAGCATGTTCTCGCCCTCGTAGGCCTTGGCGCCGGGGAAGCCCACCACCGTTCCGTTCTCGATCCTCCAGTCCTCCAGAGCCTGCAAGCAATATCATAATCATACGTCTCAGTTGTCAACACTCAAGCAATACAAAACAACATATGTCTTAATGTTTCTTACCAATATAATATGGATACAGAATATAATTCAATACCCAGTATTATCGGCGCGCGAGCTCATGCGCTGTGCGGCTAGAAGTAAGGAGGGGAGGGGGAGGTGCGCTTCCCACCCGCATCCTACCGCGCGGGGGTTAGTCGGAGTGTCGGCCGCATTCCTTACGCGTCGCATGAGCTCGCGCGCGTACAATAGTTGTGCAATGACAGTAAGGAGAATTGGATCTGGCACAGCCATTACCCTGCACAAACAAATCCAGCAAGGAGTAAGGAATGTGAGACGCGCACTTTAAGCCAGGCCCAATGTTGACAGTGTCATCACGATACAAGCAAAACCCTATTAGTGCAAATATTAAGTAATGCATGTCTGTTTATTACTCTTAAACATCATCAAGGGCATCTCTGGATCTGAAAGTATGTTATTTCTCCAACGGAACAACTTTGCAACAACTCAAGAGTGAAGCAAAAGCTAGCATTATATAATAGTACCCATAACCAAACACAACTGCGGGCGGAGTCAGGACTGTAGCACATGGAGTGATGTCACTGGCTACCCTATTGGGAAATAGGTGTGACATTATTACTGTTATGCTAGCACCACACATGGCTGTATGCACACAAATTATTTTTTTTTGTCTTTCTTCGTGTTCTATCTGCAAGCAGCCACCATAGTGGCCTTTATCAGATGTCTGGTATGTTTTATGTCTGACACAAATATTTGGCAAAAATTTCCGTTTCGTCTCCCTTTAATGGCTTGTTTAGAGCGAGATAAAACTAATATGTTTGCAAAAATCACGAATACGCTAAACCAAGTGAAGTGCCACCATAATACCTAAGTTGCCGTATTTTAAAAAAGCTTGTACCCCTTTACCGACTAATATGACGGGGTTTGGCGCACCTTGGGGTCGATACCCTCCGAGTTATAGATGGAGCCGTCGTGCTCGATGATGCCGATGCAGGTGGCGCCGGCGCGCACCAGGTAGCGGCAAGTGTGCAGCCCCACGTTGCCGAAGCCCTGCACGATGAACGTCTTGCCGCCCCAGCCGGGTGTGGTGCCTGCCCATACCGTCACCGCACTTATGTACATACCACATCATGATCGATTGCTTGATGAAACGGACATGGTTGAATACCCCCCGCTACATCTGTGATATCAGCCCATTACGCTTCTCCCGAGAATTAGTCGTTCCCAATAAGGACTAAGTAGGAATAAAGATGCATCCATTAACATATAAAGGACTGTTTACGGTCCAAGTGTTAATCCAATAAGCCCCTTAAGAAGGACAAAAATAAAAAATGTGTCCATCCATATGACCATAGGGTGTGCCGAGGGGGGTTTTGGAGGTTCCACCACTTTCGCATATAATATTGTAAATAAATTGTTAGAAAATTCCGTGAAATTAATATTTGTGAAGCCGACTGATGTGGGGAAGCATTTCCAATCACACATGACCGAGGACCAAAACTATGGATTAACCGCTAAAACAGTAGTCATAGAGATAGCAACTATTGTATTCATCTTCTATTCCATTTGTCACGAATGTCAAGGATCGAGAATTTCGGTAAGTCGGTTTAAAAAAAAAAGACCACATCTCGGTTGCTCATTGGTAAACTAGGAAAATGTTTTAGTACCCCATTCCATCATCTTGATACTCGGCCCAACAATTTGAACAACTGTTTGGCACCTCATTTGATAGCTCTCAATTCATTATTGTAAATTTTTACTGCCAATTCAGCTAAAAATCCCCAGATTTTGTGATAAGACTACGCTTAATATAAAAATCCAGCTTTTAGAAAAACTCTGCAACATGTACATAGGCAAAATAAATGGAATCTACACATCTAATAAAAAAGTAGAAATTTGAATGTACAGATAGCCTACTTGTATGTATGTATATCTATTTTTACACTGTAGGCGAGATAGTGCTCTGAGAAACTGATATCACTTGAGGCTCATAAAACGGTATTTGACATATTTTGTCAGTTCGTGAGATACATGCACAAATTACATTCTCACTTTTAAATTCTATTAAATATAGTAGGTTGAATAAAATGTACTTGCAATTTCTGATATAATATTTTTTTATCTATGATCCGAGCACTACTTCAAATTACATCACATTTATTGTTATTAATCAAACCGTGAAGTAGATTAAAAGCGAAAGTTCAACACAGCTATGTGATCTCAGATGTGTGGTGAAACGTCCACGCTATCTGTACATGCCCTCTGCTGATATTCACAATCCACACCAACAGTTTACTACGATAGCAGAGCCGTTGGCGTGCGGCACGATAATGTAAATTAACCTTTACAAAACACCTTCACAGATAAATAGGTCTGGTAAATATTATCAGTACGTAACCTTGTGGCTGTCCACAGGGGACCTGTTAATTGATAACAATAACTAAGCAATGCACACGGTGAAACGAAAGGAGTACACTTCAACCTCGTATCAGATTGAGTTGAGGAGTTGTTCTAACAAGAGGCTAAAGCAAGTTATGTATATAATGCGTTACTACGCCTGCATCCTCGGTCACAAGCTCACCCGCCTTAACTTTCATTGTAATGGGCCTCGTGTTCACATTAGACATGCTGTTGGTACAATTACATGATGAATGAAAATTCCACCATTATTAGCAGATCGTAAAGTGTGTAAGTAGAGATTTGTTGTCTCCGCCCAATAAATTGGGAAACAGAATTGACTTTACGTATGTACAATGTACAAGATTGGCTATGCTACGAGTAGTACATCGAAAAACTTGAGTTGAGAGAGAGAATATTTGAGTTTATATGGCCTGGAAGCCAAGTGGTCTAAGCATTATTTAATAAGTGGGAACTCCAAGTGATGAAACAACACAAAATACACATATAATTATACAAATGTTTGTTTTTTCTGGCCGGTTCAGCATAATCGGCACTAGTCTACGACACGGTCTAGTTCACCAGGGTATAGTAGATGATAGAGCCAACTATGTCAGGTTCCATAAAAAGGTGGTACTGAAACGATTTTGTACAGTCTTCAAGGATCAAGTATTACGGAAAATCACTATTAATTAACCTATACAGTGTGATAAGATTAGTATGGGAAGGATAATGAAGGTCACTGTTAAAGATGCCACAGTTTTGAAGCTTACCGATTATGCTCATGTAGTTGGCTTCGTTGATGAAGTTCTCGAGGCCGTGGAAGACGCCTCTGCCCGTGGCCGACACTCTACCGTGGATGCCTCCCTGCAATTCAAGAACATGTCAATACTTCTAGCTTATTCTTAGCTTATCAAGCATACCAATTTCGATCTAAACTCAGCGTGCACACTTGAAAGATCTTAGAAAAATGTGAAAAATTGTGTAGATTTAGAATAAATTGAACGATAATGATGGTTAACGTGGGACTATTACCTTTTTTTAACTAACACGAGCAACACATGCACAAGCAACAATTATTAACTGAAAACGGCAATGGCCGGTGTGCCTTGTTTTGTGACAGATAAAGCCATAATAGGTAATGTAAAATCTACAACACGATCAAGTTCGAGAGAATGTTATAAATAACTGGAAGGCCAAAGTTACATTAGTTTAATCAATGCCTTTGGCAAGTTTGGCAAAACAATTTGGTAACATGAAAAAACAATGTTCTGTAACTTACAAGTAACAGGCGACTGACAATGAAACCATAAAGGGGCCCATACATGGGGCGATATCTCGTTTCGATCGATCGTCAAGAAAATCGTACGATCCATCGTTCGATTTCGTCCGCTCACACACGAACGATGTGATCGAACGATTCTCAGTGTCTGTCCGGACACAGAGCTCATAGCATGCACGCAGGTGCGCGATGGAGTCGCAACTAGGTACTTTGTTTAAGCGCATTGGCGCTCATTTTCTATAAAAAAAGAATAACAAGAAAGAAAAGGAAGAGGAGAGAATGGACTAAGAGATGGCTTCTGAAAAGAGATCAATATTCTCATATCAATCTTCTCGACGAATTACGATTTCATCCTAAAGATTGGCACAACTATCTTAGGATTTCAGAGGAAACCTACTTTATTTTCCACAAAACCTCATGTTCGCGGAGTAACTCGATAAATTCCAACAGGAAATCCTTGCTCCACGACATCGCGAAAAATAAACAGGTAGCGTAGTACGTGTCACTCGTGCGAAAGCTGGAGGCAGACTGACGATGATCGTCCGATCACGCCACACACGTGCGATAGATCGAACGATATTCAGATCGCATACGATATTTTCAGGGTAGCCTGTTGATCGTTCGACTACAAAATTGGATGCGATATTACTACACACGTACAATCCATCGTTCGATTTTAACATCGAAAGACGGATCGTTACGATAATCGCCCCATGTATGGGGCCCTTAACACCTCATCTCGCGACACCACACTCAGTGACGTGACATGCCAGCAGATTTGCTGCCCAGCCCTTTAATACTGTTAATGTTGATGGTGTGGCATACCTGGTTGATGGGCTTGCCGGTGACGCAGGCGTGTGCATTGATGTCCTGATAGCCAACGGTCTTGGCATACGTGTCAGCGATCCACGACATCTCCCTCTCGCCCGTGCCCATGTCCGGGGCCGGCACGTCCACGCCGGGCCCTGCGCACGCCATGCTCACACTTTATGGTGATGCGTTAATGAATTATTTGAACGGA
Organism: Nematopogon swammerdamellus; assembly: GCA_946902875.1. Lineage (NCBI taxonomy): Eukaryota > Metazoa > Arthropoda > Insecta > Lepidoptera > Adelidae > Nematopogon > Nematopogon swammerdamellus. The sequence continues at coordinate 12,409,339 of OX336344.1, forward strand.
CTGATGAACCCGGGAGCGAGGAGAATTGGAAGAATCACAGATATTGTGGGATCAGGTGCAGTAGTTACCACTGATTCAAAAAGACACATTATAATAAGTTTTCAATAACAAAGGAGCTAAATAAATTGAGAGAATAAACTAGGTACAGGACCTGGCAGTAAATAATGATCATATTAGCTTTAGAAAGATACAATTCAGTTGTAGAGTGTCGTCTCTGTTGCAGAGACGTGCGAGTTCGTGCGACAGTGACGACACTCTACAACCGGATTGTCTCTTTCTAATGCTCGATGTTTTCTTTTTATGGATACGCGAGACACTTGGCCCCATCAGCGTGGATTGTTGAAGCATTCGGATTAGAACGGGGGCGGCGAATACCGTGCCGGCGTGACAGATGCCTTTTTACGCTTCTCTTGAAAGATCCTAAGTCATACACTGAAGGAAACACATAGGTAGGAAGTGCATTCCAGAGTTTCGCAGTGCGAAAGATAAAAGAAATACTGAAGCGCTTAGTTCACACTTTAGGCAGCTTTACAGTATAGGGATGCATTCACTGTCTGCTACGCGTGGTCCTATGGTGAAATGGTGAGGTCGTAATCGTTTCGAACAGCTCCTCAGAGCATTCGCCGTTGAACAGTCGATAGAACACACTTAGTGAACCTATGTCTCTACGGAGCCGCAAAGGTTCAACTTTGCAGGACACTTCAAAGTTGTTAACTAACTCTAACAAGCCAAGTCGATACTGAGCAGCCCCACCCCACAGATTCGAGCAATACTCCACGCGTGACCTCACCTGCGACTTTCAGGCGTAAAGTATCTCCGTGCCTTATTCAGGATGCCCAGATGTTTAGAGGCGAGCTTAGCTTTGTCTTTATTACTTACCGCAGGGTACTGTAGGAAGCTTCTCTCATAACACAATTGTAGATGGCGAAAGCATGAAAAATCACAACTACAGGTCTACGCAAAAGTATCTATCCAATATTTGACCCTGAAATAACCTCGGAGACATTGTCATGGCAACACTTAAAGATAGTGGTACAGTGGCCACACGAGTAGATATCCAGTGGCGTCACGCACAGTTCTAGTTATTTGGCACTTATCTGATAATTGGCTGCGCAGGGGAGGGGCTTTCTTATTGAGCCCGTTTATCTGCCTTTATTATGAATTTGCAAAATTTAATAAAGTATAAAGTGCACTGGGGGCAAGCGGCGGTTCTGTAATGCTGCTTGCCGGAAGGATTTGAGGAAGATTGGAGAGGCATTATGTCCAAAAGTGAATGCAAAAATGCTGCCTGAAGATACCAAATGTTTTTAAATATTTGAGTGTAACTAAATTTCACTAGCGTTGAACAATCGATCAAGTTCATCTGTATAAGGTATTGTTAAAATATAAACAATATGTTAGGTTTCATACTTCAAAGTGGAAGTTAAGTCGAATAATGAAAGATTCCACAAATATGAAATAACTTTTTTTCAAGGGGACCCTCGTGACCCAAATAAAAAATACCAGGTTAGAAGCAGTTCTTGGCAATTTTCCATTATTATTTAAAACGGTTTACACCTGGGTTGAAGGTTTTATGTCGAGCGGCAGTAAGCGTCAATATTTTTGTCTATATAGTAATGTCAATAAGTCAAAGTCAATAATTTTATTCTCGTAGAGTATGGTCTAATACTTCATTCATACATAACAAACAATTTTGATAAACATAAATTAAAACAGAAATAAGAAATAACAATTAAAAACCATAACAAAATTTTACATATATAAAATATAATTTAATATATATGATATAAGAATATCACAACAGCAAAAAAAATAATTAAGGGGTAATTCAAAATTCAGGTAATTCATAGGTACCTTTTCAAATTAAATTATTAATATCGTCAATTAATAATATGGTCAATCAATAATAATATTGTCAATTAATATCTGCGGGGCGTTGCTGGTGCAGAAATTAATAATATAAAATTCACTTAAATTGTAAATTGGATTTTTAAGCAAAATTTTCTTTATAGATTTATTTGAACAATTTAGGCGATAATAAGCGTATATCCCTGTGCACATGGTTAAACAATTTAATTTTTTCGCTATCCGTATGTTTCTGTGCGCGCGCCAGACGACAGGGTATTGGTTGTAGGTCAGCCCTGTGGCTTGTCTCATAAGAGTGAACCTCCAAGTGAGAGGGATATTCTGCAGCTTTCTTGTGTATGTACACTAAGCAATCCAGAGTGTACTGGGCCACAACCGTTAATATTTTCGAATTTTTAAATAATCCACGACAAGAAGTTCTTCGAGGCACATCATGCAACACCTTTAAAGCTGCTTTCTGCTTAATAAGAACTCTCTTTATATCTATAGCATTACCCCATACCAGCAGACCGTACGACATCAGAGAATGGAAATAACCAAAGTAAGCCAATTTAACATTATCTGCATCTGTAAGCTTCTTCAGTTGCTTTAAATCATAAATACAGGAAGATAATGTTTTGCATAATCGGTCAATGTGATTTGTCCACCCTAGATTGGCATCTGTGATTATTCCTAAAGAGGTTACTTCACGTGCTGTACACAAGTCAGAGGTAAGGTAGGTAGGAATAATATATTAATCTCTATATTTGTAATTTTACATTAAAATACGCGAACTTGCTTTGATCCTCATTACTGTGAGCGCAGGTGCAAACATAGCAATAAAAAAACATAGTTTTTTCTCCAGAAATAAATTATTATTGTTGGTATAATATATACATATAATACGTAATTTATATTATAAAAAAATATAAACACACCTCTATCGCTAATTTTACGGTATGTATGTATTGTACCTTTATGGTGGCACTTCACTTGGCTTAGCGTATTCGCGATTGTTGCAAACATTTTAGTTTTATCTCGCTCTAAGCAAGCCATTAAAGGGAGACGAAACGGAAATTTTTCCCAAATATTTGTGTGCATACAGCCAAGTGAAGTGCCAGCATTAGTGTATTCTTTTAACAGAATTATACATTATGTGCATGAACAAATTAAATGACAATGATATATCTTACGTATCATTGTAACACGAGTGCTAGGAGCGGTTTGGTAATTAAATTATTGTGTGTGCAGGTTGTGTTGTGGGAACTAAGTAAATTGTATGCATATACAAAAATGTGCGGTTCTATCAGTTTGCATTATTTGCAGACAGAGGCCGAGGTTAAGTTAAAAGTACCAGGAATTTACTGCTTTAAATAAACAGTCCATTGAATATTTGTGTTGAGATTTCTATGATATTGAAAAATAATACCATAGTCTATTTTGAAATTCCCTAACGAGACTTATGTGGACTTAGCTTCGCCAGAATCTAGCAAGCTGGAGTCAAAAGACACATAGTGTGAATACCCATAATCCTCCCTTTGGTTTCACTGTCTAGTTGATTTAAAAATGTATGAAAAAAAATATGTATCACTCACCGATGAAGCCCTTCTTGGCGAGCTCGAGGGTGAAGCGGCGAGTGATCTTCTCCAGCTCATGCTCTGAGTACTCCTTGGGGTTGATCTTAATGCCGGCCTTGGCGCCGCCGAACGGAACGTCGACGCACGCGCACTTGAACGTCATGAGGGCAGAGAGAGCCTTCACCTCGTCACGTGATACATCCAGTGAGAATCTGATGCCTGCAAACATCAACAGCAGCGTTTCAGCGATCTGTCGAGTGTGCTCTATAAAGATCTAGGTACCCATTATTTTTATATTGAACATTGTAAAGCGTCTTCACCAGGGTATTACTTAGTGCTCAGAAGGGTGACAAGACCCCTCCTGGCATATACCACTAATAAATGATCAAATAAAATCCCATATTTTGTTTCTTTTTACTGTGTCTCGTAAGGGAAAAAACGGAGCCCATAAAGTATCACTTTGTTATACGCCCGTCCGTCTGTCCGCCTGTCAAGAGCGTTTTTCTCAGGAACGGTAGAGGTATCAAGTTGAAATTAATATCAAATACTAAGGTCTACTGTCCCTTGGAAGTTTAAAAAAGCAAGTGTCTAAGTCAAACCAATCAAAAGATACGGCCATTTATGTTACTTATTTTGATACTCGCAAACTGACTAATCAAAACCAATGGGGTACTTCCCGTTGATCTAGAATCATGAAATTTAGCAAAAAGTATGTTACATATTAATTTGTAGTTATATTAGATAACATTATTTATTTTTTTCGATTGCAAAGTACATTTTTTTGTTTTTGCTCTATTGTAAAAACAGTAATACATACAAGCGTCAAACTTGATGTGATTATAGTCCAAACTCGCTATCACATCCTTCCACTGGAGCTTAGGACATAAATAATCATGTAGAGGACCAGACATATGAGGAGGGTTATCAATGGATGACCCAACCCACATGACCGACATCACACAGAAAATCTGCTTATGGTCACATTCTGATTGCAGATGGTAAACAGATGACATAAAAAAAATTGTGCAAACTCTAAAGTAAAACAACAAAACATAAAAACCAACCAATTACGTGGTGGTAAGGAACCGTCGGTGCGTGAGTCCGACTCGCACTTGGCCGGATGTTATTTATTTCATACCTCATTATAGTTTAGTCACCTAGTGCTAACAATAATGTACGTAGGTACGCTAAAACATCTGCTTCAGTAATGAAAAGTTCGACTTGGCAAGCATCCTACTAGAGATGACGAAAATAGTCAAGCCCGTTCAGCAAACAGTGGTACAACTGAACGTAAAAATTTTAACACATAGTTGCAACCAGGCTTGCCACCTTTTGAAAGTAGTAGGAAAGGACAAGAAATTAAAAAATCATAGATTTTTGGGAATTTTTCCAAATCTGGTATGATATTTTCTTTTAAGAAAATTTTGACATTTCAGAGAAAATACTATCATTGCTGAAATCAAACCACCTGTTCATAACGATGATAAAAATATATTAAAATCTTCATTAATAGTGGTAATTTCAATTTCTGTGAATGTTGGCTGCTTAAGTTTTTGCCGGACTTCAAATCCAAAAAAATATTTATCAAGATGAGTTTGTAATTTTTGTTTCAACTCATTGAAAATTATAAAAATGTCAGAAAGTGTCGTATCCGATGCTTGTAACTGATTTATAGACATTTTAAAGAACTCCATAGCATGGTTAGGTGTGTTGTGTGTTTGTGGTTGGCGTGTGCGTGCGGCGTGCGTGAGCCAATGGTGGCGAAATTAAGCACACTGCACAGCCCATCTTACGTTACAGTGGCGAATGTAAGGACAATTTACGTCCTTTCCACGTACAAGAAAGGACGAAGGACATTTGACTCGAAATAAGGATTGTCCTTCCCAAAAAAGGACGGGTGGCAAGCCTGTGCAACCCAATTTGCAGCCCAAGTTACTTAGTACATGAACCTATGTATGATATATGTATATAAAATATACATACATTGTTGTATTTTTATATCATGTATGTATGATTAACTTAAGACGAGACGGAAGTTAACTTTCTCCATACAAAATAGTCTTTCTGCATTTATGTTTATAAATTTGTTTTTCTTGTCTTAATGACAGTCCAATCTACATTCCTGTCATTTTTTTGTTTAGATGAAATATACACACAACACTGATCTAAAAATTTGTATTTCGACTGAAAAAATTTGAATATTATATTTACATGCTGACTGACTGACTACGATAAAAGTTAGTCCACTCATGTATGTTTCTATAGCCGGTGAAAGTCTGCAGTGTCATGCGATCTTATGCCCTAGTATATAATAGTCAACCGATACTTACTTGCGGCGCACCGACCACACCTCATTTTCTCCTCTAACCAACTCAAATGGTCTGTGGTGGTGATGGAATAGAAGTGAAAATGAATACCTACATACATTTTCAATGTAGGTAATTTCTTCTTTTACATTATTTTTTTATTGCTGCCGAACCAGGTGCCTGCGCGCCTAAGGTCGGAGCCTCAGGCGCACAGGAGGAGGTGCCAGTCCGGCTTGAAGGTGGACTAATGTCGCTGGGGAAAGGCTGTTAACCTGCGATTTGAAGAACCGTGGATTGTAAGAATAGGGAAATATATTCCCCGGAAGCCCATTCAAAACCTTTGCAGTGCGACACAAGAGCATTTAGGGAATCGTGCACTTTATAAAGTGCAAGCAGTTCGACGGGCGTGAAAAATCGCCGAGCATCGGCCACGGTAGTACCTATAAAACAGGCTAAGGGAACCGATTGTTCGCATGTGGCTTAATGACTCAAGTCCCTACGTGAGCTTGGGGTCACCAATTAGACAAACATTATTTTAGGAAAATGGTTCAAAAGATTTTTCAAAACACTCAGCTTAAAAAATATTAAAAACCATCTGCAACAACTGATAATTGGATTCCTTTTATTATACAAGCCCTATCAACCAGTGGTCGAATTGGACTTATTTACGAACCGGAACGCGTCCCACCCCCCCCCCCCCCCCCCCAAGTCCCAAATAAAATTGAAATATACGTAATTCATCAAACAACAATTAGGGTCTTCGTTTTGATATAAGACCAAATCAGCCTCACCAATAATAACAAAAAAAAAAATTATGCGTCTGTCATTCATAACGAAATTTTCAGAAAATTCATTCACTGGTGTTTGGTTCAATGAAAATAAGTAGGTACAAAATTCCCTTTTTCCAAAATGTTTTTATCTGTATGTCTGTCTGTCTGTTTGTCTGGGTATCACGTTAAAACCGTTGCTTCTATTATCGTGACATTTCATCAATAAATAAAAAAATGTCCAGAAGGTGCACTTGCGAAATATCATCACACTCAATTATCAAAGACCTGAGCAGTGACGAATAATATAAAATTATGTATGACGATATTTTATATTATCACAAAGAACACTGCCCATATTGGTCAAATTGTAGCTTTTTTGTTATGAAAAGCGGGAGCTGTGTAAATAAAAATCATCTTTGCGAGCCGGAAAGACTGAGGAAAACTTTTACGAAACGGAACTGTGATTTCACGAACCGGAACGGCGTTCCGGTGCGTTCCGGTTCAATTCGAGCACTGCTATCAACTTAAGTGTTAATATTAGACACCTATTTGCAGTAAAAGCATGTGACCTCCACATGAACAAACATTCTGATATTTTTCAGTATCCAGCATTCCTTGGAACTCTAAAAACAATGCCATGATAATAGATGATAATGCTTAATATAGTTATTCTCCAATAGCTTGCCCATACCACTTAGCAGTGATAATTACGTAACGAAATATTTGTGCTAGCACATTGTGCGTCGACACCTTTCGTTTTTCATCTGACGCGTCACGGACACGCCTCCGGCAACTGGCACGGCAACCTCGCGCAAATACGACATCACATGCTTTGAAGAAAGATAAACAAGTGCCCTCGTCGACACACTCCGAGTTATTGATCTTAAACACATCTCTGATACTGACCGATAAGGGATAAGATAACAAACGGGTAGTACCTTACTTAAAAATTATCAGGCCCCATATTATGATATAGACTGGTAGTGCCTATCGATGTTTTGCGACTGTCGAGCACTCGAAAAGCTGATTATGTAACAGAACATTATGTAACATGCAAGAAAATTTAAGCATTTTTTCCTTGTGTTTCATGGTTAAAATTAAATTTAGATAGGACGTTCTCTTTTACCTATTTAACATAGCCTGTATGATGATGGTCTGACACACTAGCTAGAGAAAATATTGGAACGATGAGATGAAATCATTTCTCCCTTCTTTATATGTGTTTAATGCTACAAATTGCATAACTATTTACATACATACACATACATAGTGTCACGCCTGTTTCCAATGATATTATAAGTTAAAAGGAGATAGATAGGTTATCTGAGCTCCCAAGCGGCACATTAAACACAAGACCACAGTCCTGTCTGAAGTTAGTCGCCCACCAACTACGCACGCGTTCGGACCGCTAACCACGAGCCGCTAACACATCGAAAATGCCGTCGTGTGTAATGAGATTCTGCACTAATTCTAATAATTGGAATAAGACTATTCGAGTCGGCGCATCACTTTATAGTTCTTTCTCTCAACTTTTCAAGGACCTGCCATGTGTGAGCACTGAATGTCATATAGATAACCTATCTTTCCTAAAATATCATTGCCTGTTTCCCAGTGCGGTAGGCAGGGATAACAGTTCTCCACGTGCCAAGATCCTGACACAGCTCTGCCGCCTCTTTCACTCTGATTTTCTAAATGCATTTTTAATTATTTTTCTTTATTTCGTCAGGTTGTTAACATAATTTTAAAATTAGAATAGGAATAATTAAATGTAATAACCTAACTATAGTTAACTATAGTTAAACCTATAATATAGGTAATTAAATAATGGGTTGATAGAGGCCAGTTCCTCACCAATTACTTAATTGAACTTTTTGTCAATTGACTGAAAAAATTCTAATTATAGAAATGCAAGGTTAATTCAAATTATGCCATTTCAAATAAATATACAATGAGACGAGACCAAAATTTATGTCAACATTACATAAGTTTTTAGAGCACCTAAATGGACATATAAGTGGTATGTTTCAGTAAATGTAGCAAATTCGTTATGTCTATACTAGGCTATTTTGTGTTTCCCTACAAATGTTGAGGGCTTCGCTTAAGTTTCGTTTATTAAACTCAATTGCTTCATAAACTGGACCCAGTTAATTGTTCACTTGTCCTCAATATAATTCTTTCACATAATAAATTCAAACATTTGCCAACTGCAACAATGTTTAAATTGAAATAGGTAGGTGTTATAAATGAATTACTGATTCAAGCACTTCATAAAGTAACCTTCTTTAACCTTACAATATGATGTACCACCTACCTACATGTATTATACTTACTAGGTAGTTAATTTGATTAGGAGTGGTTACATAACACATTGTAAATTGGGACAGCGTAAAGTTTCTGGTAAAATGCTACAATATAGAAAGGAAAAGATTTTGTTACTTAAAGTAAATAATCAAATTGTTTATTAAGTACTGTATAACACTGTCTATTCAGTAATAAAATAAAGGTACCATTATACAGATGTATATTTCTTTCACATCAGTCAGAAAGAGGGTAAGTGGGAGCTTCTACAGTGCAATCCGCTGACCTGGTTATACAATATTTCAACTCTTCCTACAAAGATAAACAAGTAATGGGGCTCAGTGTATTCCATAGTTATGTAACACCTACCTATTCCTAATTGAATTATACCTGAATCTGAATGAACTTGTAAATGTTATAGGTACAGCACTCAAGAACAAATAACATTTATTATTGAATTATAAAGTATAATTGTTTTATCTCCGTCAGTGTTAAGTCAAAAACTAACTTATCTTATTTTAGATCTTAGAGGGCACATATTATTTAGTCAGAGGAACACCCGGGCGGGTTTTAGGCGTCTCACTATGGTTGGCTTCTGGAACGCTGCGCGGGTCACAGAATACCTATGGTTTCACATTTTCATGTAGTAATATTTAAATGAATATTTCTTAGTAAAACACGCTAGAATCGCCAATTCATGGTTAAAAATACTACCGATTTACACTGTGGCATCCCTTCGCCATGACACAGAATTAATCTGACGACTGTCAATTTTATCCTTCATAGGTACCTAATTTCTGGCAAATGGTACCTAAACTGGTTTCTAGTCTTACTTTATTAAAATGTACAGTAAAACCCGCTTAATACGATTCTCAAGGGGATGGGCGCAAAAATCGTCGGAAAATCGGAAAATCCTCTTAAGCGGGAAGAGTTAAAATACAAAGTACACACTTTAAAACTGTTTATTGTATTTCTGATAGAAATCAATCTTCGCAATCGTCAATACGAATGATTTGTCTGGCATCAGTTTGAAGAACAACCCAAACTCGTCAGCATTGAACATGTCTTGAGGAGCGTAATCTTTAATCAGAGTTGGAAGGACCGTTTTTTTCCAGGTATTGGCGTCTTCTTCGTTGACCAATTTTGATTCGCATACCATTGCGAGATTTAAATCTTAAATCAGTTGTTCCATCCGCTCGAACCTGAGAAGTCAGTGATTGGCAAGGTTTGTGCAAATTGTATGAGCTTTTTCTGTCAGTATAGGGCCACTTACTAGGCGCGCGGCGCTAGGAGGCTCGCTCGGCGGTCGGCGGAAAGTTTTAAGCGGATTGGGGGTCTTATTAAGCGGAAAATATTGTTCGTAAAATTAAGGTAGAGTATGGGACCAGCACAAAAGATCGTATTATGCGGGAAATCATATTAACCGGGATCGTATTAAGCAAGTTTTACTGTATTATTTTAAGAGATTGTTTCTTTGCATACACATTGATATGCAATTTGCATGTGGGAATTGTCAATTTAAAGTTAGGTTAGGTAAGGTTAGAAATTTCGAGCATGTTTTGTTTCTCCTGGAGAAAAAAATCTATCTGCACTTCTAAATAAGTGAACCCTCACTTGTATTACATTGGTAATGGGTAATTTCATTGGCTATAAGTGCAAATACATATAATTTATTGGTCTGACTTCAATAATTTACTAAATATTTGAGTTAATGTTACTAATTTAAAATTGCCGAATTACCCTGTTAAAAATATTTACTGCTATCCAAAATAATTGTTTTCTCAAGACCTGGGAATAAGTATTTCTAAAGTGTGTTCTATAGGAAAGGCAAAGGTTTTACAAGGTACACCCAGTCATTCTCATTCATTCTCGTAAGAAACATTCAGAGAACTCACAATTAGCAATATTTTTCTATATTTGTTTTGGGGGCCGACCGGCCCTTACGGATGCCCAGAGGTTAATTATTTAGAAGTCAAGGGGTTAATAATTTAATTATTAGGTTCAAGGTAAAGGGTTAACAGATGGTTGCGATTGCAATAAATATAATTACCTCCTTTTGTGGGTAGCCTATGGGTGGAGTGCTGCGCTCGATAGCCGTGGATCATCTCGTAGTCCCCGGAGTCGCGGCGCAGCGGAAATTGAATTTCGAGAATGTGGTCGCACGGCTGCATTAGGTTCAGGATACCGCGCACCTTTTTCTTCTTATCTTCAACTGGCACTCTCGACTTCAAGTCTTCGACGAGCTTGTCCTCGACGACTTGGCAGGCTCTATGGAAAAAGTACTCGACCATGTCGAAGAACCTTGGGTTGGCGCTGGTCGGAATATCTTTCAGCCTGTCTGGGATCTGATGGTCGGCGTACGTACGGTTGGACACGCTGGCGGCGGCCGGCGCCACTCTCAGGAGAATGGCGGTGTCGTTCTGGATAGAGTTCTTTGCGATGTTTCTTGCTATACTCTTGAGATGTAACATTTTGCCGCAGTTTTCCCCACGCTACTAGTAAGGTTAGGTACTCTGTAGCTGCGTGGAGAGCAGAACCAATCCTATCCTGCCGAGAGCTGTTTGCTATTTTATTCTAGCTATAGCACTCGCTCGACTGAATTCCAACCAGCCGCACCACCGCCGTACGCACGCAACGCAAGGTAGGTAAAACGGCTGAGCTGACCCTATTTTTATCACTCACTGCAAAGAATATCAATACTCTGTGCAATGGCTGACTGACCACGATGTAGGTAGGGCTGACTAACCCACGCACGAGATGTTATTCGTACAGCGACGGCCGGCTCACCATCCCTGTCAACGCCGGCACTTCACTTTATATGTGTCCGCTATAGCGAAACGTAGCTGAAAACCGTTGCCACGCCTGTATCGTATCGTATCGATATTGTCATAGCAAACAACGGCTATCGGCTACCAACCAAAACAAACTGTAGGTAGCGAGCGAACGAACAGCGTATGCCAGGCAGACTGACAGACAACTGATATCCGACAATAATTATGCCTTCCCTCTCTCTTTAAGTAAGTCCCCAAATGCAAAGTTTCACCAAATAAATCTTTTCATGGAAAAACAACCTTTATCATAAAAGCAATAAGGTCGTATTTGGGTTGGATAACTACGTATTCGTAGTCGTTAGATATTTACGAAATATCTAACGGCGCGGGTGACAACTCACAACTAGAACAGTTGTCAGTTATTTAGTTATAGTATAAAACAACCAGTTGTGTCAGTCCAGTCAGTTTCAGTTAGTTTAGTGCCGGCCGACCGATCCAGTAGCCACTAGCCAGCCACCACAGATTACCGAATACCGATACTCCGGTGCGGCACGGACGGTGACGGACGGTGCGTGCGGTGCGCTACGGTTGCGGTGGCGGTGCGGCGCGCGGCGCCGCCCGAGCGGTACCGCTGCGCGGAGAGATATCCATCCATAGTATCGGTGCGTGCGTGCTGTGCTGTGATCTAAGAAGCAGAGTTTTTGATACCGATATCTGGCAACGGATATCAATATCGGTATTGAAGACAGATATCGGTTAGATCACGGTTGCCAAAAATTGTTGATAACCCACATGACTACTTCACTTGGCTTAGCGTATTCGTGTATTTGGCAAAAAATTCCGTTTCGTCTCCCTTTAATGGCTTGTTTAGAGCGAGATAAAACTAAAATGTTTGCAACAAACACGAATACGCTAAGCCAAGTGAAGTGCCGGCATTAACAAAAACGAAATGCGCCGCCTCAACATTAGGGGAAGGCTACACGCTCAATAAATACTGTGATCCATCAGTAAATATAAATACCACAGTATTTATTGAGCGTGTAGCCTTTCCCTAAGGTTAGGGTTAAACTTATAGAAGATGCGTCGCCGCGACGCATCTTCTATAAATTAACCCTGGTTATTATTTTTTAAACCACCAAACATTCACCCTTATCCATAATACCACTTTCCTGCTATTTGAGGGATGATGAGGGCGGCCTTCGCTGTACGAATAACGAATCATACACACGGCACGCGGTCCGCCACCTGAAAGCCTTGGCGGCTCCCGAGGCTCCTTCCGGCCGACTTCGGCTTGAAGTAATGTGTGGAATGTGTGGTATGAATGAGTGGGTATGTATGAGTGTGAGTGATGTTTTGGTGGTTTAAAATAAAATAACCAGGGTTAGATGCGTCGCTAGTCGCTATAGCGCGGTTTTCTCAACCGTTCACTTCGAAAGAATGCGGCGCGCACCCTCCGCTCTCCGCCCCCACCGCAATTACTCGTCAGTACGGTGGATGGAGGCGGAGAGTGCGCGCCGCATTCTTTCGAAGTGAACGGTTGAGAAAACCGCGCTATACGCGACGCATCTTTGAACGAATATCGGGTTAGGTTGGCACGTTCGTTCACCCGCAAAGAGTAAAGTAATAAAGGGGGGATTCACCCGAGACGAGCGAGTGTCTCTTTGTAGTAACGTTGTAGCTTCGTTATAAGCGTTGTGCTTGGCCATGCAAGCGCGTGCGTAGTATGGTAATTTTTGTTCCAGCCAGCAGCGTCAGCCAAAGAATATAATACTAGCGGACAGGTTTGCTTGCTCAAACAAATTAATACATACATACATACATAGCGTCATGCCTGTTTCCCGGTGGGGTAGGCAGAGACAACGGATCTCCACGTGCCACGATCCTGACACACCTCTGCCGCCTCTTCCACTCCCATAATGTTCTTCATGCATGCTCTTCGGTTACGGGTAGTACGCACTTGCCCCTTTTTGAGCACATGCCCGATCTGGTCCAGGTAAGTGCGTCTAGGGCGACCCTTCCCGACTCTTCCACTCACGTTTGCTTCATAAATTTCTTTCGTTAGTCTCCTATCATCCATTCTTCCAACATGACCGAACCACCAAAGCATCTCTTTCTCAATCCTTGTCACTATATCTTCTTTCAGCCCACAGCGCTCTCGCACTACACTATTTCTCAATCTATCTTTCATTGTAACTCCACACATACTCCTCGGCGCGCATTTCTACAGCATTAAATCCTGCTTTCATGCTTCTTCTGCCATGCCCAACTTTCACTCCCGTACATAAGTGTAGGGGCCAGCATTCCACCATGGACAGCCAAACGTGCCCTAGTTGACATGCTTTGGCTGCTCATAATAGCGTGCAACGCTCCATTCACTTGTTTGCCGGCTTTCACTCTCTTTTCTACATCTCCTTCACATTTTCCATCCCGCGTGAACATATTCCCCAGATATACGAATCCGTTCACTTGCTCCAGTCTCTCATTCCCAATCCTTACATCGCATTCGGACACTATTTCATTCCTTTCCAGTACCATTGCTTTCGTCTTGTTTACATTCACTTTCATTCCCTTCCTTTTAAATGCTTCAACCATAAGAGTTACCATGTCTTGCAACTTGCCCACCGACGACGCAAGTATCACTTGATCGTCGGCGTACAAGAGGCATTTCACAACTAACTCATCCATTCTTAATCCACAATCATATTCTTTCAGATCAGCCAAGCAGCTGTCCATGAATAGATTGAACAGCCAAGGTGACGCCACACACCCCTGTCTGACCCCTCTAGAGATGTCAAACCAGTCGGTGTATGCCCCGCTTATCCTGACGCAAGCCCTAGAACCCTCATAGAGAGATTTCAGTGCCTGCACCAAGCGACTACCCACTCCATACTTGGACAATACTGCCCACAACTTATTCCTCATCACTTTGTCATAGGCCTTCTCCAGATCTACGAACGCGCAAAAGACATCCTGGTTTTTCGCCAGATATTTTTCGGCTATGCACCGTAGGGAAAAGACCTGATCCGTGCATCCCATACCCTTCCTAAATCCCGCTTGCACATCCCAGATCCTTTCTTCCAAATTAATTACCAAACTTTCTTACAAATTGATAATCTGTGTAAAAAAAAAAGTTAACTGTTACTACAAAGAGACACTCGTGGCCCGTGGCTGGCCTGTCTGCAAAAAATATAAATTGGTAATATATTCTTTGTGGAAAAAGATGGCGGACGGCGGAAGTTTGTCGCGTCGTCGTTGTGATTAAAAATATATATTTTTGTGGTTCTCGCGGGCCGAGAATTTATACAACAGACGTTCAAGCTACAAAAGAAATGGCTGTATACTCTAATGAGTTTTGCCTGTTTTGGGAGGAGACGAATTAAATAAAAAAAAAATAATCTAAAAAAAAAATATATTCTTTGCCCCTGCCTGGCTGACTAACAATAACAATATAAAATTATAAATGGGAATTGTATATAATTTTTTCTTAGTTGTTAAAATAATATTGTGTTTAGTTATAAGTTATTTTATTATTTTCATGCACGCAAGCTACTCATTGTTAGCTTGGTTCGTAAGTATGCGCGCGCGTTAAGTTAACTTCATCAATTTTTCTGCTGTTATAATTTATAATCTATAATGTTGTATGTTTTTTTTTTTTAACTTGTTGATGCAACTACTATTGACCTAAAGACGTGACTCTGGCTTAAATACGTTAGACTAAAAGCGTGATCGCCAAAAAAAAAAAAAAAACGGACGAGCACGATCAGTGTTGCCATGTTAGGAGATTTTCTCCTAGATTCAGGAGAATTTCAGCGGTGTTAGGAGAAGTTTTTGCCTCCCAGGAGAGTAGGAGAAAATCTAGGAGAAAGAAAATCATTACAGGAGAAGATTTAGGAGTGAGAAACATATATTTACTAGTAAGTAACAAACAAATATTTCGGTATGTACGGTGACAACACAATGAATGAACTGTTTGTGAATCAACCAACCTCTCAAGTCACACAATATACGATAGGATTTGTCTTTTAATAAGAGCAAGGTTCCCCTTCTTGCTCTTTAGATAGGATAATGTGACACTCTGTGAGTGTGACGTGCGTGCATTGATCGACCGACAAGCGACTACCGGGCGGGCGTAACCGAACGAACACTTTGTTATCAATCAATGTTATTTACATGTATTCTTTGTAATAATCAGTAGTATTACTGAGCCTACGTCGATAGTCTGTCCGTCAGTCCGCACTACTTTAACGGCTGTATCTTTTGTACCGTAATAGGTAGCTGGTTGTGATTTTCACAGATCATGTGTTATTTATTATTGGCGGACATCCTATTAAATAATAAGAAAAACAAAATAAAATTAAGGGCTTCCCCATAAAAGAAACGTTTTTTTTTCAAAAAAAAATTATTTTTTGTTTGGTTTTGCTCTAACGTAAAAACGGTAATACGTACAAGTGTCAAACTTGGTGTGGTTAAAAACTAAAAAAAAAAAACAAATAATTAAAACAGACGAATTACGTGGTGGTTAGAATGGCAATCGTGGTTATGACGGGGGGACAAATCATTATTGGCGGAGAAGTGATAGAACATA
The DNA here is from genome assembly GCA_946902875.1 of Nematopogon swammerdamellus. NCBI lineage: Eukaryota > Metazoa > Arthropoda > Insecta > Lepidoptera > Adelidae > Nematopogon > Nematopogon swammerdamellus. The sequence goes on from OX336344.1 coordinate 12,425,491, forward strand.
TTGAAGGAAGAGTATGTACGTATATCTCGGTTAAATACTGCTTGGTAGACAAGGTCTCCTTAAGAAGGTCGAGGGAGGAATTCAACTGAGTAGGGCTGCCTCGGAAATTTAAAATTCGCCCCGAGGTCTAACCTGTATATATTATGACCAGCGCGTCCTACCGTTTATGACGTACGGGTGTGAAACGTGAGCTCTGACTAAAGTTGTTTTCAAAAGTTGCCCAGCGAGCGATGGAACTAGCCATGCTGGGCTGGCATGGGAGTATAGCTAGGCGAAATGGTGCGTAATGAATGACTAATGAATGAGGGGACGACGACCGTTGGAGTAACCATGTACTACATTGGCGGCCGTGGACAGGAAAATGGAGTGTGGGAGACCACCCGCCAGGTGGGACGCCGACATGAAGTATGTCGGCGGAAAGCAGTGGTCCGTACCGCTGAAGGCCGAGAGACTGGAGGAAAATTGAAGGCGTATGTCCAGCAGTAGACGCTTACACGCTGACCGACTGACTGACTGACAGAGAACCCTCGGTGCGCGAGTTCGACTCGCACTTGACCGGTTTTCAGGGTGCAAAAGATACTGCTCTTTACAGGTAAGACAGACAGACGGACGGACAGACGGTCTAGGCTTAGTAAAATGGTCCCGTACGTATAAGGAACACTAAAAATGTGGTGAAATTTTTATAATTTGAAGAACAGGAGAATTTTTTAGGATGACGAAAATTTTCTAGGAGATTTTTAGGAGATTTTCGAAGTCAATCTAGGAGAATTTCAAAATTTGAGTTGGCAACACTGAGCACGATCGAGAACCGAGCACGTCTCGTCGTACCGAATTGACAGATAGTTCATCACTTTCTTCCTTCAAATCCAAATCCAATTGGTTCAGCCAGCTGGTGATAGCAGCTGTGCAGCTGTTACTGGTAGCATTTATGCTGGTAGCCTAGCCTAAGCGTTGAGCACACGATAAAGGCGGCGGCGCTGCTCTGTAGTATACTTACGTCTATAGCAGACGGATCTAAGTGTCCCGATGTGTGATACATTTCAGACCTTACTATGACGTCCGTGATCAATCTCGTCCGACATTATCAGAGGAATATTGAGAAGTGTGCGGATGACGAGAAACGCGTAAGTACCTAATCTATCATGTTTGAAAGATGCACATATTGTTCTACAATGCTCCAAAACTTACTGCAATGTCTTACTGCTCGAAATTGGCGTATAAGCGGACTAAATTGCTGCATCGATTTGACCGTGTGCCACGGAATAGCACGCCATTTACGAATATAGGGTTGCTAGATCAGGGTCAGTAAAAATTCCTGGACATACAAATTAAAGGTTCTCCAATTTTTTATTCAACAAAAAAAAAGAACCTTCCATTACAAACGTAACTTAACCCGTAGTAGGATCCCGCATCCCGCAGATTATAATAATGCTTCCAGGGCCATAGCGAATTAAATTATTCATGAATCTACCTATGTCATACCAGTGAGGATTTACTTATTTAGAAGCACAGATGAATTTTTTGAACTCCAGGAAAAACAAAACAAACCTCGATATTTAGTCCGACTGTTTTTCTGAACTAAAATTTACTTTGGATTTAGATTCGAGATTCCCCTTTATATCAAACTGTAGGTTAAGAATTTAGCCATTGAAACTCTGAACAACTTACGTACTGTTAGTTGCCACGTTCGTGGCCTCTGCGGGCGGAGGCCGATAGATCTTTAAACAATTATCCCTGTTTTGTCTTCGTACTTCAACCACGCAATGAAACCTTATTAGATAAATAATTTAATGTCACAAATAAAAAAGAGGTTTCGTAAATGTTGTTACTTTCAGAGATTGATTCACAACACTATACATTCCATACTCGCTTTCCTGCCGGAGGCCACGAACGTACGCGATGACTGTACGTGGCCATTGATACATATTAAAAAAAAAAATGTAAATTTAAAAAATATATAAATTAAAGTGATTTTTTCTTAATAAAACGAGAGAGCCTTTAGATAGATAATTAAAAAACTTTTAATTGATATGAAACACATACTTACAAAGAATTCCGCACTCAAACAAACAAAAAATATATTTTGACAATTTTATTTATTTGAAATTGTTTTCTTTATAAGATTCGATGGTCTCGTACATATGTTGTTTGCCATTTTAGTGGCAGCGTTCTTCATTTAGTATATTACATGTAAAGGGGAATTGTCAATTTTACAGGGAGCTCCGATTTTGGAATTATTTTGCAGTTTCTGAATTGCGTCCATAGTAATTAGGCTGAAAAATAAGGGTTTCGTTGTGAAAAATGTGGAATTAAGGCATTAAAAATGATAAAAAAAAATGACCACATTAGTGGACTCACTGTATATTACTTTTTTCATAGTCTCTTTTTGCGAACTGATATGAGTAAATTTGTTGTAAAATGGTGCCAACATACGCTAGCTATAGTTTGTAGTAGTGAACCACGAGGTTCAAATATACCTAATTTTGTTTATTTTAAGGATTAATAGGTTTTTTCAATGATATTATAAGAAAGATACGTTGTCTATGTACGACATTCAGTGCTCACACACGGCACAACCTTGAAACATTGACAGAAAGAACTATAAAGTGATGCGCCGATTCGAATAGTCTTATTCCAATTATTATAAAATGTCTCAACTTCGAATGCATTCGAACAGTCGCGGCGATTCCGATTCATTCAATGGTTTTTGGCCTTTACATTCGTAAATTATTTATATTCAGCCAGAGTGACATTCATCATTGTCCGAATGCCGCCTGACGAATTAACTGTATGAATTTCTACGGTTGAAATTAATTAGCGCATCACTAACTACAAAGCCGCATTTTAATGTCATAATATTGCGAGAGAAAGACGGACAGTGTTGAGAGAAAAAAAAGAGACAAGTATATGTTGCTCTGCATCGTCCCACATAGCACATTCCGCGTAGTGGGAATGAGATCGCGCATGCGGGGCCCAGCGCAGGGGAGAAAGGGAGGGAATTCAAGTTATGTCGCGGTTGGTATAACTGATAACTACTAAGGCCGAAAAGTATTTGGTATGATATGATTGATTTATACGGAATCCTCGGTTCGCGAGTCTAATTCCAACACCACTCGACACTAAGGATGAGAGTTTAAGTTTGTTATAAACTATGGATTCCATTTGGTATACCAGGTGCTGCGATGCCTTGACAAACTGCACCAGCTGGGAGTGACTGTGCATCATCTGCAGGAGACGGGCGTAGGGCGCACGGTGAACGCCCTGCGTAAGGATCCCGGCGAGGTGGGCACTGCCGCGCGTGCCCTCGTCACCAAATGGAAGCACATGGTGGCCAGCGCTGAAGACAGCAGCGACGCGGAAGACGATGCGCCCGATCATACTCTACACAGTTAGTGCACTTTATAAAATAACACTCACTGCATCCTCATTTTACATATAGGTTTACTCAAATGATCGTTGAGACATAATGTTTAATAAAAGTATTTGCAAAATTAATATTGTTGAAATATAGCTATTTAAATGTTTGCATTACATTTGAAGCCACGAAGAACAAAGCGAGTGAGAAAACTCGCTATATTCTCTCCATAAAGACGAAGTCGATTATGAAATTTAATTTCAAGCGTTTGTGAATTTGTTATTGTTTACCAATACTGTTGGGCTTTAATTTGAAATGTAAATAATATTTTACGAGAAAATAAAATTTTAATATCGCATGTTTCTCTTTTTAATTGATATTGTTTCAACATTAGGTACATAGTTCCTATGCCGCTAACAGTGTTATACTCGTAGCTGTTAGAGTACAGTACCCCATCTAACCTCAATTTAGACTCCAAAATTTTTAATAATTTTTTTAAATTTTATGGTTTTTTTTTTCATTTTAATATTTCAGTGGCAAGTTACAATTTGTGATCTTTAAAAATACTAGTGCCTTTGCAAAGTAGAATTGCTCATTTCCTTGCGCTTTTTATTTTAATTCAGTGCATAGTTTTCCAATGTTATTAAAACTAACCATGCTATTATGTCTTATGTGGAATACTAAATGTAACCGTATTTCACAATACACAAAGGTGGCAGAGACAGTCCGGAAGATTCTGATCACAAAAATGTCAATCAGTCTAGGGATGGAAGTCAGGTATACGAATCTGACCATGAGACTGGAGAACGCTATAGTCAGCAATATAACCAAACCAATGGAGGCCATGACAGGTCCACTAAGAGGTACCACAACACTGATGTGAGTAATGTCCTTACATATAATATTATTTATAATCTGTTCAATCCTTTGTAAAATATTGGCAATGGCTTCAACTAGACTTATTTTGCTGTAGACTGCATTTGCTATTATATTGCAGCATACAAAATGTATTATATTTTGCAGTTAGCTACATATTACAAATTTGTTGGCAAGATAACATGTAGCTTTCTGTACTGTAATAGTAAAGTACTGACATATTTTTAGGACGACGACAACAGGAACAAGAAGGTTAAGTACAGCAAAGACAGCAGTGATGAGAGTGATGAAAAGAAGCCAGACATTAATCAAATAAAAATAAAAACTGAACGCTCAGCCAGCGAAAGCCAGTCAGATGATGAAGACGATGAATGTTCTTCAGATTCAACATCAGAAGAAAGAAGCCATCCAATTGTGAAAATTGAAAAGAAACCGAAATCCGATGAAGGGAAAGAAAAATATAGAGAAAAATCTAGCAAACATCCCTCGAGTGAACATTCAGAAAACAATACACATCAAGGTAATGATCCTAAACCAGGTCATTCATATTCAACTAAAAGTAAGTCAGAGTCTCGACATAGATCTGAGAAGGACTCTAAGAAGGATAGCGAGAAATCTAATAAACATAAAGAAAGAGAAAGTAAAGAATTGAGAGTGTCTTCTGAAAAACGTAATAAAGAGGAGAGGCCAGAGCAGCAGGGGAGCTCTTCGGAAAAGCACCACAGAAGTTTAGAGAAACATAAAAGCTCAGAGAAGAACACAAGCTCCTCAGATAGGTACAAGCCTTCAGATAAATCATCAGACAAAAGTAATTCCAAAGATAAAAGCAGTTCCTCAGAGAAGCACAGGGGTTCAAGTCAGAAGGACAAATATGTGGAGAGCATCTCACAACATAAAGATAAGCCTAAGGATGTGGAGTCTAGTTCACACCACAAAGATAAGTCTCGAGACCGTGAAAGTGGTTTGAACCAAAAAGAGAAATCTAGAGATCAGGGCAGCGGTTCGATTCTTAAAGAAAAGTACGAGAAACAGCGAAGTGGACCAAGCCATGTAGAAAAACATGGAAAGGAAGATAACAAAAAGTTTCGAAGCATTGAAGGAAGTTCCAAATCGAAGCACAGCGATCATTCATCAAGTCATAGTCATAAGGACAAAAAGGAGAAAAAGTCATCGAGTAGTGATTATAAACATAAGTCTTCTAGTGATAAAGCAAATGTAGATGCAGAGACGAAAAGCGGTGATAAGTCGAGTAGCAGTACTGACTCTAAACGCAACAAATCACATATGAGTAGCAGCGGCAGCAGCAAAGGCAAGGATGATGGGCCCAAGAAGAAAGTGAAGATTCAAGTTGATACTGTAGACAGTGACGATGGAATTGATTGTGTGTCAGGTAAGATTAAAACCATATTATCCTTGTTACTAAATGGAAAGCGTTTCATCTAATCGAACATAATTTATTCAATTAATATTTCTCATACCATTTATCATTTCAATGACATGCAAATTAAAATATTTCAAGTTACATACATTTAACCTGTTATACCCGCATAATCTTGTCATTTAATATTTTCAGGTGCGAGTTTTGCGGAGGCGCTAGGAATGGTAAGCCCAGTCAAAGCGAAAAAGAAAACTCACAGTAAAGATGTCGGCATGGTGTCACCATCCAACAGCTCTAGTACTTCATCCACATCAAATGGGGTATGATAATCATTACTATTATTGTTTAGTCTTGGCATGTTTAGTTTTATTTGTTATTTTCATCATTGTTTGTTTTGTTACTAGGCACAATAAATCTGATCTGATTAGCTCTTTGTTGGCCATTCAACAAAGAAATCTCAGGTTTTATGGGTGGAAGAAGTCTTGGTGCATCAGCTATCGTTGGTTGAGCATCGAAATCAATATCTTGTTGACATTGAACCCTACTCCAATCAATGAAGCATTTCCACTCGACGTAATTCCTCTGTCGCTGAAACTTTGCAGTGTGATAAAGTAGGGTTTAAAATACACGTTTGACAAATTATCTAGGATTTTTTATATTTGGAAGTTAGGTATTTATACCTAAACATGAAAATAGCTTATAACTGCTGGTGAAAAATTGCTCCGTCTGAAATTCCTTCGGTATATGATATTATATATTAATAAGATTATATATATAATATTATCTATGAAAATTTCGATTTCGAATAGGCAGAAATTTGAAAATACCTATTTTGTATCACAACTTCTTCAGAAAAATTGCTCTGTCAATTTTTATTTTATTATATGTCTTAATTTATCTAGATATATCGCTTTTGACAATTATCTAGGAAATTTTCCTTATCGATCACACCTTTACAGATTTTCGGCAATAATTCGCTGTGAAAAATTGCTCCGTCCAAAATTCCTTCGGAATATATTATATATTAATAAGAGTATATATATAACATTATCTAGGAAAATTTCGATTTCGAACAGGCAGAAATTTGAAAATACCTATAAAAATTACTCTGTCAATTTTTATTTTTTTTATATCTCCTAATTTCTTTAAATATATCGCTTTTCACAATTATCTAGGAAATTTTCCTTATCGATCACACCTTTACATATTTTTGGCAATAAACCAAGCACTGTGAAAAATTGCTTCGTCTGTTTTTATTAACTTATTAGACACAGAACATCAAAATATAATATAATTGTATATTATCCAATAAAATTTCTCCCTTAAACATGAACTTTCGAGTAGTTTCGAGTATCGCAATATAATAAAACAACGTTTAAAAAGCGCGCGCTCGCACTACACTGAACGCGGGGTGCGGGAGGGCTGCGGGGAGTGGGGAAGAATAAGCCCGCCCGCCCGCGCGCCAGCAGCTCATCGTCCCGCACCGCGACCGACGAGACGACACGCGAGCGTCGTCGATGCTCGCGGCTCGCTATTCCGCCCGCCACCTCTGTCGTCCCACTACAAAGCCGCTCCGCCGCGCCGCCGTCCTGCCGCCTATGGAACGAAAATGTAGGGCCTATATAGTATTAGGAACTTTTAAAATTTAACTTTCGTTCTGTAATTTAATTTGTATGACAGTATGTCGAAACAACTTATTAAACATATTTCATGCACGTACAGTCTGTATGTAAATAAAGTGTATACATTTTTGTAAAAAAACTATTTAAAAAATTAAAAACCGCCTTCAAAAATGTATGAAATAAAAAAAATCGAACCCTAGAGTTGAAGGCGGTCGGTTATTTTTGCTTGCTTTAGCACCCCCTTCAACTCTAGGGTTCGATTTTTTTTATTTCATACATTTTTGAAGGCGGTTTTTATATTTTTTTTAATAGTTTTTTATTTCAGTTTTTTTAGTAATTTTTTGCTATTAATGTACTCGGCGGAATCGCTCGGCCTTTGGCGTCGCGATTCCGCCTCGCTTTCCAATCCGATCTTGACGAAATTGAAATGGGACCACACGGGAAGCACAAGCTTTCAAATAAAAAAAGAATCATCAAAATCGGTTCACTTGGGGACGGAGTCGCGTGTGTCCGCCTGTAAGTATCTACAGGTCGCACTCAGGCGACGCGGGGACAGATCGATTATTCGAGCACTTAAGTAGAGCGGCAGATGAAGTGCATGTACTTTCCCTATATATATATATATCCGCGGATATGGTTCTGCTTGGGGATTTTAATGCCCATCACGAGGAGTACCTCTATGACTATGACTATCCTATGACTACCTGCCTCAACTGGTAGACCAACCTACCAAAGTGCCAGACATGGACGGTCATGCACCCTCTCTGCTGGATCTTCTACTGACGACGAACCCTGCTGGATACAAAGTCACAGTGAGCACTCCTCTTGGCTTCTCTGACCACTGTTTAGTGGGGTCCATGGTGCCATTTTTGCCTCCTCAGTCTCGTACTGGAGAAATGCGTCCAATTTGGCACTACGTGTCAGCGGATTGGGACGCGATGCGAGAATACATCACATCCTACCCATGGAGAGAGCTATGCTTCAGTTCGGATGATCTGCCGGAATGCGCCAATGCCGTAGCCGAGGTGGTTCTGGGGGGAATGGAGATGTTCATTCCCAGCGCCCTCGTGCGCCTCGGTGGTAAAAGGCAGGCCTGGTACAGCCGCGACTGTGGTAAAGCTGTCGCAGCTAATGGCGCAGCTTATCGTGCATGGTCGTGCGCTCGTGCCATACGCGACCCTAATGTATCCGAACTGAAGAAAGAATACAACCGCCTCTCCACATCCTGCAAGAGGGCTATCGCCAGGGCCAGATTCGAGCATATCGGCAGAGATGGTGATAGGCTGAACCAGCACCCAACTGGGAGCTGTGAGTTTTGGTCTCTCGCCAAATCTGTCGTATCAAATTTCTACCGCTCCTCCCTTCCACCTCTACAGTGTCCTGGGGGCTCACTTGCCCACTCCGCAAAGGAGAAAGCCGACTTATTGGTGTCTCTCTTTGCGGAGAACTCCGCCCTGGACTATGGGGTGCCATCCCTCCATCCATAACTAGGTGTGAGAACTCCATGCCGGAAGTACAGTTCCGACAACGAACTGTGCGGGCGGAGCTTATCTCCCTAGACACCAGGAAGACGAGTGGGCCGGATAGGATTCCTGCATTGGTGCTGAAACGGTGTGCTCCCGAGCTAGCTCCAGTGCTAACGCGCCTTTTCCGCCTCTCTTATTTCACTTTCCGTCTGCCGGCTGCCTGGAAATCTGCATTTGTCCAAGCGGTCCCCAAAAAGGTTGACCGCTCAAACCCTTCGAACTACCGACCTATAGCGATTACCTCCGTACTCTGCAAGGTGATGGAGCGCATTATCAATGCCCAGCTCATGGCGTACCCTAGAGACAAATAACATCAGCGATCGGCAATATGGCTTTCGGCCAAACCGATCCGCAGGTGATCTCCTAGCGTACGTCACTCACCTTTGGGGGGAATCGCTTGAAGGACATGGTGAATTCTTGGTAATTGGTCTCGATATTGCCAAGGCATTCGAATGGGTTTGGCACAAATCGCTTCTGGGCTAGCTTCCGTCGTACGGACTTCCTTCTGGCCTCTGCGACTGGGTCGCCGACTTCCTACATGGGCGTAGCATTCAGGTCCTAGTGGACGGTTGCTCGTCGGACGTCCTGTCAGTGAATGCCGGCGTACCGCAGGGATCTGTGTTGTCTTATCACAAACACTGTTTCTTCTGCATATCAATGACATGCTGCCACTCGGCAACATAAATTGTTATGCGGATGACAGTACAGCACATGGATCCTATACCAGTGACCCTTCAGTCAGACGGGATGTTGTGGATGAAGAGGCGAAGACTTGTGTCTGATCTCAAACAAACGCTTCGGTCTATTTCCGAATGGGGCCGCTGTACGCGACAGTCGTTCTCACTGGTGTTAGTGGGTGGACTGTAGTTGGGTGGGGGTGCGACTGTGCACGTGCAATATCACGCCGTCACCGCAGCGGTACTCATATTCTGGGTTTGATAGTTTCATAAGGGGTGAAATAGGGTAAATAAGAGACGATTGGGACTTTTACAAGTTTCCCCGAGGCTGGTTTACGCGGCGGCGACGGGTGTTGTCTACTGTTATCTATCAGTCAGTTCAGATCTAATTTTGCGCTTCGTGATAGGATTAGTTTGCCGTGGCGTCTGGATCCGTCTGGCTGACTTCGGAAATTCGCTTAGGTGTCGGGCTACGTCTGGATGGCGTCGGGGAACGCAGGGCAGTATCGGGCTCCGTCTGGATGGCGTCGGGGGAACGCAGGGGCAGTGTCGGACTCCTTCTGAGCCGCGTCGGGATTCGTCGGGCTGGTTTCGGAGCTCGCTTAGATGTCGGACTGCGTCTGGATGGCGTCGGGGGAACGCAGGGCAGTGTCGGACTCCTTCTGAGCAGCGTCGGGATTCGTCGGACTGGTTTCAGAGCTCGCTTAGATGTCGGACTGCGTCTGGGTGGGTCGGGGGAACGCAGGGCAGTGTCGGACTCCTTCTGAGCAGCGTCGGGATTCGTCGGACTAGCTTCGAGGTGTAGCGCAAAGTGTGCGGTGGTGTGGTGCCTCCTACCTGGATGTTGATGTCTCCGCCCGCAGCCGCACATTCGATAGCTCGGTCCTTCAGGTGGTGGTCGTCGATCGGCACGGAAACGTCCCGGTGTCCGAGGATCTGCTGGGCCCAGCTACGCACACACTTCGGGAACTACACTCACTATACTTATACCGTATTAGGTCGCAACAAGCCCTGAGAGCCCGCGCCGCGCTCGATCAGGGTGGATTTTATCTTTTCCAGAGCACAATGTTTGAACAAAACCGCCCGCTCCCGCTTGTATTTTCGGACGTGTCAGATCACAACAGTCCGTCGCCTAGGCAACCGGACTCTTCTCCTTACCGCCAGGAGGCGCTGTATGCTTCTTAAGTGAAGACCGCTGCAGGTAGAGTCTTGAGGCGAAGAGAATGGAGGCACTTTTTTTTTTATTTTTTTATTGAAAGCGCGACATATGGCGCCGAGCCACCCATAAGGTGTCTAACGACGCCCATGGACATTCGGTCGTATGCGGGGGTTGCGAATGCCATGCCGGCCTGACAGGTGCCCATTCACGCCCCTCTTGAAGGACCCGAGACTGTACTTGGGGGAAATATATGAGCAGGGAGAGCGTTCCAGAGTTTACCGGTTCTGTAGAGGAATGATCTGCAGAATCGATTAGTACGCATCCGCGGTAAGTCCAGCGTATAGGGATGCAATCCCTGCCCAGTGCGTGTGGTGCGGAGATGGAAAGGGGATGGCGGGATTGCGTTAAACAGCTCCTCCGAGTACTCCCCATGGAATAAGCGATAGAACACACTTAGGGAGCCGACATCCCTACGGTGTTGCAGTGGTTCTAGATCGCGGGACACTGCGGGGTCACCCACTAGTCGCACGGCTCGACGATGGATCGAGTCCAGAGGCGCAAGCTGGTATTTGGCAGAGCCATCCCACAGGTGCGAGCAGTACTCCAAGCAGGACCTGATCTGCGATTTATACAAAAGCAGCCTTTGGTCCGGCGTGAAGTACCGTCGCACCTTATTGAGTACGCTCAGCTTTTTAGAAGCCAGCTTGGCCTTCCCCTCGGTATGGCGACGAAAGTTCAAGTCGTGCGACAGTTCGACTCCGAGGACCCCGAGGTGTTCGCTTAATTTAAGCGACGTGCCTTGGAATGAAGGAGCCGGTGTGAACGCCGCTCTCTTCGCACTGAACGCGCAAACTTGTATCTTGGAAGCGTTGAACTCGACCAAATTACTACGGCCCCATTCGGAAATAGAGGCGAGTGTGTGTTCGAGCTCAGACACAAGTCTTCGCCTCTTCTCATCCACAATATCCCGACTGGCTGAAGGGTGGCTGGTGTAGAATCCGTGTGCCGTACTGTCATCCGCATAACAATGTATGTTGCCCAGAGACAGCATATCATTGATATGCAGAAGAAACAGCATGGGTGACAACACAGATCCTTGTGGTACGCCGGCGTTCACTGACATGGCGTCCGACGAGCAACCGTCCACTAGGAACTGAATGCTACGCCCATGTAGAAAGTCGGCGACCCAGTCACAGAGGCCAGAAGGAAGTCCGTAAGCCGGCAATTTGCCCAAGAGCGACTTGTGCCAAACCCGATCAAATGCCTTGGCAATATCAAGGCCAATTGCCAAGTATTCACCATGACCTTCAAGCGATTCCCCCCAAAGGTGAGTGACGTACGCTAGGAGATCACCAGCAGATCGTTTTGGCCGGAAGCCGTATTGCTGATCGCTGATGAGGTCATTCGTCTCCAGGTAATTCATGAGCTGCGTATTGATAATGCGCTCCATCACCTTACAGAGAAGGGAGTTTGACGGGTTTGAGCGGTCACCCTTTTTAGGGACCGCTTGCACAAACGCAGATTTCCAGGCCGCCGGCACACGGCAATTGGAGTAGGAGAGACGGAATAGGCACGTCAGCACTGGGGCCAGCTCGGGAGCACACCTTTTTAACACCAATGCAGGAATCCTATCCGGCCCACTCGCCTTCCTGACGTCTAGGGAGAGAAGCTCCGCCCGTACAGTCCGTTGTCGAAACTGCACTTCCGGCATGGAGTTCTCACACCTAGGTATGGATGGGGGAGTGGCACCCCCATCGTCCAGGTTGGAGTTCCCCGCAAAGAGAGATACCAGTAAGTCGGTTTTCTTCTTTGCGAAGTGGGCAAGTGAGCCTCCAGGACACTGCAGAGGTGGAAGAGAGGAGCGGCAGAAATTTTACTCGACATATTTGGCGAGAGAACAGAACTCACGGCTCCCAGTTGGGTGCTGGTTCACTCTATCGCCGATTCTACCGATGTGGTCAAATTTGGCCCTGGCAATAACCCTTTTGCAGGATCTGGAGAGGCGGTTGTATTCCTTCTTCAGTTCGGATGCGTTCGGATCACGTCCGGCACGAGCGCGCGACCATGCACGATAAGCTGCGCATTTAGCTGCGACAGCATCAGCACAGTCGCGGCTGTACCATGGTTGGCTTTTACCACCGAGGTAGACAGAGGCGCTGCGAATAAACATTTTCATTGCCCCCAGAACCACCTCGGCAACGATATTAGCGCATTGCGACGGATCGCCCGAACTGAAGCAGATCTCTCTCCAAGGGTAGGATGCGAAGTGTTCTCGCATCCCATCTCAATCTGCTGACGCGTAGTGCCAAATTCGACGCGTTCCTCCAGTACGGGACTGAGGAGGCGAAGATAGCACCGTGGACCCCACTAAACAATGATCAGAGGAACCCAGCGGGGCTCTCACTGCGACCTTATATCCAGTGGGTTCGCTGTCAGCAGAAGATCCAGCAGAGAGGGTTCATGACCGTCTATATCTGGCAGCCTGGTGGGCTGGTCTACCAGTTGAGACAGGTCATGCGTCAGGGCGAAGTAGTAGGCGGCTCTCCCCGCAAAGTCAGTTCTCCTGGAGCCTAGCCATGCCTCGTGATGGGCATTGAAGTCTCCAAGAAGAACCAAATCCGCGGTAGGGAACCGCTCTTGGACTTTGTCTGCCGCTCCACTCAGGTACTCAAATAACCGAGCTGTCTCTGCATCACCAGAGTGCGACCTGTACAGACAGGCGTACACCCGCGAGACCGTTCCCAGATCCACGTGGACCCAAAGTACTGATAGCTCAGAGTACTCAAGGCAGCGCAGGCGACGACAGCAAATATTTGCCCTGACAAACAAGCAAACCCCGGCTCGCGACCGGAAGGCTTCTTCCAGGGTGTAGCTGGGGTAGTGCAGGTAAGAAGTGTCGGCAGGGCGAGATATTTGTGTTTCTGTCAGGAAAAGCAAGGCCGGCTTCTTCGTCTCCAGGTGGTGATGGACGGCATTCAAATTGGTATGCAACCCCCGCACGTTGGTCGAGTCAACGCTAAATAGTGGTGTAGGGGTGTGCACCGCTGATTGAACCTTTTTTTCCTTTTTTTTCGCTGCCATGATTTTTGTAAGAGGGAGGGAAAGAGCATGAAAGGGTGGCTGTGGTGATTCACGGGCAAAGCGTGGACCCTAGCTTCATCGCTTACTGCTCAGGTTAGTGTTGCGCCGACACGGAAGACGGAAGGGCCCCCGGTCCCCCCCGGAAGTGGCCGCCGGAACCTCTAGTCCGGTCACCAACCGGCACGACAGACCACTCCGGGATTATGCGCCGGTTGACCGGGGCAGCCTCTCGCGTTGGTTAGACGCGATTGGGCCCCTGTACTACCTGGCGGGCGGCCAACGGAATAACCGTTTAACCGGGTCTCCCTGTCAACCGTGTCGATGCGTCACCTCTGAACAGCGAATCCGCGTCGGGATCACTGGCCTACTCCTCACCACAGCCAACCCCACCTTCTACTGGGTCCCCGGGAAGTACACCGGAACACAGCGAACTGTTATGGCGGTGTAATTGTTTCTCCCGGGGTGTGGTGGCGAACCCAGCCGATCCGAAGATCTCCCACACGCTGATTGCTGTTCATTTGGCACCACCCAGGAGGCACGTGTGACTTTTATATTGGATTTCTATTATTAATAATTTTAATTTTAATAGGATTCATTTATTATGTTTGATATTATTTTATTTTCTAAATAGAAAAATTTTAAAATGTGTGAATGTTAGTTTGTGACTTGTATATGTTATTATACCAATAAATATTCTATTCTATTCTATTCTATCTTCAATGGTTACGTTAGGCGGCGCGGCGTAGGCACCTGCTTGGACGACGACGTCGAACTACACTCTGAAGATATGTCGCGATCACTACGTAGTAGGTACATTGAGCCACGTCGAAAACAGCAATTTACTTTACTTCGCGGTCGTGAACTGACACATTCGTCGCGGTAGTGAACTGAACTGAACTGTTATTAGGCGTTCTGTTTAATAGAACGTAGACATGTTTGATTTAATTTTTAGAAAAAGAACTCTTATTTCCAATGAAATAAGACTCACTATAGGTCCCCAAAGGCAAACCAACCACATAAATTGATTCCATTTTTGCAATATACCGTTTGTTTTTATTATAAATGCCAAAAAGAACCACATAAATTGGTTCCACTTTGCGATATACAGTTTGTTTTTATTATATAATGCCAAAAATAACCAGATATCTTGGCTCTGTTTTGATAAATACTTTTAATGTACTTCATTAAAAACAAAAAAGTCCATCTCGCTTGGATCTTTTACGCAAAAAAAAATCTGACCAGTTAGCTAGTACCAAGTAGCATGAGTCTTTTCTGCTGTTGCGATATACCTCAATTGGGCGGATGGTTCTTAGACGAATGTGTAGAAAACCTATTAGTTTCATACCAAGTAGCCTGCCTGGGTTTTTTCTGCAAAAAATAGAGCGGGTGATTAGCTCTCGATTGGTATATTTAACTCATTTTTGACCAATTTGTGGGTTGGTGCCTTTTGGCATTTATATGGTAAACTTTTCTGAAGAAGTTGTGATACAAAATAGGTATTTTCAAATTTCTGCCTATTCGAAATCGAAATTTTCCTAGATAATGTTGTATGTATACTCTTATTAATATATAATATCATATTCCGAAGGAATTTCGGACGGAGCAATTTTTCACAGTGAATTATTGCCGAAAATCTGTAAAGGTGTGATCGATAAGGAAAATTTCCTAGATAATTGTCAAAAGCGATATATTTAAATAAATTAAGACATATAAAAAAATTCAAATTGACAGAGCAATTTTTCTGAAGAAGTTGTGATACAAATTAGGTATTTTCAAATTTCTGCCTATTCGAAATGGAAATTTTCCTAGATAATGTTAATATATACTCTTATTAATATATAATATCATATACCGAAAGAATTTCGGACGGAGCAATTTTTCACCAGCAGTTATTTTTATTTATTTTTATTAATTTTATCCTAAATTGTAATAGTTATTCTTATTGTGCAATTCACATTTAGCTGATTTTACATTTTGACTAGTAATTTTTATATAGGTATATCAATTGAATATTGTTTTGATGTTTTTATTTTTCTTTAGTTTTATTATTCAATTTCATTTAAAAAAAAAAAAAAAACAATTACTTATATTTTTATTATTTTGCTAATATGTAATTTGCAATGTTTGTATTGTACGTGTACTAGTGCTAATAGGATCGTCATGCCTGTTTGTGTGTTACCGACGAATTTTAATAAATAAATAATTATAAGCGATTTTCATATTTAGGTATAAATACCTAACTTCCTACCATACCTAACATCAAAAATCCTAGATAATTTGTCAAACGTATATTTTAAACCCTACTCTATCACACTGCAAAGTTTCAGCGACAGAGGAATTAGTCCGAAGAGCCCATACAACGAATTTCCTCGTTTACTGGAGTACCCTTACAATTGGAACAACTGCATGGAAAATGAAGCTATCAATTTGTGTCAGTTTTTTTTAAATGAATTAATAAATTAAGATTCTGTCATATTTTTACTCGTTCTCGGGACTTTAGGAGGTCATAAGAACTTTCATGGTATTAATTTCATCAAATAATATTTTTTATAGAACAAGGATACATCGTAAAATTCAAGCAATTTTATTTCGTGCTGATAAAATCATAAACAAAAAAGTTACAGGGGTTTAAAGCTGGGGTTATGGTAATTTTCAAAAATAAAGAAAAAAAATGATATCTCGATACCACGTGACATCTGACAAAAGGTATCATGGGTCAAAACGTTGCAAATTACCCTACTTACCTACAAAAAAATTTTGTCGGTCGATGTGCCGAACACCCTATATAAGGAGCTTCGTTATTTATGTCAAATGTTTCGGGAGCGTTGCATACACACTCAAACACGTTACACAAAACAAAATTATATGTTTTTAGCATTACTTTTCGAGAAATTCAACAAAACATGTTTGCTACCTAAACATTAAACATATCAACCTGTGTGTACAACTTGGACTCTACGGGGTCAATGACCGTACTACAGATCGCGCGCGAGCTCCGAGGAAGTTTAAGGAATGTTGACGTAATGACTTAGTACATCGATATTACGTTATCGATATTAATTAATTATGAAATCATTTTATGTATAAATAGTTACCTTAAGTTACACTTCGACAGAACGCGTTTTGCCATTTCGCGGGCTTGCCTACGAATTATAATCGACTTTTTTTCTCCCTGTTCTCATTGCTCGTGCTGGCAATTTCTTCTTGATCCATATTAAATCGCTATTTGTACACACAAATTGAAGTCGGTTAATAACTAAAGAGTAACGAATTAACACGCGATTGACTAATACGCGCGTATATTACGAATACGGCATCGATAACCGTGCTCTCGCGTCAAGGCCAACACTCGTACTGGGAGCGTGCAGGGTGTGAAGCGACGGTCGGGAGGGGCGAACACCCGCCAGGTTCCCCAGCCCCCGATTCCTCGGAGCTCGTGCGCGGACAGTATGTTCAAACGCAGAACAGCTGTTTGTTGTGTTTTTGAATGTTTGAGAAGGTGTGTGTGCGTGTGTGAGTATGTGTGGGTACTCTTCACTAACACTAGTAGTTAGGAACTTACATACTAGGTACTTACCTACATTTACAAAAATTGCTGGAAATAACCACCTTGCACTCGGATACAAAGAGTGGCCTTCCTCGCGCACGATGCTCTGATTCACACGAACTAGAGTGTCACTGTCACATACCGAATGCGTTTACGATCCGGACACGCAACTCTTATTCATTATCCACGGTGGTGTGACCATCCTGGCCATAAACTAGGTCCCTGGCCCGTCCCCAGAGTACCCACACATGAAAATCATGCGACCTTACATACGTCATAGTATGTTGCTCATACATCGCCACACACAGCAGCAACTAAGTTTCAGTTTAAGTCTCGGTAACCGGCATTTTGAATTTGCGAAAGATGACATCGTTTGTTTGTTTGCTGCCCAGCCTCTTGGGAAGGCGGGTGGGCCATTCTCCGCACTGAGACCTCTAGGCGGTCCGTTGTACGTTGGCGCTCGGGTGGTGCTACTCCAGCCACCCGAGCTCTTTCATGAAGTGGAGCACTCTTCTCGATCGCTTCCACACTCCATGGGCAGTTCCCACGTTCCCAAGAAACTGCAGTCGTTCTACTGCCACCACCGGGCACTCCAGGAGCACGTGGGTGGCTGTTTCGCCCTCCGCCATGCAACCTCTGCATAGGGGACTGTTGGTGACACCTATTGTAAACAAGTGTCTGTTGAGTGGGCAGTGACCCGTAAGAAGTCCCACCGCCATACGGAGTTGACCCCTGTGGAACTTTAGCAGGCGCTTCCTGAGGCGCAAGTCCAGTTTGGGAATGGCTTCCCGGGATTGCCTGCAGTCCCTGGTGTTGGCCCAAAGATTTTCATGTTTAGATTTTGTTAGTTGATATAGCCAATATTTGAACTGGCTGATTGGTAAGGGTACACATGGTTCTGGGCCTTCTGCACTCGAGCTGGAGCCCCGCTTGGCCAGCTCGTCCGCCGCATCGTTCCCGTAAGAACCGCTGTGTCCCCTGATCCACTGTAGGGTTACCTTGTTGATTACCGCTATACCCTCTAGTGCCTGGTGGCACTGGAGTATCAGTCCGGAGTTGATTGTCACGGTGCTTAGGGCCTGTAGCACCGATGCGCTGTCCGACAGTACTCTGATCTGATATCCAGTTATTTCTCTGCTGCGTACTGCTGCTGCTGCCTCTATTATTCCGATCGATGCACTCAGCCTGGAAGATTGAGTTGTGAATACCTAGAGTGATTGTCTTATGTATGTTTAGGTCGAGTGAGAAAGCTGATGCCCCTGTTCCCGACCCTGTTTTTGACCCATCAGTGTATATTCTTACCTCAGACCCCGAATAGTCCTTAGGTTCCTCAGCTAGTTCTACGTAGTAGTGTTTGTGGAACACGTGTGTTTTTCTGATTCTATCACACGGTGCCTCTATCAGGGGGTGTTTTTTATGACTTCCTGTAGTTTGGTCGTGTGTGGTGTTTGTGTGCGTGCTAGCCCTCCACAGTCCTAGGACGTTCAGCCTAATTGCTGCAACTGCTAACAGCTGCCGCCTCTTGTTGTATGAAAAGTTCAAGAGGCGGAAGGCAGAACATGGCTTCCATCGCTGGCCGTGGGTAACCCTGTAGTCGCAACGCACGCTAGACGCTGGAAACTTTGGAGTTTGTTAATAAATGTGCTGAGTTTGGTCCTGGGCCACCATACTACTGCACCATAGGTTACCATAGGCAGCCCCGGATCTACATATTTTTGGAGGGGGTGCAAAATTTTAAAATGCCGCCCTTTTGCTCTCGTTTATTTTTATAGTAAAATGGGTTACATTCCCGAAAGAAAGGGGGTTATTCTAGCTAGGTCATTTACTAATACTAATGCCAAAAAGGTATGAATTTTTTTTGGAGGTTTGGAAAACATAGTATTGGTACTAGAAAACACACTATGTTAACAAAAAAAATATCGAAAAGGGGACATTTTTTTTAGATTAATGAAAAAAATGCACATTCAATTCGACATTATAGAATGGTTGGCGCGAACGGGCGTAAACATTTTTCATTGAGTATTTATTCTGCCTCATATTAAGTACAATACAGCGCCGAGCCGTCCGTCTGGTGGGAGGACCCGAAACTGACTGATGATCTGGAGTCTCTCAGTCACAGACGATTTGTAGGGTCACTTAGTCTGTTCTACAGGTACTATCATGGACGCTGTTCGGAGGAACTTGCTTCCCTTATTCCTTGCCATCCAACCTATCTTCGCAGCACTCGTCGCAGAGAAACTGAGCACCCTTTTGTTTTGACATTGGGCTTTTGAGAGCCCATCGGTTCTCAAAATCGTTTCTTTGTCGCTCCGCTAGAGTGTGGAACTGTCTCCCGGCGAGTGTGTTTCCCGAATCTTCAAACGTCGTATCAACGGGCTAGACAGCCTAGCAACAGTCCGCAAATCTGCTGGCATGGCGCCTCACTGGGCGTGGTTTCGCGAGGAGAGGGGTTTTTTGGCTCTGTCGACTGTACCATTCATTGGTCTCTTGACACAGCCACCCGTGTTGGTTTACATAAAAAAAAATCATAACTCAAAGCTTAAATTGTCGCAAAATGCAAAAAAAAAATATTTTACATCTATTTTAACCGACTTAAAAAAAAGGAGGAGGTTCTCAATTCGACTGTATTTTTTTTATGTTTGTTACCTCAGATCTTTCGACTGGGTGAACCGATTTTGATGATTCTTTTTTTATTTGAAAGTTGGTGCTTCCCGTGTGGTCCCATTTCAATTTGGTCAAGTTCGGATTGGAAAGCGAGGCGAAATCGCGAGGCCGAAGGCCGAGCGATTCGCCGAGTACATAAATAGCAAAAAATTTCTAAAAAAAAAAACTGTGAAATAAAACACTATTTAAAAAAATATAAAAACCACCTTCAAAAATGTATGAAATAACAAATAATCTAACCCTAGAGTTGAAGGCGGTGCTAAAGCAAGCAAAAATGATGCATGAAAGAAAACATGAGTGGATGATATCCTTTGTGATTTGTGTAGCCTTCTTTAGCACCGCCTTCACTCTAAGGTTCCATTTTTTTTTTCTTACATTTTTGTTGGTGAAAATCGTTTCATCGAGATTTGGTGGACGGTTAACATCCGCCTTTATTAAGTAAAAATTAAATGACAAAATAGCTATTTTTAATTAGTAGAATTGAACTGCATGTAGGTAAATTCCAAACAATTTAAATTAAATGACATCAAAGGGGACTGGACTAGGTCATTGCAATACCTAGACCTAGAAAGCACCTCCCCACACTCACTGTCCAACGAGTTTTTATAACAATTTTAAATTTTTGTATGAAAAAGAAGTACGGAATTTCGATTTGAGTGATAAGAATTTTTTTCTTCTAAAAATGAGTACTTTCTATTCCTGAAGTTTCTCAAGCCTATCCTGAAACACCCTGTATATCGATATTAAAAAAGAAATGTTTGGAAAAATGAAATACAGGAATCAATAAAATAAAAATGAAACCATAATTGAATTTTTTATTGAATGTATACAAGCAAAATAAGGTACTGACTGGATTGGCCTATGGCGATGCGTGCGGGCGCGGAGTGGAGCCACCTCCGCCGCGCCTTTTAATATCGGCATATCGATATCAATCAATATCACTTCAATTAATGTAGGCGCGCACGCCGATATTAAGGCAATCACATACATTGGAAAATCATACCATACAAAAAAAATCGAAATTTTTCGATATAAGTAGACTACCTACCTAAAAAAGTAGTCATGTTAACTTCTTCAAGAAATTTATGTTATTGATCTAATCTACATCCTTTGTAAAGTGAATTTGGTAGTTTGACATTTAAATTCCAATTATTAATGTACAAAAAATATATTTTTTCTAGGTTCCTTTTTAGAGACTTTAAAACAATTATCTCGAAAACCATTTAAGTGATTATGTTCATTATTTTTTCTTAAAATAGGTACTTATCTTTTTTTCTAAAAATAGAAATAGAACTGATTGGGCGTGCGATCCAATCCAACCACGCGCGCGAGCGGAGCGGGTATATACCGCTCTACCGCCGCCCCTGCCGAACGTATGCCGCTCGTTCGGCCGACCGACCGACTACGCTACGGCGGCGCGGCGGCGACGCTCGCTCACTAGACTAGCCGCTGCGCCGCCCCCTGCCCCCTCCGCCGCCCGTATCAACGCCTCCGCTCCTTTACCATTACACGAATTATTTTGCGAGCATTCTTATCGAATCGAAATCAAAGACATATTTTATAAGTAATTTACAATTTATCTTTATGTTTATGGGTGTGATTTTGCCGCCCCCCAATCTTGCCGCCCGGGGCAAGTGCCCCTTCCCGCCCCCCCCCTAGATCCGGCCCTGACCATAGGTCTAATTATAGCTGAGTATAGCCACAGCGTAATCTTAGGGTTGAGTCCCCATGTCTTACCTATGATTTTGCGACATTGCCAAAAGGCTATACGAGCTTTATTTACTAAACATGACATGTGCTCTCCCGCGAACCGACTGGAACACACTGACGCGCCGCGCACGAGGTGAGTGCGGGCGGCGGCGGCGCGGCCGCATGCAATGCAATACGCACACACGGAAATGAATAACTGTCGGCGTAGTCAAAGAGCTGTCGGCGGCTACCGACAAAGTAAGTCACAAGGTTACTAGGCCTTTTGTCGGTGCGCCACCACCGCCACGCCGCCATAAAACTAGAGACGTCGCGCTAGGTAAGTACCTACGTTTCGTGTTTGGCAAGGTTCTATCTATAGCACAGCATGATTGGTTTTTAGAGCTATTTGATTGAATTTTTTTGTTAGGAGATGTTAGGAGAAAAAATGCTCCTATAAACATAAGTTTTTTTTACGTAAAGTGTTTATTTGATTGTGTATGGAACCCTCCCGAAACATTTGACATAAATAACGAAGCAGTCTACTTTTTATGGTGGGTGACAAAAATCGACAATGTAAACACCAATTCGTGGTCGACTCTTCGTTGCAACTGCGAGTTCATACGTTGCCGTGTCGACCACAGCGAGAGATTTTTATCGACCGTCTAAATGAATTTGGACTGTGCGGCCTAGTGCAGTGAGTCGTTTGGTGTAAATCCCTCATAAGGATGCTTACAGGAAATTTTGACACAAAGCGAAGGAGCGTCAGGCCTCACGCACTCTATGTACTTGCGCTCGCTAACTACCTACCGCCCGACGGGCCGCCGGCGCTCTATTTCAGTGGAAATTCGTCAGCCACGCGAAGTATACATAGACGCTCGCCCAAGCAACTGCGCGCAGCTGCAAAGCAATAATCACTTTACACTCGATCGTTAAGGTACATTTTCGCACGCAGCGATTGGCGACGTGAAGCAGTAGGCTATTAAAACCCGAAGGTAGTAACATTTTCTTTGCAGTGATTTATCTGTTACGAAGTAACTATTAAGTAATCTGTGGCAGCGTGAACTGCTGCGTGAATACATAAATAATGTTATAATTGTCTTGAAATAGTCTGCTAAATGAATAACTTAAAAATGATAATTTCACCTAAAAGTAATATAACTTCCTTATAAATATCTTGTTATTGTTGTTTCTATAGGAGTGGCTGCGTCACCTCCAAACTACAATTTTACATAATCTCTCAATATCTACTTCTTCAATAAAAATATATGAAAGCATTGAAAACCATAAATTTTTTCGATTACTGTTGCCACGACTGAGCAGTGAACATTTTGTGTGCAGACATTCCCAGTACCCGCATCGCTGCTGGCTCCGACTACCAAACTAGCTCCACTGCCGCCGCTGGAAATCTCCGCTTTGCCGGAGATTTCTCCGCACTACAAGCCGCGCCCACCACCCCGCCTTCTGCCGCAGGGTAATGAAGACGACGCTCTCAACTATGTCATGTCTACTAAAAACCAAAGGTTTGTCATTATTAAGCGATATTAGTTTAAAATGCAGTCATAGTACTTATACTATTATTTTATAGACTAAGCATGCAACTTAGTTAAATTAATTTGCTGTAAGTCACTTCGTTGTATAAAGATCCAAAAATTATAGTACCAATCTGCAATAATGGTTCAGTGAGCATTATAATTATCGAAGGTGTGGAACTAAGTTTGCGATGGCTTCATCGAACATATCCGGGCCCACCGGCAGTAGAGGAGGGTGTTAATCGAGGTCGGGACTAGCGAGTGGCCACTCTAAATTTCCCGCGCATGCTTCACGTTTCGGCTCGCATCAAGCCCTCGTCAGCTAGTCTGCGTTGACTAGGACGCGGGGAAACACCAGTCCTGCTCTCGACCTCCCTCTCTCTACCTATCCATATTCTGTAGGATGCTTCCAGTGACGTTTTCGAAGCTCTCTCCATGTATGAGCTTAGCGTCGATCTTGGCAGCCCTAGATTCTTGAAGAGACTGTAGAGCGGCTTTGCTTCTCTTGCTCCGACTTCCACAGCGAAGAGATCAGTCTTGAATCCGTTTCTCACAATCCAGTCTACTAAGTTGCAGTAACTACTTGTTAAGTTTGATGTTGTGGTCCTTCGGTATGTTACTTTCCCATGGAACTGTAAGTTCAACAAGTACTACATGCTTTGTCGCTTTTGAGAATATGAGTATATCCGGTCTTAATGCTGTGGTACAGATTTCCGAAGGCATCTGGTAATGCTTCTCGTGTGTGTCCATCAACAATTCCCAATCCTTTGCTGCTCCCAAAATTGAAGAAGGTTTAGTCCTATCTTTGGGCAGCTTTTTGGCTCCAGGCTTCACAAAGTTGACCTTCTGGAAGCCGCTACTGGTTTGCCCCTTCATGGTCCGTGCAATTGACAGGTTGATGGCCTCTCTGATGATTTGGAGGACTTTATAATGACGGTAGGAATACTGGCCTCGCTCAAGTAGTATTTTGCATCCGCATAACAAATGTTTGGCCGTGCCTACGGACTCCTTACATGACGGTCATAGTCTATTTGTAGATTTCCCCCATCTAACTAGGTTACTCGGGTCGGGGAGAGTAAGCTGAAATGCATTTAGGTAGAACTTAAGCAGCTCAGAGAAGTTGTATATTATGGATAAAAAAGTCACATCGTATTTTCCCCTCAAGCGCTCTGCGGCAATTAAATGTGAAGTCAGACAGAATATAACTCTCGTACTCCTTTGAGGTCTTCACAAAAAACCTCAAATTTCGGGTAGTTCAGGCAGTGGCAGCGTGCAGCAATTGCATACTAAAACCTACAGTTTTACGTGAAATGTTTCATGTGTGTTGTTATAGTGTATTGTTTATTCTAGATAATGTCTTTCGTGATAATGAGCAAGCTAAACTTATGTCTATTTATACATATTTACCTAGAATATTTTACATATCATTACCCAAAAATTTCATCTGAAATTTTCGCCCCGCTGACATGGAGTATTCACTAAACACACAGTATTGGCATGCGCGAGGATGAGGCACTCCACACACTGATTGCAAGTCAACCACACCAACACTTAGAATCCTGTGTAACACATTGCATATTTTGTGCATTTTTCAAGCGCATTCTATGCAAAAATGGGCCTCTGCCCATGCCATGTGTTAGTTAAGACACTAACACAACAATAATGCTGCAGTGACTGCGGCCCACTCGCACTCAAAAATAAAAAGGTATTGCTCTCTGACTGTTGGCTTCTTCACAATGCAGTAATCTTTTTTTTTTTTTGTTATCCTTGTGTTTTGTTCTGAACAGTAAATAATGTTTCAATATAATACATACAAACATTTCAATAAGATCTCCAATGCAGAAAAAAACATCCAGTCAATTTGTGTATCATGACATTACGGCTGAAAGTGAAAGCACATGGGATGGAAAACACCCTTTGAAAAGCTTCAATGTTTCTAATTAATTTAAAATAAGTACCTACTTAAAATACTATTTTATTTCTTTCACCTGTGGTGAATTTTTTTTGACCGCTCACATTTCGGCGGGATGAAATCGTCACGGCGCCGGGCTAACTGTCGGCATTAAAATACATGAGATAGAGCAAACAATTTACAGAATCTGCAGTTGTTTTCGAAACTTGATGTTGCACACCATGTTCGCCCATGAATTTGATGCACCACCGCCTCAAATAAAAATTATTTATGTTGTTTTTGTTATTAGTTTGTTGTGTGTATATAAATTCGAAAGAATACAACATTGCTGAAGTGAATGTGTTGCCAGATTGGAGGTTTTATCCCTTCGCGAGTGTGTGAAGTCGAAAAAAACTTAACCTCATTATATTTGCGGAATTGTAACTATTACAACCATGATAATAATATGCTAAGGGATATGACTCCCTTCTTATATTACTAGGTGGTAGGGTTTAATCCGCCCGGGTTGGTACCACCGCACTGAATGAAAGGTCGGTCGAAACGGCTATGTAAATAGTTTATGTTTTCCGTCCAGTTCAGTGTAGCCGGCGCGACCGAAGGGAAGCACTGATGTAGCACCAAGTTCACCCGGTGTCATGGGCTGACATCACGGATGTTGTAGGTGATGTAACCAACAGTGTCAGTTTCCATAAAAAAAATCGTGTTTGTACCTATATACCTATTTTTTTTTTTTTTTGGAAAACGATATTGCGGCTGTGTATATTTCCGACATTTTAAGGAGATTAGCGCGCGCCGGTGCCGGCACCTGAGTGAAAATCTGGTATGTGATTTTCTTTAGAGAAACTCTGGACCGAAGCCCACTAAAGAGCGTCCTGGGTATGCCTAATACTTCAGCTGTTATATTTAAATGCCAATGAAAACTAAGAAATTGCATCAGTATTTATATTTTATTGTTTCAGAACAAAAGTGTTTTCAGGCAACAGGACTTACGGGAAAGTGTTAAGTCTCTACGAGTTGTGCGTGAATGTTCTCCAGGAGCATATTGATGGTACCTACTGTTTATTTCACCATAGTTAAAAAAATTTAATCTTTTTAATGCTGGGTCAATGTTCATACTTGGCGTTGAGCCCGAATTAAGGAGATGTCTTAAATAATTTTATCATTATTTGGTTAAGGAAATGGAAAGGCAGAAGGAAAGGGGAAACATTTTGTAAGTATAACTTAATTATTTTTAGCCCTTATTCCCTTCTGCCTTTACTTTAGAGAAGTCAACTAAGAATCACGTTAATATAAAAATAATAAATACAAAAACATAATAAAATGCTCGAATAGTCCACACTTCAATTACCTACTAAACTTATATTACTTGATGACAGCACTTGAATACACTGGCGGCGTGCCTTACGACATCCTGAAGCCTGTGCTGGATCTAGCCAGTCCCGAACAGCTGTTTGTTCTGGAGCACTATAATGCATACCTCATGGAAGACACGAACCACCTATGGCAGAAGCACTGTGAGAAGAAGTTCCGCAACAAGCCGCGACACGAGATGGAGACCTGGCGAGAGATGTACTTGGTCAGTGACTTCTGATACACTAGCTTCTGTCTGTCTGTACGTGACATTGTCAGCATCGGTAGCTAAGTGGCGCGGTCGGTCGACTGTTGGTCGTGATCATAAGCACACCTGGGCGCGGTCAGTAGCTACTTGGATGGGTGACCGCGCGGTTAAATTTTAAGTTGTGGCCAAAGAATTGAAATTACACAAATAATATATTACAAATATATTATGTAATGAAGGGAAGCTCTTACATGGCACCTTGTTCACCCGGTGTTATAGGCTGACATCACGGATGTCGTAGGTGATGCAGCTAACCGTGTCAGATTATATAAAAAAAAATTATGTCTTGCAAAAAACAGTTTGTACTTTCACATTTTTCAAACCTTCCTTTTCTACATTTTCAGAGATGTCAAGAAGAACAGGAAGCCAGACTAAAGTCTTTGACTGCCAACATCAAGATGGCGCAGGACGCTAGGAATGCTCCTACGAAACAAACTAAGATGGCGTATGTGGACTCTGTGGTGAAACCTCCCAGAAATATTGCGAGGAAACAGGTAACATTGCTAATATCACCACCCTATTACATATTATAATGAACTGCTTATGATACCAGTTCAGAGAGCGGGGGCCCTCAACACCAACAACCGTCCTATTTTGTATGATTTATTCATTGACTTTATTTATTTATTTATTTATAGAAGAAAACATACAGCCATTCACAATATTGTAGGTAAATTGTTTTTATGTGTACAGTATGGCCAATTAAATATTTCCCTGATTATAGTTATTTTTATGCTTGCGCTGGGCATAAACTTATGTGTGGTTTGGTGTTGTGCGTTGTGTGCATGCACGTGTGCATGTGTGTGTGTGTGTGAGGGTGTGTCAGGGTGCACACACACACCCGGTCTGTCTTTTTATGTATGTATGTATGTGTTATGACAATGTTTTTCGGTTACGCGGTATAGGTACTGAACACGACTCACTTTGTTTGTCGACGTTTCGTCCCACACTTCTATATCTTTGATTATAGAGAGATTTTTCCTGATTATAGTTTGTCCTGATTATGTTTAAATGCAACATGCAACTCCTAATTCATACTAGCCTGTGATTGGTTAATTTTTTTAATAAGACGAGGCATGAGTGCATTACGCATGTAGTTGGTGGTGTGTGCTGATACATGAAAGAGTGTTGTGTGTCGTGCTCGTGCCGCGCCGGCGCTCAGCGTGCTCGGCTCGTGCCCGCCGCGGTCGAGTCGTCCACGCATCCAGTAATACCCGTCTGTTCTCTAGACGACTGTTTGTCCGACTTCGTATGATTCATATGTTCTTTTTGTTGCATAATTTAAATATTTATATTACCTACATACTTGTGTAAATAACTTGCGATGTAGCCACTTCATTTCTCAAAAAAAGTGGTCAAGTGAACTATGTTCACGTGCCGAGGGTCCCATAACTGCTGCTTCAGTTAAATCTAATTATATTTTCTATGAGGGTGCGGTCAGGCTTTGGATGGGCGGCCGTACGACCGTTGAAGTTGGCAGTGGTTCGGATTCCACTTGAAATTGTAGTTTCATCCCTTTGTCTTACTATGTACATATTTAGGTGGTAGGGATTAACCCGTTCGGATTGGTACACAGGCACTGAACGAAGGTCGGTCGAAGAGAACGGCTATAAAAATTATACGTGTTTTCTGTCCAGTTCAATGTAGCCGGCACAACCAAAGTCTAGATTGCAGCTGCCTGTGTTGTGGAGAAAATTGCGAATGAGTCGCGAATGTCAGTCGAACCGCCTCCTTGCTCGACATCATCCCCGGCGGTGTTGCTAGAAGAAACAAGTGCGCCAGTTCGATTGTCACAGCGAAGAAATTACATAAAAAAACGCAAAGATAGTCGTCTGGCGACTCGCGCGCAAGCTGTCTGACGCGTGCATCGGGTCACCAGCTCAAAAAATCACTAGCCGTCGTTTCTATAATTAGGGCGACTCCCTCCACGACCGCCAGAGGGCGCCACCTCAGGCGCTATTCTTGATCACTGAATCTCTAAGTGACCGTAGATACAGCCGCGCTTATGCAATTTTTATACATTTCACTGATTTACTTATCGTTTTTACTGTATGTAAATCCTTGTTTCCGTCCAGTTCAGTGTAGCCGGCACGACCAAAGCATATTTTTTCCTGCCGTACCTAGGTGGCAGTAAGTGACTTCTTTTGGTAGGTAATCTTATAAAAAAAGTGAAGTTTCTACGGGCGACCGACCGTGTAACATACGTCAATATATGAATATCCTTATAACTCGAGAACCACTTCATCGATTTACATACAATTTTCACTGTTACATTCTGTCACTTCTAAGTATGGTTTTAAGCTATGAATCACAACTCTATGTTATTGGTGGCCTACGGTACCCTAAAAAGAGATAAGTGCCCATAAAGATGTACCCACAATACACGGCAAGAGTGTCGCGATGCAAAATTGTTCCATAGGCTTGCCACGCAGCGTTGCTGCTGTATCACTAGTTCTGGTCACTTCAAACAATTTCATACAAATAATATTTATGCGCGCCGTGCTGCGCCACTCCGT
Source organism: Nematopogon swammerdamellus (assembly GCA_946902875.1). Classification (NCBI taxonomy): domain Eukaryota; kingdom Metazoa; phylum Arthropoda; class Insecta; order Lepidoptera; family Adelidae; genus Nematopogon; species Nematopogon swammerdamellus. The sequence goes on from OX336344.1 coordinate 12,454,640, forward strand.
TGCAGTGCAGTGCCGCGTAGTGCAGTCTCACCTTAAACTCAAAGAAATTAGTATCAAGCCGCATAAAGTTTTAGATTGGAACATGAGTGCTCATCTCCAATGAAGTTAGTTTAATTTACTCATCTATATTTTGCCATATAGTTGTAGTACCATCAGTATTCACTAAGTATGCTTTATTCAATAAGTATTATGATAAATGTACCGATGACACACAGGCGATCCACGGCACAGCGCGCGCGGCTGTGACGAGTCCAGCAGCTCGCGTGGCGGCGCTGGCAGGTGCGGGCGTCGTCCGCGCCGACGCACTCCCCGGCCGCCCCTCCGCCATCGCACTCGCCCCCATCGCCTCCTCCTCAGCCGCCTTCAAACCTAAGAAGGCACCGCTCATGCAAAAGGCACTTCAATTCATGAGAGGACGCAAACGATGAACCTTTTTCATGTGCGAGTCAATTACTTACAATTATGTTAGTTGATTGAGTTAACAGCGAAGTGATAAAGTATTTTTTATGAATATTTTATCACTTAGGATGAAATAAAACTTTGACAGTTGACAACAGGATTCAGGCATGACAGGTTTCAGCCACAACTGACAGATTTTTCCATCAACAACAAATAAAGTGCACCAAGATTTGCCTATAGGTGTCCGTGAAAATGTTTATGTTTGTGGCGTCTAATTCAACTTTGTAGCTCTGAACCAGGTCTACTGTCATGCATCCTATTTATAATTCTTATGGTCATTCTTGCGCTATATTACGAATAAATCAACAATCCAATTTGGAATCGTGCAAGTTGACAGAACACAGGAGCTTGTGCATGATAGAAGATGCAACTGTCCGAGATTTAGAGTTGTAAGCGGCTCGTGCCAGAGGTCCAGGTTCGAATAATCCTGGTCAGAACGTGTTTTTTCTCTTTTTTGGCTTTGCTACTATGTATTTAATAACAAAATTTACGGATGAATGTCAGAATGAGAATACTGAAGTGGTGTACGGGCATGGCTTTAATGGTGCTAGGCTGCCCGCACATACCTATAGAAGCCAGGCTATTGTCGTTCCATACTATTTAACGTACCCTGTCCAATTTGATGATGGTAGTTGAATCAGGGCGGTCAGCCTCGATAGCTCAGTGGTGCAGACAGTCGACTGTGTGACACTATTGATGGTTCAGCAACGCTGGGCCGGTCAGTACTTGGATGGGTCTCCGCTTGATCGTTGGAGGCTGACCGTGGTCCAGATTCCACGTATAAGTGTAGGTCCCTTCCCTTCCTACCTTACTAGGTGATAGGGTTCAACCCGCCCAGGTTGGTACCACCGCACTGAATGAAACGTCGGTCGAAACGGCTATGTAAATGGTTCGTGTTTTCCGTCCAGTTCAGTGTAACCGACATCATGAAATGAAGGGAAGCACTAACATGGCACCAAGTTCACCCGGTGTTATGGGCTGACATCACGGATGTTGTAGGTGATGTAGCCAACCATGTCAGTTTCCATAAAAAAAATAAAAAATAAAAACTTGCGAGAACGATTCTGAGTTATTTCAAAGTCCTTGCACGTCCTTGCCAATGACTGTTGTGTAATGTTACTTATGTTTGGTGATCTTGAATTAGATAGTAATAATATACTTATCATGCTTTGTGCACAGCAAATGTTTCTATATTACAGGGTGCACCCTAACTTGCAACATTGACAAGTTGACATTTGCTAGTTATTTATGAAATATTCACAATTTCCTATTCACTATACTTACCTATAATAAACAATCTGATTGCTCTAGCATACCATTAACTAATTGCTCTGAAACAGATAAACGCAACAAAGTGTGCCAGGAAACAAATAATTACATTAAAATGTACTTATGTGTTTATAATAATTATTAGTTATTACCGAGGTTGTTTGTAGTTTTTGTCATCCATAGGTAATTAATGAATGAATGTCATGTTTGACATAAGTATGTGTAATTGTGTACATTTGTATAAGTATCAATGTCTCATCATCGGGCAGTAGGTATCCCAGGGGGAGGGGAATATAGGTGGGATGTATCCCCCCCATCCAGATGCAATCTCGTAGGTACAGTACGCAGCAGTAAGTTATGATCATCCAACTTTAGAAAGAAGCATTCCGGTTGTGGAACGTCGTCTCTCTCACACAGAGGCGTGCGAGTTCGTGCGGCAGAGATGACACTACAACCGGCTTGTCTCTTTCTAAAGCTTGATGTTCATTACTGCCGGGTAATGTAACGTAACGTGTATTATGGGGAAAATCCAAATGTATGGTAAGCTAAATCACAAATTGAATATGTATTCCACTTCTGTCTGTGACTATACTTGAAGACAGAAACGGAAAGTTTTCCCACTACTATGTACTTTACTTTTATTTAGTGACATTAAATTATTTGCTAAGTCAATATTTTTAACTGCGCTTGATATAGGAATGTAGTTATACATACACACACATCATCACAGCAATACTATGTAGATCGGTAGTGTAGCGAGGGGCATAGTGGGAATGAAGGAAGGGTTTTCCAGGGCGCAATTGCATGATTCAGTTGCATTGTATCCTAGTAATAACAATAGAATGTTATTTCACTCTTTGTTGTCTAACAAAAAAAAAAGGGTTGAAAATGAAAAAGTCTAAAAAGAGTGATGGGGTAAAAAGGTTACATTCTGCTGCACTTATATAAACTGGTTCTGTTGAGTACAGATATATTGTGTACCTATAGCTGTGATATTTCTGTCTCTGTCATATCGGTGATATTACTGTGAAAAATATTAGAATCTTCTTTTTTCTTGTAGCAGAATGTTTTATTTTATAATTTGTCATGTGCCAAACAAAAAGGTTTCCTTCACCTACAAGTTGTAAGTGTTGTAAGGAGTCTGGGAGAATTTTAGTTGATAGTCAGTTGTACATAATGTAGGTAGGTACACACATTTTATTATTACCGGCACAACTTAAGGGAAGCACTGACATGGCACTTAGTTCACCAAGGTGTGATGGGCTGACATCCAAGCATGTCAGGTTCCATAAAAGTAAACATTCATCAGTATCATTACAGTTACTGGTTTTGCCGCACATTTTGTATGAGTGATCTACCTGTATTTTAATAAAATAATACAAAACAGTATCAGACATTTATTTTTTATTCAAGCTAACAAGTCTTAGTTAATTGGGTAGAGTTAAGCGAAAAGGAACCATGTGACATTTTTTCTCAAAATGAGTTAAATACAAGAGGGGCTAAATAAAGTGCTAAAAAATGTTTTGCATTAAAGAACCATGTTGTTTTTCCACTACAAACCCAGCGAGAGCAAAGCTTCTTTTATGCACAAATGTCTATATGTTTGAAAAAGCAAGAAAAAGGTCCAGCAAATAGAACCAAGTACTTAGCTCTGTTTTATTTTTAAATATTGCTGGTATAAACATAATTTATTGTTATACATTCAAAACAGAACCAAGTACATGGATCTGTTATGCTTATCTCATTTTGTTCCGTTTACAGTAAAATATATGGTCCAAGATTTGAAGAAAAGAACCAAGTAGGTACTTGGTAGTATTATGCATAACCTGATAAGTTTAAATAATTCGGATAATTTACTCGATGACGTAGATGGCTTAAACACTGCAATTTATTTTGAAATAAATCCTGAGGAGCTTGTTTAATGTGAGCTAAACAAACGGTGTGATTTTTATTAGGAGGGGTATCATTAAAGTGTTGTAATATAAACAAATCTAGATTTTTGTATATTATATGAAAATTACACAAGCTAACCAAGTAAAACGAAATTTTCAAAATAAAATGGTTCCACAATTAAAATAAAATTGTTCCTTATTTTATACATTTGTGAATAATCAAATGGAACCATGTACTTGGGTTTATAATGCTTATCAATATTTCATTCTTCTCTATAGAATTTGATAAAAAAATAGAATGGAACCATCTGCACTTTTCAAAATTACAGTGCCTACATAATACAATATTTTGCTTTTTGAGTTTAAATAGATGAACATTAATAGTCATCAATTAACTATATATAAATTATAACTTCTGCTCAAAAGAATAAAAATGTATTCAACGTGAACTTTGAAGCTCATTTATAGCGAAGTATGCTAATGTCACATGGTTCCTTTTCATAAATCTCTACCCAATTACAACATCTAAAGTAGGAAACTTCAATTTTAATTGTTCAACCTGCAGAGCGCTCGTGATCAACGGACATTGATAGAGAGCTATGAATGTTAAGCTATTAAAGTTTGCTGATACAATATTTATAACAGCCGGTGTTATATTTTCTATTCTAGAAATACTTAAATGATTAATGCTAAAGAAGAACGGATTGGAAAAAAGTAGAGCTAACCCCGCTTCAGTGACAATGCTATTATTCCACAACTGAAGTTTCCTCATGTTCTGAAGCGAATGTAAACATAAAAGCCCCTTATCTGTGATACCTTCACAGCGAATGATAGCCAAGTTTGCCAGTAAAACACATTCACCTATCAACTCAAGTACAGTGTCATCTACAGAACCATAGCCGTATACTTGAAATGATCGAATGGTAGCTTTGTATGTTAACAACAAGCTTTTTACATTTTCTCGGGACAACCACATAACCTTTGATAAAAATATGTGGCACAAGTGTTTACAGTTTAAGATACTTTTAAAATTATCGGGCTTCAGAGCAAAGTTAGGCAAACTTACTGAAGTAAGTTTCTTATGGTAATCGTATTGGAAGAGCGCAGGGACGGTTGGACGTTGGAGTGTAATAGGAAAGTGCAACCATTGAAGATTTGGCCACATTTTAATATCTTGCACAAAATCTACATCAATATGACACATGGACAGTTCTAACTTTGTAATATTAGTGCAAGGTTTCAGTATCGATATTAACTCTGAATATTCATTGAAGTATTGCAATTTAAGGAATCGTATGCAATGACAGTGGGAAGTTATAACACCTAGCATTTTATCTGCATTGAACTTTTGGGTTTTCTGAGTCGAATACACAACAGGTAAGTAGCTCCAGACATCTGGATCCCTGGCCAAACGTTTCCAGCGCTGGCAAACAAACTCGCAGGTTAGAACCGCATCCAGGTGCAAATATTTAAATATTTCTACCAGCAACTCGTCTGGTAGCTCGTTAACATTTGGTGTGCTTCCTGCCATCTTCTGTTCCATAGTTTGGGTAAATTGAACCTGCAATATGTAATTATTATCTTATATGTAGGAAATTAATTATGGAAGGCAGTGGTTTTTAACAGATGGAAATTTTGTTTTTATAATCATAATGCAACCTTGTCAAACTAACTTTAAAATGACAGTAGGTATACACAGCACAGACTAGTTATGATCAGACATAGGATAATCGGATACATATTTACCTAATCTTGAGAGGTTGGATAAGTATGGAAACACTTTATTTTTTTCCTGGGATTTGACATATTTTAATTGTAACCGTATATTTTTGTGTTCACACGTTTTTAACTTATTTTACATTAGAATATAAAATATAAAAACATATACAAATTAAATATAAAACTAAATGGGTTTTCCACCACCGGCGGCAGGGCGAGCCCAGGCTACCGATGGTCGGGTCCCAAAGAAAGGAGCCTCCGGACGATGCGCGCAGTGTCGAGCAGGGCTGCCTTCTGGATCAAAATTTATTTTGAATAGAGCTACTAAGTTTTATAGAATACGTTCCCGGGAATCCTGGGAATTATTTAATTAAATCAATTTTTCAAAGAAGCCACTTCCACATTTTTTAGTGCTTAGGCAAATATGTATCCGATTATCCGATATCTAGTTATAATACACAGGAATTGAGTACAAAATCTGGTCAATAATCTACAATAGAGAAATTAATGGATAACATAAACTGTGAGAGAACACAAGCGTCACCCGTCCGTCCACTCCTCTGTACGGCGGAGGATAATGAAGGACAGTCCCCAAAGAGAGTCTGACTCCACACTGTAGGTACATGGATCATGAACGGAGCTTGGTCGTGGTGCCTATGTGAGTAGTGGATGGGTTGAGGGTTGGTGTTTTCTGGTTGATAAAAAACGTAATTGCGGCTTAAAGCTAGATCGAGAGCTCCAATCATGAGGTCAGCGTACGCCAATAAAACAGCCAACCGGCGTTTTTTTTTTGTACGACTTGATTTACAAATATTGCGATTTCGAACTGAAAACATGTATTTATCAATATAAAATATAGCCTATGTTACTCAGGAATAGTGTAGCTTTTTATTAGTGAATTTACAATCGGTTCAGTCGTTCCAGAGATTTAGTAGTTTATAGTAACTAGTATTTTATTCTTTCTTACCCCCTACATGCAAACAAATTTTACCTCTTTTTATTACTCCGTTTTATGTTATAAAACATACTCCGCCACCGACACCACCATACTTTACTTTTGTTTCTTACTTGACTTGACTTGACTGACAGACAGGTTGTTGTTGTTGTTTTCGCCATAGGCCGCAGGCAAAGATCATTTGACCATACAGCCAATTGACAGACAGGATTCCAAAGTGTCATTCATATGTCTTTTTTTTTCATTAATTTTTGGCTTGGATGCCGGGTCCTTTTTGGAAGCCATTTCTTAACAATCAGTCATAATATTATGTCATGCTGCCGGCACTTCACTTGTTGGCTTAGCGTATTCGCGATTGTTGCAAACATTTTAGTTTTATCTCGCTCTAAACAAGTCATTAAAGGGAGACGAAACGGGAATTTTTGCCAAATATTTGTGTGCATACAGTGTGAAGTGAAGTGCCGGCATCATTGTATACATGTATTGCCATTTGCCTCCCAAAGTTTGCGTCCAAAACGGACGGACAGAGTATATATTCTTTGGTTTGGGACCCAAACCAAAGAATATATACTCTGTCCGTCCGTACCAACCAAACAAACCCAATGTATTGCTAGGTCGCTAGGTACCTGCAAGGGGCACATGAAAGATCAAAGGAACGCGTGCGCTATGATCAGCTGATTGTAAACGCGAAGTGGCAGAAACGAAATGTAACAAAAACGACATGCGCCGCCTCAACATTAGGTTAGGGTTAATATAGAGAGCGACGCATCTTCTTTATATTAACCCTGGTTATTTTTATTTACCTACAAAAAATCACAGCTGATCAACAGCGACATCGTTCCTTTGTACTCTCTGGTGCCAGACCCGTCGCTACCTACTGCAACAGCATTACCAAATTACAATATGTACGCACGGTGGCGTTGTGCTGTAATTTACAAGAGTACTTGCAGCACAACACGAACTACTCTGCCTACCCCGATTGTCGGGATACAGCGTGATGCTATTTAGGGCAAAATTATCGGACGCATTTGACGGAGAGTTTGGCAGCATTACGAACGTACATCATACGATCGTTATAATTATCGTACAAGTATGATAATAAAGGCGATTGCAGCGCGCGCGTGGTAGCCGCTGTAACTACAAAGTGTCATCTGTTTTTGCTTCACGTTTTCTACTTAGTTTGGCCACCATTCCTTTCCTACATCGTGCCGTGCCTCGTGCCTAGAGCAGAGAGATGCAGGAAATACGCATGCCACGTGACATCTTCTCTCCCTCACAGCTGCGCCAAAGCTCTCCTGCATTGAAGGACTCATCAGAAAGAATAATATTTTAGTTTCGTTTTATATAGCTGGACTTTTATGTCGCATTTTCACTCGCCCTTTAAAATATGCAGTCGATAAAAATCGAGGGGCAATACACGTCGCATCACTAGAGTGTTCGTTTTTGTTCTTTAGCATTAGTGCACTGGATACTTTACTTAGGTACTTAATTGTGTTGTGGCAATCGGCATTCGGCTCTAGTGAATTATATGAAAAAATCTAGTTTATAGAAAATAAACTCTCAAACAAAACACTCACACAGACCATAGACATAGACTTGGCGTACCGTCAAACGATGGAAGTGTCTATTCGCAGATTCCTGCATGCAGGTATACCTGCGAATAGCCCTGTCCGATCGGGCATGTCTATTCGCAGGTAAACCTGCATGCAGGTATGCAAACTGCACTATGGGAGTTTTCAACGAAACGTAACAAAAACGACATGCGCCGCCTCAACATTATGTTAGGGTTAAATTATAGAAGATGCGTCGCGTAGCTCTCTGTTTGGCAAACCTACGAGTTCTTAGTTAATAATCTATGTTTGGCGTACCTGCGAATAGCCCTGCCCTCAAAACGATTCACGCCTTTCCGGATAAAAAAAAACAAGTTAGAAGTGTCAAAGTTATTATATTCTTTGGTCAAAGTCAAACAACTAAAATTTTTGTTTGTCATCTGATTGCACTGCGTTCTTGAACCCATTTGGGTTTTGTCGTATTTTACATTGCAATCCATTTAAAAAACGTGAGTATACATTGTTCTTCGTCTTTTCTATAATTTCACACCAATACCTCTGTTATTATTTACACTAATACCAACAATACTATTGTGCGGCCCAATGTAATAACCTCACTTAGCCGGAACAACTACTCTTAGTAAAAGGGACACACACAGAAAAACTGAGTAGGTAATTGATTTTGTAGTAGATAATTTCACCGAGGCATCAAATTATTTTCTTGTTTCCAACACAAATTGTGACCCACAAGTAGAAATTCATCTATAAAAACCGGTTAATGCTTACCCCCCCTGCCTCCGGACTCCGGGGCCACATTCGCCACGCGGGGCGCGGCGCCCCACAAAAACTCAAATATTTCGTGAAATAATGAAATCGGATCAATAAACTCAATTTTCACTGATAGCAAATGAAATTATCCACAAATATGTGTCAAACAAATGAGGATTTACTTAATTAAAAGTACAGATGGATTTTTTTAACTCCAGGAAAAAACAAAATGCCCGTAATTTTTTCCTTGTTCCATTTTTTTACATGTCATATACCAAATTGTACGTGAAGAACACTGCCACTAAAACGCCGAACATCGTAAGTACGAGGTCATTGAATCAAATCCACAAAAAAAATTTAGAAAAACAAGAATAAATAAAAAAAAATAAGGTGTTAGAGTATACATTTTTGGGGTGCCTAGGTATAGAGGGATGCAGATGTAGGGCGACGGGTGAGGTGGCGCTACAGGGGGGCGGGAGGGGTGATTTATCCCTTTCCTGGGGGGAGGGGAAGGGAGGAGGGGTGATTTTTGCATGAAAAATGTATTTTGTATGGAAAGTATTGTAATGGGGGTTGGCTTAGAAGAGGGGAGCAGAGGGTGAGGCAGAAGGGGGTCGTCTTGGGGAATGTTTTGGTAGTTCAAAAAAATTTACATCTAGCTAGGGTTATAATAAGATGTACGTATCAATGATTTGCGTTCATGTCATTTACTCAAAAAATATGATTATTCACATTTTTGTAACATCACCCATAGCGACTGAGTGGTATGGTTGAAAGTGTTAGAAATTTGAAGATCAAGAAATGCCACGTTGAAAAAAAAAATTACTCATTGGATTCGATAGAATCCAAAGACTTTTAGAGATCAGCTCGCCTCAAAGCTCTTTAAATTTACATAATTTTTTTGTAGATCATCAGTTGATAAAACGTTGATACTGATTTCAGATGTTCCTGACTCGTTCGGAGTATGACCGTGGTGTCAACACCTTCAGTCCTGAGGGTCGACTGTTTCAGGTGCTTACCTATTCGTTCTTTTCTTTCTAGTTGTTACATATTTCATTATTGCAAAGATACACAAAAATATAGACATAACGTGACAAATAAATTTAATTAAAACTAAACCAAATTATAGTATCAATTATAAAATAAAAACATTATAAAACAAAAGTTACATGAGTGCAGCTTGACCTTTGGCCTCATCTGTAGTGTCTGTTCGAGGAAATACCGTTTACGTGAACGCATAGCGAACGATAAAATATTGTTTACGCAAAATTCAGCTCGGTCTTCGGCATCGCTCTTAGTTACTTAACTTCGTAAAAGAAAATTGTTTACCTGAACTGTCTTCTTAGCTTAATTTGTTTTCGTAAGAAAGTAAGTCTTACTTACTTTTTTAGGGAAAATATATACATAGTTTACGTGAACACAGCTCAGCCTTCGACCTCACCCTTACTGACTTACTTTCTGCGACAGAGCATAATATTGTTTACGTGAAGGTAGCTCGGCTCCCTTAGTGAGAAGATGCATACAGTTTATCTGAGCGCAGGATTTGGCCTTTGAACTCAGAAAATAAGGCTATACAGAAGCTATCATTTATTACCATATTTGTATTTAAATCCGATTTGCTATTAAACCAACTTTGCCGCGAGCAATGCCACTGGCACAGCTAGTTATATGATTGAAACTATCTTGAAAATATACATAACTACATACTTTTAAATATTACGGATAAGTAACAAACATTATTAAGAATTAAATAATGATGACTTAAGTATTAGTGCAAAAATATGTTAATTAACACGTTGAATGCCAGGGTTTCACCACACAGCAAACCCGGTTGCCACCATACAAATGGAAAAAGACGAATTATTTCGCCGTGGCACCACCTGTTGCAAATTAGGTAGTCGGTGCCAGGAACGAATTTGTTCGTCGACGAATAAATTCGTTTTCTGGCACCCATGATAAATAATCTTATGACTGGTGCCAGTAACGAACTATTTCGTTTTGTACCTAACCCCCCTTCCCGACTTCCCGCTGCCGCCCCCTGAACCCATGAGTTCGGGTGTCGTCGCCGTGTGTAAGTGGAAGGATAAGAGGGAAGTTCCATTTAATTTCCAACATGCATAAATTGATTTTAGTTCCAGTTTCTAATCAAAACGACCGCATTACCACAAAACCAAACATAGTAGGTGATTATAACTTGGGAATGTCGGGAGTCGACAGGTCAGATCAGATGACATCTTATTATTCCTGTCTTAGTAAAACTTTGCGGCGGTACAAAAAAATTGCAATTCACATTTTCGATGTACATAAACATCTCAAATGCTCATAAGTTCTACCTCCAACAACATCCAACATCAAAAATGAGACTGAAAGTTTTGAGAAGAAGTAATAACAGATTTTTTGAGTGAGCTCTCTTCGGCTCCATCATCACCGCCTACCCATCCAGTATCAGCTTCAACAGCTGCAGCCAACCTCGAACCAATTGCTGGCTCCTAAAAAAATCAAGTTGAAAATACTACTGCCCGCCCTCAAGAGTTTCATTATCTTGAAAAGATTCCTTCTACAGACAAAAAGAAATGCCCAACAAGAAATGCCACGTTTGCAAGATCAACAACATGCGCAGATAGTCTAATTTTATTTGCCCTGTTTGCCCTGTAAAACCTGCCCTATGTGTCCAGAAATGGTTTTTGAGTGTCTCACGAAAAAAATCTGTAAAAAATTATTTTTGAATAAAGTAACTTTCTTATCAATGCATTGTTTATTTGAGGTGCCAACCCACATTTCTTAGTCTGGTCCCAGGCGCCAGGGCCGTAAACTTCCTTACAATGTGTCCGCAAAGAGTATGAAAAACAACGAACTTTTTCGTCGCCGGCACCCTGATAGCCCAGCCCGACGAACTAGTTCGTTTCTGGCATTCAACGTGTTCATAATACGTATATTTAAAACATGTCGAGGGAACTTTCGAGCTGTGCACCCTCTAAGGGACACAGCGAGTGTGAAGAAAAGCTGAGAGGTTTGGAAGCCGAATTAATTCCAGATAGAAACCCGAGGTGTATTGTTGGAAAATATAAAAATAATAATTTCAAAATGTATCGGGAAAGTGATTTTTTAATCCTGTAAGTATAAGTGCTTAATTCTTGCAGCTGTTTTGGGAATACATCTGCTTGAATACTTCTGCTTGTTCACTCACTCTTACAGCCATATTTAGTCAACAGTTTTTACTTTCCAATTCTTCATTAGATATCATGAACCGAATATTCTCTTTATATGAACACAAGACATTGCACCAACTGTTTTAACTTTATTTTCTCCAGAAAATAGCAAGAATGAATCACAATACTTATTATTTTTCTCAGGTGGAGTATGCCATAGAAGCGATCAAATTGGGTTCCACCGCCATCGGTATAAGTACCTCGGAGGGTGTAGTGCTAGCAGTGGAGAAGCGCATCACCTCTCCACTGATGGAGCCCACCACGATCGAGAAGATTGTGGAGGTGGACCGCCATATTGCTTGTGCCGTTTCTGGGCTCATGGCAGACTCCAGGTTTGTGTGACTGTTGTTAATTATATTATATCAAAGTGTTTTGTAGGCAAACTTGCTGAATAATGTAATGTTTTCCAGTTAACCTATAATGTTAGTGTATATAGCTGTAGAGTGACGCGATTTTCACGCTGGGGCATGCAATTTGACTGGAGTACGAGTGCCTGCATCGTTTGAAAGTAAATAGCATTATCTAAAACGCTTATCAATCATCTTCCTCAAAAATTACAACCGTTGAGTGTGTAGTTTCTATAACCTGGGGATTTTCAAAAGACATGCTAATTAAATCGACTACAACCATTTTATCCGTCTTGTCGCTGGCATGACACCTCACTGAGAATGGTATTGCGAGTGTGTGTACGAAGTGGTGTTACTAGCTGTATCTGTCAGATGGCCTCTTGAACGCAACCACTACCATTTTATAAAAAATACATTTTCCCAAAACCCACAAATATTGTGTGATGTTCATAGATTTGTTTAAGATCAGCACACATTTTCATAAAATTATCATTGCAGGACTCTGCTGGAGCGCGCGCGCGTGGAGTGCCAGAACCATTGGTTCGTGTACAACGAGCGCATGCGCGTGGAGTCGTGCGCGCAGGCCGTCTCCAACCTCGCCATACAGTTTGGCGACAGCGACGACGACAGCGGAACGGCCATGTCGCGGCCGTTCGGCGTTGCCATCTTGTTTGCCGGTACACATTGCTTCATTAAACAATTTTTTTACTACTTAGGTACAATGAATATTTGAGCATGTGTAAGCCTAAACGGACAGTTGTTAAACCTGTCTGGGTAGACACCACTGCAACAATTGAAGGTCGGTCTAAACGACTTTAGACCATTATTTTGTGTTTTCCGTCCAGTTCAGTGTGACCAGCATTAATAAGGGGAAGTACTGACATGAATACCTAGTTCACCAACGTGTTATGCATCGTGTAGTGGGTGGATGTCGCAACCGTGTTAGTTTCCATAAAAAAAATTAAACAAATATGTATGAATTTGGTTGATTGTCATGGTCGTCAGCCACTGCAAACTCAAGGAAAAGGAACAAGGTTAACAGGCACATGCGTCTGATGCTAACTATGCCAGGTTCCATTAAATATTATTTATGTACTAGATTCAACATAACGGCGATATTGTGTTTTGATATGTTTTCCATTTCGGATGCAGGAATAGACGAGAAGGGTCCGCAGCTGTTCCACATGGACCCGAGCGGCACGTTCGTGCAGTACGACGCCAAGGCCATCGGCTCCGGTAGCGAGGGCGCTCAGCAGAGTCTCCAGGTTTGTTCCAACCTCAAATCTACAGTCGTACCTCATTTACTGTCCCTATGTAACTTGGCGGTCGCACCTCATTTGTTTACTGTCTGTATCCAACTTGCCTGTCGCACCTCACTTATTTAGGTACCATCGCTATGCAATTTACCGGTCGCACCTCATTACTTACTGTCCCTATCCAACTTGCCGGTCGCACCTAATTTATTTACTGTCTTTATCCAACTTGCCGGTCACACCTCATTTATTTACTGTCATTATCCAACGACATCCTGGAGTTGTGACAAGAAGTTCAACAACCCAGCTATATAATCGAGGCATCTTCGATGGAGGGTGCACTCACCAAGCCTTAACCATCTCACACACCTGCTTATAGTCTAGAGACTGATCGCAGATAGTCAAAATATAAAAAAAAAAAAAAAAAAAAAATTATCCAACGTGCCAGTCGCAACTTATTTATTTACTATCCCTATCCAACTTGCCGGTCACACCTCATTTATTTACTGTCATTATCCAACGTGCCAGTCGCAACTTATTTATTTACTGTCCCTATTCAACTTGCCGGTCGCACCTCATTTATTTACTGTCATTATCCAACTTGCCGGTCGCACCTCATTTATTTACTGTCATCCAACGTGCCAGTCGCAACTTATTTATTTACTGTCTCTATCCGACTTGCCAGTCGCACCTCATTTATTTACTGTCGTTATCCAACGTGCCGGTCACACCTTATGTATTTACTGTCCCTATCCAACTTGCCTGTCGCACCTCATTTATTTACTGTCCCTATCATATTTGCGGGTCGCACCTCTGTTTACGAGTATCTATTGTCTCTATATAATTAGTTTTTGTCAACTATTATATTCTAAAGTGTGACAAATTCCTTAAATCTATTATATGTATATATATTTTTAATTCTTAAATATTTGACTAATTCGTTTCTTTCTCATGATTTATGCGCTGTTATGTATTACTGTTTACGCTATAAAGTTTTATAATTTGTGTAATTTTTTTTAAACATTGTAGTAGGTTTAACCTGTTGAATTTCAATGTCAAATAAAATAAAACAAAATTCTGCTTGCATCCCTATATTTATTTTAAAAGTGTTTTACATGTTTCTCTTAATACCAAAGTGGTGCCGACAAGTGCTTAGTGTTTGAGACGCCAGTCTCTCATGCGAGATGTTTGGGGCAGAAAACCAGTTTTTCGGGTTTTCGAAAAATTACACAGATTAATGAATGATACAAATTATCAACAGACAACACGTTAAGGGAATCTGACCACTAACATTGCAAAAATTGTTGTTGTTCCCAAAATTGGCGGAAATAAATTAAATTCTGTAATAAATATACCTTCCAGTAAACTAATGTAATAGTACTAATGTAATACTGAATGTAATATTGACTGTTATTATTTTGTCTCAGGAAATGTACCACAAGTCGATGACACTCAAGGACGGCGTGAAGGCCGCCCTCACGATCCTCAAGCAGGTGATGGAGGAGAAGCTCTCAGAGTCCAACGTGGAGGTGGTCACCATGACGCCTTCGGGAATGTTTGAGATGTTCTCGCGCGAGCAACTCGCGGAGGTTATTAAAGAGATTCCCTAGAACTACTCAGAGACTGGCTGGTTGTATCCTTGTTTGCTGAGATTGTCAGAAATTTAGATTTTTTTTTACTTGTAGCTTGCACTCTCAAAATGTATTGTCATGCTTGTATTGCAGATTGGCTATGAAATTCATGTTTGGTGAGAAATTAAAAAGCATAGAAATCATCAAATAAAATGGTAACTTGCTCGTTAACACAACAGTGACACAGTAGTAACCGTTTGTTCTTGGAGAGGGTTAACATACATTTAGCTTTGTACATACATTTTAATATTTCAAAGGTTGTAAGTACTGAAAAAATTCTATGTACCTATATGTGTATACACAGGATATATCTATACAAACCAGCGAACTGAGAGCAACCGCTAAGTGCAGTATTTAAGTAGTTAAGTGCAAATGTATCTTATTTTACTGTTGTAATATTTTATGTAAATTCTGAAGGCTTTATCATCTATGGTTTGTAGTGGGCATTGCATTTTTAGCTCATATTTTCTGGAAAAGAAAATTTGTGTACACATTGTCCATAGCGGTTTACAAATATTACATTAGTAGAAATATTGAAGAGGTGGCAGGTTTTTGATATAAAATAAAAAATACACATTTCCTGTAATGAGGATTAGTTTCATTAGACAAATACTTACTCCCAACCATCCCATAAATCGCCTAGTCCCATCTGTCCTACAGTTGTCTGTAAAGGTACAAATACACCGCAAGAACCTTTCACACACTGGATCTCTGCTTGCCCCCCAGACTCCGAGCTGGACTTTACACGCTCAGTATCTTGTCAGCTTTCAATATTATTGCAAATATTGACAGCGAGAAACACATTCATGTGGTTACTCATAAGATAAACCCGACTTGCCTGTGATATTGCCTGTGTTAAACATTACCTATGTGCAGAACTAACTTCCCTTGTGCAGCTGATTACTCCTGCTCTCACAATGCTGCTGTTGCTGCAGTTGAGTTGAGCAGCTTGAGGTATTTTATTGCAGGCAATTTCAACTATACCGGAGACGCAGAGTGAGTCCAGCAGCCACCATTCGCAGCGGTTCTCCGGTAGCTCGCTCAAGTCAAACGTGATATCTCCTGTAGCTGTTTAGAATTTAAATGTACCTGCTCCTGCTGTGATGAAGCAATATTTCAAGATGCCTCGACGTCAGTGGTGGTGGAAATGCTTAGGACTAAGCAATTCGTTCTTTTTTGTATGAAGAAGTTAAAGTTAGTTTTTTGCCTTTTACTTATTTCAAATTTTAAAGCTGTTTATAATTATTTGAATGTGTTACCTACCGAACACGTCATATATATAATATTGTGCACATATAAAGATTCATTGTGAAGCAATGCTTTTTATTATTGATTTGTAGTTTGAAAATTAATTAAGCGTGTACGAACGCAATAATGCAATGCACAAAGTGCCGCAATCTATTTAGATCGACTCTTAAAATGCAGTTAGTACTTAGGTTGGTAGGGGATGGTTGAGATCCACCTCAACCATCCACCAACCAAACTTCGATCGAAGTATCCAATGGCAGGGTGGTTTATTACTTTTGGCGTGGAATACTTCGCGGAAGATATGGCTTGGGCTACGAGGCCGTTGACTGATATTGTTCACATTTACAACAAATTGCAGAGGCTTGATATGATAATGAGTAGGCACACAATACAACATTTGAAAGCTCTCCTGTTCGTTAGTCTCTATGTCCAATATGTTGGTTTAGGCTTATGTCCAATGTATACGGATACGATCCTTAGATGACTCCGAGAGACCATGCCGATGCCAGTACTTTTATGAAGTGTAAAAATATGAGATAGGTAACTAGTTAATTATGCTTCTGCACTCTGCAGCAGAGCGGTGATGGTTGCGCTGCGGAGCGAAGGCGGCAGCACGAGGCACGAACAATATTAACCAATATTAGTGCCGCGTAAGGAGCGTGCGCTCGTTGCTCCGCTCCGCAATGGTAAGTTGTCTCTTTGTCTCTATTACAGCGGCGACGCGGCCGGGCAGGGCTCTACAATGCGCTGATGTCGGGCGGACCCTTATCTACATGTGTATCTGCTGTGTTGTATCACTCTATATGGCGCGGCGGTCGTATTATCACATCACCTTGTTAATTTTCCTCACCGTTGTCGTCGGTCTGGTAAGGGCCTCGCTATTTGCATACAAGCAAATATCTCGATCTGTTGGAAGGGTGAGATTATCTGAGGCGACACTTCCGCACCAGTATTCAATTCGGCCCCATTAGATACTGCGCTCCCGACTACGAGGCCTTCTCTTTGTTTAGATATCGGAATCTTCGTTTTTCATTTAGCAACGAATGGGTAGCTGAGCTGCTTACAAAAAGAAAAGACCTATTGGATTAACTCGACACACGATTGGTTTTGCCAATGCGGTGGCACTATGGTGTGGTATATATAGGTTAGTGGAAAACGTGTCCCGCTGGCTCAATTCCATGAGAAAAGGAAGAGCAAACAAGGAATGCTCGATTTTGATATAATTTCTGTAATATCTTTTAAACTATGCATTTTAAAATTATAAAAATCAAAATCATATTTGTATTTCTTATAACGAGCTGTTTTCAGTGATAATATGTCACATGATGCAATTAAAAACAAAAAAATACTTTCAAATTTGTCGTTTTTCTCCTCTTTGGAGGTACGGAATCCTAAAAAATAAATGTAGGTACAATTGATTGCAAGAATTGCAAGTATTTTTATTAAATATAAACTTCAGACATGCCTACACGCCACCATGAACCATCTAGCGACCAAATTTCCAAGCTTCACTATAAATAACATGCTTGACTGATGATTAAATTATTTATGGTGGTTTAATAAAAATAAAGAGTAAAATCTGTATTTAATTTACACAAACTATGCACCAAACCAATCAGCGGCGACTCCTCTCAGTTGGCGAGGTTGGCGCCGCCAAACCGAATAAAATGAATGACACCATTAATACAGAAGTATCAGGCTAAAATAAATGTGAAAAAATTTCGGAGTTATATTATTTATGTCATATAATCCACGATTAATAAGATAAAACGTCAATCCCGTACCCGTTACATAATTTGAAATTTCGCGCGCGTCAAACGCGGGCGACGACGAATGACGACACATCAAGGCATTCATTGGCCGGTTGGCTACATTTTGAAGCGCCATCGTATTCCATACAAGGCGGAAGCGACCGATGTCCCCCCCGTCCCGCGCGGACCCGCTGATCTGCCTTTCGAGTTGGCGCAGCGGGGAGTGCATTTAGTGACGCGGTAGCGAGTAGAGCGAGCTAGCGAGCGAGCTAGGTGTGTGAGTGTGTTGCGTGTGCGGGTGTGTGCGCGCTGCGACCACACGACGAGTATTCTTGTGCTGTGCGAAGTGCGATGCGATGCAACTAGCGAGCTAGGCTAGGTGTGTTGTGTGCGCGTGTGTGTGCGCATTGGCTCGCGAGTTGATAGCTGCATATATTCCGTTATGTAGGTATGGACTTTGTATGGATGAATCCTGTGCAGTGTTGTTAAATTTAAAGTGATTTATTGGTAATTATATAATGGCAAACTCCTACCGAGCTATCTACGGAGCACTCAAGGACAAGATAGACTCAGTAATTTGGCACTCTTACATATCTGTGGAAAAGGAGTTGCTAACAAAATTGAGGAAGAAAGAAGATTTTCACGATCGAGTCATCGAAAATTTCTTGTCTGTGGAACGAAGAGTGGACTTCATGTACAAATAAAATGTAACAATTCAAGCTTGTATGCCTGTCTCGTCGTCGTCGTGCCAGAGGAGACGTCGCTCTTGTCGGCTGCAACTCGACAGCTTTGACACAACCAGTAGGTACCTATCTACAGACAAATAAATCGTAAGTGAGCAAAATAAATCATTTAAACTAAATATTATAAACTATCTATATCGTAATCGTCTTTCAGTTTTTGAACTCATTGTGGTAGAAATAAATTAACGCGTAGGTACCTAAGTTATGAAATTATGAAAAAAAAAATTCCTTAGCCAGAGCCAACCCAATATTCAGGACCAGGAGTCGCCGCTGAAACCAATGATGGTTATAGGATATTTTCAGCGAAGCGAAGCCGCAGGAAAAGCTAGCCATACATATGAAGAAGTAAATAGCAATAAATACTTAGGTTTTGCACGCTTGCCACTATAAATAAACTGACGGTAGGCACGCTACGTATACTGCTCCAGTAAATAAACGTACGGACGCGAGTCAATATTTACGGTTCCCACAATATTTCATCACCTCGCTGCAATTTTACCAGAGTACGTTCGATTCATCTTTGAATCGGCTAAGGAAACGCCTCAGGATATTTTCTCATAAATTTGCGATAGAATTGGAAAAGTGTGCAACGAGCTATTTATCACAGACGACAATGGCACGGTGCGAGGTGCGATGATAAATGATTTCAATTACGGAAACGTGCACGTAGCATTCATCTTGTGAAATAGGTAATGTGGTCCGGTCATAGGTCGACTGCCTTCACGGGTCGCCCCACCAATACTCGCACAATGTTCGGGCTACCAGACGTTGCGGTTTGCCCGGGACAATTCCAGTTCACCAATGCATCTACAGGGCGGCGCCGTACAATAAAAAACGCCCCCGATGCTCCAGCATTCATCCTTCCGACCTCCAGCGAATTTCAAGTCGAATGCGAGTTGAAAACTCGAAAAGCTACCAACGTATTCGAGTTAATATAGTGACGGCGCAGGTCGTTGCAGTTCGCTGCCGACTCTTACTTCAACTTCTTCTTTATGTAAGTATAGGCGCGCGCGCCTAGCATCGCGTTGCTGGCTGTTGCTATAGCGCGGAACAATGTGTTGCCATCTCTAACAGGTTAGGAACAAATCGATCTTAATTATATGTACGGAAACAGATTTACCTATGCCCTCAGCCTACAAAGCACTACATCCACAATTGCAATCAGAGAGGACTCTATATTATTGGAGACGAATCAGTTTTAAATCTATAATGGCCCATTGACCAGAAATAATAAAAAAAACAACTCGATAGAGGTAACGGAAGGGACCTACAGTTTTAGGATAATTCGAATCATGACCAGCCTCAACGGTTGGACGGTCATCCATCCAAAGTCCGACCGCGCCCGGTGTGCTTGACTTCGACGAATGAGCGCCGATGCATAGCACCACCGAGCTACCGAGGCTATCAAACTAAAACCTACTGCTACTAACTTTTCACTTAAACTTATTTAGCGGGCGTATTTATTCAACCGGCCATCCATCCATCCAAGCTTATTCCAAGGAGGTATTCCTTTTCCCTCTGTATTAACATTATGAATAGGTTTATGTGATTTTTTTAAATTCATAAAATCATTATTCTGTTTTAGAAATAATTATCACAGTAACTTGTTTTAATAGCTTAATTCTAACTACCGTAGATTTAGATATCATATCCAACAGCTTCTCCTCCACTTGAAATATTCGTATATCGTGATGGATAGAGCTGAAGATTTTAGATATATTTAAATGATTTTGAAAGGAATGTCACACCCCCTTCGAACTAAATAATGAAGACGTCGACCGTACTGGAGCCAGGTACCTAGTATACGATCATATAACATCCAGCAACACAATTTAAGATGTCTCCGATCGTTTTATTGAATATTTATGAATCGTTCCACGGAGAAATTAATATAGGTCACCGGGTTCAAGTGATTATACTGTTGTACTCGTATCAACGTAATTATATGAAAGTAATTATTTTGTCTAGTAATAAATGATGCGAATTTAAATTGTTGAGCTGGGATTAGTGGAAGTTAGGGCCCTGCCCGCACCGGTACAGAGAGGGAATGATAAAGATGCCATACTGTCTGAGGGCGATTCTTCGCCGCGTGCAGCACCACACCACCGCATCGGCTGCGTCGCCGTTCCCTACTTGTTTGTTAGCACGCGATTATGCAAGTACCTGCAAGTAAGATACTCGTAGAATACAACATAACGTTTGAATACGATTATAAATAATAATAATAATAATTTTAAGAATGTGAAATAAAGGAAATAAAGGTGTTACACACTACCGGGACCGGTCCATTATTATCAGTATCACAGACAAGACTATTCTCGCGAATAGACTACATTGGACCGGGAGGCGAGGCGCGCAACGCTCGTCGATATCGCCTTGCCGCGCGATATGTAACCTCGTCAGTAATGAACTAATGAAGCAGATAAGATGCTAAAATATCTGGATCAGCAGAACGAGGTTAGGTACCAAAATGTAGCCCGTCCTCGATATCGTTGTGCCGGGCCCATCGACGACGACGGTTGCCTATAGGCGCATGGGCTCAAAGAGCCTAGACGACCAGATTGAGAGGCTCTCGCTGAGTGGTTGGGTCAAAAGTCAAGTCCAGAAGGTAGCCCTGCTCGACACTGCACGCATCGGAGGTTTCTCGACCATCGGTATCCTCCAGTTCTCAAGGAGTTCTGGAGGAAACTCATTTTGTTTTATATTTAATGTTTGTATATGTTTTTATCTTTTATTACATTATAATGTATACAAAGTAGGTGTAAATTAATATATTACTTTTATGTAAAATGCACACATACCTCCAATGTTTTTTTTATGTAATCCAGTATGGTTGGATAATTCAGAGGGCCAGAGGAC
Organism: Nematopogon swammerdamellus; assembly: GCA_946902875.1. Classification (NCBI taxonomy): domain Eukaryota; kingdom Metazoa; phylum Arthropoda; class Insecta; order Lepidoptera; family Adelidae; genus Nematopogon; species Nematopogon swammerdamellus. The sequence goes on from OX336344.1 coordinate 12,476,293, forward strand.
ATGCTCCGACCAGCCAATATCACCTCCGTGAAGGTGACATATACCGCCTATACTGATCTAGAGGAAAACACATCCGAAGCTGCTATGCGGCCATCTTACGTTCAGTACGGTGCGCCATCAACCATCCGGAAACAATTTGAGCCTATCTATACCACCTAGTAAGTGTCAAGGGAAGGGACCTCCACTGCAATTTTACACCGATTTGGAACGATGAAGCAGCAGGTGTATACACGTACATTTTTCCGTCAGTACAACTCGGATTTGAACCTCGGACCCTAAAATGTAGAGTCCAAGCCAATACCGCGCAAACAACACCCGCCGCTTTAATGATCCCCACATCTAAAACATTTATTAAATTACAAATTTAAAAAACCCCCGACCCTTAAAAACCCCCAACCCTTAAAAATCCAAAAATAATTTCCGTTTACTTACTTAAAGGAGTCGGGAGACCGCTAAGTAAATTCCCGCGCAGCTCTGAGTTTTTATATTTTATTTACTTAGCGGTCCCCCGACTCCTTTAAGTAAGCAAACGGACATTATTTTTGGCTTTTTAAGGGTCGGGGGTTTTTAAGGGTCGGGGGTTTTTAAGGGTCGGGGGTTTTTAAGGGTCGGGGGTTTTTTAAATTTGTAATTTACCTTTTATTTCAAGCTTTTAAAAAAAAAACGCATGAAAATCGGTCCACTTTTTAAGATAATAAATTTTTTTATTACTTAACTACTTGATTACAAACATAGCTAAGAACCATCCCGATTAAACAAGCTTCCTAATAAAAAAAACCCACCCAAATCGGTCTATCCGTTTGGGAGCTACGATGCCACAGCCAGACGCACCCTCTCTCACACACACACACACACACACACACACACACACACACACGTCAAACTTATAACACCCCTCCGTTTTTTTCGTCGGGGGTTAAAAATAAAACACTGCTAGGTATATCAGGAAAACTCTTTCCGTGGCGTGGGCACAGTCGTGGGTAGGTATTTAAACTGAAATTATATTGTGTTCTCAAAGCCCGCAAAATTGATTACCAAAGTAATCTTCCATGTTTAGCTTTAATTTGCCCAGTCACGAAACCATAATTTCGTTGTAATCCGTCTCTCGTTTCTCGCCGAGATCACTTCTCGTTTATTTTGCGCATAACGAGAGATTTCATTGGAAGTGAGAGATCGATACAGTTATCGAAACGATTTAGAGCATGCGCCACACGTTCGCGATTCGCCCGAGGTGCACAATAAACACTTGTCGTGTTCCGTGCGCGCCTTGAGGCCTTTGTTATGTGGGTCAACGGCCAGGTCATTAGCGAGCGGGAAGTATTTACGTATGTACATATAACATTTGTACCAACCTATTTGATAATTACATATCTTTGTGTATAGAGCAAGTACAACGTTTGGAAAAGTTCTCTCTTGTCTGCTCTGTTCTGTTCATAGGGTCATTTGTAGCCACATATACCTATTCCAAAGCCAAAACGAAATGAAATGTTAATGTAAAGTGAGCAGTATGTGTGTGCACTCCAGTGATGAGAGCTGTCCAGCAAGATGGGATGATGATACAGCGTAACCGTTGCACTCAATATAATTCAGAATCATGAAATAATTCACACCAATCCCCTCTGTAGAGTGGAGCAAACCATACCCTTCGGGGCGTCATCGACGGCTGCACGGAATCTCATAATGCTCTGTGGTTGGTTGTATACCTAGACCATCGCTGTATATACCATCTCGTCAAGACGAGAACACGATGCTTAGCCACTATGAAAAATTTAATATAGGTAGCTAGTATTAGAATAGTCAAAGAATCACTTTTGAGCGTTGGAAGTACATAGCTCTAGAACTTAAAAAAAAAAACACAAAAGTACTCATTTAGACATATAAAACCTAGCAGGGAGGAATGTGCATTGTGGTTTTATTTAGTTAGAAGATTGTCGAGGTTGCGCGGCGCGAGAAACATTTCCATAAATTTCACTAAATGGAACAAATGTTATAAAGGTAGAGCGCACATTCCCCACCACCACCGTGGAGTAAGGAGTGGGTCGCTGCCGGTTTAGGTATTAATTCAGGGAGAGTTTCATTCGGTAAGGGGAGAACTATGTTAGATTCCAAAACATTTGTCGTGCTAATAGGGGCAAGTTTTGAATGCCTTATTTATTAGTATGTATGTACAAATATCGGCATAATTAGTAAGCGTTAGTAGCATACTATGCTAAGTATAGACACCCGAATATTATCTATAACTCTATGGTTAGTAGAACTTCCATTCAGAAGTTCAATCAACAACGTTCAAAATGAGCTTCCATAGCTTCGTTTCGGTATTTGAATGATTACGGGACTTGCAGTTAAATCGCGACGCACAGAACAAGTCGATACTTAAAGTTAACCAGCGACCAGGTTTTCCGGATTAGGAATGCTAAGTGAAACAGGTCGTAATTTATTTCGTGCTCTGTGGGTCCGTCCGTACGTTCGAAGGCACGCTGAGGTCACAAGTGGAGCGATTGTGTGCATAATGCTTCATGCGCCCGCGCCTAGCGCCTGCCTGTACCGTTGCAGTCGCGGTGTCCGTTCTCTCTTCCTGTGCGCTAGAAGGTACATGTGCTGTGTACTGCTATTTCAATGCAGCCATATCTGAAATTGAAATTCAGCTACGAAGTACCGCATTAGCTGTTCATCGTATAATAGAGTCAATACAAGAGCAATCAGTGTTAGGCATTAGGTACCTATTGTCTTCTCGATAAATACCTTTTCAATTATACCTCGACCGAGTGGTTAGTGAAAAAATTAAATCGTTTTTAAGGTGACCTTTTACTACACGCCGCACAGTGGTTCGAAAATCGAACGTAGAAGACTTAGGGTTTAAAAAAAATGTACTTCTTGTTTTCGATATTTTTATTATGTTAACGTGTTGTCCATATTATTACAAATATTTTTTAATCATACACGTTTTTTTCTTAGCCTAACAGTTTAGGAGATATACCACTTTTATGGTTTTCAATGTATGAAAATAATTTTAAAAAATTAATTTCTCAAAAACCTTAAAATATATTACATAATTCTTTTCATGATACGATTAAGTAACTATTCGACTATTTTCATGCAAACGCTGTACCCTCGCAAATGCTCGCAACTCTGCACAGTGGAGAATTTATGTGAATTTTGTTTTTAAAATTAACTCATTCAAATTGTGTACCCTACAACTCTACTTAAGAAATACTTCAAAAACAGGATTACAGGATGAATTCTGCGCAAAGATTTAAATGCTAACTGTTAACACTTTTTAGTAAATTAGGGTTATAAAAAGTTTAAAACTGGCTCATCAATTTTGTAAATTGTAGGGTATGCATACATTGGAGTTCAAAAAAAGCTAGTATACTATTAATCAGTGTAGAATAATACACATTTCGTTTATACATACCACTGTCATATCTACAACATAGAATAAAATAAATTGCCTTTTGTTAATTTTTTTTTCATAGAATATTTATTTCTATAATAATAACATTTAATATGTGCCGCTGATTAATGCATACCATGAGTATACCGCCCGAGTCAAATAATTCATCTTGAAAAAGAAAGATAAGCATATACTTACGCCAGAAAAATCTCTCGGAACCATGCTATCTACAAAACTGACCAAATGGCAATATAACGCCATGAGAGCGATAACACAGAAGGAAGGAGTGACCCTTTTTCCTTCATACTATAAAATTAAAAAATCCAAAGAAGAGTGCTACCCAGCAAAAGAAGACGTCACAATCACTGAGACAGATGTACAAATAAAATTACAATCTTTATTAGATTTGACAACGAAAAGGCTATACATGCTTATATCGGATTACGATAACGAGAATGTGGAGTACAAATTAGAAAGCAAGTGGGGAGTAGACGGAGCTTCAAACCAAAGCACCTATAGACAGACCTACCATATAGACAGACGAATCGTCGCTATCCTCGGGTAGAATTTGTTTATAGGTGCTTTGGTTTGAAGCTCCGTCTACTCCCCACTTGCTTTCTAATTTGTACTCCACATTCTCGTTATCGTAATCCGATATAAGCATGTATAGCCTTTTCGTTGTCAAATCTAATAAAGATTGTAATTTTATTTGTACATCTGTCTCAGTGATTGTGACGTCTTCTTTTGCTGGGTAGCACTCTTCTTTGGATTTTTTAATTTTATAGTATGAAGGAAAAAGGGTCACTCCTTCCTTCTGTGTTATCGCTCTCATGGCGTTATATTGCCATTTGGTCAGTTTTGTAGATAGCATGGTTCCGAGAGATTTTTCTGGCGTAAGTATATGCTTATCTTTCTTTTTCAAGATGAATTATTTGACTCGGGCGGTATACTCATGGTATGCATTAATCAGCGGCACATATTAAATGTTATTATTATAGAAATAAATATTCTATGAAAAAAAAATTAACAAAAGGCAATTTATTTTATTCTATGTTGTAGATATGACAGTGGTATGTATAAACGAAATGTGTATTATTCTACACTGATTAATAGTATACTAGCTTTTTTTGAACTCCAATGTATGCATACCCTACAATTTACAAAATTGATGAGCCAGTTTTAAACTTTTTATAACCCTAATTTACTAAAAAGTGTTAACAGTTAGCATTTAAATCTTTGCGCAGAATTCATCCTGTAATCCTGTTTTTGAAGTATTTCTTAAGTAGAGTTGTAGGGTGACACAATTTGAATGAGTTAATTTTAAAAACAAAATTCACATAAATTCTCCACTGTGCAGAGTTGCGAGCATTTGCGAGGGTACAGCGTTTGCATGAAAATAGTCGAATAGTTACTTAAGCGTATCATGAAAAGAATTATGTAATATATTTTAAGGTTTTTGAGAAATTAATTTTTTAAAATTATTTTCATACATTGAAAACCATAAAAGTGGTATATCTCCTAAACTGTTAGGCTAAGAAAAAAACGTGTATGATGAAAAAATATCTGTAATAATATGGACAACACGTTAACATAATAAAAATATCGAAAACAAGAAGTAATTTTTTTTTAAACCCTAAGTCTTCTACGTTCGATTTTCGAACCACTGTGCGCCGCCGATACCTACATACTTCTGTGGTCTAGGAGATCGACAATAGGAATTGTCTTACCTATAGAACGGCATGTTTATTTTCAACCGAGTTCAAAAGGAGGAGGTTCTCAAGTCGACTGTATGTTTTTTATTATTTAATTTTTTTATGTTTTTTACGCGATTACTCTGTCAATTGTTTTGGTAGGTCATACTTCAGAGGTGGTCCCATATAAATTTTATTGAAATTGATTCAGCGGTTTTTGAAAAATCAACAAAAAACTGTGGTTTGTGGTTACCTTCAGCAACACTTTTGATGTGGACTTTTTCAGCAATAAAAACATAAGCATGTCGATACCTCAGCACTATACTGCAACAGCTCAAAATTTTGCAGTTTGACACATGGCGAATAATTCTGTACCACTTCAACCGATTTCGATTATTTATTCAATTTCGATTTCGATTATTCTTTTTTATGTAATATTACTAAAACGAATGAAATGAAAACTCATTTAAAAAATATAAAAGCGACTTAAAAAAAATAGAACTAAAAAATTTCAAAACATTTCATACTTTTTAGTTCTTGTTTTTTTTTGGAAGTTGTTTTTAAGTTTTTTAAAACAGTTTTTTTATTTTTTACACTAGCTTTTGCCCGCGGCTTCGCTCGCGTGAAATTTGTATTTCAAAGGAAGAAAGTAAGTAACTAAGGGCGAGCTGGGTTCAGGTAAACGATAAACCATCTCGAAGAAAGTGAGTAACTTTTTGAGGCCGAAGGCGGAGTTGCGTTCAGGAAGACGATAAACCTTCTCGAAGACAGTAAGTAACTATGGGCGAGGCCGAAGGCCGAGCTGCGTTCAGGAAGAGGACAAACCATCTATAAGAAAGTAAGTAACAAAGGGCGAGGCCGAAGGCCGAGCTGCGTTCAGGAAGAGGATAACCTTTTCGAAGAAAGTAAGTAACTATGGGCGAGGCCGAAGGCCGAGCTTTGTTCAGGATGAGGGTAAACTTTTCGAAGAAAGTAAGTAACAGAGGGCGAGGCCGAAGGCCGAGCTGCGTTCAGGAAAACTGAACCTTTTCGAAGACAGTAAGTAACTATGGGCGAGGCCGAAGGCCGAGCTGCGTTCAGGAAGAGGATAACATTTTCTAAGAAAGTAAGTAACAGAGGGCGAGGCCGAAGGCCGAGCTGCGTTCAGGAAGACGATAAACCTTTTCGAAGATAGTAAGTAACTATGGGCGAGGCCGAAGGCCGAGCTGCGTTCAGGAAGAGGATAAACCATCTTTAAGAAGTAAGTAACAAAGGGCGAGGCCGAAGGCCGAGTTGCGTTCAGGAAGAGGATAACCTTTTCGAAGAATGTAAGTAACCGAGGGCGAGTCCGAAGGCCGAGCTGCGTTCAGGAAGACCATAAATCTTCTCGAAGAAAGTAACTTCTTTGTTACTTACTTTTTTCGAAAAGGTTTATCCTCTTCCTGAACACATCTCGGCCTTCGGCCTTGCCCATAGTTACTTACTGTCTTCGAGAATTTATCGTCTTCCTGAACGCAGCTCGGCCTTCGGCCTCGCCCATAGTTACTTACTGTCTTCGAGAAGGTTTATCGTCTTCCTGAACGCAGCTCGGCCTTCGGCCTCGCCCTCTGTTACTTACTTTCTTCGAAAAGTTTACCCGCATGCTGAATGCAGCTCGGCCTTCGGCCTCGCCCATAGTTACTTACTGTCTTCGAAAAGGTTTATCGTCTTCCTGAACGCAGCTCGGCCTTCGGCCTCGCCCTCTGTTACTTACTTTCTTCGAAAAGGTTATCCTCTTCCTGAACGCAGCTCGGCCTTCGGCCTCGCCCATAGTTACTTACTGTCTTCGAGAAGGTTTATCGTTTTCCTGAACGCAGCTCCGCCATCAGCCTCGCCCTCTGTTACTTACGTTCTTCGAAAAGTTTACCCTCATCCTGAACGCAGCTCGGCCTTCGGCCTCGCCCATAATTACTTACTTTCTTCGAAAAGGTTATCCTCTTCCTGAACGCAGCTCGGCCTTCGGCCTCGCCCTTTGTTACTTACTTTCTTAAAGATGGTTTATCCTCTTCCTGAACGCAGCTCGGCCTTCGGCCTCGCCCATAGTTACTTACTGACTTCGAGAAGGTTTATCGTCTTCCTGAACGCAACTTCGCCTTCGGCCTCAAAAAGTTACTCACTTTCTTCGAGACGGTTTATCGTTTACCTGAACCCCGCTCGCCCTTAGTTACTTACTTTCTTCCTTTGAAATACGAATTTCACGCGAGCGAAGCCGCGGGCAATTTTTTATCATTACTTATGTCCTCTAGAGCGCGCCATATCCTATAGCCTATAGACGTTGGATGCGTCTTGACGACCAGCGTACGGTCAAGACGCATCCAACGATACCTCATTTGTCAAATTATGATAAGTAGTGTCGAAGTTATTATGAGGGAACAGTTGAACATACATACATACATACATACCGGTCAAAAACATAACTCTCCTTTTCGCTTCGCCGTAATCGGGTAAAAATAAGAATCTCTTCGCTAATATACCGCGCATACTACACTACGTACAATATGATAAACATACGATCAATTAACTTAAATCAAATAGGAACTTCAGTTAAATAAATATCCGCAACATCGACTCGCAATAACACTTTTACATAGGTTTGCAGCTAAAATTAATCAAATAGATACCTAACGAAGTTAACCTACATAATATTATGAATCGAATTAAAATATAAGAAACTCTGCCGAGACAATGCATACACACACACACCGCGCTCCGCCAGACGCCAGAGCACCGAATAGACCGCACCCCGCGCCGCGTCCCGCGCCTTCACCGCGCCGGGCTGCCAGTCTCCGCGAGCGAGACGCGCTACTAACCCCCTCCGCGCCGCGCCGCCCATTATTTCGGCCGATTTGTATGGGAGCCACATCTTAGCGTAGCCGGAAGTGAATTTTAGTAAGCCTATCCTGTGTCCCGTATAGTAAAATGGGTTTGTACTAAGTTTCATCAAATTCGGATTATGGCTTTAAGAGTTATGGAGGAACATACATACATACATACATACAGAAAAGATTTCTAAAAATCGTCAATTGCTTTAGTATCATACATAGAGGCTACAAACTCAATATTTCCTAAAACAAAGTAACTTACTCCATGACCATCCCTTACAGATTTATTATTAGTATATATATATATAATATATATATAATATATATATATATATATATATAATAATATATATATATATATATATAATATATTGATTGATTATAGGAATTGACGTACCTAGCTAGAGTCGCCGCGGTAGAGTCACAGCCTCAATCGAAAAAAAAAGAATCAGCGTAACTAGGTATACCTACGCAACTTTTCAACGTGGACATGGACTCCGTAAGCCTTCTCATACGTCAGGTCAGGCAGGTCGCCGTGGCGGGCGCTCGTTCGGTGCTCAATGGGCCTGTCAATTATACACTTCTCGGTAATTATGTACTACATACTTAAATACGGTACAGTACGCTGTAATTACGATAATAATCGTCTCATTTGTGCCAGTTTAATAGGCGCGATATTTTTCGCAGACAGATGCGCCGGCAAAAAACAACTAGTCGCTCTGTTGGAGGCATCAGGCAGTGCGCGGGCGGAGCTTCGTTTGATTTCGCACTTTAATGTGGAAAACATTAAAAATAATGTTTTAAATTTTTTTTACACGTGTACTACTTGCCAGTTGTCGTACCTTTTTGTGTAGTTAGGTCTAAGGACGATATCGTAATGTCCAAGGAGGCTTGTCTCCGATCGAAAAGTTGATACTAGCGCGCTAACGTACAGATACAGAGCACCTTTTTGCTCTGTCCGTACAGACGACAGAATCGGGCGGTCAGGGATGACAACTTAGGGATTTTCCCCCTTTTATAGAGCGGAAAAGAGGTATTTAGGGGAATTATTTGAGAGAAAAATTATTTAGAGTTTTTTAGGGGAATACAAATGTTTACTTTCTTCATAGAATAGTGCCGAAAAAATTAAAAAAATGGACATATTTTTCAGTTTCACATATCTACATAGAGAATCAGTTTTCGGTGATATAAAAGTGGTGTACTACCCAAATTGTAACACCTAATAAGAATGTGCAATGTGTGCCAAGAGAATAATCTAGTTCGAAATGCATTTCAAATATTTTACATACATACATACATATCACACACGCTGAATCCCGACAATCGGGGTAAGCAGAGTAATCGGTGTTGTGCTGCAAGAACTCTTGTCAGTTACAGCACAACACCGACCACCACGTTTCGCAAAGTATTCGAACAAGATTAAATCGATCAAGCAGCAGGTATGGCACGAAGACCCACCTGCTGCATGACTCGGTGGAAGTACCGTGCCAAGGTGAGAGGTGGCGAGCCTGTCGCCCTTTAGCACGGCATCTTGTCCTTATCCCTTAGTCGCCTTTTACGATATGCATGGGGAGAGATGCAGTGGGGATATTCTTTTTAAGTACCGGCCCCACACGGTACGGTCAAATATTTTATTAGCTAATAAAAAGCTAAAAAATCCACCTAGATTTTTCTAGGGGGATATTTTAACTTTAAGGGGATTTGGGAGGGGTTTTAGGGGAAGACACATTTTGGGTTGACAACCCTGAAGGCGGTCCGGTCTTAATATTCTCAGCTCCATTGCGAAGACAGAAAATGTAACAGCCGTAAGTATTACCAGCTGCACATATGTAGGTACAATACAATCGTGAATCGCCACATCCGCTCTCGTTATCTGGAGAGATCACTCTTCGACAGAAACTGTAGGGTGCAGAGAACATTACCACCAAGCGGCTCCACCAAAAACTCATCAGCCACCTTGATGCGCCTCAGCGCATCAAGGTGGCTGATGAGTTTTTATTCCAAATGTCAAGTCAACTTGCGGCGTTGAGAGGAGATTTTCATCATTCAAACACATTTACGTGTAGCCGGCACGGCCGAACAGAAGCACTGACATGGCACCTACTTCACCAAGTTGACGTTATAAATCAGTATGTTTGAATGATATTTGCTCAATTTGTAATAACCGTGATCGACAGGAGTTCGGATTTAATTGTTTATATTCCATAAATCGGATTCTTAAAATAACTGTAGGTCCCGTCCCTTCTTTTCTTACTAGGTTAGGTGGTAGGTAAGGCGGTGGTACCAACGCCGCCCGCGTTGGTAGGTACGACCGCACTGAATGTAATTTCGGTCGAAGCCTCTAGGAAAATAGTTGGTGTTTTCCGTCCAGTTCACCGTAGCTAGCACGACCACAGGGAAGCACTGCGTGGCACCTAGTTGATAGTTCACCAAGTAAAGGGCTGGCATCACGGATGTTGTAGGTGATGTAGCCATCAGATCAGACTCCATAAAAAAGAATAATAATAATTTCAGGTTCTCTGGAATCATAATTCAAGGCTGTCCCTATTTACTATCCCCCGCAGGACGTCTGTGTGTTCACACAGTCTGTCCTCTAGTGAAGTATGTGTGTAAGTGTATTGAGCTCGCAATTTTGCTAGAGCGACGCTGCGCTCCGTAGATAATGCAGAGGAGAGGAGAGGAGATGGACGCCTATGTATATGTATATCTCTTCGACCTGAATGTTTATTGTAATTAGACAATTAACTAGGGTCGAGGTGGCGACACGGGCGCGCCGAGACGTACCGGTATTCCAGTCATTATTTATTCTGACTGACTCGAGGTCAGCTCTCTCTCTCTCTCTGGATGTGTCTGATTGCTCTTGCTGTCTTGACGCTTCTATTATAGCTGATTAACAGCCCAGTGATGAGATGAACCACTCTCAGGTAACCCTCCATCGCATTCTAGACGCTTGTTCTGGGAAACGTAATTTTTTTAGGTTCCGTACCTCAATGAATTGAAAACGGTACCTAATTGTCTGCCTCATGCGTCCGTTCGTCTGTCTGTCACAGGGTCTGTTCAACATTTGACGTCATTGATGAAAACGTGAAACGGCTAAAGGGGTAAACTTGCAGGAATAAAAGTAAACATATTAATAATATTGAAATTGTAATGATGTATTTAAGTGACATTTTAAAATAGGTATATAAATGTCTTTTAGTATAAAGAATGACTAAATATGCAGATATCATGAGTCCCCACAATCACTTAATTCAAATACAAAAATATTAAAATATAAATTTACACAAGCCCTTTTGCACAGCTTTCTCGTTAGTGTACTTATTCGTAGTTACACAATTATTATAAATACAACATGAGTATCTATCTATCTACCTAAGAATATATTATAAAGTGCCGCGCAGAACAGCTGCCGAGTGGAAATTGCAAAGAGGACATTAAAAAATCACTGAAAACAAAATCACTGAATTTTAAAATTAAAACTAGATTCCATTTAAACTCCTGATAGCTAATTCAACTTAGATTTAGAAATGGTATTATCTAATTACAAATATGCGAGAGGTATATCATCAACATCTCTTGTCAAAAAGTACTCACATAGGTAAGGACTTTCACGCCACCGTTTTAACACGATATGCAACCGTTTCAACACCACTGTTTTAATGTAGAGAATATACAGGTTGTTTCGGATTAGGCTTGAGAAACTTCGAAAATTGTAATAAAAACTCAATGGACAGTAAGTCTGGGGAGATTTGGCAATATGCTGTCTAGGTCTAGAGAATGCAATGACCTAGTCCAGTCCCAGAAAAAGATCTTTTGATGTTATTCAACTTTATGTGTTTGGAATTAACCTGCATGCAGTTCAAATCTACTAGTTAAGCATGCAAGTTAGTAATTTAATTTTTATTTAATAGGTCGATAAACTAGTTTATCGATGAAAAGGTTTTATAAACCTAGGTTTGTTGTATTAAACCTCTGCGTGTGAATAACGTTTGCACTTAACAAGTTTTTTTTTCAATTCCAACAAGAACTGCTCTGCGTCGAACTGAAAGTTCTGGAGTTGATGGACTGCGTTACAATGACAAGAGATACTGTGTCTCAAGTTGATAAGGTCTCTGCGTTAAGGCGGAGCACTACCAAAAATCGGTTTCTTCCGATTGATGTTAGAAAAACATATGTCTTTCTACAAGACATACTGCTTCCTAATATGGAACTTTTAAAATGCAATTAGATCGATTTGACTCGAAGAAAAAAAATTGCTTTCGAGAATTCGGACATATTTCTTTTACTAAACATTCCAAAACATTTCAAAATCTTATATATTATTATATAATTATATATATAACCAGACCCATATAAAAAAAAAATACATAAAATAAAATAAATAAAGTGCCTGATAAAAAGGATTATTTTGATAGAATAAAAAAAGCAGAAATTCTACCTTTATTATATTTAATGGAACGATTTTGGATCCTGCACTCATGTACGTCCTCCAAACTAACAGGGCAAACGGATTTTCGGTACTGCTGGATTTAATGTACTTACACACAGTGATGTTAAATCGAAGAGAACGATATGGCGACGACAAATAACTTCATTTTCTTCTTATTGCTTAGAGCTACAACGGACCTTACGATACAAAGGCACGATAAACAGCAGCATTCCCATTCTATCTATACACGTATTATTTATTAGTTACACTATGTACTTACGATGTAGAGTATATTTACAAACCAGACTAGCTGCCACTATACACTGGATGGCATTACACAAGTTTAAATTAGTGTGAGTGTGTTTTTGAGGTGCTGCACGCACCAAGAGTCTCTTCTCGATCAGGGGGACAATTGATTAGCAGGAAAATCGATAAGTAGGGTACGATATTTTATGTTAAAAAGGTAATACATAGCTATAGCGTAGTGATATCAGAAACCGCCATTTCTCAATCTGGCTAGTGATTGGCCTCCAGAAATAATCGTATAAACAAATGTCGCTACGGAACCATAGTGCATCGAAATATTGAATTCAATTCTCGATTATTGAGCGATAGCGGCCGGTACCGTGCACACTTCACGAGTGTTAGGTGCCGATGCGAAATCAGGTGCTAGCACAAAGCCGCCATTATCGTGAGAATTTAATCGAAATCCTAACTAAACAAAAAAGTAGAAACATAAGTTTTATTCCTGCACCATTTTAATAACGAAGCGATAACTACTGTTATTTATGTATAAGGTAAAAACACAATTTAAACAGATCCTTTTATTTCTTCATGTGAACACGTAGGTATCGAAGAGTACAAATATTTACTGGAAAAAATCACGCTTCATTAATGAGCGTGCTTTCTTCGTCCTATTTGCATATTATTTATATTTCCTGGTGTACAAAAAAATATTATTAGTTGTGTTATTTTATCATTATTATAATTATTATTTACATATAGTATTAAAATTCTCGAGACATTTTTACAAGACTAATATGACGGAGCGGGTTTCCAATACTAATCCCTCCATGGAGAGAAGGGATGGAGGGTGAGGGGAGGGGTGGGAAGGGAATACCCAAATGGGAGGTTGTTGGAATGTTCAACTCAGGGAAAGATAGGTGTTTTTTTTTCTTATGAAAATCCTGCAGACGGTGGTACATTTGAGAGCAAGTTAGCATTTACTTACTTACTTACTTAGACGCCTTAATAATACACCATAATGTAATGGTGGTGCAATAATACACCATCACGAAGTTAATACACCATCCCATCATACCCCGCCCCCTTAAATTAAAATTTAAAGTATGCTTAGATAATTTTGTCACGTGGGACGACGACATCAAGTACGTCAGTGGAAAGCATTGGTCCCGTTACGCTGAAGGCCGGATTAGAGAAAAAATTGAGAGACAGAGGAGAGAGCAGTGGACGTATACACGCTGACTGACTTAGATAATTTTGTTATTAAACGGACTAGTTAAAAACGTAGGCATAGTTATAAAAAAAAATATATTGGTGGTTAAAAAATTAAACCTAACCTAAAAGAATAAGGGACCATGTCGGTGCGGCCCGTGCCATTTTTTCACCCATATATCATCGACCATTTCAATGTTTTAAAGTCGCGTCGAATCGCTCCACTAAATAATTAATTTTCCATAATGGTAAATTTTTGTCCCAATTTACATTACCGTCGAGTTCCTTACACCATAAGCTAAACATTGAGCCTACAAGTTAGAAGCTAAAACTGCGGCAATGTATCGAAACGGACCAATATATTCCCATAGATAATAAATTGCCTCCCTCCCTCACTTTCGCAGGAGGGGGACCCCTGTTGGGTTTCCTTCAACCTCCTCTACCTTCCCCCTTACCCCTCTCCCCTTTTGAGGCAGTAGTATTGGAGATCCCACCCTACATAATGCATTATGCAATACACCTTATGCTTACGGGTTACGCGCAATATAAATTCTCCCACTCGTAAATTCGTAAAATAATATGATCTCACGCACGGCAAGAACTCTAGACGTGTGAATATTGCCGGTGCTTTAACTAACTAATCATTCACCGAACTTCATTTCAATCGATATTTTTTTTTAACAATCACCTCAGACTAATTATCACGCGGCGGGCGGTACCTATCAGACGCGGTGAAGAGGTTGCGACGAAACGGAGGCGGTGGCGGCGCGGCTGTGGGTAGCTCGTTTCGGTTATCTATCGCAGATTATTTGTGGCGCGATTAACTCCTCGAAAGGAGCGACCGAATTCCGACGTGAGTTTTGAATGTTTGCAATTAAGCGGTCGAAGATACCGGCGACGGATCGAGGGGATCTAGCGCCGCGCGAGTTCGTTCACCTGCTCCGCCGCTGCCGCCGCCGCCGCCTCTTCGCGAGCAAACACATCCGACAAAAACGGCCCGATAAAAAATGAGCGCGGAACTGAGCAGAATATCTCGATGTCAAAACAGAACGTCACGGGATTATAGATGTGTCGCCGGAGGCTGCGCGGTCGCGGCCCCGCACTCCGCCGCCCCGCCTCGCCGACATCTCCGCGCACGCTGGTCCGCACTGTCCGGTGTCAGGGACATTATCCGAAATCTAATCCGAATTGAATAAATTTGTAGCTGCTAAATAATGCCTACTAATATTTCCACACGAGTAGGTAGGTCGGCCGAATCGCATTCTTCGGTGATTCTGCAGTTGCTGGATAAATCCATTTAATTTATTCAAAGACTTTGGCTCACCTTTCAGTTTTCGGCATAGGAGTGTCTCTTCAGGCGGAAATAAATTGTGGTGGGTGTTCAGGCTCAGCGGATTGTAGTTAGATGGTGTGAGTCCACAATATCCGCTCCCCGGGCGACACAGGACAACACCTTCACACGCCGCCCGCGCCCGTGTCGGGCGGGCGGGTCACGACACGAACCCGCTCGAGCTACGTACGCTGCGCTGTGCGCTATTGTCCACTTTAATATGAAATACGGCAACGGAATCCTGCGGACGTCGACCGAGCGATAACACAATGAGCAGACTTATACCTCGGACGATGTTCAGCGATGATACACAACATGGGCAAGGGCCTAACTAATACAGTCAGACAAGGATTTGAGAATGCTTACCTAGACAATAAGACAACACCTACCATCAAATCGGAAAAATCAATCAATAGAAGCGGAGTGGGTACACGCTGCACCGAGCTCAAATTAGTCTAGGTTTATAAAATGTTGTATTGTCGACTTTAACAACTGATTTATAAATTACTATATTTTGGCTGCCTAATCGAAATGCAAAGAATGCTCGATGCGCAGCAGCCTAAATTTTTTTTTTTTCATCAACATTAAGATACAAATTTTAAAACGTTACAACGGGATCTCCCGATTGCGAGGACCTCACAAATGAAGTCATACTTTATAGTACTCGTACAAATGTAGATATAATTTTTCACAACATCAACGTATGCGTTAGTCCTTTTCGAGACAACTCAAGAGATCGTATTTACATAAATACAAAACATTTACTACACGTCAACATGACAACAACGCGAAGAAGAACGTCGAGCAGGATGTCGATGGGAAGGAATGGTGTCAATATGTTGTGACAGTCGGCCGGTGGTGTGCTGACCGCGCATGCGCGGGTGTGCGCAGTGTCAACAGGAAGGGCACTTCACCCGAGGCGGTGAAGCAAGTCGGACGTGAAGTCGCGCAGGAAGCCGAACACTTCGGCCGCGTCCGGAGCCTCCTCCGCATCCGCCTGCACAGAGCACAACACATTACTCAGTACAAACAATTATTGCTTCAGCATTCCAGACATGGGACACTGACAAAAAGGACGCACTAACGGTTATACATAATGGATTAACTTAGTTCGGTTTAGAAGGGCAGGTAAGTTATGGTTTGAAAGCGAGTCAAAACAAAAGGACGAGGCGCCGTCCATTAACAATATTTCACCCTACGCATCTAGTTAGCACTGTTACTCTTTCGTCTTTGACAAGTTTGATTGGAGGGCACTTTAGTTACAAATGGAGTAGAATGCCGTCGCGCCGCGGCGTATTTGGAAAATATACCTCTACCCAACGCTCCACAGTGTTGAGCTCGGGTATACATTCAAGAAGTAGCAAAGCAAGTTTGTCACTTGAAAATATACCCGAGCGCAACACTTTTCTCGGGTATACTTTCAAGTAACGAAACTCCGCTTGGCTTCCTTTAATGTATACCCGATCCCAACACGATGATGCTGTTATTATTATTCCGTATGAAGGAAGGAAAGTGGTATGAGTGATGTTTTGGTGGTTAAAAAAAAATAATAACCAGGGTTTATATATTAACCCTAACCTAATGTTGAGGCGGCGCATGTCGTTTTTGTTTGTCAATTAAATGTTCTTTCCTTTTTCCTTCCTCCGAGAGACCGAACATCACCGTGCTGTCGCGTTGACGTCGGGTATATTTTAAAGTGCCTGCGCGCGCTTTCCTGCATTTGAAAGCATACCCGACGCCAGCGCGGTCAGTGACGTCACAAATGTTAGGTGAAGGTACATTTTAAAGGGCTTAATTTTCACTTTCAGTATTTGAAAATATACCCGATGCTAGCGCGGCCAGTGACGTCACGAGCGTTGGGTAAAGGTATATTTTCCAAATAAGCCGCGCCGCGCCGCGCCGGTCGACAATGGTGCGCGCCGACCGGCCGCCGCCGCCGCCGCCGGGGCCGGATGATGAGGCGCGCGAGATGGTATCTAGCCGTGCTGCTGCAGCCGGCGAACTAAATACCCAGCGCCGGCGATTATCCCCACGGACTGGAGCGTCTCTCGGAGCGAGGACGTCGTATAAAACTATTATCGGCAGATCGCGACCCTTACTGGGGCATAACGAAACCTTGATTACCCATATTAAGTGATTCGAAATTAAACAAGCATTGTTATGCGAGTAAACGACGGAGATGGCTAGATATCGCCCCGGTAATGTGGAGTTATTATTTTTCAATTTATAACTGCGAACGGGGACGCTAACGGGCCGCTTTGCCAAATATAGCGTGCGCTGAGTCGGCGGAGCGGTCGCGGTCGCGGCAGACAGGCGCTGCTATTAGCAAATTACCCCAGCCTAGCCGCCAGTCTCGCTTACAAATTATATTAATGTTGCTTTGATTCACACGACTTTTTGTGGCCAAACCTCGAGCACTCCTCGAGCGATCCTCGATATCGGTGCCGAGCCGATCCATCCAGCATAAGGTTACGCGGCATCCCTTTTTCTTTATTCATTCAAAGTTTCAGTCTCAATGAAGATACATTTGCACTATTTTGCACATCTTATTACTTTCTCCTTTGTAGGTACATTCACCGCGAGAACAAAACGTAAAGTAAGATTTAGTAGAGATACAACTGCTGTTTCAGTGGTAAGGGTCGTATAGGGTGGTTTAATTGAATTTACGAGGGTAGATCCAAAAGTTCGTGGCCTAACATACGAGTAGAAAGAGCCATGACATTTTTTTTTTAAATCTACCCTCATTTGTTAGTACGATTCTTCAGTAATAAATGTGCGAAGTTTGGTTCCGATACTGCCAGCCATATTTTTTTCGTGATTATTTGTTTAACGCTATCTGACAAGACTTTCAATAATGGAGAAAATTTAACACCGAGCAGTGATGAAGTACCTCCATAAAAAAAGCATGTCACCAAAAGATATCCATAAAGATATGGTGAACACATTGGGGGAATCTGCTCCATCGTATTCCAGTGACAAAAAGTGGGTAGCTGAGTTTAAGCGGGGTCGGGAGAACATTCAAGATGACCCTAGGATCGGAAGGCCTTCGACGTCTACCACGAAGGAAAACATCAATAAAATATGTGATCTGATACTGAGTAACCGAAGATTGACCATCAATAAGATAGCTGAGATCACAGGCACTAGTTATGGCCGGGTACAAAACATTATATCGGAAGAATTGGGGTTCCATAAGGTTTCTGCTCGTTGGGTCCCAAGATTGCTTTCAGCTGAACAAAAACGAGTTCGCTTCACAATTTCCCGCGATTGTTTGGAACTTTTTGAGGTAGATCTCGAGGATTTTTTGTCCCGTTTCGTTACCATGGATGAAACCTGGGTTGACCACCATACTCCTGAATCGAAACAACAATCGAAACAGTGGAAAAGATCTGGCTCACCCACTCCGAAGAAGGCTAAGGTCGTTTTGTCGACCAACAAAGTTATGGCTTAAGTTTTCTGGGATGCGAAGGAAATTATTTTCGTGGATTATTTACCAAAAGGCGAAACTATAAATACAAAATATTATTGCAACCTTTCGCGTGGACTTCGGGAAGAAATTAAAAGAAAAAAGGCCGGGGTTGCTGCGGAAGATAGTGTTGTTCCATCAATACAACGCCCGGGTTCACGCTTCGGCTGAATCAATGTCTGAAATCCATAATTGTGGCTATGAATTATTGCCCCACGCACCTTATTCGCCGGATTTAGCCCCCTCGGATTACCACCTTTTTCCAAATAAAAAAAAAACACTTCGGTTTCTCGAAAATTTCGACCAAAGAAAACGTGATAGCCGCATTAAATGAGTATTTTGACGAACTTCCGGAATATTTTTTTTTTTCGAAGGTATAAACAAGTTGGAGGTCAGGTGGAAAAAGTGTATTGACCTTGATGGAGAACATGTCGAAAAATAAAAATTTATTTGGACCCACTTTTCTTTCAATTTCATGGTCGGGCTTAGAAGTTTTGGATCCACCCTCGTATTTATTCGAACTTGTAACAATTTGTTCTATCCGGTTTGATTACACCCACGAAGAAGAACCGGCGAGAAACTTCGCAGTATGACCTTATACCTAGACAGCCTAACCTTTCATCATTTAAAAAAAAGATTTCCCCTTGCCCCTGGAAAGGAGAAATGAGTTAAGCCCGACGCCAGAGGTCCACACCTATACAAGAAAGGAAGTACATAATTGCTTGACACGGTTCAAATTATAACCACCACGTACAGATAAAAAATATAGTATTTTTTCTCATCTGTTTAGATTAATGTTGTTTGGCAATTAGTCGGCCTAATCGTGTGCGGGCAAAAACAAAGAGTGCGGTAATGAATGGTTTCTGTGCATAATTACATCCCAAGAGCCGGTGAAATAAAATAAGAGTCGATTTGATTGGCGGCACTCTTTCGGTTGCGACCTACATTTCTATACGTAGGCATATAGATGCCTAGGCACATAGTGTGCCTACACATATTAATGGACATGTAGGTAATCGTGAATCGCGTAAAGCTAGAAGAAGCATGAAATCCCGAAAGATATAATTTACAACTAACCAAGAGGGTTCTCTAGTTTTGTCAGCCTCGATAGCTCAGTGGTGCAGACAATCAACTGTCGCTATTGAATGTTAAGCAACGCTGGGTGCGGTCAGTACTTGGATGGGTGACCGCTGACCGTTGGAGGCTGACCGAGGTTCGGATTCCTCGTAAAACTGTAGGTCCCTTCCCTCCTAATCTTACTTGGCGGTAGGGTTTAACCCGCCCGGGTTGGTACCACCGCACTGAATGAGACGTCGGTCAAAACGGCTATGTAAATAGTTTGTGTTTTCCGACCAGTTCAGTGTAGCCGGCACGATCAAAGGGGGAAGCACTGACATGGCACCTAGTTCACCCGGTGTTATGGGCTAACATCACGGACGTTGTAGGTGATGTAGCCAACCGTGTCAGTTTCCATAAAAAAAAAAAAAAAAGGTTCGCCTAATGATTTGTCACTGTTCAACAATATGTGGGCGGTATAGCAAATAGTATAGTGGTAACAGAAGATGTCTATCGATATTATGAAACGATACATCATTTGAGCACCGGGACTATTTGTCTCAAGCCGCTTCGATGCCACGCGAGAGAAAGTTCATCGCACGCACTTACCGTTCCACTCATATGATATTTCATTTGCAAAACCTTTTAATTAACAGTAGTTTAATACATAGTAGAGCTTTTAGATAATTTGTCACAGGCCGAATACCTGACCATCAATGCAATATCAAACAATATAATGTTTTCATCTTGCACAGTATTGAGTTGAATCCGAAGATCTAGGCTTGAATTGGATTCCGAGAGCAAGTAAAGCACGTCTACAGTACATCTACCTACTAAAATGTCACTAAAGAAAGAGGTCATGAGATTTTAACACATACAGATAATCGTATATAGATTATAGTGCCAAGAGGATAGCATTACAGCAGCCAGCAGGCGTCTTATGTTTTGGGGTCATTATGCTAAAACGGGGTGTGGCGAATGCGGCGCGGCGCTGCGTCCAACGGTACAGTCCACCTAGCCGCGCGCCGCCGCGCCGCGCGTGCCGCGTCCAGCCAGTGGGCGGCGCGGCGGCGGCGGCGGCGGCGAGCGCAGACCGCTCGGGTGTTTCATCAATACCGCGAAAGCCATTACTACTACTTTTAAGGCACAAGTTTCGAAGAAGCAGGTTGCCCCACAACGTATTTTGAATTTTCCAACTCTGCACGGTGGGTTAGGTTTTTGTGTGATTTTCCTTTTTAAACCGTAATAAAAAATAAAAAAACAAAGATAAAAGTCTTAGATAGGGTATACATAATACTTAGCTTTGATTTTAGGCGTTCCATCTAGGGCTACCTATCAGTCAAAATGTTAGTATCTAGTAATTGTTGTTGTAAAGCATAAGGAATACATC
Source organism: Nematopogon swammerdamellus (assembly GCA_946902875.1). Taxonomy (NCBI): domain Eukaryota; kingdom Metazoa; phylum Arthropoda; class Insecta; order Lepidoptera; family Adelidae; genus Nematopogon; species Nematopogon swammerdamellus. Next base: position 12,497,344 of record OX336344.1, read on the forward strand.
CGTTCGATCACACACAATGCGTGGTCTACCTATGTCTCCCTATTTTGTTTTTAGGTTTGTTATAGTCAACTTGATTTAAAAAAAGTATTCATATACGGAGATGTCCCAAAAGAGGTTTTCAATTTGTAGAATTGAATAATTTTAAGGTGAGCCTTTCAAGAAAACTTACATAATATACGAATGACAGAAATATACAAACGCACAAATCGGAGCGAACGCAGCCACCACACGGAAACACGACACGAAGAGGACAAGATGTATTGTTCTGGAAAGTGCAATGCAGAAGGCAGACTGACCCAAAAACAGGTGTAAAGCGTTTCGAGTGTCGCTCGTCGCACCTAGCGCCTAGCGGCGGAAAGATGCCACTATTATCGCTATGCGTGAAAGTGGACCGACACCTTTTTTTCCAAAAATATGAGAGCTCGGTAGAGCACGTAACTTATTGAATTTCGCAGTCTATTTAACCCCGGCGCGGCTTCACGCCGCGTTAAAGCCTAATTTAATAAGCGATCGGACGTTCTCACTTACACGATACTTGGTTGGGCCCGGGCGCGTCCACACATTAACACTTTTCCTATTTAGATATTATAGAGAATATAAACTAAGAAAAAGATTGTACTTTGCAATGATATTATATGTTGTACTGTGTCACCATTTCATATCGCAAACAAATTTCATCATTACGGGAGGCCCCGTATTACAGCTGCCAGTCCAGTAAGTACTAAGAGTAATTGCTATCTCTATGCCAAATTCATACACGGTATGTACCTATATGTATACATATAGTACAGTGCACTTAGTAATTATTGACCAACAACTTCAATTACATTTAGTATTTTGTTGCCCATTCGAAAGGGTCTTCGACGGAGAACTTAACCCTGAATTTGCGCATTGTCCAAATTGCCCCTTCTGCCGCCATCTTGGATTTTGTAAATTTTTTCAACGTCGCGTTTCAATTATTCAACAGAAATCAAACCGGCGTCGTTGGACTCTTCAGGACTTTTTAATTGGGTCTATGTCAAGTTAAACTCTCCGATGTATTGGATAAAAGTTATCAGCGTCCAAAGTTGAAAGTACTCCGTCAAAAGTTATTTCGCCTATTTTCTCCACACATAGCTCTTCTCCAGTGCATCTGTGACCACCATCGACCGTTTACTATTAAACTAGAATCAATCTCCAGTATTTAAAAAAAATCATCCCGATTGGTTGATTTTTCGAACGCCAATCCACGCTCAAAGTTCATTCCATTCCATACAGTGAGTGCATTTAGAAATGTTTTTAATTATTTTTTAATAATTTTAAATTATACGTGAGACCCCAAAATTTCTAGTAAATTTTTGAATTTCTTGCACATTTGAAAGAGACTTTGACGGAGACCTTAACCCTGAGTTTGCACATTGGTTAATTAAGGAAACCCTAAAAAGCAACATATTAGAAAGATATATATAAGGTCTTTCAATAGTAGGTAACACTCCCGAAGTTATTGACATGACTAACGAAACACCTTATATATCAGAAATACAATATATCACAATAATTTCCAAAATGTCCGCGAATTCATACACACATTTACGCCACTTAAGTAAAAGTAAAAATATATTAGGTTCACGTTTAGACGCGGCCGTGCGGTCAAGCGGAGGTATACGACGCGCGTAAATGAAAGTACAGATTTCGTGCGAACAGACAATATGGGTGCTGGAGATTCAGTCTGCTGATACGCCAACCGACACTCAATACAATTTCAATAGTGGAGGCTTTCACTGCTCCATTGTACCAGATGTCATCGAAAAGGAATTGGGTTCGTTTCGCTGTTCGCTGGCCCAGAAGAAATTAGTGAGAGTTACTATTGAAATGCATGTTTCTAGAGCGATACATTGCGCTCTTTTATTCCGCCTTATTAATATCTCTCTATGTGCAATAATTTATATTAAATTAAATTGAGTCCACCGAATTTATCGTCTATTAGCAAATTTTTAGACGTATCGTTAGAGTAAACGGATACACACGGACTACTATTAAATGAGTAAAAGTTTAAACCACAAATAGAAATGAAACCAAAACGAAATACTTACCTACATATTTAACTAACATTTTATTCGGGAATGGAGCCGAAGTTACCGTAAATTCCTCAGAGGAAGACAAACAGGCGCGCACGAATATATTTAAGTGGACAAGCAGTGCCAATTGTGTGACTAGTCCTGTCTTGCCAGGCCTGACCAGGCGTGGAACTGTCAATTAGAAGTGTTTGCCGAAGGAAAGAAGTTGGGGTTTAGGAAGGCGTCACAAAGAAAAACACAAGGCGTGTGAACGTGTGAAGAATGTTCGCGGTCACGTGAAGAGAAATACTGGTGTGAAAAGTAGACGGTAGCTGTTGTCCAAAGGATGAAATTTGCCCAGCGAACAATGGAGAGAGCCATGCTGGTAATATGGTGCGTGACGAGGCAATCGGTCGAATCACTAAAGTAATCAATATTGGACACCGGGGACTAAGCTCGAGTGGTAGTTGGCTGGGCATGACAGCGGAAGAGACGACAACTGTTGAGTAACCCTCTCGTACACTCGCGGCTGTGGACGGAAAACGGAGTGTGGGAAGACCACCCGCCAGATGGAACGACGACATCAAGTACGTCGGCGGAAAGCAGCGGTTCCGTACCTTTGAAGGCCGGGAGGACTGAAGGAAAATTAGAGAAACAGACGTATGTCTAGCAATGGACGCTTACACGCTGACTGACTGACGAGGTGAAGGAAGTCTGAAGCTGCTAAAACTATGTTTATTTCAGTCGCCTTAGAGAGATGAGAGAAAAGGATACTTGTGAGCAGAATTCGTGTTTTTTAAGCTGTGGTCGTGTTGGAATCTCGATGATGTTTCCGCCCTGGATGCTTACAGCGGGGGCGCCCCAACAGGTGTGGCGCGCCGGCCCTGGGCGTGCATTGTGTTCGCTGTGTTACAGACCTGCTGTGGTGAGGCGGGGCCGGGCGACGTCGTCGTCGGCAGCAGAGGCTGAGTGAGCGACTCGGCGCAGTGCAGCTGTCACAAGTCGCCCCACACGACCGCCCGCTTGCCGCGGTCCACTGACGCCAGGAGTCCCGACTGCGGGTGCCAGGATACCGCCGTTACAGCGCACCTATCACAAACAACGCGTTGGCTTAATATCCCGGCACGATACAGTGATATAGCAGCAACAATATTCTCAATATTCTGTCATGCATGACACATTACTCTATAGTTACTCTAAGTATAAGGAACACAACGTCTTCAGGATCGTGAAGGTTTAAGACGGACGTTTACGCTAATAATGTCTCATACATTATTCCAGCTGAAACTGTGTATAGTGCTAAACATCAGGGTGGCAGCACTACACTCAATATATCCTATATTAGCACTATACTTATACGTATATATAAAGAGAACCCTAAGAGTTTTCTGCCATCCGTCGCGCCGGCCGAGTGCTCATGAGGATGGGCCATACGTTTTGCCTGAAAGCTGAACATGTAGCTCGTACCACATAGCTCGGTGAACGACCGTGAGTAAAGCCGTTATATATTTTAATAACCACACCATATTAATATTTTGTGAAATGTTTACTACTTTACACACTTACATACATACATCTATTTCTGAGATACTTCGACCACTTCACACATATGTTAATTTGCCGATGCTAAGTTAGTTACGTACATAGAATCTGTAACAGGACAGTCTCGTCCTGCGCTGTTCAGATGCAACGTTTTCTGCCTTATTTGACAATGGAAAAGTAATGTTGCGTTGCGTGGGGCGTATACATGTATAGCCGTCTGAATATAAACCATATCAAGTATCGAGAGAATTATATGGAGTATGAATTTGCGTCTGCGCGCTGCGACTGGTAGCTTTAAAGTCGGAAGGGATTAGTGAAGCAATAAATAATGATGTTGCAGATAATACGCGTCGCATTCGTCCTGGTGCGCCAGCAAATAAAGTGTAATGTAGAAGTGGTCATAGCTCCCGATACATATATTTCCAGACCTCGTTATTTATATTGAATACGTTACACAGCAGTTATAGTTAGTCTTTCTTGTCACAGAGATTTGAGATCACTTCATTTCTTTCGAAAATATTATGAAAAGAGTTGCAGAGTCGAGCTACAAGAGTTAAAGTTCTTATATATAAGTGCTCCAAAAGGATCAAAGTGGGTTGCCTAGTACTCGAAACCGACGAGCATGTATGAAAATATGAGTGTGGAAGAGGCGCGGGTGTGACCGCGCTACGAGGATATTCGTTCTCTATGCCTACCCCATGGGGAGACAGACGTGCAGCTTGCAACGTTTTTGTCTGAAATAAGTTGATTAAGGTTTTTTTTAAATAATTTTTAGTGCTTTTAACAATAATTTGTTAATATCAGCCCCATAGCACCTACTCACCTTCTCCATCCCTTATAGTATAGGGCCCAGAGTCCCTAGGTGATAGAGGACGCTCCACGAAATCCAACACAATTACTAAATACCTCTCACTTGGACTCGCCAACAGTTTATGTATACTAAAAAACAAATTGGGTCTGTCCACCCTATTTATTTATTTATTTATTATTATTTATTACGTAAGTATGTATTTAAATCTATAACCGATTATGTGTTATACAAAAACACTTATATTCTACCTGCTTCAAAAGAAGAAAGAAGTAATCAATCACTATAAACTTGTTTCTAGCACCTGCACAGCACAATTTGTGTACCTTTCAATGCTTTTAAATTATAAGCTCCAATGGCCAAAGGCGTGATCAAGATTTCAACGTGCTTATTCAAATTTGTCTCATCGTAATTTTATTGTCTGTATAAATCATATTTTTTGCCGGGATAATCGACTCAATGCTAATCTAGTTTGTTAGAGTTGAAAAATTAGAATAAATAATCCTTAGTTCTAAATATAATTTGGTGTCCTGATATTAAGTGTATGACTGAATATAAAGATGTATTGTGTATTAATATGTCTCTATGTTGTACCTGACGCTTCGACTCAGGTTGTACCTGAGTGCATTAGTTTATTGTTTATTGTATAAATTTCATCCATAGGTATGTAAACTACGCTTGGATATGTCGAAAATTTGTCGTAGGTAACTTCCATCACGTATAATTTTTCATTGAAAACTCTGCTCGTGTTAAAACAATAACCTTCAAAAAGGACCTGTCTAAAATGTGGTAGAATTCTTTAGGGGTTGAAACAACTAAGCTATGTGCTATATTGAATTGCCCCACTTCATCTCTCCCCGTGCATGCCGTAAAAGGCGACTAAGGTATAAGTACAAGATGCCATGCTAAGGGCGACAGTATAGCCATCTCTCACCTTGGCACGGCACGGTCCTTCCACCGAGACATGCAGCACTTGGGCCTTCGTACCATACTTGTTGCTTTATAGTTATCTCTCACCTTGGCACGGCACGGTCCTTCCACCGAGACATGCAGCACTTGGGTCTTCGTGCCATACTTGTTGCTTTATAGTTATCTCTCACCTTGGCACGGCACGGTCCTTCCACCGAGACATGCAACACTTGGGCCTTCGTGCCATACTTGTTGCTTTATAGTTATCTCTCACCTTGGCACGGCACGGTCCTTCCACCGAGACATGCAGCACTTGGGCCTTCGTGCCATACTTGTTGCTTTATAGTTATCTCTCACCTTGGCACGGCACGGTCCTTCCACCGAGACAGGCAGCACTTGGGCCTTCGTGCCATACTTGTTGCTTTATAGTTATCTCTCACCTTGGCACGGCACGGTCCTTCCACCGAGACATGCAACACTTGGGCCTTCGTGCCATACTTGTTGCTTTATAGTTATCTCTCACCTTGGCACGGCACGGTCCTTCCACCGAGACATGCAGCACTTGGGCCTTCGTGCCATACTTGTTGCTTTATAGTTATCTCTCACCTTGGCACGGCACGGTCCTTCCACCGAGACATGCAGCACTTGGGCCTTCGTGCCATACTTGTTGCTTTATAGTTATCTCTCACCTTGGCACGGCACGGTCCTTCCACCGAGACATGCAGCACTTGGGCCTTCGTGCCATACTTGTTGCTTTATAGTTATCTCTCACCTTGGCACGGCACGGTCCTTCCACCGAGACATGCAGCACTTGGGCCTTCGTGCCATACTTGTTGCTTTATAGTTATCTCTCACCTTGGCACGGCACGGTCCTTCCACCGAGACTTGCAGCACTTGGGCCTTCGTGCCATACTTGTTGCTTTATAGTTATCTCTCACCTTGGCACGGCACGGTCCTTCCACCGAGACATGCAGCACTTGGGCCTTCGTGCCATACTTGTTGCTTTATAGTTATCTCTCACCTTGGCACGGCACGGTCCTTCCACCGAGACTTGCAGCACTTGGGCCTTCGTGCCATACTTGTTGCTTTATAGTTATCTCTCACCTTGGCACGGCACGGTCCTTCCACCGAGACATGCAGCACTTGGGCCTTCGTGCCATACTTGTTGCTTTATAGTTATCTCTCACCTTGGCACGGCACGGTCCTTCCACCGAGACATGCAACACTTGGGCCTTCGTGCCATACTTGTTGCTTTATAGTTATCTCTCACCTTGGCACGGCACGGTCCTTCCACCGAGACTTGCAGCACTTGGGCCTTCGTGCCATACTTGTTGCTTTATAGTTATCTTGTCCGAATACTTTGCGAAACGTGGTGGTCGCGTCGGTGTTGTGTTGTAATTTCGCAGACTCCTTGCAGCACAACACCGATTAATCCGCTTAACCCGATTGTCGGGATACCGTCTGTGGTATATATGTATGTTGTGAATGAAAAAAAGGATATGGCTGGCCTGACACCTTTTTCCAACAGGAACAAAGTCTAACGGTCAGACCGTTAGACGTGGTCTGACATCAAAGGTGTAGTGGGTGACGTAGCCAACCATGTCTTGTTCCATAAAAACTATTAAAAAAATATAAAATCCGCCTTCAAAAATGTATGAAATAAAAAAAATCTAACCCTAGAGTTGAAGGCGGTGTTGTGATTTGTGTAGCCTTCTTTAGCACCGCCTTAAACTCTAGGGTTCGATTTTTTTTATTTCATACATTTTTGAAGGCGGTTTTAATATTTTTTTAAATAGTTTTTTATTTCACAGTTTTGTTTTTGTAAGGCGGAATGGCTCGGCCTTCGGCCTCGCGATTCCGCCTCGCTTTCCAATCCGATCTTGACTAAATTTAAATTACCACACGGGAAGCACCAGCTTTCAAATAAAAAAAGAATTTTCAACATCTGTTCACCCAGTCGAAAGATCTGAGGTAACAAAAAAAAAAAATAAACAAAAAATACAGTCGAATTGAGAACCTCCTCCTTTTTTTGAAGTCGGTTAAAAAGATAATACGACCTCAGATATATGGGACACTGTTCACACGTTATACATGGACGTGACGGTATATAACGGGCACGGCAGCCAGCTGCCTTCCCAACGTAAACTAAACCCAGACTTCACTCTACTTGCGCGCGTGCAAATAATACTTACTAAGACTCGGAGTGATATAGCACGCGAGGTTATATTTTGGCGTGTGCTTTAAACTTGGTTAAACCTTCGGCTTAAGCTTCGATACACCCGCAGCTTGTCATAATTCGAGAAGGGCAAAGGTAAAAACGTAAATTAATTTCTTAAAACGAAAAAATAATAAAACGGTGGTAACTGTTGAAATAATACCGCTATTCTACCAGGCTACCAAGAACGTTTAGAAGAGTTTGGACTTCGGACTGTCCAATGCTTATATGAGAAACAGCGTCGCCGAGCTCCGCGGGTAGCGGAGGGGACAGCGCGCGCTCTGATTGGGTGGTATCGCGCTCTGATTGGTTGGTAACGAATGTTATTTGTACGTTTTTACAAATATCGTGTTACGCTGGCGCGGGGAAGGTCCGACGTCCATACATCTAACGTTCTTGCAGGCTACATTGAATGAAGAGACTAAGTAATTAGTCTTATTTTAATATACTTCAGTCAGTCAGTCAGTTTGTATGCGTCCACTGCTGCACATACGCCTCTCCAATTTTCGTCCAGTCATCCCCGCCTTCGGCGATACGGAACCACTGCTTTCCGCCAACGTACTTGATGTCGTCGTCCCATCTGGCGGGTCTTCCCACACTCCGTTTTCCTGTCCACTGTCGACAGTGTAGGACAAGGTTACTCCAACGGTCATCGTCTCTTTGGCTAACGTGCCCAGCCCACTGCCACTTGAGATTAGCCACCCGGTGTCCAATATCGAATACTTTGGTGTGTGGACGAAAATTTTTCGGAAGGTCAGATCTCAGGGAGAATTTTAACCTTTCGAAGGCAGCCCAACCCAGTTGAATTCGTCTCTCGACCTCCATCCATACGCAGACCTTATCTACCAAACCGCAGAATTTGACCGAAATATACGTATTTTTCAACCTGCTCGATCACTTCTCCGTCAATAACGATTTGTTCTCCTGTCATAACCTGGGTAATTTTAATACTTAATTTATTGAAACTAAGATGAGTGAATGTCGCTACGCAATGTTTGATTTTACGCGAAAGTTCGCCATTCCCGATTTCCTTGCTAGAGGATCGGCCCCCTGAGTTGAACTCGAGCGCTGAATTAAGCGAGTGAAATATATACAGAAGGCCTCGAAGTCAGGAGGTTCTCGGTCAAGCTGCGTGGAGCCTACGTCATTAGCTTCTGATCTACAGGAGGCCTCTCAATTCCCAAGTCACGAATCGTGATTGTGCGCAGGTACATCTATTATAGCTATACTAACTACGATGGAATTATGTCTAGGTACATATTACGAAATGCAACGTCATCTGACGTTTGCCGATTTGTTTGCTCATAACTCTAGAACGGCTTAACTGATTTAGAGGAGGTTTTCAGTGATGATATCTCTGTAACGACAATGGATCTAGGAAGCAGCACCGTGGACCTAGAAAGCTAGGTTCACGGTATCGACGCATCACGTGCGTGATCGTTAATAGAGACGGAAGAACAGTACGGTCCGTAGCGTCCAGTGGGAGAAAATCTGAGGAAACAAATCTGAATGAATAATACCATAACCTTTAATATATTATTCTACCACATTTCTAACCATGCCATGTCAAATTGGTAAAAATAGCTAAATAAATACATGGGGTTAGTACCACCCAATACAGCATAAATAGGTATTTGCATACACACACGACTAAAATGCCACCCGAGAACACTGATTTGTTAGTACAAACGTTATTTTCGACTAGGTTTAAAGTTACGGGCCCTAAGACAAAGATGATGCAACGGATCAACGATCAACAAGAGTATCTTTGTCCACTTTGTAATATTAGTATGAAACTTTGTATAATAATTTGATATAAACTATTATAAAAGAAAGCTTTAATAAAATCGCTTGACCATTTTCTGTTCCAATTTTAAATTGCGTCGTCACTTCATTGACAACGTAAAAGTTTCTTCACCGTTTTAAGATAATATTTTATTTGTTGGTGTGGCAAAATTTGAAAATCGAACGGATTTTATGGCGCAGCGACGTGTTATAACTTTTTGATTTTATGAGAAATGATAGTTGGCTATGATCGGGGTCTACAAACATGTAGGGTAGATGGGGGTGCAGCGACTGCGGGGCGACGCGGTCAGCTCTTTTACGTTTTATGAAACGTTGGAAAGAAATGTTTAAAATCGAAAATGTGTTTATTCTTTTTCAGATCAGTACAGTCTGAGTTAGAGAAGATTTTCTCGAATTATTTTTCAAACACATTTTTCAAATCAGATACTGATGGTTTTGCAACCGGAAATTTTGCATGCATACATTAGTACAGACTCGGTATATTATTATCAATTATTGTCCGTAAACAGGGTTACAGATAGAGTTAGGTACCGATACACACTAACCAAACATACAACATAAACTGATACAAACTTTCCTCAAGAACATCACAACTAAAAACACACGGACCCGTAGTGTCAACTACCTCTGACACATTTTCGAACTAATTTGATGAATGTTGCACTAGACATTGAACTATTGTCCGACCTGCCTTCCCACAGCGCATGCCATTCAGAAAGGCGACGATATTTACGAGGGATGATGAGCGAGCTGAGACCAAAAGCCGCTACGCCTGCGTACAGCCGCGTCGTCGGTCGACCACACCGGCAAACACAACTAGGTTAAAGCATTTTCTTTTGAAATAAAAAAAATATATAAAAACCGCCTTCAAAAATGTATGAAATAAAAAAAAATCGAACCCTAGAGTTGAAGACGGTCGGTTATTTTTGCTTCAACTCTAGGGTTAGATTTTTTTTTAACCGACTTCAAAAAAAGGAGGAGGTTCTCAATTCGACTGTATTTTTTTAGTAATTTTTTGCTATTAATATACTCGGCGGAATCGCTCGGCCTTCGGGCTCGCGATTCCGCCTCGCTCTCCAATCCGATCTTGACCAAATTGAAATGGGACCACACGGGAAGCACCAGCTTTCAAATAAAAAAAATATTGTCAAAATCGGTTCACCCAGTCGAAAGTTCGAATTAAGAAACTCCTCCTTTTTTTGAAGTCGGTTAAAAAGCCGAAATAGTACCTAATGAAATGAATGACTGACGTGATAAGTCGTATAACTAGTTGGAACAGTCGAGTTGGACTAGTACTGTCAAAGTCATAAATTACTGAAACTGTCCTATGAATATTGAAGGTATGAATATGACAGGAACAAAGTATTAATCGGCGGATGGTCGGCGCGATCGTGGCTTGGACTCTTGATTTCAAGGTCCGAGGTTCGATTACGGCCGACATGCACCAATGAGTTTTTTCTTACAGAAAAATGTACCTAGACCTGCTGCTTTACCGTTCGTAACCGGTGTAGAACTGTAGGTCCCTACCCTTGTCCCTTACTAGGTGGTAAGCTCAAATTGTAGTCGACTTGGTTGATACGCACCGTACTGTGGGTATTGTACCGTGTGGGGCCGGTACTTTAAAAGAATAGCCCCACTGCATCTCTCCCCGTGTATGTCGTAAAAGGCGACTAAGGGATATGACTCCCTTCTTATTATACTGGGTGGTAGGGTTTATCCCGCCCGGGTTGGTACCACCGCACTGAATGAAAGGTCGGTCGAAACGGCTATGTAAATAGTTTGTGCTTTCCGTCCAGTTCAGTGTAGCCGGCACGACCGAAGGGAAGCACTGACGTGGCACCAAGTTCACCCGGTGAACAAAATAAATGGGCTGACATCACGGGTGTTGTAGGTGATGTAGCCAACCGTGTCAGTTTCCATAAAAAAAAAATGGATGTAAGATATGCATAGCAGCTTCGGTCGTTCTCCTCTAGTCAAGTATAGTCAGTAATACAAAGGGAAGTCTCCGATATGGCACCCACCTTCTCTCTCTGGCTCGTCTGACTCAGCCACATATTATATCGGATTAAAAAAAAAATTACCAACATCTACACGACGCCAACGCCAATTAGAGTTCGTTGAACTGTACGACTTTATGAAACGTTCTTGTGTCACAAAAACAAACAAAATTAAAAACACTGCAAAAGTGTGAAATGGTATTTGTACAGTCAGGAAACTCCGGCAGGAAAGCGAGAATGGAATGTATAGTGTTGTGAATCAATCTCTGAAAGTAACGACATTTACGAAACCTCTTTTTTATTTATGACATTAAATTATTTATCTAATAAGGTTTTATTGCGTGGTTGAAGTACGAAGACAAAACAGGGATACTCGTTTAAAGATCTATCGGCCTCCGCCCGCAGAGGCCACGAACGTGCGCGCTAACAGTACTTCCCTTGAGAAAATACTCCGCCCTCAAACCGCACAGGCACCGCCTCGTGTGTGTTGTCTTTAGTTCCGAGTTCAGCCACACAACGCGCTACCACTACCATATAGATAGGTACAAAATCAAAGACGATTTTCAGAATGTTGTACCTACATCGTTAATTTATTTCAGCACGCACGTGCCACTTTTGATTGCAATTTGTTTTGAATTATTTACATGTAAATACACAAAGCAAAGCAAATCCGGAAATACAATTCGCCCGTTAACGAAATTGGCTACTGGCTGGCGGCTATTGCCAGAGTTCGAATTTTAAATCCTGTGTTTTTCTTTATGTAGCGTCTATTGCTATAGCGCAAGTGTGCAACAAGTAGGTATACTCACGCGTGGTCCTTGAGGACAGCTTCCAGCCTGCCGGAGTTTGTGGTCCACACGAAGACCGCGCCGTCCGCCGCGCCCACCGCCAGCAGCCGCCCGCCCGGCCCGAACGACGCGCGCGACCAGTCGCAACCCACCTTGAACGACTCGTGGCTGCAAACATATTATATCAGTATAGTAGTAGTAGTTGTACCGTGTGGGGTCGGTACTTTAAAAGAATAGCCCCACTGCATCTCTCCCCGTGTAAGGTGAGCAGTGGCGGGGCAAGACCTAAATTTGATGTGGGCAAGATACATTTTGCGAGGCCTCTCTGGTGGCACTAGAGGATGGATTTTCACTATTCAAATGGATTTCCGCTGCATGAACTTTCGAGGCGCGAGGCCTCTTGGGCCGCGAGGCCGTTGGCGGTCGCCCACGTCGCCCACGCCTTGCTCCGCCTCTGACTTATGTCGTGAAAGGCGACTAATGGATATGACTCCCTTCTTATATTACTAGGTGGCAGGGTTTAACCACTCCGGGTTGATACCACCGCACTGAATGAAAGGTCGGTCGAAACGGCTATGTAAATAGTTTCTGTTTTCCGTCCAGTTCAGTGTAGCCGGCACGACTGAAGGGAAGCCTGACGTGGCACCAAGTACACCCGGTGTTATGGGCTGACATCACGGATGTTGTAGGTGATGCAGCCAACCGTGTCAGTTTCCATAAAAAAAAAGCTGTATTGTTTTTTTCTCTCGTGTTGTTGATTTTCAGTGTGATTTTTTTCAATGTTGCTAGACTGAACTTTATTGCTATATAGGTATACATAAGGACAAATATCACATGACTCATTTTATCGGTAAGAATATTTTTTTATAGAAATCGCGACATGTCGCGCCGAGCCACCCACGAGGTGTCTAACGACGACCATGGACATTCAGTCGTATGCGGGGGTTGCGAATGCCATGCCGGCCTGACAGGTGCCTATTCGGACCCGAGACTGTACTTGGGGGGAATATATGGGCAGGGAGAGCATTCCAGAGTCTACCGGATGAACAATGAGTTAATGCTTTTGTGACTCCGCTGGATTTAGACGACAAAAACTATACCTTACTACTAATATGCATCCATAAGTCTAATCTAAACATAAAATCTAATTATTATCATGAATGTCTATGTAACTCTTGGATACTGCAATACTGGACTTATATGCGCTATTCCCTTGCCCCTCACTAGGTGGTAGGCTCACATTGTAGCCGACTGGGTTGATACCACCGTACTGGATGTAAGATGGCTTAGGCTTAGCAGCCTCGGTTGTGTTCTCACCTTGTCGAGTACTATAGCTAGCGATCCAAAGCGACGTCTCCGGTATGGCGCCTACCTTCTCAGAGGTGATATTAGCTGGTCGGAGCATGTGCTTTGTTTGGCCCCTCCGACTCAAATCAAATCAAATCAAAAAGCGTTTATTGCACATAAAGTTGTACAGAAGGTAGCACTTAATGCCTATGGAATTTTCTGCCAGCCTACCCTTTTACCCCAGCCACCCATACCGGATTACATAAAAAAAATACTCAAAACATTTCGTTGTATCACGCCAATAAGCTATTCACGCGACCAATATTTCTATCAATATTGAATACTGAAGATATACTGATGAAAATAAAGAACCTATTCCAACATGACCTGGGTGAGGTCAATGAACTTTTTCAACAACAATGTGTTAATAATTTTATTGGCAAACGGCAATATGGCAATATTGACCCAGCTGTTATTCCGCAATGTCACAGATCTCCTATTACAGCGTTATTAAATTAAAAAGCCTATCCCTTAAGGCGCAAATAAGACTCAAAAGGTCAACTTTAAACGAAATTATTGAGCTATTGGTAAAGATAAAAATTATGTAAAAAATATGTGTTATGCATTGATCTTTAATTAACAAAAATTCTATTTTACTACTTGGGAAAGGTGTTAAATAAATCTCCAAAAAAGTACGAAAATTGTACTTTCAAGCCATATTATCTTGAGAAACATCAATTGTTTCAATACAAGACCCTCATAGAAATATGGATAATATTTTTCCCTACAATCGTAGCGAAAAACATATTGTCTTCCATCTTTCCAACACGTGAAATTTAATAAAGTGTTATTTTCGCGCAAACGTTCATCGTCGGCGCGACGACGCGACGTATCAGCCACCGCACGAGTAGAACGAATGTCGCATCTATTACATCTGCATACGGTTCGTGTTTCAATCTTCAGTGGTCGGGTAGCACGGTTTGAGTCTTATTTCCACCTTAAGAACTTCAATTTACCGTTTAATGACCGCACAACACATACTCGTATGTAGTTGCAAGGGCGTAACACATTTTGGACAAAATGTAATAATGAAATTACCTAAACGATCGAACAATTTCACTTTTCCTGAGGTCTATCAGTTGGATGGTGTCGTCGCGCACGCACGCCAGCAGGTAGTTGTTGTCTGAAACAAACATAATTTTCATCAAACTTTAAAAGAATAGCCCCACTGCATCTCTCCCCGTGTATGTCGTAAAAGGCGACTAAGGGATATGACTCCCTTCTTATATTACTAGGTGGTAGGGTTTAACCCGCCCGGGTTGGTACCACCGCACTGAATGAAAGGTCGGTCGAAACGGCTATGTGAATAGTTTGTGTTTTCCGTCCAGTTCAGTGTAGCCGGCACGACCGAAGGAAAGCACAGACGTGGCACCAAGTTCACCCGGTGTTATGGGCTGACATCACGGATGTTGTAGGTGATGTAGCTTAACGTGTCAGTTTCCATTGAAAAATAAATCATGAATGTAAGCATGTTCAGACAACTTAATGCTGAAATCGATTAACGATATTGTAACAACGAGCGTTGTACTATTATATTAGTAAGGTTATCGGATAGTTTTGTGTAGATTTGAGTTCCCTTAATTTGCGTGGTTCAAATAAAGTACAGTACCCGGCAGCAAATAATGCGTGTCGAGCTTTAGAAAGAGACAATCCGGTTGTAGAGCGTCGTCCTTGTCGCACAGAGACGTGCGAGTTCGTGCGACAGAGACGACGCTCTATAACCAACCGGATTGTCTCTTTCTAAAACTTGATTTTCATTACTAACGGCCGGGTACTGTACATTGAAATGAAAATATAAAAATACATATTTTTTTAAATTGAATTTTTTTTTTTATTTCGTTCTTGAACATTTTCGGCCTCACGGCATCCACAAGATGGATCTTCTTTATTTTCAATAGAGGCCACAAATATTTCCAATTCATGTAGCCGATTATTAAAACAAGGTTTGCGCGATGAAGCGAGCATAGAATGTATCAAATTACATGCTACAACTTAACACTGTGCTCCGAGACGGTAAATAAATGTCAATCAATTGAAGCAGCACGCCACAATGCGGGTATGTCTGCGGTTGCGGCCTCCGACTAATTGCCACCTGAGATTATTACGTGTATTTAGGAACAAACAATTTAGGAACAATTTGCAATGTAAACGTTATAACTTGAACTAGGAAACATCTGCGCCTTCCATCGCACTTGCGCATCTACGCACTTTCTACACGCCCCACTATAAGCATTTTATACTGCGCTTTCCTTGTTTAATTAATGTAATCGATATATGATTTGTATGGGGGAATTGTCAATTTTAAGTTAGAAAATTCGGGAAAATCATTTTTCCGCACTTCTAAATAAGTGGATCCTCACTTGTTTCAGTTTTGTAGGGAACTTCATTGGCTATAAGTGCAAATAGACTTAATAGATTGATCTAACTTCATTATTTTACGACCGACTTCATTATAATTGCACGATACTCACGCACACGCATATTTAAATAATTGGAAGGCAAGGGTTAATAGCATACGGGCGTTTTCAATTTCAAACACTCTTCGAAGTCAATACATTTTATTATTTATATTTTCTTTTGCACCAATCATCGCATGCAGTGCACTCTAGAATCGAGGAAGTAAACCATATAAGTAAGTACATGTTCCGCTTGACTTTTCACGTCAAGAATGGACAGTAGTGTTGCGATATCGCGCCGCGTTCCCTCTCCAGTTGCTCGTGACGTAGATGATCTGGACACCCGAACCGGGCCGAGTTGACGTTTGACTGTGACATCGGAATTTTTCCGATCTCTATTCAGACGTCCGTCTCAATGCCGTCGGTCAGAGCGACGCCATTTACATCTACTCCAAATGACCCAACTTCGTCAAGATTCGGAATCGATACGATTGAGCCGACTTGTATGAATCGGTTACAGTACTTTCATAGAAATTAAACGAAATATATTTTTTTCTCCTATAAATACATAAAACAAAACAAGAAGACGATAACAAAAACGAAAATTGAATAATCCCTATTCCTCGTTTAATTATACAGTTTATTGATCGAAAATTAAGCCGATACTCCAATTTCCTTGTTGAATCATACGTTTAATGTGCTCATGCAAATGTTTCATGCACAGTCGTAACGGTTTAATATGTAAGAGACAGACTACAAAGTAGGTAAAATTTCTGTAGTAATATACATAAACCAGAATCAGAGCGACTCTTAACATAAACCAACCTCTACTGAGGTCGAGCGAGGTGATCTTGCCCTGTAGCACGATGTGATTTGCGGACATCTCCGTACGGATGTCCCAGAAGCGGATCCGCTTGTCGAAATGGCCCGAGATGATAGTGGAGCCGGCGCCGTCTGATGTCACGAGGTCGTTGCAAGATGAGCCAGCAAACTTGGTCTCGGTGCCTGTGAACAAGACAAGAAGGGTAGTAGTAAGAACTTAGGAGAACTAAGGTGCCCTTGTCGAAGCGCTGTCAGATGACGGGGCCTGCGCTGTCCGACGTCACCTGGTTTGCGGCCAGATACATCACAAGAAAATAAAGTGGATTCGCTTGGAGAATCAAATAATGATCGTAAATTGGTTCCGATGTCTTCAGCACTCTTGGTCCGATACTAATTCATAGTTAGGCATTAATTTGCAAATTTATGATATGCCCTAAAGGATTGGCTGGTAAAACCATAATTTAGGTCCACAAATGTACCGTTACGTAGCTGTTCCAGTTCATAAGACAGTTTTAACATCCTGCTCATAAATGAGTGCACCAATTCTCAGCAGTGCAGTTTTACTAATTAAGATTAAGTAAGTCGGCATTTTGCGCTCGCCGCATTTCCGACTGCAATCCGAACTCCTTCTATCGTAAAACGAAGCGGTGACTGTCGTATTGCTTCTTAATGAATATAGACATGCATTTATTACTTTATAGTAATTTGACTTGTAAGTACGTACTTACTACAATACTGCCCCGTTTTATGATTTTTTTTTAATTTAATTTATTCCAGGGCGAACAAGCGTTGCTATACCAGTTCCATAGTACATTCATACAATGAGCACTCACTGGTCTCGTAGACGCGGCGACTACTTGATGATATTAAAAACATATATAATTTCGCCATTATGCGACACACCCAAAACACTGCGTGGCAAAAATAAATTATGTATATCAGTTTGTAGCAGATCTATAAGCTTTAATCCGTTTTATTTACTGTTCAGTAAAGCATACGAGCCTAGTAATGTATATTTAAGGCATTTTACTTATTTGTTTTATTTTTATTATTGTGTTGTGCATCGTCACATCGAAGAAAGGAATAGCATTCAGCAAGTTTGCGTTATAAAGAGCACAAACGTGAAATATGTACCAGTAATAATGTGTTTAAATATAAAATTAAATGAGAAACTCACACATTCGACTCCTGAGGTCCCAAATCTTGAGAGTGCGGTCGTGGCTGCCGGTGATGACCTTGGAAGGCTCCCCCAGGAACTTAGCCGCCATCACCTTACCGCTGTGTCCTGTCAGTGTGTGCTGTAACAAAGAGAACACCCAACTCATCATCACCTGGTAGATAAAGCTGAAAATTTACCAAATACATTTCTCAAAAACACACAGAAATGTATCTACACATTTATTTTGTGTCAAATATTCTTTTAGTTTGAGTCAGCATGCGGTCAGACATCCTTGTCGGTCTCGAAATAAATATAAAAAAATAATTAATTAAATCTTTGACTTATTGATATTAACGAGTAGCTATTTACAAGTCCTCGTTACATCTACAATTAACACGATAGCTTACTTTATCGATCTTATTGAGTATCTATTCACGCCTAGATAATTACGGATACAAAATAACCGGTAAGTAATCGTTAAACAACCGTACCACAGAGCGCCCGCTGCAGATGTCTTCATAATTTGAAGTGTGAAATCGCCTCCGTAATTCAGTGAGCAACAATCCCAATAAGGCAAATTTTAAATCATAATCGTTATTACAATAAATCGATATTATACGAGAACTCACAAGGGCGCTTTTATAAATATTGATTTGCAACGCACGTGATCGGGGCAGGTGACGGCGTACATAATAGGGAATTTACACTGGTGAGCAAAATTGCGTTACTAGTCACCAAGCGACTCGCTGCGTCAGGCAGCCATCTCCTTGCGGCCCATGTTGCATTCGTGCGGCCTAGTTACTCGGCGAAAAATCGACCGGTGTAAATCCCCCATATTTTCCAAACGTGCGTTGTGAAATCAAGTAACGCACGTCAGAAAACGCAAGAAACGCCGGAGGTAACAGTGTCGGGGCAAGTTTCCTATAGGGGCACCGGGCATATCGTGTAAGCAGTAAAGTGGTGGAGTAACGGTAGCGCCTCGTGTTATTGCTTATTGCGGTGGTAGTATTTACTGCAGCAGCACCCGGCACCCCCACCGCCCCCGCCCGCTCACACAGCCCGTCCACTTCACCAGTGGCGGCGCGCGGCGCGGAGCAGGATACGTTACGCACCTTAATGGCGTTACATTGGGCTCCTGTTGGAAACTTGAGACTAGCCTCTTCCCGATCTGATCCGAGGTGTTTACATTGCAATATCTGCCTTGTGAATTTATTTCCTTTGATGAATTTGCACGAATTTGTACGAATTTAATTTTGTTATTCTTTTTTACTTGTGCAAGATTCATTGCTTTATTTGACTTCTTTTCAGTTAACAGTGGACTGGAAGAATTTACTTTTAACCGTAAGCTCTAACAGTAGTAATACATGGGTCATAAAATCACTTATATAATCTAGTTAATATGGTCGCCATTCCATCCGTTACTCCACTTAACTGTATGGAGCATCAATACGTAGACCATCAGATCAGACCACTTCTCGGAGCTCACCTTACGCTTAATATGTACGGTCTATGTACATTTAAGAGGCCTGACATACATTTCTGTACCGTGCATGAATCCTGAACAATTATCTATTATCTATTATCTATTACATATAATAAAATCGTTAAATTAATAATCTCTCTTTGTCTGTACGCGCATCACGCAAAAACCACTGAACGGAATTTGACGAAACTTTGTATAGTGACAGTGTATATCCCGGATTAACATAATAAACAAAAAAATATAATAAAAATTAAAATTATTATAAAATTTAAATGACAAGTTGACAACGGAGAACTGTCATCTCGACGTGAGCTGGCCGGTGACAAAATGTTTGATAAATAAAAAAAAAAAATTAAAGTCGAACTTATGTCGCTGTCATTGGTGCAATTTATATTTCTGTTGCCCGCGGCTTCGCTAGCGTGAAATTCGTATTAAAAAAAAAGTAAGTAACTAAAGGCGGAGCCGAAGGCGGATCTGCGCTCACGTAAACGATATTCTTTCTCGATGAAAGTAACTAAGGGCGAGGCGGAAGTCGGAGCTGAGTTCAGGAAGAAAAAAAACATTTGATTGAAGTAAGTAACTATGGGCAGGCCGCAGGCCGAGCTGCGTTCAGGAAGAAGCTAAACCATCTTGAAGAAAGTAAGTAACTAAGGCGAGGCCGAAGGCCGAGCTACGTTCTGATAAATAATAAACCATCTCGGAGAAAGCGAGTAACTAGGGCGAAGCCGAAGGCCGAGCTGCGTTCAGGAAGAAGCTGAACCATCTTGAAGAAAGTAAGTAACTAAGGCGATGCCGAAGGCCGAGCTACATTCTGATAAATAATAAACCATATCGAAGAAAGCAGTTAACTAAGGGCGAGGCTGAAGGCCGAGCTGCGTTCAGGAAGAAGCTAAACCATATTGAAGAAAGTAAGTAACTAAGGCGAGGCCGAAGGCCGAGCTTCGTTCTGATAAATAATAAACTATCTCGAAGAAAGGAAGTAACTAAGGGCGAGGCCGAGGGCCGAGCTGCGTTCAGGAAAAAGCTAAACCATCTTGAAGAAAGTGAGGAACTAAGGCGAGGCCGAAAGCCGAGCTACATTCTGATAAATAATAAAACATCTTGAAGAAAGCAATTAACTAAGGGCTAGGCCGAAGGCCGAGCTGCGTTCAGGAAGAAGGTAAACCTTCTTGAAGAAAGTAAGTAACTAAGGCGAGGCCGAAGGCCGAGCTGCGTTCCGGATGAAGCTAAACCATCTCGAATAAAGTAGGTAACTAAGCGATATTAAGATTGAGTTAAATTAATTTAAATTTTATTATAAAGTCCACGCTTCTGACGGCAAACATACCGTGCATCCTAAAACCTTGCGGTTATTCCCGGCTGGATGGCAAGAGGCCCGATGGTATCACCTTAGTTCCATGGGCCAAGGATAGGTCTTTGATGTGGGACGCCATTTGTGTTCTCACATTGGCTCCAAGTCACGTTCGGGCATCTTCAAAACCGGCCGGCGCGGCCGAGGCCTGGGCGGACAGCCTCAAACGCAATAAATATTATAGATATATAATTCAAGATTTCGAATTTGTTGCGTTTGCGGTTGAAATCCTCGGTCCGTGGAGCAGTCATTGAAGCCAAAAGCTTCTTGAAGAGGCTTGGGTCTCTGCTGGTGGACGCAACTGGTGTCCCGCAATCAAGGGCCTACTTCATTCAAACGGTAAGCTTTCCCATCCAGCGGGGTAATGCCGCAAGTGTTCTAGGAACATTTGAAAACGCCCCTTTTATGATAGTTATTTTAATGTTTGTTAGGTAGGTTTTAATTATTTAGTTATTAATATTACTTTTTTATATATTTTATTAAATAAATAGATGGAGTAAACGATATTATATGCTATCGAAGAAAGGAAGTCATTTAAGGCGAGGCCCGAAGGCAGAAGAGGGTTTTTGGTTTACCTGAACGCAGCTCGGCCTTCGGCCTCGCCCTTAGTTACTTAGATTCTTCTTTGAAATACGAATTTCACGCGAGCGAAGCCGCGGGCAACAGCTAGTGTACTATACATGTACATAATATGCTAGCCTCAACCCACTATTCTGTACTGCGTATGAAGCCTGACTTTTGTACGGTGTATGTACATCGGAAGCCTGAATCTACTTTTCTGTATTGTGTATGAAGCCTGTATCCACTCTTCTCTACGGTGTGTGTAGATAGTGTGTGTAGCTCGAATGCTGTACTGTAATTCCAAAGAACCTTTGCCGTCCACACGCTGAGCCAATCTGACCGCAGACTGAATGCAATTTCAGCGTCTCCGCCGCACGCGCGCGACAATGCAGCCATAATGCCGCTAAACTCTGAACACAACTCCGCACTCGCACTAACTGCGTCGAACAAATCTGCTGGTGTCGGCACGCGCGCATTTTTAGCCGACTGCGGCAATGGCGTCAAGAACAATAGCAACCAGATGGGTATAGAGAAAAACCACACGAAGGATGAAGCCTTGTAAAAAAAGCCCCAGTTGCACTCCGGGAGTGCCGGCAGAAGTGAAAACTTTTTGTATTTCCGAAAATAATTCTTAGGTGGTTATAAAAAAAACTAAACACCCTAAAACAATTTAAACACCATAGCATTGCTTAAAAAAGAAAACAAAAGAAAAAAAACAAAAAAAAATTGAGGGATTCGAACCCATGGTCAAAAAATACAAATCCTACACTCTTACCATTGAGCCACGAAATCACATAAACGACCAAACGAATATTGGATTCCCTTGATTCGCTTTCGGCTTTACTGTCACTGAGAGACGAACAGAATTGATCCCGAGCCACTCGTAACTTAACCCTTAATGACTTAAGGTTACATTTTAAATAATAAAAATAAATCTGACGCTTTTCAAGATCTGACGCGAGTTTAACATTTTTAACCCACCTAAAAAAGTGCCAAGCGCCGCTAAAGAAGTTTTCACTTCAAAACTAGAGATTTCTAAATTCTTTTAGAGATTTATTCAGAGAAATTGATTACCCGGTTGATATCACCCAGGAGAACAAGTAGAGGAGACTATGCAGTGAATATTTAAATAGATGCCGTGGTAACATACGGGTACAGGACGCTTAAATGTTGTTTCTTAAGTTCCATAATACACTTGCAGTTTGTTTTTCAGTTTCTAAATTCATTACTGGCGTTAGAAGGTAAAGAAGATGCAAAATAACTGAACAACTATTTTTGAGATTTTCCTGTTTTCATATGGACTTATTTAAGACAGTGAATCATTCCTTTTTTTCGTCGCAGTCAGGTTGAACCTTTTTATTAATAACCCCCACCGGCCTCGGGTCGGTAACGGCCCGTTTACCGTAGAATAGCCGCGGGACACGAGCCTGAGCGAGCGACAATGACGGCGGAGACACGACTCAAATGTCTTTCATAGTTCAGCGGAAAGGAAATGTTTCAATGGAATGTCTATTGCTTTTAAAGCGGAACAACTTTAATTGCAGTTTGTGAAAGATTTGTCGCTCGTTTATATTTTAAATTAGATTTGTATGTATACATATATTTAGGGGCAAGTTGAGCCAGATTAATTTAGCAGGTGACAAGAGCGAGCAGTGGTCGACAGAGTGCAGCGGTGGTGGTGTGTCGGGTCGGGTCGCTACAGCTCACGTGCATGTCGCCGCGTGTTCCCACCGAGCCGAGCGCGGCCGGTACGAGTACGAGCGCAACGGGACCTTATCGTCGCGCTCAAAATTTATAGCAATGGCTAATTAAAAGCAAACTCATTTGGAGCGTGCCGTCACGAGTGCGGGACTTTATTAACTGTTCACTTTATTACTGGATCGCGATAGTCAGGGCACGCTAATTGAAGAGGTTACGCGATAGCATCCGAACACGGGCCTTCCGCGAGATGCGCTGGGAGCTCCGGGGGCGAACCCTGCGCCATCCCGCGCACTGCTGCGCACTCCCGATACCGATATCCGCCGATTTGAGTCCGGAGCAGATAACTCGGACATCTTCCGCTCCCTACTAGGCGCACGCGGATAGCCGAGCGAGCGCACGGCACGACTCGAGGCGGCACGAAGCCTGCGCCGGTACTGCCTTATCACAGTCGAATACTTTAGATGTCAATCGATATCGCGAAACGGAACTGTGCGAACAGATCTCGCGCACGGTCTCGTCTCGTCCACGTAATGGATTACGCTTGCTTCTCTAATTAAAACGCGATAAATTAATCTCGGCGCGCTCGGCCTTTGTCGATCGGAATTCTAGTTCTGTTGCATTTAGCACCGGAATGAAATATTAATGCGGATAGAAGATTTATCTTCGCAATTAAAATAAACTTTTGGATGTTACATCACGCTCTAAGTGCTCGGCTCTATTTGCAGTCGGAATAGACCGCTGCGAGTCCTGCTGGTATCGGCGAAGGTGTCGGTCGAAGGAGCAAGGCTGGTTGGGTTCGGGGTTTGCGTTGGAGTTACGTCGTTTGGCTCGGTGACGCGGTGTGTCGCCACCTCCGCCGCGCTGCTGTGCATATGAATCAGGTGGGTTGGGGGTGCGCGGGTGTCGGGGCGCGAGGACAACACGGTCTGTTAATTAGCAGGCACGAGGGGCGCCGCAATTAGTGTGCTTGTTGCTTCGGACACTTCCCCCGCCCGCCCCGCCCCGTCCCGCTGTTCCATCTGCAGCCCCTACCCGCCTACGCCATGCCGCCTCCGCCGCGCACACTGGTCCCAAATTGAAAAAAAGCGGACTTACGAATTTAGTCGGGATTTTCGGGGTTTTTTGTAATCTGTCTGTCATATTATGTTAAAGAGATTCGTATAAAGTACAAATTGACCTAACTGAATAGAATACTTCGAAGAAAAAAAATATTTTTCTTTTTTTACTATGGAGAAAAACACATTTTCTCTATTTGTCTTCGTGGAACCTAGTGGAACCTCACAGTTCAATATGATAATAATGTACTAGCATGAGGTCTTCCAGATGGCTATCAAAGTTGCTGCATCGGCTTGCATCGGAGCGACTTTAACAAACTTTTATGTTTTTGAAAAAAATACATACTATTATTATTATTGTAATCGGTGTAGTTTCATATGTATATCAAAAAGTTTCAAGAACGTATATTTGTTAATTGCACACAAACGTAAATAAAAAAATTAAACAATTTTTTTCTGTCTTTTCCTTTGCGGAACGTAGTGGAACCTCACAGATTGATATGTTAATAATGTACTATAGCATGAGGTCTTCAAGATGGCTACTAAATTTGTCACAGTAGCTTTCATCCGAGCGTATTTGATAAACTTTCCATTAAAAAAAATCACAATAATGTTATTATTATGCTGATAACTAGTAATAACTGTAAAGACTTTGTCAATTCGTGAAACCACTTAAAATATTAACACGATAAGTGGACATTTAATAGTTCAATACACTTAAACGCGAATATCTCAAGCGGTTTCACGAGAAACCTTGTCATCCACACTGCAATTTCCAAACTGAAAAACAAAAATAATGACGATTTAACACTGTTCATGAAAGAAAAATTACATAAAGCAAGAGTACTATTATGAAAACATATTTTTAACTTGCCTTAACTTGCCATTAACTTGAATCCATTATGATGACAAATAAATGTCTAATGGGTCGTTCTCTTTTTCTACTTCAGTGACTACGTATGTCTCCTCTTCGTCATCATCGAGGAATGAATATGACTCCTGTATATCTACCAACTCTTTTGCTTCTGGAAGCAAATCTAGATTTAAAATATAGGTTATTATTAATATTTCTTGTATATAGCAGCTTAGTATTTTTTGTTATGTAAACCAGCATGGGTGGCTGTGCCGAGAGACCAATGGTGCAGTCGACAGAGCCAAAATCACCTCTCCTCGCGAAACCACGCTCAGTTAGGGGCCATGCCAGCAGATTTGCGGACTGTTGCTAGGCTGTCTAGCCCGTTAATACGACGCTTGAAGACACCCAGGTTAAAGCATTCAGGAAATACACTCGCCGGAAGACAGT
Source organism: Nematopogon swammerdamellus (assembly GCA_946902875.1). NCBI lineage: Eukaryota > Metazoa > Arthropoda > Insecta > Lepidoptera > Adelidae > Nematopogon > Nematopogon swammerdamellus. Next base: position 12,522,623 of record OX336344.1, read on the forward strand.
GCCACACTCTAGCGGTGCGACAAAGAAACGATTTAGAGAATCGATTGGTTCTCAAAAGCCCAATGTCGACAACAAAAGGGTGCTGAGTCTCTCTGCGACGAGTCATGCGGAGATAGGACGGGTGGCAGGGAATAAGGGATGCTAGTTCCACAGAGCAGCGTCCGTGATAGTATCTGTAAAACAGACTAAGCGAACCGACAAATTGTCTGTTACTCAGAGACTCCAGACCATCTGTAAGTTTCGGGTCACCAACAAGACGGATGGCTCGGCGCTGTATCGAGTCCAAGGACGCAAGCAGATAATGCGGACTACCCTCCCAGATGTGACTGCAGTACTCCATCATCGGCTTAATTTTCTGGATGCAGTTTTGGCCTTAGACTCGATTAGTTGCCGGAAACCCACATCTTTGGATATAGTGGTGCCCAGGAGGTCCAGGTGTTCCGATACAGGTACAACGCTACCTTGGAAACTAGCTTGGAAAGGAAAAGGATCGACCTTAGCAGATAATGCGCAGCACTGAGTCTTACTAACGTTGAAGGCGACAAGGTTCTCCTGGCCCCATAAAGCTACTTTTCCGAGAACGTTATCGACCTTATCAACAACTGAACGTTGAGCCTCCCTGTGCCGCGAATCTCTACTCTTCCAGTCCTTAACATAGCCCTCGTGCTCCGTGCTGTCGTCTGCATAGCTGTGTATCATGCCCAAGGACAGTAGATCGTTTATAAATATTAAGAAAAGCGTAGGCGACAGCACAGAGCCCTGCGGAGCACCAGCGTTGATTGGAAAGTCGTCCGATTTCGAGCCATCGATGGTAATGAAGATGGAACGACCTGCCAAAAAGCTGGCGATCCAGGTGCAGAGTTTGGGTGGAATGCCGAAGGACGGAAGCTTGCCTAGGAGGCCTCGGTGCCAAACGCGGTCGAAAGCCTTGGAGATATCCAGGCCGACTGCCAGCGACTCCCCAAAATTGTCCAATCTTTCGGCCCATATATGCGTAACGTACGTTAGAAGATCTCCTGTTCACCGCGCTTTCCGGAATCCGTACTGCTTGTCATCCAGGAGTTTATTTGCTTCTAAGTACGTTAGGAGCTGGGTGTTAATAAGGCGCTCCATAACTTTACATAATAGTGAAGTTATCGCAATGGGCCGATAGTTGGAGGGGTTCGCGGAGTCTCCCTTCTTTGGAACCGGTTGGACCGAGGCTCTTTTCCAGCAAGAGGGTACAATCCCACGGGCGAAGGAGAGACGGAAAAGACGGGAGATTATTGGTGTCAACTCAGGGGCACAAATCTTGAGCACTATGGCTGGAATGCCATCAGGACCACTACTCTTCGAAGTGTCTAACGTTCTCAAACATTTGAATACCTGTATAGGGTGCATCTTCGGCTCCATCATTGAAATCCCACAGCGTGGTATCGAGGGAGGAGTTGCACCCTGGTCATCCAACGTTGAGTTAGACGCGAAAAGACGAGCAAAAATGTTCGCCTTTTCCTTCGCGAGGATAGCGAGTGATCCGTCAGACCGTTCCAGGGGTGGTGTAGCAGAGCGACAGAAGTTTCGTCCGATAGAGTTGGCGAGAGACCAGAATGCGCGGCTGCCGGTCGGGCATCGCACTAGTCTCTCGCCAATTCTATGATCGTGCTTGGACTTGGCCACGATGAGTGTTCGCTTGCAAGACCTGGAGGAGGCGTTAAGTGCGCGCCTTGCCTCAGCGGTACGTGCGGAGAGCCACCGCCTGTAGGCTTGGTTCTTGGCCTCGACAGCTATGCGGCATAGACGGTTGAACCATGGCTTATTTGTCATCATAATGGATTCAAGTTATAAAGGCAAGTTAAAAATGTGTTTTCGTAATAGTACTCTTGCTTTATGTAATTTTTCTTTCATGAACAGTGTTAAATCGTCATTATTTTTGTTTTTCAGGTTGGAAATGGCAGTGCGGATGACAACGTTTCTCGTGAAACCGCTTGAGATATTCGCGTTTAAGTGTATTGAACTATTAAATGTCCACTTATCGTGTTAATATTTTAAGTGGTTTCACGAATTGACAAAGTCTTTACAGTTATTACTAGTTATCACCATAATAATAACATTATTGTGATTTTTTTTAATGGAAAGTTTATCAAATACGCTCAGATGAAAGCTACTGTGACAACTTTAGTAGCCATCTTGAAGACCTCATGCTATAGTACATTATTAACATATCAATCTGTGAGGTTCCACTAGGTTCCGCAAAGAAAAAGACAGAAAAAAATTGTTTTATTTTTTTATTTACGTTTGTGTGCAATTAACAAATATACGTTCTTGAAACTTTTTGATATACATATGAAACTACACCGATTACAATAATAATAATAGTATGTATTTTTTTCAAAAACATAAAAGTTTGTTAAAATCGCTCCGATGCAAGCCGATGCAGCAACTTTGATAGCCATCTGGAAGACCTCATGCTAGTGCATTATTATCATATTGAACTGTGAGGTTCCACTAGGTTCCACGAAGACAAATAGAGAAAATGTGTTTTTCTCCATAGTAAAAAAAGAAAAAAAATTTTTTTTTTCGAAGTATTCTATTCAGTTAGGTCAATTTGTACTTTATACGAATCTCTTTAACATAATATGACAGACAGATAACAAAAAACCCCGAAAATCCCGACTAAATTCGTAAGTCCGCTTTTTTTCAATTTGGGACCAGTGTGCCGCGCCGCGCCGCCGCCATATGCCTAGGCCTATCTTTGCACATTGCTGTAATTTTGTATCTACACGTTTCGTACGCGACATTCCAAGAGTTCGTGTTATGTATACTGTCCGCTGAGCAGTTGGTTGCAAGTGTTGCCGTGTCCGGTAGTATGCCCGAAGTCCTATTCTATTCTCGTGCGCTATCGTGCCGCGCCGGCGCCGATTATGTACAATTGTAAATGTTTGTTAAACAGGCATAGCAATAAGAACGCTCTCTTCCTGCCCACATATTTATACCCAAGCACAGTCTCGGGCCCTTCAAGAGAGGCATGAATTGACCACCTGTCAGGTAAGTATAGCATTCGAAACCCCCATGCGATCGAATATTCATGGGCGTTCTTCGACACCTTATGGGTGGCTCGGGGCCACGTCGCGCTTTCTATAAAAAAATTATGCAGGTAAACGCTACATTTTTTGCAGTGCTACTTGAAACGGACTGAAACACTCACGCCACCATCCAGCCAGCTGTAGGTATATAGGCCCAGAGCAGTATCATCGGAAATACGGACACATTTAAATAAACAGAACCTGCGCCTGAGTCCGACAAGAGCCCGGTGTCGTATACGTACACGGAGTCGAGCAATATTGTTGGCAAGTCTGGACTTTCTAAATAAACTAAATCGTTAGGAGAATCGACTGCGATTTGAAAAAAAAAATTAATTAACATAATTTTTTTTTCTCGTGATTCTTCACAATTCACTAGGGGGCGACTTCTATACGGTGTATGTTACGGGGAACATCTCGGAACATGTTCTCTATAATCAAGTAGAGATATCTAGTAGAGATATACATATTATATATATGGAAATTGACTCTGGTTTTTAAGGGCACTATATTTTCGAAGCATAAGATGAATGTAAAACATTTCTATAGGGGTCATTATACTGTCGCATGAGTCACGAATGAGTGTATATTCGTAGCCATGCGTTAGAACAGGAGAACCTATCATGTACTGTCACTTTGATTGACCGTATAATCCCAGTCTCGCCCACGCATATGTATGTAGCCTTTCTTGAAATGTTATTTATAAAATATGATAAATAAATCAAGCCGACAAATCTTTCGCCAGTCGCTTAAGTGAGACGACCAGTAGGTATTAAAATTTAAAACTAAAGAAAAAAAAATCCATTTAAATGCGTGGGAAACGTTCAGACGCGATCGATTTTTGTATGTAAATATGAATAAACTTTGCTACTATGTTAAAATACATTATGTATGTGAATGCATCGAACCATTTAGGAACGTCATTAACGGTTCACCGTTCTCGCGGGAAGTAAGTACTAATTTGTATATTTATCAGTTCAAAGTATGCATTTTAGTTAGTAAAACTAATAAAGCGGGATCACCACTTCTGCAGCGTCAAGATTCCCACGGACGAGCGGACGGAGGGGCGGAGGTAGAAGACGCGATGGAAGCGCCGCCGCCGGCGGCGCAGGTTAGGAGTCAGGGGGCGACAACACGCGCCGCCCGCCACCGACTGCTCTGACCGCAGAACATCTAATCGTGCGTGCTCTAGTAGAAGCGCCGGTAGGCCTCATGAAAGCCTTGGTAGCGCCCGCGGCTCCCGCGGCTCCTGAGCTCCTTCCGGTGGTATGAGTGGGTATGAGTGATGTTTTGGTGGTTTAAAAAAAATAACCAGGGTTAATATTATGTTGAGGCGGTGCATGTCGTTTTTGTTACGTTTCGTTTCGAGCCGAGTGTTTCGTTTCAAGCTTTCTTAGGTGGTTATAAAAAAAATAACCTTAACCTTATTTTAACACCCTAACATTGCTTAAAAAAAAACAAAACAAAAAAAAATTGACAAAAGGGACACGAACCCATGGTCGAGATCGAAAAAATTAAAACCCTACACTCTTACCACTGAGCCACCAAATCACATAAACGACCAAACGAATATCGGGTTGGGTTGGTTCGTCCGAAAGGAGCCGCAGGAGCCGCGGGAGCCGAGTGAGCTACCAAAGCTGTCAGGTGTCAAACCCGTAGAAGCGCTAGTTGTCAAGATGAGGCGGCATGGCATTTGCAACCCTCCTGAACGACAGAACGACATAACGACCGGCTTTCTACGGTACAAGGGGAACGGTGCCACAACTCGGGTGTTCTGTAAAAGGTTAGTGTCAAATGAATGACCTATTGAACCGTGTAAGTGTTTGTCTCAATCGCACCACGATAATACGAAAATAATTTTAAGTTAGAATTTTTAAAATTTAAAATTCAATTTAATTCATTAAAATCAAAGATACTTCAGCCGTTGGGGTTCATAGTACATGGAATTCATGAAATGTAGGTCTAAGAAAGGTAATATGAGTGTAGAACAGGCTAGTAATTATTTATTTTATGAATTGGTTACGGATTGGTGTTATGTTGCAATTGTGGATAGTATTATCTAGTCTGTACCTAGACCTACTTAAATAGTACTTTTACACGTGCATAGATTATACTACTTTTATATATAAATATAAATACTACTCTTACATGAATGGACAAAGATTTTATGTCTTATCATTCGAACTAGAATTAAAATGAATTCTTACATATTAGAGTCAGTTATTTATTTAACAATAAACACTATAAATAATAAAAATAGCATACAATTTAAACTAACTAAACTAAGAATACGAAGGAACTTTAGGGATATGAAATCGACAAGGTAAATTTGCAGACTTATTTTAGAAAATGAAACTACAGTTTTTAAAACTACTATTTATACTAAACATTATTATGTGACGTTGTCTGAATGAGACGGTCGAAACAAAATTCGAATAAATTACACAGACCTAATAATATTACAGACCACAAGGGGCGGGTGGCCGAGTGGTTTGGGCATCGGCTTCTCATGCGAGAGGTCCGCGGTTCGAATCCCGTCGGCGTGTACAAATGAGTTTTTTTTGACGAAAAAATTTACGTGCATACCTACACCTGCTGCTTCACCGTTCGGAACCGGTGTAAAACTGTAGGTCCCTTCCCTTGCCCCTTACTAGGTGGTAGGCTCAATTTGTAGCCGACTGGGTTGATACCACCGTACTGGATGTAAGATGGCCGCATAGCAACCTCGGTTGTGTTCTCCTCTAGTCCAGTATAGCCAGCAATCCAGGGAAGTCTCCGGTATGGCACCTACCTTCTCGGAGGTGATATTGGCTGGTCGGAGCATGCGCTTTGGCCCCTCCAACTCAGTCACCAATACCGGATTACATAAAAAAAAAAAAAAAAAAAAAATCATTTCCACAACAGGGTTAATTGTCTTTATTCTGACTCCGATACACGCGCTACCCACACACCAGCGGCAGAAGTCAGGCGGCACGCGGGAGCAGTCATGAACACAACTATGTACCACCCACCCACACGACTCACCGCGATACCATCAGCTAGCATGAGAAGTTAGGTAGCGCTCTTTGCCGTAATACTCGCATTGGGCTTGCTCCAAACGCTATGCGATCTCACACTCTGCCGAAGGAAAACACAATATATAAGGAAACTATACCAACCAACAGCAATAATATAATAGAATCGGGGAGGCTGAGGTAAGGGCAGAGGGCGGGCGGGGTGCATAGGAATGCGGCGTGAACCAATCACAGTCGACGGAGGTTGTTGGGGAGGGGTATATATTATATAAATATATATATCGGAATTCCTTAATTGTTGTAGTTTTTGTTGTCGACAGGCAGCTGCCGATAACAAATGAATGAATGAATGATACGAGGCCGTTATGCTCATGGAATTCCTTAATTAGTACACTAGCAATACTAAAGTGTTGGTGGTGTACAATGATGACTAGAAGAAATTATGTTCTGCAATAAGTCCGTATGTAGCGTTCTTTATAAGAGTAACAAAGTCTGAAACAAAAAATATTCATTGACGTGTTGAAATATGTTTTGGAAGTGAAAATGCTAAATCAATACTACTTTATTCGTCCTCTCCGTTCAAGCTCAATAACCCACCCAAGAAAATTGTTCATTCTAGCCTGTCGGCCGACTTGTCCTTAACTGTATGGAGTTTTTATTGCACCCTAACTGTTGCGGTTGTGCTCGAGCTTCAGGAACAGCCAATTTCACTCGCGAGGAGGTGCCGCCGCCGCGCCGGTTCAGCTTGCAGGCGAAGTAAAGTACCTGGGGAAAGGCTATTTACCCTCGGTATGAAAATCCGTAGATTGTAGGAGAGGGGAAGGTATTTATATTATGGAAGTAGATTCCACACCTTTGCAGTGGGACACAAGAACGTTAAAAGTTGGCTAGTTGGAAAAGTTAATTTTAAAAGAGGTAGTTATAGCTAAAATAAAATTTTGTTGCAGAGGTTGATTCGGCGACTAAGTACCGTGAGTAAGCCTTTTTTATGATTGATCCCGAAAACATCGAGTTCCCACCCTACATCTCCTTCGGTTTACCGCCGTATCACGTAATCCGTTATGCAATTCATTTTATTATCCTTAATATCGCTAATAATGCTCTGTCGGAATATTTAATGACACAGTTGGCTCTAAAAGTGAACATATTCCTGTAGAACTTTGTATCACTTCGCTAACAATTATTACAATCTTTCTTCGCGTTCTTTTGAAACGTCGAATGGTCCGATCGAGCTCGCGTACTAAGGTTTTTTTTTAATTTACTTAATATTCGGAGGCGACTGTACTTTTTAATTGATACGTCAATGGCGGCATTGGCAGCGGAGTCAGGGGCGGGGCAGGGGGAAAGAAGCAGCGCATTAGTTTTCACGACAGCACTCTGGTTAATTGAGCTTACAGTGTACAACTGACAACAGACAACTGCAAACTGCTCTCCCACATTAATTTTAAACTACTAAATTATTGTCGCATTAGCTTTAATTAGGTCTGCAAGAAGCTGAAAGTAAGAAGGAAATAAAATAAGAAATGTTTAATAAACGCGGAACGAAGAGAACAAATACTCGTAGTTGTGTTTGTTATATATCAGTTAATCTCCAGATTTCGAACCGAAAGGTTTTAACGTAAAGGAAAGGTACCCCTTTACCTTCCTAAGTCGTTCCCTTTCTAATAAAGAAATGAATTAATAAGTAAATATAACTTCTCAGATCTGTGATTATAATCTTTGCAACAATTGAAAATACGATTTTTCGGATGGTAAATTTCGTAGCTTTACAATAATAAAAAAGTAATAGGTAGTAGCAACTAACGGAAACTAAATACCGTGACACGGTATAAGCATTTTGGTTATTTAAAAAATAAAACAATATGACTCTTCTCAATTTACATACCTACATAAATAACCAAATTTAAAACTTATAAAATACGTGTCTACACCTCAGGATAAAGTTATTGTTAATTACAGTTCGTTCGCCGCACAATAACTTCTGCCAAATTGCCGAACCAAATGTAAATTAACTCACAGAATTTATGTCCAGAGATTCATTGTCGGATCTCATTGGTATTCTGAACAAAAGTTAAAAAAATATTATTTATAGGCTTTCGCGAATACTTATCACGTAGGCATCTGCAATAATTTCCTCAAAATTCAGGCGCGGTGGACCCTGGGGCTGCGGTGAGAATGCCCACGTCTCCATCAGAGGATACCTACTGACATGCATTGCACTAAACTTGTGGACACGCTTCGGCTTTATTTAACAACATTCGCGTGTACGGTGTAGAAATATTGTCAATCAATGTTCATTTGGTTTAGTTATTTTCTTTCTTAGAACTGAATTCAATAATAAATGTTTCTTGCCTTACTTTTGAAATAACTTTTAAGGAAGCTTTTAATCAATAATGTAATAGATAAAAATTAATAACTTTATTAGCGCCGGATTTTCCTACGCAGCCGCGCGAATCCATGTAATATGAGCACATGTAGCGAAATTAGCATATAACGGGGAAACGTGACAACAAAATTGGACGCAATGTAACATTATGATATTTATCGACGTTGGCGGTCAAAGGTTGTGAGTCACCGACCTGTACAGTTTTTCGTTGGCAGGCGTTTTATTTGTGAATCATAAATTAATTTAAATCGCATAATTTGACTCGGAGGTACATTTCAACGTTTTATTAAAAACCTAATCCTCCAGGTCGTACCCACAAACGAGGTTGTAAATCAAAACAGGATTATCGCCTATGAATATTGATGATTACAATCATCATTATTTATGCATACGTACCAATAAATTTTGCGTTTGCTTCTGTTTCTTAAAAAAATATCCATTTATTCGAAAATAATGTATGAACGAGATGAATTAACTTTTGTACAATCAAACTTTTTATATTTTTTTATAGCTCGCTGTAGAAATAGTCTGAAAATGTATCTGTGCGTGCGTTATAGGTACGTTGTGTAATTCTGTACATAATATCGATGATTTTCTTCATACTTTTGAAGGCCAGTTATGTTATACGAATTTAAAAATACATTACCTACCTAAAAGTCATGTCATTAAATAGAGAACCATTCATAAATTGGTGTTCATTAAACGTCGTATATCTTGGACGTAAATGTTTGAATTTTTCGAATTTGTGTGAATAAGTATCCGTAAAAAATCGTAGTAGCACCTAATTTTGACATTTTATCCCCTTTGCTACATACACAAGCTTTATTTTGATGTAGGAAAATAACCAAAATATACCTTATATTATTTAGTTAGCACGACGGTATTGTTGTAATTTTTTAAAACTTTCATTTTGCTTGAACAATACACCGAAATATTGTATAAAATTCTAAAATTGCTTGGCTTGCCGTAACGATTGGTATCACCTTAAACGCCAGTACCTACTGTCGGATGTAGACTGCGGTAGGCGCTCTATAGAGCCTACAGTCAGTCAGGTCACGCCGCTCACGGGTCACACATAAACTATATTAATAAGTAGTCGCATCGCGGCGGTGGCGGAAGAATCCTCGCGGGCGGGCGCCGGGCACGGAGGCCGGCGCGGCGGCCGCGGCGTGCCGGCATTGTTGGAGCCGTAACATAAAGGCGTGGACGCGGAGGGTAGACAGACACTTCAGTGGTCGGCAGAAAGCGCACGGAGCACGACACGACAGTGCCTGTGTCGGTGAGACCGCGGCGTCGCACCTACGTCATTGTCTTCATCGCACAAGTGACGGATAAACTCACTTAACTAATTTACATAATGCGATCTCTGTGCTGTAGGTACTTACAACATTACTACATGCCGTGTCTTTAAAACAATCACATCTCATTGAACAATAAATGTTAAAAGGACTTCGTCAAGAACTTAACAAATCATGAGTAATTATTATGTATTTAGATAATCCGGCAAATGTAGGGAGGAATTATTCTGTTCTCCAGCGGATTAAATACGCTCTGAAACTACTGATCCCAGACTACTCATCCGCTGGAGAAAATTATATGTCTCGACGTGAGTTTTAGTTATAGGTTTTTTTTATTTATTTTTTATTTAGTTTTTCGGTCACCCTATGGCTACCCATGATTCCATGCCTATGTCTACCGGTAGTGCCACGACTACCAGGGCATTTTATTACCTTGGCTATTTCTTCCAGTCAACCCGGTGGACGTACTGTTTTACATGGAATCCGAACCATGCAGTAGCTGGTGAAGGTATGCACGTAATTTTTTATAAATCAGCAAAAACTCATTGGTCTGTCGGCCTCGGTAGCTCAGAGGTACCGTCGGTTGTGATATTGTATTTGATTCGACGTAAAACTGTAGGTCCCTTCACTTCTTACCTTACTAGGTGGTAGAGTTTAGCCCGCCCGGGTTGTTACCACAGCACTGTCCACTGAATAAATGGTCGGTTGAAACGGCTATGTAAATAGTTCGTGTTTTCCGCCGAGTTCAGTGCAGCCGGCACGACCGAAGGGAAGCACTGTCGTGGCCATGGACGTAGCACCTGATGTAGCCAACCGTGTAAATTTTTGATAAGAAAAATAATTGGTAGGTACACGACGACCGGATTCCTCGGAGCTCTCGCTAGAGAAGCCCAGCAGGTCTACCGGCGTTAACTCACTCGCCCGTGTGAGTACGAGAAATGTGGGGAGAACGCAATATTGGCACCGGAGAAACAGGCGAGTGAAGTCATTCTCGCACTCCCACATTTTACTCGCTAGAGCTGCAGACCTTCTTTCAGACTCGTCCACCCGCCGCCGCTTCACACATCCACACCACCCACAAAAAAGTGAGGACTAACATTTATAGAAACCTGAATGGTGGATAACATGTATTACGTCTGCGTGAGCTCTATCCCTAAACGCTACGTGCGAGTACTGGTGTGTGGGAAGATAGTGCTTCTCGTGCTGGGCGCGTGAGTCCGGACTGCAGCTTGCAGTGGCGTCGTTGTTGCGACCCCGAGCGCGCCAGTAATAACTTAGATCATGAATTAGTCGGGAGCATCCGCGCGAAGCATACCTACACGCTCGCCCACGCAACTGCGCGCAGCTGCAAAGCAATAATCACTTTACACTCGATCGTTTAGGTACATTTTCGCACGCAGCGATTGGCGACGTAAAACAGTAGGCTATTAAAGCCGAGGGTATGGAACTTTTTCTATGGAGTGATTTATCGAAGTAACTATTAAGTAATCTGTGGTATGAGTAATAGCCAGTTTCAGCAAATGCATAAATCTTAGTACATATTAAAAATACTAAAGAAAGGGGTCGACAAATGGCGAACCAGCTTTCTAGCTACGGAGCACCGCTGGTTTTGATGAAGCCGATATACATCTCTTCGACAGTGATCTGATAAGAAATTTTAGCATTTCGGAGGAAGGTAAAAACCATGTGACCGTGTTACAAGAATCGAATACGGTAATGTTACAATGGCGTGCCAAACACCGTGTCTAATGTGTTTATAATGGTTACTATAAAAATTGTGTGAGTAATTGATGGAGTAACGCGTCGCAAGTCCGCGGCCAGTGCGCTTGCGCCGCGCGCCGCCTGCGACCCGAAGCAAGCGGTATTAAATTAGCAGAACCGAAAATCAGCGAAGCGCAGTCTCGTATTTCGACAAAATAGTGAACGGTACATCTTAACGTTCTAAACTGATACAATGAGAGCGAACAGTACCGCCAACAGAGCCGCCGCACCGGCCGCCCGTACAATCATTTTACACATTTAGACAAATTACGTAGTGGAATAATACCATAAGTGAATCAATATGGACCAATAATTTGTGTTAGGTATTAACCTTTTAACTGTTTTCCCCCACCCTGATCGTGTGGAGGTGATCTGTGTTACATAACAAAATGTTTCTAACAACGAGCACCAGCTCGTGGGTTCCCATCCTAATTCCGAATTATTGCGACGGCGCGCTGCGCATTATAAATTATAAATTAATTTTTTTGCATTATTTTGAAACTGATGTGGTTTTTCTGTATTATTCAATATATTATACAGACTTCAGATTTTTTCAAATGTTTGTTTGATTACCACTTTCGGAGATAGAGTCGGACACATGATTTTTTTGCATGTTTTTCGAAGATTTTACTTAAAAAAATATATCTTCAAATATTTTTTTAATTTACAACTCGATTCTATTCCAATGCTGCATCAATTTCCATATGAACAAAATATTTTAATTTTTAAATAATAATTGTATTTATTATATTTAATTTAATTATTATAAAAAATATGACAATTCTTTCAGTGTTACATTCGGTACGTGGTGGAATTTTAAATAAATTGTGGACGGGCAGACACAGACGAACGCACGAGTCACACCATTACAGGTTCCGTTTTCTCTCCTTTGAGGTAAAAAACCTAAAAAATTCGGAATTTTGTTAAAAATTAACAATTGTTTATTTAGACCGCAACTGTCGCATACATAAATTATTGTGAGTCGCTAATGCAACACACATTAAGTCATTTTAAAATCAGTATCAAAGATACTTTAGCAACAAAATACAAATTGTAAGTATCAACATGTGAACACGCACTGAGCCATAGCAAAGTTTTTGCACAAAAAATGTTAGAGTACCATGCCGACACTTTCGAGCACATAATTACAGCTCGCATACAATACAATACATTCTTCAGCTGACTTTAAACAATAAATCAAATATTAAGAGACGAGCATAGCGGAACTCCGTAGTGAAGTTTCGCGAACATCGCCACTTCGGACTAACTATTATCAGCGTCCCGCCACTCGGTCGGCGAGCCTCCATTAAGGTGGCTCATTAAACTGATAATAAAAAGTTCATCACACGAGCAATTAAAAGAGATTTTACGAGTGTTGGAGGAACTGGTTTCATCAGATATTTGGAAAGGTCAACGTTTTTTAAATTCGCCGGAAGACGACGACGTCTGTCTGCCGAGCGACGCACGGCTACTTGATATTCTGATTGCATCTAAGTGAGACAAATCTGTGTTTAGTACTGATTTCTCAGTTAGTGGAAATAATCGTGCTCTAAAGATTCCTTAGTTGACATACCTATACTAACTATGCGCAAGTAAATATGTATATGCAATGAGAAAAGAAAAATGTATATGCATTGCAGAAATCATCTTAATTTCAATGTGTTATGTTGTAAAGTCTACCATTAATTTTAAGGTGCAAGCTTAAACTCAATCAATGAATGAAACGTCGTCGGTCGAAACGGCTATGCCAATAGTTCGTGTTTCCGTCCAATTCAGTCTGGCCGAAATGAAGGGAAGCACTGACATGGCACCTAGTTTACCCGGTCTTATGGGCTGAAATCAAGGATGTTTTCATAAAATTAAAAGCGAATGAGAAATCGTGCACCAGAAATAACATAATCAATTTATTGCAGAACGCATGCATACACCACAGAAACAGGCAGGTAGATGCATGCGATGTAGAGGAGCAGCACGAAGCAACGCCTGCACCTCGAGCGCACCGTGTCGCTACACTCACGCACTTTAACGCGTCTATAATATAACGGACATTTTATTTTTAATTGACTATTATCATTACATACCCCAACACATGAAAATAATGACGGCTCGTCGAAACGTGCGTTAGTTAGCGCGCCTCGCTTGCAGCGAACATTTTCAGCAGGGTCGGATGACTTCGCTAGACGTAGCAGACGTGCTCGCTAGACGTAGCAGACGTGCTCGCTAGACGTAGCAGACGTGCTCGCTAGACGTAGCAGACGTGCTCGCTAGACGTAGCAGACGTGCCCGCTAGACGTAGCAGACGTGCTCGCCAGACGTAGCAGACGTGCTCGCCAGACGTAGCAGACGTGCTCGCTAGACGTAGCAGACGTGCTCGCTAGACGTAGCAGACGTGCCCGCTAGACGTAGCAGACGTGCTCGCCAGACGTAGCAGACGTGCTCGCTAGACGTAGCAGACGTTCCCGCTAGACTAGCAGACGTGCTCGCTAGACGTAGCAGACGTGCTCGCTGAACGTGCATTACAATCAGTTCAAACAATTTGACCTAATCAATCGAACAAATGACCCAGAATGAGATGAGCAATAAGTGAACTTTAAACTGACGATATCGATTTAACAATGGCTAACAAATTTCCTGCCATTACATCGAAATTGGTCTAAACAGTGCAGCGTAACCTACATACGCGCGCAGGCGGCTGCGGCGCGAGCGACTCACGCGGACGTGAGAAAGTGGTCATAACTCTGCGCTATTTGAGTGATCATTGTAATAGCGAAGGGGCACGCACCGAGTTGAGAGAAATGTTAATGATGACCCGTGTCCGGTTACATAGTATGCAGATGTGAGAATTCTGCGTGAAAAGTCGACGGGTGAGCGCGGCTAACTCTGTATTTAGGCAACGGCGAATTGTCACAAAACGGCGCGCCGTAGCCTCGTACAATGACTGCAACGGTTGTTAGGCTCGCGGTGTTGCGCGCGGCGCGGCGCGGCGCGGCAGCGTGCAGGCACCCGCTCTGGCAGTCGAGCGACAATTTTCCAGCACGCGAGGTGAACGAATCAAACAGAGTTGATTATCCCGAGAAGTAACCGAGTAGAATGTGTTTTTGTCCGACACCAAATGGGCGGAAGTGGGAACGCGAGCGAGCTTCTAAAATGTAAATTGGTCGCCGAATTTAGACTCCGGTAGAACGTGAACAGTTGCGTCGGGTTGTGTTTGTTCTAAGATAATTGAAGCGAAATAATTTGCGTCAGTTGAAGCCGCCGCGGTGGGTGGCGGGAAGGCGCGGCGCGGGTGGACAACGTACGAGCGAGGAGTTTTATCCGAAAAGTCATCGCCGAACTACAGTAACGATAAAGTGCGGATACCGTAACCGTGAAATACCATTGAGACGTTGATAAATTGCGAGGAAACATTATAAGCGTTCGCACCACGAGCCATACGACGTAAAGCGGCTCGAAAGATACGTATCATTATATATATATGAGTAAAATTAACTGGAAAAAACGTAATAATTTCATAGCGAAAAACTAGTCGTAAATTTCATCTTCACGTTAACGCAGTTGATACGCATCGGACTCGCAAATATGAGCACGAGGCGCCAAATTTATTTATTCTGCCAAACCGGTAATCGCTTAATAATCTGCTCTTTTGGAGAAGCGAGGAAAATGAATTATATGGACAGTGCAGGTGTAACAAATATGTTTTATTGTCGACTAGGAGAATTAGCAAATTTCAAATCGTAATGGTATCCGCAAGTCGTAACCGTCGTCGCGGCGCGCACGCAAATAGGATCGGCTCATTAACTTCCACGGTCGGCGGTGACGGAGTGTGTAGCGATGTAATTGAGGCGCCGAAAACTCAACAAGACTCGCGGTGCCGCCGCCGCCGCGCCAGTGCGGTGGCGTCACGTGCCGCCAGCCAACCGCAACCCAAGAGTTCGTTGAGTCCTGTTGCTGTTGTGCGAAAGGACATCGTCGCAATGTAATCCATAGCGCCGGTACAGCGGCCTTTCAAAGTGAAGATACTCGCACGCATGAAGAGTCTTGACACAGGCTTTTCTTATTCACATAACACGACGACAATTCTTCAATGTAAAGCAAATTCATTGAGTAAATGTATGGACTCTTTCGTTTTCGTCCTTCATGATCGTGTCACTCTAGATTTTATATAAATGAAACCTCATGAAAACAAAAATTATGTACACCGAAAATACCTAATGTACCATGCCTGGAATATTTTTTTTTCAGTGCTTCCGGGTGTAGTAGTTACTGAAAAATGTTTACCGAATGGAAACTTTTCTAAGAATGTAGACATGTGTTAGGTATCGACATATCTGCTCTAAACATTTTAGTTAAATTTTATGTTTATCTTGATGATCTTAATTAATTGAATTTAAAAATAGACCCATTCGTTGGATCAGATTTAATTAACAGTGACAGTGTAGCGAGGATATGTGAGACATAAACATCGTGTGCGATGTCACTTTATATTTACTATCCAATAAAATGTATAATTCTTAATTAATGTACGTAAGTACTGAAATAATAATAAGGAATAATTAATATTTTATTGGTATCGTCAGGGAAGAGGGAGCAGCATCGGTCCGAGTATTCGCCATATACTACACTCGTAAATGTACCGCTACTTGGCCCAGCGCATCAGGATATTTTTGACGCGCCATGTCCCTACATCAAAATGAACGTACCAACAAGAATACAAAACATTAAAATGGAAAAGTACTAAAAATGGCCGCACCATATTCGGCGAGAAAAGGACTATTTTTATTGTATGAACATTATTGTAGGTATAATCTCTATATAATTTAATGATTTCGTTTAGGTAGTCCGAATTCTACAAACTCGCAAAGCGGAACAAATTGCCACAAGAACAATTAATTAGCGAGGACGCTAATCGAGCGAGCCCAGACTGTGAGGTATGATAGCTCAATCTCATCAGGCAGATTGCTGCGACCAAAAAACGGGCAATCTGTCGGCGCACAACGACCGTAATAATTCGGCACAATTTCTGATGCCTTCGTCATCGTCGCTGCTCCGCCCCGCCCCTCCCCGCCGCGCCGCACCCGTTCCCCGCCCCGAGCATCTCCGATTAGTCGCGGGCGTGAAGATTTCGATGTATCGCCGCCACTGGGCTGTCTTTATTAAATAATCGAGTGCCTCTGGGAACTACAGGTTATGTTGAGGCAAATATGTATACAGGTGAACTTTTATTTGTAGATATGTTAGTTTATGCGATTTGAACGAAGTACTATAACATTTAATTTGAAATGAAATATTTTAAAATACCTACCAAAATTAATCAATATGTAGTATACATAAACGTGTCCGTTCAGTCACACGAGTAGAGTAGGCTACTGGGTCCATATTACCTAACTCCCAAAGTGATAATAAAAACGTTTTAGCGATCACAACAACCTGACAACATTAAAGCGTAGAAATGTATCCACAAATGGTAATACGAAGCTTATTTCCGGAATGAAACTCTAAATGTTTATGGGCGAGGACAGTTGTTCGCTAGTCGTCGCCCACGCGACCGGCGCGGCGGCGGCGCGCGGCGGCGCGGCCCGCCCACGCCGCGAGGCGGCTCGCGTCCCGCCCAGTTTACTTCATCGAACTTTCGTGTAGTTTTCTTCGCACCTCAGAACGGTTATTTAAATTCGACCTACATTTAATGTTTGCTATAGAACTTCCGTGCCCTCGTGAGATGGACAGTGTAAATGCACTGCAGAAATGAATTTATTACAGTCATGCATAAATAATAACAAGTTATATTTTTAGCGTTAGATTTAAAGTTCCTCAGGGTGTTTTTCTTCCGGGAGCGACCACGAAAATATTTTGTTTCGGACAATACTCGCCAAACAAACTTTGAGTGTGTGAATGTATCGACGAGTACTGTAAATATTTATAATAATAATTATTGTTTTTAGGGTTCCGTACCTCAAAGGAAAAAAAAAACGGAACCTTATACCTTATGAGTAGTATACGTAGGGGGCTCCTAGCGCACCCTCGTGATTTTTCTAAGTCCGAGAATCAGGGGGCGTGGCCTAATTTGGGGTGTACGTAGGGCTTCGAAGTCAGGGTTCAGCTCCAGGGTGTCAGGTCAGGGTGCTGCGCCCCATCAATTTGGATGGTGTACGTAGGCCTTCGGAGTCAGGGTTCAGACCTTCGGATTCAGGATTCAGGCCTTAGGATTCAGGATTCAGGGTTCCAGATTCAGGGTTCAGGTCCAGGGTGCTAGGTCAGGGTGCTGCGCCCCATCCAATTGAGGCGTACGTAGGCCTTCGGAGTCATGGTTCAGCTCCAGGGTGCTGCACCCCACCAGCATGGTTCCACATGCACCGAGGCTTCGCCCCTGCCCCCTACCCCGCCCCGCCCCTGCCACACCCTTCGCCCCAGCCTTCACCCCTCCACAGTACCCCTGCCGACCGAGCGCAGGTAAATAGAGGTAGATAAACTAAGAGTGGTGCGTATTGTCTACCTGATAAGGGGTAGTTGATTCACCTCTATTGTCGGGAGGCAGGTTTAAACCTGTAGCAACCTGTAGGAACGACTGACTCCGCTTACGCATTGAATAGAAATATAACATTAACAATTGTTCTGTGAAATGTATTCATACTCAGCATGACTAAGGCATCGTCAGTCAGGTAGGTTGGAGCCTAATGGTGTAGGAATGCAGACATGGCGCCGTCGCCGTCGGGCTTTGGCGGCGGGGAAGTTTGGCTGGTGCATTTAAAAATTCCGACACGCTCACTGTGACCGCAGTCGACAACGATGAACAGTCAGCCGCCAACATTACGCCGAGCTGCACGCCTGCGCCCACCGCTACAATGTTGCTAACGACTATCCACGTGCACACCTCGGGGCCGAGGCACGAGCGCTATTCGTCCGAGTCGGCACGTCTTCAAACATTCAACGATTAGCCACGCGCCCTCCGGCAGAAGCCTGAAGAAATGGTTAAGGCTGGGTTTTTCTACACTGGTTTTGGTGACAAAGTGGCGTGCTTTTACTGCGGAGGAACACTCAACCAGTGGCGACCGGAAGACACACCGTGGGAGGAGCACACGAGGCTAGACCGCTGCGCTTTCGTCTACATAATGAAGGGAGCTGACTTCGCCACAGTCAAAGCAAAAGGATTGGACGAGATCGACATTCCGAGCTATTCGCCATACTTGTATGCGCCATCAGACGATGGAGCCTTTAACTTGAAATGATTAATTTTCAATAAATATTTTTACATTTAAACAGTGAATACATTTATTTCAACCCACCCACACCCATAAATGAAACAAAAGTTAGCAGAAATGTTTATTTATTTTCACAAATCTTAATGCTAAAGTGTACATGATATATGTTTTAGAAAAGTCACTTAAACCCATTATTTACATAAATGGGGCAACCTAAGTTTCGTCAGCAAATATTTATTTCTTGGTCAGGTCTATGTTGTTTTAAAGATGATGATGATGGCGTGGTAGATAGGTTAGAAATCAGCTTGCTGTCGCGCTGGTTAATGGTGATATGTATGATGGCCCATTACCTCTGAGAAAAAATTGTATTGGATGTTGTCAGAATATTTAAATTTTTCATGACATATTTTATTATTTAATTTACGTACAAAGTGGAAATCTTATACTCTTAATCTATTTGTATAACATTTTGCTGCGCATCTAAAATTTGCGTAACGATATTGGCTATAGCGGAGATTATCCTTCGCTCATATTGGTTTAGCTCTGGGGTCTGCTGCACAATGCCTAACGTTGGCGATTGATGCTGCTGAGTGATCCAATCTGAAGATTGCAATGTGCACACGTTTGATGTTGGATCTTGCTTGTGCGATGTCAGCGGTGATGGCGGCTGCTGTTGATGTGTAGGCGAATAGTATGCAGATGAGTGTCGCGGTGGAGATGTCGCTGGTAGAGGTGGCGATGGTGAATAATTCATCAGGGTATACGTAGGTGAGCCGTAGGTGGGTGAGTATCGCGTTGGATATATCGTTGGTGGAGATGTAGGTGGTGAATTAAGCAGCGGTGAGTCTTGCGCAAGCGAACCCACCCAACTTATGAGTGGTGGTGCGGAAATGTATTAGGACAGTGTTTTTCAAACTGTGGATAGCGAAGCCAGTGCTAGGTCAGGGTGCAGCGCCCCACCAGCGTGGTTCCACTGGCACCGAGGCTTCGCCCCTTCCCCCTACCCCGCCCCGCCCCTGCCACCCCCCTCCGCCAGTCAGGTAGGTTGGAGCCTAATGGTGTAGGAATGCAGACATGGCTGACTCAATATCTTTGGAATTTTACCTGTAGAGACGTGACGTAATGAAGTACCACTCCAACCTATCGTCCTGTGAGTTACACCGAGTCGAGATCGAGGAGGTGAAAGCTCATGCCACTCGGAGTGCGAGTTGGACTCGCACTTGGTCGGGAAACTGGCTCGGTTGACTATATCAACTACAACCTACAGTTATACGTTTATCCTACAGTTGGTGAAAGCTGCAAGTTGAAATCAAACTTATTACAATGGCTCAAGGTACATTATTTATGTTTGATTCCTGCCTACGTGCCGGAGTACCTAGCGTGTTAATACTTGCTTACAGTGTGACTCATTTAGGGATGAACAATTAGAAATTGTGGTGTGAAGGGTGGTTGGTGAAAGCTGCAAGTTGAAATCAAACTTATTACATTGGCTCAAGGTACATTATTTATGTTTGATTCCTGCCTACGTGCCGGAGTACCTAGCGTGTTAATACTTGCTTACAGTGTGACTCATTTAGGGATGAACAATTAGAAATTGTGAACTGGGGTTGACAAAAGAGCTCATTAGTGGTAGATACCAAGGGATCGCTCACAGGCAACGCAGATTGAGACTTGTTGAAATATACCAATTGTTGTGGAGATATTTTTAAATGTAAAATTTTCTTAGTGCAACTATTGTGAAAGATAACTGATGTCTGGGGTTGAACAAAAGAGCTCATTACTGGAAGGTATCAGCGGGTCGCTCACAGGTGACGCAGCGCAGGTTGAGACTTGCAGAAACATGAAAATGTTTGGTGAAATTATTTAAAAGTAATATCGCGCTGTGATAAAGTGTAGGTAAGTCGACCCTTCCCACAACAGCCATTATTAAAGATAATAGACGTCTTTGGGGGTTGAACAAAAGAGCTCTGTACTGTAAAAACCAACGGGTCCATCTCGTTCGACGCAGATTGAGACTTGTAGAAACATGAAAATGTTTGACAAATTTTTAAAGTAAAATATTTTTTAGTATATACTTTTTCCACATCATCATGTGAGGGGGTGGGGGTTATTTATCTATATAGCTCATGTTTATAAGACTGAGCGCACAATTTTAGTAAAACAGTTCGATCGCAGCAGCA
This sequence comes from Nematopogon swammerdamellus, assembly GCA_946902875.1. Classification (NCBI taxonomy): domain Eukaryota; kingdom Metazoa; phylum Arthropoda; class Insecta; order Lepidoptera; family Adelidae; genus Nematopogon; species Nematopogon swammerdamellus. The sequence goes on from OX336344.1 coordinate 12,543,517, forward strand.
CGCCGACTTGTATTTCTACACACCACGGTGAGCTGATTTCTAAATATCGACCACACCAGCATCATCTTCACACCAACCATCATGGACCTAACCAAGATCAACGAAGCGGGCAAGCGAGCCTTCCTGGAGACGCGGAAACTCGCCATCTTGGAGATTGGAAAACTCTACCGAGTGACCGACTTGCGCAAAGTTGCAACCAAATACGGAGATCGCATTGTAGCTGACATCGATGCGACTTTCTGCGTCTTCCTACCCAAGCGGATGATCGACGCCTTCAACAAGGATGGGAAGATGTTCGAAGATATGGTTGAAGCTAGCAGAGAAAACATGCTTGGGCTGAAATACCTTGGTGGGACGTATAATGCTATCGAGTTCGATAGTATGTAAGAAGAGGGCGTGGAAATGTATGTGGAATACCAACGTTTTAGCTGTACGATTTTACAGAAATAAAATTTTTTGTCTAATATATGTACTGTGTATTAAGGAAAATAACCTTATGTAATAAAGCTTATAATTGAACAATATTTTTTAATTTTCATACCCAACCGCACTAGATAATACCAAGGTATATAGTTATTAGTTTCTTAGTAAGAAACTCTAACAATTTTGTGAATCATCAAAATGTATTTCACTAAGGTTGGAAACAAAAGATTAAAAATTGTGCGAATTCTTTTCATAGCTTCAGCCCACAACTTTACCTGCGCACATGTAGGTACTTCTGGCATGAGGGGGCTGCTTCTAGATTAGGAAAGGTGGGTTGACGCTTGAGTTTAAATAATATTATTTCGAGGCATCATTTAAAATTGAAACGTCGTGCAAGCAAGTTCTCAAAGAAATCAACATCATGGGAGTGACCGCTAAATGGCGAATTAACAGCACCGCGCAAGTGCAGGGGGCCATCGTGCGGCACAACAGTGGAAAATTCAATGATGGCGAGCTGTATCGCTGTATTCAGCTAACCTATTCTTCAGGTGAGATATATTTGTCATTATAATATATATTTTATACATACCACTTTTTTTACAGAATCACAATGTTTACTCGATGTGAGCCTATTATACCTTATCACTATTTGATCATTGTCAGCCTCGGTAGCTCAGTGGTGTGTCAACAGCTGTAAAGCAACCCTGGGTGCGGATAGTGCTGAGATGGGTGATTGATCACTCATCCGTTGGAGGCTGACCGTGGTTCGGATCCTACGTTAAACTGTAGGATAAACGTATAACTGTAGGTTGTAGTTGATATAGTCAACCGAGCCAGTTTCCCGACCAAGTGCGAATCCAACTCGCACACCGAGGGTTCCGTATCACCATATCATGGTCAGCACCACTCACGCCATTAGTTATAATGCTTCATACACTACTATTTTGGCACCTATATTTATTATTAAGACCTATACTCAGGGCATTGAGGTGTACCAATGGGTTAAAAAAAAAAGCTGAAATCGGCACTCTTGTTAGCACAAAAGGGCCATTGACGATTTAAAAAAAAAATTATGTTTTGTCGTTTTATGTATCTCTTTTCTAATTTTATTTATTGCTGCGTTGTATTTAGTTATATTATTTTATTGTGTTGTTACTTTTTGTATTATTCTGTTTTTGCTATCCTTTGTGTTATTATAAGGTATTATTTTAAAGTTGTTATTTATAGTGTTAGTCATTTGTTTGTTTATTGATAGAAAAAGGTTCTGTGCTTATGTTAGGTTAGCACCATTGTTACATTATCATATCTACCTAAGGGTAGACCGGGCAGGATCTACCTGAGATGGGGCCTGGCGGCGAAGCTTTACAAGCGCAATTGTTCAGCCGGAAGCCGGAGCCGGTGGGGTAGCACGTTAAATTTATTAACATTTTATTAGGTAATAATTACTCCAATTAACTACTCTATTAAACTCATATGAAACTTAGGCGGTAATATTTCTAAAAATTATTTTGATTGCTCCAATTAAAACAAGAATTACATTTATTGAAGTTTTATTAGGTACCTATTAATTATCCCCATTAACCTGATAAGACCCTTAGCCTACAGAAAACGTTCAACGAGCCAACATTTCCGAGAGTTGGTGGATGACTCAAGATTCGGGAAGCATGATACCGGATTCGGGAATCATGAATTGGAGCCCAGGAGGTGGCGAGGGTGGCGGAGCGGGGGTAGCGGGGGTGGGGTGGCACGCTAAATTAATAATTTTTTTTTTATTAGGTATTAATTACCCCAATTAACTACTCTATTAAACTGATATGAAGCTTAGGCGGTAACATTTCTAAAAAATATTTTAATTACTCCAATTAAAACGATAATTACATTTATTGACGTTTTATTAGGTATTAATTACCCCAATTAACTGGCGATTGATGCTGCTGAGTGATCCAATCTGAAGATTGCAATGTGCACACGTTTAATGTTGGATCTTGCTTGTGCGATGTCAGCGGTGATGGCGGCTGCTGTTGATGTGTAGGCGAATAGTATGCAGATGAGTGTCGCGGTGGAGATGTCGCTGGTAGAGGTGGCGATGGTGAATAATTCATCAGGGTATACGTAGGTGAGCCGTAGGTGGGTGAGTATCGCGTTGGATATATCGTTGGTGGAGATGTAGGTGGTGAATTAAGCAGCGGTGAGTCTTGCGCAAGCGAACCCACCCAACTTATGAGTGGTGGTGCGGAAATGTATTAGGACAGTGTTTTTCAAACTGTGGATAGCGAAGCCAGTGCTAGGTCAGGGTGCTGCGCTCCACCAGCGTGGTTCCACTGGCACCGAGGCTTCGCCCCTTCCCCCTACCCCGCCCCGCCCCTGCCACACCCTTCGCCCCAGCCTTCACCCCTCCACAGTACCCCTGCCGACCGAGCGCAGGTAAATAGAGGTAGATAAACTAAGAGTGGTGCGTATTGTCTACCTGATAAGGGGTAGTTGATTCACCTCTATTGTCGGGAGGCAGGTTTAAACCTGTAGCAACCTGTAGGAACGACTGACTCCGCTTACGCATTGAATAGAAATATAACATTAACAATTGTTCTGTGAAATGTATTCATACTCAGCATGACTAAGGCATCGTCAGTCAGGTAGGTTGGAGCCTAATGGTGTAGGAATGCAGACATGGCGCCGTCGCCGTCGGGCTTTGGCGGCGGGGAAGTTTGGCTGGTGCATTTAAAAATTCCGACACGCTCACTGTGACCGCAGTCGACAACGATGAACAGTCAGCCGCCAACATTACGCCGAGCTGCACGCCTGCGCCCACCGCTACAATGTCGCTAACGACTATCCACGTGCACACCTCGGGGCCGAGGCACGAGCGCTATTCGTCCGAGTCGGCACGTCTTCAAACATTCAACGATTAGCCACGCGCCCTCCGGCAGAAGCCTGAAGAAATGGTTAAGGCTGGGTTTTTCTACACTGGTTTTGGTGGCAAAGTGGCGTGCTTTTACTGCGGAGGAACACTCAACCAGTGGCGACCGGAAGACACACCGTGGGAGGAGCACACGAGGCTAGACCGCTGCGCTTTCGTCTACATAATGAAGGGAGCTGACTTCGCCACAGTCAAAGCAAAAGGATTGGACGAGATCGACATTCCGAGCTATTCGCCATACTTGTATGCGCCATCAGACGATGGAGCCTTTAACTTGAAATGATTAATTTTCAATAAATATTTTTACATTTAAACAGTGAATACATTTATTTCAACCCACCCACACCCATAAATGAAACAAAAGTTAGCAGAAATGTTTATTTATTTTCACAAATCTTAATGCTAAAGTGTACATGATATATGTTTTAGAAAAGTCACTTAAACCCATTATTTACATAAATGGGGCAACCTAAGTTTCGTCAGCAAATATTTATTTCTTGGTCAGGTCTATGTTGTTTTAAAGATGATGATGATGGCGTGGTAGATAGGTTAGAAATCAGCTTGCTGTCGCGCTGGTTAATGGTGATATGTATGATGGCCCATTACCTCTGAGAAAAAATTGTATTGGATGTTGTCAGAATATTTAAATTTTTCATGACATATTTTATTATTTAATTTACGTACAAAGTGGAAATCTTATACTCTTAATCTATTTGTATAACATTTTGCTGCGCATCTAAAATTTGCGTAACGATATTGGCTATAGCGGAGATTATCCTTCGCTCATATTGGTTTAGCTCTGGGGTCTGCTGCACAATGCCTAACGTTGGCGATTGATGCTGCTGAGTGATCCAATCTGAAGATTGCAATGTGCACACGTTTGATGTTGGATCTTGCTTGTGCGATGTCAGCGGTGATGGCGGCTGCTGTTGATGTGTAGGCGAATAGTATGCAGATGAGTGTCGCGGTGGAGATGTCGCTGGTAGAGGTGGCGATGGTGAATAATTCATCAGGGTATACGTAGGTGAGCCGTAGGTGGGTGAGTATCGCGTTGGATATATCGTTGGTGGAGATGTAGGTGGTGAATTAAGCAGCGGTGAGTCTTGCGCAAGCGAACCCACCCAACTTATGAGTGGTGGTGCGGAAATGTATTAGGACAGTGTTTTTCAAACTGTGGATAGCGAAGCCAGTGCTAGGTCAGGGTGCAGCGCCCCACCAGCGTGGTTCCACTGGCACCGAGGCTTCGCCCCTTCCCCCTACCCCGCCCCGCCCCTGCCACCCCCCTCCGCCAGTCAGGTAGGTTGGAGCCTAATGGTGTAGGAATGCAGACATGGCTGACTCAATATCTTTGGAATTTTACCTGTAGAGACGTGACGTAATGAAGTACCACTCCAACCTATCGTCCTGTGAGTTACACCGAGTCGAGATCGAGGAGGTGAAAGCTCATGCCACTCGGAGTGCGAGTTGGACTCGCACTTGGTCGGGAAACTGGCTCGGTTGACTATATCAACTACAACCTACAGTTATACGTTTATCCTACAGTTGGTGAAAGCTGCAAGTTGAAATCAAACTTATTACAATGGCTCAAGGTACATTATTTATGTTTGATTCCTGCCTACGTGCCGGAGTACCTAGCGTGTTAATACTTGCTTACAGTGTGACTCATTTAGGGATGAACAATTAGAAATTGTGGTGTGAAGGGTGGTTGGTGAAAGCTGCAAGTTGAAATCAAACTTATTACATTGGCTCAAGGTACATTATTTATGTTTGATTCCTGCCTACGTGCCGGAGTACCTAGCGTGTTAATACTTGCTTACAGTGTGACTCATTTAGGGATGAACAATTAGAAATTGTGAACTGGGGTTGACAAAAGAGCTCATTAGTGGTAGATACCAAGGGATCGCTCACAGGCAACGCAGATTGAGACTTGTTGAAATATACCAATTGTTGTGGAGATATTTTTAAATGTAAAATTTTCTTAGTGCAACTATTGTGAAAGATAACTGATGTCTGGGGTTGAACAAAAGAGCTCATTACTGGAAGGTATCAGCGGGTCGCTCACAGGTGACGCAGCGCAGGTTGAGACTTGCAGAAACATGAAAATGTTTGGTGAAATTATTTAAAAGTAATATCGCGCTGTGATAAAGTGTAGGTAAGTCGACCCTTCCCACAACAGCCATTATTAAAGATAATAGACGTCTTTGGGGGTTGAACAAAAGAGCTCTGTACTGTAAAAACCAACGGGTCCATCTCGTTCGACGCAGATTGAGACTTGTAGAAACATGAAAATGTTTGACAAATTTTTAAAGTAAAATATTTTTTAGTATATACTTTTTCCACATCATCATGTGAGGGGGTGGGGGTTATTTATCTATATAGCTCATGTTTATAAGACTGAGCGCACAATTTTAGTAAAACAGTTCGATCGCAGCAGCACGCCGACTTGTATTTCTACACACCACGGTGAGCTGATTTCTAAATATCGACCACACCAGCATCATCTTCACACCAACCATCATGGACCTAACCAAGATCAACGAAGCGGGCAAGCGAGCCTTCCTGGAGACGCGGAAACTCGCCATCTTGGAGATTGGAAAACTCTACCGAGTGACCGACTTGCGCAAAGTTGCAACCAAATACGGAGATCGCATTGTAGCTGACATCGATGCGACTTTCTGCGTCTTCCTACCCAAGCGGATGATCGACGCCTTCAACAAGGATGGGAAGATGTTCGAAGATATGGTTGAAGCTAGCAGAGAAAACATGCTTGGGCTGAAATACCTTGGTGGGACGTATAATGCTATCGAGTTCGATAGTATGTAAGAAGAGGGCGTGGAAATGTATGTGGAATACCAACGTTTTAGCTGTACGATTTTACAGAAATAAAATTTTTTGTCTAATATATGTACTGTGTATTAAGGAAAATAACCTTATGTAATAAAGCTTATAATTGAACAATATTTTTTAATTTTCATACCCAACCGCACTAGATAATACCAAGGTATATAGTTATTAGTTTCTTAGTAAGAAACTCTAACAATTTTGTGAATCATCAAAATGTATTTCACTAAGGTTGGAAACAAAAGATTAAAAATTGTGCGAATTCTTTTCATAGCTTCAGCCCACAACTTTACCTGCGCACATGTAGGTACTTCTGGCATGAGGGGGCTGCTTCTAGATTAGGAAAGGTGGGTTGACGCTTGAGTTTAAATAATATTATTTCGAGGCATCATTTAAAATTGAAACGTCGTGCAAGCAAGTTCTCAAAGAAATCAACATCATGGGAGTGACCGCTAAATGGCGAATTAACAGCACCGCGCAAGTGCAGGGGGCCATCGTGCGGCACAACAGTGGAAAATTCAATGATGGCGAGCTGTATCGCTGTATTCAGCTAACCTATTCTTCAGGTGAGATATATTTGTCATTATAATATATATTTTATACATACCACTTTTTTTACAGAATCACAATGTTTACTCGATGTGAGCCTATTATACCTTATCACTATTTGATCATTGTCAGCCTCGGTAGCTCAGTGGTGTGTCAACAGCTGTAAAGCAACCCTGGGTGCGGATAGTGCTGAGATGGGTGATTGATCACTCATCCGTTGGAGGCTGACCGTGGTTCGGATCCTACGTTAAACTGTAGGATAAACGTATAACTGTAGGTTGTAGTTGATATAGTCAACCGAGCCAGTTTCCCGACCAAGTGCGAATCCAACTCGCACACCGAGGGTTCCGTATCACCATATCATGGTCAGCACCACTCACGCCATTAGTTATAATGCTTCATACACTACTATTTTGGCACCTATATTTATTATTAAGACCTATACTCAGGGCATTGAGGTGTACCAATGGGTTAAAAAAAAAAGCTGAAATCGGCACTCTTGTTAGCACAAAAGGGCCATTGACGATTTAAAAAAAAAATTATGTTTTGTCGTTTTATGTATCTCTTTTCTAATTTTATTTATTGCTGCGTTGTATTTAGTTATATTATTTTATTGTGTTGTTACTTTTTGTATTATTCTGTTTTTGCTATCCTTTGTGTTATTATAAGGTATTATTTTAAAGTTGTTATTTATAGTGTTAGTCATTTGTTTGTTTATTGATAGAAAAAGGTTCTGTGCTTATGTTAGGTTAGCACCATTGTTACATTATCATATCTACCTAAGGGTAGACCGGGCAGGATCTACCTGAGATGGGGCCTGGCGGCGAAGCTTTACAAGCGCAATTGTTCAGCCGGAAGCCGGAGCCGGTGGGGTAGCACGTTAAATTTATTAACATTTTATTAGGTAATAATTACTCCAATTAACTACTCTATTAAACTGATATGAAACTTAGGCGGTAATATTTCTAAAAATTATTTTGATTGCTCCAATTAAAACAAGAATTACATTTATTGAAGTTTTATTAGGTACCTATTAATTATCCCCATTAACCTGATAAGACCCTTAGCCTACAGAAAACGTTCAACGAGCCAACATTTCCGAGAGTTGGTGGATGACTCAAGATTCGGGAAGCATGATACCGGATTCGGGAATCATGAATTGGAGCCCAGGAGGTGGCGAGGGTGGCGGAGCGGGGGTAGCGGGGGTGGGGTGGCACGCTAAATTAATAATTTTTTTTTTATTAGGTATTAATTACCCCAATTAACTACTCTATTAAACTGATATGAAGCTTAGGCGGTAACATTTCTAAAAAATATTTTAATTACTCCAATTAAAACGATAATTACATTTATTGACGTTTTATTAGGTATTAATTACCCCAATTAACTGGCGATTGATGCTGCTGAGTGATCCAATCTGAAGATTGCAATGTGCACACGTTTAATGTTGGATCTTGCTTGTGCGATGTCAGCGGTGATGGCGGCTGCTGTTGATGTGTAGGCGAATAGTATGCAGATGAGTGTCGCGGTGGAGATGTCGCTGGTAGAGGTGGCGATGGTGAATAATTCATCAGGGTATACGTAGGTGAGCCGTAGGTGGGTGAGTATCGCGTTGGATATATCGTTGGTGGAGATGTAGGTGGTGAATTAAGCAGCGGTGAGTCTTGCGCAAGCGAACCCACCCAACTTATGAGTGGTGGTGCGGAAATGTATTAGGACAGTGTTTTTCAAACTGTGGATAGCGAAGCCAGTGCTAGGTCAGGGTGCTGCGCTCCACCAGCGTGGTTCCACTGGCACCGAGGCTTCGCCCCTTCCCCCTACCCCGCCCCGCCCCTGCCACACCCTTCGCCCCAGCCTTCACCCCTCCACAGTACCCCTGCCGACCGAGCGCAGGTAAATAGAGGTAGATAAACTAAGAGTGGTGCGTATTGTCTACCTGATAAGGGGTAGTTGATTCACCTCTATTGTCGGGAGGCAGGTTTAAACCTGTAGCAACCTGTAGGAACGACTGACTCCGCTTACGCATTGAATAGAAATATAACATTAACAATTGTTCTGTGAAATGTATTCATACTCAGCATGACTAAGGCATCGTCAGTCAGGTAGGTTGGAGCCTAATGGTGTAGGAATGCAGACATGGCGCCGTCGCCGTCGGGCTTTGGCGGCGGGGAAGTTTGGCTGGTGCATTTAAAAATTCCGACACGCTCACTGTGACCGCAGTCGACAACGATGAACAGTCAGCCGCCAACATTACGCCGAGCTGCACGCCTGCGCCCACCGCTACAATGTCGCTAACGACTATCCACGTGCACACCTCGGGGCCGAGGCACGAGCGCTATTCGTCCGAGTCGGCACGTCTTCAAACATTCAACGATTAGCCACGCGCCCTCCGGCAGAAGCCTGAAGAAATGGTTAAGGCTGGGTTTTTCTACACTGGTTTTGGTGGCAAAGTGGCGTGCTTTTACTGCGGAGGAACACTCAACCAGTGGCGACCGGAAGACACACCGTGGGAGGAGCACACGAGGCTAGACCGCTGCGCTTTCGTCTACATAATGAAGGGAGCTGACTTCGCCACAGTCAAAGCAAAAGGATTGGACGAGATCGACATTCCGAGCTATTCGCCATACTTGTATGCGCCATCAGACGATGGAGCCTTTAACTTGAAATGATTAATTTTCAATAAATATTTTTACATTTAAACAGTGAATACATTTATTTCAACCCACCCACACCCATAAATGAAACAAAAGTTAGCAGAAATGTTTATTTATTTTCACAAATCTTAATGCTAAAGTGTACATGATATATGTTTTAGAAAAGTCACTTAAACCCATTATTTACATAAATGGGGCAACCTAAGTTTCGTCAGCAAATATTTATTTCTTGGTCAGGTCTATGTTGTTTTAAAGATGATGATGATGGCGTGGTAGATAGGTTAGAAATCAGCTTGCTGTCGCGCTGGTTAATGGTGATATGTATGATGGCCCATTACCTCTGAGAAAAAATTGTATTGGATGTTGTCAGAATATTTAAATTTTTCATGACATATTTTATTATTTAATTTACGTACAAAGTGGAAATCTTATACTCTTAATCTATTTGTATAACATTTTGCTGCGCATCTAAAATTTGCGTAACGATATTGGCTATAGCGGAGATTATCCTTCGCTCATATTGGTTTAGCTCTGGGGTCTGCTGCACAATGCCTAACGTTGGCGATTGATGCTGCTGAGTGATCCAATCTGAAGATTGCAATGTGCACACGTTTGATGTTGGATCTTGCTTGTGCGATGTCAGCGGTGATGGCGGCTGCTGTTGATGTGTAGGCGAATAGTATGCAGATGAGTGTCGCGGTGGAGATGTCGCTGGTAGAGGTGGCGATGGTGAATAATTCATCAGGGTATACGTAGGTGAGCCGTAGGTGGGTGAGTATCGCGTTGGATATATCGTTGGTGGAGATGTAGGTGGTGAATTAAGCAGCGGTGAGTCTTGCGCAAGCGAACCCACCCAACTTATGAGTGGTGGTGCGGAAATGTATTAGGACAGTGTTTTTCAAACTGTGGATAGCGAAGCCAGTGCTAGGTCAGGGTGCAGCGCCCCACCAGCGTGGTTCCACTGGCACCGAGGCTTCGCCCCTTCCCCCTACCCCGCCCCGCCCCTGCCACCCCCCTCCGCCAGTCAGGTAGGTTGGAGCCTAATGGTGTAGGAATGCAGACATGGCTGACTCAATATCTTTGGAATTTTACCTGTAGAGACGTGACGTAATGAAGTACCACTCCAACCTATCGTCCTGTGAGTTACACCGAGTCGAGATCGAGGAGGTGAAAGCTCATGCCACTCGGAGTGCGAGTTGGACTCGCACTTGGTCGGGAAACTGGCTCGGTTGACTATATCAACTACAACCTACAGTTATACGTTTATCCTACAGTTGGTGAAAGCTGCAAGTTGAAATCAAACTTATTACAATGGCTCAAGGTACATTATTTATGTTTGATTCCTGCCTACGTGCCGGAGTACCTAGCGTGTTAATACTTGCTTACAGTGTGACTCATTTAGGGATGAACAATTAGAAATTGTGGTGTGAAGGGTGGTTGGTGAAAGCTGCAAGTTGAAATCAAACTTATTACATTGGCTCAAGGTACATTATTTATGTTTGATTCCTGCCTACGTGCCGGAGTACCTAGCGTGTTAATACTTGCTTACAGTGTGACTCATTTAGGGATGAACAATTAGAAATTGTGAACTGGGGTTGACAAAAGAGCTCATTAGTGGTAGATACCAAGGGATCGCTCACAGGCAACGCAGATTGAGACTTGTTGAAATATACCAATTGTTGTGGAGATATTTTTAAATGTAAAATTTTCTTAGTGCAACTATTGTGAAAGATAACTGATGTCTGGGGTTGAACAAAAGAGCTCATTACTGGAAGGTATCAGCGGGTCGCTCACAGGTGACGCAGCGCAGGTTGAGACTTGCAGAAACATGAAAATGTTTGGTGAAATTATTTAAAAGTAATATCGCGCTGTGATAAAGTGTAGGTAAGTCGACCCTTCCCACAACAGCCATTATTAAAGATAATAGACGTCTTTGGGGGTTGAACAAAAGAGCTCTGTACTGTAAAAACCAACGGGTCCATCTCGTTCGACGCAGATTGAGACTTGTAGAAACATGAAAATGTTTGACAAATTTTTAAAGTAAAATATTTTTTAGTATATACTTTTTCCACATCATCATGTGAGGGGGTGGGGGTTATTTATCTATATAGCTCATGTTTATAAGACTGAGCGCACAATTTTAGTAAAACAGTTCGATCGCAGCAGCACGCCGACTTGTATTTCTACACACCACGGTGAGCTGATTTCTAAATATCGACCACACCAGCATCATCTTCACACCAACCATCATGGACCTAACCAAGATCAACGAAGCGGGCAAGCGAGCCTTCCTGGAGACGCGGAAACTCGCCATCTTGGAGATTGGAAAACTCTACCGAGTGACCGACTTGCGCAAAGTTGCAACCAAATACGGAGATCGCATTGTAGCTGACATCGATGAGACTTTCTGCGTCTTCCTACCCAAGCGGATGATCGACGCCTTCAACAAGGATGGGAAGATGTTCGAAGATATGGTTGAAGCTAGCAGAGAAAACATGCTTGGGCTGAAATACCTTGGTGGGACGTATAATGCTATCGAGTTCGATAGTATGTAAGAAGAGGGCGTGGAAATGTATGTGGAATACCAACGTTTTAGCTGTACGATTTTACAGAAATAAAATTTTTTGTCTAATATATGTACTGTGTATTAAGGAAAATAACCTTATGTAATAAAGCTTATAATTGAACAATATTTTTTAATTTTCATACCCAACCGCACTAGATAATACCAAGGTATATAGTTATTAGTTTCTTAGTAAGAAACTCTAACAATTTTGTGAATCATCAAAATGTATTTCACTAAGGTTGGAAACAAAAGATTAAAAATTATGTGAATTCTTTTCATAGCTTCAGCCCACAACTTTACCTGCGCACATGTAGGTACTTCTGGCATGAGGGGGCTGCTTCTAGATTAGGAAAGGTGGGTTGACGCTTGAGTTTAAATAATATTATTTCGAGGCATCATTTAAAATTGAAACGTCGTGCAAGCAAGTTCTCAAAGAAATCAACATCATGGGAGTGACCGCTAAATGGCGAATTAACAGCACCGCGCAAGTGCAGGGGGCCATCGTGCGGCACAACAGTGGAAAATTCAATGATGGCGAGCTGTATCGCTGTATTCAGCTAACCTATTCTTCAGGTGAGATATATTTGTCATTATAATATATATTTTATACATACCACTTTTTTTACAGAATCACAATGTTTACTCGATGTGAGCCTATTATACCTTATCACTATTTGATCATTGTCAGCCTCGGTAGCTCAGTGGTGTGTCAACAGCTGTAAAGCAACCCTGGGTGCGGATAGTGCTGAGATGGGTGATTGATCACTCATCCGTTGGAGGCTGACCGTGGTTCGGATCCTACGTTAAACTGTAGGATAAACGTATAACTGTAGGTTGTAGTTGATATAGTCAACCGAGCCAGTTTCCCGACCAAGTGCGAATCCAACTCGCACACCGAGGGTTCCGTATCACCATATCATGGTCAGCACCACTCACGCCATTAGTTATAATGCTTCATACACTACTATTTTGACACCTATATTTATTATTAAGACCTATACTCAGGGCATTGAGGTGTACCAATGGGTTAAAAAAAAAAGCTGAAATCGGCACTCTTGTTAGCACAAAAGGGCCATTGACGATTTAAAAAAAAAAATTATGTTTTGTCGTTTTATGTATCTCTTTTCTAATTTTATTTATTGCTGCGTTGTATTTAGTTATATTATTTTATTGTGTTGTTACTTTTTGTATTATTTTGTTTTTGCTATCCTTTGTGTTATTATAAGGTATTATTTTAAAGTTGTTATTTATAGTGTTAGTCATTTGTTTGTTTATTGATAGAAAAAGGTTCTGTGCTTATGTTAGGTTAGCACCATTGTTACATTATCATATCTACCTAAGGGTAGACCGGGCAGGATCTACCTGAGATGGGGCCTGGCGGCGAAGCTTTACAAGCGCAATTGTTCAGCCGGAAGCCGGAGCCGGTGGGGTAGCACGTTAAATTTATTAACATTTTATTAGGTAATAATTACTCCAATTAACTACTCTATTAAACTGATATGAAACTTAGGCGGTAATATTTCTAAAAATTATTTTGATTGCTCCAATTAAAACAAGAATTACATTTATTGAAGTTTTATTAGGTACCTATTAATTATCCCCATTAACCTGATAAGACCCTTAGCCTACAGAAAACGTTCAACGAGCCAACATTTCCGAGAGTTGGTGGATGACTCAAGATTCGGGAAGCATGATACCGGATTCGGGAATCATGAATTGGAGCCCAGGAGGTGGCGAGGGTGGCGGAGCGGGGGTAGCGGGGGTGGGGTGGCACGCTAAATTAATAATTTTTTTTTATTAGGTATTAATTACCCCAATTAACTACTCTATTAAACTGATATGAAGCTTAGGCGGTAACATTTCTAAAAAATATTTTAATTACTCCAATTAAAACGATAATTACATTTATTGACGTTTTATTAGGTATTAATTACCCCAATTAACTGACAAATTGATGGGGCGCAGCACCTTGACCTGGCACCCTGGAGCTGAACCCTGACTCCGATCGGGCGGCAGGGATACTGCGGAGGGGTGAAGGCTGGGGCGGAGGGGGGGGGGGGGGGGGGGTGGCAGGGGCGGGGCGGGGTAGGGGGAAGGGGCGAAGCCTCGGTGCCAGTGGAACCACGCTGGTGGTGGGGCGCAGCACCCTGACCTAGCACCCTGGACCTGAACCCTGCGGAAATGTTGGCTCGTTGAACGTTTTCTGTAGGCTAAGGGTCTTATCAGGTTAATGGGGATAATTAATAGGTACCTAATAAAACTTCAATAAATGTAATTCTTGTTTTAATTGGAGCAATCAAAATAATTTTTAGAAATATTACCGCCTAAGTTTCATATCAGTTTAATAGAGTAGTTAATTGGAGTAATTATTACCTAATAAAATGTTATCAGGTGGAAGCGAAGAGGAACTTTAGAGGCCGCCGTGCAAGTCGGGAGCACAAATCCTCGATGGGGTTTTATGATAATGTACCTTGAGCCATTGTAATAAGTTTGATTTCAACTTGCAGCTTTCACCAACTGTAGGATAAACGTATAACTGTAGGTTGTAGTTGATATAGTCAACCGAGCCAGTTTCCCGACTAAGTGCGAGTCCAACTCGCACACCGAGTGGCATGAGCTTTCACCTCCTCGATCTCGACTCGGTGTAACTCACAGGACGATAGGTTGGAGTGGTACTTCATTACGTCACGTCTCTAAAGGTAAAATTCCAAAGATATTGAGTCAGCCATGTCTGCATTCCTACACCATTAGGCTCCAACCTACCTGACTGGCGGAGGGGGGTGGCAGGGGCGGGGCGGGGTAGGGGGAAGGGGCGAAGCCTCGGTGCCAGTGGAACCACGCTGGTGGGGCGCTGCACCCTGACCTAGCACTGGCTTCGCTATCCACAGTTTGAAAAACACTGTCCTAATACATTTCCGCACCACCACTCATAAGTTGGGTGGGTTCGCTTGCGCAAGACTCACCGCTGCTTAATTCACCACCTACATCTCCACCAACGATATATCCAACGCGATACTCACCCACCTACGGCTCACCTACGTATACCCTGATGAATTATTCACCATCGCCACCTCTACCAGCGACATCTCCACCGCGACACTCATCTGCATACTATTCGCCTACACATCAACAGCAGCCGCCATCACCGCTGACATCGCACAAGCAAGATCCAACATCAAACGTGTGCACATTGCAATCTTCAGATTGGATCACTCAGCAGCATCAATCGCCAACGTTAGGCATTGTGCAGCAGACCCCAGAGCTAAACCAATATGAGCGAAGGATAATCTCCGCTATAGCCAATATCGTTACGCAAATTTTAGATGCGCAGCAAAATGTTATACAAATAGATTAAGAGTATAAGATTTCCACTTTGTACGTAAATTAAATAATAAAATATGTCATGAAAAATTTAAATATTCTGACAACATCCAATACAATTTTTTCTCAGAGGTAATGGGCCATCATACATATCACCATTAACCAGCGCGACAGCAAGCTGATTTCTAACCTATCTACCACGCCATCATCATCATCTTTAAAACAACATAGACCTGACCAAGAAATAAATATTTGCTGACGAAACTTAGGTTGCCCCATTTATGTAAATAATGGGTTTAAGTGACTTTTCTAAAACATATATCATGTACACTTTAGCATTAAGATTTGTGAAAATAAATAAACATTTCTGCTAACTTTTGTTTCATTTATGGGTGTGGGTGGGTTGAAATAAATGTATTCACTGTTTAAATGTAAAAATATTTATTGAAAATTAATCATTTCAAGTTAAAGGCTCCATCGTCTGATGGCGCATACAAGTATGGCGAATAGCTCGGAATGTCGATCTCGTCCAATCCTTTTGCTTTGACTGTGGCGAAGTCAGCTCCCTTCATTATGTAGACGAAAGCGCAGCGGTCTAGCCTCGTGTGCTCCTCCCACGGTGTGTCTTCCGGTCGCCACTGGTTGAGTGTTCCTCCGCAGTAAAAGCACGCCACTTTGTCACCAAAACCAGTGTAGAAAAACCCAGCCTTAACCATTTCTTCAGGCTTCTGCCGGAGGGCGCGTGGCTAATCGTTGAATGTTTGAAGACGTGCCGACTCGGACGAATAGCGCTCGTGCCTCGGCCCCGAGGTGTGCACGTGGATAGTCGTTAGCGACATTGTAGCGGTGGGCGCAGGCGTGCAGCTCGGCGTAATGTTGGCGGCTGACTGTTCATCGTTGTCGACTGCGGTCACAGTGAGCGTGTCGGAATTTTTAAATGCACCAGCCAAACTTCCCCGCCGCCAAAGCCCGACGGCGACGGCGCCATGTCTGCATTCCTACACCATTAGGCTCCAACCTACCTGACTGACGATGCCTTAGTCATGCTGAGTATGAATACATTTCACAGAACAATTGTTAATGTTATATTTCTATTCAATGCGTAAGCGGAGTCAGTCGTTCCTACAGGTTGCTACAGGTTTAAACCTGCCTCCCGACAATAGAGGTGAATCAACTACCCCTTATCAGGTAGACAATACGCACCACTCTTAGTTTATCTACCTCTATTTACCTGCGCTCGGTCGGCAGGGGTACTGTGGAGGGGTGAAGGCTGGGGCGAAGGGTGTGGCAGGGGCGGGGCGGGGTAGGGGGCAGGGGCGAAGCCTCGGTGCATGTGGAACCATGCTGGTGGGGTGCAGCACCCTGGAGCTGAACCATGACTCCGAAGGCCTACGTACGCCTCAATTGGATGGGGCGCAGCACCCTGACCTAGCACCCTGGACCTGAACCCTGAATCTGGAACCCTGAATCCTGAATCCTAAGGCCTGAATCCTGAATCCGAAGGTCTGAACCCTGACTCCGAAGGCCTACGTACACCATCCAAATTGATGGGGCGCAGCACCCTGACCTGACACCCTGGAGCTGAACCCTGACTTCGAAGCCCTACGTACACCCCAAATTAGGCCACGCCCCCTGATTCTCGGACTTAGAAAAATCACGAGGGTGCGCTAGGAGCCCCCTACGTATACTACTCTTATGCGATCACTTTGTTGATCGTCCGTCTGTCCGTCTGTCACGGCCCTTTTTCCCAGGAAAGGGTAGAGGTGTCAAGTTGAAATTAATATCAAATACTAAGGTCTACCGTACGGTCTCATGGATGTGAAAATTCAAGCTTCTATGTCAACGCAATCAAAAGATACGACCATTTATGTCACATATTTTGATCAAGCTAACTCAAATAAAATCAAATCAAAAGCTAATAGGGTATTTCCGTTGACCTAAATTAGAATAATTAAATTTAGCAAAAAGCAAGGTCTGACAGCACAAGTAAAGGAAACAATGTGAAAATCGTGAATTTGTAGTCTAAATCACATAAATGTTTTTTTCCTTGTTTTGTCTGTCAATACCCTTATTCTCAGGAACGGGTAGAGGTATCAAGTTAAAATTTGGTGTGATTATAGTGAAAACTCTAAAGTAAAACAACAAATAATAAAAACCGGCCTATTACGTGGTGGTACGGAACCCTCGGTGCGCGAGTCTGACTAGCACTTGGCCGCTTTTTTAAAATTATGAATGTGATTGTGTTATTAATATTATTTTATTTCTATACATTTAGTTATACTTATAGCGGTGCCCTATAAGCATCCATAGGTATGCAAGAACGTCAGTGAAACCTCGTGTGAATTGGTAGAGTATTTCTCGAGTTAAAAGCGAAAATAGAATCGACGACAGCGCATCTTACAGATTTTGCGCTTCATTAATTAAGGATATGTTTTTGTAAGAAGCTTATTCTTGTTTCAATATTAATTATTGGGTGCCTATAAGCTACACGATCTGCCCCTGTACCGGCGTTACAAATTCGCACATGTCAGTATGAGAAACGATCTCACTCAACCAATCAGAAGGCGTTCGGTGAGCATCCGGCCCGGCTATTGGTTGAAATATGCGAGTATTTGTGTGAGTTAGCGAGCGAGTTAACGCCGGTAGACCCGCTGACCATTGCCTGAGCCTAAACATGTGGAATTTTTATTTACCTTAATTCACCTTTGCAATATTTTACATACAATACATTTGTTACACATTTATACATAGAAAAAGAATAGGGTCGACGAAAAGATTGACATGACCATTAACTAATTAAACAACGCAGTCAGTTTATGTAGCCAATGAACACAGCAGTTTTTGGATTAGTATAGTAAGTTGTGTCATCGCTTCCTCGATCTTAAATTAACTCTGAATTTATTAAAGCAATTAATCCGGTTTATGTTTCTAATCCTCCTCGTTAACGTAGGCTGGCTGCGCACTAGGCGGGAAGCGCCATTTGAAATAAGGTTTCAATGATATACAAAGACTAAATAACGAGGATATTCAAGTGGACCACCTAGACCTACGGTAATACAAGGACTGTTTCTCTTTGAAGAAATTTAAACTTTCTTAAATTTTTAAAAACTTATAAAGATTTTTATTGTTGAGATAACATGTCTAAAGATTCACGTGCTCAAAGAACTTTCTAAATCCTTGTAAAAAAACCATATTCGGCAAAACAATCAACATTTTGGAGACACGAACTTGTGGAAAAAGACCTACATGATATCCAGTACAAAGACTAGCGTCCAATCTCTATACTGCCTTTCCTATCAAAAGTGCTGGAGCATTCTCAGCTCTCTAAGTACATACATACATACATATCACACACGCTGAATCCCGACAATCGGGGTAAGCAGAGTAATCGGTATTGTGCTGCAAGAACTCTGGTAAATTACAGCACTACACCGACCACAAATTCCCTCCTTAATCCTTTTCAATCGGGATTCAATTCGGGCCATCTCATAGTGGTCTTTTCTAATCAAAATTACTGATGATATCCGTCTAGCATCTAGCTACGGTGATAAGCTGTACCTTTTGCAAAAAAATCTTTCTAGTGCAATAAATATATTTTGATTTGATTTGATTTACAGTCAAGGCGGCTCGCATGTTGAATCAGTTGCCTGAACAGGTACGGGGCTTCACTAATATCCACATTTTAGAGAACGTATCCGTAAACAGTTTTTATCAGATTCCGTTGGCTATGAGTAATACAATTTAATTCTGCACACTTGAAACTTTTATTAAGTTGATTATACTAATATAATAATATAAATTTATACATGAAATCAATGAAGTCATTATCGTATTGATTTAATGTATGTATATATATATATATATATATATATATGTGTATATAGGGTGTTTCAGGATAGGGTTTCGTAACCTCAGGGTTCGAAAGAGGCCCATATTTGAAAACGAAAAGCTATGCAACTTTTTCCCAGATTCGGTCATTTTATAGTACTTTTTGGTAAAAATCGTTTCATCGAGATGTGGTGGACAGTTAACATCCGTCTTTTATTAAATAAACATAAAATTACTAAATTGCAATCTAAGGGGACTGGACTAGGTCATTGCACTCTCTAGATCTAAACAGCTCCTCCTCATACTCACTGTCCATCGAATTTTTATTAAAATTTTCAAGTATTGTATGAAAAAAAAAAACGGAATTTCTTCTAAACTTTCTATTCCTGAAGTTTCTCAAGCCTATCCTGAAACATTCCGTATATATGTGTATATATTACATTAGACCTAATAAATAAATAAATAAATATGTAACATATACATAGATATATGTTTACGCTCATTTATTTAATCTTTTTTGCGCTTATACACATAATTTGTTACTGCATCGTCCGTCCCGTGCACTTCTCCGTTAGTTTGTAAAGAATGCTGTATTCCACTAAACTCGTCTTGTATGTTCATTGTTTTAAGGTGTACCTACACTAAAGTACGAGTATATTTTATTGATTGAATTTTCTACATTCTTTTGCAAAATCCATACCTTGATAGACCTTATCTTTGATTTGCACACCAGCAAATCTGGCCCGTGGTACAAAATAATAGCCCGGAAATAGTTGCAGTGTTCGAGCAGTTCCTGGCTTATAGTGAGTCGGCCATTAAAAATAATCGTATAAGAATATAATCACTAGTTTGTTGCGCGCTCCAATAAGCACTCCCCGCGACGAGTCAAACGCGTGAGTAAAGGTTCTAGATGTGCATTTTCAAATTTTAAAGTAACATACGCCCCGGGGCCTTTCGGGCAATACTGCATTTCTGACACGAGCGTCGTAACATCAATATTCACGGTCATTACTAGTGGCACGAGACGGGGATCGATTCCGCGAAGAATTTCGCGCAATGAACTTCTCTATTGATCGTCGCCCCAAGCGAAGAATTGTCCCGAGTGTAAGAGTTCATAATTTGCCTTCGTTAATAGCTTTATAGTTTCCTGGGGCCGAGGTAACAGCAGTGTCGGGGCGGGCGGGCGCGGCGAGCCGGGGCGGGCGGCGGGCGGCCCGGCAGCCAGTCAGGAAGAGAGGCGTGTTTCTTGTCATTAAGTATTTATGGAGCACTAAAGTCTAAACCACAGTGTAATTGGCATTAAATGCATAAAACACAAACCGATTAAAACTTAAAATCTTCCTTTAAAGTGTCCCATAAATAATATTATTTACTGTAGCGACTGTACACTGACAAATGGCCGCCTCGGAACCAATTAACATTCAACAAGTGGTGGCGCTTTGCTCGCTTTACAAAAGGTTCGACCACGAGTCCGAAGCACCAGTACAATAACCACTGATATAAATAAAATAAATGGGAGGTCTCCAGAACCGTTTAAAGGGATAGAAAGCCTGTTGCTTTGAACGCGTTTGAATAGGCATCAAACTATATGTTTGCAAATGAAATAATTATGTAGAATTAGGACTAACAGCACGTTATCAAAATCATTTATTTGTGCTTCCTCTATCTTGTGCTTATGCAAACGCCCCTGGGAATGCCCAAGTTCTCAGAATCCGAGGCGGCGGCAGAGTGGTACATACTTTCTCAAGGCATTTAAAACTCCCCTTAATTTACTCCACGCGAGAAATTTCTACGAATCTCTACGTTTCAAAAACTAAACACAATCAATATGATTAAAGCGCTCACACCTACAACTCCCGCGGGTGGTCCATCTCATTGGCGGTCGCACGTAAGCTCGACTAAGACACAGCGGCGCATGCGCGCGCCAGATTACCGGACCCTCGTATCACTCGCGCATCTGAAGTGGAGTGCCCATTGCGTAGGCAGAGAGAGGCCATTTACTGCTAATGTCCTCGAGAAAGGACGCTTAGGATAACTAACTCGTAAGCGATATGGGAAGACATCGCTAATAGCTGTTAGATTTCAGCGGTGAAGCATTTTATTATTATTACGCCCTATCGCGAAGCCATTTATTTTATTATTTTTATAGAAAGCGCGACATGTGGCGCCGAGCTACCCATAAGGTGTCCAAGGACGCTCATAGACATTCGGTCGCACGTGGAGATTGCGAATGCCATGCCGCCGGCCTGACAGATGCCTATTCACGGCTCTATTGAACTACCTGAGACTGAACGTGGGGGTAAATATATGGGGAGGGAGAGAGTTCCAGAGTTTACCAATTCTGTGGAGGAAAGATCTGCAGAACCGATTCGTACGCATCCGCGGTAAGTCCAGCATGTAGGAATGCAACTTCTGCTCAGTGCGCGTTGTGCGGAGGTGGAAAGGTGACAGCGTAAGCAATACAATATACAGCATAACAATGTATGTTGCCGAGTGGTAGCATATAAATGATATGCAGAAGAAAGAGTGTGGGTAACAACACAGACCCTTGCGGTACCCCGGCGTTCACTGACATGGCGTCCAACGAGCAACCGTCCACTAGGACATGAATGCTTCACCCATGTAGGAAGTCGGTGACCCAGGCGAAGAGGCCAGAAGGGAGTCCGTCCGGCGGAAGCCTGCCCAAGAGCGATTTGTGCCAAACCCTGTCAAATATTATTAAAATGTTAAACTTTGTAATTGGCTTTCCTATTTGTAATTGTTAATTTTTAAAATATTCTTGTGTATAGCTGTTAAGTTTCCTTGATCAATAAATAAATAAATACATAACTTAGCAATATCGAGGCCAATTGCCAAGGATTCACCATGTCCTTTAAGCGATGCCCCCCAAAGGCGAGTGACGTACGCTGGGAGATCACCTGTGGATCGGTTTATTAATCAGGAAAAAACCAACAGATGTCAACATCACCAACCACAACAGGTAGCAGACACCACATACCAACAGCAGCTATTATTACAAATCGGTTCTACTTATTATATTATTATATATTTTCACAATAATAAAACAATATATTGTGAAATTATTATTTCTATAAGGTGTTAAAAGTAGTAGGTAGTAGTAGGCACGTGTGTGTTGGGAGTGGAGTGTTAGTGAGAGGGTTAGCGAATTTTTTTTATGGAATCTGACACAGTTGGCTATCTTACGAGTACCTACAACATCCGTGATGTCAGCCCATATCACCTTGGTGAACTATAGGTGCCATGTCAGTGCTTCCCTTCGGTCGTGCCGGCTACACTGAACTGGACGGAAAACACAAACTATTTACATAGCCGTTTCAATCGACCTTACATTCAGTGCGGCGGTACCAACCCGGGCGGTTTATACCCTACGACCACCTAGTAACTTAATAAGGGAAGGTACCTACAGTTTCACGTGGAATCTGAACCACGGTCAGCCTCTAACGGTCGAACGGTCACCCATCCAAATACTTGCTTGGTGTGATTATGATCACGACCAATGTATTTATGGCCCCAAGAAAGGACGTGATTTTGGCATTCTACGTGTGTATGTTCTACTCACAGAGCATGAAACACCGCTCGCGCTCTAGGGGCGGCCGACTGGTGGGAAGACGGTTGCCAATCGCTGTCCTCTGGTTCTACTCTACCTTCTAACAGGAGTAACAGGCACCATTATGTTTAAATAAAATAAAGCAATGGTTATTGTCAGTCACATACACAGCTTATAAAAAAGATTAGTTAAACAGGTACATTCGTACTAACCCATACTAAAAAATTAAACCGAACAAACGCAAGTCTAGTGTTTTTGTCTCAAAAATAGGTTAAGATATTACTTAGTCACTCAGTTCAAAATGTATTGTTTGTAAACATGTCAAATATGTATCTGAATGTCATGTATTTGTTCATAATACATATTTTAGTTTTGTTTGTTTCTTTGTTCTAAACCACTGACTAGATTAATATTAAACAGATACGCTATATAATGAAAGTACATTCATAGGTTTAGCATAATAAATCGCATCAACTGCGATTAAAAACATGTCCGCAAATCAAGTGAGTTGGTTATTCATCTGTTAGTTTCCGTTTTATCCAGCATCATAAATGCACGTAAACTCACTGAAATTGTGCAGAGCATTGCTGTAATTGGCGAAATAACGCAAATGTAAGAGCGAGGCAGCATCCCAATCGCTGCCTCATTAGCTTGTAAAACTGGAGGCAACAGACGAGGTATTCAGCTCGACGGGACTACGGTTTACAACCGAATAACTACCTACTAAATTATTGATGCCAATCATCACAAGCTCCTCTTCGGAGTGATTACGTAGACCTCGTAACCGTGTGAGGTAATCGTTGGTCGTTCGTCTTTTCCCTAATTAAAAGTGGCAACCTATTTGCCATACCACGTCTACCATTTACGAGAGTAGTCAGTGTACTTACGTTTGTTACCAAAGTTGAGCTCACGAATATAGAATCCATAAATTAAAGTTAAACCTGAAACTTTTTAACGTTTTAACTATACATTTTAACTAAAATTATACTTTACCTTTGTTCGCGTGAAGTATGAAAAAATAAATACAAAATAATATCGCAGATATCTTTATCTGTCATGGGCAAATCACGATATGAAATAATAGCTTTTCCCAGTTCCAAGTTGGCATACCTAGCGACTTCGCTTAGATGTTTGCTATTAATGTGTCCAGCCTGGCCGATACAACACCCCTCTGATGTCCTGCGCTAGTAAAATATATGTATATTATTAAAATTCAAGCCGAGATAGAGGAAAAGCATAAATCAGACGACGCACAAGGTGTGCATGCCCAGTCAAGTGCGTGAGCGACGTCAGGTCACTTCAAAGGACATTTTTGACATGCGTTCAATGGGATTTATGAGAGCGTGCAAGTCCGTCGTTGCCTTCAATCGCAATGTCGCCCTCAGATGATCGTAACACTTGTCAAGATAGAAATAAAAAAACGTATGGCGAGCATCAATAAGCGCGCGAAGTCGTAAAGTGCGCGGAGCGGTCGCCGCGTGTGTCGCGTCGGTGATACGAATTGCCCATTGATTTGTTTGACTTGGTAATAAAGTTCGTGGAACATTCGCTAAAGCTTTTACGCTTGTCGCTGGCGACGCGTCCGACGCGCCTCCGCCAACCGACCGGAGGAATTTCAATTTGCCTTTCCCGAAGAGAGCCGTAAATGGACAATCGAGGACTTCATCTTTAGGCTTTCGGAAGCAACGCTACGGGATACTTATATGCTCGCTCCGCTGTCCGTCCGTCTGTCACCTGCCTGTAAAGAATCATGATGCGTTTGATAACCGAGTCCGAATATATCACAAGGAACAGCTGTTCTCAAATTATATTTGTAATTTTAACATATGTAGCTGTGTCACTTCACATATGATGAAATGTGAGCGAATTGTTTTTTTAAAGTTTTCAAATAATTTTAAAAATAATTGGTTAACTATTTGATTATAACTAAACATTTATTTGTGTGTTTAAATCGTGCGTAAGGAATGCTGACTACTGTTTCTGCACTCCGGGATTACACGAGGGTCGTCGTGCAGACGGCGCAGAGCGTCTCGCTTGCCCCAGGCTATTACTCAATATCGTATAAGTGAAATTATTTTAAAAGCCCTCATAAAGGAATGCCGGCGAGCCAGCTACTTACATTACTCCTAGGTGTCGGCTAGTTGCGCTGTAATCATGCTACTTTCCCATTCTGCATTTTTCTCTATTGTAATGAGCCCTTTGTTTCGTACGCCATAGGACGAAGGCTTTGTGTAGCTCACGCGTTCTCAACTACACAATCTTCATTCTGAGTTGTCGTTGCGATTGTCATTCCTTGGCGCTGAAATTCTTGCGCACGGCTGTAGTAATTGGAAGGAGATGTCCGGCTGCGCTCTCTTGCGCGTAACGCGCCTATAGATTTGTTAACAGCCTTGCTGCATTCCCCATGTGTAATGCAATGGTAATTACCGTTTCGAACGCTTATGCAGAATGCTACAATTCTTGGTGTATACTGCGCAATTGTGTGATGAACGTAATACGGGAACAATAGGAAATTAACCACTAGCATTTAGTGAGCCGTAAAAACATTGTGAACTTTGTATGGATACGTAAAACAATATTGGTTAAAAAGTAAAAACTAAAAATTAAAAACGCAGTGCATTAAATTGTAGAACAATAAATACGAGTTCTAGCACAAAAAAACAGGAACACCTGTCTTGGTGTGCTTACAAATGCTGCTTCATTTTCCTAAATTATGTTGAAGTTGAGTTGCTGGAGTAGATAAACCATAGGAAATCAGGAGTTTGTAACGCTCTTTGTAGATTTGAATTATATTGAAATGAAATGAAATGATTTATTTCGTCACACATAACAACACAAATAATTACAAATACAAATAAACATATAACATGTGACCCATGGGAGCCCACTCAGCTGACTCACTATCCGAGATAGCGAAGCTGATTTTCAGGGGCTCCCTATATAATATTACCGTATGATACACTTCCGCACTAACAAGCGCATTAAATTATTACAGATGCACAAAGTGATGGTATGCCTACACTCATGAAATTCCGAGCCATGAGGGCATGCCATCGTACATAGTTGAGCTAGGAAGATACCTAGTAAGATGCGTGTCTGTGGTGCGGCGGTGGTGGCTACTACGTCCTTACCGGATTTCTTCCGTAGGTAATATTTTACGATTTTATTAATTTTAGAAACGCAGCCGAGCCGGGATGGCGCGGAAGCTGAGAAGATGCAGCGCGGATAGCAGCGGACATTTCAGATCTTGCCCGTAATCTCCGTGGGAGATCGTGGTAGACGCCATCGCGTTGCATTGGTGAAGACTGTGGTGTATGGCGGAGGAAGCTATTACGTGACAATTTTCTAGAAATTTCTGCATGTACCTAAAGTAAAGGTTTTTGAAAAAAAATTTAACATTCAATTAATATGCATAATTGTAATTACTAATTGCACCTATTTTATTTAAACCATTTTGACAATTGTATTACCGGGGCTTATAACAGCAGAGTTAAAAAAAAATATTGGTTTTTATAATAGCAATTGTTTTTTATCTAAATTGTATTTAGAATTTGTTGTGCGTGTTTGGGACTTGTTCATGATTCAATAAACTATTTTATTTGATTGTGTAGCAGGCAGCGGTGCGTTCGCAAGCGGAAAAAATGCAGATAATATCAGATACCTGCTTTGTAACCGGTCGTCGAAATGATGTATTCGCGCTAGTAGCGTCCCCCTTAAAGAACTTTAATTAATTTTAGGAAAACATAAAACATTAAGGTAACTCGGATTTGGCAATAAACAGTGCATGGAGTAACGAAAAAAATAACGAGTAGGTATCTTAGGGAGGCTCACTGCGAGAGGCCTTTAGTTGGTTTCGCTCTAGTAAATGCTCGTGTCTGATCGTCAAGCACGTGCGCCCGCGCGGCCCACGCCCATCAACGCATCATTCCCGCCCGACCTTCTAAAACTCCTCGGAGATGCAATAAATAATCATAAATCTATAAACATGTTCTTCGTAATTTTCTTATAAAGAAATATTTTTCCGGAAGGTTGCATGATACTAAGACGGGCAAGAGCCTAGTATTTACATATTTTACTCGTACAGTATAAATCTCAGGAATACACTAAGTACTTAATGGTATTGGGTACTGATATTGACCTTAAACAAATTGATTACAATTACCTACATACTTATAAAAAAAGATTGGCATAAAATGTCTATGCAGGCACAGAATAGAAAAGAGTACTCCGTACAGAAGCTGCTCTGTACAAACACTCACAAAGAAATAGCTACTCTGCGACGACGCGATAAAGTACAAATTGACTCGCACAGAGCTGCATGCCTAACCACGATAACTGCCTACATTTCGCTTCTCTTTCTGTCGTGTAACTCTATCTCGAAAGCGCGTCGTTCAGCGCGTTAAGGGCTGTGTCTTTGTGCTGTCTTATTGTGAGGAATAAAATGAAGATGATACCTACCAACTTTTATCGTTCTAGCTACCAACGATATGATATTTAGCTACGGCAAATTCATGCCAACAAATTCATGCATGCGTTAGCGTCACAATTAGTTTCTCACATCGAAGCGTGCATTGCGTGCAAACTTCCAGTGATAGTTTTGTTTGATCAATAAATTTAATGATCAATGATCATCTACAATGCACCTATTATCCTTATACGAATTAGGCCATACACACCACGCTGTTCGGCGTTATCTAATTAATGTTATTGGCAATATAATAATATCATTTTAAATCAATGACCTCCTACTATATGAATAAATAAATTACTAGAAATAAATCAAAATGCTACTAAACAAAACACTTACCTTTCTTCGTCTCTCGGCAATGAAAAAAAAGACAAGTTTTCATTTGTCTGTTGACTTTTGCACCCGTCCACTGCACAATATTTACGTGATTTCGACATTTTCTAAATTCGAAAGCGCCACGCGCCCGTTCTGGCTGGATAGCGGCAGCCCACTGTTAATTGTAGATTAGCCGCTACGCCAAGCGGTAGGCATTTAACTCGCGACCTTGAGCGAGTGACGAAGGCCTGATGCAGGTAGAAAGAGACGGTGTTCGGGAGACGAGGGAGGGGGCGATAATTGTAGCATATTGGCTACACAAGTAGATCAATTATTAGCAACAAAAATATTAAAACTGTGACAAAATTACAGGAAGGAAGGCTGACTACGGAAACGTGTGTGGACCGATTTCGTGCTTGGTCGGTTTTTCTGCATCGTCGTGTCGGTCAACGAACGTGTCGCCGCGTCGCGCCGCGTGTCGCCGCGTCTCGCCGATGAGGTCGCGGATGGTCGCTGCACTCACTAATCGCTCTGCTACAGTCACTTTGTAATCATACACAGTACCTACTCGTCACACTCGACACCTTCGCTACATCGTCTCCATTCCAAGCGTGACACACATAATCTGTCCCATAGCGAGCGAGCGAGCATGAAAATGCACTTGACGCGCAAATGCTTTCGCAACACGCATGCACAAACGCAGTTCGCCTACGATCAGTTAGTACAGGGACACATTTAGCATATAATGGGATATTAAATGATGAAGATGTATGTTATATGCATTAGTAAACTAAAATAAAATATAAATAACTTTATTACAATCCAATAAATGGGCAAAAGGTAACACTTAATGTCTAAGGCATTTACTTCCAGGAAACCTTCGGTCATGATAACTGCTAGGTGAGTGGAAAATACACAATGATATGTGTAAGTATATGATACATTTTATGATTTTTGTGGTTTTAATTTAAGGCGGCACTTTAAGGCGGACTTACTGCAGAATGTAATTTCGTCCTGTCATCCTTGTACACAACAGCGTTTTCGCAACGCTGCTGGTTAATTATGTCTGAGAAATTGTGATAGCAAGCTTACAGAGCGAAAAGGTAGAGTTCAAAATAATGTTTATATAAGAAGAGACATGAACGGCCGTCAAAAGGAAACCTTATGTATCGAGTCATGCATGTTTCGTAGCTGTTTCAACGGACCTAGCCGAGTTGTCGGTTAGTAAGTACCACCATACCAATCCGGGCGAATTGTATCCTGCCACCGGGTAAGGCTAGAGCAGGGAAGGAACCTACAGTTTGCACCAGGACGAACCGGAGTAACTCGTGTTCAAGACGGAAGTGTTAGGGTTAGTACCGACTCTTATGACAACTCTCTTTCGAACACTTTTGAAACTTGGAATCGAACCGAAGCACATCGCTTCACTGCACTCGCTCCGCCCCGCCCCCGCAACGGCGTCGACTTGTCATTTCGAGAAACGCCGAACAGCGAATCCTTAGCGTGTTTATACACCCGACTGCACCGACTCTACAGTACCTATGTTTTAACGAGATAGCAAAAAGTTAAACCGGTCATTCACAGGATACATTTGACAGGAAAATGTGTATTAATTAATCGTATTAATACACGGATGTTGGACCGATAAATTATGTATTTAAGAGCGAGGACTATATTTGGCAAATATCTACAAGAGTGAATGAACGACAAAAGCAAAATAGTAATCATACTTATCATATCACACATAGTAAACTAACTTCAATACCGGTTCTAAAAACATGATTTATTTGATTCATCATAATTAATTTTCGCATTTTCTTATTCGCACTAAAACGTAACGGGAAAAATTTGCTTAGACATAAAAATATTATTGATTGAAAGTTGAATTTTTATTTACCTAATTTGATAGATATTTTTGAAACAAATCTGTTACTTCCTTTTATAGGAGTTCACACCAGGTCGTCGAACTGAACAGCTACTTGAGTATCTATATCAAAATATGTTTTGCGAGATATTTGAGATCGTACTATCGGCATGAGTAAATAATAATTTCTTAAGACCGAATATTTCAATAGTAATAAGCTAAGCAGGTTGACGGATCACCCAGAAGGAGAGACGAGCTACTTCGAAGATCTGCTGATACTGTGGCGCGGTCGCGCCCGCGACAGCCACGAATACATTCTTGTCTCGGCCGAAGAATACCTACTCGTAAATATTCAATTGACCATTTCTCAAAGTAGCGACTAAATAAATAATACATGATCAATGAGCGGTTTGACATGGGATACCCGCCGCCCCGCTCCCGCCGCCCCGCTCCCGCCGCAACGCGCGGCACTGACCCGTCGCAGACAAATCTCAACTGATTATTAGTATTTAATAAATAACACACAGACAAGCTATGTAAGACCGATGATAATACGAGTTAGCACACTTACATGGCGGTGATAACGACTAAGATGTTTGCTTCATCGGTTAATAAAGTACCTACCTACTAATCTAACTCTAATTACTTACTATCTGAAAAAAGAAAAGGCAAGTCTTTTGTTTCGTCCGGTGAAGCGTTCAGTGATTACCCAACTGGATTCGAGATACATTGTATTTTACTAACTGCAAATTACCATAAAATAAAAAGAGAATAAGTGAAACGAAACTACAGAGTACTCCTGCTATATTAGGCAAGGGCGCAGGGATCAGTGGCAGTCGGCACGTTGTCTGGCATTCAGTATTCACACGACTCAATCCGAGCGAGCTATGCTGCCGTGCCCGGCTCAGTGCGGCCGGGGGACGGCACAACCCGTCTCGGCGAATTGTTCGGAGATTTCCGCAGCTTTCATTGTTATTGGACATACCTACAACTGGAACGCGACCCTACCTCGCCAAAACCGCCGCATCGCGTCGCTCGGACGAGATGGCCGATAAGGCGGTAACGGGATAAATGAGAAAAATGCAGGCGTCTGCGACCCGCGCCTCAACCGCGACAGCCGGTATGTGGAGCTTTTGCCTGCACACACGTCACACGCGCGCTGAGCGGATCATTCGGCCAAATACGATAAAGAAGTGTCTCACTTCACAGGTTGAGTCGACGGAGCCTTAAGAAATGCAACTGGACGAAAAATGAGAACACTAAGATATAAGACACAA
The DNA here is from genome assembly GCA_946902875.1 of Nematopogon swammerdamellus. Classification (NCBI taxonomy): domain Eukaryota; kingdom Metazoa; phylum Arthropoda; class Insecta; order Lepidoptera; family Adelidae; genus Nematopogon; species Nematopogon swammerdamellus. The sequence continues at coordinate 12,574,108 of OX336344.1, forward strand.
ACAAGTTAGGGTGACCGCTGAACGTTGGAGGCTGACTGAAGTTCGGATTCCTCGTAAAACTGTAGGTTTAACCCGCCCGGGTTGGTACCACCGCACTGAATGAAACTTCGGTCGAAACGGCTATGTAAATAGTTTGTGTTTTCCGACCAGTTCAGTGTAGCCGGCACGATCAAAAGGGGGAAGCACTACATGGCACCTAGTTCACCTGGTGTTATGGGCTGACATCACGGACGTTGTAGGTCAACCGTGCCCAGTTACCATAAAACAAAACGTTTGTATTGTCTCTACCTACCTAAGTGGCGCTTTAAATTGTGTTCAGATAACTATGGCAAATTACTGAGCGAGTTTTTAACTTGGTGAATTCAGCTGGTAATAATTTGTGAAATTTTAAAGAACTGCGAGAAAGGCGAGTGAATAAGCAATAGACATGAAAGCAGTTAGTGGGACAATAAACAATGAAAATGAAATGAAATGAAATTTGATCAAGAAATGCATTCAGCTCTGTATCGAGCGAGGTTAGGTCGACCGCAGCCGCGAATCCGCGAGGCAACTACATACCTATCTGCGTGTACACGAGTAGACGGATTGGGAGTTTAATGTAAAAGAGCTGTGGCCCGTCTTGAGCAGACCGGGCGGGCGCCCGGGCGGGCAGCCATCCTAGCACGGGTTCGAACCCGGACGAAAGGAACAATCGGTCGTAAAGTGACAGTGCGTCCCGCCACCGCCCCGCCGCCGCCATCATAGTCATAGCCGGTGTTATCGGAACGATCTTATACATAGTCACAGAGGTCATGTAAATTTATCATATACTTACCTAAATGCATTTGAAAATGACGAACGTGAAAATAAACAAAAAAATTGGAAGACATTGATGCTTCCAAGATTAGGTGAATATATGCAATGATAATTTAAAACACACTTATGTATTACTCGTATCATCAATAGCGGTGAAAAAGCTAGTTGTTTGCTGATTATGCCAGATTAGGGGTTTGAATTTTGAAAGTGTGAGTTGAACTCGCGTGGAGAGGGTTCCGCACCATTCCGTTTTCCGTGAGAACTTAAAGATTTAGGATATTTGTTTAGGTTTTCCTGTAAACTATAAGAGAGTTGTAGATGTATGTCTCTTCTTAATTTTTTTTATGTAATCCGGTATGGATTGCTGAGTCGGAGGGGCCAAAGCGCAAGCTCCGAGCAGCCAATATCACCTCCAAGAAGGTAGGTGCCATACCGGCGACTTCCATGGATTGCTGGCTATACTGGACTAGAGGAGAACACAACCGAGGCTGATATGCGGCCATCTTACATCCAGTACGGTGGCACCAATCCAGTCGGCTACAATTTGAGCCTACCACCTAGTAAGGGACAAGGGAAGGAACCTACAGTTCTACACCGGTAAATTTTTTCGTCAGAAAAAACTCATTGGTACACGCCGCCGAGTTTTTTGTAGGTTGAGCTCTTTTAAATATCCAGTCAGCATTTTCACTCCATATAGGTATATAAAAATATATGTATGTAACAAATTTCAACTTTCGTCCAGCAGATTCGGGGAAAATAAGCCGGACAGACAGACATGAGAGTAGAATAAGGGTTAAATTTTGTGCTCCTTTGCGGTACGGAACCCTAAAAACAACTGTAGATGCCTCCTCTAACTCAAATGGTGTAACATTCAATAGCCGGCCTCGCAGCGATGTTAGAATCGATGTTAGATCGGCATCATTGAGTGGGAGTGGGATGTTTCTTTACGACGCACTGTCGCATCGAAACTCAATAATTACAGTGCCGAGCCTTCCGCGCCTCACGGCATCGACAACTGGTCCCGCGGTCATCGCAAATCGAAATACAATGCACCTACCGTCGATGTCTCAGAAGAAAAGACATCGACTGCCGTTAAAAAGAAACCTTCGGACGAGAGCTCGAGGTTATCACGAAAGTTCACTCATTCACTTCATTCATGACGTATTCTGGTTAACACGTGACGGCTCACGGCACGACAGCGTCGTCGGCGTCTCGGAAAAACTTTCATAACGTTATGAAAACAATTCGGAATGTAGAACATTAGTTCAATTGTTGAAGACGACTTGAATACATTGTGACTTCAGTTGGGATAAATAAAAAGGCAAAAAGGGTTACAGTAACACACATTTAGGTCCTAACTAGGGGACTAGGGGAAGGAGTAGTAGAGAAGTAGCGCTCGAGTCCATGCCTATAGCGGATATGAACTGGAGCAGGATGACGCCTAGGTCCGCGCTCTGAGCGCATCGGTCCGGTAGCACAAAGAGTCCGCACGGCTACGTCCGCTACGGACACACGAGCGCACCGTACGTGATACAACTCGGCGTCCACTCGATTTAATCACATTAATTGATACAACCGTTACGGCGTAATGGCGAAGCATTGTGGAAATAATTTGATCATATTTAAACTACACTGCGAATGATAAGACGAAAAAAGCGATACCGTAAAACGGACACGGTAAGTTCAGCGCACTTGGCGGGTTGCTCGGGTTCGTGCGAGCGGCGCGGCGACGCGGCGATGCGGCAGATGGACGCACTGGTTGCCGGCTTCCAATCCTTTATGAGAGAGAAGATGCTGCTGGGAGCCGCAGCGTCGACGCCGATGTTGTCGGAGCGGGGCGCGGCGACGCACGTCTGCTCTCTGTACCTGGCCTCACGTCCAGTATATACACGATTAGTCCGAGGTGTGCTATATGACAACCTATCACATGGCACGACTACGCGTGCTTCCATCTGATTGCGGTTTTCATTTTTGTGCTTTTCATTCTGCTGTGCTTTTCATTTCAAGTTTTTGGGACACACGCAAATAACCAGGTTACAAAATTTTAAATATTCTCACTCAGCGATGCTATAGTACCAGGCCGGGCGCACTCCGAACTTTAGGTAAACTTTAGGAGCTACAAGTACATCGGCGGGCCCGGCTTGGCGGGCCAATTCAGTGAAACGTGCGTCAGAAGAGATAGAGTTGTGCAATAGAAAGATAAGCGTGTTGTAGGTGCATATAATTTTAGGTAAGCAGCTCTTTGCGAGCTGAATGCACTTTATTGCGTCGTAGCAAGAGTACAGCTATTGATTTATGTGTCTTTGTAGAGTGATCCTTCTGTACGTTAGTACTATTAATGTATTCTGTGGTATGGAACTTTCGCTCATATGATGCAACATAGGACATACCTAGAACCGGCTTGTGATTGCAGTTGCCCCTCCGAACATCTCTTCCATTATAAGTATTTAAATCGAAACTGGCATCATTTATTTTGTCTCACCATTATTATTTTTGTTTGTGGCTATTTATAGAACGAACTATAGGCCGACGGGTCCGTAATTCAATTGTATCTTAGGTACAGAGAGCACCGCCTTCGTTGTGAAATGAGTTAAAATATTGCTGCAGCTGCCTCCGCCCCCGCGCCGCCCGCCCGTGCAGTGCGGAGGGAGATACGCAAGAACAACCGAAATAATGAGCACACAGCTATCCGCTATCACTTCAAACGTATCATTACTTAAACAGAACGCTAGTTTGTAACTAAATCCTATGATTACTTTTCAATTACTACGCAGACGGCCGCCGGTGGCGGCGGCGGCGCGGCGCGGGGCGCGACGCGGAGGTGGCGTCTAGTTTCGTTAGGTCTGTTTGTGCGGTCACTCAGGTCGACAGTTGTGGAAGAGACCTGTTACGAATCATCTTATCTACTGGTTAACCTGCCCAAGTAGGTAGTGTATATATGTAGCATTATCAATCAGTTAAGAGGCGGATGCTGGCTAGTGAATTTTAATTCTGGCATAGCGTATGTAAAACAGCAAATTATAAAAAAGTAAGATTTTTTTTGTAAGGTTTTGTAAGGTTTTGATTGAAGTCTGGTAGCCAATGGTTTTCCTGGGTACAATTATTTCCAAAAGAAAGTGTTTTGAAAAAAATTGCATTCTAGAATGGCATATGCGTAATAGTGAGTACTTTCATAAAATCCTCCTTCCTAGTTCCATTAAGTGGTAAATTCATTTCAAATTTCATAAAATCCTCCTGAAGAATTTTTAATCAATGTCCATATTTATGTACGTATTCCAAATATATATTCAATACATATATTATCAAATCAAAGAAATATGACCGATGAATAGTTAATTTAGAATGGAAGACACTAAATACAAAGCGTAAGAAGCTTCGCTTCTGTCGGATGTCTCACGACACTTCACCTTTTTAAAATGAATTTACGAATTTACACACGCTCTTCCAGAAGTCAAGCTAGGCATAGTATCCCTATCCGCCCATCAAGTACAACGACCAAAAGCAATAATCGACTAATTGTCCCAAAAGAGTCAACTATTCAGTAGAGCGTTCACTTTGTAATTGGTGGAAGCTCCTGCTGGTATCCGAGGGTGCGCGTGCAGATATGTACGTAGTGTACGTAACCACATTCAGCTCTAAATGAAGATACTCTTAAAAAAAGTTGTCACTCGAGTCATGCGAGTCAAGGTTCTATCTATAGGTATCTACTATGTTCGCAGAGATTAGCTATGTTGTAACATCTCACAAGCCCAACCAATGTATTTCATCATATTCAATTAATTGCCACCTGCAAACGAAACCCATTACAGCAAGGAATTTCCGAAAAAAGAAATATCTAGTAGGTATAAATTATACGTAATGATAGAGCAGGTACCGCCGCCCGCTCCGCCTCTGGGAACTAAAGTGAAGACGCCCGCCGCCGACTAACGGTAAAGTTCCATCCAGCGCGCCTCCGACACTTCCCGCCGAATTCTGCTCGCATCAAGTCAAAACCACGCAACGCATCTAGATTATTAGGTACAGTTCTTATATTAGCGGCTGGTGCAATGACCTGTCTGTCGGACTGTCGGACACTTGGTCGCGCCGTACTGCGGCGGAGCGCGGAGGCTATATGTGCAGAGATCGCAGCGGTTGGTAGCCTCAGTAGAATGAACGGTAGGTCGGTTCAAATAAATACTTTTTTATCAAGTCTGTACCCAACGTCAGCCTGTAAACTAGCGAGCGAGCGTCCCAGAGTGGGTAATGACCCGGCTGCCGCTCCTCGGGCAGTGCGTAGGGCAGACGACTTGTCGTGATACTTTTTCGGCACGTGACATCGCTGAGATGCCTCGACTTCAGACTCGAGCGAAAAAAGAGAGGTCGTGTCGAGTCGGACGAGCGCGGCCGATCGGAATCGATCTACCATCGTCTCCTTTGACATCAGTCTAGGCCGCACCGCATCACCACACCACCGGCGCGGCGGCCGTCGCACCGGGGTCACGCGCCGCCCCGCCCCCCTCACGCGCACTCGCCGCGGCAATTGAAATATTTCAATTATCAAGTCAATCTGGAATTCGATTCGCGGCGTCCCCGCTAGCCGCGCGGCACGCGGCGCGGTGCGGCGGCGCGTCGCGCTAACGAGAAACATCTTCCGATCCAATGCGAGTAGGTATTGAGCTTTTTCACTTAGTGGAATCTTGCTTACTCTGGGGCGAGAAGTAACGTTACTTTGTTGCAGGGAAAAGGACAAATCATAGGAAAACGTGACCTTAGATTGGACCGATATACAGTCGTACCGTCGGCGGCCGGCGGGCGCGGGGAGCGGGGTGCGGGCGGCGCCGAGGGGTGGAGTGCCGACGTCCACCAGGAAACGCGCAGCCAAACGAAATATATTTATCGGCAATCGCAGAGCGCATCGACGCCCTGGGACACGCAGCCGCTAGAAAATTGCGGTCCGGAGCGACGGCGCGCGATCCCGACGTCGATACGAGACACTTTGCTCACTTCCGTCAATAAATTCGGTACGCGCGCGGGGTTGGGATATTATTATTCAATCGGCCGATCACAATTCGTGAAAGGAGAGCGCACGGGGAGCCATAAGTCACGGCGACGACGCCGAAGCCGGCGGCCGCCGTGCGCCGCCGCGGCACGACCACGATCCCATCGCCCCGTGCCGCGCCCCACCACCGCCGCCGCCATCCACTGCGTACCGCGAGGTGCCTGTGCTCTCCGCGCCACTCCGCCAGCCTAGGCGACCTATACGCCCCGCGCCGGAGCCCGCGGGCTCGCTGTTGCTTCTAGACGCTCGCACGATTATTGCGTACATCTGTCCCCACAATTAGTTTTTTCTACCAAGAATAATTTTCAAAAGCCGATTTCTTTAGGCATACCTACTCGAACTTTCAATAACCTAATAGTCTCCATAATGAGGGTCATTCTTACAATGAGAAAATGCTTTTGAGTGTGAGTTGGACTCGCGCTTTTAGATTTCGTGCGTACGCGAACCAGCACCACGGAGAAATCATTTCCTTCAAACTTCAATAATTTTTAGTGTTCAAAGTTAAAAAAAGGAAAAACGGAACCCTTTTAGGATCACTCTACTGTCTGTCTGTCCGTCTGTCACACCTTATTTTCCCCGAATCTAGGTACTGGACGTAAAATTTTTTATATTTGGTACATATAAAGAGTTTGATAATCTAATAACGTGCTACTATACATGAGATTCATAATTTAAACAGCCTGTTAGTGTTTATACTTTTGTAATATTCAAGTAAAAGCAGTTTTAACTTCATTTTATGCATCGGTCATAAAATTCACTATTGACACAGGAGTGACGGCTTTATCTCGGTCACCGAATATAATATATACGAAGTACTAGCGTCCCCGTACCACCCGGAAGGTATATAGATAAAATATTACGTGTCGTTATATTGTAGACAAGTTTAGTCTCGATTAAATGGAGAAGTGTATTTTCTTTGTGTATTTTATAATAATTAGGAAAATGTCATTAATTACCCAAATTTTATATTGTAACATGAAATTTAAACACTGGAATCCTCAATTAACTGTTTTATAATGGAAATACTAATATGCATCTAAGAGAAATCTTCAGAGTTGAGCCGACAAAGGAAGCGACAGCGTGGGCGGGTTGAACGACTCAGCCACGTCAACAGAAGAGGACAGTCATGACCTAGTCCAACTTATATTTATAGTAGTCATCAATCAAAAGGCACCCAGCGGGACCCCGCTAGGACGATCCATCACGCGCGGACCGCACCGAACAGCGGCGGCGGCGCGGCGGCGCGGCGGCGGCGGCACGCGGCCGGGACGTGTCCAACATTCTATTTGAGGGTTCTGTAATTACGCTCAGCGCCGACATTTTTCTATTACGAAGTCGCGGGGCGCAGCTCACTTAGCCACTCATCGAATCGGAAATGGGGTTTTGTTTGAAAATGAACAATCGATCTTACTAGGTAATCGTGATTTTATTTTATTGACCTACAAAGATCGATTGAAAGATAATAAAATTAAAATAATATTATGAAGGAACAACACTCGCTGCACAGCTACAAACCATAGCTTGAAGAGAGGTGCACGTGAGGCAGCAAATTGAACGATTACTTAATGGTACACAATACGGCACAGCCTTCAACGACTACAAACTATATTTTTATGGGTCGTCTGAATTTTGAGAATAATTATTCGCAAACATTATTTTACTTACTTTTTTTTTAGAAAAAAAAATTAAACTTACTCGCGACCTCGAGCGAGCGAATAAGATCACGCGCAACATGTCCGCAACTGAAATCAATCAGTCGGTTCCGTTGTTGCTGCGGTTTGCGAAATCACTCTCGTGTCGGAAGCGCGTGCGCGCCGATTCTAACATGCTCGGACACAAGATTTCGTCCATTGACTGTTCATTTTATTCCTTGTCAAATACACCAAAAATAATGTGTAGCTGCAAAAAATAAAAATAAAAATAAAAAATTACATATTATGGAAGTACGTAGAAATGCGTAGAACGTTACCAACGCTGTTAAAAATATCTAAAACATAACGTATTGATTCGACGTTTAGGCTAGCCGACGATAACCCGTTCAGCACATTCACTGTTCGCTCGGAGCTGCCACACACAAGTCACTCGAGAGATAGAGAACACAGGTGCGTTCATGCATCATCGGCGAATAGCCTCAGATTGAGCAATAACGAATAACAGATTTAATTTCACTCGATCTTTGGCGCCAATGAACATTCTCAATAACGCTGTAATAACAGTTCATAAAGCTAAGTTAATAGGCAATAATAATGTGCCGGCGTATGCAGTAATAGACTACAGCGGCGCCTTACACTTACATTTTAGATCGATTAGTCCGTAATAATAAGCACCTTAGTACTTTTTCGCACTTCATTTCATCCGTGAACCCGGAACTACATTTTATTGCACTCTTCTAATTCCTATCCAGGAGCAATCTTAAGAACAGTTAAATCGTCTTTATCGTTCGCGATCCACTTTCAGAGATTTTAATGCCCGAATTCAGTAAAGTTGTCGAGTGAAACAATGCGCTGACGCGGTTCCCTCTACGTGCGGCATCATCGTGCGCGCGCAACGTAGCGTGGGAATCGCTCCCGGGCGACCGGCGACGCTGGAGAAACGTGCGCGCCCAATTCCTTATGCTAATACGCGACTCCGCGTGCGCGGCACCGACACAGCCCAAACTGTCCGGTCAGCACGGGCGCAGAGTCGGCGGCATTCAGCCGTCAACGTAGAAAAGTCAGAGACGGAAAGCCTGCCGAAGGTCGACTGACAATAATACGTTGACAGTTATAGTCGATGCTTCGAGCCTTTAACCTTTATGAACTCAATTTGGTAGTTAACGTGGACCTGGATGAAAAATGATAAGCAGACGTATGTCACTACAGCCAGAGAGAGAACATACATAATAGGAAATATTAATTAGGTAACAAACACATTGATGGGGATTTCACTTCAACGACGTGTTGAGAAATCGAACCGGGGATTGCAACAATCGTGGAACTTCTCACCATATCTTTGTTTGCGGCATGGACGACAATAAGGGTTCTCTGCTCGGGCGCTGGCTAACGTCTTATACGCTCGCCTAAGGAGGTAGTCGTGCCACTTAATGCTATCGACTATAAGGAGCAATATCGGCAGCGGACAGTCGTCCTGGCGTTTTTTATTGCATACGCAGACAGCATTAAGGTGCTGGAGCCGGGAATGGGAGCACTTTTATGGAGAAAACAACAAAGAGAGTTTAATAACGACATCAGACAGCTCGTTACTGTGCACGCGTGGTAGATCGCCGTAGCTCGCCGCCGCCGGTAAGTGTATGGTAAGTGTTTAGGGAAATTTAAGATGCAAAGGAGACAACCTCTCCAATAATAGAGTAGACTCCATTATATACCGCCGATAAAGGGACATGAGACATTTTTGCATACTGGCGCGGGCGCGTAACCGCCACCGACTGATGAAGAGTATCAAGTGGTGAAAGGATACATCGACAATCGACCGCAAGAAGCCCACTACCGTGATTTCAAAGAAGTCGTCGATGGCGCTGATAGGATGTGCACGGAGGGCGAGTCGGAAGATCACACTCGGCGGTATTTACGAATTTCAGAAAAACTTTAGATTCTCCTGCAAAATGAGACGTGATTGTGGAAGTAGAGCGGGCCGTGAACCGCGACCGAGTCAATAAACTCGAATTTGTATAGATACGTTTGACGGATGGGTTTGGATCGCAGGCAGATCGGAACAGATTTGAGCAAGTAGATGAGTAACATTGTTCAAATGATAAGCGTTTAATCTGCTGTGAATGGAGCACGAGCGGCCGACAATGACCGGCAGCCGGGTCGTCACGCGGCGCGCCATCCCCTCCCCGCACGCCCGCCCACCGCCTAGACCAGCTAGAGCCTACGCCTCGGCGGGGGCGAGCGCGGGCGGCGGAACCTCACGACCGAGACAACGGAAATCAATAATATCCGAGTAAATCAGCCAACATGACGCCGATGTGACGCGATAACTCGAAATATATCACTCATGCCAAAGCTATTGTTATCTCACAATAGAACTCCCGACGCGCACTCTATTGCGGGATTCCATTTGGAGGTACACAATGCTAATATGGACGGCACATTAGTTATCGTGGGTTGACAAAGCGATTTGGATTATTCGAAAAAAGTTCAAGTTCATGATCATAACAATTAGGTAGATATTGCGATGATCGAATGGCTTATGGTGGTCGAGTAGTTTCGCACACACATACATACCTTTTGTGCCACATCGCTTCGCTCTAAATTAAAGTAACATAGATTTAAGGCTTTTAACTTGCAATGAATGGCAGATGTCTCAATCGAGCACGAAGCTAGACAACTGTTGAGTATTGTCTATGAAGACATCAACATTTTGACTTTGTTCTACTTCTGTCTTATCTCAGCACGAACAGAGAGCAATTGATTTGTAAGTGCCTCGATCTGCCCGATGCGGCCGACGAAGGTACTATGAAATGTTAAATATCATTCCTTGATAACATACAAATTAATAGGTATATCAAATATAATTGATATAATTAAACAGTAATACACAAGTAGATTTTTATGAACAAACGAAGGGCATTTCATTAATTAATTTATGATTTGATTGAAGAATTAATGTTAAAATCTGACGTGAACAAAGAAATATAATAAAATATAAAAAAAGGTAAAGTCGATTAGGTATATAGAGTCCTATATATATATATGGTAATGGTATAGAGTCCAATACAAAAGAACATATAGTGTGCGCACGGTGGAGCTAACCGAGACGGAAGTGCTCCTGGACGTGAACTGAACATACAGATCGGCCGCAGTGCAGTTAGCATGTTTTGAGCTCGGCGTAGCGGAAGCTCGCCGCCCCGCGACCGGCGACCGGCGACCGGCCGATACCATCTGCATTAGCGGCACAATTGAAACAAGCACACGAGATAATCGAGCTGATTGAACCGACAGCGGCTCGCTCACCGCGCCTTACCACTTCATCCACTGCACTACTCCGCCTGATAGCTGATCTCCGCGCCGCCGCCATTGAACTCTGCGAAGGCGCATCGCGCCGCCGGAGATGACTCTATGCTACATTAGTGCCGACAATGTTTGAAGGTATATTCTCTTCAAAGCGGCAAACATCATGCACGCGCAATGGAATGTTAAGGCATAAGAAACGCCTTGACATTGAACAAATGTAATCAAGCAAACTCCCTTATAATACGCATATAAGACGGGCTCAAAAGCAGAGCAGTACGGTAATAACTCGTTATAACCTGTAAGCACTTCGTCGACACTCTTCATATTCTTCTTACACATGTGAGCTGAACATTCCGCACTTCCCTGATGCTTCGGGTTCTACAGAACTAGTTCATTGCACAGGGATATGATTTACGATTATGACTCCCAGAATCGATACGTTTTCCCGCAGGACGGCTCGACCGACTCTCATTTGTTCAGTTAGGGGAATGAGCGCCTTTGTGACGTCGAGCTGAATGTGAACTGTGTAATATTTCCTGACTCTTACCGCATACATATTTGACAGGCTTTATAGAAAAAGTCATAACTCACAGACTCGTTGGTTTGTTCGCGATTGTGAGGAGCGAACGTCGCGTCGTCGTTTGGTGCGCCGTGCGATTATATCGGCGATATTGCCCAGTCTGCGCAATGGTTACGTGCGCAGCCAGTGTATTAAGTACCATATGAGTTCTATACGCGGGGCAGATTGGTGCATGGTAAGGTTTTCACCACATAATGAAGGTACCATCACGTAATAAAAGCATAATAAACGGATGTGCGCTTTCCTATATCAAAGTTATAACAGACTTTCAAATCGAGCATTACTTTAAGCCGTGTGAGTTTTGGGATCACTGAGATAGGTAAGAACAAGGTTTTGTATTTACAATGAGACAATATATAACACAAAGCACGGACGGCAGGCGGTGGCAGAGCTAATTACAATTGCTGGTGAATCAACAGGTAACTGCACACCACGAGCGCCGAATCCGTGTAATCGACGGAGCAGTTTGTGCACCTTCCGCGTGCATTGTTCCCATGGTGGCTAAAATAGTGTACTATTACCATGATTTAATTCGATTGGATCGCCAGCTCGGAGCCTAATGATACGGCTGGCTACACCCGCGCCACACACATGGCGCTGCCCGACCGCGGTAATCACCGGGTGCGAGCGGTGAGCGGAGCTACGGAACCCTCGAGGGACCGCGCTTATGGAAACTATTAAAAGGAACACACTCGTCGGGTGTAAATGGCCGCGAAGTACGGACGGAAAAGGCGATACCGAGCGGCGAGGTGCAGAGGTGAAGTTAGCGGGAATAAGTAGGTGCTTTCCGTTAAGCAGTGCAGCGCTGGCACCGGGGGGTGGAGTCGACGGCGAAGGTGGATAGCAGTGGAACAATAGCAGTATTGAGAGCAAAAAGTAAAGTTTTGCAATGATAGATCATCGTACGTGTTTTGATATAGGTATTCTTAAACGCGAACATTGATCATCGGTAGACATGTCTGGATGAAGCAAAAAGCCCACTAAACCTGTATTAACTAAAGTTCGCCTCGCGTTTCATTCAATAAGCACCCGAACAACAAGTTGTCGCAAACACACTTACTAGAGGAGTCCAATACCAAGAACTAATGATGAACGTCGTGTGGGCCGTTACGTGCCGGTGACGGTGAGACGCCGCCGCCGCCGCGCTGTCGCCTCCGCAGAAGTCTTGCACTTCGGCAGACACCCGGCATCGATCAGGTGGACTGTTCGTTCAGGTCATCAACCAACCGGCGGGGCGGCCGGCGGCGCGGAGGCGGAGCGACGGCGCCGTAGCTCCGGGCCAAATTCTCGACCACTCTCCACGCCACGTCGTCGTCGCGCCGTGAACCCATAGCAAGACGGATTAGGAAAGTCAGAAATGCTTTTGAAAATTAACATAATTTAACGGATGTGTCAAAGCACAGCGGCCGGATATTATTTTAGTGTGACGAAGGGTATTTGCGAACATCTGTTAAAGCTAGTATACCTAGACGTGAAATTTTTTGAGGAATGTGAAGACAGTTAAAATAAATAATAAAAACCGGCCAGGTGCGAGTCGGAATCGCGCACGGAGGTTTCCGCACGACAAAAAAAAAAGAAAAAGAAAAACGCGTTTTTTGTATGGTTCCCCATATTTCATTTGTCACTTTTTAATTGTTATATCCGCCAAAATAAGGAGAAGTGTCAACAGGAGTACAAAGACCAGCTGACACTGAAAATATTAAAATGTAATAATTGTTTACTTATTCCAGACACTGAACGTTTGATTTCAATATTTAAAAAAATTTTCAAAATTTAATTTATTCGTTAATCTTCTCTCTAGCAGGCGACCCTAAGAGATAATTAAAATTTAATATCCTAGAGTAACGTTTATCTAAATTGCTAGCGAGTATTTAAATTTGTTCTGAGTAACGAGACGTAGACTAAGTGAGCTGTAGCGTGTAAGTACCAAACTAAAATGATATATTTGCCTATTAATGTGCACGAAACTGCGCAATAGGGCGCCACTGCTCCGTTAGATGCTCTGACGCAATCGCTCGTCAATCTGCCCTTTTTTCCGTTACGCGACTGCACGTCAGTCCGTCCGTCTGTCTGCTGTGCGCACGCGCAGTCACTCGAGTCCAAGCGTGGGCCGAACGTCATGAGATCGAACGTATGAGTGAGAACTGCACTGACGTGTGTTACGCAGTGCATCTGTACGCAGTGTCATTCGCAGGTGTACTGCAACTGCACGCGCTCGCTTTGAACTCGACGTTAATTTTTGCACTGCTCGGTCGCACGGGACGCAATCCAAAACGAACTCATCGCCATGGCGCACCGATGTTGTACTATAAGATTGTACAATACTACCAGTGTGAAGTTACGCGGTACACCCTATTAAATAAATGTGTAGGCATATGTAACGCGCGCGCCGATGCGCTCGCCTTTAAGACAAGAACGAAGTATTCTATCAATTCACATGGGGTCTTTACTGACGTTTTCTGGCACGACTAATGAAGCTTATATGATATAATATAAGGTGCTTCGTTATTCATGTCAATAACTTCGGGAGGGTTACATACGCCCTCAAACAAACACTTTACGTAAGAAAAAATAATATGTTTATAGGAGCATTTTTTCTCCTAACAAAAAAATAAAATAAAATAAGTAGCTGTAAAACCAATCATAGTGACCTTGTGACTTACTTACAACAAACAGCTGTTCTGCGTTTGAACATAGTACGGTCATTGACCCCGGACAATGCAAATTACCTACTGTTACACAAAGGTTAATGTTTAGGTGGCAAACATGTTTTGTTAAATTTCTCGAAAAGTAATGCTAAAAACATAATTTTTTTTACGTAACGTGTTTATTTGAGTGTGTATGTAACCCTCCCGAAACATTTGACATGAATAACGAAGCACCTTATATATTATGTATAGAGTTATACTTGGAATAGAGCTGCTGCTCTCGCCTGTCCGCTGGCTGCACTTGTAATGCACGCGTATGACGCGAAGGTATTTCGGCTCGGTCGGATGCCGCGCCGCCGCGCCGCCCCGCCGCGCGCCGTGTAGAGTGGTAACAACATACTAAGCGCAAGTAAGTACCTGCCACTGTCGAATTTTTTAATGTAGGTACGCTCTCTGGCGCCTAATAGGCGTGTGTTCTGTAACGGTTGTAACGGCGAGCTAATGTATTAATTTGAATGTCATTAGCATAATGTTGCTTGATCCGAAAGATTATCCTAGATTTCCTATTTAGTATCGACCACCGCAATGTGGAAACTACAGCTGTTTAAGAGATATAATATAAAAATATTTAAGGAAATATTTTATCTAAATGTCCGTTTCATCGTTTAGTCATCTAACCAAACTTAAAAATTTTTTTTTATGGAAACTGCCACGGTTGTCTACATCACCTACAACATTCGTGATGTCAGCCCATAACACCGGGTGAACTAGGTGCCACGTCAGTACTTCCCTTCATTTCATGTCGGCTACACTGAACTGGACGGAAAACACGAACTATTTACATAGTCGCTTCGACCGACGTTTCATTCAGTGCGGTGGAACCAACCCGGGCGGGATAAACCTTACCACCTAGTAGGGTAAGAAGGGAAGGGACCTACAGTTTTACGTGGAATCCGAACTACGGTCAGCCTCCAACGGTCGAGCGGTCACCCATCCAAGTACTGACCGCGCCCAGGTGTGCTTATGCCGACAGTCGACCGAACGCACCACTGAACTACCGAGGCTGACAAAGTGTGAATTATAAAGTGTGAGTTATAATTTTTTTGTCGATAGTGATAGTTCAATCCTCTAATTAGTTCTCACAAAAAAACAATATGACAATCAAATATGAAGACAGCAACAAAACATTTAAAGACTAATAAACTCTCATCGACGCATCACATCAAGTTAGTATTGTCTACATAAGAAACAAGCTATTGACGCTCTTCATGTAACACGTCCACCGAGTAACGGACAAATACATTGTTATCTCGGCACTAAAGCACACTCGCTCGAGACCGTTAAAAGTTAATCCAGTCTTGTTGCAAAAACAGGTGTCAATTAAAGCAAAAACTTTATTAAGAGGCCACAAAAACGCCTATAAATAAAATACCGTAGTGAATCACTTCCTCCCACATGCCGGACTAATAACGTGTGGTAGACCTATATCAATCAATCTATCTTCTTAGCAGGCATTGGATATTTATGTATTATTCTAAACGAGTTCCTCTCGGTATTCACGTCGAAACAATCCGGTTGTAGAGCGTCATCTCTGTCGCACAGAGACGTGCGAGTTCGTGCGACAGAGACGACGCTACACAACCGAATTGTCTCTAAAGCTCTATGTACACTAATTACTGCCGGGTACTGTAGTACATACTTCCTTAAAATTTGCTCGCAGTTAGCAGAAGACATGTGTAAGGCACGCTGGGAATATTGCTACGCTATATGTTGCGTAACGATACAATCCGCCGACACGCCAAAGTAGTCGACATTGAACACCCGGTGGCTAAGTCCAGTGGGCTGGGAACGTCAGTCGAAGAGACGACGACCGTTAAAATAACCGTGTAGCACTTGACCAGTGTAACACTCGCGGCCGAGGGCAGGAAAACGTAGTGTGGGCAAGACCAGCCGCCACGTGGGGCGACGATATTTTTTTCGTTTTCGTTCTACTTCGTGTATTTTCTAAATAAAAAAATATCCATGACCTAAGTGACTCCGTCAATTTATTTTAGAAATATTTTCTGAGATGGGCGTCGTTAGACACCTTATGGGCCGGATCGGCACCACATGTCGCGCTTTCAATAAAAAAAACACAATTAAAACAAAACAGTGTGAAAATAACGGCTCCTTTAGGATTCTCCGTCGTAGGGCAAAATCTAAAAAGGAGGATTTACTATAAAAGTGATTTCAGAAAAACAACTACTAAACTGAAACTATGAGTATGAGTAAGCCGATTTCGCGTATAAGCTGGAACCATAAAAATAATTTTCACATAAAAAAGAGGTACGAATGAGTTAATATTAATTTTAATATCGTGCATCTTCGTCATGTTACCCCATAAATAACTAACCATATTTCTTTTGAATATTTTTTCCTCTATGAATAATGCACGGTGCGCGGCTCGGTTAGGTGGTGCCGCCCCCAACACAGCGCTGCGCGCCGCGCCGCGTCGCAGAATGTGGAACACTTACCAGCCTTAATGCCCCACTATAACGAGACGGCGCGAGCTCAGTGCTCACTATAACCTGACTCTACATTGCACGCCTCTCAAAATTCCGCGAGCGAATCAATTTGGCGCAGCTGTAAATCACGTCTATCGTATTTAAATCGGCGCAACAATCTCAATCCTTACAAGGAGTGGCACATAAAAATGGGCAAACGATCGCAAAAGGGGCGCATCGGAGGCGTCCGACACGCTAAGGGGGCGCTTGCGCATACTGATAATGGAGCGGTTTGCATGCGCGCGCACCAGATCCCTTCAATAAGTAGGGGAGTCGGACATGCGCCAGGCGAGGACTATGACAGGCCTACAGGCGCCTAGGCACGTTATGGACGGGACGTGGGAACGGCGCGGAAGGAGCCTCCGGCCTCGTGGCACACTAGCGATGGTCATTACGCACGATTACCTCGTCCCGATCCGTCTTAGAAGAATTCCATAAGCAGCTGTTGACGCAGGGTTGGCTAACGTGCATACGCATATTTGATGCAAGATTAATCGTAATAAAGAGTGCGTGAACGAAGAATTCATAATTTTTAAATGTGATCTTACTCTTTTCATGAAAAATCTGAAATAAACTATGAAACTTACACCATTCCACGTAGGCATGTGAATTTGAATATAGAGTTATAGAGAAGAATAACAGTTAAAATGCACTTGACCTACTCTACCCTATATGTACATTAATTGATTCGACACCAACCGTTCAGACAGCGCGTAGTTTGTCGGGGTCTGCTGTATTGGGCTGACGCAACTTGAAGGTGTGCTCAGACGTGGATAATAAGCAAGATATCACCATTGCCGCACTACCGCTGCCCAGCACATTAGCGGGCTTTTGAGACGCCGCGCCTGTCACGTTGCTGACGAAGAGAAATTGCGAGAACGGTCAGACTCTCGCTCCGCCGTTTTGTGACAACATTTCAGGTGCATTCGGAGAAGAGAATCAGCATCAAATACTTATTTAAGAAAGGGTCGCCTACGTACACACAGCATTAAATGCTTATTAAAGAAACGAAGACATCGTTTAGCCTAATCTAGACAAGGGCTGCGAGAAGGGTTGTGAACTCGGTTTCATACGGAGAAGGCAATCAAAACGCATTCTCATCACACAACCACTTATGTAGCAGGACTGTTCTTTGTCTATGATTTTCAAACTTAGTTTAGTAATGGCGGTACAATACAAATTATAACCCCACAAAAGTAAATACATGCAGGCATTCGTCAGTCGATACTTACAGTAGATAATATATTACCTATAGAGTAAAATATATTACCTAGTACATTATTTGCAGTACTAACAGTAA
Organism: Nematopogon swammerdamellus; assembly: GCA_946902875.1. Classification (NCBI taxonomy): domain Eukaryota; kingdom Metazoa; phylum Arthropoda; class Insecta; order Lepidoptera; family Adelidae; genus Nematopogon; species Nematopogon swammerdamellus. Next base: position 12,591,967 of record OX336344.1, read on the forward strand.
AAAAAGTTGATCACACATCAACTTTTTTTTTCTCCAGCGAATAGGGCTGAAGATTCTGAGGGGCACACGGCTAGTCTTTTGGGTACGGTGGGGAGTCGGCGGAAATAGACGAAATTTATGTTATTTGAAAATTTAGTCCAATTATAATTTGTCTAATATTTTTAGGTTTAGTTTTATGTTTATTCAGCAAGCACCAAATCATTGAATAAAAATGAGTGACCGAAGGAATAGGTACTATACATAGTTAAACAGAAAATGGTTTCCGCCAGTATCCAAAACTGCTTCAGTACTGCCATCCCTCATCGCCCGCTAACCTAATAAGGACATCATTGCAGCCAATCTCCGGTCGTGAACAAAACTGCTACACCATCACCTGAACACTACTTTTCTAATAGGTCATTTGCAAAGAGTTTGTATTAAGTCGCTGCGCTCCTTTACAAACTCTTTGGTCATTTGCATAAAAATATACCAACATACATACATAACCAATTTCGTGTAAAACTTATGTGACTGAACCGATATATTGTGTAACCGTTATAGAACAAGTAGGTAGGTACTTATGGCGGCTCGCATCAATTCTGTAAGAAATAAATTGACTCACTCACTGAAGAAGTTATAAGATAAACAAACAATACGTACTTGCAATTCTATTGTTTGCGTTTTTTAGCGAGATGTAGATAATAAATTAATTCGGCAATGCGAGGAGTCGGTGCGCGGCGCGGCGTAGGGGCACTGACCGCTACTGCGCCGGGCGCAGCTCGCGCGGACTCGACCGGCACGACACCGCGACACCACGACGCAACGAGGACGAGCCACTCGGTGGCATGAAAGTGTGCGACGATTTTATGATATAAACAAATAAAACATTGAAAAACGTTTTGCCCAAATAGGTATACCTAGTCGAAAACTTGAGCTAAAAATAAAGTTATATAAATAGTTATATTGTTTTTCAGTTAAGTATATGCGTCTACTTATATTCTTTTAAAAAATCGGCCAAGTGCGAGTCGAACTCGCGCACCGAGGGTTCCGTATCGCCCTGTCATGATCAGCGCCACTCACGCCATCTATGGCGTGTTTATGAAATGCTTCATATTACTTAAAATTGATGATTAGTTAAAATGCTCCATACTCTTTTCGGTAGATGGCGCGCGCGCATACACTTTTTAGTTTCTTCTATGGGAACCCCGTGATTTTATTACTTTTTCTTATTTTTATTATTTGTTGTTATATCGGCCATAATAAAACATATTCTGTAAAAATTTCAACGGGCTACCTATTACGGTTCAAGAGATGCAGCCCTCGGACAGACGAACGGACGGATAGAAACAGACAGACGTACAGACAGACAGACGGCGTAGGCTTAGTAATAGGGTCCCGTACCGGATACGGAACCCTAAAAATATATAATTACAGCATACAGAGTTGCATCTATGAAAAAAAATATTATTCTACTAGTGTCATGCTGATCGCAGATGGCGTTTTAATAAATTAATTGTTGTTAAAACAATTTGTGTTTTTTGAACTGCAATAAAAGTACAGAAATCTATAAATAATAAATTACAATACTACTTTGTTGAAACATTGATTGTAAATAAAACAGGTTCCCTATTATCCGGTTCTGTGTCTAAATCCGGCGAAGGAAAAAGTGCAAAACTGCACCTAGAACCCGGTTCACACATTATTTTCCGTTCGATAATATTAATAACTAGCTTTTGCCCGCGGCTTCGCTTGCGTGAAATTCGCATTTAAAAAGAAGAAAGTAAGTAAGCCCGCTACCATACCTTTATTTCGGCGCGCGAAACAATTCGGTTTGTATGAGAGCCACATCTTAGCGTAACCGGTACTGAATTGTATTATAGCCTATCCTGTGTACCGTATAGTAAAATGTGCTTATATTAAGTTTCATCGAATTCGTATGTTTGGTTTAACAGTTACATCTTAGCGTGATCGGAACTTTTATTTATCCTATCCTGTGTCTCGTATAAGTGCTTGTACGAAGTTTCATCGAATTCAGATGATCGGTTTAAAAGTTATGGAGGAACATACATACATACAGAAAATATTTCTAAAAATCGTCAATTTAGTTTTAGTATCATACATAGAGTCTACAAACGCAGTATCTTATAAAACAAAGTAATTTACTCCATGACCATCCCTTACAGATTTATTATTGGTATTGATGATAACTTATATATTTATTAGCAGAGAGCGGGCCACGCAGGCCACGGGGCCGAAGGGCGGCGAGGGGGGACGGGCCGTCATTCGGCTAATAAAGTGGGGCGAGGTGAGTAATGCTCCGCCAGGAATAAAAATACGTCCTCGAGGACGATAATATATCATTGGGAGGATCGGCAGGCGTGGGGTGCTTGGCCGTCGAGGAAGACGGCTATATCGTGATGGGTGTGAGCGAGCGGGAGAGGGAATGCGAAGGGTTCCTTCCCGCCGCGGCAAGGACGCGTCCAAGGCCACTACGTCATCTCTCGCCGCAGCGTTCATCCTCGCCATGCAACCGCTAACCAATCCCGTCCACTTGCCGAATTCACAGGACCAATCGGAGCCCGCCTGAACGTACCTAGCGACTTCGAACAATTCGGCATAATGGCCCGTTCACAACGCTTCAAGGGTACGTATAATGGATTAGGCACTTACATCCTATTGGAGGATTTCCAACACGTTTCACCAATGGGAGCTTGGAGGACTTCACTTGCAATATGACTTTGAAGCATAATAAGGCACACACTTAAAATTCCTTGGTGGTGGAGCAAGTTGAAAAGAACAAGTAAGAAAATATCAGAAAAACTGAGAAAACATCTAGATAAATATGCTTTTTAAATCTTTCAGACGGCCCAGACTTTTGGAAACCCAAATTCTCAAAGATGAGCTGTTTAAAAATACTCCGTTCGGGCGCGTTGCGCCGTACGATATCACACCTATGCTGCAAAGTTATGTAGTAATGTCGATTATTAATACGGAAATATTCATTTGTGAGTCTCAATAAATGTTTAAGGTATTGATATATTATACACCTACTAATTCATTTAGACTTATATAGAAGTAGTTATTATCTCTCTTTAAAAAAGGATAAGTCCCGCCTCATTGACTGACTCATCCACGCCCTGTTCAAACCATTGAACAAAGAAACTTGAAATTTGGCTAATCCTTTCGTATCGTAGGCGCTCGTAAATGATTTTTCGAAATTTAACCCCTTAGGGTTCCACTGAACGGATTTTGATGCGGTTTTCACTATTTAGTAGAATGACTCCACAGGAAGAGATTCGACTTAGGGTAGGTAGAATATTAGCTTCAACTAACAGCGGATCTAGGGGAGAAGGTACGCGGTGTCCGAGGAGGTAACGCTGCTGCGAAATGAATAACGTCTAGTCTAACGGATCTAGGAGGGGAGTGCGGACTACCAGTGGCGGATCTATGTAAGAGGTTGAAATTGGTGAATGATGAATGATTGATGATACTGATACGTTGATACTCCGAAGTTTCCGTTAATAATACTTTCTTTTCATTGCCTTCCATCAACTTATCTTGTTATTTTATGGTATCTACAAGGGGTTTTAAACATTCTTAATTAATATTTTTACTTACGTGAGTAAAGGGGGGGTCTGTTATCACTATTGGTCTGGTTCACACGACGGGCGTGCAAGTGCGTGCAACAAAAAGGATAACTAAATATATGGGTGCCGTTCAATACATATAAAGTGAACGTTCCACGGACAATCCTAATGGTGGGCGCGGTATTCCATAAACCTCCCGCTCGATTCAACTTTCTCCGATGCCGCAAAAGCCTTAAAGGGCCTTATGATCGCACATCGAGCGGCGGACAATGGTTAGATTATCTTACCTGCACTTAAAGCCAGATACATTGGCCCTTCATTCGTAATGAGCGCACATGAATAGGTCAATAATTTTCGCGAAGATCTTAACTAAAAGTTTTATTTCGTTGTAGAACAAGTTAGGGCAGCGAGATCGCGCTCAATTGAATTTCAAGCGCCGACGACGCCCGCCCGACTCGACGCTATCATAGTGTGGATCGGGGAAGTTTACAAACCGATTCGGGAATTATATAATAAACAGCTTATTGGTGCACGGTACACTAACTGCGATGTTTATAAAATTAATTGATAAATTAGGTAATAAATAGTAACTGAAAGAAGGGCTCGTATAGAAAATGGACCACTGAAGTGGCGGGGAGCCCGTAGTACTTAAGGCAACTGCCTCTCAATACGAGAGGTCAGGGGTTCGAATCCCGTGAGTGTACAATCCCAATGAATTTATTGACTTTTTAATATGATTGTGCATAATTATCGTTCACTCCGTTGAAGTTAAACACTGAGAGGAAACCTGTACACTAACAATGCTATACTACAAATATTTCTACCTGGCCCTTGCCTCAATAAACGCCACTACAACAGACAACTAGTTTTATAGCTTAGACCAATTGTCTTCAATGAGAACTGATCGGAATGATTTCTTCAATGAGAAGGTCCTCTGCAACAGATCCGCCTTCTGTATAGCAGTGAAAAAGTGTAACACGTAAGTAAGTGCATATACGAGTACACTATGGTCCGTGGCTCTACCATGATACCGATGATGGTACAGTGCCTACAAGTACATATGTATTGGCAGCGTTTAGCTTGCAGGACAATGGTACGACCGAGGCGGTAGAGCGCGCGCTGTGCAGGAACAGTCGGCTGTTAGCCTACAATGCGACAACCGAAGCATTCGGAAGCATAGAAGGGCATCAACTTGTCGACAAGCGAAACGCTTTCCCATAGTATATTACGTGTACAAGCTCTTAGGAGGAATTTTCTCGAAATTCATTGGCCAAGGCGCACGGCCACAGGTAAGGAAACATCTACTTGGTTTAAAGGTGGCTTTAGCCGCTTCGGCCGCTTGTATGCTGACGAATAATAGCGCGCACGTCCGGCTGCTTTGAAAGCTGTAAACGAAATGAACCATGTAAGCAAGCCGTCCGTTATGTGTGCACGCGTGTCGGTTCACGATAATCAGGGTCGCGCGCATTGGCCAACGGGCTACGAGAAAAGCTTCTCCTTGTGAGCTCGTTTCATGAAATAGACTGAAGGGCTGGCTAGCACGCACTGAACGCACTGCGGTTTAATTTCCGCGCGGCGCCGCTCGGTCAGCAGCAAATGCGAATACTGTGCACTTTGGTGTAGGTAGTATGTGACAAAACCGTGCGGATTTTTATTCGCAGTGGATTGTTTGCAAATAGCTACTTAATTACTATATACGTCAGGGGAGGCGCAAACAAATTTAAACATGTTGAGGAATTTCGGCGAGATAATCTTAAAATTTTCGGAATCAGAGAAAAATCCTTCTTCAAGCAATTTGGCCTTTATCTAGTATAAGCAGTGCGACACAAAGATGACATTACAAAGTATGTCTATCTCTAGGCAACTTGTGATCAACATGCTGCCACTAGCTGGGCATATCATACAAATGGTATGCATTTATAGATTACTAGATCTCTCCGCGGGTTCACCTCGCGCCTAAATATAAAATAAAAATAACATTTTAAAATACATCCATAGATATGTCAGAAGTGAATTGATTGAGGATACTCGACTAATAAGCGAACATAGAATTGACGACGGTGCGTCGATCGTTTCAGATTTTCCGCTTTTTTAGTTATATTTGTATGCATTTTGAATTGAATTGAATCATGAAGGAAGTTGGGGATTGAGCCAATTTTATGCAATGTATGACAATAACAGTTCAATCCTTTTAAATTATCTGGTGGCAACACAGAAAGAATATGGACGTGGGGCATCGCTGCGGAAGGCGTGTCGCTGTTGGCGTATGTAAGAATTATTGTATGCGCCGCAAACATACTGCACTGCGGGTCTATTCACTAACAGCCTAATCGTACATCGTATGCATAATTTCAAGTAACACTTCGATTCTGTAGCGACGAAGCACTAGCAAAAGCGCCATTTCCGGAAATCATTGACTAGCCTACTTCCGGTAATACACTCACCGGAAGTTCCCCTACTGCTATAAACTGGGGGTTTAAAACAATATGTTAAGTGAGAACGTTGTTCACACACAGAGGTTTCCGTAGGCATATCCAACTTCTTGTTGCACGAATAGCGAGTGGGCGCAGCAATCTCGCGTTCAGCACGGCTTGTTTTGAATTGTTTTTGAGTCCTTCGTATCTATCAAGTAAGATGACAACCTAATTACATGTGTTCCGTCACGCCATCTATCGGAGTTGGAATGATTAATCATTCGGTAGATGGCGCTGAAAAAAAATCTAGAAATAACGGTTTTTATCGTTGTAAAAGTCGCTACGGAATGGCAATATGTTATTCGACATACGCAGTCGATTATTGATATTTCTGCTACTGAATGCGCCCCCAGCTCCCTTCCCAATACCCGATGCAATTCGCACTACGTTCTTACGAAACCTGCTCCACGTTCAATCCCCCAGGGGGGCGGCGGGAAGCCGTAAGTTAGTGCTAGAATTAAATTACCATAAGAACTTGTAGTGGCACATACTCTGGATAACAGGATTAAAATAAAATTGAGAAAAGAATAATTATTTATAGATCTTTCACTAAAATCATAACGCATCGTGTTGGTTGGGAAGTTTGTCTTAATGGAATAAGCCTGTGGTTGAACTATCATACATTTTCAGTATTTTCTTTTAAACACTTCATTGCTCCACTATAGAGTGGGTATTTAAATCTATTTAGCTATTTATGTCCAACTGGCAATTTAGTAGTTTGGCTATTTTGCCATATTTATAGCTAATCGAGAGATTAACCACAAGACGATGGCTATAGTACATATCATGTTAGAATTACTCATTGCTTACTGCTAAACTAGTACATAATCAATTTTCAAGTGTACGAAATGAAGACTTACTATCTGACTTCGAATTATGTCCGAGTTAATTCATGTTTCCGCTTCCTTGCTGTTTTACTACGATCATTGTTTAATATTATTACCTCTGGTTGGGTTCATCACGTTTAGTAGACATACCTGCTCGTAGTTAGAGAAGAGAACAAATTGTATTTATTTATATTTGAAAAATCCACGCAGTTTCAAAAACAAGGTAGGTACCTACATCCCATAAGAGTACTACTCAATCGATTTACATGGGGTTTTCACTGGCGGTTTCTGGGGATCATCTAGCTAGGGGAACATCTAGGGATGGCGGATGGGAAACGACAGGAACAACTAGTAAATTATACCGGGTGTTTGATGACCATAGCACAGATTACTTAATAGTTACTTCGTAACAGATAAATCTCTCCGTAGAAAATGTTCCTACCTTCGGGCTTTAATAGCCTACTGTTTCACGTCGCCAATCGCTGCGTCCGAAAATGTACCTTAACGATCGAGTGTAAAGTGGTTATTGCTTTGCACCTGCGCGCGGTTGCGTAGGCGAGCGTCTATGTGTACTTCGCGCGGCAGACGAATTTTCACTGAAATAGACCGCCGGCGGCCCGTGGGGCGGTAGGTAGTTAGCGCGCGCAAGTACATAGAGTGCGTGAGGCCTGACCATAGGTCATAAAGCAAACCAGGTACTTCTGAGCCTGTTTCGAACAAAAAAGTTAGATGACATTTTGTTCTACGTTGAACTTTTTTTTCCATACTAAACTAAATACATTTTATTTAGTTTAGTATGGAAAAAAAAATGTTCACCGTAGAACAAAATGTCATGTAACTTTTTTGCTCGAAATAGGCTCAGGAGTACCTGGTTTGCTTTATGACCTATGGTCAATACATCAAACACCCGGTATAAGGCGCATGTGGAAAATAACTATGCATAGTTTGTGTTACTCTATTTACGAAAGTTGGAATAATTTATTTACCATGCTTCTTATTCAATATTGCGAGTTTCATATTATTGTACTTTTTATTGTTATCTAGGTACTCAAAAGCTCCTTGACTCACGACGACGAAGTTCTAATGATACAGTTATTGACTCTGCGGTTACATCAACGAACGACCTAACGTGGTGATCCAATCAATTTAACTCAACGAGAGGCAGATCGCTATAAACATGATGAAATCGAATTACAATCGGCGGCGGCCGACTCCTACTGGGCGCGGCGACGCGACGGCTCGGGGCGGGGCAGGGCGGGGCGGGCGCGGGGGCGGGCGACCATCCAACCATAAGTCCTCCTTACATTCCTCTCGGGCGGCGTTTAATATAAATTGGTTCGATTATAACAATGACAGCTTTACACCGCAGCTACCGGACGGACCGCTGCGTTCGACGCACGCTCCACTTTTGCCTCTACTGTAAACTCGACTCGGCTGTTCTAAAATTTTCGACACAACGAAAGCGAGTTAGTGTTACGCAATAAGCGAGAAGTAAAACTTGAAAAACTATATGAATACATTGCATATACTTGTAAATAAATGAATATGGTAGTTAGTATTTTTTTATTGCGCAAATTGCCGGGGCGTTAGCGATATGAACAGGATTATACTGCGGACAGAACCAGCTCGACGACAAACATCGAATGCGGCCAGGATCTACTTAGTCGCCCGTATGCAGACGATAAGGTATAAGTTAGCGACAAAAACAAGGATTCAGCGTGAGTCACATGCGGTTATCCGGCTCCCGGGTAGGTACTCGTGTTATAATCTCCGATCATAAATCATGTCATTTTACCAATAATTGGCGGAGGCGATGCTCGGATACCTACTTATTACTGTAAGCGATGCGGGGCTACCAACTATAAATATTGTTATTATTATGCGCGAAAATGTTTTGTCGCCTCCGTTCGACGTCGCAGCCTGTATAATTTATCTCGGGGCACAACAGGTGTGGCCAAATAGTACAAATCAAACTGGAAACAAATTAGTAAACTATGAAATAAACATTATTAAAATAATTATTCGTTAAGCGTGAGTAACCGATATTACTTAAAAACAGAGTGAACGTTACGATAGTTAAGAAATAGGAAAGCTCTGTAAGTTATGAGGTGCAATAAATACTCTTCGCAAATTACACTGAGACTGGAACGCATAACGAGGAAGATACACATGTGAGTATTCATCAACAAATTAAAATACCATTTAATTGACACGTCAAGCGCCGGCGCAGTCGGCTTCATGTCTGGCACATTCCGCACACCGATAACCATTATGCGACAAGTGACCAGCCACCCACTTACAAGTTATGGTAAACATCTAGAAAGAAGTTTAAATATTTAATTAGCTTGGGCATTGGGAACATTGTCGTACAAAAACTTTGATCTCCAACACGTCAATACGTCGTGCATTGAACATCAGGCGGGCGTGCCACACTATTATGAGCGACTTGTTACCTAGGTAACAAATTGTAGGATAACGATTTTGTTCTTGTTGTCCGGTCTAGTAGGTAGTTTGAATGTCTTTGTCAACCTTACATCTCAAAAGTAGAAATTCTAACAATGCTATTCGATATTGGGTAATATTTTTACTACACATGACGTTTTGGAAAAACATTCAAAATGAGTGTCATTCCTCGTAATGATATTTTATATCAAATTAGTTATTCTAAATACATGCATACATAAAGTCACTTCTGCTTCCCATTGGGGTAGGTTGAGACAATGAATCTCTACGAGTCACGATCCTATGATGCACCTCTGCCGGCTCTTCCACTCTCATAATGTTCTTCATACAATGCTCATCGGTTCGGGTAATGCGCACATGATCCTTTTTGAGCACACGTCCAATCGTTCTAGGTCGAAGCTTCATTTCACTTCACTTTTCCAATCACATTTGCTCCATAAATCTCTTTCGTTAGTCTCCTATCATCCATTTTTGACGTGATGACGTCACGTCTTATAAATTGATGAACACCGGCTACACGCACGAAGAAGTGTCACGTTCCATCTGAACCTATGTGTGCAAGCGAGAGCGCGTAACAAGCGATAGAGAGGCATATACAATAGTAGGAAATACAAAATATATTTGTCCGTCTTTTGCGAGCCTCGAACCCGCGGTCCCTGCCACCATCACCGACCAGACGTCTTAACCACACGGGCTAATCGATCGAAGCGAATTTGCTCAACAGTAGTTGAAGATTCCATGGAGCGACATCTAGCGTCAATAGTAAATGTAATACTTCAGCTTCGCAGTTAGGTAAGTGTTGTAACGTTGTAGTATGCGCTTTGATAATATGTAGATGGCGTTATGCCTTAAGGCATTATCTGCCAGTCATGCCTGGGATTGTGAGTATGGTAGATGGGTAGTGCGGGTAATTTCTGTTTTGTATATAAAAAGTTAAATTACAAATTTAAGAAATCCCGACCCTTAAAAAGTCAAATATAATTTCCGTTTACTTACTTAAAGGGGTCGGGGGCCGCTAAGTAAATTCCCGTGCTGCTCTGAGTTTTTATATTTTCATGTCCTTAAATTAATTTTACATATTTTATATTCTCCAAAAACTTATAAAAATACACAAAATTATATTGATAATTAATCTTTATTTTCACATTTTTATCATGTAGTTAAATAAATTTTACATAGGTATTTTATATTCTACAAAAACTTATAAAAATACACTAAATTAATAAAAATCTAAATAAAAACGGTAAATATCCGCCGGCGGCGGGAGGCAGGCCTCCAAGCACGCCGGTGGGTGCAGGCCGTGGCTACGGCGTTCTCCGGGACGACGCGAGACAAGCTACGAGCGATAGGTACTAGACACGTAGGCCACCACCACCCCCATCCCGGAGAGCTCCGTATCCGTCGGACTGCGGGGCGACGTCACACAGCTCTTCTATCTTTGTTGGCCCTATTGCGTGCGTCGCTGTTGCGCACGGCGCTGCACCGGTAGCGGAGGCTGCAAGCGCGACACAGGGCCGCGATAGCCCCAAGCTAACCGGTGGCGGCGGACTTCGTCTCGTCGTAGCTGGTGTGGCGGGGCGTGTCCCTGGTTCGTCATCCTCACCGGCAGACGCGGGCGATGGATCAGCGAACCGTGGTGGATTGGGTGCGCTGGTTGCGAAAGAAGCAGCAGGTCTTGTCACTGGATCCGGCCACACCGCGAGGAGGGCGAGGCGTGTTGACTGGGACGCGCGACGTCACTTGTCCCTCCTCTGACACAGCGGGGTGGTGAGGCGCTGAGGCGGTGTCGCCGGTAATCCACTGCCGAGGCTGTCGGGTAACCGGTTTTATAAAATTTTGACAGCTTTTCTTCTTAATATTATTAGTTTTTAAAGTACTCACATTTGCGATTTAAGAATTACACTTCTAAGCACGATAAAGTATTATAAACTGATTTTGTATCTGACTTCGCACTTTATATACTTTATGACGTCATCACGTAAAACTATCGTCCGTAAACCGACTTTACAGACAACCAATTTTTTTCAGCATGCCGAATCACAGAAGCATTACTTTCTCAAACCTTGTCACTATATTATGTTCCTTCAGATCAGACCACAACGCACCCGAATTACACTGTTTCTCAATCTATCGTTCATCTTACTTCACTTCAGTAATTCTATAACATTAATATTGTTTCGAAGATCAATTACTTATTATGCATTGTCGTGTTGAATAAATCACGTCTACATAACAAGTGCACAGTTGAAGGGCGCTGATGCCTTTAGGGCTGATTTAGTTGTGGCGCAAGCTGCCTAGTAATTTACAAAGCTACGAGTATTAGAGCCTTGCCACTTGCGCCAGCATTCTGCACATTACATACAGGCCGATATATCTATGTACTGCAAATTATTTCCTGATTTCAGAATGTATACTTTAGGTGGTATACATATACTAGCGTAATATTGGTTAGGAAAGGATCGACGAAACCATGTCCGACATCGGAAACTGACCTTTTATGACGATTATCTCAAAAAATGCGAGCCCTAGAAAAATAAAAAAATATTTACTGAGCTTTTTCGAAGCTTATTCAAGGAGGAATCCCGTGGTGGTAAGGGAATGTATGTGTGCATGGAATCTGTCAGGCCGGCATGGCATTCGCAACTCCCGCATTCGAGCGAATGCCCATGGGCATCCTACATGTCGCACTTTCTAGGTATAAAAAAAGTGTGTCTCCAACTTTTACAGGGCGGAAATAAAAATATGTGTCTTGTCACTTGTCATTCGCTCTGATGTCTGTAATAGTGCCGTGCAGTAGAATCGTGATCAGAATAACGATGCAGCGCATTGCTCGAATCGCGCGGTCGCGTCGTGCTCCCAGCTCGTCGTAGTCGGTCGCTGCCGGTCGCCGGTCGTCGGTCGGCCCCGCGCGTCGCGTCGGTCACGGCCCGTGGAGACATCCCCCGTGACTCACGGGGGATGTCTCCGCCGCCCACTGGGAGTTATCTCATTAAATTCCGCAGGATGTCGAAAATACCCGAAGGATAGTTAGTAAGAATAGTTTACGTTGCCCTTTTTAATGTTTTTTCTTCTTTATTTTTTAAATATGGCTTTAGCCGCCTAACGACTATGCCAGCCACTTCGTAACTACTAAGTGGATGGTTTACGAACTTGATATACTTAAGCAAAATTAGCGTTATGATAAGCACGCATTTTTTTTTATTTCCAATATTACATGAATTTTTTTTTCTAATACAAAGTTACCGTGAGATTAATATGTTAAATGCATTTTGATGAAATAAATAGATTCGTTCTCATTTATAATTACAAAGATTGCCCACTATAAGGTGGGTATACAAGGTACTATAAGTTCTATTGGTTAGGATACAACAATTTCATAACCATAAAGAAAAAAAGAAAAAGTAAATTGCAATATCTTTCAATATCAGACATCATAAGATTCTAAACATATGGTAATCAGTTGCGAGACGCGTAAACAATCCGCTATAACATTTAAGAGTTTTAAAATAGAAGCACAGGTGAGTCCGTCGCGCCGCTACCTAGTTACAGAGAGTGACAAGCGTTAGTAGGTTTTGGTCTATTTGTGCCGCGCGGCGAGTATCGGCCGCGAGACGGGTAAAACAGCCTGTCGATTGAAATGCGCCGCGAAAGCACGTTTTTTCTCCCCGCATTGATGCACGCAAATAGACTTCGGAGAGCTTCGGTGCAGCACATCACGTACATATGTTTTGTGAATATTGACGATTTATGCATGGAGACTTTAAGAAGTGTTAAATGTTTTTTTAAGTCGCTATATGCTTATAGACTAACTAGTCTTTGGTAAAAATCAAAACCTTTTTTTATGGAACCTGACATGGTTATATAATCATAGGCTATATAATCTACTTCTAATGTGGGCTAGAAGACGGCGGCGCTGGCTTTTCTTCTACCGAAGAATAAGACCTAAGTATAAAAGTAAATGTTGTAAAATTTTAGTTCAAGAATCACCCCTTAAAATTTTGGTAGTCTGTTATCACCTGTATATACGAATGATAAATAAAGAAATTTGATAATACAAAAATATAATCTACTACACCGCGACGTCAGTCCATAATACCTCGGCGCACTCGGCGCTTCCTTTGGTCATGCCGTCTACACTGAATGGGTGAAAAACAAGATTTATTTACCGATAGCCGTTTCGAACGACCTTTCATTCAGTGCGGTGCTAGCAATCCGCACGATCTATTATTTAATAGAGAAAATGCGGCAACCCGATTTAATTTTCAACCGGATCAGTTCAAGTGCACGCACATATACGATATTATCGACCTTGCACCGCGCCGCCGCCGCCGCGGTGCGGCTGCGCACTAGAAGCAGCGTGAGGCCCGCGCCCGCGCCCGCTCCGGATTAACAAGTCGGCGGACGCACCGAACGACAAATAAACAAAATAATAAAAACGAACCGCCTATATTTAGAATGTAGAGCATTCTTACACACGTTCGATGAGCCGCTCGTATGAAATTAATTCACGTTACACGGCAACTATTTCAACCGACAATGACGGGCGTATGATAGCTCTGGCGGCGGCAGAGCGGTGGCGGCGGCGCGGCGGAGGCGGCAGTGTTGCCAACAAGGCGGGTCGGTGCGCGGCAGACAAATGTGAGATGACTACAGGTTGCTAATGCATTGATAGGATGGAGCTTGGCAAGTGAAGGCGAATCGCTTCAATAAGTGCAATTATAAACGACGCATCTGGCATCAATTTAATATTGATTGGGACGTAGCCGACACCTTATCGATCACTGCATAGTTAAGGTCGAACAAGCAAGAGGTAGTAAATTTAAATTGACTCTTGTCGGGATAAAGAACCCTGTTTTGTACCAAACTCGAAGAGTCTAGACGTGGCACTGGGCCCGTCTGTAAGCGGCATTGTTCTGCCTCCTGGCGACACCGCTCTTGTGTGATTGGTCCGAGCGAAGTGCTATGTCACCGCCGGAACCATTTTTATCTGTCTGTTCACCTGTTGCCCGCCGTCCCGAATACACGCTCTCCGAACAACCTCGCGTTTTACTAAGTTCTCATCACACCTACAGTCCACTACTACAGCCCCGACGGAGCCCGCCGACAAACCCAGTTCGGATCTAAATTCAATCTAGCATTTAAAAAATGTTCTAGTTAATAGAAAGGTCAACATTTATTAAACAATTCTTCTTGTTTATTCTATCTAACACGCACGATAATAAAACAATCCCGATTTCACGAACAAATTAGGAAATAGGGTCTTCGTGCTTTACTTGTCGCTTGATAGGTTATCTTGTCCGAATACTTTGCGAAACGTGGTGGCCGGTGATGTGATGTAATTTACCACAGTCCTTGCAGCACAATACCGATTACACTGCTTACTCCGATTGTCTGGATACAGCGTGAGGTATGTATGCACGAGTATTATTAGGAAAAACATATTTAAGCACATTCTTTTCTATTTAGTGCGCAAAAGTACTTCTGAGAACCGTAATTGCAGGAGCACTTAATGCATCTTTGTATCATTTAATAAGTCTGAGTCAACCTATAATATACTGTCCCGACCAAGCCAGTCTCTTCAGGTGATTCATAAAATAATTTAAAAAATACTTTTGGCTTTACGAAATAACGGCACCTGAATGTAGGCTACAGGAAAACAAGGCAGATAATCTACTACTGGGCAGTATATGTACATATGTAGGTAGGTATGTACTTTTTAACAATATGTTTGTAAAGGTGTAGGTATGTATGTGGTACTTATTCGCGTGAGTTCGTTAACAAAAGCTCGATAGCCTCTGCAGTAACGATCGATTTGTCAGACAAGAGACCACCTGAACGGAGGTGAGCCGCCTACAGCGTGTTGTCAATAACTTTCTACCTAAAGTTTCTGAGCCTAATCATTTTAATTACTTTTTTTTTTATAAAAGCTACTTATAAATGTAGATTTCTATGAGCGCAGTAGTTACAGAAATGTTAGGATTGATGTTAATTGTAAAATAATATATGTTTAGTTTAAAACAAATGTTTCACATCGTAGCTCAGATTATTTCCGATGCAAAGGCGAGCGGTGCACGCGAGCAGTCCTGGCAGCATATAACTAAGTAAATTTCACTATGGGAACATTTCGCTTCGCGCGCTTACTCGCTTTGATTTAATTCGCGAACAGCGGCGGTGATCGGTGGCATACCGTGCCGTCTGATTGGTTGTGATTAAACTGATGGCGAAATTCGCATTACCAAACGTAATGTTTCATGGCTCAATGGTATATGTTTTGCTTTTCAATCCAGTGACGAGGGTTCGAATCTCACTTTTGCGAATTCTTTTTCTTTTGTTTTTTATTATTTATTTATATGTTATTTATTATTTACTTTATTTCACGTTTTTACATTTAATTCATATTAATTTTACATATGTTAAACCTACTAAAAGTTATAAAAATATACAAAATTAATACAACATTAAATAAAATAAATACATTTATATGTAATAGAAGCATATTAAAAATAGGTTTGGGTTCTTTTTATAGCCACATAAAAACTTAATTTTCGATAGTACTTTTTTGTAAAGTATTGTTAGGGCAAAAACAAATTGGTTTAGGTTTTTTTTTATAAACCACACGAAATCTTAATTTTTTGAAGTACTTCCACAAAAAAATTTAATTTTCGGGAATACTTCACCGTAAGTAAACCCAGCCGACGTTCGCGTACGCCAATGAAATCAAACATAAGGAGCGCGAAATGTTCCCATAGTAAAGTTTCCTTAATATGCGCCCTGGCATGGGAACGCCACGGATACCGCAGCATCAGACATCAATATCCGAAAGACATTAATGTCTCGGAGAAGTGCTAAGTTATATAACAACAAGCGTATAAATTTTACGGTTATAAATATTTAAAAACACAACCGCAGACACAACAGGAATGTTTAACATTTTATGTTCAACTTGTTTATGTAAATATATTCGACACCCATTATTTTATTTATTTTATTTTATTTTATGACTGACGATTACGAATAAACGATATTGTGCTGAACGGTACTTAACGAAATAGTTCGGTCCAACCAGTGCCGGACTTCTACTGTTCTTAAATATAGGCCACTTGACTTTCGCCGCCCGCGTAAAACGTAAATAGCATAGAATAGGAGTTTACTAAGTCGCAATGAGGACTTAAAACCTTTACCCAAATGATCTTGCTTGAGTATTACGTCCATAATCACGCACGAACTTGACGGCTTACGCTATACCAAAGCGCAAGTGTTACTTGTAATATTCTTTAGTGCCTTCGGAAATCTGCCGCCCCCTGAAGTTTGCCGCCCCTAGGCCGCGGCCTATACTGCCTAATGGGAAATCCAGGACTGGGTCCAACATGTTCGTTCTGCTCTAATCGTGGCCAAATTTGAAGACACGATGTGTACAAGTGGCGCTGCGGAGTCAACAAGCACCTCATTAAGTCGGTGAATGCAGGAATCAATATGTGCAGATTTCCATTCGCGAATTAATTCGGCGCCGCAGATGGAGTAACGGTGCCGCTGCGAGTCGGCCCGCGGGGCACTGACTCGGCCACACTTTCCTACGCATGCGTACACCGGTCGGGCGATTTTATTTCATTTGTTTATGATGGAGTTTTTTACGGAACTTGACACGGTTGGCTACATCGCCTACTTGACCCGTGATGTCAACTCATAACAAATTGATGAACTAAGTGACATTTGAGTGCCCCCTTTGGTTGTGCCGGCTACACTGAATTGGACATAACTAGACTCTGATGTCACATTTTGTCGATTGATTGATGTCTGAATATCGAGCTCGCCTTCAGTAGCTCGATGTTCGTGGTCGCAGGAACTCTCACGCCCTCTCTCTTCTCTTCCGCACACTTAATGATCCTGATGCTCCCAAATATTTGAGTGAACGATTTGAATTTCTTTCTTCTCACGGTCTGGCTTTAAGATCTGCTGACAACTTACTCTTGGCAATACCGGCTCACTCAAGCACGTTCTACACGGACTCTTTCACAGTACAACAGCTCGCCTCTGGAATAATCTGCCCGTGCATTTACGCTCCTGAACGTCTATGAATGTATTTAAGATAAATTTAAACAAACTTCTCCTTTCCTTACCGAAGTAAATGCAATTTTATATTACATACATATGTTTACTCCCCTTCTCTTACTCTCCTGGCATTCAGTTGATTGTGTTGCACAACGGTACCACCGATTAATGTACATAATATGTAAGATTATTATATACATTAGTCTAACACATTACCATAAACTATTCTTGTTCGCCTCCGTGTACTTCTCCCACATCCCAAAGGTTAGTTAGAATAGAATTCCTCGCGGCATTAAGCTCGCCTGTTGTACCTAATTTTATAAATTGGTGTTCAATAAAGAATATATACATACATACATACATACATACAAAGTCTTTATGATATTTTATATAGGCACTAGCTTTTGCTAGCAAATTCTCCTGCGTGAAAGTAAAGCTCGTTATTAACGAGGGCTTCACACCCATGGAAATGGGCGTAAAAACAGTAGATAAGTGAAATTCCAAAGTCGATATTTTTTTTTAACTATGTTATATTCGTGCGAAATTCCAAGTCCAGAATTGGGCATATACTATTTAGATTGTATGATAGGATTGTCACTCTACATTGATCAACGCATGTCTTCTAAACTAATTACATTATACATTATATATACCGTATTCCATTGTATTCTTACAGTCCTATATAGGGCAGAACAAAAGAAGTGTTTAGCACCCGGGTCACTGAACACATACGAGCCGTCAAGAATATAGACTTTGCGAAGTCAGAGCTATAAGAATATGCAGACTCTGGACAACAACGGTTGAGGTGTAACTGGTGAAAGTGCTGGTGCCTGAATGTCGACATCTATCACGACCGAGTCGGGAATCCATCGAGACAGTGATGCACAAGAAGTTAAATCGCGAGGACTGCTACAAGATGTCTGCTGTGTGGAGGCCGTTATTGGAGAAGATAAAAACCGAATTTCGAACAGTACACACACGGAAGAAGATTCCGTTAGTATGTACTGCACTTCGCAAGGTGCTGGAAACGCAGCTAACCCAGTCACAGTACCGGATGTGACGCCGCGTCTATGGTTGCTGAGGAGCAGAGTGAGTGAGCTGCAGTGACGTGTTGGCACCCGCCGCCGCGCCGCGACAGCCACGCTCTTGAGAACGGGACCGATGTATGCTTCCGAAACATCGCGCAGATAACTTGGTATTGCTCTATTTAAAACGGCTTACCCGTGCCGTTTAATAAAAAAAACAAACAATATAATTAATTTGCGTATAACGGTTTTCCATATAGGTAATTGTGCCAAGGAGAAGTTCCAAATATGTAAAATAATTCCGATTTGATAGTTGCAGCGTAGGTAGAATTAGGCACGGACGACTAGACTAACGGCTCCCGACATGACCGGCACACTTGCCTTCTTTCAGAGATCAATTTTTATTATTACATGGTTCGAAATGGATTGTGGTTTTCTATCCGTTGCTACTGATGTGATTACGTCTATGAGCCGCTTCTTGGATAGGTATCGTGCTTATTTATAACGTGTTTCAATTGAAATAGAGGAAATTGCCGGTTACTAAGATTGATATTTCCATGCACGTTTATGAAGTATGAATTGTATGCACAGCTATAAAACTCAAAGGAGAGAGAACGAGAGAGAAGAAAGGAGAGAGAGAGAGATAGATACGATTTTAAGAGCAGTAATAAAAAGCGGGGGTGGGAGAAGCGGCGAGGGCGCTGCATTCGGGCAGGTCCAGTTAAAATAGAACATTAGTGCGCATTAATTGTCAATAAACACGTAAGTGCCCATGGTGCGGATTCGGCGCCTTGCTTGCTCGAATGACTCGACGATGTATAGGAAAACTAGGGATGTGGAATGGAACATTTTCACAATAATTCATATTCCATGCCACAATAAGTATGTAGGTACCTAAATACACAAGCGCATAGAGGAATAGTGCGTTTAGTCGTCTTGCCATCGCTTTGATCGATATTTTTGAAAGGATACATTGCTAAACGAAGGACATACTTTTATCTAGTAAGCATGACCGAACGTCGACGGCGAAGACAAATGGAGGCGGCGAAGGCGGCGCTGCGCGGCGGCGGCGCGGGGGCGGCGGCGCGGCGACGGCGGCCGGTGCATTAGCGCGGCAGGTGTCGATCGAGAATGGCGCCCGCGATCGATTCATTTGGTGCTGCCGCGTAGGTACAATAATTACACTACTAGTCCGCAGCCGACACGCGGGCACATGACAAAATAAAACTCTAAAGAAAGTACAATTCACCGTCTTGCGGACGGATAAGCGACGACGAACGACAGGATCGATCCATCCACTTATTTCTTAAGAAAGTAGTGTTCTTCCTTTATTGTGTAGACATATAGTTATTAAGTATACCTAAGCCAAAATGAATTGTAAATATGTCCTACATGTCGAAGAACCAATAAATAAATAAATAGATGATAGGATTGCGTTATTAACGTACAATACATGTGCAGTATTAGAAAAAAATACTGTCAATAATAACTAATGAGCCACAACGCTAATTACATACTAAACACCCTCACTAATGAAATGACACTGTTTGTTTGCATAAAATATGCAACTGTACTAACAGTTCGCAAAACCAATTAGCAAATAACGTTTGATATGCCGCTTGCTCGCTTTAAGGGCATTCTGACCAGTGCGCCTCGGCTTCGCATCCTACTTATCGTAATCGAAAGATCACTTCAAAAAAAACTATTTAGCACATTAGGTAGCAATTTCATTTTGCATCGACTATTTTACTCAATCTCTACGAACAAACTTTAAAATGAACTAATTTTAAAATGTATTAATAAAAAAATTATAAAAAGTACATAACAAGAAATATGTTGTTTTCATTTCAAAGAAACTAAGGGGAACCCTTTTTTTCTACAAAATAACAACAAATTATTACAAAAATAAAAGTGAGAACCAAGTACTCAATACACGCAAACATACAAAGTACACGCGTCAGCTTAAAGCTGCTAGTTTATATATACTACATAAATAATCTTTAAGTTTATTTAATAATTGGATTCTATTCATCGACGAGCCATTCGCCTCATTGGTGACTCCGTACTCACAAAGGACCTTCAACCTCTAAAGCACAGACGTATCGTTGGGTCATTGAGCCTGTTTTATCGGTACTACTATGGCCGCTGCTCTGACGAACTTGCTTCCCTTATCCCTCCTCCTCCTGTTCGCCTTCGCCAAACCCGCCATACTCTCGCGGAACACCCGTTTGTAGTCGACAGAAGAGTTCTTCGAACTGCGCGATTCTCTAAATCGTTCTTGTGCCGCACTGCAAAGGTGTGGAACGGGCTCCCAGGAAATATCTTCCCCCACTCCTACAATCCACAGATCTTCAAATCGCGGGTTAATAGCCTTTCCCCAGCAACATTAGTCCACCTCCAAGCCGGACTGGCACCTCCTCGGGGGTGAAATTGGCTGCGCCTGAGGTTGCGACCTCGGACAGAGCCACCCAGTTCGGTAGCAATAAAAAAAAAAAAAAAAAAAAAAAATTAAATATTGTTTTTTTAATCATATTTTGATTAAATTATTCATACAGAGAAGAGTAGATAAAGTAATATTTTTACCGTACGCCAAATAGTTTTAAAGCAAACGCAATTACGTTAGTATGCGGGAGCCGAGGCGGATAGTTTGCCCTTAAAAGTTATTTGCTTAATACTTTTTCTGTGCTAGCTAACTTAACCTTTTCCCATATTATTTAAATGAATTAAAATTTATATTAAATCCTTGCCTATTACCTATAGTAATTTTTCAGAATGTAACCCTTTAAGGTTCTTACGATAAAACTACTTTCTAACCGCTCTATACAACAAACACTCCAGACACTATAAATGATTACATTCCCTAGAACTATGACTATATTGTGTAATCCAACATCAGATTCCAAGCAGAGTCATACGTAGAAATCCACACACGGGTCTCCGTTTGTCATTAGCTCATGTGAGCTCATGTGAATCAATAATGAATCGATCATTTGATGTTTGTTGATACTGCTATTGATTGGCCGGTGTTTTGGCCAAAGGTCAGGCGGGCCTCGTGTGTGAAAGCGTGCGATGGCTTCCGTCCTACATTTGCGACGAGGCTGAATACAGGCGAAACGTCGTCGCTGAGGTACGAGTATGTTGGTGTGAAAGAAAATGTTGTAACATTGTCGATGGCGTCAATCAGAACGCGTAAAACTCCTTTTATGCGCAGATTTACACGAAACTAAAATAACTACTACTAATAAGAACTAAATAGTATCTAAATGTTGTCTATTACATACTCAGGATATCTGATAAGTTATAACGGTCCAAGTTCATGCAATATTCAAATTATGTGAACAAATACTAACCATAAAATTAATAGCATAATAATTAATTTGCGAAGACTCATCTACAAAATCGTGACCAATATTTTAATTGAGTACTAAATGAAGATAGATCGTCCCTTATAAAAAATAAGACACTTAGTAAGATTTATTTCCCCGGCTTCAACAGAATATAAATATTCTCATGAGGTGTATACAGGGGGAGTTAATTAAATAATAATGAATCAAGACGCAGTTACATAGAAAATTAAAGATGCAATTGTACAGGCAAGCACAACGACCACAGGTAATAGGTACCTATATAGAATACCCTTGGATATTCTAATTAAAGCAACGGAATATTGCCTTTTGAAATTATGCCACACTATGAACATAGTGCGTAGGTATGGTGTAAAACGAGGAAATTCATTCGGAGATAATTTCAAAGAAATTCCCAACTTAATTGGTTTTCTAAATGGTTTAGTTAGCACATTATAAGTACCGCAGGAAGTTATAAATATATTTTACCGCGAGCCGACTAGCATTCAACATCCTGTGCAGTGCAGCCGTGGCGCGCATAGCGATCACAATAGTGCCTCTATCGAATACCTACTCCGTCGCTGCCAGCCGAGGCGTCGGCGGCAAATTATTGACGGTGAATTCCGCAGGAGCAATCAGCGTGATAATCGCTCAACTTACCTTAAAGAGCTCGCTCGTTCTTACATAGAAAAATGTGGATTGGGCGGCGCGGGGCGACAACAACGCGAGCCCAGACCGAGTATTTATAGTTCCTACACTTATTGCTTCTTCTACTCATTGGGCTTTTACAGTACACCTTATTGATCTGGCAGGAATTGTGTTAAACTAAGGTATACCTACCTACTTACTTAGGTATGTTAGATTATTGCTTTATGTATATTGTACGTAGAATAGAGGAGTAATAATGATTTTATATTTGCAGTATGAAGATTATAGCGTGCTAGAGGTCGCTGGTCACTTATTGAATTTTAATTAAATGTTTCATGTTCTCAAACCGGATTCAAATAACCTTTCCGTATGCATTTCAGCGCAGATTTGCAATACATTCGCATCGTGTCGTTCCACTGAATATGCTCGATAAGGCATTACTATATTTTATTGTCTTATTTGCCTATTGGCTCCTACCGCTAAAATAATTTCTGCAACAATTAGGTATGTCTGAATTTTGAATTGAATTTTACCGTAATTCTTCAACAATCACTGTCTGCAGAGTCGACGATTAACGTTTATTAAAGCAGGCATGCTAAGCAAAAATAGCAAAATAATTCAAACTGAAATAATTAGCTCAATTCCGGTGCAATTTCAGCGATCTCAAATTACAGCTCTAATAGACAATTTGAGGCAGGAAGCAAGATAATGTGCGACTTTCTTATTTTCGGTGTCAATGCGGACAGTATGAGTAGGTACGGTTTGCTTTCAAAGTGAACACACACCTGTACGCCCATGTCACATTCTTAGTTAGGTGTGCGCGATTCTAAACACTTGCACGCGACGAGCGAGTGTGCGCGTGGTAAGGTCCCACACCACCACTCGGTGATGTGGGCCTCGGAGCGGACGCGCCGGCGCAGACAGACGGAGCGGCGGATGACCGGGCACTCGAGTCGGAGGTGACCGGAACAATCGTGTGAATCACGTGAGTTTAGCGCGCTCGCAACACTAATGACCGCGTTCCAAATAGCACCACGCATGAGACGATTGTGGCGAAAAATGGCAATTATTATAAAATGCTGTTGTTAAAGGCGATGTAAGTGTAAGCGTATGAGTAACTGGCTATAGAACAATGATTGAAAAAAAAAATACAATATTTGCAAGGTGAAACGCGAACATCGCTTCATGTTATGTTAATGTTCAATCTGCTCTACAATTCAAGATACATCTGTTGAGTCGAGTGACGCTGCAGTCTGTTCAAATACGTCAGTCAGTCAGTCAGTCAGTCAGTCAGTCAGTCAGTCAGCGTGTAAGCGTCCACTGCTGGACATACGCCTCTCCAATTTTCCTCCAGTCCTCCCGGCCTTCAGCGATACGGACCCACTGATTTCCGCCGGCGTACTTGATGTCGTCGTCCCATCTGGCAAATACGTAGTCAAGGTAAATGGAAGGTTTTTAATTTTATGAAAAATTAAATATTTCACAATGTATATAAACGTTTCTTTACACCAACCGTTGATGT
The DNA here is from genome assembly GCA_946902875.1 of Nematopogon swammerdamellus. Classification (NCBI taxonomy): domain Eukaryota; kingdom Metazoa; phylum Arthropoda; class Insecta; order Lepidoptera; family Adelidae; genus Nematopogon; species Nematopogon swammerdamellus. The sequence goes on from OX336344.1 coordinate 12,615,885, forward strand.
CTTTTCTCTCACGCGTCGGCGAAATTGGCGTAAATTCGCGCAATTGGCGACTGGCGGCGGTTCGTTTGAATAACTTTATTTTGTTGCGGATAATCTTGACCATGTATTTAGATTGAGGTCATCACAAGCGGCGTGGACATTCCCTGCCATGTCCCCGGTTCGCAATAAAAGTAATGGTAACACTAATCGCCCCGCCCCGCACAGTACGCCGACGCACGCCGCACGCTCCACATTCGTTCCAAGAAACCGTTCGACTTGTCACACGGCGCGCGAGAAAAAGCTCGTGAAAAATAGAAAGTGGAGTCAGTTTGGCCAGCGGCTCCAGTTAATGCCAACAATAGGTAAACTGTGCGTCGACTCTGCTCACCCCGCACGTTGATCATAGAACTTCGAAAATTGATCATAGAAAAATAGGCCAGATTATCGTCTGCCACTTTCGCAAAAAAAAAAAGAAGAATAATACTCGTATAGTAGAACGATAAAAAAGGTATGGACCCCGAACCCTATCCTCGCCAGCGTAACACGATATAAGTAAAAGCATACTTGTTTCATTGGACGGTCGCGCGCTGGCCCGTCAGTCTGTCATCGGCTGCGTTCGCAAAAACCTGTTTAAAATGCCCGCATGCTCTGTGTTTACGTGTAAAAACACTACAGCCAAGTTTAGTGTGCACAATAGTGGAATATCTTATCATCGGTATGTACACTCCGCTCCCCGCAACTCGGCGACGCTAGTTCTCATACAAGCATTTGACAGTCCGGCGTCCATACCTTTTTTATCGTTCTAGCTCGTATAGTTGGCTTCAAAAAAAGGAAGCATCTTCCAGTGTTTACTGTCTCTCACCAGTTAGTGGTGTTAATATTCTTACCTCGTTAGATCGATCGACAGAAACCAAAATAATATTTTACGAGTCATTTTGCTCACCTGAAACAAAAGAAATAACAATGATTTAGTATATTATGCTAAGTTACAAGTAGGTACACGATACTGAGTAGCACAATGATATTCATTTAAGAATGAAGAAGCTTTGAAAGAATGTGAGCTGATTCATCACGGCTCTCCTTCACGATTTTATACGGCTATAATAGTTCTGGGTGACTATATTAACTTAATATACATTTATTTGTGTTTTGTATTTTTTAATTTTTGTATCTTTTGTGGAGTTAGTATTTTTCAGTAAGCTTTGATTATTTTAATTAGAAATCGTGTAATATTTTTAATCGGGTTATTTCTGTATTTCATTTGTTGTTATTTTAAATTATAGTGTAACCAATTTTAATCAGTTTGTTTAGGTGGATCGTCACCTTCATATTTCTATGACTTTATGTATTTAATAAATATGTAACAAATTTTGTAATAATAGTGTATTTTTCTGTCTGTGGACGAATAAATAAAAAAATAAAAATGTTGACATGAATGAAATTTTAATTTTACACAATATCAATATTATTTTTACACTAATAATATGCTAATGTTAAAATATATAATTCGTTGTGTGAGATGTATTGATAGATATAGGGAATAGGTTGATATCTAGAAAAGGGTACTGGCCGCTGTGGCGATGGGATGGGATGAAATGGTGTAGAGTGCGTGCGGTGCGGGGTGACAGGCATTAGGCGGGGCGGGGCGGGATGCTAGCCATCAGATAACCTGTCTAGTGCGGTGTGTTAGAAGTTTTAATAGTTTCGGAAATAATAGCAAGTGAAGCCGGGTTTAGCCTAGCTGGCGGCGTTCGATAAGGTAATTAATGTAATTTATTTAAATTCAGGCATGCCAACAGTTTATACACTTAATACGACAAAAACTAATTATTACAGACAATTCTGGCCCGCAAACCAATTTATAAGCATACTATACATTATAGAAAATGATAGGTAAGTAGTAAGTATCTGTGTGTCTAAATAATATTACCTATACCTATACCTATAATTTTTTTTTAGGATTACTTACCTAGGTAGGCATATAGTTGTGTAGTTTATGTCACACTAGCTTTTGCCCGCGGATTCGCTCGCGGTAGAGTCGGTTTTGAAACTCACGGGTACCAAATCAGATTTAAACGCAAATATGATAATAAACGATCGCTTCTCTTATATTATCTCTCCCTCCCCCTCCTTCCCTCCTTCGCCTCCTTCCCTTCCACGCCCTCCCCTTCGTCGTTCTCTCCCCTCTCCATGCGGCACTAGCATATTAAATTCCGTTCAACTATACTTTCTTTGATACTGCTCAGCTCTATTACTATTTAGCGTGATGCTATATCGTGATGGTAGTGAGCCTCAAGAACTACTCTTTACATGGTGACAAACGGCATGAAAATCGGTTCAATGGTTCCGGAGTTTACATCAAACATACATACAGACACACGTTCCCTTTAATAAGAAGTAGAGATAGGTAACAAATCTGAGAAAAAAAACGCAAAAGTTTAACTTAGCATCGGGTGCGAAACAAACGGAGGCGAAACCGCCCTTGAGAAACGCGTGCGAAAGTTGTCTGTAGCGCGTGGAAGCAGGGTTAGAGCTGGTATGCCCCATCTGTATCCATCCACTCAACTGAGTGCACTCCAGCAAAAACATTTATTCAGTTCATTGTTGGTTGCAATATTGCGAAAGTCATATATTACTGGGAAACGGAAACGTATTTTACGACTTTGGGTGTTTTGAACACACTTTCAAAGCGAATTCATGCTTGAAGCCCTCTTTGGTCGTAGTCACAATCGATATCTCGTATCGAATATGCACATTTGATATGCCTAGTTGTACTTGATGTGTATGTATCCTTGATTCATATTTTGTTTATTGCATAGGTTCATTCATAGGTAAGTTACCTTTAACTTACCCATAAAGGCTTGGACGGACATGTCAGAAATTCCGCCAGTTCTAATTCAATGCGAAGAAGAAGTGACAAACTAACTTCGCAAATCACTATGTTTTGTTAGTACTAGAGTAATATATATAATAAGTATTAATAATTAATAAGTATTATCACTTACAAATAATTAACCAGGGAAGTCTCCGGTATGGCACCTACCTTCTCGGAGGTGGTATTGGCTGGTCGGAGCATGCGCTTTAGCCCCTCCAACTCAGCCACCCATACTGGATTACATAAAAAAAAATATCTGGTGTATAATTGTCAATAATAATTGTCATTGATACTTAAATATATCAAATCAACAATAATTATTATAGGTACGTTTATTACAAAGATGATAGTATTGGCAAATCTATCAGTTAGGGTGGCGACCCGAGGTGGCGACTGGTTGTGGTAGGTAGGGCGACCGATGAGCGCTTTGCATAATATGCTAATGCTCCGCATCATACAATTCTATGTACTATGGAAATGAATCGTTAGGAATCCGCATCGATCGTGTCCAAATTAATGAGAAATTATTCTACAAGGGAATCCATTATCGGGCTCCTTTCCCAGGCGCACGGAGCACGCGCCGCCTGTTCAATTACATCTAGACGAGGATCGTACAAAATAAAAGGTGTTTTAATGGCGCTTCTGAAACAGTCGGTCGTGCGGCCGCGCGGCGCCCGGTGCGGCAGCCCGAGATGTAGAACGAAATATAAAATTTTTCCTGATTGTTAGAGCTGTCAGCGCGAGGTTACAGACACGCAGATAGGATCTCTTCGGAGATGAACGTGAACAGTCTGGAGAGGCACGCCGACTTAAGGTCAGCTCACACCGAGACGCGACGCGACGCGACGATGCGCGCACTTTTCAAGACGGCGATACAATATAGAACTTATTTACTACCAATTTCTTACAGTTTAGTGGATTCCCAAACATGTTAGTGAGAGATACGTGTCGAAGCGCGGCTCGTACGCCGCCGGTCACCGCAACAACAGGGAATCACGCGGTGCGCGGATACGTGAGGGAACACATGTTGCTTCAAGCAGCGGTCGGTCGCTACGCAATGCGTCTCGCGCGGGCTCTCGAGCTTATTCAAGCATCTGCGCGTCGCGTCGCGTGTCGGTGTGAGCTGACCCTTACTCTATTTATACACTTTTAATGAATTTCAAAAGGTGGACGAGAATTCGATTTGTATTAACTTTCAAATCCTTTTTTTATGGAAACTGACACGGTTGGCTACGTCACCTACAACATCCGTGATGTCAGCCCATAACATCTTGGTGAACTAGGTGCCATTTCATGGCTTCCCTTTAATCCTGCTCACCTAACAGATACACTTAGGCCCACTTGCACCAACACAAATTTAATATATAAACCAGTTTAACTCGTTAAACTAGCACCCGTTGTACGTGTGAACCGCGTTTAAATCCATAACTCGCTACTTAACTTTAAACTCGTGTTGGTGCAAGTGAGCCTTACTATATAAATTGTTTTTGCGTACCTATGTCAAATAATTCAATTGAGAAATAAATAAATTTCATTTCAACAATAATATCTTAGTAATTTTAGTAATAAATAAGACGATATAATATACGTAAATGATGCTCGGAAGTCTATAATATAAGTTTACTATAGATAGGTACTAAAGTATTTATATATATTTTTAATTATTTTATTTAGATTTTTTTTAGACATTCTGCCCCTTAAGCTGTTTCCAATCTTACAGCTAAAGCGGATCACAAGATTGTAAATAAATGAATATAGATACCTACATACATACATTTCAGTTTTGTAAACAATACAATTTTATTTCGTTTCCAGATTGATTCACAGCTGGCAGAAAGAGGAAAGTTAGTAATCATAATATTATACACTTTATGCCACTGTGTGGCAAGGGCTGACTTATTTCCTTAGGCTATTTCTTCCAGTATTGCTGGATTGCCAGATGACTCATCTATGACCAATCTTTGCTCGGGTAATTAATCGCGTGAAATTTTTTAGCTTTGTCGCTTAGTCGAATCGTCAGCTACTTCTATGGAATATTTCAGGCGAGTGACCTAGATAGTATGTTAGAGAGTAACAAAGACGCGACACCTGATTTTATAATAGTACAGAAGATGTATGTAAATTTGTTAGAAATGAAGATTACTTCTCAGAAAATGATAATGTTTTCAGTCGAAACCAACAATGAAGCATTACACTAAATGCCAGAGGAGCAGCGCGACTGTTTACATGCAAATTATTTTGAAATCGGCTTAAGGCCGATCTGTATGCGTCCCCGAGACTAGGCCGTAAAAGTGAGTGAGCACTTGCGATGCGGGACACCGCGCGGCTCACTCTCTCGCGGACTACTTCCAGCGCACACGGCGACCCCGCACCGCGGAGCAGCCACGCGCCTGACAGACAACATTATATTATTTTTACAAACTAAACACTTTTCGATGAATGTGCTGTGTGTAGCCCGGACTGGTTTCTGCTAGCAGACAGTTTTATTAAACGAACCGAAATCTAAGATAAATATCCTGATTGGAATTTCGAGTAAAAGAAATCTAATGGAGTTGCGCCGTAAAAATGAGGATGTCAAGATCGCGGTGCAGATAAGAATAATTTGCATCATTAGATGTTTTTTCCAACAGTTCAGGCTTTATATATAAAATTGTAATAAAAAAGAGCTTTTAACACCTTGTCACGTTTAATATAACGGTGTTCGGTTCAAAGCAAACGCTCCAAGCAAAAAAATACTGCCTTGATTTTGGGTATTTGTGTGTAGGTAGGTACGCATGCAAGCGGTCCGTCGAAGTCGTAGCATTTTTGCTTATTCCCTCGGTCCATAGTACCTCAACCAGCTACGTCCTCTAATCCTCGGTTGTGTGAAAGTACGGGCGTTTTCTTCTTCAGAGTGGCAGTCATTTGGTATTTTTTAATAAAAAATACTAAATAAAAAAATACTGACGTCTAATAGTCTACCCTCTGTGCTACGTCGTGCGAGAATCAATCTTCACACTAAAACGGAAGCGGACATGCATATAAACATTTATCAAAAGTCACGCATTCGAGGCACGTCCTCGCGCTGTGTCCGCACGCGCCGAGCCCTATCAGTTTCGGAAGCCGCGGATCTGTCATCGCGTGCGCCCGGGCCACGCTTTTCACCTCCGCCGAGAGCGCGTGTAAGATAAAGGAGCACGGATCAGATTCAGTACCTCCCGCAGGTGTGTCGTCGACGAGAGCAGAATACAAATTCGTGCACAGTGCGTAGATTTTAGTTTGATGCGAATGTTTACGTGAATTTTCGTAAATTGGTATTTAATTTTTATGATTTCAACTCACCGTAAATTGTCATCTTTCATCGGTGATCCGGAATTGAAGTTTATAAATAAAGTATATGTATGTATGTACGTGTAAGCAACCAATAACTTGTAAATACGCGCATGTATACACTTCGATCTTAAATTGAAACACACTGGCTTCATACCCGATTCAATTAACACTCAATGTGACGAGTGAAAACGTATTTGACAAGGTTCTAAAATTATATCTCCAGTTTAGATCTGACCGTATAAAGTTCCCAATGTCAGTCAGTCAGTCAGCGTGTAAGCGTCCACTGCTGGACATACGCCTCTCCAATTTTCCTCCAGTCCTCCCGGCCTTCAGCGGTACGGAACCACTGCTTTCCGCCGACGTACTTGATGTCGTCGTCCCACCTGGCGGGTGGTCTTCCCACACTCCGTTTTCCTGTCCACGGCCGCCAGTGTAGGACACGGTTACTCCAGCGGTCGTCGTCTCTTCGGCTGACGTGCCCAGCCCATTGCCACTTGAGCTTAGCCACCCGGTATCCAATATCGACTACTTTGGTGCGTCGGCGGATTGCCTCGTTACGCACCATATCACGTAGCGTTATTCCCAGCATGGCTCGCTCCATTGCTCGCTGGGCAACTTTCAACCTTTGGACAACACCGACCGTCAGCGTCCACGTTTCACACCCGTACGTCATAACCGGGAGGACACACTGGTCATATATACGGGTTTTTAAATTTTGCGGAAGATCAGACCTCAGGGCGAATTGTAACTTTCCGAAGGCAGCCCAACCCAGTTGAATTCGTCTCTCGACCTCCTTTAGCAGACCTTGTCTACCAAGCCGCAGAATTTGACCGAGATATACGTACTTTTCAACCTGTTCGATCACTTCTCCGTCAATAACGATTTGTCCTCCCGTCATAACCTCGGTCGCCATGACCTTGGTTTTGTCCCGGTTCATCTTCAGACCCACCTTCATCGACGCTGTATAGAGGTCTTCCAGCATGGTCTGAAGCTGATCTCGGGAATTTGACAGAAGGACAATGTCATCGGCGAAGCGCAGATGACTGAGAAGATCTCCATTCACGTTGATACCCATGTTGTCCCACTCAAGTTCCCAATAGTTACTCGTATATGTACCGTGTGGGGCCGGTACTTAAAAAGAATATCCCCACTGCATTTCTCCCCATGCATGTCGTAAAAGGCGACTAAGGGATAAGGACAAGATGCCGTGCTAAAGGGCGACAGGCTCGCCACCTCTCACCTTGGCACGGTACTTCCACCGAGTCATGCAGTAGGTGGGTCTTCGTGCCTACTTGCTGCTTGATCGATTGATTCTTCTTCGAATGCTTTGCGAAACGGGATGGTCGGTGTTGTGCTGTAATTTACCAGAGTTCTTGCAGCACAACACCGATTACTCTGTTTACCCCGTATATATGTATGTATGTAGTTATATGTAAGGCGGCAGCGACTACACTGGTCGACGCCGCAACACCGCGCCGCCGCGCGCCGTCCGCCTCTGTTCGCCTCGGGGATTTAAGATTTTTCAAGGAATGTTTATGGTAATGACGTATTCATTTAAACATTGAGTTGGCAATAATTCTAGCTTGCGTATGCTAATATGTAGCGGTAAGAAAAAAGTTTACTCTTACTAAGTATGCAAATTATAAAAATAATTTACTAAAGCAAACGTGGTGTTTATATTATATTACATATTCGCTACGGTCTGTGTGTATAGATCATTAGCAACAATGATCTATACACACAGGATCAAGGTGCTAATGATCTATTTATGGAATTCGGTTTCAGCAAGTTTAAGCATGAATTGTGACAAGTTCAAGTGCAGTCTAACTGCCATATGAATGATCAATAAACAATACAATACTTGTTATACTTTACATGTTATCTAACCAGAATACGAAGAAAATTATAAAGAAAGTTGATCGAAAATGCTGTAGTCGGGCGTGCAGAAGAATTTGAATAGACAGGTAGCCCAACTAAAGCATTTTCGATCAATTTTCCTTGTTATTTCCTTCGTTTTTCGTAGTCGGGATTTATATTTTTATTTATTTAATTTTTGCTCTTATTGTCAATCTTGTTCCCACTTCGTTTTCATTCTCCGAATGAACACTATGAACTCTAAAAGAAAATGCTTCACTACTCGAAAATTGACTTCTATTACGAAATTAAATTTCCGATACAGTTTGAATACAATTTGTTTTGACACCAGAAACTCGTTAAGTTTACTGAGAAGTATACGACTCTTCGTATTTGTGATGTTTTACTAATTGAAACAAAAGTAAAAAATACGTTTAGAATGCGCTCCGTATGAAGGAAAGCTGTAGCACGGAGAGGTTGCAGCTAAAGCGAGGCGAAGAAGCGGCAATAGACACGCCCCCCGTAAGCCAGGGAGGCGGTAATGGATGTAACACCAGCACTCAGTGTGACTAAATACAGGAAAGCTTCTCTATGTATATTTACGAGCTTCGCAGTGCAACTCTTGCAGAAGTTAGCCGCGGGCGGTGTGTGGGGTTTCCAGCAAGAATTGTCCATTTGCACGAGCAGTTTCGTTCTAATTACGAGTTTGTAGCTACTCAACCGGTAGACATACTATGTGTCCTTGTGTACTAATACTATACAAGTATACATTCACAAATGGTACGTGAGAGGCAGTTAGAACCAGTCGGCGATACCACTTTCTTTCCAATTCCGAGTTTCATATGTGCGTTTCCGCCTCAAACTCGAGTTACCCCATGGTGGGTTTCAAGAAAAACGGTCGGTTCCTCTCATTAATCTGCTGGGCCATCATAATTGTACCAATCCTTCTTTCCAAGGCACGTCGCTTAAATTAAGTGACGACCTCGGGGTCCCAGTCGAACGGTCGCACGACCTTAACTTCAATCGATATCCATATTGAGGGCAATGCCAATCTGGCTTCTAAAAAGCTGGGCATACTCAATACGTTGCGCCGGCACTTCAGGCCGGGCCAAAGGCTGCTTTTGTATACATCGCAGATTAGTTCCTGCTTGGAGTATTGCTCGCACTTGTGGGATGGCTCAGCTAACTCACTTGTGGGCCTTAGGACTTAGGATATGCCTACACGCTGAACTTACCGCGGATGTGTACTAATCGAGTCTGCATATCTTTTCTCTACAGAACCGGTAAACTCTGGAACGCTCTCCCTGCCCACTATTTCGCCTCAAGTACAGTCTCAGGTTCTTCAAGAGAGGCGTGAAGAGGCACTGTCAGGCCGGCATGGCATACACAACACCCGTGTGCAACCGCATGTCCATGGGCGGTGTTAGACACCTTATGGGTGGCTCGGTGCCACATGTGGCGCTATATATTAAAAAAAAAACATCGCAATAAGGGAAAGTTCGTAGCTACGACAATAGTTTGTGTTTCATTCAGTGCAGTGTTATGTAGATTAAACATTTTATGGTTCTGGAAAACATTTAATTTCCAAGCCGTTAGCGTGCAGTAATAGGAGAAGTTGGTACTTCAGGCGTAAATAATATTAACCACAACTCATTTTGTAAATTCTTTACGCTTCACGCTCTCGAGAAAATAGTTTCCTTAGGCGCATTACAAGCAACCTACAACGATTGATCAAATTCTATTAACCACAAAGCTGGCATGAGGGCAGAACAGCGCTGCTGCTCGAATTTATGGCTGGCGTCAACCCATTAACATAAAAAGATACCGCACAAGATACGGCATATCGTGTTATCGTATCGGAGGTCCACACTGTCCCGTGTCGTCCACGTGTAGTCTCCGCCACAAAACAAGGCAATCAACATTTACCTTAAGACGCGCGAAAGGAAAACTGAAAGTTTCTATTTCGTAATTCTGAATTATATGAAAGAATACAACAATGAAAGTAATATTAGTGGTCATGTTTTCCCAGTGAGGTCAATCATTCATCGCATCGACTAATTCGAGGCGAGCCGAATATAGAGGAATCGGGTTATTCAATTGCCTTTTTGGGTCCTAGGTCACAAACAAGTTTTCATCCAATATGGATAAGGCGACAGAAGCTTCTCGAAAGCCAGCGGATGCGGTGTCGGGAACAGTGTGTTGCGGACCGCGCGCCGGGCCCGCGGTCGGCGAGGCGACAGCGGGTCCCGCCCGACACCTCCTCACTATATAAATTAACTCGCACAATGGCCACAGCGACCGGACACAATCGCCGCTGTCATCGACACCCGCATTACTTACCATTACACTCCATTTCCCATTTCCCGGAGCAACTTGTTCGCGCGCGGCGTCCGCTCGCCGGACGGCACAATCTAACGCGTGCCGGCTACATCGGCAGGTGTATTCCACTGCCGACACCACGGGAACGTTTTATACTAAACGCTCTCGCTTTACACTAAGCGCGAGAGCCGACGGGCTTGTGGCGCTCGGGTAAACGTACTCCGACTTGGGGTTGATCGACCGACGCGAAAACCCATAGGATGCACGAAATTATCTATATAAATACGGAAAAAGTTTCTCGAGAGTCCAACAGAAAGCTCGAAGCTTAGTATTGGGGTAATCAGAAATTTATACAAAGGAAGTATTAAATTAAATTAAAAGGGCACAATAATGATGATGAATGAAGAATATGTAAAATGTAATTTGCAAAATTAATAGTATGTAATCGAAAAGCGATTCAAGGGCACATCGGTGTGCAAGGAATGTGAAATTTCATCATACTCGAAGATAATTGCGCGCACTATGTACATAAAACTATAGTTGTACTTGGGTAGTAAATTAACGATTGAACTAACTGAGACGCTTCTCTATAACGACCGATCTGAGCGGCTCAATCCCGCCCACTATTTCGCTCTTCTGCTCCTTCGCTCAGTGTTGCACTCATGAACGATGTAACGCAGCAGGAGCGGGAGAGCGCAGAACTAGCTGGAGTGGACGGAGCGCGAGCGCGACAGAGCGCATAGATTACAGGGGGAGGTCGGTGATAGGCGACAGAGTGACCGTTCAACGGCGAGAAGACGCCATTCCAATATGTAGGTATGAGTATTTAAATTTTGAAAGAACAAAACGCACGAGGAATTGTTTGGAATGCTAGTCCTAAGCCTGGAAAAAATATGAAGGAAAATCAAATTATAAATATAAAATTAAATAGTTAAGATAACCGCCTAAAATAACTCCTTCGCCGAGCGGTGCGGAATCGATGGCTGAATGATTGAACGACGACGAGCTAGTCGAGCTGATGAGTCAAGCAAGTGAACGAGCAGAATGAGCCGCTGCCTACGCTCAGTGAGCGGGAACGAGCGATTCTGATCAAGAACAAGACTAGATAAAACGTCGCAATTCCGTCTCAATTTACGCGCGGAGTGCAGATTGTGCCGGCTGGACCAGGAGAGGTAGCCGCCACCGGAAGCAAGGCTAGTAAACTTGTAGATTTCGTGAGGAGTGTCTAATCAAGTTAAGTACAGGAACAGACGCCGACAGGATAGCCGGGCTGCGAAACAAGATATTAAAGTGAAATAATAATGCCTGAAGAATACTTTAATTGCACCAACAGTCTTAAAATCAAACAGGCTTATTTCCTTCTGGTGCTGTAGACGCGGAACGAGTCGAGTGTCAACCAATGTAACACTGAATATAAAGTCAATGATCTACGCGACTTGAGCATCAAAGTTGTCCTCGTAAAGCTCAGCTTTGCTGGGCGATGAAGCGACTCGTTAAATGAGAGCGCAACTAAGTTTCCTCATAAATTAAACTGCATATAAGTTGTATGCAATTCACTTTTTGAGATTGCAGTGAAATTACTATCTACGTATACTGCATGGAAGCTTAGCGGATTATAATACTCTGGCATTAGAGTGCTAGTTTCGTCACAGTATTGAATTATTGAGGCAGTCCACACAGACGTCGTCATATACTTTGACACTATGAACTGTCAGCGACCACCAGCCGAGCGTATTCAAACGTCACTCACGTACAAATACGTCGTACCATTAGCGTAGGAGCAATGCTATCAGACAGCGACCGCTCATATATTGTGAGCTGACAAATAATTAATTTCGCCGCATTGACACTGGTACCGTAAAACGATTAGTGTGGCATTTTATAACACTCTCGTTCACTTTCGCTCTCGTCTGTAGAAATGTTGAACTCAGCAGACGCATTGTGTCACTCGAACACTACTCGTACCGTACAGGCAACACGGCATGGCGCGCAAGTGATGTTTGACTTTTGCTTGAAATGATGATTAATAGCGCGGTAATTCAGTCAACTTAAAATGGACTAGGATAAGTTACCAGAAAGGTAAATTATTAGATAGGCCGTTGGTTCACTGACGCTTATAATATCGAATTTTCTTTAATATATATATACTTATAAACAGTTAACAAGCAAAACTGATAATATTGCTCAAGCTATAAATAAAAAAACTATAATAAATATATCTACCTTAAAAATATGCCCATTAATTTTTTTTTCAAATGTCATGTATTACACTAGTTGAGTCTATCACAAGCAAAATTAAGTTTGTGATAATTGTCTCTGATCTCATAATATGAGATATATGAGACATATTATGTCTGAGAAGAGAGAAACCCATTTCCAGATTACAAAATCAATCCAGAATTATTCTCAGACTTCTACAATGAATTGTTCCAAGATTGTCAACAACAGTCACTATGGTACTTGATCTTACCTACTTATGAATAGTATTCGAACTACGTTATCAGTATCACCCATTTGACACAGTTTCCTATCCTTTGTAAATGTTCGTCAACCGCGCCACCACCGCGCCGCCCCGCCGCCGCCGCCGTTGTCGTGTCACTGCATATACCAGGGGTCGGCAAGTAATTTCTAGTGCGGTCCGGATACTTTTGAAATATCTTATCCGAGGTCCGAGAAAAATTAAAAGAAAAACTTCAAATGGATGAACTTCGTATGGGGATGTATTTCGTATTATATTAATTAATGTGAAAAATTACAGAGATATATTCTTCAAAAAATTATTTTTTAAAATGACAATGTGGAGCCAAACATAGTTGCCAAGTTAATAGGCACTTTTTTGCAATTTTCAAATTTTTGTGAAACATGTTTACCCGAAAACTCTTCCATCGATGCTGTTTTATACATTTGCAAGGAAACATCTTCTTGCACGTCGATTATCTCCATTAGTAGTGAAGCCTTTGAAAGGTTCGCTGCAAGGTCAGTCCATTCTGCTGCCGGAGAACCTTCACAGGGCGATTTCAGAAATGCGACAGCTTTCCTATGTCCACGAAATCTTGGAATGGTTAAGGGAAGCTATAGCAAATTTGTAGGTAGATTATCAAGGGATAATTTGACGGTCCAGGTTTCTGTCCACCGCGGTCCGGATTCGGACCGCGGTCCGCCTGTTGCCGACCGCTGGCATATACAATCACAAGTTTACGGTTTGATCGCTAGTCGCGTTAGTTCAAATGATTAGTAATACGTCATAAATTGAGTAGAGGTGTCAATAAATCAGGTGTGAGGCTCTGCGGAAAGTGCAAGTGAAGGAGCAGACGATGTGACACCGACCGCGTCGGCTCGCATGACCGCCCACACTTTCAGTGAATCGTGACAATAGCCAACATTAAAGCCATCTTTCTGCTTTTAATAAGTTCGACAGAGGCTAACGTTTACATATATTGGGCGAAATAAAATGAAAAAAGCGGCCTAGTGCGAGTCGGACTCGCGCACCGAGGGTTCCGTACCACCACTGAATTGGTCGGTCTTTATTTTGTTGTTTTACTTTGGGCTTCGCACTATAATTATACCAAGTTTAACGCTTGCACGTATTACCGTTTTTGACGTGATGACGTCACGACTTATAAATTGATGAACACCGGCTGCACGCACGAAAAAGTGTCACGTTCCATCTGAGCCTGTGTGTGCAAGCGAGAGCGCGTAACAAGCGATAGAGAGGCACAATCGGTATAGTCAAAGTTACCATGGAAACGTCTTAAGAAGTAAAACTGTCAAGATCAGACAACAGAAGTTTATTGCTGGCCAGTCACAAGATGATTAATCTTTCTACTGGAAATAGAATTACCGATCTTTGCTCTATGTACTACGATTATTCCACGTCATCACGTAAAACTATCGTCCGTAAACCGCCTTTACAGACAACAAATTTTTTTACAATATCAAGTAAAACATTGAGTCCTTCGTATCCTCCCTCAAGTCATTTATCGGACTATTTTCATACCTTTCGGTTTATACTTGTGTAGTAAAATGCTAGTTAAATGATCATTCTGGCTCTTCCACATATTATGATTATTGTATTTATGGGGACCACCTTAATTTTTTACTTTCTGTTTTTTTTTTCTTATTTGTTGGCATAACCGCTATAATAACGCAAGACAGACAGACGGACGGACGGACGGACGGACGAACAGACAGACAAACAGACGGCGTAGGCTTAGTAATAGTAATACGTAATCCTATAAAACGTAGACTTGGATGACGCCGCATATCAAATCAAATCAAATCAATCTGGGCTGCAGTCTAGAAGGTGGAGATCGCCCTAATATATTTTTTTTTATGGATACTGACACGGTTGGCTACATCACCTACAACGTCCGTGATGTCAGCCAATACCACTGGGTGAACTAGGTGCCATGTCAGTGCTTCCCCCTTTGATCGTGCCGGCTACACTGAACTGGTCGGAAAACACAAACTATTTACATATCCGTTTCAACCGACGTTTCATTCAGTGTGGTGGTTTCGTTAAAATTCGTTAAAATATGTCAAGAAAAGAAAACAGAAGAAAAACACAATTCTCGCACATATAAAAAAAAAATATATAAAAATGCTTTACGTTAACCTTGTACAAATTAATCTTCATAATTGTTTGTGTACATATTCCGCAAATTTACATTATTCGAAAATCGGAATAGGTAGGACCTCGTTAGTGTACTTTGAACCAGCGACTTCTCGCAGTCAAAGAAAACGAAGTAACGATTGCAATACAGAGATGAAGCTTTTTACCTGCAGCTCCGATCAATCTCGCATTTTCTAATCCGACAACGCGTTGCACTTTGTTCACTTTTTTCACGCGTTTGAAAGAGATAAAAATCAATCGCCGACACAAGTAAGTTCAAAAGTGGTCCGGACGTAGAGAACTCGACCTACTTAGACATTGATTGACGGATCATCAATAGATATTTAATAGAACCAACCGAAGGCCCTGTGAAGGCCTAAAAAGGTGAAGCTCATTTCAATAACACGAACGAATATTAAACTAGATGGTGTCGATTGGTTACCCTCGTTTTTCAATCGGATTCGTTTATCAATCATCCGCGTACGAGTACATTTATGCGTAGGCCCTTATTTAGGGCACGCACTAACAAATATGTGATGTAATTACTTATTGCAGGAACAATGGATTTAATGAAGAAATTCTGCTTCCTCGAAGTAGGAGGTACCTAATACTATGTAGATCGTTTATTTATATTCTCTATAAACGTACGTCCTGTGTCTCTCTGTCTGCTCACTTGTAGCTCAATTGAGATTGCAAATATTATTGCGTCATGTTTGCTTGGTCCTTTTATAATTTTAACAAGTAAATTAAACAGTTTTGTTTTGTATAAATTACTTTTTCTTTTTCTTAGATTCGTATCGTTATTACTATATTATATTTAGTTTTTAATCATCTGTAGGGACCTATTAGCGGTGTATGTATGACCCGTTGTTATTGTTAATTTTGTATTGATCACACAGTTGGCTTACCCTGATTGTCGGGATACAAAAGCGTGAGTTATGTATGTATGTATGTATGTAGTTGGTTACTGGTGAACAAATAAATAAAACTCTGAGACTAATCGACAGGACATTACTATGACAATTAAGTGCAATTATAACTACATAATATATTGGATAAATTCACAGATTATAGATTAATCGCCTGAAGGACCATAAAAAAATGCCCTCCAGTCAACGAGCTGTAGTGCGCACAGAGTGCGTCGCACGCGGTCACTCAGCGATAGCTTGTCGACATCTACACTACAGCCACAGCCAATGAGAGAGCGCAAAGATGTCGCTCCTTATGGCCCTATGCATAGGGCTGCATAGCTATGCATATGCGTTTGGCATAGAGTCATCATAGGATCATGGTATGGCATAGGATCATATTTAACTTTTCTATTCAAGACATGTGTCCCTGTAGGACCGATTTTATGAAAATATGATTATTTAAAAAATAGCTGTATTAAATTAACTTATATATATATTTTTTTTATGGATAGTGCGACATGTGGCATCGTTTCACCTACAAGTAGGTGTCTCACGATGCCCATGGACATTCTGTGATGCACGGGGATTGCGAATGCCATGCCGGCCTGACAGGAGTCTTTTCACACCCCTTTTGAAGAACCCCAGGCAGTACTTGGGAGGAAATAGATGGGCAGGGCGTGCGTTCCACATTTTCCCGGTTCTGTGAATAAAAGATATTAAAATGTGAAATGGTCTCAGGAGATTGTTCGATTGCGTAAGTATGGGTAACCGAGGCGCCGGGTATGCTATTAAGCGTCCGTGGCTAGAACGTCCACACACCACAAATACACTTTTTTGTGCACCTGCATCGGTATTTGATTTCAACAGATAATTGTTTTAATTATAAGTGCCAGTTCTGGGCAGTAAAATGGCCATGGGACTAGCCGGCCCGGCATAACGCATTAGTTTTAATGGCACCGAAGGCACCTTTTATTTATGTGCTGTTACTCATATATGTTAACGAGCACAGCCCAACACGTTAAATACAAAATGACCGCTGGTTACTGTCCTTTACGTTCTTATTTCTTGAGAATAATTCTTTTTTTAAGAAAAGGAATAATGTGGTCGAACATAAAATCATTTCATATGCCGATGGGTTCCTTTCTATATATGTATACCTATGCTTCATAATTGGCACACAGCCTTACTCGAACAAGAGGTTATTGTCCTAACTATTGATAACGATATTTGAAGACAAGGGTAGCTTCCCAAAACTTAGTTTGCGAAGGTCACCAATATGGTTTAATTTAGATAACCTTCGTTTTGTTTATGGAAACTGACACGGTTGGCTACATCACCTGATCCTACATCCGTGATGTCAGCACATAACACCGGGTCAACTTGGTGCCATGTCAGTGCTTCCCTTCGGTCGTACGTTTCAGTATATTGTTTTGATCTAAATTGATAGGGCAAACAATAGGAACTACGCTATCTAAAAACGAGTACATATTATAGTGAGTGAAAAATAAATAGGTACTGTGAACTTGTGGCATTGGTAATTGAAGCCTGATTTGATTTGTAAATTACCACACTAGATCAAAGATTGTCAAAATTTAAATGAATTTATAATAATGGGTGTTTATAATAACCGTAGGTTTATTAAAACAAAGCGGATCTCACGCAGCAACACTGCGACATATATACAATTAATAGAGCAGCGATTACTGCAGTGCGTAAACACGGATGATGCGCGCCGCGCCGAGCTCCCTCCACCGCGCCGCCGCCACCTCGGCATCCGGGAGCCGGAGCGATATCTGATTTTCATTAAACGAGCGAGGAAAGCTGAGAAGCTCATTTAAATCACATTTATTACACATTTGCACGTGTTCCGACAAACCTAGCTGGATAAACTCTTATAGAGGTAAGACCGCACTACGCGGCACTGCACTGCAGGGGAGCGGCGCGTCTAAATATTTTTGTATGAAATTGCATCAAGTAAACCCTACTACGTGGCAGCGGTGATGCGCGGCGCGGCAAGTAATTATTTTGACATTTTTATGGCCCGCCGCGCCCCGCCGCCTCCGCTGTCGCTTTGTGTGGTCTCACCTTCACATTTAAATATGATAGAAAAGAATAAAGAAATAATAAGCATTAATCATACACAAATGTCTTCATTAGAAAGCTGGAGCTTTAAAGATACAGCTTCTTACAGAGAAGTGTGATTTCATGTTGTTACCGACTTAAAAAAAACTGTTATCAATTCGACCCGTATGTATGTAATATCGTTGGAATTGCACAATATTCGTATATGTTAGTCTATGTGGGCATCTAAACAGGTGTGCCAAATTTCATAAGTGTATGTATGTATGTATGTCCACGAAGTTCTCGGAAACTAGAAATCGAATTGCCATAATTATTTTTATTAAGTATCTTCCAACTTAGGGAATAGTCACCAAAATTGGTTCAGTAGTTTTCAAGATACGGACTAAAGTGTGTACCAATCACTGGAAAAACACGTCGTCGGTTTAATGCCCAATTCTACGCAGAACTTGTTGTGTGATACTTGATAACTAAAAATAGTGAAATAAAAAACTGTTTTAAAAAGCATTGAACCGACTTCCAAAAAACTACTAGAACTTAAAAGTGTTAAATAATATTTTGATTCATATTCGGACCCTTGAGTTGAAGGCGGTACAAAAGCACAAAAGGTGTCCATCTATCAATTTTCACGTGTTCTTTTGTACCGCCTTCAACATATGAATCAAAATATTATTTAACACTTTTAAGTTTTAGTTGTTTTTTGGAAGTCGGTTCAATGTTTTTAAAAAAATATTATTTTGTTTTTTTTATACAAGTCCATGTCTAGTAACAGATTGCCCCATTATTTAAGTTGATTTGTTATTTTTTTTCAAAATACTTGGAACATTAGTTTTAATCTACATTTAAGTAGCAAGCTTAATTTATAAAGTGCTAAATCATTTAGTATGGTGCGGAAGAGAGCAGACACAATGTACGTATTTAATCAAACAATAAAACCTTAAACAAATGACTGGGCGCTAGATTGTAGCCGATGCCTAGTATGAAGCCGGGCCGGCGAGTATTATAAATAAGCTAGTAGCTACATGAGTGAGTGAGTACGAGCAAAAGCACTAAGAGTGCTCTCACTAATGAAGCGATTGGAAGGAATAAGTTAGTGGAAGACGCGAGCGCCGCGGTGCTTGCTCCTTCCACTAACTTATTCCTTCCGCCTCCGGGGCGCCGGCGCCGGCGCCCCGGAGGCGGAGCCCGCGACGCGACCCTGCCTTCTGTCCGTCGTGAAATTATGTCTTCTATAATATTTCATTATGTAAATAGGCATTCTAATACGTTACGGTAAAATAAAATAATACAAACCAATAATAATATTATGAATTGATTTACTTAAAAGTAACAGATTCGACGTAGAAGTAATACATACATTAATTTGTTCTTAAATTTATCTATCTGAATTTCATATTTCGAAAGAAAATCTAGGGGTAACAATAAATATACACGTCAAAAACTGGCCCGAACATCAATGATGTAATAATTATTAGCCTCAAACTAAAATTAAAAAGTCTGCGCCGCACACATTCGCTTGTTTAACCGAGCAGTTCGACTGATATTTCAATTAAGCAAGATGTACAATGTTAATATTGGTTCATCCCATATTCCCTGCACTATCGCGAGAAAATACCAGTTCTGCGGACACCAAGCCCTCCCAGGCGCATCAGGAAGCGTTCACTGAACTATATATTGTGCGAAAAAGGATAAAAAAATTATTTGCAATAGGAAACAATGCGAAGAAGCGTCCGTCGACATGGGCGTCTAGCCGCACGGCGCGCGGAGCTCGAGACGCGCCGCGCGGTGCGGTGCGGCGAGCGCTCGGCGCTGCGTCCACGCATCTCTCTCCCTTTCTCTCGTCCGTAGCGCTCTCTCTGTCCGTCCTTCGGGCGTTCGTTCCTCTTCTTCTTGCAAGGTTAAGGTTACGTCAGACGTGTTATGTTATAACCGTTGAGCCGCGCGCCGCCAAGTTCAGTGTCTCGCCAAGAGCGGCCGTGGCACCTTCACTCGCGCGCCCGCCCCCTCTACCGCGCCCTGCCGCCTCCGCGCCGCCCTCTCGCCTAGCGGACCTCGTGTGATACTCTGTGAACACTCGTGTGCTTGTTAGAACTGTCGGTGGCCGTGCGTGCGTCCAGTCGGAAGTGCTCCCACAGGAACCTGAAGGTACGTAATCCGACGCACACGCCTTCGCGGCTCAGCAGAGCCGGTATCCAGTGCGACTGCAGAGAACATGATTCCGATGTATTATGCGAGCCAGTCGATACAAAGTAGAGTATGAAGGGACATGCGCGCGCACGCTCGGCCGCGCACCCGCAGTAACGTGTGGTGAGGTTGGAGCGAGTGCAGGCGCACGGAGGGCTGTGGCCGCGCCAAGGTCGAGAGCGGCCGGGAGATGCGATAATTATTGCATTTTATCTTAGGATAATATCAACACAGCCCTGAGTGCAAATTACCTCAACCTAGGTCTATTAAGGATAAAGATATGTTTTACTTATTAATCGGAATTTTTGAGGAGGTCTGAAATAGTCTGAGCATATTGGAAGGATAATCTAGTGGAGCTTTTCATACTTAATGCAAATTGCTTAATGCTAATTGCAATGTAAGTAATTGCCCACTTAAATTTTTACGGATATTAAATTGTATCAATACATATTTTTCATAAAATCCGACTATTAGAGACTTATTTAAACGTAGTAGGTAAAACATACATTGACTTAAGTAAAAGGAAAATTAACAAATTAAGTTAAGTTTCATTTTATAATTAAAGGAATTAGAACATTCCGAGTTGATTTTATTTACAATCTCGGTGCACTTAATATTTAAACAATGTAGGTACATACGATACACTTTTCGTAAATTTTATTTTTCAGAAATATTTGAATATTATTATTATTTATGACTATATGTTTTGTTATAAATTAATATTTTCCGCTTAGTTATGAATTAACGGCTTTAATTACGATAATTGCAGCAGTGCCGCTCAATGCTCCGGGCCAAATGTATGGCCCAGAAGCATGTGCACTCTGCCGGCGGCGCCGCGGCGACCGAGCGACGGTTCACAGAGAGTTGCCAGTTTATTATTTATATTATAACAATTATATCGCTATGTTGCATTTAATATTTTGCGAAAATTGTAGCTTCCTAGCTAAACGGTCATCCATACTTTCAAAACGCATATTAACTTTCTTAAAGATTTATTTTATATGAATATAACAAATAGTATTCGAAAATATTTAAGACTAAGCCATTGAGAAACTTTTTATATCGACGAGAAGGAACATTATTAAATAATTTCAATAAAACAACGTAATAGTGTAAATGAACTTGTGCACATGAGAACGGCATCTGCGATAAAACTGCAAAGCGAGCGAGTCCGCTATGCAGTTAAAAAGTCCAATGAAATATCTGAATTAATCAGCACAGAGTATTAGCGCAAGCGAGAGATACTCGGAGTAACGGCAACCGCCCCGAGCGCGCGATAAACCGCCTTCGACGGAAACAATTCATCTAGATCGCCGCACAGATAATTTGAAGCAGATAAAAAAATAAAAGTTACCCAGCTCTATATTGTTCGGCCGACCATATCGAGCAATACTTGTTGTAAACGAACATAGAATATTATAATTTATGAATCATCATTAAACGTGTTTCGCGCTCGAAATGGCCTGTAAATCTATTATTAGCTGCACTTCAACTTTATGCCGCAGTTCAGCTCGCGTTAAATGTAAAAAGTAAATAGATCCCGAGCAGAAAACGCGTGAGAAAATAACCGAAGGTTTATGTTTTATGACTATACAATAAAACATTTAAAGAAGACTACACCAGACAACGCGTAAAACGTTAATCATAATTACAGAAAATTAATTGGTGAACGTGAAACGTTGCAGAGTGTGAAAATGAAAAGAAATAAAATGGCCAGTTAATAAACGTAACGACGACGGGACGCTGAAGGACAAGACGTAAAACTTTAACGTCCTCGTTGGAAGGAAAAGGCGAAAGATATGCTAAAGTGTTGTATGGGAGGACATCGCACAGGCAGGCTAAGATGATGCTGCAGTACCGTTGTAAGCAGTTTCCGCTTCACAATGAGCTCATGTTGCTCGGCGCATTATTCGATTATTTATCCGGTAGCGCCCTCCACTTATCATACATTCTTCTCGCATTACTGATATCGGATTATTATTCGCAACATTCTCATTTTATATGAAATTTGACTATATATATTGCAATATACTTGGTAAAAGGTTATATGTTATAAAGTTAAAACTGTATTGTTGTAGGTTAGTTGAGTCGTATAGTTTCAGAACCCGCCAAATCCATTTCTCTAAAAAAGTAGTTATAAACTGTTTCGAATAAAATATTAAATTGGTCACTTGTAAAGACATTATGTTCCTAACACGGTCCAAGCCAGAGTGAATCGCAAAGAAAAATTAACATTCTTTCCAGCTCCCTTGTAGTTTGTATGGGCGGCTATTTATCGAGGTCTAGTTTTTTCGTCTTACTGTAAAATCGTCCGAAACGGAGTTGGCGGGTTCTGGAACTATACGACTCAGTTATTAAATAAATCTTTAAGGTAACGTTAAAATATTCAATATACGTATATTCATCCTCACGAACTCTTCAATTATTTGACGAGAATTAAAGAACATAATTAATGTAAATGCTTTTTTTAATCTACTTACCAACTATTATGTATTAAATAATTAACAAAGATGAAACAAAATAGATAAGAAAAAAAAAACTAAACCACAAGCGAAATAGTATTCAAGTGTTTGAATGCAGCGCGCGTTGAAATCTTTCGAATGCTGTGAATCGCCGCCGGGCGACGCGACGGCACGAAAGACATCAACGCGCGGGTTTCCTACCGTAGCTACGCGCTCCGATAACATGCTGCTACGAATTTTGCGTGTGAGTGCTTTGTGCTACGAAGTTCTACGATATTTTTTTTGGACTGGAATTATAAAATCATTTTGTGGGCGCAATTAAATGGGTAGTAAGGTTTTAATTTTAAAGACAGTAACTGTCTTACAACTACGAATTTTGCGTGTGAGTATGCTACGAAGTGCTACGAGATATTTTTGGGCTGGAATTATGAAATCATCTCGTGGGCGCAATTTAGATTGGTAGTAAGGGTTTATGTTTAAACACAGTAACTGTCATACAACTGTTGTAATATGTATTTGAAAAATTAATTTAACATAATATTATTTAAGAATACATTTTACTACAGGAAAATATTTTATTTTTAGTACTTACTTTTTAGTAATATAATTTATTTTACCAATAAAACACCGAAGAGCAAATAGGGTACAAAATATTTGTAACTGAAGTTTTAAAATTCGTTATTAATGTTAATACTCAATCTCCTCGTCAGCTAGGGTGGGCATATTATTAGTTAATATTATGGTCATTATGAATATATCTAAATTAAAAATAACTTATTAATAAAAATACATGTTAAGTCCTTACATCACTCTGCACGCAAGCCACCGGCAATGCACAGCTGGCAAAGTCCGACTTTAACAAGCTGTAATATTTATTGTGCATTGCATTTCACGGCTATAATGGATATGCCTATATCCGCAGGGCAGCACAGTAGGTAGACAGGAGAAGCCAGCAATAAATCAGTTGGCGGCTTCTGACGAGCGCGAGTTCTGACACAGCCAGGAGCGCCTCATCAGCCTCGCGTGCTATTTTGCAAATATTTATGTCACTTTTATATGCCCACCCTAGCTGACGAGGAGATTGAGTGGCAAGTATACATTTGTAATCATTTCCTATGTATACGTTATTGATTACTCGTAGGGTCTTAAAACTAAACTGTCAAGAACCGTTCTCATTTCAGTATAAAAAATCAACTTAATTTAATACAATTTGGGTAGTTTTTTATTAAACATACATATTTAGACATTAACATTAAAACTACAAATTAAACTAAAACTACCTATCAAATTAAAATGAATAAAAAGAGAAAATAAAATTTAAAACAAGTCCTAACAAGAAATGTTAAAAATAAGATAATAACTAAATAAATTCATTAAATGCATTTTTGACTATAATATTGGTGTGACCGATCGTCATTGACGAACTGTTGACGAGTAATGTAAATGATCAACATGTACCTAAACATAATTTTTATATGTGTGTGAAATTTTACATTACGATAAATAAATATAATACATGAGATATACCATTTTTATATTTTTGCTGGATAATTAGTTATTTCGTAAAATACGCTGTAGTCGCATAGTTTCGGTGTTTGCAACATAACTTTCAAACAAATTTTTTCTCAGTTCAAAAGTTTGCTAATAAGATAAAAGTCCTGAGTCCTGACACAATTTGTATGTTATATAGGTATTTAGCTTTTTCATATAAAATGTAATAACATTATACGTTTTAGTTAAACATTAATATTGACCCAATCGATCTCAATAAATTGCTCTGTGGCAATACCATTCCGATAATTAGAGGAGAGTTTTCGAATGCGAAGTAACCGCGAAAGTAGGCGCTCGGGTTTCCCACGGTCGCCAACATCCTTAGGAGCGGCGTTACCCAGATACGGTGTAGTAATTCTACCTAGAAACAACTGGTAGCTTTCACGGGCCACAAGTATAACAAACGATCGGAAATACTGCACGAAGAGGCGCGGGGTCAGCGCCGCTCGGGTGACGGCCGGAGTGGTCGACTCTTTCAAGATCGACACTGAAATTGGCACATCAGTGCGCTCGCACGGTATTCCGTTCCATTCATTGCGATACAATACTTACCTTGAATTCGGTGAAATAACATTTTTTTTTAATGTCGAACATAATTCGAATATTGATTCGATGAACGGTAGACTGCGACTAGTGTCACGGCGGTGCCGGTGATGCGGTGAGGAAGGGCGGGGAGTGGAGCGTGCGGAGGAGGAAGCACCTGACCTCTTTGCAGATCCGTTGTGATGCTAATTAAGCGGCTCACGTGAGAGCATGGAATCGGGGAGCCCTTTCGTGATCGTGTCTCCAGCGGCGACACGACAGCGCCGCATAACTGCGCATAAATCAACATCGCTCAAGGCGGCGACGTCCCCATTCCACGCCGATCGATGAGAAATTGAAAATATCGGTGAAACTTCGGGTCGCTTCTCAATTCACCTCACCGACCAATAATGTTCACGACCACCGCGCCCGGGGCACGACTTCAGTCTACAAAGCGGAGCTTTCATAATTAGAAAAGTTTTAATATTGTTTTTGTGAAGGAACAATAGTTTTTTATTTATTTAGGACAACAAACAACAACATGAAATAATATGAACAAAGTAAAAAATATGAAATAATAATATAAAAAAATGTACACCGGTTAGATTCAAAATAAATAAATTCTTGAAATAGTATGGCAGCGCATGGTAGCTAATATTACAAAGATCTGGCGTCTGATTTGGTAATTTCCAAAGTATTGAAGATACTAGTCTTTCAGTTCGGTCTAACATTTTATATTTCCCCCTGCCGTATTCAATTAAGGCGGTACAGTGCGCGGGTGCATTATCATATAACCGGCAATTTTCATTAATTCGCTCAAGTTTCGCGCAATGGACGCGTCACGACGCGCATTCAGAGTGCGGCGGAGGCGTCACGGGTTACAGTGTAGTAGGAAGAGCGTCGCTCGGTACTAGCGAGCGAGACAAAGGATGCTCGCGTGTGCTAGATAGTCTCCGGCGGGTGGGAAGGGCGGCGTAGACGCAGGCATCAAGCTGCACTTCCCATGAAAGATTTTAATTACGCCGAGTGATGCGGTTCAACGGCCCCGGGCGCTGCGCCGCCGCCGCCGCGCCGCCGCCCGCCGTCCGTCGCCGCTTCCATCGGCCACGCGAACAAACTGCGCGCCCTAACACTACCTAATTATTTATTGTGGGGCAGTCTCGAAAATTAAGCATGACTGCGTGCGGTATCTGAAATCTTTGATCGGTTCATACATATGACATATTCAGGGAACATATGACACACGAACTCATTCTCAGAACATTCAATAATAAAGATAAGGGTACGGTTGCCTTTAACAGTGAAAAAAAAAGACCACATAATCTCTTAAACTCACTGAGCGCCTCCTGGAAAACAATGAGAGACGAGCGAGCGAGCGAGCTGTATCATATTCACAATTAAATCAAAATGTTAAGTCATCTAACATAACTACAGGAACTGTTCAGTAATCATTATC
This sequence comes from Nematopogon swammerdamellus, assembly GCA_946902875.1. NCBI lineage: Eukaryota > Metazoa > Arthropoda > Insecta > Lepidoptera > Adelidae > Nematopogon > Nematopogon swammerdamellus. The sequence continues at coordinate 12,642,001 of OX336344.1, forward strand.
TACGAATAATATTCGCATGCAAGACTTTTTTAGCGAAGCTCCGCGCCAAGAGCGACGAGCACTCGAGCGAGGCGCCCACCGTGACCCACATCGAAGTACAAATAATTACCATCCGCAAAAACTCCCTCCCACAATGCAAACGAGTATTGTTAAAACTCGATGACATCAGTGGTCGGGCGTAACGGTCGTAATATCCCAGTGGTTGGCGGAAACACGCCGGGCATTGAACTCGAGTTGTTCCGAATCGGTTGGGTATGATAAGCTCAGAGTGCGTATAACCTGCTTACGCCACTCACCCGCGTCGCTAAAGGTGGACTTATTGATGCATTGATAACATAATGAAATTCTTAGATTTTGTCGTTATGAAAGTGTATAAAATAAAAAATAAATAATAACATCATCAAGTAAAAATACGAAAATAGCAATACATGAATCACACATTCATTGGTAAGTTCGTCAATAACGTCTCTCCTCAGAAGGACAGACTAATGCGGTAAAACATTAATCGTAAATTTAATAATTTATTAGCGTTTTTTTCTAAATAGAAAACGTATATGGTTGGAGACATATATGGCTCTTTCTAGTTTCTACTCGTGTAACCGGTCGTCGTTTGGGAAACTCGGTAGGCTAAATATTTTGTGGTTTAGGACAACATTTGGGTATCGAGGTAGGCCGACGAATCGACGCGATACGCTACGGGCAGTGTGGGCGAGACCGGATTGGACCGAGTGACTCATATATCCCAAAACGAAAGACATTATAAATGTATCAGATGCTTCGCAGTAGACAATAGGCGATGCGCCTTTTTAGGAAATCACTAAAAGATGAATTTATACTCCTGTCGTGATGAGCATATAATACACTCAGCAGAACAGAAAACAGTGGAATGTAATAATGATGGAGTGATTCAACAGTCCAATTCAAACAAATAAATAATACATATTGTGATATATACACGGTATTACATTAGTGGTACCTAGTATCTGAAGAGGGGTTATTCTACACCTGAAACGGAACATGTTTTCTACGACTTATAATTTTGATGTTTTTTTTTCACTTTCTGAAGAAAAAATAATAGCATTTAAAATTAAAATTAAAAGTTACAGGTTACTTTGTTCAGTTTCCAATATATATTTCTTTTATAGTGAAATTCAAAAATGTACCATCCAAAATTTAACACCGCATATTTTGAAATTTTTAAAATTGCTAATACTTACATAATTTTACGGCTGCTTCCCAGTGGGGCAGGCAAAGACGACGAATCTAAACGTGCCACAGTCCTGCTAATGTTAAGAATATAATCTAAATCTCAAACATCTATGAAGAACCGAATAGATGAAGAACTCGGCGGCCTGTGAACACAAAAGTACCAACAATAAGCAACATCGTCAAGCACAATCTCGCCCGCACCCGCTAGAGCGAGCTGCGCAGTCTCGACTCGCTCGATGTGATTGTTAGGAGGAGCACGTTCGAAGGTACGATTGAAATCGTAACAAGCCCTCGCTCCGCTAATCAGAACAAATGGCCGAGCGTGACGTGCACTCCAACGCTCTAACAAAATCACTAATGAAACGGTACCAGTAGCGTGCGTCCTCGTCATAACGGCTACGGAGACGCCGTCGCACCGCTCGACAATGCCGCGGCGGCGCACCGCTCTCACGACACCGCATTATGCAACCGTACAATACTCTAGTATCGATCACAATACGAATCGTAAAAACACTACACCGTAATTGAAGCTAGCATTCGCACATAGCTGGTGACACGGAGAGTTGCGGGCGCGTTGCGACGACGCACCGATTGCATTATCGAGCCCGATGCAACGGTAAGTTGAGCTGAGAGCTCGCACGTTGTGGGTGCGAAATGAGCGAACAAGACAAACTGCCGCGTCGCGGGGCGCGAGCAGGCCGATAAACGCTCGTTGTTTCCGCACTTTACACGCTTCCATTTCACTGGCTTCGCGTTCGCGGCTGCAGGCGCATCATCTTTGTCACTTTCGTACTCACGTCGTGCAACGGTGACGCGCCGGCATGTGCAGACATCCGGCGCCCGTCGCACCGCGACCACTCCTTGCAGCGACGAGCGCACTACGCGGTTTTAGCAAACGTGCATGGACATATTTTATAGTAGGTACATAATCTATATTAATATAAAACGCTATTTTTTTTAATTCGAATGAGCATACGGCATTTCTATTTAGCACAATATGATACATGTGCTGTGAGAAACGCCTTACAGGGAGAGGGTTCTCACATACGTAATTAATTATTGAGGAAAACCGAATGACAATCGAGCGCGAGCAAGAAATGTATATGTTTAATGTATGTAATCTGATCGCGCACGTCTCTATCGTGATCTATAAGTTTGTCGTCGCTCGGTGTCGGCTCCGTGGACCATCCGGAGTGGCCTCGTCGTCGGAGCGTTATGTGCGGATGTGTTCGCGTGCTAGAGGATAACAACTCCATACCCAAGAATCTCACTCATTCCATACAAATGACAGGACATGAATAAGCTGCAGCTTTAATTTCGCTAACGGTATAAATTAAATTTAATAAACCACACGCTCCGTGCGTGACGATGAAATTCAATGACGATGAAAATTATACAAATAATAAGCCTATGTAAATAATTCGTCTTGCGAGAAAAGATAATGCAAATTTTTCTTCTTGCGTCACATTTGATGGTCGCTTTAGCATTCCTTGCTATAGCAAAAATTTTTTTTTTCTTGCAAGAAATTAGTAGTAAACATTCCCAGTAGAACAAAAGAAATACGCAACGCGACGTTCTGCACTCATTTCATTTTTAGGTTTCCATACCCCGTACTTCTCCTTGAATAGAATAAAATATAGCGAAATAGAGTCACATAGAGTGGACACTCGCATAGACGGTGGCGTCGCGTAGCTTGGCGCGGCGCGGGGCATTGTGAAGCCTTAAGGCTGACGCGGCTCATACTCCGCGCCGGCGCACCGCGGCGCAAGCACTAACATGGCGAAGAAACATGTCGTACAAGCCGGCAATCAATTCGCATCTAACAGCGGCGACCGACACGCTCTCGCCGACACGACGTGCATCATGACCGCGGCTCCGTTGCGCCGGTCGTCCGCGACACCAAGTCCGATGATTACAGCGCGCTGTGCCGGACTTCGAACCAACAAGCTAAGATAATTCGACGATATTAAATTAATTCCCGTGAGTCAATACGGTAATGAAGACCTTATTTGTCTTCCTAGATTGAACATAGGCATCACGACAAATCTATTGGTGCAATTTAGTAGAAACTGCTATGATCTCTGCTCTGTTGCGACGGAAGTTAGAGGACTCGAAGAAAGTTCAACTCGAAGAAATTGAAGATTGAAAGATCAGTAGCGTCACTTTAAGAAAAGAAACAACATTTATTAAAACCATATAATCTTTACTTCATCGAAATGGTAGAGTGCTAACAGCATTACCTCCGATCCTGGGAACGGCGAGTCCGCGGAACAGATGTCATGTTTACGGCGCCACATAGTTTGTGAGCGTGCCTCCGAATAGGCGCACGCGGCGGAGGCAGCGGTAGTCGCGCCTCACCGCACCGCATCGCTATCGCTAAATATGAGCAAGAGATGTGTGGGGCCGGTACTTTAAAAGAATAGCCCCACTGCATCTCTCCCCGTGTATGTCGTAAAAGGCGACTAAGGGATATGACTCCCTTCTTATATCACTAGGTGGTAGGGTTTAACCCGCCCGGGTTGGTACCACCGCACTGAATGAAAGGTCGGTCGAAACGGCTATGTAAATAGTTTGTGTTTTCCGTCCAGTTCAGTGTAGCCGGCACTACCGAAGGGAAGCACTGACGTGGCACCAAGTTCACCCGATGTTATGGGCTGACATCACGGATGTTGTAGGTGATGTAGCCAACCGTGTCAGTTTCCATAAAAAAAAAAAAAAAAGATAAGCTCTGCAAATATCACTACCGCCCCGCTGCGGCCCGCGCGCGTCTTCCTGAGTTATTATGAGCCCGCCTGCCGGGGATGACTTAATATGTAACGAGAGACGACAATACATACGCACACTGCCCGAGTCACGTGCGCATTCTATGATGCTCGGGAGTAAACCTCCTATAATCAACCTTTTATTACTACTACTAGATATTAATGATACCAACTAAATAAACAGGAAAAAATCGCTTAGCGCTCAAATACTCTCCATTAAAATAGATTGTGTTGCCCGGAAGAGTAAGGCATATTATCTCTCCGGGAATTAGAAGTGACAAAACGATGAAATAAAGCTCGGTAGCGGAGTCGTGACGGTCACTCAATACGCGCACGATACACGCCGGATGATACTCGGCGGCGGCGCGGCGGTGCGGAGGTAACGAGTGGGCGCTCGCGTCCGCGCCCGCCGCGCCGTGCGCCAGGCGCGGCTCACTTTACATAGATCCTATGCAAATTGCGGCGATCTGTTGCGCCCGTCGCCGGCCGGCATAAATCAGTGGGCGCTCGCTACTCCAGAATTCGTCAATTAACGTCATCCATATTGTGCTGAATAAAGGCACGCGTCGGCCGAGCTTGATTTATTCGCTACGCGCACCGATAAGCCGCGCCAGATAGCGAGCTTCTGTAGCCGCGGCCGTCGCGCGCGCCCATTAGCAGCGCCGCCCGCTCCTCCATTCAATTCACAATTTCACACATTTACTTGAATTTGTAAGACACCGCGACTCGGACTAATAGCGATAGCCAGAAGTTATGAGGCGACGTGCGCATCGCGGGAGCAGAGCGGGAGGCGGGCGCGCAGCCGGATCCAGTCGGGTGAGTGTAATTACCCGCGCGCCCTCGCTGCGACTGCGGCCAGGCCTCCCGCGCGTCCGCGCACCCTCTGCCGGCCGCCCCCGCCCCGCTCCATCCCGGTCTCGCCGCAGCCACGTCACACGCGCGATTCCTTCAACTCCATCATACATAAAGGCATTCATCATTGCTGGTAACGAGCACTTATGTAGCAAATCGGCAGCTATTCAATTGTGTGCGTGTAACCTTTCCGATGAAAAACAACTGCTGATTAATTAATGTGCAGGTTCAACGAGACAACTATGTAAGAAAGAGAGTGAGGGAGAGAGATATAAAGCGTCATCGCGGTACGCACGCGTTGCGATGCGCGCGGATCTGGGGCCGATGGCCGGCGCAGCACTGGAGGTCTACTCGGAGTTTCGATTGCGATATATTCGGATAGATCCGAATATATCGGATGTATCTCGGGATGTGTCTAACTCATACAAATATCCCACTCTAACCAAATGTTCGGTCGGTCGGAAGAAGTGACATATCGAAAGCATAGACAAAAAGTTTTGTTTTTCTCGCACGCAATCATAAACAAGCGATTTGTGTCCAAGGCCAAAATAAAAGTTGGTGTGGTCAAATTTGTGTATAGATAGTCTGTGGTGGGTAGGTGTGGTGTGGCGCGCATTTGATGCTTTGTGGATGGATGCATAAATATTGGGAGTGGAAAAAGATGGCGGACGGCGCGGCGCAAGTTTGTCGCGTCATCGTTGTAATTAAATATATATATTTTTGTGGTTCTCTCCGTCTCGCACCTTATACAAAAGCATATATATTGGAATAGTAGAATTATATTCTTTGTATTGGTAATCTGTGGATGGATGGATGAAGGCGGGGCGGACGGAGTGGCCGGCTGTAGCCGGCCGGACTCGGAGCCGGAGCCGCGCGCTCGCGGCTCCGGCTCGACCGCCAGCCATTCGCCGTAGCGCTGCCCGCCCCGCAGCCCCGCCGCACCGCAATCGACATGACCGTCGCGCGGCGGTCATGTCTCGAAACTAGGTATGTACCGTGTAGGGCCGGTACTTTAAAAGAATAGCCCCACTGCATCTCTCCCCGTGCATGTCGTAAAAGGCGACTAAGGGATATGACTCCCTTCTTATATTACTAGGTGGTAGGGTTTAACCCGCCCGGATTGGTACCACCGCACTGAATGAAAGGTCGGTCGAAATGGCTATGTAAATAGTTTGTGTTTTCGGTCCAGTTCAGTGTAGCCGGCACGACCGAAGGGAAGCACTGACGTGGCACCAAGTTCACCCGGTGTTATGGGCTGACATCACGGATGTTGTAGGTGATGTAGCCAACCGTGTAAGTTTCAATACAATACAATAAAACTAGGTTTTTCAAAGTTATTGGGTTTTAGTTGTATGGTGTCGATATAGTCTGTGGTGGTAAAAAAAAGGTAGTTGGTTGGTTGGATGGAGGCGGGGCGAGCGACCGGAGCCGGAGCCGCGCGCGCGCGCGCCCTCCGCGCCGCGCGCTCGCGGGCCGGCTCGACCGCCAGTCATTCGCCGCCGTAGCCGCCGCCGCCCGTCACTCAACCCAGTCAGTCATGCATGTCATGACTTCACACAGATAAATAAAATAATGTATATACTAAATAATATATAAATAAATAATATATAGTAAATAATATATATACTTCATGACCGCCGCGACGATCCCGCTGAGTCCTCTAATTTTTCTGATATTTTCCAAGCGTAGGTAGCAACTTATGGATGAAATTATACAATAAACAAAAAACGTAAACAAATCACCAATGCATACATAGGTAGGTACTCGTAAATCGTGTGTAAGTCAATGAACGCAATACATACACCAAACGACAACCTCTTCTTTTTTGTTAATAGTGGCAACAAAACGACAATCTCAACGAGAGCTCATGAGGTGTCGTTGGAATTATCGAAAATTGTCGTTTGCTCATTGGTCAAATTCAAATGTTCGTTCGGTTCATTTGAACCTAAGAGTAGGGTTACGACACGACAATGACAATGCCATTTTTTTACTATGTAGTTCTAAAAACGATATATCGAAACGATGTCAATTAGAGTAGGTTACGACACGACAAATGGCACGATGCATCGTTTTTACAACTCCGAGTAGACCTCCAGATGTAACGATCGCCATCTGTCAATATCGGTCGCTATTACACGAGCGGTTTAAGCGCCGCGACGAGGACGCTCGCGCCGCCGCGCCGAGCCGGCCGGCAGCGCCATCGCAAACATCGGCCAGGGTCAATGTAATTGAATTATGATTTATGGGTTTGGATATCCCACGCCGCCGAACGGACGTTCGTAGGTCACTCGGGATAACGGTCGCCCGCGTCTTCCTGATGCTGGTACACTTCGTCTGAGCCGCCGCCGGTATTAGCTCCACTTATCGTGGGATGTAGGCTGGCTGATTACCTTCCATACATGAGTCGAGAGCTCGTTTATGGAAACTAGTAATCTGCGTGCGGCCTCCGCGGCCGACGACGACGCACCGCTACGATGCACCCCACAGGGCGCGCACTGCATCCAACCAAATACGCATACAAAAAGCTAGACATATTTGTTCATCGGACGCTCGTTGTCTGAGTTCTACATTATTTGCACACGATAAGCACACGATTAAATAACAATATCACTAGGTTGAGGTAGCGCGCACGAGACCCGGAGAGGGGTACGATTGCACGATGCATCTCGAGACGGTCCGCGACCTACGATAACCGGCTGGAGTCAACAATAAGCAAATAAAGAAGCGAGCACGACTCCTCCTTTACGTAACTACTGGTTATTGCTAATGAGTTCTTACGACTATCATACGGCTAGCACACGAACGTGCCCGCGCGCGGCCCCTCCACGCCGCCCGCCTCCGCGTCGTGTGCGCTCTTGACGTCGGATTCGTGATCTTAAGGTCCGTGGTACGAATCCTCTCGACGACGTGCAACAATGAGTTATTCTCATTGAAAAAAAAATCATGCTTTTAACGAACTCAATTAAACTAATTGGTTTCCGGTGATCAGAATATTCAACATTATTTTAGATTTGTTTTATCGTCAAGTGTTTTATTGTACGCGAGCACAATAAAACAACAAATAAATCAGAATAGAATGTTCAGATGTACTACGGGCAAAAAAAAATTGCCCGTGGTACCACTGCGCACTGGGTGTACTACGGGCAAAAAAAATTGCCCGTGGTACCACTGGGTGTACAACCTGGTGGTACCACGGGCAATAAACGAAAGTAAGTCGTGAGTCGATAAAAATGTTACGTATTAAATTAAGATTGTAACAGCGAGTGTGACAAAAGTCGGACGGACGGACAGACAACTGATAGATTTTGCTGAGAGATGCCTATATCGCTGCGCTGGCTACGGAACCATCAAAATAAGTTTATCATTGTTATTACAAACAATGTAGAGTCCTTCGAACATTGGCTTCGAGAATAAATTCACAGATTTCGTGCCTCACACGACTATCGAGCACATTGGAAATGAATCTACGGAATTCGAAAAAAATGTCGGTCTGACTTTTTGACTTTTTTCAAAAAGGTTAGGCTACAGGGCAAACCCTTAACCCGATCGACTTTGTTTTAGGGTCAAATTGTAGCTGACTAAATTGTCCAGAAGAGTTTTTCTCAAATGTTTGATATCATTCTTTGTTTCCAAAATTTCGAACGCAAAAATAAAAAATTCGGGATTTTTTTTTTTTTCACTATTTCGGCCATAACTTTTTTCGTTTTTGACTTTCTCAAATAATTCTTTTTGCAACTTACAGCTCTCATGAATACGCATCTTTTGAGCCCTTTTTGAATATCACATCTTCACGACTCTCCGATATATAAGGGGATCGCACTTTTTCGTAAAATCGGAGCCTACACTGGAGCGAACGAAAAGACATTTCCAATGTCAAAAGTATATTCACTGAGTGTTGGCACTTGACATTGAATGTGCAGTGAGAGGCGACAGAGTGTCGCTATCGGCGGCATTTATCAAATCTGCCGCAGCTATAGACATTTAATTACGTCCCGCGTCTGGCTGGAGTGAGTTTGTAGATTAAGGAGGAGGCGACAGAGGATGTAGGTTCGCTGGGAGAGGCGGCCGCGAGCGCGAGCATCGATCCGCGTCCGCTCCTGCGTTTATCGAGCATCAGGAGGTAGTCCGCCGTCACCGGGTGGGCGGCTCCCGGCTCCGGCGACCTACAGGGCCGCCATTATTCATCTTGTATTCACATTACGTGTCGCATGTAAACTGAGCGAACGGGATATGTGCACATTAACATATTTCACATGAACCGAGTCACTAGATGACGATAGCATTTGTATTAAACGTCTCTTTAATACAATTTACTACGTTCATATTTGTCTTGACATTTCGCTCAACGCATAAGCTATATCGAAGTACACTTACAAGTTAAGTGTTATGGATATACTTTTATATTGTTGTATAGAGAAATTCAGGAAGTTCGTCAGCCCTGGTCGATTCAGCGTCCTCGGGTGATCGGGATAACGCGGTGCAGCGGTTGCTGTAGGTGCTGTGCGGCGGAGGCGCGGCAACGTCAATTATATGGCAAGAAGTAACGATCGCACTCGCGATAACGCCCCTGTGTAAGCAGACCCCAGCTCGAAATGAATTAATAAGCGCACCCAGGAAGCGTCCGCCATCTGAAAACGCCTAGCAGCGGCCGGTAATCATTTCAGCGTATTTAATAAGTCATGACGGGGAAGATAGGAGATTACCTGCACGAGAGCGCTGGTTGAAGAAGGAAACATTTATTAGTACTGCTTCAATATTAAATTTTCAACAGTTAGTCATCATAGCCGAGCACAGATTAGATAGCATCGAACAAATAGTTAAAATATTGTAATATCGTTTTACAGTTATTATGATGAAAAGTAAATTGAAAATACTCAACCGGGACAGCATAGGAAGGAAAGTTGACGAAATAAATAGATAATGATAGTGCAGCAACGTGTCCGCGTCAGGTAGAATAAGATCACGTGGCGCTCCGGACGCGGCTCGGACGCGGAGCGCTCGCGGCTGCTTGCGAAGGGTGCAAATTACGCCCGCGACTGAATCACTGACCGACTGTTCGAGACGGGATGTTGGACATTTTCTACGAATTAGAAACTCTGCTAAATTGTCTTAAAAATCTGTGACAAAGTAAGGGCTGATAAGCCGTGTGATGTTAGGTCTTAAGTAGCCGGGAACGCGTGTGACACTGGCACCGATGTCGACACTGAAATGATTGATGATTTTTTTACAAGCTTTTATTTAACTTTACTTGTTATTATGGGTCTAATCTTGACACTGAATTTTAATCCACTTAACCGATTTAGCTGAAATTTAGCACACACTTTTTTTGGTTCTGGTAGCAAAACAATTGTAAATAAAGAAGAAGAAAAAGTAAAAAAAAAATACAAGCTTTCATTTTAATTTCACTAAATCTTGCAAGTAAATTTTAAACGAGTTCCACCCAACCGATTGAGCTGAAGTTTTGCACATACTTTCGGTTCTTGTGACAATATAATAAAGTAAACTCAAAATTGGAAAAAAAAAAATTATTTATATAACTACACTTGTCAAATAAAAAACAATATTGCAACGGAATTTTAACCAGTTCTACACAACCGATTGAGCTGAATTTTGCACACCCTTGTGGTCCCGGTGACAATACAAACCAGTAAACACAAAATCGTATAAAATAAGAGTGCGTGTACTTACGCACGCGCGTTAGAAGTTATAGTTCTTTGGCGTGATTAAAATAAAACCCACCCGTTCGACTCCTCTTTAATATAAAAAAACTTTAATACAAAAATAAAATATTAAATAAAAATCTTTTTAAAAACAAGATTTTATAAAAAAATTATTACAATTAAATAAATAAGTGCAGATTTTCGATTTGTTTTCAAAAAGTTTGTCGTGAAATCAATATCAATTTCATTGGACAGTCATTGTTTGAAGCAACAGCAAGTTACTTGCCGAAGTGTGTATTTTCTTTACAATTCGCGCGACAAGCTTTTTGAAAACAATCGAAAACCTAAACAAATTTTATTTCCATTTTAGTACATTATTCATAATAGCTTGTTTTTAAAAAGGTTTTCTTTCGTTAAAATTTTATTAATGTTCAAAATCTATATATTTTTCGGTTCACGTTATACTTTACGCTTATTTAGAGATTAACTAAATTAAGTAATTCTTAAAATAGAAAAACTGTTTAATTTATTCTTAACAATATACAATTTGGATACAAAGTTGCTAAATATACATAAATACCCGAAGACGTTCTCGTCGTCGACGTAGGGTCTCGCCGCAAAATTGTTTTTTCCAACCCTGGTAGGACTCGAACATAAGTAAACAGCGCAATTTATGAAAGTTCGCTTCGTGGCTCATGCGTTTAGTGCTCCGTTCGAGCGAGAGTCCTCTCATCTTGGGACAGCTAAAATGCTAGCATTACAACCGGAAAAATCACAGCCGCAGATGATGATGACGCGAATGCATATAATTAGCAGTCCCAATACGAAATATGAGTCGACATCGACGTGTGTTTGCTACTGCAGCGTGTCGCGTGAATGCAACCTGTTTCAAGTGTGGTGTGGCCACCGCGCCGCCCCGCGCCGCAAGCGTCGGCGTCGCCCCGTCGACGTTGTCTGTGACATTGCGCAGCACTCGCTGTCTCGTGTGTGTCGACTGCATAATAAACGCAAAAAAAACAATCCGTGCCACAATCATAAGAAAATGAAAGTAACAAATAAAATGGGATTAAATTTTAACAAGACGTCTCGTCGCGTCTTCAAACGCTCGTTACGGCGACGTCGCAATGACAGCGACAAACCACGAGTAATCAAATCCCGAGCGTTCTCTGAACAAAAAGTATGCGCAAGTGTAATGATAGAAAGGACGGCGCGTGTTATTATTGTAATGCGGGGTTGCAATGCGCATGCGCGGCAGAAATACGGGCGGCACGGCAGCGGGGCGTCGTCGCAGGCCGAGGGAGCATTAAAAATTAAACGACAGACCGCAAATACTATTAGATTTACGACCTTAATCTTAAAGGCTAAGTTTCATTTTAGCGCACTCCGATCACAACATCGCAGACTTGTGCATCATTGTTGCCGAGACATAATATGACGCGAGCCAGGCAGTGTAATGCGAAATGCGATCGGTAGTTAATGCAATAAAGCTTAGTAAACCGTATATACAGGATGTTTTATGACCATAGGTCATAAAGCAAACCAAGTACTCCTGAGCCTATTTGGAGCAAAAAACTTAGATGACATTTTGTTCTACGGTGAATAAATTTGATTTAGTTTAGTATGGAAAAAAAAAGTTCACCGTAGAACAAAATGTCATGTAACTTTTTTGCTCCAAATAGGCTCAGGAGTACCTGGTTTGCTTTATGCATGACCTCTGGTCATCAAATACCCGGTATGTACAAGTACATACTCATATAATAAGAGGAAATATTTGTATATGAGCACGCGCCTTAAATCGATCTCAACTTTGTATTATTTGAAACTGGTAAGATTTTTGCAAGGTATACGCATTTCTTTATGTCTTACAAGCTCACTAAATGAAGTGACTGACAATAAATTAGCACATAATACTATTGCCGGATGCCTACCTGCGCCTGCGTAGTAATAAAGACGACATCTCCCGCACAATAGAGCGAGGTAGAAAGGAAGAGTGTCAGGGCAGGCGAGGCGGAGAGGTGGGCAGACGGCGACATAAAGCGAAAGCCTCTACAAGTAGGAGGCGGCCGTGTGGCGCGAAAGGGAAACCCTCATCATGAGGAATGCTCAGAGAAAACAAGGGAAAGCGATGTAATTTAATCGTAATTACGCAAGGGGCGGACACTCCTTCCTTGTGGTTGAATGCGAACATCTTGCACCGGCCGCGGGCGCCTTGGAGTCGGGGATGGGGAGGGAAGCCAGACACCGATCTGTACCGCCCGCCGCGCAAGCGAAAATGCTAGGGCTGAGAGGAGGCAATAAGCAACAGCTTAGTATCGCATCCTGGACGGGGAACTGCCGGGGCGGGCGTGGTGCTCGGCGCAGCGTGGTGCAGCACCCCGGGCGCGGGCTCTCTTATTGCTTTTCTTTATTTCATAATATCGGGTTCGTTACCGACGGCTCGCGGTATCGACTATAACGGTGCGGTCTTCCATTTGCATGGCCCGGCCATTACGGTGACCGGCCGCGGCGGGTGGAAGTTATTAAAATACATTTAAGATCGCGCCGTATTCGGAGAGGGCGATAAAGGGTAGACATTGCCGAGTCGTGAGCGAGGCCCGAGCTTTATTGCGTTCGGGATGCAATCTGCCTCCCCGGCGCGGCGGTGCGCGGCGCGGGAAGCGGGCGGCGGAGGGCGGCGCGGCGGCCCCGCGAACACAAACAAAGGGACGGCGGGTTGAGGCGACTCAATCCCGCCCGCCCGCTTCATGACGAACCACTATCTCGTTAGCGCAGCATTGTTCATGAGGCGCCTGCAGATATGTGCAGATGCAGCGCTCTACACGAAACTGAACGGCCCTCCGGCCCGCGGCCCTTCTTCCTGTTTCCAGCCGCGGGCACGATACACCATATCCGATCCTTGCTTTTAATATTGGACCGCCGCGCTTCCTGATGCCGACCAGCTGTCTGTGCCGCTGACTCATCCACTATAGTTGAAATTTTACATTCAAACCGTTCGACACCACAGAGAGAAAATTCAGAACACGCTACAAGCGTGGACTGCAGAAAGCCGACGCGACGGACCTGTCGATCGATGTGCGCGTTGCGCTGACACAGTGACATGGTGCACAAGGACACGGATTAGAAAGTTGAGAAAATAGCGCTCCCGCGTCTCCGCTCGGCTCGGCGTCGACAATTGCGTGACAAGTATCGCCCGCGAGATTATCATACCGTCTCGTTGCTGCTCATCGGCGCAAACCGCTTATTTGGTAAGCACCGCGACCGCGACCGTTAGCCGCGCGGCACGCATGCGCCTCGCATCACTAGCACATTTTTACCGGCGCGAAACTCGCCGAGTGCTCGCCATTCAGACTTTAACCCGGTCAGCCCGGGGACATTGTTTACCGTCGCGCCCCCCTCTGCGCCGCGGCCTCCCCGCCGCCGCAGCCGTGTCTCCGCTTTGTCGACGTTCGTGTACGTCGTGTACTCGGTTCCCAGTAAGGCACTACACAGCGCAGCGCGGATCCATGACTGCCTAACTACACAGGTAAGGTAGTAGATAGCTAGAGCTCCGAGGAACGATTCCGCATTTCGCAAACACGGTCCGGCCGGCGAGCGATGCGGAAGTTGACACTCTCAAAATTCAACGCTCTACCCAGTGGTATCGTTAAGCTAAACTTATGAGAATGGAGACAGAAAAAAAGGGATGAATTAAAGCTTTGGAGCCGATATCTTAGTGGATTCAGCTATCGATTTACATAAGATTCTAGAACGAAAGCTCTACGTTTCAAAGGGGCGCCACCGCGCTAGTTCAGCACCGGACAGTGCGGGAAATGATCGAGGCTCGCGAACTCGGGTATCAGATTGCGCGGAAGCTTATATAATTGGAGTCTAACAAGATAGTGTCGAGATTGAGAGAGGGTCATTATCACGCGAGTGGATTAGCTCATTAATACAACTGGGAGGTGTCGGTATGCGGGCGAGGGCGCGGGCGCGGGCGGAGGTGCGGCTCCAGGGTGTAGGAAGCTGCGCGGACGATCAAGATAATTTCAGCACACGTTCGTGTTGAGACGCAGTAATCCGCCATCCAGTGCACTCATCCCAATACAATTTTAGCGCTTATTAAACAGTTACAATTTCTTCTAATATAAAATATGTTATTGAATTGAACTTGGACGCTCTATGAAGATGTTGCTGAAGCAACTTAATTGCATGCAGTGAAAACTAAATAATGCAACTCGTATAGTTGGGCCATTGAGCCTGTTTTATCGGTACTACTATGGCCGCTGCTCTGACTAACTTACTTCCCTTATCCCTCCTCCTCCTGTTCGCCTTCGCCAACCCCGCCATACTATCGCGGAACACCCCTTTGTAGTCGACAGAAGAGTTCTTCGAACTGCACGATTCTCTAAATCGTTCTTGTGCCGCACTGCAAAGGTGTGGAACGGGCTCCCAGGGAATATCTTTCCCCACTCCTACAATCCACGGGATTTTCAAATCGCGGGTTAATAACCTTTCCCCAGCGACATTATCCAAGCCGGACTGGCTCGGCGGTGAAATTGGCTGCGCGTGAGGCTTCGACCTCGGGTAGAGCCACCCAGTTCGGAAGCAATAAAAAAAAACTCATATAGATGTTGCAGGTGGGCTATGCAAAATTGCACAATTTACAATTATGCACAAACACTGACAACATAAAAGTGAGTAACAAAATTTTAGAGCACGCTCCTAGTTATTACTTTACGCTATAGTCAGAACAAGCGTGGGTGTTACCGTTATCAAAATCAAAATAAAGGTAGACTGCGGCACGTGCCGTTAATGCTGAGCTGAACTAATTAAAATCAATTCACTAATAATAAAGAAATTGATTTATTAACGTTATCTCATTAACATTTAACAACATTGCGTGCACATTAGACTGCTTTAACCACATAAATACTCGTACATTATATCACAGTTGTAGGCTAACTGAGAGCCGCGGTACTTTAACCAACATAAAACATGATTACCGCGGACGGCCCGGCCGGCCTCTTGACATTAAACTAAAGATGGTGTCTGTCTGACACGTCCAGTGTACACGCGTATACGTAATGCGGTGAAGCGGCGCTAGGGTCTTGGATCGAGCTTACAAACAAAGATTACTTCACCGCATTGTAACTTCAGACGCGCTGTTTGTTGCCTTATAATCGTAAGTAAAACGAAGAAAAGGATGAATAATAATAATAAGATAAATACGGGATACGGACATGAAACAATCAGTTAAGGAAAAGTTTTTTCGTCGTCTTACAAAAGTACTAAATAGCCTTTTGTCAGGCGGCAATAAAATTCGTGCCTATAACGGTTGGGTCATGCCTGTGCTCGTATATACTTTCGGTATTCTCAGATGGACTCAGACCGAATTGGACTCGCTGGACAGAAAGGTCAGGACGCTGATGACGAAATCCCGTATGCATCACCCACGATCATCGGTCATGAGGTTGTATATCCCGCGGAAGTGTGGGGGTCGAGGTATGTTAAATGCCAAGAACCTGCACAACCGCGAGGTATGCAATCTCCGTCAGTACTTTTTGGAAAAGACTGATGTTTGTGAGATGCATCGCGATGTCGTCACCAGCGATAAAGGTCTTACCCCGCTGAGCATGGGAAAAGAGAACTGGCGGAAGCCGGTTGTACTGAGCACCGAGGACCGCATGGAAGTATGGAAAGGCAAGGAGCTGCACGGTAGGTACTTCCGGTCTCTCACGGGACCGGATGTAGACCAACTTGCTTCCGTGCACTGGCTACGCTTCGGGGACCTCTTCGGGGAAACCGAAGGGTTTGTCTTTGCAATACAAGATGAGGTTGTCAAGACGAACAACTATAGGAAACACATAATGAAGGACGGGACCATTGACATCTGCCGCGCCTGCCACCAACCTGGCGAGTCCCTCAGACATGTGATTTCCGGTTGTTCGCAGCTTGCCAACACCGAGTATTTGCATAGACACAACCTAGTAGCCAGGATTATCCACCAGCAACTTGCCTTAAAGTTCAACCTTGTAGGTACCGAAGTGCCTTACTATAAGTACAATCCGCCGCCAGTTCTCGAGAACGGTCATGTCACACTCTACTGGGACCGGTCCATTATCACAGACAGGACTATTCTCGCGAACAGACCTGATATTGTGATAGTGGACCGGGAGGCAAGGCGCGCAACGCTCGTCGATATCGCCGTGCCGCATGACGGTAACCTCGTCAGTAAGGAAGCAGAGAAGATGTTAAAGTATCTGGATCTACAGCACGAGGTTACCAAAATGTGGCCCGTCGACTCGACGATCGTTGTGCCCATAGTCGTTTCGGCGCATGGGCTGATAGCGAAGAGCCTCGACGACCACCTTGAGAGGCTCTCGCTGAGTGGTTGGGTCAAGGGCCAGATCCAGAAGGCAGCCCTGCTCGACACTGCACGCATCGTCCGGAGGTTCCTCTCTTTGGGACCCGACCATCGGTAGCTTGGGCTCGCCCCGCCGCCGGTGGTGGAAACTCCATTTGTTTTTGTATTAATTTTAGATTTTAAGTTTGTAAATATTATGTAAAATTAATATTAAAAAAAATGTGTAAATAAATGGATGAATTATAAGATAATAATAAATAAGTTAGGAGCTGATGGGAACGAATAACTCTCAGGTGTTGGCGGTCACGAGCCAGCAAGCGATCGTTAAGTGTTTACTATTTGCGTAGGTAAAGAACAGTGCGTATATGTTCTTAGATTAGCATTATGTGCAATGTTTTACCAGGTTTTATTAGCTCGCTTTCTTGTCTGTTTGTTTATTTGTCTGTTAGCTACTGCAATCGATTATAAACTAACTTCCTGATGAGCAAGGGACTTGAAACATTAAACATAGCTCACAATTGACAACAAATGAAGTGTCAACAGTTTGCAACAGGTTTCAGACTGAAGTATTAATTGTGCAAGAGAGAGAGAGATAGAGGAATAGGAAAACAATTAATTGTACACACAAAAGATAATAATAATTATTTCAATAAAAAAACAATTTAAAAGCCACGTTTTAAAACTCCTCCGTTCTAATACTCCGAGCCCCATGCAGATTTAAAACGAAAAACGTGGGGCGCATGAAATACATAATATATAAGTGTAGAGAGTAGCTGTTGTTGAGAAAACATTCATATAATTTTCAGTGCAATGAAATTGTTAGTGACTATAAAAACTTTTAATAACTTGAACTATTCATGCATGAATTATCAATTTTCCCACGTTTTTTTTTAATCTGTAAGGGGCCAGGAGAAATTATTTTATACATTTTAATCAGTTTTTAAAACGTGGTTTAAAAAATTCATAGATCCGTGCACCTTCGGGTACATTGAAAATTACTTAAATAAGAAAGAAAATAAGAAATATGTAAACTTTGAAAAATTTACAACAATAAAAAAAAAAAAAAAAAAAAAAAAATTTAAATTCTTAATTTTCAAGTTTTTGCATACACGAAAACCATTTTAACTACTCACACTGCAAGATAAAGACAACTCGTAACTAGCGTAGCGGAAAATAAAAAAAAATCATTCCACTCCCAAATTTTTAGAGTTAAAAAAAAAATCGCCAGATTGTCCCGAAATGAGCTGATGTTCGAATTATTTGCATTCTTCGAATCGGCAGCAGTTACCCAAGATCTGTAGCGAGCTGCCATTACAACTGAACTGTGGACTAACATATGCGTTATTTTGTTACAGGTGCGTAAGCTTGACGAGCGCGAGCTGGAGGCGTTAGATTGGCATCTATGATGGGTAATTAAAAAATAACGGTTTAGCTTTTTGAGCTATGCTCTGTGGGTGCGACAACTACGCACGAGTAGGTTTGAATATTCTGGACACGGTACCACAGTGTCGCGGAATGCACTGCGATGCTGGTAAGATGCGCCGGAGGCAACCCATGTTGAAAGTGTCATTCCCTTCTTTAGGACGTAGAGAGTAGACTAAGTAAAGACCATATGTAGATGTTCGAATGGTTTGGACTTATAATTATTATTTATGATGTTGAAATTAAAATACGATATTAAATTTAAATTAAAATCTGCTGGATTGTGTGTTCGCGCAAAACTTTATAACCAAATTTCGAGTTTTGATGCGATGTTTTATCTACGGATTTTAATGGATTTGGTTTAGGACTTTAATTAATATTTAAGCCAGTCCGTTGCAGAAAAGTGAAAACAGAAGCACATGCAATTCCTAGTCGGGAGGACGTCAAAATCTACTGTATTCAAACATTTTGTAGTCTCTTTTAGTGATAAACACAAAAAAGTCACATTCAGCGAAGTCCTTTCTCCGTCTTCCTGCGAACATGTCCTGTCTTCAGACACGGTTCGGGAATGAGAAGTGACTTTATAACTACGTTCGAGTTCCGTCAGCAGGCGCATCGCCCTGCCTGCATTGTGAAGTGAGCTACGAGGCGATATGAGGCGAAGGTTTGCATGAAGTTATGGCGCAAGCGCTTTTCGAAGCAAACGTACGAGCATATCGGGTGAGCTGCGCGTTGAGATATGCAGTATGTGATGTCGTTCGCAGCTGGGGACTACAGTAACGTTACTGTATTTTGGTAGACAAAGACATAAGGGAAAGAATCGGGCGACAAGGGTCCTGAGGGTCTCAGATGGGACGCCAGGTGAAGTTCTACGACGTGGACATCAGCTTCAAACAAATCGGCGTTAGTTTTTACGCGACAGACCCAAAAAAAATTCTACTGTGCATTCCCCACCACTTACGCCGAGCGATCAAAACTCGCGCAGTTGCTGTACTGACAATAATTAATGTAGGTATAATACAAAATAATGTTGGCTGTGATCGTTTCAGGAAGATAAGTAATTCAGATAATTTTATATGAACATGTGCGTTTCTGTGAAACCTCAGGCGACATAAAGTTATAGGCTATTTTAATTATATTTTATTTTACTTCACTTTTATGCTTGTACGAGAACATATCATGATGAGTTATACATACGTACCTATGACTATGAGAAAGGTTTTATTAAGCCCATTTTAGCATACATTATTTAGTAAGCTCGCTGCATTTGATCTGCGAACGTGACAGGTTCAAGAGAAGGTATGTGAAGCGCGTGTGAGCCTCGCTCGATCCGCCTCAACAGGTTTCCTCCTCTACTCGTATTGTAGTCGGGCAGCGTGGAAGCCTACTTTTTATTTCTACCGACTCACGCTGTGATTTATAAACAAGCGCGGATAGTTTTTTAGGAATTCCTAGAATATATATCTTTGCCTTAGAAAGCTCTGGTTCTAAAAGTAAGAAAAAATATCACTTAATTTAAAATAATGAACCATTGTTTTTTCTATACAATTAAGGAAACTGAGACTGCTAATTATTATTGCCGAAAGAGAAAAATAAAAATCTATTTATTATTTTCCCAGCCAGCACAAACCGACCGTATTTATATTCTATGCGAGGTAATCTTAAAGCTGCAATCAGTATACAATATACAATCAGTTCAGAGAGTTAAACGAACATTAAATTAACAAAAAAAGTTAGACACTTAAGAGTTACCTGGTGAGTTCCAATTATTTTAGAAATATTGCCAAGTAATATTGATAGAGGATATAACCCGTATCGTCAGTCCTTACCGGGTCAAATTAGATAAGAAATTAGTAATTTAAAAAGTACGAACGTGTACGACTAAAATTAAAATTAGGTACATGTTAAATTGTACCATAGAAATATACAAATTTCTAAATAGATAACTGCACTAGTTTCAGCCAGTCGAGAGCACCGTCAAACCACATTCCTCTTTATACGGCTGACTTACTTTTATGTCCGACAACCATGCATGCTCAATATACCTTCTGCTGGCTAGCTCCGCCGACACTTAGATACATATATTTTTCTATATCGTGTCCTATAATTTCGCCTCATACTTTTTTGTATGGCGGAAAAATATATGAGTTTATTTTCATAATTTTGTGAAAAACCGCAGATCTTATAAAGCCTACGATCGTCTCGCCGCCAACTTTTATTTGTCATTTTAGGCGCGGTTCTCTTATTTTCCCGAAGTATTAAAATGGCAAATGTAAAGATAATTTAATATATAGAACCTCTAGCTGAGTGAATCTCATCAGAATATAGGAAAAAAAGAGATCAATAATACACACACAGAGGGTTCCGTAGCCATATGTTCCTTGTTGCACGTATAGCGTGTGTAGCTATCACGCGGTCGCAATCGCACGTATCTCGCGTTGGATGGACACAGCTTATTTTTAACCCCCGACAAAAAAGAGGGGTGTTATAAGTTTAAAGTGTGTGTGTATGTGTGGTATGTGGGTATGGGTGTTTGAGTGTGTCTGCGTGTGGCATCGTAGCACACAAACGGATGGACCGATTTGGATGCGTTTTTTTTTTTATTAGAAAGCTGGTTTAATCGTGATGGTTGTTAGCTATGTTTGTAATCAAGTAATTAAGTAATCAAACAATTAATTATCTTAATAAAAAGTGGGTGGATTTGCATGCGGTTTTTTTAAAAAGCTTGAAATAAAATTTAAAAAACCCCGACCCTTAAAAGTCTAAAATTATTTCCGTTTACTTACTTAAAGGAGTCGGGGGAACGCTAAATAAAATATAAAAACTCAGAGCTGCGCGCGTATTTACTTAGTATTAATTGTTTGATAATGTATTAATATATTTATATTTGAGTCCTTATCTAGTAAGCAAGGTGACAACCTAATTATGCATTCACCGATAGACCCCGAGACCGTTCATAATGTTGTAGTTAAAATGTTTGATCATTCGGTAGATGGCGCACTTCCGCATATTATGCTACTTGTATGGCGACCCCTTAATTTATTTTCCATTTTTTTATATTATATCCGCCGATTATAACACATATTCTGTGAAAATTTCAACCGGCTACCTATTACGGTTCAATAGATACAGCGCTTCAAAGATAGGACAGACGAACAGAGGTTTACTAATAGGTTTCTACGGTACGGAAACCTAAAAATAGCATCGATTGAGTAATTGGGCTGTCTTTCAGGCAGGCCAGGCAGCAGGATGCTTGCTACACAGCGCGCGCTGCGACCGAGCGCTCTCTCGGCAACAGCGATGACGCACAGACGCACGTGCGAGGCATCCGAATCCGCACGCAGAGCCGGCGCGCTCGGGCGCGGGCGTATTGTCGCGCGCGCGGCAAGCGGGTCAGTGCGCCAGAGTCAATGACCATGCGACCTTACGACAATTAATGTCGCGAGCGACGCGACACGCTGACCTCGTCCACTGCCACGCCCGCCGACCGCATACAGCCTTGCATTTATTGTGCATCCTATATGCACGTCTAATGTGTGCGTATTTTCTTAAAATGTTTTCGCGTTTTCAGATTAAAGTAATTGGTATCTCCCTCTTGATACATTTTTAGTGCGTCGCCGGATGTGTTTATGTTGTGGTGGAAAACTGATAAGTAGAAACTATATTCATTTTCAAGTTTCCGGATTAACAGAGTAGGTTTAAAGACTTACATATTAAGGCCCAATTGCGCCAACACGAATTTAGAGTTAAGTAGCGAGTTATGAATTTAAACACGGTTCCCACAGTCAACGGGTACTGGCTTAACGAGTTAAACTGGTTTATATCGTTAAATTCGTGTTGGTGCAAGTGGGCCTAAGTCGACGTTTCGCCCGCTACGTCACGGGCTTCTTCAGGGACTGCGGGAGTTCCTAGAGCCGACGTCTGGTGTCCGTTGTACCAGCCGTCAAACTGCTCTT
Source organism: Nematopogon swammerdamellus (assembly GCA_946902875.1). Classification (NCBI taxonomy): domain Eukaryota; kingdom Metazoa; phylum Arthropoda; class Insecta; order Lepidoptera; family Adelidae; genus Nematopogon; species Nematopogon swammerdamellus. The sequence continues at coordinate 12,664,205 of OX336344.1, forward strand.
TTTCGAAGATTATAGCTGTGGGTAGGTTGCACAATATTCGGCAGCGGTGTTAGATCGCGATTCATACATCGTACGAAGTCCCGGCTGCAAACAACACTCACTTTGTCTTCAGACGCTGGCTTGGCGGAAGATCTTGAAGATGTGTGCTGTGTAATCTTCGAAAAAGAGCAGTTTGACGGCTGGTACAACGGACACCAGACGTCGGCTCTAGGAACTCCCGCAGTCCCTGAAGAAGCCCGTGACGTAGCGGGCGAAACGTCGACTTAATATGTAAGTCTTTAAACCTACTCTGTTAATCCGGAAACTTAAAAATGAATATAATTAATAACAGAGTAAACTTAAAAACATTAATAGAAACTAGTAAATAGGTAAGTATTATGTGAAGGTAGAACATTTGTGTGAAATTTCCATCTATTACTTTCGTTACTGTCAACAGGTGTGGCGCGAAAAAATGAAGACCAGAAAAATACAATAAGTAAGGACGTACATTCATCAATAGAGATAAAACAGAAACTAAAGACTCCATTTAACTGAAAACTCTCAACAAGGTCGAGATTCACTTAGCGCTGCCGCCGCGTCGCCTTGCCGTCGTCGCCCGCGCCGCCGCCCGCCTCCCCGCGGTCGCGCGCTCGCGTCGCATGTAGGAAGCGGTCGTGGAACAAGTGTCGAACAGCGATGCCTCGATAGTGGTAGCGCATTAGCCTTTTATCATGCGGCCGCAAGGTGGCCGCTAGTGGCCGGGATGCTTAGAGAGATGAGGCCGCGAGGTGGCGAGGTGTGGCGCGCACGCCACGGCCGATGGCGCGCGCGATACGCGGCCGGCCGCGGCCGCGCATGCGATCCCCCGAGCCCTATGCTAATGAGTAACCCTTGCTCACTCTCCGTAATCGCTTGCACCATTTCAATTACACCGGCAGTGAGCGAATTAGAAGCTACGATGGAGCAATGATAGAGGTGCGGCGCAACAGGAATGTTGAGATGAGTTTATCTCTGTCATTCCGACTTTAATTTGTGAGTTAGTGCTAAAGTGGTCATAAATGTTGTTTTAACCTAGCAACATAGAACACAATTAAGCACCAATGCTCTTTCAGACAATTTCGTATTAGTTGCTCGGAGGTATACAAACAGGACGACAGCGCATTTCCACGAAGTGCACACTCTAGCAAGAGCCGCATCTCAGAATGCCGAGCTAACAATGTAAACAAACAAGGGCGAGTTCATTGTCGCGTGCTCTCCGTATGCAAACACGCGCGTGACATTCCCTCTGGCGTCCAGCACGAGCCGCGCGGGTCGCCGGCACACGAGCGCGTTTCGCGCGCCCGACACCCGCTGTAATGGGAGGCGGAGAGCTCCTCAACCATCAACCGAGAGCCCGATACGTAAGAATAGATGCTCAACTGAATAATGCATTTGTTCTGCGCACGAGCTTCATAAAAAGGGGGAATGTTGTCGGCGATGCCTCTCAATCTTCAGTCCCCGATCCTCGGCGCTCAACCGTGGTTCCCGTTTGGAACAACTTTAAATTCACTACAGGACGTTGTAGGTACACCCGAAGATCCGACCCGTCCAATAAGGCTACCGTAAATATGCAGTGAACATTTCACAAGTACCTATATACAAATAGAATATTTTAAACTGTAAATAAACGTTCTCACCCAGGTGACCTAAGGTTTCGAGGGAGAGTTAAAAAAAGCATCGGATTCCATTTACATTCTTCATTTTCCTGGAAGCCTGCTGATAAGTCTAGCACGACGAAAGCGCCATCAGGGAGCCGCTGGCAGTGCGCCGCGGTTACTCCAACAGGCTCTGTCAACGCAGAAAACACGAGCGTTTGCGCTATAACTCACGTTGTATCGAAACGATGAAGTTTCTGTGGCGCGGGGTCACGAACCGCGATAACCGTCCACGATTTATATGGCGCCGCGCGCGACATCCGCACTAGAGCAATAAATAGGGCAGCAGATGAAAGATTGACTTGCCGGTGAAGTGTGGGGGCGATATGTCGAAGTATTCGCGAAAACGAAGATTATCCCTTAGTTTAAAAATATTAATAATTACTTATGTTTCGAATTATTTTGCATCGGTATCTAAGACCATCTATACACACTTCTTCATTGAATTTGGCAATCTCTATTTTAGATGATTCCATGGTCCCAAGCACCGAGCACAGATGGGTCCCAAATTCCGTTTCCATTTATAGGTTATAAAAATGTAAAAAATCTACACGGTTAAACATGTCTGCTACTTTTTGGATTTCATCGAAAACTGAATCTGTATGTGATACAAGGCAATGGCGAAACCGAACCAATTTTGCATGAAATGTCAGACTTGAAATTTTTTTCCGGCACGTTGGTATGGAGAACATTTTAGGTGCAGAATCACCTCCTTTCGGGTACTACTTAAAGTCCCTATTATTTACGAGTGTGTGTCAAAGAAGTGTCGAAGCGACGCGACGCGATGCCAGCAGCGCCGTGCCTGTGTATCAAACTATAAAGGAGTGTCGGTCGGATCGTCGTGACGGGCGTGGAGTGAAGGCGGAGGTGGCGGGGGGAGCAAGGAAGAGGCGGCGACGACGAGACTGTCGAGTGTTATGCTATAATTCACTTCCGATCCGACAGCAATCCGGCTGCGGCACGACACTACCTCCTGTATTCAAATGTCAATGTTAGCGAGCGATGAAGACACGGCGTAAGGTATAAATCGTCCGCAGTGCTCCACCCCACGTTCCCCACCCCCGCGCCACCTCGACGCCCTTCGCCTGTACCGCAACACTTAAAACCGCAATCATCACGTTCAGTGAGGGGAAGTGTTGATAAAAACCTTTACGTATAAATTATTTATAGGTTTCATTTTGACTTTAACAAGTTCTGTTTTGCTCTACTATTGCATAAGTAATTAAGTAAATCATTTAAATTAAACCAACGTTACCGACATCTATAGACAGATGCGTCTATTTGTTAATTAATACAAGTAAGAGAGGAGCTTTGACCTCTAGCTAGAGCATAAATGCAATAAGTATCAAGATATGTAAATACATGAGAATTCTCGACATCACGACGTCGTCGTCCAATAAGGTAAATTCGCTGTCAGCTGCATAAGTATAGAGCGCAGAGGGCGAAGGGCCGCGACCGAGCCACCGTGTGTGTCACTAATGCCACTACCGTTCCCGCGTTCCACAAACACACCTCGCGCGCCACCGCGACCCGCCGAGCAGCGTCCGACTCGGCACCGGGCACCGGCACGCCCCGGCTCCGCCCGTGTGAAATGACATTTATATTTTCACGTTTGCAATAGAATTAAGAGACCACTGTTCACTTATTTGCACATACGATAAGCAGCGCTCGCTTACATCAACATATACGAGTGCAAATTGTATCATAGTGCAATGAATGTGTTTGCTCTTTGATATTGTTGTTATAGTGGCAGGATTAGGTGGCTGAGCACAAATATGTAGTCACAGGCACAGACAATTTAACGTACGACGTGCTAAACCTAGGCTAGATGAAATGTGGTATTCAAGAAAATAAATACAATCAATTACTTTTGATTGCAATGCACAACGTGCACCTGCAACCGGTTTATAGCAATAGCAGCAGCACAATACAATAAATACAAATCAATACATTTATCCGCATTAATTAACCGTGTAATGAAAGTCGTAAGTAAAGTAAAAGGACGTAACTACAATTACGCACGGTCGCTCGCTCGCTCGCTCGGCCGCCGCGCCGCGCCGCGCTCGTACATTCGCGAAGAAGAATTTGCGCGAGCTCAGTCGACTTGAATTTCTTGTCTGCGCGCTCTATTCAGGCTGACCTACAAACGGGAGGAGGCATACCGCTTTGCAAACAGACAATAATATTTATGGCCGATAATAGCGTCCAAACGTACATTATTATACCGGCGAAGGCATCGTAGCGTAATTTATTAGTGGAGATTGTGTGTTAGCAGCTCACGGGAGCGCAGGCCTGTCGGCGACGGTTTTACTTTCCGATCGCCGCGCCACCGTAGAAAGTAGATGAGATGAAATATGGAAAATACATGGAATTTTAGACCGAAGAGTGTGCAATTCTGATAAGCGGGTCGATCGTCGCCGAGGACTGGAGAAAGTCACAACACCGAGATGACAAGTTGCACAGTTTTATTTGTATAGTCAGATAAGGTTAAACAGAGAAGTATTAGCGCTGCTAGGGAGTACCGTAAGTCCGTGTGAACAGCGAGTTGAGGGGATCGTGGGTACAGCACGTGGAGCGAGCTCCAGTTATTCATACATATTAATACAGAAGAAAGGGGTCATTGTGAATGTCCATATTCGCTCTGAATATTAATGGCTGGAAACTATCAAACCATAGTATTTGTAAGGTTGCGACTTTGGAAAAGGAAGAGTCATTAGTATCTTACTGTCTCCACGAAGTAGAGTATGAAACATCGTTGGTTCAGCCAGCCGCAGGTGTACCTAACTACAAGTATTTAGAGGATACTCGTGTAGTTGTGGCGCGTACACTGGCGCGGAAGTCTCGTATAGGAAGAGGCGTGGGAATTGGGCGGTAAAAAATGCGTAAACATAGCCATCTTCGCCGCGAGCGGGGTTTCTGGAGTCCAATGGTTGGAAAAATAATAGTGGATAAGCGGACGTAGTCGGGGGCAGTGCAGTGTTCACAGTCGGGTGGTCGCGGCGGACGGTCTGTGGTATTTCCCGTTGCCGGCGGCAGTGGAGGTGGTGCGTAGATTACGGTAGCGTTACAGTTAGTCAGCGTAAGCCGGTCACACTGCGCACTGTCCACTCGCCTGCTGCACATCGCTTCATTGATTATCGCATAAGCCCTGCGGCGCCGCCGCACACTCGGATCTGAGCAATTGGCTGTAGCAGTCCCATTCTGAACTGGAACTGCGCGCCTATTTTCTTACCCGACTATGGCGAGGCCAAAAGGAGGGAATATCATGACCACACACATACGAATGTATGTGTTCGTTTGTTACCTCACAGAGCCTAAAATACTTCACAGGTTTCAACATATGAGACACTGTTGGATTCGTCTCAATAGACGCGTGCGTACTTAGACGGCATTTTTCTGATCGAAGTCCGCATGACAGACTAGATTTTCATGGGGAATTTCTCCAAACCCCAAATAACAAGGAAATAACAAGAAAACCTGATCGAAAATGCTGTTGTCGCGCGTGTAGGAGGATTCGATTAGACAAGAAGCTATCAATCAATGATGATATACTTCGATTTTCGTAGTCGGATTTTATAAATTTCTTATTAAATTTTTAGGGTTACGTATTTATACGGCAGGCTAGTACTACGCCTACTACTACCGTCTGTCTGTCTGTCTGTCTGTCCGTCCGTCCGTCCGTCCGCCCGAGGGCTGTATCAATGGAAACGTGATTATGGCGGATATGAGAACAAATAATTAAAAAAAAACAAAAGTAAAAAATTAAGGGAGGTGCCCATACAAGAAACGTGCTAACAATAGATTAGTACAGCTACTAAATAATAGACGGTGCCACAGGTAGTTTGCATTGTAGACAGACGGATATGGTATTTTGACACGTATGGTATAGCTGATCTACGGACCCTCCCACCGTGTGAGTAAAAATCGCACTTGACCGACTTTTTTTATCTGTGTCACTAATCCACATTCAGTCAGTCTGACTGACTGATTGCCCGCGACTAATCGAGTACTTTCCATAAAGTAATATTAGGGCGTATAGACTTGCATAAAAACGAGCTAGGTAAATTGTGTATTGTATTAAAAGAATTTAGCTCAGGGTGCGGATGTAAAGAGAAATCACAGAACTGCAATAAAAAGAAGAAAAAAAAAACAATTTGGAAGTCAAATAAATTGCAAACGATAAAACCATCCATCCACGACTGACGCCCCAATTCCAACTAAATAAAGAAAACACAATTGAGAGCACGTATTTTCCTATAGTTTTAAAACAGGGTTACAGACAATGAGATCCTCTCAGTGAGCTTACGATTTCGTCTGCCTTCTCATCCGTGAATTTCGGTCAGATGCGCAGTCATGCTTTAATTCAATAATAGTTGGCTGTAAATCGAATGATACGCTTCGAGGCCATATAATAAAGTGAGTGAAGCGATACCGTAATTCTATCACTTAAAATACTGTTTCGCGGTTTCGGGTGGGTACCTATAGGTAATGAATATATAGGCCACACGTAGAATTATTATAATTTTTTATTATTTGTCATTCAATTTACTTATAGGCAAATCTTAATGGCGGTAGAAAGCATTTAAAAGAAACTTCTAAAGTGTAATCAATCGACTCGCTCAAAAGGCATGTCTGCATATAGAAATATCAAACTGGTGTAAAAGTAAAACGAGAGCGACGGGCAAAAATCGACGACTCGCCCACACATCGCATAACCGTTGTAGCAGTACGGGGAGCATCACGACTTATCAAATGCAATTACGGGTGAATACCTCTGCGAGCAGCGAAACCAAGAGCAACAGAGCGGCAGCGTCGGGGGGCACGGCGGCACAGGCGTCACGTCCCTCCTCATTGTGAAAGCTCCGGACCTCGTCGTCTCGCTTCCTCGCTAGCTAGCTACCGATACAGATAGAGGCCGGCGGACACAATGTCGACCGACAATAAAAAGGCTGCGTGAAGAGCGGCGCGTGGCGTCACGTAGCCGAAACTCTTCGGATCTCCGACCATTGTCCGGACGGCATCTTCCGAATGAACCATCCGGGGTTCGAGGACCGTATTACGAAACGTTAATCGAATTATAAACCAATCGGAATTCTACAATGCGATCTCACAATCGGTAGACTTTCTATACAAATAAATACCGTGTCAAAAGAGTACGTACCGCTTTAAGCGGTCCTAGAGGTACGACAGTCGGAGAGAAATATTTACAGTGAAATATTTAAATATAACGACAATTCAAAATTATTCGTTATTTCAAGTGAATAATGGAAATACCGACACAAATAGGACAATCACAAATTGCTACAGAAGATTTCAGCGTTAAAGAAACAAGGAAGAAGTAGAAATATCGATCACAGAGAACACACGCCGGCAATCACTAGCTTTATTTGTTCCAGCACTACCGGCCACGGTAGCCGGGCTTGTAAGCCGTAAAGCAAACTAAACCTACGCTAGCGAGCTCTTTAATTGGTGTAAAGCTCATGCCAACATTATCTACTACGACGTGGACGTTAACAACCCGTGCTAACTTATTGGGGATTGTTAGAGAGCAGTCGAGAGGAGGATGAAGTATGGGTGACGAAACTCTCGGTAGCGCATTGAAGCTAATGAACTACAACAACAAAGGCGGATAGGAAGAGTAACATAATGATTCGACAAGTGAACGAACAAATTACAATTAGCACGTGATGAGATTAAGAGGAACGCGCGGGAATTTGGGAAAATGGTTACATCTTCAAAAAGTTGGAGCAAGAAATAAGGTATATATTCAGTTGTATAGCCAAAGCACGAAATGAAGATAATAAGACAGTGAAAGAAAAGAACCAAATATTACGAAGTAAATATTATGCGAGCATAAGCACAAATTGAAAATTATTAGAATCTTTAATACTTAATCAAAATATTATACGAGTAGTATCTACTTATTACATACGAGTGTTAATAGCACTATAACACCGACTGTCCCACCAGAGTAAACCGCATAATAGAGTTAACATTCATTGATTTAAGACGATAAACGTTAGTGTTAACATTCCTCCGGTTCGATCAACTGTTCGTCTCGGTAGCGCAGCTGTGCTTCATTGAAAACATAAAACTGCATGTCGCTAACGGTCTTTAACTGTACGGTAATTAGCGGACTGCTTCCTGGCTCGACACGGCGGCCAACACTTGGCACCTGATTAGCAGAAGTGCTGACGGGAGCGCGAGCAGCGGTGCGCGGAGCCACCCCCGCACCCGCACTTCGGAGGCGTCGTCATATCCACTCGCTGCCCGTCAATCTAAGACGAGCCGGTCGTTAGGCGATGGATCGGAAGCGGCTCGGAAAGGCCCTGGGGCTCTTGCGTGCCGATTATTGAGTGACGCATCAATATTACGCGACTGCGCCTCTCGTGTTCAATTAAAGACGGTTATAGGACAGTTAAACTTGCGTTAGGATGACGGTTTAACTACCGTGTTACGCGTGCAGCATTAACGTTATCTTAAGTCATAGATCTTGCTTTTTAAAACGTTTGCTGCTTAAGGCGGAAATAAGACTCAAACCGTGCTACCCGAGCACTGATTATTGAAACACGAACCGTATGCAGATGTAATAGGTGCGAGATTCGTTCTACTAGTGCGGTGGCTGATACGTCGCGCCGACGAAGAACGTTTGCGCGAAAATCACACTATATACTCGTATTAAATTTCACGTGTTGGAAAGATGGAAAACCATATTTTTTTCGCTACGATTGTAGGGAAAAATATTATCTATATTTCTATGAGGGTCTTGTATTGAAGCAATTGATGTTTCTCAAGGTAATTTAACTTGAAAGTACAATTTTCGTACTTTTCGTTATTTTTTGGAGATTTATTTAACACCTGTCCAAAATAGTAAAATATATTTTTTTCGCTATGTTTGTTAATTAAAGATCAATACCTAACACATATTTTTACCAGATTTTTTATCTTTACCAATAGCTCAATAATTTCGTTTAAAGTTGACCTTTTGAGTCTTATTTGCACCTTGTACACAATGTTTTTGTCGAGTTCCTTACCATCATTTCGCAACTAATTGTGTATCGATCAGAGACAGTAGCGTGTTTAGAAGCACGTGGTCGCGGTCTCGGTCGGCGTCCGTGGCTAACACCAGCTCCCTCGACCCTAGCTGGAGCGTGACCACCTGTTGCTTAATTTTGTAGAAACCGAGTAGACATATACGAGTGCGTGAAGGTGCGCGGGGCACGGGCGCGCGGCGAGGGCCAGCGCACTAAGCGCGTCTTGCACCAACACGAGTTTAGAGTTAAATAGCGAGTTATGGATTTAAACGCGGTTCAAACGCGGTTCCCACATACAACGGGTGCTAGTTTAACGAGTTAAACTGGTTTATAGTTAAACTCGTGTTGGTGCAAGTGGGCCTTACGGTGTTTGTAATTACGTCGCAAACGTCTCATTAAACATGCGGAAAAACGCAGCGACGTCGTCGTATGATTACGAAATATTTAAATTCCTGACCCGATGCAACGGTATATATTTTAACTCGCTCTAAAATGGAGTCGTCGAGACCATTTACGTAAGTAGAAACTTAATTAATTAAGTAATGTACCGTGTGGGGCCGGTACTTTAAAAGAATAGCCCCACTGCATCTCTCCCCGTGTAAGTTGTAAAAGGCGACTAAGGGATATGACTCCTTTCTTATATTACTTGGTGGTAGGGGGTCGGTCAAAACGGCTATGCAAATAGTTTGTGTTTTCTGGCCAGTTCAGTGTAGCCGGCACGACCGAAGGGAATCACTGACGTGGCACCAAGTTCACCCGGTGTTATGTGCTGACATCACAGATGTTGTAGGTGATGTAGCCAACCTTGTCAGTTTCCATAAAAAATGTAAACTTATAAGTAGGAAATGCTTTGATCTTTCAGATTTTAAGTGCAATCTTCTGAAAACACTTTTTCTGAGAAAATGGCAAACTAAGATTTAATAGTTTACGAATTCTCGAATTAAAGACAGTTTCCAAGTACCCTGCCGGTCTAAAAGTAATTCTGCGCGTACATACATACGCACGGCACACATATTTAAGGTGGCAAATCGCGAATGCCTTCTGCGAATACGGCTTCGGTATTGACCAGGCGAGAGCTTCTGTGAGATCCACAATCATTGATACCGGCTTCTTTTGAGAGGACTTTTTGAAATTTTACGAACGAGCTATTTTAATGTACGCGAAAGCGCGGCCTGCGGTCGCAGTTTTGTTCTCTTTACTTCGGTCTAACCACACATTACCCCAAGTACTTAATGATAAAAACGCTGAGTGTTTTTGCACGACATACATAAGTGCTGTGCGATATTATGTAGTCATCAACAAGTACAGTTCTGTGATAGATACTGGTGCGCTCACACGTACACTTTATACGCTTAACTTAATGTAACAACACAATGTCTCATCGTCATTTTAATTCAAGTTTGTGGAAATGGCATGGCATTCGCAAACCCCGCATATGACCCAGTGTCCATGGGCGTCGTTAGACACCTTATGAGTGGCTCGGCGTCACATGTCGAGCTTTCAATAAAAAAAAAATGATTTAAGGTTGTAACACTACCACCTGCATCCTTTCCTCTATGTACAGTCTGGGATCCTTCAAACATAATGTGAAGGTGCACCTAGCCGGCCGACATGATATTCGCAGCCCCCCTAAATACCCGAATGCCCGTGGGCGCCGCCGTCAGACTACACCTCTGCGTTAGTCTGGCGCGCGCCATATGTCGTGCTTCCCATAAAAAATCTGTCAAGTGCGAGTTTTACTCGCGCGCGGAGGTCTCCGTATCTATCCGCTATCAATAATATCCGCCTATCCGCTCAGGTGGCATGGTCTTCGAATTTTAATTTCGAAGATATGTAGGACGATCGGAGAGAAGCCTCAATGAGGTCGATAGCAATTTACGGTGGGAAAATGACAGCACCTCAATGATGTCGTTGGCAATTTATCTGCTATAACAATACAATGTATAAAAGCCTGTGGCGCCATCTATTATTAAATAGTGTGACTAATCGATTTTATTTTACGTTTCTTGTATGGGGGCTCCCCTTAATTTTTAACATTTTCTTATTTTTCTTATTTGTTGTTATATCCGCCATGTAACGCATATTCTGTGAAAGTTTCAACATGCTACCTATTACGGTTCAAGAGATACAGCCCTCGGACGGACGGACGGACGGACGGACGGACGGACGGCGGAGGCTTAGTAATAGGCTTCCGTACGGGATACGGAAACCTAAAAAAGGTGGAAAAGAACCAAGGTGAAAAAAACTAGGAAGGAAAAGAAAGCTGCTGGTCAAGGATTAACACAATGCGTTGATGTATTAATCTATTGGCTAAGAGAACAATTCCTTCGAGACGATCGATTTGAGTAGGCGCTGACAAAGGAATGTCCCTCGACGGGCGAGCGATCCGCCTACCCGGGCAGCGTTCGCGGGGTCCTCTCTGAATGCAGAACATCGAACTGTGTGAATAAATCCATTGTTAAGGAGCATGCCGGCGGACGCCGCCGTATCTCAGACTGTGTAACTTTATTTCGCCTGTTGAGTGTTTTGTCCGGTGACAAAGGAGCAGTTAGCGGTTCCCGACAAGCTACCGCGCGATATATGACGCCTCGGAGCTGGGCGCCATGCCCGGGCAGCGATGGTGGAGGCGTGTGCGCATTGTCAGGCCGCCTCTGCGCACGCGCGCCTCGTCGATACCGGCGAGTTATGCCCGTTCATTTGCATGTCCAACTGGAGCTAAACAATATCTGCGAGATAAACGAATATTTAGTTTAGCGAAGGCACAATAGATTGCACGTCTGGGCGCGCTCCTACGCGTTAACTCCGTTCGTAGGAGGCTCCTTCCGCGCTACTTGCTGACGCATCGATTGCGATAACGTAGATAGGTACAATGATAGAACGCCGTGGTCTGGGTGTCGGCTTCTCTTATGAGAGAGCAAAGGTTCGAATCCGGTCGGCGTGTGCAATGGGTTTTTTTCTGACGGAAAAATTTACGTGCATATCTACACCTGCTGCTTCACCGTTCGGGACCGGTGTAAAACTGTAGGTCCATTCCCTTGTCCCTTATTATGGGGCGCATGCGCCTTGTGGGTGTGTGTGCCAAAAATATATCTTCTGTATAATTGTTTTATTAATGACCAAATAGGTACATTCAATATTCATTCATTCATTCTATAAAAAAAATTATACTTTTAAATGACCAATTTTTCCTACACGCTCGCCTACACGTGAGTTTATGTTTTTGTCAAAAATTCTTAGTTCCCCCAATACATTTTTATTGAGTGGCCTACAGGGGAATATGTCGCGGCCGTAGCGTCATCGATCGCTCGTGTCGCAAACGTGTTGCTTGATGCTTCAGCGTCAGTCAGCGCGTTGCGTGTTGACTCACACGCGACAAGGCCAATATTTACGGAGCGAGTTAACGACCCCGAGAAGTAAGGCGTCATCGGGCGAACACCAACCTTCATTTACCTCCACTGGCGTATTGATTCATTCATAGTTGAACCTAATCGAAAAGTCGTGTTCATTTTTTAAGCTTTCGGAGGAGAAACTTGCTTGGTGTCAGTTCGACCGTTCGTTTATCTTTGAGGCTTCAATGAGCTAACATTTTGTGCTGCGATTAACTAATTAGTACTCTATATAGATACATAATAATATACAGGTACCAATTGAAAATGTTTAGCACACAAATATACTTAATATAATATTTAATCGTAAGACAAAAATATGTTTGCGGATACATTTTCTAGAGTGCTTTGTAGATCTAAGTACTAATAAACATTTCACTTGCATACGTAAATCAAGAGTAAAATAAACACACGTGATGAACAAACGAGATCACAGCGGACCGTGGAATTAAAGAATTAAAGTGCGTACCGAATAACAGGCAGGAGTAGAGAATCTCTACGCCCAGCGTGAAAACGGCCGTGCCTCCCGCCCGCCGAGCCGCCGCGGCGCTCCGGCCAGCAGCCGTGGCGGAGTGATGTTGAATGTTATCAGACTGGCGAGCGTGGAGGTGGCGGTGCAACGGCGAGGTGCTATAAAATGCGCAGGCGCGGCTACAAACATCTAAAGCTCCCCGCGAGTGCAGATATCAAGATGTGCACTGAATTTACTGGTCGAGATTAGGTGCAATTTAAAATGGTGCATGCGCCGCCGATGAAATAAACCACGCCGAGGCGTCGGACATAATGGCTTCTTTACGTAATGGCGATAAAAACACTTCCTTGTGCTACTCACGTGAGAATATTGCTCGGCGACTTCCTCTGAACCCCCCTCGCCCCGCGGCCGCGGTGAGCCGTCTTACCGTATCCGCGGTGTGCGATGACGTTGACGAATGAGGCCCCGCGCCGGCCGCGTGACCACACCACCACACCGAGACTGTGCCGCCGCCCCGACTCCAACACAGCACCACCTCAGCTCAGTAGGCGGCCTAGCAACCGATCAGATGTTCCGGCGGGTCAGAATTTGTCGAATTGTCGAATATTTTATGAAGAGCCTCCTATAAATTCTCTCCGACACGCGGAAGCACATTCTTTCAAATTTCAATATGTAAAAAATTTAAAGTAATCTCAATAGTGCAAATAAATGTTACATGACAAAGATGAACAACTAGTAATCGCACTGCCACACTCGCGCATAACACTGGTGAGAATACTAATTGCCCGATAGGATTCGGTCGGAGAACTTTACTTACCTACACGCTACACTTGTCAGTTCGTGCCTGCATAATTTAATTGAAGCGCCCACCGCGCCGCTAGATAAGCCGAACGCGCTAAGAGCCCCGGCCGCTGCGCTGGCGGCGCGCTGAACTTTATCCACGAACAGATAATAAAGCTCTCATCCAGTGCAGATACTATCGCGTTGTCTGAACTAATACTAGTAGGACGCGCAAAAAATGCACAACTCGCCCATTACAGTCGACCAGAGGAATAAGTAGCTCCAGCAGCAAATATACGTTACGGGATTTTATTGCAAGTCGTCTGCGGAGGCTAATTAAACGATCACTAACGAGGATAATAGGAATTGTTATCTCGAATTAACATTCCGATTAGAGAGAGGAATCCGCGGCTGTCCACGAGCGAGCTTCTTAACGGGCTCACTAACCGGTAAATGTGCATTTCTGCTGGATCCGTCATAAAGTTAACAGCCGAGGCGCTGAGCGATATCGACCTTCAACCTGGGTTGTTCCGAGAGTGCTTCTGTGCTCTCATTGTAAATAAGATAGCGTGAACAATTAAATAAATAAGTGCAGAAGAAAACGACGGCTGACTGTGGAGTCGGCCGAGCGCTCGGCGGGCGAGTGCGGTAGAGCGAAGGTCGGTGAGTGCGAAGTGCGGACGGCAGCTTATCGGTCGCATCTACGGTTCGCCGATCATATCAATAGCGAATTAAACATTCGTTTTGACAAGTCTTGTTTTTCGATTGAAAAGACATTCGCGAAATACACACCGTGAGATGCCGAGTAATAGATCTGCTCGTAATGAAGATACGCCGAGACGTGGAAGTAATATTGACCTCTGCCGATACAATAGTTGCCCTGTCAATGCCCTCAGGAAAGGACTTCATCAATTAATTAAATCTTTCACAGCAGTGTCTTCGAAGTGAGTCGACAATATTAGCGAACGGTTAGACCGATGCCCCTCGTAAACAATCGGGTAAAAAGAGTACGTACTATAAATTTATTTACACCTTTACATAATTATTTAAATTAATTTTGCATATACTGAATATAAAAATATCTAAAATTCATATCAAAATAAACGAAGTTTCCACCGACTGCGGCGGCGGGGCGGGCGATTGACCGAACCACTCAGCGAGAGCCTCTCAAGGTGGTCGTCGAGGCTTTTCGCTATCAGTCCATCCGCTGATACAACTATGTGCACCACGATTGTGGATTCGACGGGCCACATTTTGGTAACTTCATGCTGCAGGTCCAGATATTTGAGCATCTTCTTAACTTACTGACGAGGTTACCATCGTCACAGAATACATTATGCCATCGTGCGACACAGCGATATCGACAGCGTTGCGCGCCTCGCTTCCCTGTCCAATATGGTCTATTCGCGAGAATAGTCCTGTCTGTGATAGATAATGGACCAGTCCCGGTAGAGTGTGACATGATGACCGTTCTCGAGAACTGGCGGTGGTTTGTACTTAGGCGGCGTGCATAAATTACGTCATCGATTGTTGGCCACTTTTTGACCCCCCCACGTCACCTATCGTAATTTTCGGTGAAACTCCCCCCCCCCCCCCCCCCCCCCCTGATGACGTAGTTTTGTATTATTTTCTTATCTGAAGGGGTCACAACTAGATAATTCAAACGCTTAAACTTACTAGAAACATAGAAATTATTTAAAAAAAAAACCTTTTTTGTTTCAAATAATTCGCTCCTACCTACCTACTCGGTTCGAGGTGATGCTGAAGGGCGCGGCATCGAATTTCGATTGAGCGCGGTCCAAAAATCTGTTTTCGAAAAACCTAAAATGAAGGTAGAAGTTTTCGGAAATCGAAAAGTTTGCGTTTTTTATCGAAACTATCCTTCTCGCATCTATATACTTGAGCAGCCACGTTGTGTATTCCCGGCAAAGTACCGACGGCGCGGAGTATCTCCTCCAGAAAACTACGTCATCGCTGCACGAACCCCCCCTCCCCCCACGTCATCAGTCGTCACTTTTCGTCCAACCCCTCCCCCCCCCCCCCCCCCCAAACCGATGACGTAATTTATGCACGCCGCCTTATAGTCAACCCTCGGTATCCACAAGGTTAAACTTCAAGGCAAGGATATCCTGGCTAAGTATACTTACTTACTACATTACAAGCGATTGCGTTATTGTCTGTTTGCCATTCAATAGTGCAGTGGTAGCTAATTGCAAGACGTGTTCTGCAATCCTTCGGCGAACGAAGGAGTGCTAACAAAGCAAAAGCTCGAGCACAGGAATGCACTTCCTGCGCGTAAATATTGACATCGATGCCACAACCAGCAGCCAGAGGATATATAATCATATCCGGAGCGCATGCGTCGCCTCACCCGCCGCGCCGCGGCGCCAGTGCACAATACCGCGTTTTGATGTCGTCGGCGGAAGTAATGAGAATCAACTAAAATAATTGCAAAGGAAGCTACCACATTCCTCGCCGCTGCTGATACCGAGGATTCCTAAACCAGAAACTGAATTTAATTTAGAAATGTTACCGAGTCCACAATGTCTAATAATTTCCGTTCAATAACGTGGCAGCCACCGTAGAGGTGCAGTATTTCGCATGTAGTATCCATGGCATCCACTGACTCAAGCAACAAGTTGATGATGGCGAAAGTGGATATCGATATCGCACAGTGCGAGAGAAGCGAGAAACCGAATGTAGTAATGGAGCGCTGAGCGGCGTCGGAGGCAGTGTGGAGTTGATTATAAAGACGTCTGAGCCCTGGACCGGGCAGCGCCGCCTCCTACCAGCCCACATGCTCTAGGCGGCCGCGGCGCCCTCTCGTGGCATAAACATGGGAAATGCTCTCACAATTACGTTGTAAACACTTCCCTGATCCGCCGCCGCTGCGTCCTGTGCCGCTGTTGCTGCCGGCGCGCATGCGTGCCGATGGCCGGCCGAGAACTTGGAATTAGCGATGCACTAGGAACAATGAGACGACTCGAGACTGCTCGGCGCTGGAACGACGACACTACTTACCTATCGCTCGCTCCATAAGAGAATGTCTCACCCAACACTTACCTGAAACAAAATTATGCGAACGTTTAACATATGAATGAGAGAACCGACACATTAAACGCTAGCGTAACTAAATAAATATTCGATCCAACTGAACAGTTAGTGCGCAAATAGTTAGAGGCGAAACGCCACGATTTTAACAGATGGCCGTTTCTATGGTAATAGCGCGTCACGTCAGAGTAACAAGTAACTGTCATCTGACGAGAGACATTTACCGGTTACCGGTACATGCACATAACATTAAAATAACATAAAACCACAAAACTCGTATGCGCTCTCCAGTCACCGGTGTCGCCGGAAAGGTCAAAGAACGCGATCACACTGTAGCTTTATGGAGCTTTCAAACTAACGAATTACTGCAGTCCATTTCAGCCACCACAAGTATATCCGTGTTTAAGTTCGTCAGTAATTTCGTGTGATTAGATGTAAGTGTGAAGTAATGAATTATACCTATACAAATAAATAATTAGGGCTAAAACAGTATAATATAATAAAAAATTATATTATAAAGAAAAAAATGACAAAGAAATATCAAATTACATAACTTAATTAAATTAAATATATCCTAGTACTAGTCCCTACTAGTCCCTATTGGGACTAGTATCTCTAAAACTATAAGTCAGTGGTTCTCCCGTTATCACATTAAATATGTTTAATTTATTTTATTGATATTAATTGTACCTAATATTAATTCTTTACAATAACTTAGGTACAATTAGGTACCTAATACCTAATTGAAATTAACTTACAAGTAATAAAACCACCCATTTAAAACCCCTAAAATAAATTAAATTAGACATTATAGATTTCCTCCAGGGACCTCGTCCCCGGAATGGTTCCCAGTTCATTTAAAGTAACATATAAATTATACATCAGGCCGTTATTAATGTAAGATCAGCAGTGGGCTCCAAAGTGAGTGCAGTCAAAACTATAAAATATTATTATTTGTGTTCATTTGATAATAATGAATGTGTACAATGTTACAACGTAGCCATAATACGCACGTCGAACTTCGGGCCAATAAATCAATGCTATGTAAAACCACGATTTTATATGTATACATGAGATATAATACTTCCAGAACCACTTCACTAAACTTGCTGGACGACTCGAGATCTCCAATAGATAACTTACTTACATACTTACATAACACACGCTGTATCCCGACAATCAGGGTAAGCAGAGTAATCGGTGTTGTGCTATAAGTACTCTGGTAAATTACAGCACAACACCGACCACCACGTTTAGCACAGTATACGGACAAGACAACTATCAAGCAGCAAATAAGACACGAAGAACCCACCTGCTGCATGACTAGGTGGAAAGACTGCGCCAAGGTGAGAAGTGGCTAGCCTGTCGCCCTTTAGCGCAGTATCTTGTCCTTATCCCTTAGTCGCCTCTTACGACATGCGCGGGGAGAGATGCAGTGGGGCTATTCTTTTTAAGTACCGGCCCCACACGGTACAGATGCAGTGGGGCTATTCTTTTTAAGTACCGGCCCCACACGGTACAGATGCAGTGGGGCTATTCTTTTTAAGTACCGGCCCCACACGGTACTGGTGGCCCATGAGGGGAGATAGATAAATCCAATAGATAAATGGCCAGCAAATTGAGCAACGAAATTCTCGATTGGCATTTATTTTTTATTTTGACGGATTATTTACGACGCTATAATATCTTTCTTATAGGTTCAAAAACTCGCATATCTAATGCGAAAACGAGGTTCGTGATCAAAGAAATATCTACATCCTAAATAAAGAACGTTTTTGTCGAGCTGAAAAAAATGCACCACAATTTGTTGGTTACTATTTCTGTAGGTACATAGTTAATCATGTTTTATTGCATCGACTAAGTATACAACGTCTTTAGCCTGTTGTGAGAAAGAAGTTCAGCGGGCTATTGTCTATGAGTAACTATACTTATTTGCAATTATGCATAATATTCTCTCTCGCATAATCGTTGCGTGTAAGATAGAGTTCAATCTCCCGCCAGCTGGTAAGGTTGTATTGCTCCATTTGTTAAATAGAATCTTACAGTCCAGATATGTACTCGTACCTTGCCAATGGAGAGTAATTCGGGTGATCGCTGTACCTAAACCAGGAAGAGGTCCAATGCTTACGGTCATCTCTGCGCCAGATCTCCTTAATTTCTTGCCCGTGTAAAATGTTTCATGTTATTTTAACAAGAAGGCTTGACTGGATTGTGAGTGACCACCTGACAAAGGTTAAGGAGAATTATTGTTACGCTAAATGGAAAGAGGACTTTGACAAGAAGTCAGTTATAGAAGGGCATTCGGTACAAGACCATACAAACGGATCCATTTTTTTTTAAGGAAACCGACACGGTTGGCTACCTCACCTACAACATCCGCGATGTCAGCCCATAACACCGGGTGAACTAGGTGTCATGTCAGTGCTTCCCTTCATTTCATGTCGGCTACACTGAACTGGATGGACTATATAAACTATTTACAGCCGTTTCGACCGACGACGTTTCATTCAGTGCGGTGGTATCAACCCGGGCGGGATAAACCCTACCACCTAATAAACCCTACCACCATTTCAACAGCCATGGGAATTTTATGGGCTCAGGTCTTTTATGTCGAAGCATAAAATTTATTTTAAAACTCCGATCTGAACACACTCCATTAAACAATAAAACTGTCCATACGATGCGAAAAATAGATTCATCAAATTGCAGCATTTGCACTAAAGTCGAAGATATTTTACTTTTTATTGGAGTATGAACGGAATACTATTAAGAAGAGCTTTGATTATAGAATTTAAGAAAGACAGATTTAATAAATTTTTTGCGTACCACAGGTCATTAGGTGAAGTGAACCCCTAGCCCTCAGAGGTTAGAGATGTTTTGGAGAATTTTTCAATAGGTAATATAGGGCTGGTATAGTCGCAAGGCAGCTAATGTCCTATGCAAATATAGAAAAAAAGATAGAGTAGCAATTACACACATTTTTTTCTATGAAAAAATGTTATTTATATCTCACTCAATGACTCTTTCTGTAGGTATCTAGATCACGACAAACTTTGAGATTGATAGTTAATAAGAAATAGTCCCATTGGTCATTCTGCGGTTGAGTTCTCGTTTGTTTGTACAATGTATTATTTTTCAAGCAATTGTTTCCCTAAAGCGACGGAAGTGGTTGGTCGCGCGCAGGGCCCGCAGGCCCCACCCGCGTATACATTCCGCGCGATGCCCGTGTGATTACGCGCAGCCCACCTATAATTCACTACGAGTATGTCATAATTAAGCCACGGTCATGTGTAAAGTGGGTAATTAACCGCAGTTTTTTTTTCTTTCGCCAGCAGAGCGGGAGGCGGCCGCAGCGGTCTAGCAGCGCAACGCCAGCAGGTCAGTAGCCTCGCACGCAGCGCGGAGCGGAGCCGCCCCCGCTGCCCGCGCCTCCACTCTCGTAAATATACATACATGTAATGTCACACGTGTGTACATATACATATTAAGAAAGAGAGGGAATGGGAAGAAGTGCCTAGTGCCTGATCTGTGGTGATCTGCCATTCTTTGACGGTCGCCGACAAATGGACCTAGCAACAGCAATTCGATATTTGTGATGTGGAGATATTCATGAAAGTGAGGGTACTCAGAGAGTTGTTAAATTTCATGTATCAATGACGGTTTAGTGTTGGGTTTATTAATGTTGCATAGACGACTTTTTGTGCTTGTAGATAATTTAACAAACATTCATTGTAGTAATGTATAAATCTTTGTCTAAACAATGTAACTATATAGGAATAAATTAGTACTTATATATCTGTTGCTCATGAAGCAGCCGCAAGGCCAGTTTGGGCGATAGCTATTGCTTTTACATTGTAATGCAAAATATATAATAAACTTTTTGAATTTTGAATTTTTTGTAACACCGCATCCAAAAATACCGATAAAACCTATTATTACCGGTAATTATGGACCAGGCACTCGAATGCCAAAATTATTGAAGCAAAGATCGCACCGGGCCCGCCTGTCATTATACTTTCAGCAGAAAATGTTGAGGAAATCGTTTTTGTCGAAGTCACTGGAAACAATATCGTAAAAAATACAATTTGCAACGAAAATATGAACGAAAAGCGCTACATAATTCCCGAAGGCATGGACGAAGATGAACGTATTAATTTTAATACTCTCACCTTACCTCAAGAAATTAGATTTGAGCAAAATAAAAACACAGACAAGTTCAGGTACAACAAACCGCAGTGGAATTCCTAAAAAACCACACTTTGTTCTAAGTGGCGGTTCTCTTCAACGCTAAAGTATGACGAGGTACTTACGTAAATGTACGTTATTATAATGCGCAAGCCATTACCAAAATTGATGCAAGAGTATTACGAAATCGACATCTCTGCAGAGTTCCACGTACCCGTAAGTAACAAGGTAATGAAGATTGCCGAAAATTTAAGTTCATGAGGATTGTGAATGATTTATGATGATCAAAATACGTCTCATCATTCGACGAAGCTCACGTAAGAAACTCGCTTACAACAATGTAGGTAAGCACACAAGAAGCGCAGCATGGTACTCGTATAATACAAATTGCTAATAGTGTTTGCAAATCTGACGGTTGTAATTTTTTCCTTGTTATTTCTACCTAGTTTGTATTTTAGTAACGTCACACATTTTTGGGAATGACTTCTATAAATAGTGCAAATGGAATCCTTAATTCCGTTGGATCTTCCTCCGTTAATAATTAAGCGACGGGTGGCCGAATCTGGGCGTCGACTTCTGTTGCGAGAGCTCCGGGGTTTGAATCCAGTCGGCGTGTACCAATGCGTTCTTTCTGATGGAAAAATTTACGTGCATACCTATACCTGTTGCTTCACCGTTCGAAACCGGTGTAGAACTGTAGGTCCCGTCCCTTTCCTCTTAATAGGTGGTACGATCTAATTGAAGCGACTGGGATGATACCACCGTACTGGATGTAAGATGGCCGCATAGCAGCCTCGGCTGTGTTCTCCTCTAGTCCAGTGTAGCCAGCTATCCAAAGGAAAACCTCCGTTATGGAGGTTTGTCTTACTGGTTTGGTTTACTTCTCGGAGGTGATATTGGCTGGTCGGAGCGCGTTCTTTGGCCCCTCTGACTCAGCCACCTATATAACCGGATTACATAAAAAAAACTGGCATTTGTGTTATTTGTTACATCTTAATAGTTTTAAAGAATGTTTTATTGTTACTTAAACAATTATTTACAAAATTCTACTGAAAATTTAACAAATAACACATAAAATATGCACGACCGAACGGAAAACTGGCATGGCACCTAGTTCACCAAGGTGTTATGGGCTGACATCACGGATGTAGTATGTGATGTAGCCAACCCTGCCAGTTTCAATAAAAAAAAATCTAAATTCTTCAGAATGATCTAGCTACCCACATAAAGTACGCTTAAAACTTCAATTTCTAGTAATGACTTACAATTTCGACAGGCAAACCGAAGGATAAAAGCCTTAAACCTTCTCCGTTCCGTCGTGTGTAAAAAACAGCACCAAACATTTTACATTTTAGATGGTTTCGTACTATACAATTACACCAAGAAGAGCAATCAATAACTCTACTTAAATTCCGCACAATGTTGCACAGTCTCCATAATTTCGTAAGATAAACAATTCGGATTTGTCAAGTTCTTAAAATAATGAACAGGGCTGTCTGCGCGTGCGCTCCAGCACGTAACCGCCTCCGGAGCGCGGAGGTCCTGCGGCCGTTCGTCGAAAATTCTCATTTTATCTCGCCTCGACTCAATTACCGAATTCGGAAACCGGTTTGTGTGTAATGTTATCCTGTTACTTTTACCGTTTCTGACATCGATGTCGGCGAACAGGTTGCTGTGACGCGCCCGCTCTCCGCAGCACATCGATAGGTATATATTGAACCCGTACGCTTTATCGATTTCTGCTACCGAGAATCGATACACGCTCGCTAATTAAGGCAAGAGCAATAAAATCTGATGATTTTTCGTCGACTGGCCTCCCGATGAGTAGCAATTTAGTCGGAAAACTGTATATCTGTAATTATTAATTAGCCGAGCGCAATCAACAAAACACAGTTGTGCAAACTGCTTATGGAGGCGTCCAGGAACCGTCTCGTCGTGCCAGAGCGTTCATCACCCAAAACATAAGCCTGGTCATTCAGCGGGGCAACGCTGCTTCGGTTCTTGGGACTGCTGTTACAGTTCTAATGGAAGACCTTTTTATTTTAATTTTGTTAGTAGTTTAATTATACTCTGTTGTTTTTTTTCCTTTGTGTTTAAAATAATATTATTGTAATTATATTAAATCTTAATAAAGACTTTTCTCAATACAAAGCACATATTGTAACGGGTTTTTGTTATTGTTTATCCAAATACAGTTTGAGAGCAAGATTAACAATTTTACTGATATTTCTGACTAAAGACTTAGTAACTAATTATATCAGGTGTAAAGAGCCTTTGTTATATTTTTGATACCATACACAGGTACGTACGTACAAGCCGTTTAATCTAACCATCGTGTGGGTATTCTATTTTAAATCATAGGACGGGATTAACTTGAAGCTACATCGGTGGAATTTATCCGCAGAAGCGTGACGAAAGTGCATTTTTCACGGATATCGGTGGCGGAGGCTGGGCCCGTTGCGGCCTCGCAGCCTCCTCCGCCGCCGTGTCTAATTCCTCCTCCTGCGCGAGCGCTCCCTGCCGCGCTGCAGCACTAACGATGACAATGCAACACAAATTGCTGCGCGCCTCCACCAGATGGATATCGTTAGGGATGATAAACGTTCTCGCATTTAGCTTCAAGCAGAAGTGAAAACGCTGATTCAATTCTCTCAATCGACTGACCCGAGGCGAGGACATTAATCATCAGTTTATATATATACCTGCATTGCAAGATGTAGATGCAAGTTTTCAATCCATTTAGATTAGACAAACATCGGCGGCATCGTAAATGACGCGATAATTGAACGCTGTGCTGTAATTACGATTGTAATCTTGCAATCGCACATCTCGTAACTGGCGCTTGTCTGCCGCTTGATTTATATATCTCGCCTGCGTGTCGAGCTCGCTCTCCTCTGTTGCCGCGGTGAGAAAATCCAAACTTCTATCACTTCAAGTGCACCGTATTTATTCAACTGACAGTGCGCTCAAAACAGCTTAATTGTTTCCGAGCGTATTAACATAAGCACAAAGCCAAAACGTGAGTAGGAATCTGGGTACATAAATACTTGCGTGGCGTTGTGCGCAGTGCCGGCCGGGTGCGGATGGAGCGGCGGCGGCGGCAGGCAACGAACCAAAGATCGTGACTATTGTTATTTTCAATGTTTATCGTCGCGTTCGCCGTCTCGCTCGCTCGAGTAATGTTATGCGACCATCGAAAAGGAAATTCATCCCGGTCGTTAATAATGTAGAATTTAAACGCAAACATGACAGTGAGAGTTGGACTCATATGAAGCGGACTAATAAGCTGGCATTTATATTATAATAGTGACCGAACAGAAAAGCTTAATAGATTTAACTTATAAACGTAAGCTCCTCAGGAGACATTAATCTCGATTCGCTAGGCAGGGGAAGGTGAACGTGAATTTAATAATGATAGCACCGATGGACAGAAGAAACCGGAGAGGCGAAGGGAACAAACTGCCGCAATTTGCCGACTCTAAGCAGGTTGTCGTGTAATATTTACAAATGTGCGCACGCGCAGTGTTTAGAAACATGTCCGGCAGGAACATAGTGTTGTACTTGCTCATTTTACGTAAAGTAGAAACGATGAGATGAAGATAATCACTGACTGAGCTCCATCCGTTCATGGTTCTCACCTCAACCTGAACATGTTTGAAGCAGTCAGCGAGTAAGCGTCCACTGCTCGAAGCAGTTGAAGTAAATAAAGTAACAAGAAAAAAAAATGATCTCAAGTAGCAATATTGCAACAATGTAAGAAAAGTGGAATAGCATAAGGATAGACATGCGCGAGCTCATATAGCACGGGCAGGATGCGCCGCGCGCCAGCGTCGTCGTCTTCCGCAGTCATTCCCCGAGGCAGCGTGTGTGTTTAGTTCGTAGAGGCAATCATGGCCGAGTTAGTGGTACAAGCGAAAGGCGGTCGCGACTGCGCCCCAGGCGCTTAATTGACAATGGGCGCTCTGGCCGGTAACCGGCTGCTCAGAACTCAGTCCATCGCGCGATAACATCTTACCTTTAACCCTCTCATTACAGCCTCCCCGCGAGATAGCGCGGGTCGCGGGCCGCACAGCGCTTATGGCTCCCGAGCTTGTTTACTCGCTATTATTTTCTCTAATGTGTTCATGCACTTTATTTACTATCGCTCTCGAGGCTGCAGATTGGAAAGTTAGTGTCCAAGGTCATTGTCGATGTTTACGAGCTGGGAACCCGGCAGACAGCGTTGCCGATGCTTGTCTGGGACATAACTGTTGGCGCTGGGCTTCCTACCAGAGGTTTATGCCTGGAGATATATGACCAAACGATCATACCATTATATGGCTGAATAAACAATAGAACATAAGCGGTTATTATCACACAATAACTAATGTCTAAGTAATTTTTTATCTAATAATTTACTTATAATCGTGAAATTACACGACACGACTGTTACCCCTCTACCTACCGCGTGAAATGTGTGCTGTATTCGCAGGGAATTGTCTCTCACGTTAGTTGGGGGGAATCAGCATAGGCTGATGCACCTACTAGCAGGTTCTGGGTAATGTATGGAGCGGTGGTGCGCACTACACGTGGCCCGGTGAGCCTGTGTGTGAGCATTAACTTAACGATTATTTGAATTAACACTTGCACACATGTGATTTGCATATCCACAACCGTTCATGCAGCGCTTAGTAAGGCTAGATCCACTGCAAAACTTCAACTAATTTTTATTTTATTTGGGTTAGGTGAGTGACAGAAAACTGATGAAAGGAGTAGTGTAGAATACGTTTGGCCCGATACGTCCAGCCACTTAGCTCGGAGACGACCGTGAGTAAAGCCGTTAAATTGTCTAATAATAGAATTGGGCTGTTTGAATCAGAGAGAAACATTGAGCTGTTTAGATAATGAGCTTAAATGATCTGAAGAGCTCAATGTTTTTGTCGGATTGATTCAAACCGAGTACAGCGCCATATGTCACGCTTTCTATAAAAAAAGGTTGTAGGAGGTTGGCTTATTTGTCGCTATCTACTGCAGCAGTGGACAGAAAAACGGAGTGTGGGAAGACCACCCGCCAGGTGGGACGACGACATCAAGTGCGTCGGCGGAAAGCAGTGGTTCCGTACCGCTTAAGGCCGAGAGGACTGGAGGAATATTAGAGAGGCGTATGTCCAGCAGTGAACGCTTACACGCTGACTGACTGACTGTAGCAGTAACCGAATTTCTTAATATAACGACTACGTTCGTAAAGCTTCATTCTCTATTCATTAGCGCCAACGTAGTGCGTAATGACATCACGCGGCACGTGTGAAAGCGCTAGTTAACGCCTCGCAACGTCACCTATTACGACACGACAACGACAAGCAACGACACGACCGCGACATCCGATTCGATTGCCGGCTGGAGGCGCCGCCAACCTCGCCTATTGCGACCGAAGACGTGTTCACACTAGGGTTACCGTCTCGAAATTTGAAAAATCGTAACAAAAATAAGGGCTTTCTAAACAAATTTGGACATTTTAGTCAATTTAATAAAGATTGAAGAAGGATTCAATACAAATTTTAAGTAATTTAATGAGAAAATTAAACATTCATTAAAAAATTTTTCATCTAAGTCAAAAATCTGGACAAATTAAAAAGCCCAACAAAGTCGGAAGGCCGAAAGTCCGGACATATCCGGACAAATCCGGACGGATGGTAACCCTAGTTCACACGCAATTGGTAAACGATCATCGGAACGATTTTGACATCAGCCTTCGGGGACATTTTACGAGACGATTCCACGTCCAATAACGACATTGTACGTATCGTAATTTCATACATTTTTGACGTCTTCTAAGCTCTCAGATCCTCAATAATGTTGCAATATTTTAAGTTTATTGGCCATCACAGGCACGCACAAACGTTACAAAATCTTACGACGTATCACATCACCCTCTGTCTCAACGACGACGTATCGATATGAAGGGCAAGATTTGCTTCAGCGAACTGGTATCAATTCATTTAGTTGCACTCGGCGTGGATGTAAAAGCGCGTTTTCTATTTATAGATGGCGTTATCTCACCCTCCGCATCAAACAACTGGCGGATAAAGAAATCTGATATGTTATGAAACGGACTTGGAGTCCTTTAGTGAAGACGTGAAGTATGATTTACGCATTAAAATTCCCGGTTTACCTCAAGACCACCGCGCTGCTAGCTGAAGCGAAGTACGCAGCCTCCTTTGTATTCCTGCGGCGCGCGCTCGCCACAACCACTTCAACCTGTTGCATCAGTTCCGTGTACTTGTAAGTGGATCATCGCATCAGCTTCCTAACGCCATCGTGACCACAGAATCATTTGGACGAGGATGAACAACGTGTGCGTTACTAACTAGTAGGCTATTTGTAAATTTTTTTATGTAATCCCGTATGGGTGGCTGAGTCGAAGGGGCCAAAGCACATTCTCCGACTCGCCAGTATCACCTTCGATAAGGTAGGTGCCATACTGAAGACTTTCCTTTGGATTGATGCCTATACTGGAATAGATCAGCTTTAACGCTAATAAATTTTATTATTATAATATCATCAATACTAATAATAAATCTGTAAGGGATGGTCATGAAGTAAATTACTTTGTTTTAATGAGATACTGAGTTTGTAGACTCTATGTAGGATACTAAAACTAAATTGACGATTTTTAGAAATATTTTCTGTATGTATATTGATACCTATTTATATATGAAATTTATTCCTATTATCTCACATTACCAGTCTACACACACACACACACACGCCTACTTACACCTTTACCATATCCCAAAGGTTATCCACCGCCTATACGTTTTCTAACCACATTACGGAGAAACCGAACTGAAATAGTGTCTGCTCTATCATAAAGCCGGCTGTAATGGTGCCGGATAAAAACGCCCAGTCACTCCCATGAATGAAGCGAGTAGTGTTTAGGGGAGTGCTGTTTACATACAGCGAAGTACAAAGCGTCTCGGTGGCGAGGCGGTGCGAGGCAGTCGACGGAACATCCCGCCGGAATGTGGCCGCGAGTAATTGACGGACCGGTCTCTCAATCTCGCGAGCATTCGGCCCCGTCCTCGGACCCGTGCCTGCTCATCATACCGCACCGCGTGCGCACATCCACTGCCTCTATCTCTAGTTCAGTGCATATAAATACTCGTAGGTAGAGATCAGGGTTGTTGCTGATGCACATTTTTGTCACATCAGCGGATGCTGATGCTGATTTTAATTATTTTCTTAAAAAAAAGGGAAAAATACAGGAAAAATACAGAACCTATATGAATATTACGAATTTATATATCCAAAGTTTTGGTTGGTTTCAGTACCAACCAAAACTTTGATAAAAGATTGTGTTTTAATAATTTTGTGACATTTAATAAAAAAAAAGAATCAAACGAATAGCAGTACCGGTTTAGTAATTATCTTAGCAATTAAATTATTAGTATTGGATGGAACTTTGGAACTGTATGTGCTGCTTTTTCGGCATCGAGTCTGTTCCGCACGACTCACATCAGCATTAATAATCAGCATCGATCAATGCGGATGCTGATGCGATGCTAATGTTGAAAATGATGCTGACGTTCCGCGGACGCTGATGCTGATGTTCGCAACAACCCTGGTAGAGATCAACTAGCTGTTCTTAACGGGCGGGTTTTTTCTACACTTATGGTTCTCCGGTCGAGATGCATCTCTTTTTAATCTAATATGCGAAAATGGCTGCACAAACTTGCATCATTTTTATTATCTCAGTCATAAAAAGACTCAGACGTCGCTGCCGCCCAAAAGCTGAAAGTTGCCCAGCGAGTAATAGAGCGAGCCATGCCGGGATGATATCTATGTGATATGGTGCGTAACGATGCAATCCGCGGACGCACCAAAGTAGTCGATACTGAACACCGGGTGGCTAAGCTAAAATGGCAGTGGGCTGGACACATCAGCCTACGAGACGGTGACGGGAGTGAACGGGTCCGACACTGGCGGCCGTAGGCAGGGACTCTAATGAAGGCTGCGAGAACTGGAAAAGAATTGGAGAGACGTGTGTTGAGCAGTGGACACTTACAAGTTGACTGGCTGAATGGTATAAAAAATTTAGCCGAGTGAGACACCCGCCACAACAAAGCAGCCGGTTCTACGAATGACAGATTTGTCCACGGGTATAATGCCCATAAAATTCCGCTACCCCGACGCTTGCGCTTTTTTATTGACGCTGTAATTACGCGAGTATTTAGCGCACGGCAGCCGTGTTGCGTCGCCGCAGCAACCGCCCGCGCGGCCGCGTCCGCACGTGAGTATTCCGCTGGGGAGATTGCGCAGACGCAGTCGCAGCTGACCGCACGGCATGCGCCACACCACACGGAATTAGGCTTCCGACAGATGCCGACGTATAGGCACTAAGGCGGGTGACATTCGCAGTTTACTCACACTAAATAACTAAGAACTTGCTCAATGTACCGTGTGGGGCCGGTACTTTAAAAGAATAGCCCCACTGCATCTCTCCCCGTGTATGTCGTAAAAGGCGACTAAGGGATATGACTCCCTTCTTATATTACTAGGTGGTAGGGTTTAACCCGCCAGGATTGGTACCACCGCACTGAATGAAAGGTCGGTCGAATCAGCTATGTAAATATTTGTGTTTTCCGTCCAGTTCAGTGTAGCCGGCACGACCGAAGGGAAGCACTGACGTGGCACCAAGTTCATCGGGTGTTATGGGCTGACATCACGGATGTTGCAGGTGATGTAGCCAACCGTGTCAGTTTCCATAAAAATTTTTTTTATAATTATCTCGCTCAGTACTAGTTTCCTTTAAATAATTACATGAATACCCTCCAGCCTGCCTTCCACAAACATGTTGCCAATAATGGCCACTGCTCTGAGGAACTAGCATCACCCATTCCCTGCTGTCAGTCTTATCTCCGCAACACTCGGCGCATAGATACTTTGAACCCTTTGTTGTTGGCATTGGGATTTTGGAACCCATCGTTTCTCAAAATTGTTCATTTGTCGCACCGCTGGCGTGTGGAAGTGTCTTCCGTCATATCCCTTCTGTATTTCTTGAATTTTTATGAGTGTATTCAATCAAACGTCGTCGTATCAACAGGCTTCAGGACAGACAGCCCAACAACAGTCCGCAAATCTGCTAGTACGGCGGCGCCTCACTTAGCGTGGTTTCGCTATGGCTATTGTCTATATGGGCTGTACTGTTGGCCCCTCGGGGGCTGCATGTGATAAAGCATATAAAAGAAGTTTCACTGCCTCGATTGAAATGGCAGAGTCAGACCTCTTGAAGTGAAATTAACTTCCCGAGCTCGAGAGAGATGTAAAAGTGAGCAAATGAATGAAAACATGACATCATAAAGCGATCAATATTTTTTGCATGAGCGCTGCGTGGAGCACTGATGTTATCGCGCAGAGCGGCGGCGGAGGCGGCGAGTGCTTCAACGGCGGTCCGCGACATCTTCATGCGTCGAGTTTACGGTTTTTGACATTAAAAATTTCTTTTCGATCGCTTAAGTAAAAGTGACTACTTATATAAAATTTTAAAATATATATTTAGAAATATGTTTAAAAGTGCCCTTTTTAAACCGCCTAAAACGGGCTATTTGAAGCGGTTTTTTGGAATTTTCTCCAAAAACTCTCAAACTTTTAAATTATTATTTTTAAGTACCATTTTGTTGCCCTTGTCGGTATGCGTCATATGACACCTAAATATTCACGTAGCCTTAAAACTTACGACACCAGGGCGAATTCGCACTCTTCCTGGAAATCGGCCACTATACTGAAGCGATCGATAAGATATTTTCAATGTCAAAAATCTGTCTCTATTACAAGTATATATGTACAATGTCTGACAATACCTTCTCTGCGTATTTATATCATCGGTAGGCGGTAATGGCTCGGCGTCCGCCCGCCCCAACGGGATCTACTTACTCGAGAACATCATTTTACATCTCATCTCGACGACCGCATTATATCGCTCCAGATTGAGTGAGTCGTGTCGCATCCGGAAGAAGCGCCATCAGTGCGGTTGGCAAACTAAAACCAGTTCCTGCACGGCACGCTGTACACGCTGTACATGCTTTACACACTGTACACGCTTTGCACGCTGTACACACTGTACACGCTGTGCACGCTGTCTGTACTCTGCAGTCGCCGAGTCAGCGACGACGGGCGAAAGAGTTGCCGGAGGAAGTAGTCACGAAACGCCTAAATAAAAACTACAGCAATGGTTAGACTGTCAGGCATTCGTGTAGATGAAATACACAAAGATATATTTTTTATATGACATAACTACAAAACAATTTTCGGATTTTTCCTTTACTTTTGCTGTCAGACCTTGCTTCTTGCCAAATTTCATTACTCTAGGTCAACGGGAAGTACCCTATAGGTTTTGATTTGATTTCAGTGAGTATACGAGTATTAAAATATGACATAAATGAAATGGCCGATATTGTGACAGCGTTGACTTAGAAGCTTAATTTTTATACACCTCCGAGGAAACGTAGACCTTAAAATAGTATTTGATATTAATTTCAACTTGATACCTCTACCCGTTCCTGAGAAAAACGGTCTTGACAGACCGTTAATAAGGGTTCAGTTTTTTTTTCTTTTGAGGTACGGAACCTTAAAAACGGGGTGGCATAGCATAAAATATGTAACTGAGGGATGAAAAAAATTACCTAACGTAATTAAATAATTAATTAAACCTAATAAAGTTAAATTAAAATATTTTCCATTTAGTTACTGAAATCGACTACCTATTACAATTCAAAAGATACAGCCCTCGGAAAGACCGTTCCGTAAGGATACGCAAACCTAAAAATCAAGCCGATCAAGAAGGATATCCATACGAGTAGACAACAAACGGTCTTATAAATCGAGGTATAAATGGAACTTGAGTTAAAGGCGAATCATTTATGATTACTTTAGTAATCGAGTAAGCGGATGGCAGATATTATCGCTGCACTCCACACACACATATTATTTTCGTGAGCTCCGACAACACAATGAAAGCAAAGACCCAAAATAATAGCGAGCCTCCCACAGACAACGGGACGACTTCCGGCCATCTTTTGTCCGAACATAACGGGCATCACTAAGATAATGACGCTGAAACGTAATACGAAAATAAATTAAATGTAACGTTGCCCAAATTACCTTGTACAAACAAAAGTGCATGCGTTTCCGGATAGATTTTGAAACAAAGAGGTCATGAGACCGAAAGATTAAATCTCTAATGAGACTTTTAAATAAAAACAAGTACCTACCTACTGCTGAGATGTAAATGGGTGGAGATTAGCGGCAATTACATCGAACTTGATCGCACGATTGATCACTTGATTACATGAAACTTGGCGCATGCAATAAAATAATTAAACGAGACAAGCCGCGGTATAATAAGTTGTACGTATAAAGCTGACGACAGCTAAAGCTAGCTAGATGCCATGCCAGTAACGGACCTTCCACGTTGGTAATTGCGAGACATGATTGTTAAACGTGAAGGGCGGGCAAATGCCGGCTTATGCATGAAAATGCATAGATGTTGTTTACTCGTATTAGCGGCGCATCCTCAAGAACCACTTAGACGTGCACCCGGTAAGAAAACTTGAGGCCGACGCCGTCACGAGGTGAAATTCCACCCCAGCCAGTCAGTCGGCTCTACTCTGCTGGCCACTGGGCTACTCGCAACGTTCCTGAGTGCGAGTGCGAGGGAGGAGGCGGAGCGGCCGGGGCGGACCACCTCGCACGCACGCACGCCGCCGCGGCCGCTACTTGCCGAGATCCCCCCGGAGAGGCGGAAGACGCGGTCGAGCCGTTATGACATTAAGTTTTTGCCCCGACATCACTGGGACACCGATGCCACGCCATTCTCATATGCCCGGGAGCCAATCAATTACGTATTAGGCCTAATGCGGCGAAGATGGCCTCGGAGCGCAGTCGTAAGTCACGTGCATTTGCTGGCGGACGCGTGCAAAAACGACCTTCGACCGTCTCATCGCCTGTGGCACGGGGAGCTAGCGGCGGCTGTGAGAATCGGCCCCAACCTAAATTGTCCGCCAGAGTCGCGTAGAACTTGTTTTCAAACGTTATTCTATCGTCGAAAGTAAATTTAATGAGAAACCGAAGGCTTTGGCTAATTGCGGAAAATTGCGTACGAGCATATTCATCTTCGCCAAAGAGTAAGGAAAACGCGCCCCGGCCGCCGGGGGAAGAGTTGCCGATAGCTGTTCTGTAATCTTCACGTATTAGAAAACAATCTATTTAATTATTGTTCCCTGCACCCGGTAATTATAATGCTGTACGCTCCTCGTACTAGCATTGTTAGGAACGAATGAATCCGTTTAGAGCGTTGTACTGGCGCCGACAAACACACACATAATTAAATGTTTAGTGGGCGCCCATAAAGAAAGCATTTAAATGGAAGTGGACGTCGGAGGTTCGCCGATAGCCCTCGGTAGAACAATGGTGCTCGTGCGGGAGGCGGGATAGCCAGGGTGGGTGTGCGCGTCGCGTCGTGCGCGCCGCCGGCGCTGCGCGTCCGCGTCGTCGTGCCGCACCGCGCCGCTCCAAGCTCCTCGCGCTTACAAGCACCACACTAACGGGACAGGCTTGTACTGCCTTAACTAAGCTGCCACCGCATATTTCATTAACCACGCTCAATACTGTCTCGCCGACGTTACATACGCCGCGCCGCGACTCCTCCACGCCGCGCCGCCGTTCACCGCAGGACCGGCAAGCGACGTACCTATGTATCCACTTATCCACCATTCCTGTCGAGTATTCACGGGAATTATATAAAACGTAACGTGGGTGGGTCTCATCATCAGTGGAAAATACGTGTATACACAATAACTTTTCAATATCACACAACTATTCAGATTCGCTTTGAGGACTCGAGGGTTAAAAATGACAATTAACCTCATCATATTTAGAAATTTCCTTGACCTCCTCCATCACTTCGCTCCTACTCCTGTAAGATTGCTTTGTAATTTAAGGAAATAAAATAAAACATGCTTCATCCAGGAACAAAGGTATCATTAGCGCTAATAAACTTCATCGCATAATTATTACCATTAAAGACATTAAAGATAAGGAGAAACATTTATTTGCTATTGTTGTCTTTATTTGTCATTGAGAAAAAAGTAACCACGAAACATCCGATTAGCATAAAGCCGTTATTACTGCGATTTAAACTCCAAAAAGGCAGGCAAATTTTACTTAGGAATTCATTTGAAAAGTTCAAGTTCTTAGATACGTTTAAACTCGTGCGCCACCAAAGGGGGAACGGCCGATTTAAACGAAGTAAGAAGTAGAACGCCAACAGGTGCACACATTTCGAGGCCAAAAACAAAAGTAAAAGCGACTCGTCGACAGAAGAAGCATAAACGAAGCCAAACATAAATTGTGACGGTACAAGTAATAAACATGTCAGCCGGGAGTCGCGATTACCACTCCAGTGCTCCCATTGCGCACTGCGAACCGCGCCGACCGCGGCGCCGCGTAGACCGGGATTTATGCGGCGACCAGCAGAGTTAGCATTCATTACCTCCGTCATGTCAAAATAAGCTTGCTCGTTTCGAAAAATCTATCGAAGTCAAGAATCCCCTTACATATTATTTGGATGATATCATAGTAAATTTTTTTTTGGATATCGACTCATAACTTTTCTAGTAATGAGCCTTTTTGTGTCGCGCTCCGGTTTGGATTTCATATTCTTTTTGGAAACCGCTATTCGATTTAAATATTTTATTGCCAGCTTGTACATTAAAAATCCAGTTATCGAAGCATCGAATTGGCTTCCTCCGGAACCGAGTATTTAAATATTTCGGCCATGAAACCGTTAACAACTTATGAGGATAGTGCACCTAGGTATATCACGTCAAGGCTTTACAACGCCAATAATACTTATTTTATTAGATACTAGCTTTTGCCCGCGGCTTCGCTCGCGTGAAATTCGTATTTCAAAGGAAGAAAGTAAGTAACTAAGGCCGATCTGCGTTAAGGTAAACGATAAACCTTCTCAACTAAAGTAAGTAACTAAGGGCGAGGCCGAAGGCCGAGCTGCGTTCTGGAAGACGATAAACCTACTCAAAGAAAGTAAGTAATTGAGGGCGAGGCCGAAGGCCGAGCTGCGTTCAGGAAGACCATAAACCTTCTCGATGAAAGTAAGTAACTAAGGGTGAGGCCGAAGGCCGAGCTGCGGTCAGGAAGACTATATATATAAACCTTCTTGATGAAAGTACGTAACTGAGGGCGAGGCCGAAGGCCGAGCTGCGTTCAGGAAGACGATGACCTTTTCGGAGAAAGTAAGTAACAGAGGGCGAGGCCGAAGGCCGAGCTGCGTTCAGGAAGACCATAAATCTTCTCGATGATAGTAAGTAACTAACGGCGAGGCCGAAGGCCGAGCTGCGTTCAGGAAGACTATAAACATTTTCGAAGAAATTAAGTAATTGAGGGCGAGGCCGAAGGCCGAGCTGCGTTCAGGAAGACTATAAATCGTCTTGAAGAAAGTAAGTAACTATCGCCCATAGTTACCTACTGTCATCGAGAAGGTTTAGCGTCTTCCAGGATACAGCTCGGCCTTCGGCCACGCCCTTAGTTACTTACTTTCTTTGAGAAGGACTTCCTGAACGCAGCTCGACCTTCGGCCTCGCCTCGGTTACTTACTTTCTTCTTTTGAAATACGAATTTCTTCTCCCTCTCCCTCTCCCTCTCCCTCTCCCTCTCCTCCCTCTCCCTCTCCCTCTCCCTCTCCCTCTCCCTCTCCCTCTCACTTTTTTTTATGGAAACTGACACTGTTGGCTACATCACCTACAACATCCGTGATGTCAGCCCATAACACCGGGTGAACTTGGTGCCACGTCAGTGCTTCCCTTCGGTCGTGCCGGCTACACTGAACTGGACGGAAAACACAAACTATTTACATAGCCGTTTCGGCCGACCTTTCATTCAGTGCGGTGGTACAAACCCGGGCGGGTTAAACCCTACCACCTAGTGATATAAGAAGGGAGTCATATCCCTTAGTCGCCTTTTACGACATACACGGGGAGAGATGCAGTGGGGCTATTCTTTTAAAGTACCGGCCCCACACGGTCCCTCTCCCTCTCCCTCTCCCTCTCCCTCTCTCTCTCCCTCTCCCTCTCCCTCTCCCTCTCCCTCTCCCTCTCCCTCTCCCTCCCCCTTCCCATCCCCCTTCCCCCTCCCCCCTCCCCTCCCCCGCCCCCTTTACTGTAATATACACTTAATTTACAGGAAAACGTAAACGAAAATCCCAATCCTTCTAGTTCTCACAGAAAACGCGATGGTACGGAACCCTCTTTACGCGAGTTCGACTCGAACTTGACCACTTTAAAAAAAAATGGTTACCATGGGATATACACTTAATTTACAGGAAAACGTAAACGAAAATCCCAATCCTTCTAGTTCTCACAGAAAACGCGATGGTACGGAACCCTCTTTACGCGAGTTCGACTCGAACTTGACCACTTTTAAAAAAAAATTTTTACCATGGGATATACACTTAATTTACAGGAAAACGTAAACGAAAATCCCAATCCTTCTAGTTCTCACAGAAAACGCGATGGTACGGAACCCTCTGTACGCGAGCTTGGCTCGAACTTGACCACTTTTTTTAAAAATTATGTTACTCCGGGATATACACTACCCATATACGAAGTTTCGTCCAAATCCGTCCAGCCGTTCAGGCGTGAAAGAGGAACAAACAAACAAACAAACAAACAAACAAACAAACAAACAAACATACTTTCACATTTATGATATTAGTGAGATAATGAGATTGAGATTTTGCTAATTATTTTCACATATTTTCTTTATATATATTATTGACAATAAATTATTTTTATTTACAAAATGTTTGTTTGATGAATTTTTATATATTAATATTATTTATAAAATTACAAAATACAGATATTTCGACTGTGTTGTCGTCATCAGTGAAAAATATAACGTATTATGTATGGTGTTGATATTTATGACATGTGAGTGGTTGATATGTTTTTTTTTTTTATTTTTTTTTTAATGAACGATATTTAATCCCGGAAAAAATAAAATATCTGTATTGTGTAATTTTATAAATAATATTAATATATAAAAATTCTTTATATATATTATTCTTCAACGTTAACTTCAACGTTATATAAGTCTGCGAAGAATATTTTTGGGTACCCGCAACGACGACGCCGCCACCTCATCTTTGCTAGCATCGTTGTACGTTTTTCTATGCGCTGATATGGGAAATCTTGCCGTTTAGCATTAATATATTAATATATATATATGTTCTGATTTCTTTCAATGACTAGTTATCAGCAACCGTTAGCGTAGATACAGACCGGTCCACACTGCGCCACGACCGTGCGGCTAGTACGGCGGCGGCGCCGGCGGTGTAGCACCGCACGCGGCCCGTCAGGAGGCGGTCAGGCCGGCTTTAGTCTGGTTCGACCTTGTGATGCCAATCATTCGTTAAGCTGTTCTCAACTGCCAAATCGAACTAGGAGTGGGTAATCTACTAATTACATCAGTACATAAGTATATTCATAAAATTACATAATATACACACCGTGTGAGGAATGCATAATACATGCATCGGCTGTGTGTCGACGCACTCTTGACACCACACCAGCGTCAATCAAGTGCTACATCGTACGATCTAGCGGCAGTTTATTTGCGTTTCCGCTACGGAGGCGGCGGCTCACTGTCATAACCTCGCTGTCAACCGTCAACACATCCCTCAAACAAAGTAACGAGTAACGAACGAGCAATAACAATGCGCCGGTAAACCGCACTGATTTTCGCCGAGGAAGCAGGTGAGATGTTACGACAATCTCTCCGGTTTACAGTCAATAACGCAGATTCGACTTCGATACCACTGCCGCGACTCCCGAAGCCGCAGTGCAATTTTCCGCGCAAAGTTTCCGTCGGCGGCGGAGGTTGGAAATTGATGCGAACCTGTAAATCGGATTCATCACGTACGGGTTGCCATCATTACCGGCGATCAAGATTCCTTGCGGTCGCCGCTGACTCTCCCCGCGCCCCTGGTCGCGACACCACCGCCGGGCACTGCAGGGGAGTGCGCGCGGAGGCGGTGTCAGTTTCCTGGATGATTAGACAGCTATGGAGCCACGCGACGAATCGATCTAGGTGCCGGCTCGGCGTTAGATCAATTGGAAAGCGGTAAGGACCCGAACCGAATCTTTCAGTTGCCTTTTAAAAAAATATAACACAAAAGGTAAACTTACAGACGAGGCGGTAAATCGATTGCTCGATTCACTGAGATGTTTGTTTAGTCACTATTGCTTTATTATTAACTTTAATAAGTACAGACTATTGTTGTACAAGGCTCATTCGATTTAAGGACTAAATATATCTTGTGATTTCAAAGTCGTGCGTAAAATTTCCACCAGGCTGCTCGTCCGCTTTTCCCGTTCTGAAGTGGGATACCGGTCGGCTCGTGCAATCAATGTTCATAACTCGTCGCCGATACTGTTACATTTTATTCATATTTCATTCAGTATCAGATGTATCGGGGGGCTGCGGCGGCGGCGTGCAGTCGATAGTGGCAGTGTTTACGAGTGTTGAGTGCTGTGCTGTGGAAGATAACGCGGAGCGCGTGACCGCTCGCGCGCCGTACCGCAACCACGTACGTCAGTTATTGATATCTGGCGCGTAAAAAAATCCAATTCCAACAAATTGAAATGTTTTGTTTTTAGGGTTCCGTACCTCAAAAGAGGAAAAAACGCAACACTTATAGGATCACTTCGTTCCGTCTGTCTGTCGTCAAGACCGTTTTTCTCAGGAACGGATATCAAGTTGAAATTAATATCAAATACTAAGGTTTACGTTTCCTCGGAGATGTATAAAAATTTAGCTTCTAAGTCAACGCTGTCACAAGATACTGCCATTTATGTCATATATTTTGTTACTGACAAATCAAATTCGATCCATTGATGCATCCTACCAAGGGAGCCAAGTGGAGACGGTGGGAAACCTCTAGAATACTTTCCATTAATCATGAAAGCTAAGAAGCAAGGTCTCACAGCACAAGTAAACGAAAAAATCTAAAAATTTTAAATTACATTAAACAATTTCTTTGTTTGTTTTGTATGTCAAGACCCTTTTTCTCAGGAACGGATTCAAATATCAAATTGAAATTACTTAATATGAAATACTAAGGCCTGCAATTCCTTCGAGGTGTAGAAAGTCACACGGCACAAGCAAAGGAAAAATCTGAAAATTGTTAATTTGTAGTTATGTCATATAAAAAATATATTTTCGTGTAGGTATTTCAATTAACCGAATGCCTGACAGTCAAACCATTGCTGTAGTGTTTATTTAGGCGTTTCGTGATTTTCCAAAACACAATTATTTTTGTACATACATAGTAATACAAATATATTGTGTGATGGTACCTACGGAACCCTCGGTGCGCGAATCCAAATCGCACTTAGCTACTTTAAAAAAAATTGTATGCAAGGAAAAAGTAAGCCAAGTAACTCCCTAGCAGACTTTAGAATAGAACTTATTCGTTCCGCAAGCATAGGCACAGCCAGTCACGCACGTTGTATCTGTGAGGTCGAGAGGGGCTGCCGCGAGCGCGAGCGAGCCGAGCGTCGTCGTCAGCCGAGTGTTCTAGTGCCTGCTGAGTGCACGTTTTGACATTGGAAATGTCTTTTCGATCGCTTCAGTATAGGCCCAGTCCAGTCCAGAAAAGTGCGAATTGGCCCTGGTGTCGTGAGTTTTAAGGTTACGAGAATATTTATGGTATTCTATATAGGTCTCAAATGACGCGTATCGACGAGAGCTAGAAGATTGTGAAAAAAAATATTAAATTTTTTATTAGAGTTTTTGAGAAAATCGCAAAAAACCGCTTAAAATAGCCGTTTTTAGGGGGTTTAAAGAGGGCACTTTTAAACATATTTCTAAATATATATTTTAAACTTTTATATTTTTATATTGTAGATTAACTAAATATCGTTCGTGACGTTTCACTTTTTCTCAGTTCGGTCCCCGTCAGAAACATGCGTTAAAAAGCTTCGCTTTAAAAGTGACGTTTTGTGCGCCTCCGCCGCGCCGCCCGCCGCCAGCCGTTAGCGCCAGCCGCAGCGTTATACGACATAATCAGAAACAGAATGCGGCCGTAATGTGTTTGTGACCGCCAACAACATGTTCGATAACCTGTGCGTTATTTCGTGCCCGTACTACTCTGCGGGATGCGTTGTGCCTTCGAGCATCTGTGGGCTGTGCAAGCTCAGATTAAATGGGCTTTGTCAGTAACTATTACCTCATACGAAGTACCTTTTTTAGGTTTCCGTATCCCGCACGTAAGCCTATTACTAAGCCTCCGCTGTCTGTCTGTCTGTCTGTCCGTCCGTCCGTCTGTCTGTACTTCCGTCTGTCCGTCCGTCTGTCTGTCCGAGGGCTGTATCTCTTGAACCGTAATAGGTAGCCCGTTGAAATTTTCACAGAATATGTGTTATTATGGCGGATATAACAACAAATAATAAAAAAATAGAAAAAGTAAAAAAAATAGGGGGTTCCCATACAAGAAACGTGTTTTTTTTATGGAAACTGACTCGGTTGGCTACACCACCTACAACATCCGTGATCCGACACTCTACCGCACTCTACTGTCGACGAGTCGAGCCGACACTCTACCGCACTCTACTGTCGACGAGTCGAGACGACACTCTACCGCACTCTACTGTCGACGAGTCGAGCCGACACTCTACCGCACTCTACTGTTGACGAGTCGAGCCGACACTCTACCGCACTCTACTGTCGACGAGTCGAGCCGACACTCTACCGCACTCTACTGTTGACGAGTCGAGCCGACACTCTACCGCACTCTACTGTTGACGAGTCAAGCCGACACTCTACCGCACTCTACTGTTGACGAGTCGAGCCGACACTCTACCGCACTCTACTGTCGACGAGTCGAGCCGACACTCTACCGCACTCTACTGTTGACGAGTCGAGCCGACACTCTACCGCACTCTACTGTTGACGAGTCGAGCCGACACTCTACCGCACTCTACTGTCGACGAGTCGAGCCGACACTCTACCGCACTCTACTGTCGACGAGTCGAGCCAACACTCTACCGCACTCTACTGTCGACGAGTCGAGCCGACACTCTACCGCACTCTACTGTTGACGAGTCGAGCCGACACTCTACCGCACTCTACTGTCGACGAGTCGAGCCGACACTCTACCGCACTCTACTGTCGACGAGTCGAGCCGACACTCTACCGCACTCTACTGTTGACGAGTCGAGCCGACACTCTACCGCACTCTACTGTTGACGAGTCGAGCCGACACTCTACCGCACTCTACTGTCGACGAGTCCAGCCGACACTCTACCGCACTCTACTGTCGACGAGTCGAGCCGACACTCTACCGCACTCTACTGTTGACGAGTCGAGCCGACACTCTACCGCACTCTACTGTTGACGAGTCAAGCCGACACTCTACCGCACTCTACTGTTGACGAGTCGAGCCGACACTCTACCGCACTCTACTGTCGACGAGTCGAGCCAACACTCTACCGCATTCTACTGTCGACGAGTCGAGCCGACACTCTACCACTTTTTTTTTTTAATGGAAGCGTACGCGGTTGTCTACATCACCTACAACAACCGTGATGTCATCCCATAACACCGGGTGAACTAGGTGCCATGTCAGTGCTTCCCTTCATTTCATGTCGGCTACACTGAACTGGACGGAGAACACGAACTATTTACATAGCCGTTTCGCTCAGTGCGGTGGTACCAACCCGGTCGGGATAAACCGTACCACCTAGTAAGGTAAGAAGGGAAGGGACCTACAGTTTAACGTGGAATCCGAACCACGGTCAGCCTCCAACGGTCGAGCGGTCACCCATCCAAGTACTGACCGCGCTCAACGTTGCTTAACAACAGTCGGCCGACCGCACCACTGAGCTACCGAGGCTGACACCTACTACCGGTTTAACTCCTCCTACTACCACCTGCTACACCTACAGGTACTCCATACAGATAAACGACAGGCGCTACGTGAACTACGTGTGTAGTTTGTAGGTACAGTAATAAAATAAATGACACACAATACTCGTTAGGAGCAAGCAACTGCCACGTTCGTCAAGGACGTAGGTAGGATTCAGGACCTACGACAACATGACTAAGCAGACGGTCGAGCTTGACTTGACGTAAGCAGACAGCGCGTTGAACTCATCCTGATACGATCTTAATCTTTGTAGCGAAGCTCGATTCCGGATGTCTGGAGCTGGGATATTAACATTATATTGTGTACACGATCATTATCAATATCACAGAACCTGCGATCGGCGGCAGTTTTCTTGCAATGAGGTCAATATAAATTATTGCGTATATAAGGATGTGACACTAAGATGACCGTTATTTTTTTCGCAAGACATTTTAGAAATGCCCTCTCTGATTATACGAATATAATAACTACCTACCTAGTATTATTTAATTCCGAGCTAACTAGCCAGTTACCGGCGGCGGCTGTTTAGATAAAGTTGCATTATCAAATTGTCTTGATTTTCCATTTTCCATCACACTTTACAGGCTTTGGACTGGCAAAATTACTGAAAAAACTCTACTCTGGTTCCTAGAGGGCTTGTTAGGTAGGTAGGTACTTGGTGTAACAGCTAGCAAGCAGATGTATTATGTAAAACATTTTAATTGTTGTATGTAGGTACCTACTATTTTATGTAAAATCGAATAACACAATATCACAAAGAGATGCCGGTGCATGACGCAGCTAACACTGACCGCTCCCGGAGTCCGGGCGGATCATGTGGTCGTCGCTCAGAGCGGAGCTGGTCGCGCAGGCGCAGTGGCGCGGTGGCGGCGCTCGTGCGCGACAGCTGGCGCAACTGGGCTGGAGCAGAGTCGACCGTTCCGTTACCCTGCACCACTTTACTAGACAGTTAGTTGCACAGTTGCCGAGCGCGCACGCCTCATCGCGGCCCACGATCCACTTGCCTTCCCATACATATTCAATATAGCGCCGATCACGAAATTCACTACTCACACTAATATTTTGGGTCACCGCGAACCTCAGAGCGTACGAAAGGCGCCGCTCCGAATGATATGTTCGACTCCTCCAGGCCAAGTCGACGTGTCTCGATGAACGAGCACATACGGCACACGATAAAACCACTTCGAGAAGCTCGCATATCATTTTAATATTGACATCATCTCACGATTTCTGCGAGCGAGGAGTCGTTGAACATTCATTAACATCGAGATAAATATAACTGCTGGAAATGTAAGCAAAATGTATGAGCGTCACTGGCGAGTAACGGAAGACCGAATCTGACCGAATGAACGACGAGAACAGAACAACTGAGCGAGTCAGTAGACCAGCAGCGTGCACCGGATCACGCACAACGACACCAGTATTTGCGCACACGTTAACCGGACTGTAAGAAAACAAATCCATAACAATTTATCAAGGTAACAATTTTGCGAGAAAACCGAGAAATTAGTCAGTAGTTCTCCGCAAACGGTCTGGTCTGGTATTAATAGAAAGTGGATAGTTTTACCGCTAGCAGTGGGTCGCAGTTTAGTCTACATTCCTAGTTCGACGACAGATGATTGCGTCGCGTCGGTGTCGTCTCACTCACCACTCCAACTCGCGCATACTCAATGTTCCTTTTCTCTGTTTGTTGCAGGTGAGTTGCAAATCGATTCATTTATACGTCGATATCGGTGCAAGTTCCACGTAAGTATATGTAGAGACAAAAAAACTGGCTGCTAAGCATTAAATGTAGTACGCTACTGTAAATCAAGACTAATGGCACAGTTCCGACCAAACTAAAAGAGACGTGGGAGAGTGTATCTGGACGTGAGCTGATCTAACTCAGGCAGCGTGAACAAACATCGGGGTATCGTAACATTTTCCGTTCCTTCCAGATGCTTACAATTTACGGTCGCAACAACTTGACAAACTTAATGAGTAGGCGCGCGTATAACAGGTAACATTCAAAAGGCAATAAATACAGAAACTATAATGATCAAAGATGTTTTTAAGTTTACTCTGTTATTAATTATATTCATTTTTAAGTTTCCGGATTAACAGTAGTAGGTTTAAAGACTTACATAAGTATACGTTTCGCCCGCTACGCCACGGGCTTCTTCAGGAACTGCGGGAGTTCCTGGAGCCGACGTCTGGTGTCCGTTGTACCAGACGTCAAACAAGAAACAAACAAAAAAAGTTTGACGTCTGGTACAACGGACACCAGACGTCGGCTCCAGGAACTCCCGCAGTTCCTGAAGAAGCCCGTGACGTAGCGGGCGAAACGTCGCCTTATGTAAGTCTTTAAACCTATACTACTGTTAATCCGGAAACTTAAAAATGAATATGATCAAAGATGTTAAGAGATATCGACGTGAAGGTGTGCGTTGCTAGCACGAATCGCGAGTGCTGTTGATGGAGGGTGGGAGAAAGTGTCCCCGGGGCTGCGCTGCAGTAGACGAGGCAACGACATGCCAAGCTCGCCACCGCGCTGCGTCACCCGAGGCGGGGAGGCGGCGCTCGTGTCGTGACTACATTACACTCGGACGAGACGCGTGCCTCCGGTGTGCGAGTATTGTCATGCGCAGCCCGCGACGCGATCCTCACGTTTACCGCCACGCACATTGTCTTCGATAAACAACACTCTAAGTAGAACGCGGTGGATGTGGTGATTGATTGGCCGATTGGAATGCGACCTGCTTACTGGGATACGGGGTTTACAGCAGCGGCCGTGGCGCACGCACGGACGACTGAAAACTTGATAAATCGTTTCTAATGCAGACGTGCGTGTGGAATATTCAGTTGTGGGGATCCGAGAGCAAAACAAACATGATGTCGCTCCAAAGAGTTCAAAATAAGATTTTGAGGATAATCTCAAACGATCGGGGCATTAACGAAAAACTGTGAGATTCACGAATATCTCGACATGCGTACAGTTTTGGAAGAACTTGAGTGCATCAACCTGAAATATAAAAAATCTGTCAAGCGCGAGTTTTACACACGCACGGAGGGTTCCGTAGATATACCATATACCTGTTAAAAATATCCGTCTATCTATATTTTA
The DNA here is from genome assembly GCA_946902875.1 of Nematopogon swammerdamellus. Lineage (NCBI taxonomy): Eukaryota > Metazoa > Arthropoda > Insecta > Lepidoptera > Adelidae > Nematopogon > Nematopogon swammerdamellus. The sequence goes on from OX336344.1 coordinate 12,708,866, forward strand.
TCTGTCTGGAAATTACCGTATGTAAACTACCTGTGGCGCCATCTATTATTTAGTAGCGTGAATATGTACGAATTGATTCGTGGCACGTTTCTTGTATGGGGACCCCCTTAATTTTTTAATTTTTGTTTTTTTTTATTATTTGTTGGCATACCCGCCATAACAACAAATACATTATGTGAAAATTTCAACACGCTACCTCGGCCGGACGGACAGACAGACAGACGGCGTAAGCTTAGTGATAGGCTTCCTTATGGATACTGAACCCTAAAAACGCCTGCTCTCTCACCCTTACCCACTTGCGGCGAGTCTGCAGGATATGACAGGCAGGGTTAAGTAGGAGGCTGAAGTGAGCTGATGTGTTCCAAATATGAATTGACTTGTCGCTGCACTCAATTAATAAAAAAATCAAAACAACACTCACAACCAATCAGGGCTGATCGCAGGTTCTCAATAAAATGTGTAAATCAGAATGAGTACATCAAATACTTGAAGCGACCTTTACACGAGGGTTCACACAACCTTCGATAACGAAGGAGACGTGCCGCTCCGAGATAGATAATAAACGAGTCGACTCGCTGCAGAGTTCAAATCACGCAGTAGGGCGACGTAGGTATGTTGCACTATCTAGCTAGAAGTTAAATAAGAGATGGTACACAATGGTAGAAAACGGAATATGCAGATATATTTCCACACTTTCATGTATGTATGTATATATTCTTTATTGAACACCAATTTATAAAAATTTGGTACAACAGGCGAGCTTAATGCCGCGAGGCATTCTATTCTAACTAACCTTTGGGATGTGGGAGAAGTACATGCAGGCGAACAAGAATAGTTTGTGGCAATGTGTTAAGACTGTAAAGAAATATGTATTATAAACTACATACGAATACTACATCATTGTGCATACGCGAACCACAAGCTTAATATTCCGATGTAAACTACGTTTTTGTTTATGGAAAGTGGCACGGTTGGCTACATCAGCTGCAGCATCCGTGATTTCAGCCCGTAACACCTTGGTGAACTAGGTGCCGTGTCAGTGCTTCCCTTTGAATGTTCCGGCTACACTGAACTGGACGGAAACAGGAACAATTTTACATAGCCGTTTCGACCGACTTTTCATTCAGTGCGGTGGTACCAACTTGGGCGGGTTAAACCCTACCACCTAGTCCGGTAAGAAGGGAATGGACCTACAGTTTTACGTACTCGCTAAACAACAAGTGATGACAACTGGATTGGAAACATGTACTAATTTATCTTCTCAAACTACGGCGGCCGGCGGCGCGTGCGCCAGCTCAGATCACGGAGCTCTATTGTCAGATCGTCGAGGTTTGTCGAAACGAGTTCGCAGCCGCTACGAGCGCAATAATTGAGCATAGAAATCAAATTACCGACGATTGACGATTCCGTTATGTATGATAGGAGCGACGACGCCGCAACACCCGGCGCGGCAGCCTGGCGGCGGCGCAGAGGGGATGCGGTGTGGAGGCGGCGCAGCGGTGGTCTGCGTCCGACCTCGCCAGGTCCCCGTACCCGGTACCGTAACCGAATTTCGACAAGCGAGGTAAAAGTGCTGCGTGACGATAATCTGAACTTCAATATCGCACGACTGTCGACTAACGGTACGAGTGTGGTGGTATCTAATAAAGCAAGGTCAACCACTTAGCGTTCCGGAGATAAGGCTGTGTTCCTCTAGCTAGCGTGTAGTCGTCATTGGAATGCGATAACCTCGGCGAAATGTCGACAGGATCGAGGCACTAAATTATTGCCAATTAAAATGGCAGGTACTACGATTGATAGCTCCTAGACCATCAGCTCTTCTAGTACCGTAGGACGACTATGCCATGCTGCATAGCATAGTGCATGCGGAAAACAATAGCTGTAACGTAACAGCACGACGCGACGGCCGCTAAACATTATGACGGCTAATTCCCTGATACTATCAACGTCCGTCCCGCCGCCGCCGTCGTGTAAACAGATTTACGAAGGTTCCGTGTGTCATATATCGGTGCTCGGCGCGTCCGCCGCGGCCGCGCGCCACCCACTTCTCTCGCCCAGTATTCGCATGTTCGTATGTCCCCATACGACTTAGCGTTCCTCAACCTGGGAATAATATTGTAGGCATCAGTCTCGAGATTTCAACATTGTAGACGTGTCTATGCAAAAATTAAAACTTGCACTTCGCTTTTATTTATTTTTTTGTTGATAATTTTCATGTTTCGAACCCATGTTTAAATAATAGTTATCGGATCTGTAGAACAAGAAAAAGTGTGGACGCGATTCGAAAGGTGATACGAGGCGTGTGCCGGCGAACGCAGGTCGAAGGGCCGCCGGCCATTATTATGTATTTCGAACGTTTATTGCTTTATTTCATTTAATTATACGAGACTAGAGGTGGAACAGGTTCGAGACGAGCGAAAGAGGGACGCGCTCGAGGTGCGAGCCTCTATGTCAAATCTCTATGGACTACAAATAAATTATGATCGGATGAGGATCGCTTACAATATTCGCTTTAGAAATAGACTTCTGATTGCTTCGCACACGCACTGCTACACATACTGTGGGCGGAGACGTCCAGGTCCTCGCCGCCGCGGGCGCAATCCATATTGGAACAGCGAGCACACAATCTAAGAGGACAAGAACAGCAGATGATATATATTATATACTTCATGCTTGTGATTGCGACAGATAAACAATTTGACTTTGAGATTTATGCCGATTTCCTTCTTCATGGCCGACGGCAACACGATAAGTTATTGACATGCCATAAATAATTGTTATTTAGAAACATTTACCAACAAATTGTAAAGTGAAACAAAAACAACTTTTCAAAGAAACATTTTCACTCGCTTCAGAGATCTTAAATGGAAAATAGATAACCACGACTTATTACGGAACATGATAACAACTTTTGTGCCAGCCAGGTTGAAAATCAAAAGAATAGCTCGCAAGAAGGAGGAAGCGAGGCAGACGAACACTCGTTACGATGGACGTGCACGCAATGCACTAAATGCCCTCTGTTCGGAGAAACTATGGCCGCAAGAGGCATCATAAATAATTAAACCCTACATCGAGATTGATTCCTTCCTTGTTAACTATGCATCAGATTTAGTACTTACTTGCGGAAACATGGCTGCTTTTACAACTAACGACTTCAACTGCAATAAATATCTCGAGCATTTAATGAATCATCTGATTGCATGATTGAGATATTTAACACGGATATAATGGTAGGGAGCACTAATCCTGTAAAACTATCTCAATACACGCTAGAACAAGACATACCTGTATATTCATTGGTGATTGTGATTAAAGAACCTCGCCGATAAATGTTCTGTCTGCGAAGGAGACGGTCACTGAACCCGCCCGGAGTAAATCGGTAAATCGGAGCTTCCGTCCGCCTCGTATAAATTAAGAATTTTTAAAATTGCATATTAACTGTCGTCGCGCGTGCGCCTGCGCGGCGTGTCGTCGTACTCGGCCGTCTTTACGAGCTCGATACACGGCGATCTTGTGCGCAAATTACAAGAGTTAATTAAGATATAATCTGCTCTCGGTACCCCCTCGAAATAATCCCGAGTAGTAAATAAACCTCGAAGTGTGCAATAAACATCACAAATTAGCTACAATGAAGCTGTACGCCCTTCGTCAAGTAAAAGGAAAGACATCGTGAGAAAGAACCATAAAGAAGCAAAAAGACGCGACAATGCGAAGAAGCTCAGTGATGTAGAGGAGCCTGTGTGGTGGAAGCTGTGCCGGCGTGGCGGCCTCGCGGGGATGGGTTGGTTGGAGGCGCATTTAGTGGCCGCCGGCTCACACACTCCATATGGAGCGGTGACAGGATAGGCAAGGGCATTAGGCAGTATTTACGGGCCCGTTCGGAAGTACACACGGGAACGATAAAATATGTTTTAATGGCACAAATCGATGTTATCTAGCGGATGAATCGGGAGGCGGTGAACGCGAGACATGCGAGTTTGCCGCGTCGCGTCCGGCGCGCAAAGCGACGACGACGCGACGAGACGCCACTGCTGCAGCCGGGAGGCAGGTGCCTGCATCCACTGGGACGTATTGTCCCCTGTCTGTCACTGATATCAACTGTGAGACTTCGCGGTAAATTGCGCGAGAATCAACTTCCACTTAGCCCATTGTCCATACATTTGTACATATCAATTTATACGCAAAGCGTTCAACCTGTTCAAAGTCATTCAGAGCGTTTGCGGAATGGGAACTTCAAGGTCGGGCATTTATTACTTAGTTGGTTGTAAATTTTTCATAATACAGTTAGCGGCAACTATGAAGTCATACTTATGATTTGTTAATTAAAGGATAATAATTTCCCACGAGCTAATGCAATCCCTTAAATGCGAGAAAACACGGCCTGTAATGAACGATAATTACTTAGCGTATTAATGGAACACATTTCCAAGGTGCAAATAAAAATAATAAAAATATAATAATTCTTATTTATTATTTTAGCATTAGTTAATCTGAACTGGGACTGGAACCCACGACCTTGGGATTGCATAGTCGTGGGTATTGCACACATATGGTACGGGCTGGAATGTTTGTTTTGCAATTTGTCAGTTCTAATTTGGGAAGTTTCTACTTAAGGTGGAAATAAGACTCAAACCGTGCTACCCGAGCACAGTGATGATTGAAACACGAACCGTATGCCGATTTAAATAGGTGCGAGATTCATTCTACTCGTGCGGTGGCTGATACGTCGCGCCGACGATGAACGTTTGCGCGAAAATCACACTATTTATTAAATTTCACGTGTTGGAAAGATGGAACAAAATATTTATTTCGCTACGATTGTAGGGAAAAATATTATCTATATTTCTATGAGGGTCTTGTATTGAAACAATTTATGCTTCTCAAGATAATTTAACTTGAATGTACAATTTTCGTACTTTTCCTTATTTTTTGGAGATTTATTTAACACCTTTTCAAAGTAGTAAAATATAATTTTTCTCCCTATGTTTGTTAATTACAATACATAACATTATATTTTTTACAGATTTTTTATATTTACTAATAGCTCAATAATTTCGTTTAAAGTTGACCTTTTTTCCCTTATTCTCGCCTTAAGGTAGCACACTATTCAATGTGTTGTTGTGATGCGGAAGTGTGCGTACCTTCCGGCGGGCGACCTTGCTAACGGTCGGCGGGGCGGGGCGGGGCGGCGGCGGCCGGCGCGGCGGGCGCGTCACGCTGCAGTGCAGCGCGGGCGCACTCTAGCGCGCCGATACTAACACGCTACTGTTACTTAATCGTAGAGCAGTATTAGTTCATTACTCTACTATGTAACATGACAGTGATACTGAAAGCATTGCGCGCTTTGTAATTATTACATAATTTGTATGACTTCTGAGAAGCAAAAGTTCTCCAGAACTGTAGACAAGCACATTACAAAGTTATAAGGAAAGAAAAGAAGGGTTGAAATGGCCTTTTAATAAAACAACTAATTTTAGGGTTCCGTACCCCGAAGAAGGAAAAAACGGAACCCTTTCAAGGATCACTTTGTTGTCCGTTCGTCTGTCTGTCTGTCAAAACCATTTTTCTCAGGAACGGGTAGAGGTATCAAGATTCTAGGTTAACGGAAAGTACTCTATATGTTTTGATTTGATTTGCCAGTACCAAAATATGTGACATAAATGGCCTTGTGATTGCGTAGACTTAGAAAATTTTTTACATCCCCGAGGAAACGTAGACCTTAGTATTTGATATTAATTTCAACTTGATACGTCTACCCATTCCTGAGAAAAACGATCTTGACAGATCGACAGACAGGCGGACAATGAAGTGATCCTATAAGTGTTCAATTTTTTCCTTTTTTGAGGTACGGAACCCTAAAAAGGGTCCCCGACTGCTGCGGCTAACAGTGGAATGGTTTCATAAAATATAATTTAGTATAATATAATATATAAGGACAAGATACCGTGCTAAAGGGCGACAGGGTAGTCACCTCTCACTTTGGATCTCTCACTATTGTTAGCCTTTGTACTCATACGTGCGAAAAACATAACACTCCTTATGTTTCGTTCACTCGGGTAAAAAAAGTTAGAACTAAACAATGGCAGTATTAATATATAATTACTTTCTTTGATTACCTATCTATATCAGGTATAATAATGAAGAATACCTGTACTGAATCACTCCATTACTGTTTCGGCACACAATAAAACATTCATCAACGACGAGCCAAAAAAATTCACAAACGAACCGTTGGTTTTTGCAGGGTTAACTCTCTCGCTGTGTTCGCAAATGTGAATATTGGCCTACATACATACGAGCATTTGTTTGATAGTCATCCAGCAGTGTTCTAGTGCGCGAACAAATAAAAGAACAAGTGCGACTGTAGTGCGATGTCCGCTCCGCAATCCGCAAGTCGCACACCTTGCGAGAGCACCCGCCCGAGCTAGGTACCGTTGCAGACGCCGCGCGAAACCAATTGCCGTTAATCACCAAATCAATTATTTGCCAGAACTTTTTTGTGAACTCATTACTTCTGACAAACAAAATTCTCCGTCAGCGACGGCGCGGCGGCGAGCGCTCGTGTGGTCGGTAGCAGGCGTATTTGGGTGACCGGTGCCGCGCCGGGGTCAGGCAGTATTACAGCGGGGGAAAAGGGGAGAAGGGTGCTGTATCGGAAATAGATCACTTTGGAAGAACAAAGATTTTTTTACAGGAAAAAATTTTTTTAAGAGAAAAATTAAAAAAAAAATTTTTTTTAATCGTTTCAGTTTCATGCCAGGAACAAAAAAGTCTTCCAATATATAGATCTATTTCTTTCAGAAATTGTGAAAAACCACAAATTTTGTTTTATTAGTATGGGATAGAAAGAATTTCATTTTTTTTACCAACTTACACGCCTCGGATTTGACAGGAAAATTCTAATGGCAGATTTGAAATCAGCGACCCCTGATTGGTCAGAAAACGTATATTTGACGGACCAATCAGAGCAGATCAAATTTTACGCCTCGTTTTTGGTAGTTTTGGCAGGTTGTGTAAGTGTGTATGAAAATGTTTAGTGTGTATCCTAATCTATGCTATAATTACCGAATCTGAGACCTTTTCGTTATTATTGTTACCTTGTAAATATGTGTGTGGGGACGCACGCGCCACCGACCCCGGACCCGCTCCGGTCCCTTCCTTCCTTCCGCGGATTAAATTTTAAAGTTACTGCCTTTAAAAAAATCGATACTCCCATACAAATTATCATCCCCCATTTCCACCCCTTAAAATCAGAAAATTCAAAAACCCTGAAACACGTCATCATTTGTTTATGAAGAGTAACTACAATTAAAATTTTCAAGTTCCTACCTTTAAAAAAATCGATACTCCCATAAAAATTTTCATCCCCCATTTCCATCCCTTAAAATCTGAAATCCAAAAATCCTGAAACACATAATTATTTATTTATGATAAGTAGCTACAATTACAATTTTCAAGTTCCTATCTATAAAAAAAATTATACTTCCATAAAAAATTTCATCCCCGATTTCCATTCCTTAAAATCTGAAAATCTAAAAACCCTGAAATACGTCATTATTTGTTTATGAAGAGTAGCTAAAATTAAAATTTTGAAGTCGGTAAGGCTATAAAAATCAACCACCTATTTTTTTATTTAAATACATAAAAAAAAAATTTACATAAAAAAAAGCCCAAGGTCCAAAACACATTATATAGGTTTTACTCCCTATATAATACAGGGGGGCCCTTAGCGTACTATTAACTAATTTTGAAAGACCTATATATGAACAGTGTGCATGTAATGTAGGTATTTCATTAAACGCCCTGTTTCAAAAATGGGTGTTAGCATGAAGGCTGGGCGTGTAGTATTTCATATTCTGAACATATTTTGTTCCACCACTTGGGGCAAAAAAAAAAAAAATCTTCACCCTTATATTTACAGGAATAGGCATTTAAAAATGTATGGAGAAAGTAAAAATGTTTTTTCTTTTAAATAAAACATTTTCAGCGAAAGCTATTTAGTTTCGGATATAAATCAATCAATAATGTTAGCTAAAAAAAATCTAATTCTTTTGTTACACGATTTTTTTGGGTTCCGTGTCCGGTACGGGACCCTATTACTAAGCCTACGTCGTCTGTCTGTCTGTCTGTCCTAACTAATCATGACATTTAACTAATATGAAGCATTTCATAACACGCCATAGATGGCGTGAATGGCGCTAGCCATGACATGGCGATACGGAACACTCGGTGCGCGAGTTCGACTCGCACTTTTTTTTTTTTTATGGAACCTGACACGGTTGGCTACATCACCTACAACATCCGTGATGTCAGCCCATAACACAGGTGAACTAGGTGTCATGTCAGTGCTTCCCTTCATTTCATGTCGGCTACACTTAACTGGACGGAAAACACGAACTATTTACATAGCCGTTTCGACCGACGTTTCGTTCAGTGCGGTGGTACCAACCCGGCCGGGATAAACCCTACCACCTAGTAAGGTAAGAAGGGAAGGGACCTACAGTTTAACGTGGAATCCGAACCACGGTCAGCCTCCAACGGTCGAGCGGTCACCCATCCAATCACTGACCGCGGCGCTCAGCGTTGCTTAATAACAGTTGACTAACCAACCGCGCCACTGAGCTACCGAGGCTGACGAATTTTCTTAACCCTTAGTCGACTTTTACGACATGCGACGGGGAGAGATGCAGTGGGGCTATTCTTTTTTAGTACCGACCCCACACGGTACATACTTGGCCGATTTTTTTTATCTTAACTGCTGTTAGCTACATCACCTGCAACATCCTTAATTTTACCTTGGTTATCTAGGTGCCATGTCAGTGCTTCTCTTCGGTCGTGGCGAAAGGAAGCACTGACATAGCACCTAGACCGTGCATAATAGTTAGAAATATAAAACACCCCGGTGAAGGAAAACACCTTGAGAGAACCTCGTACATTCTCTTGGATGTGAATAAAGCTTTGGCTTAAGTTTTTAATTTAAGCTTACTTAGTATCTTAATTTGTTCATGTTGTGTTTAGCCTTAAGTACAGATAGTTCTAGCCATGTAATATATATTTTAAAGATTTGTATTTACAGAACGATTCTGTGTGGTTAAACCTAATAAAAAAAAAAGATTGACTAGAAGAAATGCTCTTCGGCCTTCCACATCGCAGTATCGCAGCAGTGTCGTCGTACTCGGCCGTCTTTACGAGCTCGATACACGGCGATCTTGTGCGCAAATTACAAGAGTTAATTAAGATATAATCTGCTCTCGGTACCCCCTCGAAATAATCCCGAGTAGTAAATAAACCTCGAAGTGTGCAATAAACATCACAAATTAGCTACAATGAAGCTGTACGCCCTTCGTCAAGTAAAAGGAAAGACATCGTGAGAAAGAACCATAAAGAAGCAAAAAGACGCGACAATGCGAAGAAGCTCAGTGATGTAGAGGAGCCTGTGTGGTGGAAGCTGTGCCGGCGTGGCGGCCTCGCGGGGATGGGTTGGTTGGAGGCGCATTTAGTGGCCGCCGGCTCACACACTCCATATGGAGCGGTGACAGGATAGGCAAGGGCATTAGGCAGTATTTACGGGCCCGTTCGGAAGTACACACGGGAACGATAAAATATGTTTTAATGGCACAAATCGATGTTATCTAGCGGATGAATCGGGAGGCGGTGAACGCGAGACATGCGAGTTTGCCGCGTCGCGTCCGGCGCGCAAAGCGACGACGACGCGACGAGACGCCACTGCTGCAGCCGGGAGGCAGGTGCCTGCATCCACTGGGACGTATTGTCCCCTGTCTGTCACTGATATCAACTGTGAGACTTCGCGGTAAATTGCGCGAGAATCAACTTCCACTTAGCCCATTGTCCATACATTTGTACATATCAATTTATACGCAAAGCGTTCAACCTGTTCAAAGTCATTCAGAGCGTTTGCGGAATGGGAACTTCAAGGTCGGGCATTTATTACTTAGTTGGTTGTAAATTTTTCATAATACAGTTAGCGGCAACTATGAAGTCATACTTATGATTTGTTAATTAAAGGATAATAATTTCCCACGAGCTAATGCAATCCCTTAAATGCGAGAAAACACGGCCTGTAATGAACGATAATTACTTAGCGTATTAATGGAACACATTTCCAAGGTGCAAATAAAAATAATAAAAATATAATAATTCTTATTTATTATTTTAGCATTAGTTAATCTGAACTGGGACTGGAACCCACGACCTTGGGATTGCATAGTCGTGGGTATTGCACACATATGGTACGGGCTGGAATGTTTGTTTTGCAATTTGTCAGTTCTAATTTGGGAAGTTTCTACTTAAGGTGGAAATAAGACTCAAACCGTGCTACCCGAGCACAGTGATGATTGAAACACGAACCGTATGCCGATTTAAATAGGTGCGAGATTCATTCTACTCGTGCGGTGGCTGATACGTCGCGCCGACGATGAACGTTTGCGCGAAAATCACACTATTTATTAAATTTCACGTGTTGGAAAGATGGAACAAAATATTTATTTCGCTACGATTGTAGGGAAAAATATTATCTATATTTCTATGAGGGTCTTGTATTGAAACAATTTATGCTTCTCAAGATAATTTAACTTGAATGTACAATTTTCGTACTTTTCCTTATTTTTTGGAGATTTATTTAACACCTTTTCAAAGTAGTAAAATATAATTTTTCTCCCTATGTTTGTTAATTACAATACATAACATTATATTTTTTACAGATTTTTTATATTTACTAATAGCTCAATAATTTCGTTTAAAGTTGACCTTTTTTCCCTTATTCTCGCCTTAAGGTAGCACACTATTCAATGTGTTGTTGTGATGCGGAAGTGTGCGTACCTTCCGGCGGGCGACCTTGCTAACGGTCGGCGGGGCGGGGCGGGGCGGCGGCGGCCGGCGCGGCGGGCGCGTCACGCTGCAGTGCAGCGCGGGCGCACTCTAGCGCGCCGATACTAACACGCTACTGTTACTTAATCGTAGAGCAGTATTAGTTCATTACTCTACTATGTAACATGACAGTGATACTGAAAGCATTGCGCGCTTTGTAATTATTACATAATTTGTATGACTTCTGAGAAGCAAAAGTTCTCCAGAACTGTAGACAAGCACATTACAAAGTTATAAGGAAAGAAAAGAAGGGTTGAAATGGCCTTTTAATAAAACAACTAATTTTAGGGTTCCGTACCCCGAAGAAGGAAAAAACGGAACCCTTTCAAGGATCACTTTGTTGTCCGTTCGTCTGTCTGTCTGTCAAAACCATTTTTCTCAGGAACGGGTAGAGGTATCAAGATTCTAGGTTAACGGAAAGTACTCTATATGTTTTGATTTGATTTGCCAGTACCAAAATATGTGACATAAATGGCCTTGTGATTGCGTAGACTTAGAAAATTTTTTACATCCCCGAGGAAACGTAGACCTTAGTATTTGATATTAATTTCAACTTGATACGTCTACCCATTCCTGAGAAAAACGATCTTGACAGATCGACAGACAGGCGGACAATGAAGTGATCCTATAAGTGTTCAATTTTTTCCTTTTTTGAGGTACGGAACCCTAAAAAGGGTCCCCGACTGCTGCGGCTAACAGTGGAATGGTTTCATAAAATATAATTTAGTATAATATAATATATAAGGACAAGATACCGTGCTAAAGGGCGACAGGGTAGTCACCTCTCACTTTGGATCTCTCACTATTGTTAGCCTTTGTACTCATACGTGCGAAAAACATAACACTCCTTATGTTTCGTTCACTCGGGTAAAAAAAGTTAGAACTAAACAATGGCAGTATTAATATATAATTACTTTCTTTGATTACCTATCTATATCAGGTATAATAATGAAGAATACCTGTACTGAATCACTCCATTACTGTTTCGGCACACAATAAAACATTCATCAACGACGAGCCAAAAAAATTCACAAACGAACCGTTGGTTTTTGCAGGGTTAACTCTCTCGCTGTGTTCGCAAATGTGAATATTGGCCTACATACATACGAGCATTTGTTTGATAGTCATCCAGCAGTGTTCTAGTGCGCGAACAAATAAAAGAACAAGTGCGACTGTAGTGCGATGTCCGCTCCGCAATCCGCAAGTCGCACACCTTGCGAGAGCACCCGCCCGAGCTAGGTACCGTTGCAGACGCCGCGCGAAACCAATTGCCGTTAATCACCAAATCAATTATTTGCCAGAACTTTTTTGTGAACTCATTACTTCTGACAAACAAAATTCTCCGTCAGCGACGGCGCGGCGGCGAGCGCTCGTGTGGTCGGTAGCAGGCGTATTTGGGTGACCGGTGCCGCGCCGGGGTCAGGCAGTATTACAGCCCCGACGAAGTCGACGCGACGGTCACTACTCACTAGACATCGTTTATTTGCATATTTATTCAACAAATATGCAGCCAATCACTCTTGAAAAAACTGTAGATCATTCGGACAAATACAATGTTCATTGACTAAAGAGTCACTTGTAGACAAAGTGTTTGTAAAGAACCACTCGTGCAAACTTATCACAAGCTGTTTGCGTTCAAAGCAGGGCCGTACCCAGGATTTTGTTTCGGGGGGGGTCAAGGTTCGAAAAAATATTTGTAAACTCATGTACCTACGTTATATAAGGTCTTTCAAAATTAGTTAATAGTACGCTAAGGAGGAGGGGGGGGGGGGGGGGGGGGGGAGAAGGGTGCTGTATCGGAAATAGATCACTTTGGAAGAACAAAGATTTTTTTACAGGAAAAAATTTTTTTAAGAGAAAAATTAAAAAAAAAATTTTTTTTAATCGTTTCAGTTTCATGCCAGGAACAAAAAAGTCTTCCAATATATAGATCTATTTCTTTCAGAAATTGTGAAAAACCACAAATTTTGTTTTATTAGTATGGGATAGAAATAATTTCATTTTTTTTACCAACTTACACGCCTCGGATTTGACAGGAAAATTCTAATGGCAGATTTGAAATCAGCGACCCCTGATTGGTCAGAAAACGTATATTTGACGGACCAATCAGAGCAGATCAAATTTTACGCCTCGTTTTTGGTAGTTTTGGCAGGTTGTGTAAGTGTGTATGAAAATGTTTAGTGTGTATCCTAATCTATGCTATAATTACCGAATCTGAGACCTTTTCGTTATTATTGTTACCTTGTAAATATGTGTGTGGGGACGCACGCGCCACCGACCCCGGACCCGCTCCGGTCCCTTCCTTCCTTCCGCGGATTAAATTTTAAAGTTACTGCCTTTAAAAAAATCGATACTCCCATACAAATTATCATCCCCCATTTCCACCCCTTAAAATCAGAAAATTCAAAAACCCTGAAACACGTCATCATTTGTTTATGAAGAGTAACTACAATTAAAATTTTCAAGTTCCTACCTTTAAAAAAATCGATACTCCCATAAAAATTTTCATCCCCCATTTCCATCCCTTAAAATCTGAAATCCAAAAATCCTGAAACACATAATTATTTATTTATGATAAGTAGCTACAATTACAATTTTCAAGTTCCTATCTATAAAAAAAATTATACTTCCATAAAAAATTTCATCCCCGATTTCCATTCCTTAAAATCTGAAAATCTAAAAACCCTGAAATACGTCATTATTTGTTTATGAAGAGTAGCTAAAATTAAAATTTTGAAGTCGGTAAGGCTATAAAAATCAACCACCTATTTTTTTATTTAAATACATAAAAAAAAAATTTACATAAAAAAAAGCCCAAGGTCCAAAACACATTATATAGGTTTTACTCCCTATATAATACAGGGGGGCCCTTAGCGTACTATTAACTAATTTTGAAAGACCTATATATGAACAGTGTGCATGTAATGTAGGTATTTCATTAAACGCCCTGTTTCAAAAATGGGTGTTAGCATGAAGGCTGGGCGTGTAGTATTTCATATTCTGAACATATTTTGTTCCACCACTTGGGGCAAAAAAAAAAAAAATCTTCACCCTTATATTTACAGGAATAGGCATTTAAAAATGTATGGAGAAAGTAAAAATGTTTTTTCTTTTAAATAAAACATTTTCAGCGAAAGCTATTTAGTTTCGGATATAAATCAATCAATAATGTTAGCTAAAAAAAATCTAATTCTTTTGTTACACGATTTTTTTGGGTTCCGTGTCCGGTACGGGACCCTATTACTAAGCCTACGTCGTCTGTCTGTCTGTCTGTCCTAACTAATCATGACATTTAACTAATATGAAGCATTTCATAACACGCCATAGATGGCGTGAGTGGCGCTAGCCATGACATGGCGATACGGAACACTCGGTGCGCGAGTTCGACTCGCACTTTTTTTTTTTTTTATGGAACCTGACACGGTTGGCTACATCACCTACAACATCCGTGATGTCAGCCCATAACACAGGTGAACTAGGTGTCATGTCAGTGCTTCCCTTCATTTCATGTCGGCTACACTTAACTGGACGGAAAACACGAACTATTTACATAGCCGTTTCGACCGACGTTTCGTTCAGTGCGGTGGTACCAACCCGGCCGGGATAAACCCTACCACCTAGTAAGGTAAGAAGGGAAGGGACCTACAGTTTAACGTGGAATCCGAACCACGGTCAGCCTCCAACGGTCGAGCGGTCACCCATCCAATCACTGACCGCGGCGCTCAGCGTTGCTTAATAACAGTTGACTAACCAACCGCGCCACTGAGCTACCGAGGCTGACGAATTTTCTTAACCCTTAGTCGACTTTTACGACATGCGACGGGGAGAGATGCAGTGGGGCTATTCTTTTTTAGTACCGACCCCACACGGTACATACTTGGCCGATTTTTTTTATCTTAACTGCTGTTAGCTACATCACCTGCAACATCCTTAATTTTACCTTGGTTATCTAGGTGCCATGTCAGTGCTTCTCTTCGGTCGTGGCGAAAGGAAGCACTGACATAGCACCTAGACCGTGCATAATAGTTAGAAATATAAAACACCCCGGTGAAGGAAAACACCTTGAGAGAACCTCGTACATTCTCTTGGATGTGAATAAAGCTTTGGCTTAAGTTTTTAATTTAAGCTTACTTAGTATCTTAATTTGTTCATGTTGTGTTTAGCCTTAAGTACAGATAGTTCTAGCCATGTAATATATATTTTAAAGATTTGTATTTACAGAACGATTCTGTGTGGTTAAACCTAATAAAAAAAAAAGATTGACTAGAAGAAATGCTCTTCGGCCTTCCACATCGCAGTAAAATTCATACTTATTTATTTATTTAATCAAGTCGGAACTCCTAAAGTCGTATTTTTAATCAGACGAAGTAAACTGACGTTTGCTGGGATGCCAGGTTTTGAGAAAAAATAAATAGTGTTGTGACACAAACTATCGATAATAATCACTCACTCAATAATTAATATAAAATAGCTATAAAATATAAAATAAATCATAAAAAAGCGATAGGGGTTTTCAGGATCTAATAGATGTGTAATCCAAACATATAAAATAGAAATTAAAGTCATGCTAAGGATTTAGAAAAGCATTTTATTAACAGAAAAATGTTACACCCTAAGAATGTTGAATTAAACTGCTAAATCGGAACTTGAACTCACGACAATTAGAAACAACAAAATTTTTACCAGAATCACTGTTTTTCTAGTATAATTTTTGGAAAATTATTTTATCAACCTGGGGAAATTTTAAAAATAGCATCTGGCAACTCTTCTCAATGACAGATAAGTTGTTTATATAATATTTATGAGTAGATAACTATTAATTGTGTTATTTTTTTTTTATCAGAAACACTGTTTTTCTACTATAATTTTGGGGAAATTATTTGTTAACCTGTGGAAATTTGAAAAAATCGCATCTGGCAACTCTCGCCAATGACAGATGAGTCGTTTATATAATATTTATGAATAGATAACTATTAATTGTGTTATATTTTTTTATCAGAAACACTGTTTTTCTAGTATAATTTTGGGGAAATAATTTTTCAACCTGGGGAAATTGGAAAAATAGCATCTGGCAACTCCTGTCAATGACAGGAGCAACATTATTTTGCAACATTATTTTGCAAAGTGACATTTTGAATTGATTTTGAAAGCAATCGGTCCAGTAACTATAAAGTTCAAAAAGGCGGCCACATTTTTTAATTTTGACAACAGATTCGTATTCAGGGCCCACACATACACCCATATATCGATTTTGAAAGTAATCTGTCAAGTAACTAAAAAGTTCAAAATGGCGGCCACTTGTTTTAAATTTTGACTACAGATTCGTATTCAGAGCCCACACAGACACCCAGATATCGATTTTGAAAGCAATCGGTCCAGTAACTAAAAAGTTCAAAATGTCGGCCACTTTTTTTAAATGTTCACTACAGATTCGTATTTGGTCTAGAAATAAGATTCAGGCGAAAAAACGTCAACATTCGAGAAAATATGAAAAAATAGGTTTTTTTTTTCCGGAAATATCGACTTAAGTGAAAAACGTGTAAGAATAAAAGCGTCTTATATTTTGTTTAGAAATAAGAATCCGCCAAAAAACATAACCAATCGAGAACATTTTGGAAAAAAAAAATTTAGATTTTTTTTTCTCCCGAAATATCGATTTTATTGAAAAACGTGTAAGAATAAAAGTGTCTTATATTTCCTCTAGAAATAAGATTCAGGCGAAAAAATATCAACATTGGAGAAATTAAATCAGGAAAGGGGGCGGAGCCTTCCATACAAATGCCGTCCTGCATAATTGAGAATCGCGGCGAGGTATAAATCGGGAACCAATGATGGTACGACAACAAATTAGGTCTTGTTTTTCAAGCAGTTCGATACACTCTTAGATTATTTTATCACATCTTCCCCGGTTTTCCTGTAAATTGAGTAGAAATAAAAATTTCTGAAAAAAATTATATCTCCATAACCGGCCACTCTAGAGAAAATCACATAAGAACAAAAGAAGCTTGTATTAAGTCAATAAATACGATCCCGAAGAAAAATCAAGTCCCTGAAATTTCCCAGGAAATGTTCAGAATTCCCAAACAAAGTGGTGGTTTTAACAACTCCATATTATATCCTCTCGCGAACTTTACCTACTTTGGTACCAAATCACACTACCTAATTCCGATCCCTGAATCTGATGTCAGCCCATAACACCGGGTGAACTAGGTGCCATGTCAGTGCTTTTCCTCATTTCATGTCGGCTACACTGAACTGGACGGGAAACACGAGCTATTTACATAGCCGTTTCGACCAACGTATCATTCAGTGCGGTGGTAGAAATCCGGCCGGGTGGTAGGGTTTTTACCACCTAGTAAGGTAAGAATGGAATGAGGCGCAACCTCTCGAAATGAACAGTCCAATGCATTAAAATGTAGAACCGGACTCACTGGACTTCAGCCTCTTAATGCCAAACCCAGAAAACAAAAAAATATACTAAAAGTATTGTTTATGATCGCAGATGGCCAAACCATAAAACAAGTTTAGATTTTATCGTAGCACATCACTATTACATTATATAAGGCAACATTATTTTGCAAAGTGACATTAGCTACTGTCAGTTTACTTCGTCTGATTAAAAATACGACTTTAGCAGACTCCTCTCAAAAAAATTCAAAAAGTATTGTAAATTAATACTACTTAACACCTGTCTCCCATTGGGCTAAGCCAACGGGCCTCAGTTTGACATGTATATCGCTATACTAAATCAAACAGTTTGTATAAAATTTATGAAAATTAATAAGTAGGTAATTCTGATTTATGTACTCACCAAATAGATTCCAAATTCACTAGTGTACAACGTCAGTAGGTACATTCACACACTATGAACGTAACGGAATTAAGAATTACGGTGGATAACTAAACCAATCTCTCGCTTTCTTATCTACTACACCTTGTCGTCTGCTTGCGGGGTAGCTAGGAAGTAGGTAGCATTAGCCAGATGTTTTGTCTTGAAACAATGGGTGCCTCCGAAATAGCCCGATGTTTATTGCCCCAACCCAATGCAATACACGTGGTCCTTTGTGTTGTGATTTAGTTAGAAGTTCCCACGTTAAATTGTTTGTCTGCTCAAAAATATATTTTCTGAACACCGGCCATAGTGGATACCTATTTCGGGGGGGGGTTACAACCCCCCGAACCCCCCCCCTGGGTACGGCCTTGGTTCAAAGCAACATTAATATCGACATGACTTAAAGTGATTTGGGTGTCTGAGCTAGTGCCGAAGTAGCACGAAAATAGTAAAGAAATTATAAAACATCGATATAAAGATAATTAATTTCATCTGAAATCAGAAAGGGTCACATTACGCACGTGCAGTGGACATCACACGGCAACTCCGCTCGCGGTAGTCGCGGTGCGTGCGCGCGTTCCACGGCCTGCAGCAGCTCACATCTTACGATCTAGCACGTAACACCACCGGTATGCGAGGAAATAAGCAACAAATTGGCATCTCTAATGAATTCCGACGAATTCGCCTTTCGGAAATTACTATAAGTGCTCAATCTTGGCGGCGAGTAATTAGATTAATATTTTTAGATAATTTCGATCGTTAGCTAATATGCGCTTCGATGAAGTTCGATGAAAGCTCGCGCGCGACCAAGACGTCGCTGCGCTTACCGTTACAAAGCTCTACATAAGCGAATGTTAGAAAAAGTGTCGGAACGGAGCTCAATGCGCTAACAATTTCATTGTACACCTGTGATCGGTCGCGTTGCACGAGCGTCATTTGAGGGTTTAAATACAGCAACGCTTCCACCACCGCAAAGAACTGCTTGGATTTCAGAGTGTTATAAACAGGTCGCTATTATACGAGTCCTGCGTTCATTTCAACGTCATTTAAATGTAACCACACTAGGACGAGGGCAGTTCGACACATTAAGTAAATGGGCAAGGAACCGCAAAAATGATCCTTTGCGAAAACTTACTATGCGGTGATCCGTCGCGACGTGCTGGGGAGAAATACACGAATGGCAAATGTAATGGGTTATTATAATATGCAAGGACGTAATTGTATTCTCGCCGCGAAGGACTCGCCAGTGATCACAGTAATAGAAATAAATTATAGTGCGCCGCTCGCTGCGCCGGCCGCCGCCTCCGAGCCGCCGGCCCTGTCGCCTGAACACTGCGACGCGTCGTCGCCGCTCACCACGGCTCTCGTCTACCGAGGGAGGACGTGGTGCGGACTGCGGGCAGCAGAGTCCTGCCGCAAGACCGCAGCTTTATAATTCGCAGCCGGCCTAGAGGGGCCGGAACAAGCGCGGCACTCCGGCTGAACCAAAAACCTACTTCCGAGCCGAGCGAGTCCACACTGCGAACAATAAGCCACAATGCCACAAAATTATAGGACTTAACTGCGAGTCCGTCATTGACTCGGCATGATTAATCGTGGAGAAAACTAGACGGAATTATAGGTTCGCAATGAGAGATCGCACGTTCTTCGCTATCCGGTCATTAGGAAACACACTCCGACCACGATCCGCGCTTTTTTCCGGCGAAAATTGGCGCGTACGCAGCTCGTGTGCGAGATTCGCTCAAATTAGGTAGATCGCTCATCCCACGGGCATAAACTGACACGTATAGTGCGTTGCGCTGAAGCTCTCCTGTGAAGCTCATTAAAGCTATGATTAATGCACATTATTGAAAACAATAGACCTTTAATATACGGAATCACCGTGCAATGAGTAACGCGGAATGTAAGTACGAAGGGAAACATAATATCCCGGCCAATTTTGCATAGAAAAAGTCAGCCAGTACAGCCCATGCGCTAGTTCATTATAATGATTTTATATATTGGATCAAGAGAATGCCATTACAATGAAACTTGACTTTTCCGGCACAAACGACGGGAAGCATTGACATGGCACCTAGTTCACCAAGGTGCTATGCGTTGACATCACGGATGTAGTAGGTGAACCAACTAGGTATAGGTAGTAGCCAACTGTTTCAGTTTCCATAAAAAAGGAACATGCTCCTCCTTGCTATCATGAAAAATACTAAACCAAAAAATGTGATCATAGGTCTTGTGTCAATATAAACATGGCGACCTCAAAAATATGCCATTGATGGCTATTTCTAGTAGGAACGTAATACATAGATGGAAAGCTTTTGATGATATTATTTAGAAATGCCGATATAAAAAGAAACTCCGAGATGTCAGCGAAGAATTCGCAACACCAATTCAGGGGTTTTAGAAATCATGAATCCAATATACAGATCTCCGTTTGCAAAATTAAATGCTAACATTCGAGCTGCCCGATTCGTTTCAAAGGGCTGCGACTGCTCTACCATTCTTGAATGTAGCTATCTAGGTGTGGGAAAGCACGGGGCGGAAATGGAAGCTATTCATCGGACTAGATCGTACTGACGTCGACTACGTGTTCCCGGGAGCCGTCGAAGTCGACGCCTCGTCGGTACGTGTCCATCAACAGGTTGTCGAATGTCGATTGCCGCTTCGTCGTCACGTCACGAACTGTTGCCCGGTTGACGTGACTCACTGTTGTGTGGCGAGCAGTGGAGTGACTGGTGCATGCAATCCGCTAAGACGCGACACATATTTTGTATAGGACAAGATGCCAGCAGAGCGCAAGTGTTTGGGCGGTGGGACAACTCGTTTACCTCTCTCGCGAGTATAAGCGTGATCTTACGTTGCAGAGACTTCCATTTTACATTCGATACGGTTAGGCTCGCTTGCTTTGGTTCCTTACAAACTGTGGAAATTATAAACAGCAAAGGTAGTTCTTGCGGCGGGCGTGTTTTGTGATTGACGCACATTATCATCCATAAAGCAATTAATATACGTTCCAATGTTACAATTTATCACAAGATCTTCCACGGAATATATAATTAAAACTCAAATGGTTTGTGAGATATTCCCATACCCCAGTAATCGGGCGGATGCCCCCGTCCGCCTTCCTGTCGGAGTGGGACCGTTACATCCTTTAGATCAGTGTTTTTCAACCTTCTGAACTACGCGACAAGTAAAAAAAATTGTGGTGACCCACCGGAACCGTAATAAACCTATGTCAGTGATTTCAAAGATGGCATATATTTAATTTTCCTTCTCAATATAAACAAAGAAATCGATCAGTATGTTCTCAATAGACTATTTATACTGATCGAGAAATCAAGTGCATGTAGTACATGCCATGTACAAGGTAGTTGCAGGCGTGCTGCGGGGGAGGCGCGGGAGGTGAGAAGGGGTCATCGCCGCATCGGGACAGTTCGTTTTCGTTCGCTTCAGTCAGTCAGTTGTACGATCGCGTCAGCGAGTACGGACGTGATTATAGTTTCTTTGCGTTTTTCTCAAAAAAAGATCTGCGCAGCCATCTACGTCTGGTAAATGTGGTAGAGGTGGAAGCGAATCAATACCGAAA
Organism: Nematopogon swammerdamellus; assembly: GCA_946902875.1. Classification (NCBI taxonomy): domain Eukaryota; kingdom Metazoa; phylum Arthropoda; class Insecta; order Lepidoptera; family Adelidae; genus Nematopogon; species Nematopogon swammerdamellus. Next base: position 12,730,168 of record OX336344.1, read on the forward strand.
AAATAGACTTTATAACGACAATTACTTACTTTAAATATGGTTTTACTGTCAAGAATAATGATGTGATGAATAAATAAAACCACAAGGTTTTTTCTGAAACTAAAAGCTGAATTGTTGATATTCTTACATACAAGGTGCTAAATCTGAATATGCTAATTCTTTTTGAGGCCATGTTTATCTATTAAAATTAGCATTTCTCGCTTGCCCATCTAATTTTAAACAAGAGCCTCCGAGGGAGAGAAGAGAACATTCTAATGGACAAGGATAAAATCAATTGATTCCTCGCAAAACCTCGTTTGTTGTCAACGTCTCTACAAAAGATGTAGTCTTTCCCTTGCGTTCAGAAGATTGTCGAAGAAATTGCAATGGACCAATCGTTGATAGTAAGTTCTCACATTTCTTGCATGATACAGAGCTTAAGATAAACTAATAAATTACTAGAACTGAATTCTGAAGCTGACAATGAACATACCTAGATGGATTATAAATCCTTTTTTGGACATATCAGTAGAACTGGCTGATCTGACAATGAAAGAAAATCTTATAGATATTGCTGCTGGCGACATGTTTAAAATTTAATTTAATTTGCAAAAGATCATCTTCTACTTCTCTTCTGGATGAAACGAAAAGAAGAATAGGGGATCGCGACCCACAGGTTGAAAAGCACTGCTTTAGTTAGATGATCGTGGGCGCCTTCCTAAGATTCTATCGCCTCGCTTATGAGTAATCGAATCCTCGGATCCTCGAGCCCACGTCCGGTGTCCGCCACGATGGAGTGCCATTTATCTGTGCAACTAATGTTCTAACGCTAATTGTGGATCTGTAAATTGAATTTCTCCCCCGCGAGAGATAAAGCAGCACGTAGGCAGTGGGAGCGCAATGGGGTCGGAGAAATCTCCGATTTGTTCATTAATGCAAATCGCGGATGGTAGAGTGTGCGGTGCCTCCGCCGCCGCAACCGCGCCGTGCAGGCAACCCACTAACCTAGGCCGCGATGCAGCGCTGCAAGCTCTACCGCAGCTGCCCCGCGCCGGACCAGCGACCAAGTGAGTACAGCACTCCAGCGCTGCAGCGCCCCCCATGCTAAAATCAAGGTTTGCAACGGTATTTGCAGAAACCACTTGTCCGACGAGCGCGATACCGGTGACTAGTTTCGTGAAATTTATTCGGATGTGCCCACAAATACCAATACTTTATCGAAAGTTCAAGTGAATTCAGCTAGGAGCGAGATAGAGCGAAGTGCCGCTACTTCTTTGAAAACGTGCGACAACCCAGCAGTGACTTCGGTAATTCTGAGTGCCTCTGCCGTACTTCATAAAGGGAAATGGAGAGCGTCAGTCGAGCGATTATTTATGTAACGCACTGGGATGGGACGGGCGTCGCGCGCGTGGGGGTTTCCTTAGTTACTGCTGTCGTGACGAGGAGGGTTGAGGTCGACCAATAAACACGTTGTGAACTGTTGTAAATCATCAAATGCCTCTGGAAACCGGTGTGAGTAGAATACAGATATCGGGGTTGGTGCGGAGTTCGTCAGTCGGATATTTACTGCAGAGAACGCGCGCCGGACGTTCTGCCACATTCGTAACTAAGTGGCGTTGATAATAATTTACGATATCAGAGCATAGCTAAAGCTGCGACGGCAACGCGCTCCCCCCACCGACCGTAACGCTAAACGCGATAAACTTCGCATGTTTTAATTCTGTTTTCCCTTCTCGCCTCTTTATTATCGAAGCGTAAACAGTTTTATCGAAAGCTGCCACGCATTACAGAAGCGAGCAGTGTCAGCTATCAAATACGTCGCTAGGCCTCGTGTGCAGTGTGCACTAGACATAAAAAGATAATGCAGGTCGAGGTCGAGTGTAGGCGGTGTGTGCGACGCGCGCGACACGCTGCGGGCGGCAGGTGCGGTGACGTCACGTGCGAGGAGACGCGATCGCGTCTGATAGCAACCGCTATAGTAACTGTCGCCCGTCGTCGCCCGCCCCGCCCCGCCCACCAGCAGCGCTACACCCGACGACGACGACGCGACGACACGACTGGGCGCTGCGTCGCCGTCGCAGTGAAGAAGCGCTGATCGCTCTGTTCCGTCATTATTTAGTTGTAACCCATCTGAAAGATGGCTAAAATCGGAGTAGGTATAGCTATGTATACAGGGTGTTCGGCACATCGATCGACAAAATGTTTTTTGTAGGTAAGTGGGGTCATTTGACCTATGATACCTTTTGTCAGATGTCACGTGGTATCGAGATACGATTTTTTTTCTTTCTTTTTGAAAATTACCAAAATCCCAGCTTTTAACCCTTGTAAATTTTTTGTTATGATGTCGTTCTGTTCTGTCTCTGTCCCTAATTTTGACCACATAGTGAATTATTTGTATGACATGTGGTATACCGTTGGAAAGGGCGTAAACTAGCGAACTTTTTAAAAGAAAATGAAGCTATCAATTGCTGTCAGTTTTCTTTTATGAATTAATAAATTAAGATTCTGTCATATTTTTACTCGTTCTCGGGACTTTGGGAGGTCATGAGACCTTTTCATGGTATTAACTTCATCAGAATTGGTGTTTTTGAAAGGGCCACAGTCACAAAATTTCGTGTTTGTGGTTTAGACTGCAAAAGTTTATTTTGTTACCATATCTATCGTATAAAGCAATGGAAGGGCCACATTCCTTACTCCTTGTATGTTAAATAAATACTTATCTTTGCACCGTGTTATTTTCTGAATGGGCAAGCGTCCGTCCCTTTCACAAAATAAACTGCCAGCTGTCAAAGTCAAGTGAAGTAATTAATACCCTCAAAATTCTCGGTGTTCCTGAGTGTGTAGTACAGCTGTAGTCGTACAGTGTGCTTTGTGCTGATTTTCTAGCAGATTATTGAGAAATGTTATAATAATTCAAGTAGATTTTCGGAAAAATTACATAAAAATAAAAATATATATATTTAAGACCTTTTATTTCTGAGATATTGAGAATTTCGGGACTATATTTTTATTTTAAATGATTGGTAGCTTACCAGCTTTCAGAAAAATATCAATAGAGTGCCCAAAAATAAGGATATTTTTTTACAACTTTTTTTTTCCATTACAAGTCAGAAAGTTTAAAAAAAATTTAAAACCCCGATATCTCGGAAACCGCTCATTTCCGACCCCCAGTTGATGGGGGTTAAATGGTTCCAAATAAACTCTAGTATAACCCCTTTCAAGGAATAGATCGAATTTCTGCTGCTCTGGCACCCACAGGTAGCGCGCTCGGCGTTACCAGCTACTACCAAGTCTCACGGTGAATCTCCCCGCTCGCGTGACGCTCGCTCGCTTCTTTCTTGTGCCACCACTTTTTAGAATAATCTCCATAAATTACTGGCACACAATGAAGACGTACACCCGAGTAGTTATGCAACGCCGATTCGGTTTATCTGCATAACAGATATAACAAGATAACAGGCGTCGAGGAGCACTACAGTTTAACGGGACGTGCGCCGGCGCATCGCTAACGTCCCACTGCAGCATTTTAAACACCTTCGCCCTAATCACGTGCGACGGAAGGCTGTAATTTGCATCCTTTCACATTCCGTGCGTTTGCACTTGTTCGCTGCCGACGACATAATGCATGTACAATAACCGCGACCGACTCTCCGTAGTCGGCCGAAACAATGGCTACAATGGACAAATGCGGCGACAGTAATACGCTTCGCCCTCATATTTGTAGCGGTCGAAGTTCCGCGAAACTGCAGTTCATACAAAATGTATTGAGAACTCGCTAACAACGGCCCCTCCGCTGTTCTAATAATGCACAAAGAGTGATTGCGGTGAGCAATGACGCTCCATGTTGGGCGGCCGGGCGGCGGCGCCGGCGCAGTCGACCGACGACGCGGACGCGGTGACATGCGCACCGTGCGAAATATGCGACCCCTTCTAAAGGAGATAACAAGTCGGCTTTATCCCGTGTGGCGGCGACCACAGTGCGCCGCCGCCCTGACGCCGCACCCGAGCAAATTACAATTTCATTCAATGTAAATCCAACGCCGACGTTCCTATTGCGACGTGTCTTTTCTAATGGCTAACCTCAGCGTTACTGCTGCACAGATGAAGTCGTGAAGCTCCTCTATTGTGCGCCTGCGTCGGTCTTTAGCCTGCGGACTTAGATATTAATGGCTCGCGGAATGCAATCATATTTCATAGATTTTAATTGGCCTATCGTTTCGTCGGGCTCGTTAAACTTGACCTCGACGAATTCCTTGAGAAGCGGCCATTCCCATATTCGAAAATATCTAATAATAACTTAACTCTGTAATCGACACTCATCTTTATCGAGGGAGATCGCGGTCATCTGGCATCCGATTTTTGAAAATATCCTGTATTATTGCAAAATAATATTCTCTAATTTCGTGCCAAATTTTAACTTAATACATTAAGATCATTCTGCCGAGTTCTGCTTCACGATATATGTATTCGCTCTCATTCTGACTGGACACCCTGCCTCCCGCGCCCTCCTCGCCTCGCTTGCGTCGAACTCCGCTGCGCTACCCACAACCGGTGTGGCGCCTGCCGCCGGCCGATCCGCTATTATAAAGCTGAAATATCAGCTCGATTGCTCGTTTAGATCACATAATGCAATGCTAACAATAACAACACGACGACCGTGTAACGTAACGTCATAATCAAGACCATAACCACTACAACATGACGCGCTAGCGCTCACTCCGCATTTACATATCTTTCGTGTAGAGACAAATTTGTACTTACATATACCAAGGATTACTAACACGGTTTGCATGAAATACATTTTAGGATGGAAAAGTAATGGGCATAAAATCTAATATCTTGAACAATTACGAGATTATTTGCACAACAAAGCACTGAAATGCTACAATAATATGTATTGTAGCATCTCAGAGTATATGATAACGACATAATATTTCTTGGATAGGATAGGCGAGATAACATAGAGGCGAATGAAATAGCGTTAGCCAACGCCGACGGCCATATTTCATAGAAATGCATTCACAATTGAATAAAACTATCCTCACAATCTTGTTCTGCGCATCGTCGAGCAAACGCGGAGCATAGGTGACGCCGCGAGGTTCCGTTCCATTCAATTATTTGAATTCCGCGTTTTGATTGGTGGAAACAATTGAGCCTCGGAGGAATTCAAAGCTCGGCAGAAGCGGTTCGCACCGGACGCGGACGTTCAACGACGACCTTTGGTGATTTCTCTCTAAAGGAGGGCAATGCACATTTGCCGTGAAACTTAGCTTAGGTATTGAGACAAGCGAGTTTTTAAGTAGGTAATATCTTACTTTAACTGCTTTTCTCTGTATCCCGGTTCATTCCAGTTCATTCTACCCATTCTTTTGCTGTTGAATCAGCTCGTCTCTGAAACCAACTCCCTGTCACTCTCCATACTTCCGCCTCCCACAACATTTCCAAATCCCGTTTGAGGGAAGATATTATGTTTTAAAACTTGTAATATCTCCATGTGTTTATCGTTTGTATAGAAAGTTAATTCTGTGTATGTATATATTTGTATATATGTATGTACCTTTGAACCTGTAAGTATGTATGGAACGAATGTACTTTAATTGTATGTTAAATGTGTAAGTATATTATTATTTTTTAACTCTTCTTAATTTTTTGCACTACGCATCTATCTACATTACTCACAATCCCTGGCATGACCGGTAGATAATGCCTCTAGGCTTTAAGTCCGCCTTTTGTCACTTTGTGCAATAAAGTATATTTTTTACTTAATTTCATTAAATTTCATTTCTTTATCTATGCTTATATTTATTTATTTAAATGTCCTGGTCCTCGTGTCACAGCGTCAGTGACGTGAACCATCATTCTCGTGTCTGCTTCTTCGTGTTTGCACGGTGCTAGACTGTCCCTGAAGAGACGGAATAGCTCCTGATTGTATAACTCCTCACGGAGGAAGTTCGCCCAACATTTGGGGATTCTCGTACAAGGGTTTACTTTGGTACGTTGACCAGAGTTTACTATTGTTTAGTTGGTCTCTTCAATGTTAAGGTTTATATAATCGCGCAGATTGTGAGTTTGTCCAGAATTGAATTCTACGTTCTCGATTTATACGAAAACTATACCAACCTCGACCTAGTGGGTAAAATTTTTGATTTAATTAGCTTAGATTGGGACGCTATAAACCCCCTACCCGCTCGGCGGTGGCTACCGGGCTTAATCAGCTCAGATGGACCCAAGGTATACATGAGCGAGCGGATTTCCTTTAAACATTCAGCGCAAGGTACCCCATACAAATGACCCACTAATCCATGAACTAGAAAGAGTCGCAGTCTACCGGACGGCAATGCCGGTCCACCAGACTGCAGTCCGCGGGAACGAGCCGGTCCGCCGTGGCCGCAGCGACCTTTACAATGCGGGTCACCATGTTATTGTGATGAGATGAAATGCGCGCACGCTCGTTTATCTAAGCGACCCGATATCTGCCTGGCCGTGGCTCGTGTGCCCATTCGTCATCTATGTCTCCACGGTGCGGTGTCGGCGCGATCTTTGACTTTCGATACGGTGCACTTTAGCACCTAGGTCAGCTTTATTTTCCTTCGCTATCTCGGCCGCGCGCACCTTTATCTAGGTTACCTTTAATGTCACTGCTGACCTTATAGAAAATACGAATGCTTTTGTGGTGATATCATATAGATGCGCTGATGGATTTTCAATAATACATTCAGATAATTAAATAAACGAGCAACTAAAAACCGTTTACGGACCCGTAATGATTTGCACAAAGAAAAGGTTTATTATACTGACATCTACGCCGAAATTTTCAGCATGAAGACGATTGATTGGACGTGCAGTAGGTATACATAATGTACCTACGCACCTACGTGCTCCTTTTTTCGGGTCCCCTAGCCAGCCACGCTGGCAGGGATCCTTATAAAATGGAACAGGTGTCTCTCCGTCCGTCTGTCTGTCACACGCCTGTCCGAGGCAATTACTCCGGAACGTTAAGCTCAATAAATCTAAATAAATTATAAAGTTGTTCATTTAATCCTTACGGTATGAAAACTATTTTGAAGTTTATAAAAGGTTATTGCGAAAATAACATCTCAAGTGAGTGTATTGCGGCTGCGACGGAGCGGCGGCGGCGAGCCGTGCGTGCGTGCGTGAGGCGCAGGACAGTGTGATGCGACCGCGTGGATTGCTGCGCGTACTAAATAGCACGAGTGCCAGAAGGAAATGGCTACAGAACCCTCTGTGTGTCAACAACGTTCATAGTTAGATAGCCTTATCCCCCTCCAATGATTATTCTTAGTAAAATATCGGAATATAAAAAAAAACTGTTCTAAAATTTCGATCAATTACGTGAGATCCAAGATTAGGAAATGGCTAGAATAATCTATTGCAAAGATCGAAATTGGGGACCCTAAGATTTCGACATCTCATATTCGGTCGGGATATCTCGATATCTCACCTAATTAACGGTTCACGTTCATGGCTAAACCAGAGCAACAAATTGTTTACTAAAACCGTAATTTGCATAGGTACCATTCTCAGCACTCGGTTGGGCGCTATGTATGGAAGTGTCTTAATTCCAGTCCAAATTTATAGAGCAATTACAAAACAAAAGCTATTCGTGAATACTTTATGGACTTCGAAATCGTAGCTGGGTATAGTTATGATAATATTCATAAGATCGACGTGAAGTGTTCAATTGAGACTCGAGCTTTTATTTTATTTAATTATTTTTTTATTGAAAGCGCGACATATGGCGCCGAGCCACCCATCCCATAAGGCGTCTAACGAAGACACCTTATGGGTGTGTGTTGAAAGATTCTGACAGCAGCGTAGTTGTCAAATGAATTTAATGCAGATTAAATGAATGTAGAGCATTACCGAAACTGTGAAATACATATTCCAGTATTTTTAATGTTCCTCATATACTTTGAGACACTTCAACATTTTAAGAGTTAATTATGATATGAGACATTTCGTCCTTTCCATAGCACTTTTTGGAGCAACATCTCATATTAGTAAAGATACACAAAACCTATTAGACTCTAATCAAAATATTTGCGAATTTTGAATTAACCCGGTGTAGTCTACATCTGCAAGCTATTTTAAATGGCGACAGGGTTCTGTAATCGGTCGCTTGGTAATTACTGTCACCTAAGATTAATAGTAGGTAGTAGAAGATTAATAGTTTAGTAATACATACATTCTAAAAATCTGAAGTAAAAAAAACAATCATCACGTCATAAAAACCAGGGTTGTCACCAATCAAAAAACACAGTGAAAATAATAATTTCAAGGAACATTCTAACATTTATTATTTCATTAACGATTCCAGCCTGGTATTATTAGATACACAACAGTTAGTTAAATTAGATATAAACGTGCATTTATACTCGTATTTCCCCCATCGCTAATTTTACATAATAGTATTTCTCAATTAAATCAATTATCAATCAGTTATTCATAACATAACACTAAAAATGGATCTCACATTGCTATGATAACTATGAACTTTATAAATAATATTGAAAAATAAATGATTTAAAATATAAGCTAAATAATTCGGCTAGCTCCGCGGCTCTAGGCGTACAAAACCAGAAAATTCAAAAATACATTGGCTTGCGCGGTCACTTCGAATTCCTGGCCTTTGCTGTGGAAACCCGTGGCGCGTGGTCACCCGACGCAAGGACTTTCGAAAACGTTCTAGGAAAGCTCCTTATTGATAAGTCTGGTGACCGACGTGCTAAGTCTTTCTTCTTTCAGCGAATAGGGCTAGCCATTCAAAGGGGCAACGCAGCCAGCGTATTGGACCATAGAGTAGTTGCACCTACTTCACGTCAAGTGGCCAGTACCATTCAAAGAGATAAAAAATCTGTAAAACTTGTGTTTTTAGAGTAGATGTAGTCATTTTTATACTCAGACATTCTTACATCTTGTCTAAATTATTTTGTGCCGTCAGTATAATAGTTTACTATTGTAGAAGTTGTCATTTTTATACTTTGTCATTTTTTCGAGTCGTCTTTTGTCGCCTAAATCACTGTGGCGGAGTCGACTGAGTTGGACGAATTTTTTTAATTAGAGTATGTAATTATTTAGTTTTTATTATTTATTAGGTTAATTTTATTTAATTAATTTTACTGACTGTGTCAAGTTGTATTTTGTTTTACTGTTTTAATAAAGTTAATGTTTAGCTAAATAAATAATATAATAAGGACTCTACAAAATAAATGTGTAGTAATAGGTACATACATGCCAGAACGAGATTTTATTTATCATACATACTTCTTAATAATTCTTTACTCTATAATATGTAAATCCGCACGTGAGGTGACCTTCCAAGTTTCACCAGCAGTATAACGGATCAACGGTGGTTGTCCCATACCGCATACGTTTCGCTGCCTGCTACGTAATAAAGCGTCGGCGAACGGTGCAATTTCGGAGGAGGCTTATCCGCCGACCGCGGCCGGTGGGTAGATCGAGCAGGTTACGAGCGCTACTCCTGTTATTTACCGCCATTGACGCCACCGGAGCCTTATTTATTAATACGGTGCCGGTTGAACTTTGCTGCTACAAATTGCACCTGCCTGACTATGACCCGTAACTCGCGCTGCGGCGGCGGAATGTTTACGCCGTCACATCCGTTGCCATTGTGCATTTGTCTCGCGCCGCGGCGACGAATGAAGCGATCACGTCGGATAATTTAAAATGATTACAATTGTCGCCACCGCGCAGCCGGCAGGCGTCGCGACCTTTCGTTCGATTGGTTTGCTGTTTTATTTGTTGTGGAAATAATTAAGTTTTCGTGATATTGTTGATGCAAAGGAGACCAGATATTAAAAGCTTCCTAATCTATATTATAGTAAATTCCCAAGTGATTCGTGCATGATTCATGTTTAAAAACGAAAACTTGTGACCAAAATGGAAAACCGAATAATTTAATGGTATTTATATGCGGTTTCGCGAGGAGAGGTGATTTTGGCTCTGGCGACTGCACCATTGGTCTCTCGGCACAGCCACCCATGTTGGTTTATATCTCATATCATATATTCATGGAACAAGCGTCGCATGTATGACGAGCCTTAGCAGAACGAAGTCATTCGCCATTTTGTATTTCTAGATATCTGTGGGCAATGGCGGAAAATCAATCAGCATACAAATCGCATTAGAGACATGCAACCAGCTTGTTAATTAGATAAAATCGAAAAAGAACCGTGCGAACCGAACCATTAGGGGAATTTAATGGGACATTATTAGAGCTGGTATTAACGCCTACAATACGCCATAATGTGTGCGCATTTGAATAATTTTATAATTCTATAGTACATTTTATAGACAACAATATTTAGAGATGGAATATAGTTTTAATGACTTATTAATAAGGAATAAAAAATATTCTAATAAAAAAATAAAACGAATGAAACAATTTACATAAAAGGTCGGCATACATGATTATTACCCTATTAAAATAGAAGGTTTGCGATAATAAAAAACCGGTCAAGCCTGAATGTATGTACTTCATGCGACGAGGGTTCTGTAAATTCACTATATTTTAGAAAGTATTAAAATGTTAGGTTTTTACTATATATATTTTTTTAAATGCTTGATTATACGGGACATACTTTTTTCTAGAAAGACCCATTAAATATTAGTGTCTTAACGAATGCCTATTTTTCCACATTCGCGAATACGAATGCGAATACGAATATTCCAAAATGATATTCGCGAATACGAATTCGAATATTTAAAAATTGTATATGAAATTTTATATCCCAATAAAAAACACTTAAATTTTCTATTATAAATGTAGATCTACCTACATTGAGTCCTAAAATTATATGAATGCGGGCTTGTTTTAATGTTTTTCTCTGTTTTTGATTACTTGACACTGCATTTTGAAAATAAAAAGGAAACGAAATTAGTGCGTTACAATAGATTTATAGTTTTATTTAATAATCAAACTTTAGGAGTGGCAAATTATACTTAAGGAATAACAGCTTAGCAGCTTTTTAGCGCTATAGGCATATTCTCTCCTTCACCCGCACCCGCACCCCACCGCACATACTACGCGCCCGTTGGTTTGCGCGTATACGCTACACCTACCAATATTGTTGCGCCTCACTCTTTCATTAGTAAAACACGGGAAGTAAAATATTCGATTAATATTCGGTATCTTACAACCGAATACGAATACAGATACGAATATTAAAAATGAACCGAATATTCGGAATTTCGAATGCGAATACGGATATTCGTTACAACCCTATTAAATATATACATAAAAAAAATTTTTTTTTTCATATCTTCGAGGAAACCTCTTTCCAACGATATGCCACAAAATTATACTAAAACAGTATTAATCTTTTAAACTTACCTTATGGCTCCCAACCTGCTTTGCTGCAATTTTTTGTTTTGTGTAACTGGCACTTTGTCACCCGTAGATGGAAAAAATATTTTTATGATCGAAGTTGTCAACATTGTGTGTTTGTCAATCTTCAATCCGAATTTAAATTTTCTAGAATCAACCGTTTTGAAGTCAAGGGTCTGTGTCATAACTACAGACTGACAGACTGACAACATGTCCCGTTTTTTTTTTTCAATTTTGGTACGTATCACTGAAAATACCTTGAACATCTGAAATCTCAAGAGTGCAGAAGTGAATTGAATTTGAACATCAATCACAAGAGTTTGTAGGTTTATGTAGCACAACGTCGCGCGCCCCAATGAATGCCGCGGCGTTATTCTCATAATTCATCATTATTCTGAAAACTACCAACGCGAGCCGAATAGAAGCGAAGACGTGGGTCGCGGTCGGCGACTGCAAGTAGTCGACCGAATTCGTTACAGAAACGAGACGAGTTCAAAATGAGTTTTGTTAAGTAATAGAATTTGACAACAAAAAGCGTTGAGACGATTCGAATGTGGACAATAGTGACGACACCGTTACCGACATTATAAGAATTTTGTGAACGGAACGCGTGCCACACGACAAGCCGGGTTGTCGACGGCGCGCGGTGAGGTCTCGGTGGCCCGCGCTATTGGAACCGGGTCAAATCCATTTCGATTATATTTTACAACGCATTACTTTTTTTTAGAACGAATGCTTTTGAGGCGTTCACAGTTTACATTGATAGGAGATTGACGACACCAGCCGCAGTGAATGGGAAAGAGAAACGAAATACGTATAGATGGAGAGAAATTAATTTTAACATGTACTGGTACTATTAGAAAAGCAATACTTACAGTATACAATACTAGTTACAACAATATAAACATTATTTTGTAACTCAGGATCATTATATGGAAATGGTAGGAATGTGTTATTAAAACTCTAAATAATGAGTAATTATTCACGAAAATACATTTCCTAGAAAAGTACAGACTTTCTAACCGGTGTAAAAAATAAATGTAAAAAGTAACGCGGTAAAATATGATTTGGGGTTAGTTTTTGACCAAAGATATATTGCATGCTTTTCAGAAAAATCTGGTCCTTTCACATTAGAGTTGACGCGACTGTCTGTCGACAAGTTCTCACGCTTTTTTGAAGCGACTACTACATAAGTTAGAAGGATATCTTCATTGCAGCACTAATTAGTAATTATTCATGAGCCAGTGCGCTCTCATTACGGCGAGCTGTAATTATTCAGTTAACGCCCCCAGATAAAAATCATATACGCCTAGAGTCACCTGCGGTTCCTTCACCTAGGCGTGTACAGAATTGTAATAATTTCGCAATGATTCTTGAAAATGTAACAAATAACATAAATTAATCAAGGACAGTGTAAAATATCTTTTAAAAAAGTTAAGCCCGCAGGCGTGAGCGGGGCCGAGGAAGATACGACTGAGCTGTTAAAAGGCATCGCGTAAAGAGGTCATAAAGAAAATGGCATCATTACGGCGTCCCGAGCTCGAAAAGCAATATAAATGCCTGTAGCCGGAGCGTCGCGGCCCGGAGCGGCCGCATAGCGAAATTTCATTGTCATATCGTGCCTAATACGAGCGGCGACACGGGTTTTATTGTCGCTACGTAGCCACAAATCGTTATATCAATGGCACACATCTCGCGACGAGACTCGGAAATTTATTTACTTTCATACGTCCCGTCGGATTAGCCGCCGCCATCGGGTAGTGCCTGCGATTAGCTCGATACTATCTGCCGAGGATGCGCCCGCACCGCCGCGGGGACGGAGAATAATGTGCACATTAGAGAGACATTTTATTTACTGAATAAACGACTATGGCGATGGCGGCGGCGGTTAACTTGGTGCGATTATCGCGTCGACGACGGGAACTTTCGCGATTGCGCTCGAGATACTAGTGCATGTACTCGTAAGTGTTCGATATCGGTATTCGCTTGTCTAACGCTGACTTTCTCTTGTTGCAGAGGGCAAAATGTTGCCCCGGCCAAGTATAGAGTGGAAAATGCGGATAGCCCTCGGGCTGTTGGTGCTCGCATACGCGGCGGAGGGAGCGCGGCAGAAGTTCGAGGGCAGCATAAGGTCGGCGGCGGAGGCGCCGGCGCAGGACAACCTGGCGGTGGAGTCGAACGGCACGCCCGTGGCGCTGGTGGCGCCGCCCAGCCCGCCCGCGCAGCCGGCCGCCGAGCCGCCCGCCCCGCCGCCGGCGCCGCCCGCCCCCGCCGAGACAGCGTCGGGCGGCATACCGCCCTCGGCGCCCAGCGGGGCCTCCGCGCCTTCCGCCCCCGCTAACTCGCTCGAGGAGTGCGACTCCGAAATGATTGGCTTCGAGCTCGTCACCGGGTAAGTTCCTCTCGATTCAACATTTACATTTATGTATACACAGAATATAAAACGTTCTAATAAAACTGAAATATTAAGAATCAAATGTTGGTAATTTTGACCTCCCAAACTTTCGAGAAAAAAATAGGCAAATATCAAATTTGTCGGACGACACTGTTACAATTATTGTCATACTTCGTAATCGGCATACGCTAGTTTTGTATAGGCAGACGGTATGAATTCGGTGTCAGAATTTGTCGAGTTGTTTTGTATGAGACCGCGCCTTTATTTTTTTTTTCCTCCATGCCCTAAATTCTTAATTCCTCTGATCATCCTCGCAACATCCTGTACGCTAAAGAAACGCTATCGTAGAGGAAGGAAATCGATGAAAATAAAGTCACGAACACGACTAAATGCCAATCGTCACAACGATTCGCCGCCGTCACGGACTCGTCTGCCGCGCGCACCGCCGCCTCCGCCGCGGCCCCGGGTGGCATTGCGCGAGCGCGTGTGCGTGACGTGACAAGTTCGATAGCCCCGGAAGATGTGTTACATTTCATTTCCTATCGTTTATGGCACCAGTCATAAAACCATCGAGGGGAACACCTGCTCGAGGTGAGCCGTAAAGCTGGTGCGTAGTTCACTCTCGCTACCAGTTTGCACTTGCTATTAGGTACTGTTAGGTACCTAGTACTTGGATGTTAAACCCGGCGCGGGGCGGCGGCACCCGGTAGTTGTCCCGTCCGAGCCAGTTAGACTGTCATTAGGGATTGTAAATGTAGGACGAGGGCCGGAGCAGTTGCTTCAGCAAGCTATGCAAGTGAACACCGTTTCTCGGCCGATGAGATATCTGAAGATAGTTGAAGCGACCACTGAGTCATCTCGTTTTTAGGGTTCCGTCAGGGAAGAATAACTTCAAAATATAAATATCTAGCAGAACTATGTGAAAGTAATCATTCATTAACAAAACCATAGCAATTAAACGAGTTTCAATAGTCCTCATCGTGCAAGTGGTAAAACACGTGAATGTTCTTACAATGTGGTATCTCATGCGAGCGTACATCTGCTCTCACAATACCAGTACAGAGAATGCATTCATCGCGTAACAGGTGACGTTAAAAGTAAGACTAAACATCCACACAACAGATGGCTACTTAAGATGTTCCGATTGGATCGATGACAGCAGCCGATTATTAACCTGATTAAGCGATCTCGTAATACTAACGCAACAAAGAGCTATCGAGATACAACATCGTTCAGGCACCGAATAAATATACTGACTCTGGCGACGAGTACTCGCGTCTAAGAAAAAGTTGATGAAGAAAAAGTTATTTCGCTTCCACGCAACCGAGGCTCGCCGAAATAAGAAAAATAACGTGCGATAATCGCTCCGACGATAAACCGACTGCGGCGGCTTACTCTACACATACCTCCGTACGCTAATTACCTTTAGTTGCAATTTGTATTCCCTCGGATCTACACACACACGGGCAACGACGACTACAAGCTTACTGCAGGCAGCGAAAGCAAGCAAAGTTATTAAAATTAAAATGTTTGCTACGTCCGGTGACTTTGCGTCCATGAGGCATATTGATAGTGACAACCTCATCACGAATATAATTTATTCATTCCCGGCATCGATTCCCGGTGTAATTATACCAGTTGGGATAAATGAGAAAACGTTTTAAAAATTGTTGGATTGATAACGCAAAATAATATAGAGCAGTCCGTGGCCTGGTGATTAATGTATTTTTTTTCTCGTAGGTGCATACAGAGTACATACTTACTGAGCGTAAGTTTGTAAAATTAGGACATCGAATCAGGACGACCGCCTGAGATTGAATCGACAGACAGTTTTGATATCTAGAATCGAACGGCAAGCATCCCGCTACGAGTTCACACTGAGTGTTTGTCCACAGATACGTGTTCTCGGCGCCCACTCAGATCCTGGACGACATCCCCGGCACACTGATGCTGACGGATTGTCTCGAGCTGTGCCAGTCAAACGACACGTGTCGCGCCGTCAACTACGAGACCGGACTCTGCGTCCTCTTCGGATCAGATGCTGATCAATTACCAGGTACGAATATAATTTATTTATTCAAGATAAATCGACAGACACAATTTGCCAATTTCAGTATCTAATGTAAATTATATTTTGCACCCATATATAGGTATATAGTTAAATACGTACATTTAAATAAATAAAAAGTGGACTGCTAATCACGAATAGAAGAACGAATGAGTATGGCAAAATATTTACTTTGGATTTCATAAGTGAAATAAATTGCCAGACCGTACTCTACTTTGATCACAATGTGTTAGAATTAACTTCTCGCTTCGTTATGAGCTAAGCGTATGATACGAATCTTTTGCGAAAAAAAGCCTTGATAGACGACGACCTGAAAAAACATAAGCAGCAGACAGGTGTCCGTGAATAGATTGGCGAAAGTGCAGATCCATTCAGCTGTCAAACTTGATAATAACGGCGGCGTTGATAAGTAGGTACACATTTCAGGTCGAGGCGATAGAATGTTTTTGTGATGCGATTCAATATACTGAGCATACACATGTTGGCGTCATTTCGTCACGTAGCGATGATAATAAAGAAGAACAAAAAAGCTCTCACTTGTTGGACGACGCTCTCTGCTTGAGAAGCATGAGAATATCAAACAGATCGATGTGGGAATTAACTTCGGTAGAGGTTTAACGCGTTCCAAACTTGTTTGTAATAACAAATAGAGTGTATCGCTAACGGTAAATGTTCTAAATAATACGATAGTAAATATGAAAACAAAGACTGCTAACGTGGAACTAACAGATGCCGAAGGGAACGCTCTCAACGAAGACACTTCAAGAGCATTCAATGTTCAAGAGGATTCCCTCTTAGACGAAGATACTTTCATTCTCGAAATGTTAATTCCGTATACGCATAAGGAATTAAAATGTAAACGCAAGTTTTCCTATAAAAAAAAACCCCCAGTGCCATAATAATCGTGGGGCATGACAGGATTTTGCGCGTGTATGGTGCTTCGGCAAGCCACATAGACCATTAGAAAAGACATTATAAAATACGTCATGTCAAAGGTGAACCGCCAAATTGCCGACACTCGTCGATAGGAAGTGCACAACCGCAATTAGCGAAGCTGCGGCGGCCGGGATGCGCTCCGGTCCGGTGCTGCCCGACCACAACCGGTAGCGACCGAGAAAAAATATGCCGCAAGGTGTCATCGGCTGCTGGAGAGTGGTCGACGAACTGGCGAAATTATACGTACAATGATTGGAAATAAAAACTTTGACCGCGATCACGCTAAAATTAGCTCGCATTTTTTATAGCAACATAATGCATAGAACCATTCCAACTGATGAAAAATTGTTAAGAGTATTAAAGGGTGCATTGAAATGTTAAGCTTCTTAAAAAAATGTCAGGTCTTGCTTGGGGAAAAATGTATTATACTCGTACATTAAGAGATTTTGTAAATAAGTACGCCATAAAGCACTAACAGTCCAATATCTATCACCTACTTAAACAAACAATTCCAGGAAGAAATCGCAACGTGCACTTGGTACACAGGGAGACCCTATAAAATTATGATTTAAACGAACATCGAACGAAACTTCTGGAGGGATAAGCGATCGGGCAGGATATCTTGAGAAATTGCTTCTAGAGCTATATGTGTGAAATTTCTACGCTACATCGCCGCCCCGTGCGATATGTGCGGATACGCACATCCAGATTTATTTGCTGACCGACAAAATAACAGACGTTTCCATAGGTATAGTTACCGATCGTATAGGCGAGGGCTTCGTCCGTTAAACACCTCGCCTCTGGCGTTCGCAACAGACCTTACATTATCAGATGAGAAAATCGCCGTAAAATTCGTTGTTTAAATCACATTAATATCCTAGAGCATGCGTGAAATTAATTAAGACGATTCGGATGAGAGTTAAATTGCGCGCAGAATTTGTGCATGCTCGTCGACGCTCAGCCCGCTCAGCTCGCAGGCACAGCGATCTCATCCGCATGTAACTAATAACAGGGAGGGGCCCCGCAGGCCGCGACGGTCGTGCCGCGCGCTCCGTTTAGGCGGAGATTAACCGTAATATTGAATTAAACCGTGCGATATGATGGCGGCACCGCAGCGCCTCACGCCGCCTGAATCCGCCACCTCTGCCGCATCGCTTCCGAGAAGCAGACGATGACGAGCGATTACTGCAGCCCAGCACGCGGCGCACTCTGATTCAGGCGCGTAGTCAGTCAGGCAGGCGCGGCAGTAGGGTTAAGCGTTTCCTCGAAATTGGTAATAAGTAATCTTCGTGCACACACGCCCTTGCATGCACGCTCTAATGTTCGTAATATTCCATCGCCTAATAACCCTCATTGAACGTGGCAGCAACAGAACCAAATGAATTGTACACTATTCTGCATCGCAGACACAATCAAATAAGGGAGTATAACATATTAGTAAGTAGTACCTGGGCGACCGAGCTTCGCTCGGCGTCTACACCTATCTAGATAAACTTGAAAAAAATAACATTATCTAACTAAATACAAAATTTCACCCAAATCGTTAGAGCCGTTTCCGAATTTTAGATACCGATATATCCAATATTCTAAGCAAGTACCTTGTCATGATTGGGCTCTGATTGAGTGGAATATTTTGAGTAGATATTTCGAATTATAAATTGTTACGAGTTCAAGTGCAATCTGTATTGCCCACGAATGATTTTCGAACAAATACAAATACAAATAAATAATTAACACTAAGAGGTCCGCGCCACACAACAGCTATCGGCAACAGTCTTCTCCCAGCGCGGTGGCTTGCTCTGTATGGTCCGTGCCTATCAAGAAAGCTCAAAGAGTTCAATTGTTCGTGTTTTCCATCCAGCGGAACCTTAGAAGTGCAACTTCGCGAGGAGAGGTGTTTTTGGCGCTTTCGACTGTACCATTGGTCCCTAGACACAGCCACCCATGTAGGTTTAGATAAAAAAACTGCATAAAGCAAAGGAAGTACTTATAGATGGCATGATAATGGTATTTCGAGTGGTAGATGTCATGTCAGGTCACATACAAATAATTAAAATAAATTAAAAGCGAGGTGTTGTTCAACAGGGGCGCTGACTAAGTCGCAGTTCCCGGTGTTCACGATATACGCGCAGAAGTCGTGCCTGGGCGTGCGGCCGTGCGAGCGCGCGTGGTGCTTCGACCGGGTCCGCGGCTACAGCCTGCGGGGTCGCGCCAAGCGCACGCACACCGTCGGCTCCAGGCAGATGTGCCTCGACCTGTGCCTTGGAGAGAACGAGTTCGTCTGCAGGTCAGTTCATTCCTCTTCAAGTTCTTACTTAATATTTTGCCAGGAAGTTATCCGTTGTTTTGGCGTAGAAAAAGTCTTAAATTTTGGATTGTATGAGTGGCATATAATGTGCATTTTCACACACGCACGGCTGCCGTGTGGACGGTGGTCGAATGGGAGGGATATAGGTAGCATTTGAGTTTCTTACGGTGATCGCCCACATGGTAGTCGTGCATAAAATCGTAAATAAATAAATGGTAGGGTAATACCCCACTGACTTTCTCGCTTGTTTGGCAAACTGAACGTTTTTATGTTCGAAATTCAAAATGTACTGACAGGACAGTTCCGTTAAATTAGTTAGGCGCTCGCAACAAACATTTTGGTTGCAACATTTAATAGAAAGAAACCTTCGTTTGTATGGCAGCCACCGTTTTTTGAGTTTTCCTGGAAAAACAGATAACGGTATCTTTTTAGACTAGTAATAGGGTTTCTCTGTGGAAAATATAATAAAAATCGTTTGAGCCATTTTTGAGAAAATCGACCTTATCGAAATCATTTGTATGACAACTACCCTTATTTTTTCGAATTAAAAAAAACTAAAAAAAGGTACCCCTAGATAATCGTTTCAAAATACTAAATATGAATTTTAATAGAAATCGGTTGTGCGGTTGAGGCGCAACGTCGCTGGACACATTGCCATATACAAATTTTGTATGACAGCTACCCTTATTTTTTCGAATTAAAAAAAAACTAAAAAAGGTACCCCTAGATAATCGTTTCGAACTACTAAATTGAACTAAACGAGTATTGAACGAAATCGGTTGAGCGGTTGAGGCGCAAGGTCGCTGGACGGACACACACACACACACACACATACATGTTTTTCAAAACCACTTTTTTGGGATCGTTGACAGATATATAGCCCAAATCAATCGAAATCTCAACTTCGAAATTTTGGACGATCACAATAGTTCCTTTCTCCTTACAGTCGCTCGAAAGTAAAATACTTTCGAGCGACTGTAAGGAATTGTAAGGAATTGAAGGACTGTAAGGAATAAAGTGCGAATTCATGGAACGGAAATAATGACATATTTAGTTCCAGGAGCAGTTTTGGCTCTACTAACGCATTATTTTGTGCTACGGAATAGTTATACGACCACGCCGGGCAGGAAGTAGACAGGATAGCTCGACGTATTCTACGTAAACGGTTGTGTTACTGATACAACCCTGTCTTTCTTTTAAGGTACAAAAGGGTACAGCCCTTGTACTTTCTATGTCAAGATTTCATATTAGCGATAAAATTCACCATGCATTCTTCTGTAAGAAATATAAGTATGGAACAAAAATAATTAGCTATTCGGATCAGAGCATTATCCCATGGCACTGAAACAATTTGTACTTATACTGAAAAACTCTACACCTAAATACAATTTACGGAATTTACATATTTTCTGAGCAAACTGCCGCCGCACCAAAGTAGTCGATATTGGATACCGGGTGGCTAAGCTCTACTGGCAATGGGCTGGGCACGTCAGCCGAAGAGACGACGACCGTTGGAGTAACCGTGTCGTACACTGGCGGCCGTGGACAGGAAAACGGAGTGTGGGAAGACCACCCGCCAGGTGGGACGACGTCATCAAGTACGTCGGCGGAAAGCAGTCGTTCCGTACCGCTGAAGCCCGGGAAGACTGGAGGACAATTGGAGAGGCGTATGTCAAGCAGTGGACGCTTACACGCTGACTGACTGACTTGACTGACTGAGCAAACCACTAAAACGTAAAGAAACAAATAAAATCGATATAATATTATGTAAGAATTCAGTATTCACTCGTAAGTTGCAGTATTGTTGAGAAATTGCCTAGGGACGGAAATGATACAATTGTTTCTAGATAAGCCTGGATTCGTGACCTCGCATTACAATGTTATTCAAAATTATAATAGTTGAGAGAATGAAGCAGCATAGCCTACAGCCGCGCCCACAGCAGACCGGGGCCGTGCCCGCGCTTGCTTCGCGGAGAGATTTGCTTTTGTCTCAGCAGCGTAGCCTGATCTGCGGTTCTTTGTTTCCGAAACCACAACCGTTACCCCAGCGGCCTGCTTTAGCGCGAACGCACGTGTGATATGGACATTCGCTACAGCACAAGCATAATTCTTCCTATCTGTTTCACTTGCAAAAGCTTCCAAGAGCTTCCAAATAAAGTTGATCGCCAAACAAAATTATAAAATTCCATGGATGCTAGTTTTGTTAGTACGGCTGCACTTGGAAAATAGCGAAACGGCGGCGACTGCCGCCCCGGTCCGCTGATGCAAAAATAATCGCGTCTATAACCTGAACAGTACCTATTCACGGTCGGAATTCACCCGACATTACAGACGTGTCAGCAAAAACATAAATATTAAATTTATTCTCTCCCGACAATACCACAATAGAGAGAAATAGAGAGAATTTATTGAAAACGCCGCCGTCGTCGCTTCGAGCTGGGCACGTGAGGAATTCGCCATTCTCGGGACTCAAAGGGCAACCTACAAAAGGTTATGTACCGCGGCTACTCGCGGGGCGGTGCGGAGGCGACGACACGGCGGTAGAGAAACGTTGACGGGTCGAATGAGTTTGAGAATGCTAGGGAATGACGCAAACGTACCCTTCCGCCTTGTATCTGGTATGGCGCCTCTCTGAGCGTGGTTTCGCGAGGAATGGTGTGACACCAGCTTTTTCTGATCGTCTTTCGAACTTTTGTGCACAGCCACCCGGCTGACATTTGTGGAAAGGCGAAAGTTGTAAAGTTTCGGGACGGCTGCGGTTGTTGTGCTGCAGTGTTGAGCTCGTTCCACCTCGCAAGCATCGCGGTGTCGACGCACCGCTGCACCGCCTCCGCCACCGCTCTTCCCGCAGGCGAAGAAAAAAGCGATGCGACCGTGCTAAGTCCGACTAAGACAAAGAGTCCGAAGCGTTCCCATGACAATAATTACGGGGCGAGTGGACGGCGGCGGCGGCGGGGAAGTGTAGCGGGATGAGCACGAACGCAAAGATGATTCTGTTGAGCTCAGTAGTGCTAGGAAATAGTGAGCACAATGAACAAATTCTCGAGGTGCAATAAATAATGGGAGTCGGATGTGAGCCCGAGCGGCCGGCGTGCCGCGGGGGCGGAGTGCGCCGTGACCCAAACTGTCTCGCGCGGTCGGGACCTCCTACCCCCGCACCGGCTGCACAATAACCATTATCTACTCATCTCGGCGCGGCGCGAGCGCTATTGAAGCCGCCCGCCAGCGAGACGCCCAGTGAATTATTTGCATGCACACGCGACTTTCAGCGCGCCCTGAACATTTCGAAGTACCGATGAGACGATCGACAAATCGCGGCGGTCAGATATATAGCAGGAAGGTGAGGCAGTAATAGTGATAATAAATCCGCAGACGAGCTCGCTAAGTCGAATCTAAAAAGCTTACTGTGAATATGGCTTTTGGCTGTAAATTAATTAAAGCGTACCCGTAGACATCTGAGACGGGCAATAATAGTAAAAGTCAGATCGCTCCGGAGGACACGTCCGCTGTGTCGGCTGTGGCCTCGTCCTCGTCGGTTCCCATATTACCTAACATCACGAGCAACAAGCGCGGAACCGTAGAAATGAGTTGTTTTTTTTATGTAAACCAACATGGGTGGCTGTGCCGAGAGACCAATGGTGCATTCGACAGAGCCAAAAACACCTCTCCTTGCGAAACCATGCTCAGTTAATTATTCAATCAGATCAGAAATGAGTTAATTATTCAATCTACGACGGAACAGAAAAAAACTAACCCCGCGTATAGGATGTGGCACGTATTGGGCTCACAGAAGTGAGATAGCTGGTGACTACATTTTATTCGTACAGATAATATGGGCGCTGCGTAAATGCGTTCATTCATGTAGGTATCAACATGATAATTTAATCTACACATCATTGACATAATTTCAAACTGAAACTAATTAAAACTTTAGAAGTGCGAAAAATTTTAAACTTTCTCACTTAGTACAAGTAGTACGTGATAGACGTCCACTTAAGCTAAATAATAATCTACAACTGAAAGAAAAAAAGTAGTACTTCATTAGAAGTGCTCGTATAGTGAATGCAAGTCAAAGTAGTTACATAAGGCAGTTGCAGGTACTAATTAAGTGCGAGCGAATCTCTATATAATTGCTAAACAATTGAAAGCAATTAAATCATGAAAGATAATGCGAGATGCGTTAAATTTATACCGCTGCTATAAATTAAATCAAGTTGCAAACTAATTAAAATGATTAAATTAATGATATCATAGAGCGGCTTGCGTGGGATGTGCGTTACATGGGAGCCTGACGCGACGCTCAGACAGATTCCAGACAACAACAATAGGAGAAAACAATTTTAATACGAGATCGCGGCAACGACAATGCGGCAAAACTACCTACTCCGTTCTCCACTCCGCGGCTAGTACAACAATAACATTGCATTACATTTTACAGTGCTACTACAACATGGTCAAACAGACCGTTAAATTGATAGTCCGAGTGACTCGCAATTTAAAATCCGAAATGTGCCCAGGAGCGCCAGGCAGGCAGTCGTCTTGACGAACACGGCGGACGTAGGGTTGCTGCTTCCCGGTGCACGGTGGAATCAGCGTCGATTGCAACGTGTGGCGCCCGGTAGTCAGCTCGGTATTGTCCGATGTCTACATTCCCCGACCCCGAGGACTTAACGAGACGGGACAATAGACCCCACGTCGGGCATCGCTGTTCGTTACCGTACCGCGTGCGACCCCGCCGCGCCCCGCCCCGCCCCTCGCCGTGTTCGCTGCCTCCGCCCGCGAGTCCTCCTCGCTCGGGTCGCGCTCGTGTCGATGGCTTGTACGGACTAACTGAAAACGTAATTTATACGACAGCGCTAATGAGAAACACGAGCACTCGAGGAAGTTCAATAACAGCGGTCAAGTTAATTTACCGACCGGACAATCCTCCGATAACGAAGTCCATCAGACATCACGGCACGGCTCGCCGTACATGGCCGCTCTGATGTGGTGCATCTTTGCCGCAGTCACTCGCCGCGGATAAGTCACGCTTTCTTCCTGGCAGCCATTCCATTTCTAAATTCTACAAACGAGCTTTATTTACAAAGCGGGGATGCCAATTGCGCGGCCCGTCCTAGCTTCTAATGCAGGTTCGCCGGAGACGCGACTGTCCTATTGTGTTTTATTTCCTTATACGGATTTTGACATCATTAACATAAATAGTGTACGCAACCGGTGCGGTGGTGCTCGGTGACTATCGCTGCACTCGCTCGGATGCGCGAACATTATCGCGGACGGCGCGGCCGGCCGGCGGGCGGCGGCGGCGGCGTACTGCTTCATTTGTTTGGTACAAATCAACGATGAACTAAAGATGCTGTGCTGTGACCAAAGTCCGCATTCATAATCGGGCAGTTAACTGTGTATAGCAGGAATTTTATTAGGGTGACGTATCCGTCGTACGGGACCCTATTAATAAGCCTACGCCGTCTGTCTGTCTGTCTGTCTGTCCGTCTGTCCGAGGGCTATATCTCTTGGACTCTTGAAATAAATAATAAATGTTTGGAGGTCACCATTACAACGATATCGCCTTCTTCTTCAGTACTAAACGGATCACATCTCCAAGGTGTAAATAAAAAAAGCAAAAAAACAAGAAAATCATGGTTATGCGTATACCAATCGGTTCTGCAGATCTTCCCTCCACTCTGGAACGCTCTCCCTGCCCACATATTTCCCTCCAAGTATAGTTTCAGGTCCTTCAAGAGAGGCGTGAATAGGCACCTGTCAGGCCGGCATGGCATCGCAACCCCCGCGTATGACGGAATGTTCATGGGTATCGTTAGACACCTTATGGGTGGCCCAGCGCCACAAGTCGCTATAAAAAAAATTATAATACTTTAGAAAAAAAAATAGATTTAAATCAAAATATATTATTACTTTTGAGACACTTGTTATATTTCACCTTCAACGTAATAATGCAAAATGTAAAATGTCGATAATCGTCTTAAACACTGGGTATCTAAATCTGAATATTAGTTGTATCTTGTATCGGACGTATGTACGACAAAGGCGTACGATACAATGTACTGAATGAGTGCTACTCCTGTGTGTATTATGTTTCAACATAGAACTCTACCGCACTATATTTTCCGCGTACAAGCCAGCACGCAAAGTGATTGTGATGATACGCTGTTTCTCGATGATGAAGTATCGTAAATTTTGTTTTATGGGAACAAAGTTCCCGGGTTGGAGATGGGACTAAACGGTTACAGCGGACATGGACAACGTAAAACAATCGTGCTAATACAACAGGTGAGCCCTACTGGAGACATCCCTAACGGCATCGACTGAGCCGATCTCTATGTATAAAAATGTATTCCAAGCGCAGGTGAATTTGTCGTGACAATCGTCCGTGCGGGATCTCTCAATATTTATTCGCTCGGCAGTTGCGGCGGCGTGTATCTCAGGCCAGATCCCTTCGACAGGCGGTCGGGCGGTCTCCGCTGACACGGCGACCGTTGCAGAATCGAATAGACATCTCCCATTCATGTTACGCGACTTTCTAAAGCTCATAGATGGAATAGCAGGCGCGGCGTGGCGTGGTAGCGAGCTGTCGGCGCGGAGCGGGTCGCAGCGCCGCGTCGCGTCGTCGGTCGTGGCGCATGGCATGGTGCATCGCGATCGTCGTCGGTCACGACTTTTGGCAAATATTTTCCGGACACAGGTTCGGTGTGGGAGCGGCACTCGGTTATCGCTTCCGTATTCTGCACTCCGATGCCAACGGGCCAACGAGAAGCATATTGTCCGCAAATGTCGCGGCGCATTCACGATTTATTGTTAGCTGTGCTGTTTCTACTGTCGCATTGCATAGTAGTTGAAACTCATTTAAACAGTAAAGCATTTCACTAGATTCAACCTGAGACTTGGATAAATATGATCAGATATCACACGTTAACGATATCTACCATAATACATACTTACATAGTTACATACTCGTACCTCGGGAATGTTAAACTGATCAAAGTCATAAAGTAAATATCACGACTGTGCAACAATAACGTGGCTGCATCGTCGAGAAAGAAACCGATCATAATTTGTTTCAGACTGTACTATTTAGTTACGCCCGGAGCTTATCGTTCGATCGCAGAGTTTAAATTACCAGTAATAGAGACGGTGGCGCGGTCATAAATGGTCTATTCTTGACACGCAAGCAGAGCAGGAAGGGCTCGGTACAGACCACCATGAGTATCGAGTGGCCGTGCACATGCGCTATCGCCCTGAAGACTAAATTACATGCGCTTGTCAAGGGGCATTAACTATAATTAAATTATTCTGAAATCCTATTACTCCACCAACATACTGTACAGACAAAGTATACTTCACATTATACATAAGTATAATGAACTTTCAGGATCAAAGAAATGTCGCTGGCAACGAAGATACACAAATATATTCTCCGGTTCAACCCACACGGAACTCGTGATGTTACAATTTAGCCAAGTTGTAATGAGGAAGGTAGAGGAGTAGGTCGCCAGCATAATGGCGAACATTTAGAAGTTGTCCAGAGCTTTTGACCGCACATATGTGCGAACAAGGAGCCGTTTAGATGTCTAATGCTCCGACACGTGCGTGCTAAGGTGCAGAACAATGCCCAGCGCGCCACTTTTCTTGCGGTTCCCTGTGGGGATAACTAACGATTCCGCTTGTACGACGAAATGTCGCCATAACACGCCTTTCAGCCAACAATTTGTTCGGAACTGTAGCTAATGACGCCTAAAGATTAGAAACGAGGTACAGTTAAGCTGGCGCATAAACTTTAATACGTTGGCGAAGTGTTTTCAATATTGCTGCCGCTGCTGAGTGTAGGTAGAGTGCATTTTGAAAATATACTACAGGTGTGTAGAGTCTACGTAATATGTAATGTCGTAGAGTTACGTTACATGGAGAAGGAAAGTTAGTGGCAATATTTACGGCTATATGTAAATAGTTCGTGTTTTCCGACCGGGTCAGTGTAGCCGGCACGACCAAAGAGAAGCACTGGCATAGCACCTAGTTCACCAAGGTGTTATGGGCTGACATTACGGATGATGTAGTTGATGTAATCAAACGTGTCAGTTTCCATAAAAAAATAAAAATAAAAAAGTAAGTTCAAGGTGCTCATGGATGCTGATTAAGTCTCATCTCAATTTTAAATAAAACCTAGCCACAACGACCGTAATGTAAAATGTTATCAGATCCTTTGTGGTGGGAACCAATAGGCATTGCAATTCAAAAGAAAAGGGTCTATCTATATCCAATACGGAGTAATCTAACTCCCAGACAATCTTGAGGTCTAAGAATGGAGTAAAAGAGGATACACAATACATTTTAAAATATGTTGGGTCGCGACTTGCGAGTAAAAAAGGAACTGTGCAATTTTTTATTGAGCTTAGAACAAAGGGCTTTGTAAAATGCGATGGTTTTGATTTGCAAAATTAAAGATAATTCAAGCACCGAAATAAATATGAAAACTGAGTTAGACTCAGTGCCACGAATCCCTTCTTTTTAATTAAACTTTCTATGAATACTTAGTTGTTGTCTGAATATAATTTACCTAATATAACCACTTAAATAAACAAACTTTTTATACTATAAAATTAATTCAGCAAATATCAGAAAATTGGCTAGTTCAAACGTTAAAATCAATATCAAGATATCAAATGCAATCGATATTAATGTAATAATAAGAAAATGAATAATTCGTAAAAGAGGAAAGTAAGAGCTGAATTTTGAATTTTAAAAGCATTAAGTATACACTCATAAATAAGCGGGGGTTCTTATAAATACAGATGAGGTAGAATACGATTCAATAACTTTAAGCGTTGCCAACGTCTTGCGTTTTGGAATAATATTTCTTCAAGCACAGTGCATTCGTAACTATCGTAGCATGTTATCTTTTTAGTATTAGAAATTGCTGAGCATTAAAGAGGAAGCGAATAAGTTATAGCTCTAACTTCTTTACTCTCATATTTTGTTCCAGATCAGCGAACTACAACAACAAAACGGGCGAATGCGTTCTGTCGGATATGGACCGCATCACCTTGGCCGGCACCAACGCCTTCCAGCCTAACGACGGTAATCATTTTGAAAATTATCAACTCAATCTCATAATTGCTTTTGTAAAAAAAATCACACAGTGTACTTATTCAATCGGAAATGAAAAATTTAACTCAATGTTAAATTTGCAAGATAAAGGGAGATAAAAAGAAGATCATGCCGGGATGAGATTTCCATAATTTGATATTAAATTTCAATGCGTTATCATCAATATCCAATTTGCGGATAATGACGATGTGGTCGTCGACCATCCGGGAAGTTCGCCGCAATCAACCCGCTGGTGCGGCATAAACTCGGCCGCTACTCCACGATACCGCACTCCGGCCGGCCCATCATCCCTCGACATGTTCCATTCCGATATTCATAATAATGTGCCACTCATTAGGATCACAATGCGTCTACAATTTTCCTAAGGATAATAAGGTCTTGTTTAATGTGTAGGCACGTTTCACTTCGTAATCGCAACGATGGCCATTACTAGTCCGAGGGCAATTGAAGTCAGTATTAGGAAGGCTATTGAATGCTGGCAGATGAGATGACTGATTCGGTGGCTGAAACGTGGCGGAGTGTAGTACCTACCTACACCATACTGTGAAATCAAACATACCTATGCACGAAACGCTGCGCTAACTTAGGATATTATATTCAGATAAGCATGACACAGTTAATTCGGTTTTAAAAAATCCAATATATTTTCTGCATTACCAACCCCCAGACACCGACTACTTGGAGAACAACTGCGTGGAAGAGCCGACCAAACTGTGTGAGTTCAAGAAGATGGGCGGACGCATCCTGAAGACCGTGGATTCAGTGTACCAGGACGTGCAGACCGTGGAGGAATGCCGAGAACTGTGTCTGAACTCGCCCTTCCGCTGCCACTCGTATGACCATGGCGACACTGGCGACCACGTCTGCAGACTCTCACATCACTCCAGAGCCACGCTTGCAGATATTCAGGTATATAGCGCGTCTTATCCTAATTTCCAAATCATCCATTCCAGATAATTTGTTTCGTAATCGCTCTAGCTCTACTCACCAAAATGTATAATTTCGATGGCCTAACTATTAGCAATGTTTGTATTAAGACTGTTTTTACCAAAATACGTTTATATGCATATTTATTTCTACTTCTTAATCATTCAATAATTCAGAAAATGTTTTTATTCTATCTTTCAAACTCCATCATAATACTTGCTTATTACTTCCAGGACCCCTACTTCTACTTCTAATTCTTAATCCTTCAATAATTCAGAAAATGCTTTCATTCTATCTTTCAAACTCCATCATAATACTTGCTTATTACTTCCAGGACCCATACTTGGAGGTTCCCGAAGCGGCGACTTACGAATTATCATCCTGCTACAATGTCTCGATCGACTGTCGCTCCGGCGACATGGTGGCTCGCATCCAGACCTCCAAGCTGTTCGACGGCAAGATCTACGCCAAGGGAAGCCCCAACTCGTGCGTGGTCGACGTCAAGCAGAGTCTAGAGTTCGAGCTCCATATGGGATACAACAACATCGAATGCAATGTCAAACAGAACGGACTTGGAAGGTAAGATACGAGCTATGTAAAGATACGTTTGTGATTATTTTTTATTTTTTTGGGAAGTAACCGACTGAATGGTCGCCCATTTTACCGAGACTCAGGATGCTCTATTTTCTTCCCCTGCTTATTTATGAATTTTGACCAAACGATTCTGGTAAACCCACAGGTACCTAAACGACGTGGTTATCCAGCATCACGACACTATCGTGACATCCTCCGACTTGGGCCTGGCGGTGACGTGTCAGTACGACTTGACCAACAAGACGGTCGCCAACGAAGTCGACCTCGGCATCCACGGAGACCTCAAGCCCGCCCTGACCGAGGAGGTCATTGTCGACTCTCCGAACGTGGCCATGAAGATCACCGACCGAAGCGGCGACGACGTTATTGCTTCCGCTGAAGTTGGCGACCCCTTGGTATGGGAAATATTTTAATAAGCATTCATTGTTATTTTAAAAATACAAAAAAAAATACTTTATTTCAAAGCACAAGGATCAGAAACCTCAAAAAGACATAATTTTAGTAAACACGATAAAAATACTGACAGTAGATAATTTGCAAAAGAAAAATGACTTCCTTGAGAGCAACATCAAATTCAAAAACAGTAGTAAGGTATTGTTAATAGTCATTATAGCATATCCAATTTATTTGCAGGCTCTCCGATTTGAAATTCTGGATCCTAACTCGCCCTTCGAGATCTTCGTGCGCGAGTTGGTGGCCATGGACGGAGTGGACTCCAGCGAAATTACGCTCATCGACAGCGACGGCTGCCCCACCGACCACTTCATCATGGGACCTCTGTACAAATCTGCCGTCAGCGGAAAGGTGAGCAGATCGAAATCGAAATAATTTACAAATGCGATGCACCTGCACGGATGAAATTGCAATGGCAAACAAAACACAATTCCATAAATCAAGCTTCTTACAATTTATATACTTGCTGTAGGTTTGTTTGTCATTTGAATTAATGTTCCCCGCATTATATCAAACATAAAGCCGGCCTTAAATCATCAGGACGTGCAAGAGCGCGATACATTTCACGTAGCGTCTCAGGACGTCTCGGAATTTGCACGACAAAAGGGCTAGTCGAGCGAGCTTCTTAACGAGATCCCACATCACTATCGCTATTTTCTGTCACAAAGAAATATTTCTTTGACATGTCAACAAAGCCCTGTGCACGATAGTGATATACTTTCTTTTCTACATAGGTAGTTAGTATAGGGAGGTATGTACTTCTGTTTTCAGTATGATCATTAAATAAATTGTTATTAGGTTTAAACATAGGTACTCAAATGTTTATGTTTGTCGCCTTATAAACAAATTTACCCTATAGACGCTCTTTGGGATATATCTTTTCGGATTGAAACTTGTATGAGTATATTTATTTTAAACAGGCAGCCTTGGCTGACGTCTAACGTCTAACGAATCGGTATTTGCAGATGTTACTGTCGCACTTCGACGCGTTTAAGTTCCCGTCGTCGGAGGTGGTGCAGTTCCGCGCGCTGGTGACGCCCTGCATGCCGGCCTGCGAGCCGGTGCAGTGCGACGGCGGCTCCAGCGAGCTGCGCTCCGTCATGTCGTACGGCCGGCGCCGGCGGCGCAGCACCTCCTCCCCCACCGACGACATGCTGCTCGTGCAGACCATCCAGATCACTGACAAGTTCGGCTTCGATAAGCACCGCGCCAAGAACTACACCGACGAGACGGTGTTCGTGCGCGAGAACGAGGGCGCCACCTGCGTGAACGCCGCCGGCGCGATGCTCGCCGCGGCCGCCTTCCTCGCCGCCCAGCTGGCCGTGCTCGCCGCGTGGACGTGCAGCTGGCAGCGGCGCCGCGCCGCCAGCAAGGCGGCCGACCTCCTGCCCGGCCCGGCCGCGCCGCCCGCCCTCTGCAAGGTCTACGACGCCGGCTTCTCCCGCGCCCACCAGAGGCACTACTGAACTCCTCCGCAGCGGCCGATAGCATCGGCACCTTCGCAATAGTAGTTCGTACATTCCTAGTTTAAACAGCCTCCGTCGCGCGCCCGGCTCGCGAGCGGAAGAGAGCGGTTCCGCCGAGCTCAGGCCGGGAGTGCGGCGGCGTGAAGACCGCGGGCGCGCGGGAAGCGTGTGTCGCGTCGGTCGCGACGACGCGACGACACGAGCGGCGTCGGAGGCGGGGACGACCGTCGAGAGCGATGTGTGAATGCGGACGGATGAAGTGGGCTCGAGCCCCGTGTGCTAGTTCTAAGTTGGAATACGAAAGAGATCGCTCGTTTGTCGCCGCCTCGGACGCGGTGCCGGAGTCGGGACGGGCCGGCTAGTCGTCAGATCGCGTCGCTCTTCGCTCACTCTACGCACGGACCTCCGTGCTCCGGTGGACGGAGGTCCGGTGACGTATTGTATGTACTTGACAGACAGAATACATAAGTTCCGTTGTCGAATCGAGCCGCAATGGCGTTAGTATTGAGTATAAGCTAAGTAGAAAACCGAACGCGCGACCTAAGTCAATATACGATGGATTGACGGCCGTCCCGAAATCGTAATTTATTGGACAACTAGCTATTATGTAATATTTTATACTTAATTTATATTTGGAAAGAAACGACCTATATTTAGTATAAATTCTTAATATAACGTAACTACCTTTAACTAATACTAGCTTACCTATGTCTTAAAGATGTGCTATTTCTTGATAATACTAAAGTTATGTTAAATCCTAGTGCCTTATTATCGCGAACAAGATATTGAGAACCATCTGTAAGAGAACTCCACACATTTTTAACAGTCTGAATTCTCATACTTGGTGAATAAAACATTTAAAGAAAAATTTTAACTTTTATTGTCCATTATCCACCCTCCTACTAACAATAATCCATCAACTCCAGTGTACCATTCATATGAGTATGGTACACTGAACCTTTCATGCTACACAAGGTTCAAGAAGTAATGTCGAAGAAGGAACATAAAGTTTTCTACAGGTTCACACAAGACAAGGAAAGAAATTGCCACTGCATTTTTGTTTTTCACTTCATTAACCAGCCTTGCAAAACGTAATGATGTGCGAGGCGTTGGAAACACGAAATTGACGTTTTATAATGAATGGACGAATTTCATTGTACTTTTATTTTTTGTTTGTTAACGTAAACAGTTATTTTATGTCTACTATATTTTTTTGATAAAAAAAACATTAGAAGATTTCTGTTCCGCAAAAACAAAGGAAATAATTAGTTTGAAAATGTACTATTTATATATTTAGTCCAAAGAGTTTGCTGCGCTCCTTTATAGGAGCGCAGCGACGTAATACAAACTCTTTGATTTAGTCATTCCGTTTATTTTAGTGTTGCCAAACAGTGAAAAGGCTAGTTTTTGTCGTTTTCTACTCTCTCGACCTGTCAGTCAGTCAGCCAGTTAGTGAGTCAGCGTGTATGCGTGGACTGCTGGACATACGCCTTTCCAATTTTCCTCCAGTCCTCCCGGCCTTCAGGTTCCGTACGAACCACAGCGTTCAGCCGACGTACCTACTTGTTCCATTTGGCGTGCGGTCTTCCCACAGTCAGTTTTCCTGTCCACGCCCGCCAGTGTACGAACGACCTGTACTTAACTTTAAGGCATAGGTACACGAATGATCATGAGGCTAATCCTATTTTTTTATGGAAGCTGACACGGTTGGGTACACCCCTACTACACCCATGATGTCGGCCCATAAGACCTTGGTGAACTAGGTGCCATGTCAGTGCTTTCCTTCGTAGTGCCGGCTACACTGAACTGGACGGAAAACAAGAACTATTTACATAGTCGTTTCAACCGACCTTTCACTCGGTGCGGCTTAAACCAGCGCGGGTTAAACCTTACCACCTACCTAGTAAGGTAAGAAGGGAAGGGACCTTCAGTTTTAGGTGAAGGCGAGGGTGAAGGCTATAAATTAGACCTCAATATAAGAGGACCACCGGCATCCCCGTTTTCGTGTAACAAAACGCTGGTTACAGCCTATTAGTATATCATTTAATATTCTTAACGATGCATAGGAAGTGGAAAAGAGTTTCTTGATCGGTGAAAAGGGTGGTAGGAAGGTTGGAGCCGGGAAGCTGGGCGGCCGCGGCGCTGGCAGCTGACCTCGGTGTCCGAGTCATCGGCTTACGGTGGAGAGGAGCGGGATGGAGGAGGAGGGTGGAGGGACAACTGTGGAGAGCAAGAGAATGTTGTTAGTACTTATGTTTATTACTTTTAGTTGGTGGATCGAAGGGTGGAACAGTATCAGCTCGCAGCAAAGTACAGCTCATGTAGTAGCATCCGTGAGAGGAAACATAACGTTTTTTTTTTTATTATTTATTTATTTGTTAGAAAACAGACAGCCTAGTCAATCACAAACAGATAATACATAAGTGATACATACATTGAAGTCTGGTCATATTTTGTTTCCAAGGTTAGACGTATGTAGTTCAATAAATGCTGTTTATATCAATAGAGGCGGCAGAGGTGTGTCAGGATCGTGGCACGTGGAGATCCGTTGTCTCTGCCTACCCCACCGGGAAACAGGCGTGACGCTATGTATGTATGTAAATGCTGTTTACTAGAGCTCGCACACATAAGAGGCTTACTTCTAACGTGGACCACACGCATAGGAACAGATTATTTGTTCATGAAATATTTAAAATAATTTAAAGAACACAACAAAATGTGAACAAATCGTGGATCTAGATTACAGCACAATGAACAAATCCGATTAACGATACAAATTTTAATTTTCAATAGTCAGAGACAGGGGCGAACCTATACTATCTTAGGATCTATGTTTAGCTATGTATATAGGTACTTATGTACCATTTGTTCGTCCCTAGACGGGGCTTTGTATAAGAGGTAAAAAATATACCTTTTGTTCCCTTCAAAAAAAGAAGAGAATCGTTTTGAAGAAAATTCATATTTCAAATACATACAAACAAGATAGTGGGCGCAAGTTAATAAACAAGAACAGGATGCGTGCCATTGTGTGGTCGCCGTTCCATTGTGAGCAAATTGCATTCTCGAGATTGACTTCTCATTCCTTGCCTCGCCGCGTACCACTATCTAATAAAACAACATCGCGTTATGCCTATTGCAAATAGTCGTTCGCGATCGGTTCTGCAAACAGACTTCTGTTTATTTTATAAAAGAGAGTGCTCTCGCCCTGCTTTGGCCTCCGCCTCCGGGCGGCCGGAACACACGCAAGTTCCAACATAAATACCTTCTAAAGCCGACCGAGAAAAAATCTACAACAAATTTATCAAGGAATATTGCAAATATTGCGTTTACGACCGCGCAAGCCCAGAAGCAGTAACTTTGTTGTCCGTGATAAAGTCGTCTTCAATAAAATGAAATATTCATAAAATTGCACCGCAGCGAGATGTACATATAAATGGAGTTTCGCGAGGAGCATAAAGCTATTGAACAGAACGAACCTCGACGCAGCATTCAGCAGCGAAGTCATATTATTCTCGTATGCACAAAACTAAAGTAAATAAAGTGGAATCGATATAATCGGAGATTGGCAGGCCGCGGTCACGATCGTATAAATAAATACGAATAAGTAATACCGGAGAAGCCCTTGAACGGCGACGTCCTTGAAGACCTTCCGACGATAAACAATAATGTATTCCTAGCCGAAGATTCTATCTCGCTAGATACGAAATTTGCTGTATACATACATGAAATATTTTGTAGGAGAGGAAACGGTGAGTTCCTAGCTAGAGCGGTTCTCACGGAACCTTTAATTTGATTCAGTAAATTGCTCTTGTTGAAATCGCAAAAAATGCTAACGTTTTATAAAATAAGCTATAAAAAAAAAAGCAAACAGGCACGATGCTGTTTTATTAGTATCACAAAGGATTATTCATGAAAGGCTAAACGATGCTATTGTTGTGGATGCGTCGTCGGGACAATAGATTTGACTCATTCGTATGTTTAACTGCTCACCACTTTCTCTGGGAAAATCGAAAGTCATGAATCGTTCAATGCTGAGTTCTATAGTCAACTGAATAAAGATAGTTTGCCAAAGACCATTAGCTACTGCAGGTAGTGTTGCATTGTATTTAGCCTTTCGAAAACTTGCGGAGTTAGACGACAACGCTTCGTGCAATAATCGAATACATGAGATATAATATCATGAAATCTTTTGTAGATTTGTTTGAAGATATTAGTCTGATTTTTATAAGCAATTTCTCGAACAGACGTACCTACACCTATCAATGTACGTATATTTATTGGCAAATGATCGACACTATCGAAAATAGGCCATAAGCAGTCGGAGGGCAGCGCGCACATCGGCTCGACCACCCATGCGAAACTATTTCGACGACTCGATGCAAATTCGCGGTCGCCGGCCACCACAGCCGCAGCAGTCCGATAAGATATACGAGACGCGCACATTGTTGCATTCTCTGCTGATTTGTTGAGTTCCGATCCGATTGCATCGCTCAGGTTAATTGCGCGACTCGCTCCCACGGGGTAAGTCACCCGCGGATGAAGTCGTCGGAGACAATGCCGCCGCTCCCGGGCTAATTGTCCGCGAGCAGGCCCAATGGGAATCGAATGCGAGCACTCGTCCTCGTCTGCTTCCACGGTACCGCAACAGACAGGTCGCGATGTATATCGCCGGCTGATATACACTTCTACATGCTCCTGGATATTTTTATTGTTTTAGAGCTACCTACTCCACCGGGCGCTCCGGAGTTGGTAATCTTTAATCAGAATTAAACTGGCGTGATCTTGAGCTTGGATAACTGAATTTAATTCACTAAATTCGTATTCACTTTTGATGGTAAGGAAGGTTTTCCGCAGTTCGTGATTTAGAACTTTTTTTTTCTATAGTAAATTAATACTAAAATACTTATATTTCTTT
Source organism: Nematopogon swammerdamellus (assembly GCA_946902875.1). Classification (NCBI taxonomy): domain Eukaryota; kingdom Metazoa; phylum Arthropoda; class Insecta; order Lepidoptera; family Adelidae; genus Nematopogon; species Nematopogon swammerdamellus. The sequence continues at coordinate 12,766,697 of OX336344.1, forward strand.
CATATTTTAGTGTAATATGCACAACAATTTATTATATGTAGATATCTCAATTTAGTATTTCTGATTACTTCTACGATATGTGTATTTGATTGTCTCTGGCATTGTTCTCGTTGTATTGCTTTTTAGGTTTCCGTATCCCGTACGGAAGCTTATTACTAAGCCTCCGTCGTCTGTCTGTATCTCTTGAACCGTAATAGGTAGCCCGTTGAAACTTTCACAGAATATGCGTTCCTATGGCGGATAAAACAACAAATAAGAAAATGTTAAAAATTAAGTGGGCCCCCATACAAGAAACGTAAAATAAAATCGATCAGTCACACTATTGAATAATAAGGTGGCGCCACACGCTTTTATACATTGCATTGGTATAGCCGCTAAATTGCCAACGACCTCATTGAGGTGCTGTCATTTTCCCACCGTAAATTGCTATCGACCTCATTGAGGCTTCTCTCCGATCGTCCTACATATCTTCGAAATTAAAATTCGAAGACCATGCCACCTGAGCCGATAGGCGGATATTAGTGATAGCGGATAGATACGGAAACCTACACGCGCGAGTGAAACTCGCACTTGACAGATTTTTTAATTCGCTTGTCGTCGTGGAACCCCTTCGAAGTTTGGCACCTTTGGTTGCTGTTGTACTCTACCGAGCGCCCCTAAATATTGTATGGGTTTACCGAGTAATCGAAATAATTACCGAATCGTTTGCTCGCTGGCTGTTATACCTACTGATTCAACCAGGGTGTCAGAAGATCATCCACCTTCGCTGGTTGGCGGGCCAGGAAACGAGCGTAGACTTTAGTCATTATTTAGTGAGTAAGGCATCATCACATTAGCGAAATGTCTCTGGTATACGTGTCGGTCGTCGGTGCGCAGGCGCGAGGCACCTGACTGCGCGATGGGCGCCCCGATAGCAGCCGTCGTCGACGCTCCAACATTTCACCGTCCCCATTGTGGCGCGCCTTCATTCTCACTATAGCCTTATCCGAGCATCTGAAGCGAACACGACACCGCACCAGATGGACGGCATTATAAACAATTAAGTGTATGTGAATGTTCGGATATGGGAGGACGACGACGTAGAGTGCGATTTTACATAGCATAGGAATTTGCAATTTCCTCTTGATTTCTCATGCAGTTGAACGCCTCGAGTCTCGGCGGCTCTATTTCGCTTCCGATACCTCGTGTGAAGTCGTGTGCTATTGCAGTTTGAGGCAAGTGAGGAATTTTTTGAAAGGTGAAAGGACGAAGATACAATGTTCCGACCAAAAGCGGGAATTTGCGATTTCCAACAAATCGAGGGCGTTATCGAGCGCAGTAAAGTTCGATAACTGTACGTAAAGGGCAAAGCGATGGTGTTGCCGTAAATGTCATCGCATTGTCGAATCGAAGAGAAATTCCAAACGACATTTCTGCAAGCCGGTCACGTTTAACCCACTCTTCGGCGAGTTTTTCCTTCTAACTAAAACGTTAAGTCTGTGAGGAATTTAATCTATGCTCGGAGATACGTGGCAGCTACGAATCCGTGTAAGAAATGAATTGAAACTGCGTGTAATTTCGCAGCACAACAGCCTGTGCGGACTCCCGCTCGGACGTTATTTATTTAATTAATCCGAAGGCGCCATTACACACAGTGAGAAGCGATTTTTTTCTCATGAATAAATAGACTACCGACAACGGAGGCGGCGGCGGCGGTTCTGCGCCCGCGCAGCCGTCATGTAGATAAATTTAACTGGCGCGATGTACCGGCCAGTTTAGTCTCCCCCCGCAATTACGCAGTCGATCTCGGTGGCGGCGGTCAAGCGTACCTCTTAACTATCGGCATGTGTGATGAGAGTCCGATTTGCGTTCATTACTTTTACATTTCTCTCTCCTGCACGAATATTCGTGAAGCAATTTGCTGGGGTTATTTGCGCAGGATGCGCAGTGCCATTTGGATAATGTGGGGTTCGGGCGCCCCAACACGCAACTCGAAGCGCTAGAGGTGGTCTCAGTATTGCAATATTGTTTATTTATCCCAGTTTTTGTGGGAATGGAGTGCCTACATAAGCTCGAGTTTTTTATGTATGACGTAGCTATAACTAAAATCGTTCTTGATTTGCACGTCAGGTAATTATTTGCAATGCCTTTGGTCACATAGAAGTCTATTAAGTCAGGGATCTTCTTTACATCTGTAGGCCAGTATGTTGGCTCCCCAGTTGACAATTAATAGATGAGCTTGTTAATGAGTAAGTCGAAGAGACAGCCATGGAATATAATATTATGACCATTCTTTGTAAATTTGGATGACCCCAAGCTCACGAGGGACTTGGATTGTGCCACAGGCGAATAATCGCTTCCCTGAACCTGTTTAATAGGTACTATGATGCCCGGTGCTCTGATCAATTGGTTTCCTCATCCCCCCTCCCCACATCTATGTTGTTGGCACGCAACTTCTGAGAACGCATCGCTTTTCGAAATAGTTCCTGTGTCGTGTCGTACGGCCAAAATATGGAATGGTGTTCCGGTGGGTGTATTACTCTACTACCTATAACTAAGAATCTTCAAGAATCTTCAATAAATTAGATGACGATATTTTTGTCCGACCTTTTAGCTAGAACGGCGGATCGCTGAGCGCGGATTCTCGAGGAGTGGTTTTATTGGCTGTGTTTAATCTTCCACTGAACTTTTGGGCACAAACACCCGTCCCGGCTTTATAAACCTGTTCAGTGCGAACCCTGTTCACACACAAGAGGGTTACGTAACCATTCTTCTTCCACGCATAGCGAGTACGCGCAGCGATCACGTGCTCGCACTGTGCAAGCTTATAGCTTCAAAATAGTTCTCATGCCGTAAGGACTAAGTTGACTACTTTATAATTTTTTATCAGATTTATTGATCTACATGCTCCGTAGTAATCACCTCGGACAGCCGGGTGACAGATGGACCGACGAACAGACGGACATCGACCGATTTCTATACGATTTCTGCCAGAGGGCAACGAAACCCTACTAAATACAAAATTCGCCCTTTCTATCCCTCAGAACAAAATATACTGTCGTATCGCACTCAACGCGAAACGCATTTTCGCTCTCCACATTCGTGTGACGCCTCTTGCCGAGTTCTCTCCACATTCGTGTGATGCCTCTTGCCGAGTTCTCTCCACATTCGTGTGATGCCTCTTGCCGAGTTCTCTCCACATTCGTGTGATGCCTCTTGCCGAGTTCTCTCCACATTCGTGTGACGCCTCTTGCCGAGTTCTCTCCACATTCGTGTGATGCCTCTTGCCGAGTTCTCTCCACATTCGTGTGATGCCTCTTGCCGAGTTCTCTCCACATTCGTGTGATGCCTCTTGCCGAGTTCTCTCCACATTAGTGTGATGCCTCTTGCCGAGTTCTCTCCACATTCGTGTGATGCCTCTTGCCGAGTTCTCTCCACATTAGTGTGATGCCTCTTGCCGAGTTCTCTCCACATTAGTGTGATGCCTCTTGCGGAGTTCTCTCCACATTCGTGTGATGCCTCTTGCCGAGTTCTCTCCACATTAGTGTGATGCCTCTTGCCGAGTTCTCTCCACATTCGTGTGATGCCTCTTGCCGAGTTCTCTCCACATTCGTGTGATGCCTCTTGCCGAGTTCTCTCCACATTCGTGTGATGCCTCTTGCCGAGTTCTCTCCACATTCGTGTGATGCCTCTTGCCGAGTTCTCTCCACATTCGTGTGATGCCTCTTGCGGAGTTCTCTCCACATTAGTGTGATGCCTCCTGCCGAGTTCTCTCCACATTAGTGTGATGCCTCTTGCCGAGTTCTCTCCACATTCGTGTGATGCCTCTTGCCGAGTTCTCTCCACATTCGTGTGATGCCTCTTGCCGAATTCTCTCCACATTAGTGTGATGCCTCTTGCCGAGTTCTCTCCACATTCGTGTGATGCCTCTTGCCGAGTTCTCTCCACATTAGTGTGATGCCTCTTGCCGAGTTCTCTCCACATTAGTGTGATGCCTCTTGCCGAGTTCTCTCCACATTCGTGTGATGCCTCTTGCCGAGTTCTCTCCACATTAGTGTGAAGCCTCTTGCGGAGTTCTCTCCACATTCGTGTGATGCCTCTTGCCGAGTTCTCTCCACATTAGTGTGATGCCTCTTGCCGAGTTCTCTCCACATTCGTGTGATGCCTCTTGCCGAGTTCTCTCCACATTAGTGTGATGCCTCTTGCCGAGTTCTCTCCACATTCGTGTGATGCCTCTTGCCGAGTTCTCTCCACATTAGTGTGATACCTCCTGCCGAGTTCTCTCCACATTAGTGTGATGCCTCTTGCGGAGTTCTCTCCACATTCGTGTGATGCCTCTTGCCGAGTTCTCTCAACATTAGTGTGATGCCTCTTGCCGAGTTCTCTCCACATTCGTGTGATGCCTCTTGCCGAGTTCTCTCCACATTCGTGTGATGCCTCTTGCCGAGTTCTCTCCACATTAGTGTGATGCCTCTTGCCGAGTTCTCTCCACATTCGTGTGATGCCTCTTGCCGAGTTCTCTCCACATTAGTGTGATGCCTCTTGCCGAGTTCTCTCCACATTCGTGTGATGCTTCCTGCCGAGTTCTCTCCACATTAGTGTGATGCCTCTTGCCGAGTTCTCTCCACATTCGTGTGATGCCTCCTGCCGAGTTCTCTCCACATTAGTGTGATGCCTCTTGCCGAGTTCTCTCCACATTAGTGTGATGCCTCTTGCCGAGTTCTCTCCACATTAGTGTGATGCCTCCTGCCGAGTTCTCTCCACATTAGTGTGATGCCTCTTGCGGAGTTCTCTCCACATTCGTGTGATGCCTCTTGCCGAGTTCTCTCCACATTAGTGTGATGCCTCTTGCCGAGTTCTCTCCACATTCGTGTGATGCCTCTTGCCGAGTTCTCTCCACATTCGTGTGATGCCTCTTGCCGAGTTCTCTCCACATAAGTGTGATGCCTCTTGCCGAGTTCTCTCCACATTCGTGTGATGCCTCTTGCCGAGTTCTCTCCACATTAGTGTGATGCCTCTTGCCGAGTTCTCTCCACATTCGTGTGATGCCTCTTGCCGAGTTCTCTCCACATTAGTGTGATGCCTCTTGCCGAGTTCTCTCCACATTCGTGTGATGCCTCTTGCCGAGTTCTCTCCACATTAGTGTGATGCCTCTTGCCGAGTTCTCTCCACATTCGTGTGATGCCTCTTGCCGAGTTCTCTCCACATTAGTGTGATGCCTCTTGCCGAGTTCTCTCCACATTCGTGTGATGCCTCTTGCCGAGTTCTCTCCACATTAGTGTGATGCCTCTTGCCGAGTTCTCTCCACATTCGTGTGATGCCTCTTGCCGAGTCGTTGCTCTGCGACACTGAACGATTTGTTGATCTGCATTTTCGATTTGTTGACTCGCTGTGCGTCGGTCCTCCAACCAACACGGACCCGTTGATCTGCAATCGCGAGTGAGCATCGAGGTAGTGGGCCCGGCGCCGAGTGGGCGGACAATCCGAAGTCTATTTACTGCGCCCCGATATCGACGGAGCTGGACAAACAGCACTCCGGAGTAGCGGCGTCTCGTCGCTGTTATTTTATCAGCGCAATAAACATCATCATCTCTCCAGATGTCACCGGACTCCTCGCAAGTGCAGTCGAGTTATCGGCGAACACTCGAGCGGAGTTCGAGAACTCATTTGTAACTATTTAAACGAGTGCGGGGTCTGCGATTGAAATTATCTCACTGGCGTGTAAAATATATCCCTGTGTAATTTCACATTAATTTAAAAGTCAGGAAAGTTCCTCTAGATATACAATTGTGAAAATAAAGCTGTGGGAACTCGTTGTGACTTTTTTTATTTTGGGTTTACTTTCTAACTAATGATTGAACGTGCTGTGAAATTGTAATTGATTTACTTACTTAAAAGTTACTCTACCCATAGAGGTATTATTTAATACCCTGTACAATGAAAAATTCTATTATTAGGTACTCACCTCCAGATTTGTAAGTTCGACCTACAGTTGGCTCGCGTAGGCTCTGGATTATTAATATCGGCTTCACGTCTGTATCACAATCACTTCTGGACAATTTCGCTTCCGGAGGGACCGGGGTAAAACCAATACCGGTCCGTTCGGGTCTACTCTGAAGCTCTCGTAGTCAGACGGTTGAATCCATTTGAATCACCAATGCATATGAGCTCGGGGCAGCTGAATATCGAGGCTGGCGTGTTGGTGTTGCCTTGTGCAGGAAATGGCTATGTATCACCTAGGGGCTATCATTTGTCGCCGATAAACTTGTACGTACTCTGTGCAATATCAGATGACCTGATTAAAAGCCCTGCATCGACTGGCCGTGGCTACTGCATAATATGAGTACCTACCTACATAGAAACAATGTTACATTCTTGAAATCAATTGGGGAATTATTATATGTATACACACAGATTTCTAAGAAGCACATAGGAAAAGATGGGTATTTTAAGCAAATCGGCTGCATTCAAAGATATCTTAGTGAAAATGATATGTAATTAAGATAACGATGAAACTGATCAAATTATATTTCAAGTAAAACTTTGCGATTTGCTTCTTATTCGACGATCTTTTAGTCACGGATGCAAATAAAAGTCCGCCTTCAGGAGTAATGTACAAACTCCTGAAGCTGCGCTTCTATAATATGCTCCCGTACAAATATATTGTGCTCGACCGAAGGAAAGCACTGACGTTGCACCAAGTTCACCTGGTGTTATGAGCTGACATCACGGATGTTGTAGGTGATGTAGCCAACCGTGTCAGTTTCCAAAACAACAAAAAACAGCAACACGTATTTTTAGACCTATGTATATATTTATCTCTTTTATTTATTATGTCTGTCTCGCCAGGATTGTTAATAATAAAAATAAAATGAAATCTAGAGCGCTGAATTCCACCGTGTTTCAGATCTTTCAACAATCCTCGCCAGAGCGAAATTCTACAAACAGAAGAAGTTGCCACCTCCGCCACGAGCGCGACTCGACGCTAATCACGCGCTCGCGGCTCGGGTACGCGCGCTAACGACCCGCGTGTCAATCTGCGCGACGACCAGCGAAATAAAAAATATCAGGAGGCGCCATACAATACAACGCATTGCACGCAAACTGTGAGCACATCGCACAACCTGTTTCGCGAGCAGTGAGTACGCCGGCGATTGCTTTACGCGCATCCTCATGTGTTCGAGTACGCTGAACGTGCACAGAACGTGAGCGTGAAAAGGATAGTTATAGGTTACTCGGTTTATTGTCAGTGGCAACTGGTGAGGCCATATTATTTCTCTATGGGTGACTATGGGTGAGGCTGAGACGACGTGCAAAGTTGTCTCTTTTGTCACACTCTTTTGTCTCTGTTGTCACGCGTCTTAGTCTTTCTCCGATCCCTGTACGGAAACGTCAATTTTGAAGGCTTGATCTCGATCACTTACGCTGTTTAGATATTAGTAATTATGTAGAAGAACTATATTCAATCTCTTTTGCGTTCACAACCAATGCGTCGGCAAGTGTTATTCTAGCTAGCATATTTTACGTGTATGTGTAAAATTTAAGCTTAGTGTACATCTGTGAGAGAAAGGCCATTTTTACAGAGGGAAATGTATGATGAGGGCTCGTCCATTTATATTATTATTTCGATGGCGATGAAACGTATCGAGTGACGTGGACGCTACTATGTTCCTAGGATTTTTTTATTTTTATTTATTTACTAGCTTTTGCCCGCGGCTTCGCTCGCATAGCCTATGCCCATCCCTAGAACGATAAAAAAGGTATGGATCCCGAACCCTATCCTCGCCAGCGTAACACGATATTAGTAAAAGCATACTTGTTTCATTGGACTGTCGCGCGCTGGCCCGTCAGTATGTCATCGGCTGCGTTCGCAAAAACCTGTTTAAAATGCCCGCATGCTCTGGGTTTACGTGTAAAAACACTACAGCCAAGTTTAGTGTGCACAATAGTGGAATATCTTATAATCGGTAAGTACACTCCGCTCCCCGCAACTCGGCAACGCTAGTTCTCATATAGGCATTTGACAGTCCAGCGTCCATACCTTTTTTATCATTCTAGGGCCATCCTGAAGGTCCATTTTAAATATTGTCCAGAGTTTTTAAAATCGGATGAGTATTTTCGAAGATTACCTCTTACATCCAAACATTTTGATTTACTTTTTTGATGTTTACGTTTACTTACAAACTATACCTCTTTATAATATTAGAGTAGAAGTGTAGATTTATTTGGTCTTCAAAATGTAGGACAAAGGAGAATCGGCAAAAATGTATGGAAGCTGGTCTAGGAATCCCAATTTTCATACATTTCACTGACTTACTTATCGTTTTTACTGTTACATTCTGGTATGCAAATCGTTCTTGCTTCCGTCCAGTTCAGTGTAGTCGGCACGACCAAAGCATATTTTTTTCTGTCGCACCTAGGTGCCAGTAAGTGACTTCGTTTGGTAGATAATCCTAATAAATAAAGCGAAGTTTCTACAGGTGACCGACCGTGTAACGGACGTCAATATATGAATATCCTTATAAGTCGAGAACCACTTTATCGATTCAGATATTTATTTCGCCATAAAGAACACACAACAATAATAATATTTCATTGAGACATATGCATATTCAGTATCGTTCGTCATCATTTTTTTTTTTTGTCATTTCCCGTTCAGCAGTGGAATCTATAAGGAAGAACCGGGTAAGAAACCTTACAGAGCTTTTTTTAAATATAACTTACATACATACTAAGTTTCATTATGTTAAATATAACATACTATACCTAAGCAAAAGCAAAAAATTAAAAATATTAAGTCAAGATATAAAATACAAAAGATAATAAAATACAATACAAAGAACAAAGAAGGGTTCAGTCAAGTTATTAATAAAATAAAATTTGAGTTTAAACTATATGCATAAATTTGAATTATCAAAGTCAGCAGAATTTTTATTAACCGCAGCTAGTGTGGTCTCAAATAAGCATAATAACCACTGCGCTTGTGTCACCTTTAGAGATAAAACTTTTTTTTTATGGTGGCGTCGAATCACCCATATGGTGTCCAATGACGCCCATGGACATCAAATGTATTAACAGGCTATAGACAGCCTAGCAACTTGCAACAGTCCGCAAATGTGATGGCATGGCACCTGAGTGTGGTTTCGCGAGGAGAGGTGATTTTGGCTCTGTCGACTGCACCATTGGTCTTTCGGCACAGCCACCCATGTTGATTCACAATAAAAAAAAATTAACAAAAAAGACCAACACATAAATAAAAAAATCACATTATTAAAAGAAAACACCAGTGTCAACATTTATTTTTAATTGAAGAAAGATGAAAGAAATATTTATCTTAAGTATTTTTAACAATAGCCAGGCAAGAATTGGTAAATTCATATTAATGAAAACAAAAGAAACAAATGGCAAATAACAGAATTGGCTCGAGTAAGTAGTAGTAGGTATGCACCTACCCATAGTTTTGTAGAAGTGATGATATTAATACAATTATTTCTTCATGTAACAATTTACTTACTACACTAATAGTCGCATAGGTACATACAATTGGAAAGATTGTCTTGTTTGAAATGTATTGAAGCGGCCTGCGGAAGTTCACAGGGAACAAAATTGCTCAGCTGCCTTTTCCATGTTTACAGCTGAGATAGTGAATTTACAGATGAAATATCCAGAAGTGGCATGTAGAAATGCATTATCTCTCTGCACCCTATTGGGAGACAGCGGCGGGTGGCCGAGTGGTTTGGGCATCGGCTTCTCATGCGGGAGGTCCGAGGTTCGAATCCGGTCGGCGTGTACCAATGAGTTTTTTCTGACGAAAAAAATTACGTTCATACCTACACCCGCTGCTTCACCGTTCGGAACCGGTGTAAAACTGTAGGCCCCTTCCCTTTACCCTTACTAGGTGGTAGGCTCAAATTGTAGCCGACTGGGTTGATACCACCGTACTGGATGTAAGATGGCCGCAAGCAACCTCGGTTGTGTTCTCCTCTAGTCCAGTATAGCCAACAATCCAGGGAAGTCTCCGGTATGGCACCTACCTTCTCGGAGGTGATATTGGCTGGTTAGAGCATGTGCTTTGGCCCCTCTGACTCAGCCACCCATAACGGATTACATAAAAAAAAAAGGCGAGATGTTATGGATGTATGTACAAATATGTAAATAAAAGACTCACCCTTAACCGCTGGTCGCCTACGGTCCATACTCGACTGGCGAAGTCGTTGGAAGCACCTAGGATGAGAGTCCCCGTGCTGTCAAAGTCCACCGACATCACCCCGGCGTTAGAGCCTACCAGGGAACCTCGATTCTCGCACACGCCCACTGCCGAGAATACATTTATTTTTTAATTTACATGTAATGTTTATCGCATTCGTCATCATATGAACCTCCGCATTGTTAGTCTAATCACAGAGCAAATAGTCTAATATAAAAAAAAAATTGCTATATCTGTACTGTGCTACATAATATAACTCTGGGCAAATAGCACCTAACGCTAGAGTTCGAACCTTCCCCGCGCCAGCGTAACACGATATTTGTAAAAACGTACAAATAACATTCGTTACCACCCAATCGAGCGTGATACCACCCGCTACCAGCCAATCAGAGCGCGCGCCGTCGTCGTCGCCTCCGCTAGACGCGGAGCTCGGCGACGCTGGCTGGTTCTCACATAAGCATTGGACACCTTTAACTATCATTTATTTATTTACGTTTTGTTTATAGACGCCCAGAGATACCAGCCTTCCGGCTACAAAATCCAGACGTCTACAACCTGAACTCTTGCGAGTACAGTGATCAATGATCATGTATGCCAGATCGAGGCCCCATAGCTGCTCTGTCGAACATCCGTTCTTCCGAAAAAATCCCATGGGAAATACAGACTGAAGTCTTTCGACGACAGCCTGTGCCCAGGGCCTCAGCGTTTTGTACTAGCCTAAAGGCTTTTGTTTTCACCAGCTATGTATATGCGTGGAAGTGCATATGACCACCACCTAATGTGTACCGGGGATCCACCGGTCTCGAATGACAGACTTACGTCAGCGTCATTAGCTCGTGAGAAATCCATCCCACTTCCACATATAAGTGTGTGTTGCACAGACATACCGATCTACATTATTCGCATGTCTACCAATTCTCCACATTGGTTACGGAGCTCTAAGTGGCTCACCACTCGCAGCTTTCGCTACTTATTCCCGTGTTAGGTGCTTTGACTACACAAGTACGGAAGCACCAGGGAATCAACGCTAAACCACAACCCCTGCGAGACCAACTCCAGTGTTCCGAGCAGAAGCACGAAGCATTCTGGGGCTTTTAACGGAACCCCGCAGTACTCAACCCAATAAGCATTGGACAGTCCGACGTCCAACCTCTTCTAACGTTCTTGGGTGGCACGATGCAGGCAGCCCACTATTAAATAATAATATACTCTGCGCTAGGCGCCACATGTGGCTTGGTATGGTGAACACAAATTATTTAATTAATTAATTATCAAGCAACCGATTACAAGTTTTCAGAACTTGTACCGAGAATACGTTTCAACTAAGCTGTGGGCTCGAATCTGCCAATTTTCCTGTAGTAAATGATAAATCAATTATCACTACTATAGAACATCGACCGGCGGTCGTCTTCCCGCAGTATATCATCGTTATTCTGTTATCTATTGAACATTGAATCACCACAAGGGTGTACCAAAGTAGATGATAACGATTACAGTGTGATGAAAATATACTTACTTTTAGAAACATCCCACAGTTTGACTTTTCTATCAGCACCTCCAGTCGCTACCAGCCTGTCAGTCGGACACCACTTCACTGCGTTTACTTCACCATCGTGTGCATCCTGAAAACATTGCAAAAATAAGAGGAAAAATGAGGAAAATATATAATATGTGCATACTTTTTAATTCTGGGGCAGGTCAGACCTCGATGCTACTTTCAACTTTCCGAAGGCAGTCCACAACCCAGTAGAATGTGTCTCACGACCTCCTTGAAGCCGCAGAATTTTAAGGAGGTATACGTATTATTAAACCTATTCGATCGCTGACCAATCGATATACATACATAGATACCATACCATAAATCCCGATAAATCGGCGTAAGCAGAGTAATCGGTCTTGTGCTGCAGGAACTTAAAGTAAATTACACCACAACACCGACTGCCACGTTTATCAAGACAAGATAACTATCAAGCAGCAAGCAAGGCACCTAAAATGGTTTGTAGTGCCTGCTATTTATAGCAGCTGTACATAGGTACAGCTATTTAAGAGAAGACAGAGGTTAGTCAGATAACATGTTAGGAATTTGAACGAAATATCGCTGTCTCCATTCGCCAAAGCATAATGAAGTTATGACAACAAATAAAAAATAAAATATTTTTCATTCGAAAGAGCACAAACCATCATCAAGAACTCTAGTCAGCGCACCGTGGTTCGCTAAAAATGCTGAAATACACGACTACCTTGATGTGCCAACAATAAAGGAAGAACTCTACCAACGTGACATCAGCTACGGCAAGCGCTTATCACATCACCCCAATAAACTTGCAGCAAGCCTGCTGAATACAACAGGCAATGTGAACAGACTAAAACGGACAGTCTTTCTCGAAATACCTAACTGAGGAAACTGAGGAAGCTGTACCTACGACCATATGGGGAGCCGCATTGATGGATGTGGCACCTTCACGACAACCTTCACACATCACATCTAATAAAAGTCATCCGACTGATTGTAGATGAAAACTGAAAAGAAAAAAAAAAATTCGAAAAACCAATTTTAGCTAAGTGGCCTCGCATACTTAATCTAAACAAAAAAAAAAAAGTTCAAGCGAGTCGGCCTCGCTTGCAAAGGGTTCCGTACGATTCCGTTTTACGAGAAACTTTAATAATTAGAATTTTCGTTTAGGTTTCCTGTAAACTATAATAGACCCTATATTCTGAAAATTTAGACTTAGAAGTAGTTTCGGAGGTAAGGAGGGAATGGTCGATGTTTGTGCATTTTCTTTAATATCTTTTAAATTATGCATTAATATATTAGTATTGCGTATAGCGAGCCCATTAAATTGATAAGTCACATTAAGCACTTAAAAAAAAAATTACTCTCTAATTTGTCATTCAAAATGGTAAATTCGTTCATTTATGCTTTACGTCCGTGATTAGGTCATCAAACTCTGCATATGTACCAAATTTCCATTTTTTTCGTCCAGTAGATTCGGAGAAAATATGCGGTCACGGAGTGACAGACTGACAGACACAAGAGTGATCCTATAAGGCTTCAGTTTTTTTCCTCTTTTGAAGTACGGAACCCAAAAAAATACAGGTACGTAGATTAGATTGTCCTTATTACAATAAATAATCATTATAAAAATCGATCAAGGGGGGATTAGGGGTTGGAAAACATATATCATGTAATATGATTTTGTATGGAGAAAAATGACCTCTGTTATCACGTGACTAAACTCTTGTCTGCTCTGAAAAACAAAGCACTGACGTGGCACCAAGTTCATCCGGTGTTATGGGCATCACGGATGTTGCAGGTGATGTAGCCAACCGTGTCAGTTTCCATAAAAAAAAATGCTATACATGCTTACAAATCTTAACGCCACTTTAGAAGGCAGCGCGCTGGCATAGTAAGGTAAGGCATCCATTAGCCGGTCCTCCGAGCCGCTACCTCCAGAGGCCCCTCCCAAACTGCCACTCCTGCCGCCCCCCTCCCTCGCCGCCTCCTCCAGCTCCTTGCGCATCTTCTCGCCTTTCCTTCTGAAATTAAACTCGTTTAAACTATCTTTGTATTGAAACCACTCTATTATGGTTTATTTTATTTTATTTCACCCTTACACAAGCTGATCAATCGATAAAAGCAAAAACAAAATGCACCCTGAGAATGTCATTTGTTGATATATTTATTGATTTGTGGCGGCAGAACGCTAAAAGCTGATTTTTTTATTGAATGTATAGGGGGTGTTTTCTTCTTCTAAAAATCTTAAACTTTTTCTTTAATCATTAGATAGACTTAATTCATGCCTCACAATAAAAGTATGTAGTAAGATCTATAAAATCATACGGTAAGGAGTATGTACATTTAATTTCTGCATCTTCAAAACATTTTAAGGATTTACAATATCCTGACAATTTCTTAAATATAACAACATTCAGTTCGCGAAGAACTAGTAAGTATATTCGAGAAGAAGATTCACGGGAACTTTAGGTTTGTCATAATTATTAATTACTTAATTGCCTAGCTTTCTTTGAAAACGACTGATCATATTCTATAAAACATTAGGCTTGTTAGTAAGGATGCCTTGCGATGCAAAGTTAATGTTATAGAGCCACATTAGACGTGCAGTGAATGAAATGGAGTTTCAATAAAACAATTGTGTCTAATTAATTATCTATGATTATATGATGCGTTTTCTTACACTGACTATACATATATGAATTATAATATTTTTTATAAAATGTATTGTTTGCTGGATCACAGAAGCTATGGGATGGTATTTGAAACAATATTGAAGGTACATTTTGTCATACAAGACGTAGAAGTGTCTGCTCACGGCTCACATCTATTATACCCCTTACCCATTTAGCTGATAGTCAATCGGTACATCTATACCAGTAGCTCATATTCTGAATGTCGGTGCATGCACGTACAGTAGTCAGTGTATGCTAAAATGGCAACATGTAATATATTAAACAAGTGTAAACTAAAAATAGAAATTAAATTATATTCAATTCCTGAAACGAAAATATTATCTAGAAAATTTTATAAATTTAAAGTTTTATTTGCATGTGTGGTGTAGCCGAAGATATAATATTATTCCGTTTAACACAATGAAAACCTAGATTCTTGGGGTCTAGTATATTTGTTAAATGTCATAATATGTATTATAATTTTTATTCTCCTAAGATATAAAAAAAAAAATAAAAAAATAAAGTAAAATATGTAGGTATTCGTTCAGCACATCAAAGCCATGCGCATGCGCAAGCTTCAGCGCAAACACACATGCACACACACACACATGTTTATCAAGCACTCTTCATATATTTATACTGAATGATTTTGTAATCGTGCCGGATATTCACGGAGTTAAATCATCATATCGAAAAGTAAGTACATTAAAAAAGAAAAAAAAAGGCAAAATAGGAAAAACTATTTTGTTCTTCATACATTATAAATAAGCTTCGCTATTTACTAAAATGTATGCAGAACTCCATTGTATTTCTTTTTTCCAAATTCGCCACCCTTCTTTTTCGGAATCTACTTTGTTTTCAATACAGATTAACCCCCTGAAATATTCAGCACGGTTACAAAATCAAACTGTATACTTAGTATGTAAGTATAATAACCAGCCACAGCGATGAACACATATTAAATATTTTGAAATATATATTAATATAAATATATGCACGAGCGTGACACAAAATCATAGGAAAAAAAACGATGACATTTTTTTCATCATTAAAAAGGTAACACAACAGGCCGAAAGACGAAAGAGAAACCACAATAAACGGAGGTAAGGCCGACACGTCACGTGCACACTGCAAAACAATTTCAAGATCAGTTTAAATTTCTCTGGCAGCACGCCAAGTTTCGCCAGTAACTCTAAAGTGCGTAATCGAGGACCACAATTATTTTGATTGGAATTTTTATGATCGTTGACGCAAATTGGCTTTCTGGAAAAACAATATTTGTGGTTAATTATGATGGGAAAAGATCAGTGGAGGATGACCTAAATAATACTTTAATATCAAGGGGAACAGGATAGAAACTGTATGAACCCTAGTTAGTAGAGTGTGCAACGAAAGGAACACAGTGCAAGGGGTCAACATCACGGGTGCAGTAGGCGATGTTGCCAATTGTTTCAGGTTCCATAAGAAAAAAAACTTTATCCATCGAGCAGCCATCTCACGTTGGTTGGCGAGCACCGTAATGAATGATCTTAATAAACACAAAACGAATAAAACGCATCAAACCATGCAATATACTAGTTACATTATTTTGATTGTTGTTGAGTGCAGTTAAGAAAAAAAAAATTTTACTCTAAAATCAAATCATTTCCAATCAAAATGTGATTTATGAACATCACAAAACAGTCATGTACTAATACTACAAGGTTTCAAGACTGTGATTTGTTATTCACAATGTATGTGCGTGACTTAAATGTGGCTCCGAAAAAAAAAACATGGGCATTCCAACATTAGGACATTAGACATTAAGGATAAAATTAATTAATTAAATTATAACGAGCATAATTTTGTAAAAGTATACAATATTCTAAAACTGTATGCGATGGTGGAAACCATCAAACGTGAAAATAGGCGAATGCGGACGTGAAATGATTAACTCATAGTAATTAACAAAATCTTAATAAAAGAGGACCAGAACCAGTTGAGTATAAATAAATATCTTTAAGGACATTTCATTAATTATGAAGGAGTTGAATGATTTAAGAAGTTGATTCCTTAAGATATTTTTCAGAACATTTAGAAGAAATATTAAGACACTGAATATGTACAGTGAGGCGCAGATATGACATGGAAAATGTAAGGCATTAGAAAATGCAAAGACCGGCCGTTCAATGTCCCGGATGTGGAGCACCCAACAGATGGCGTCATTCGTCGTGAACGTCACAATGCCCTCAAAAAACCACATTCCCATTCACATTAGTGAACTCACCCGAAACTAACTCTACCCAACGTGTTGATGATAAATGCGGTTGGGTTGCTTGACCTGTTGAACAAATTGAACAAAAAAGCAAAACAACGTCATATAAAATAAAATCACAAGCAACTAAACACACACGCACACCAATACACGCACATACTAATTAAACAATCGAATGTCTACCGCGTCGTTATCTATGTGTGCAAAACTTTAAACATTATAATTTATTAGTATGGCATATAAGGGATGTCGAATTTCGGAGAGGCACGTGTACGTACATATATAAAATTGACATGCCTGAATAAAATCGCAAAAACAATTGGTTTATGTGCAAATGGTAGCGGGTGTGTGCAATAATTTATAAGTTTGTGTATTATAAATTGTATTGTTTGTGCTGAGTTCAAAATTAATACCGAAATAATAATATAGAGAGTACAGCAAAGGTATTGCTGCAGCAGTGTTGTTTTTTATTACTAACGAAGTAATGACCGATTTTATTTATTACAAGTTCTTTCTTGAAATTTTATTTCATTTTCAACGCAATGAAAGATTTTAATTTCAACAGGAGTTTAGAGTTACCAATATATGGTTTTCAATTAAAAGTGATACGACGGATTTTCATTAATTTTGAGCTCCTCAGTACTATTATATACAGTACAGTGCAGTAGTATTATGTAAATATAGTTGTTTACAGGGAAATACTTATATCCACAAGCTTGTGTGCTATGTCTATAGGTTCATACTACAAGGATTTGGTAGTAATCAACAAACTGTCTAAGCAAGAAAACCTCCACCATTATTTGTTTGCATTTACGAAGTAATATGTTTCACCAGATCAATGACAGTATATTCTATCACTAAACGTAAAGTGCAATGTAGCCAAAATGTGTTGCTACAATAGAACCAACAGCGAAAGCAGAAACATTGATACAATTATATAGCAAGAATACATTACAGAAAGAACATAAAGTAAGTAAAAAAAAAATACTTACATTTTCTAGGAAAAAGTAGTTCTATTTAGCACCGAGTCTTCCCAATAATTTGACATTATTGTCATTATTAATGTAATAATAAAATAAAACTACTGTATAAGTACACAGAACCTTTAAGTATGGATTCTAAATTTTACATCCTACACTAGCATCGTCCACTCGATACCTACATGTATAGGTTCTATCAATATTGTTAATGCCACACTTTATAGGTTCTATCAATTGTCACTCAATATGCGTAGATTCTATTCTCAAGATAATTGAGTTGAAACTTTTTCCTTTAACCTTTACTGGGAACATGCTTTCATGATTGGGCACAAAACCACATAGACAAAAGGTAAATGTTTACCGAATATAGGCAGTTGTATGTAAATATGTTCCTAGAGTTTAGACTGTATGCTTTGTTCAAAATAATAACAACAATAAAGTCTGCTTTTCAAAATTCATGCACCCTTTGTATTTTATACTTTTTCGGGAAGATATTAAGTTAAATTAATTGGTGATTTTGGGTGTCTTCAGACAGGTTTATTTTGCATTAGGTATATTTCGTCTTGTAGATTGGAGTGTAAGCTGAAAGTACAAAATTATAAAAAAACATGAAGTGTTTCGAAACAATAGTCCATATAGAAATATTTATGGGGCTGAACTTTTATGCAAACAATATTTAAAAAACCATTTTGGGGAGTGAAAGTAATGTAAGTGCAACGGTATAGTCAAATATATGTATATAATAATTTCGTATTTTATTTGTCATTATAGGGTTAATATAGAGAAGATGCGTCGCTATATGAAATGCTGTGTACACTAAAGCAAGGACTTATAATAATATTTTTTTATATATTTAATCACATTGCTTCTGTGAACCATTCGAAACCATACAAGAATTTAAATTGGATATTGTCATGTAATGTAAATTTAATTACAAACTTCCTAACAACGTTTTCCATCATCTATTAATACAATGTAGGTAAGCAGTTTGTTAGTCAAATCAAAAGAGCAGAATTCACTCATAGAAACAGATAGTACAAGGAAGGAAATAGGTACATAATTAAAGTCATTATAAAAATAATAAACTCATCTTACTTGACAAAATTCTCATTTTCTTCATTCATTTTATCTGCATCTTTTGCTTTAAACTTGAGCAGTCGTTCCACCAGCGCACGGTTTTCATCCTGAAACAGAAAATAGGATTCATATTAATACATTTTGGTCTACAGATTAGATGTTTTAAAGTTTGTAAATTAAGTAAGTTTTACTTTTAAATGTTCTAAAATTAAAACTTGGCTTTCAATGTCTTTATAACCAAGTATATTATCCGATTCCATTGCAGGTAGAGATAGATCCAAGTGCGATGTCATTTATTCATCAGCAAGCTTGCGGTGGCAAGGACATTGCAAATTGCAGACTTCCCGCTCATTTCAGCTCGCCCTACCAATCTAGGTTCGTTGATTAGTAAGCCAATGTTTAGAATGCGTAATTGCTTTTTACATGTTACAAATAATGTTTGAATTTATTGTAAGAAATTGAAATGTTACAAAATTCGGTTTAAGTTTTCCTATGTCACAGAAGTCACGTCACAATAATTATAAATACCAATTTAGGCACATTATTTTTTTCCAATAACTATGGCACACTGTGTGGAAGAAACTCACTTTCTTTTTACGAAGCATTACTCCAGCAAGGATACCCGTTTGCTCTCAAAGACGACTAAAACTTGTGTGTGATATCTAAATGCATCGGTCTAAGAGAAAAAATATCTACAGCATGTTCCACATTAAAAAAACTAAGCATTTAAAAAAATAATAATAAAATCTACATGAAAATATTTATATTCAATAAATATCTCAGTATTAAGCATACTCAATTCTACATCTCGATGGCCAGAAGTGTTGAGGCCTACGTTGAAGTGATTTTTGCATTGGGTGGTTTAAAAGTGTTGGCATTTGAAATGATGGCCATTATCAGTAGTTTAAGTATGATCAAAAAGTGGGGATTGGTGAGAGCAAAAAGCAAAATACATTGATTGATTAAAATTAAATTGTCATGTGTTCTAATGTTCTAGTTCGGCTAACAACAACCAACGGGGTGTCAACCTGATGCCTTGCTTCACTGTGTGTAAAAAATGTAATATGTAATATAAAGCATGATAATAACAAACACTTGATGGCATCAGATGCAAATTCATGAAAAAAATAATTTAGTTTTTAAGTTTTCATTATGAAAATTGTTTGAATATTCAATGCTACAACCGCTGTATCATGTTTAGTAGCCATCGTACTGGCAACCTGCCTGGCACCACTTCTCGCTATAAAATATGCTATAAAAATGTCAACTTATGTAAACGTATAAAATAATTCGCAATATTCTGCTACTAACTAAAAATATGAATTCCGTTGTATAAACATAAACAATGCAGAGCGAACTACTCGCGAGCTGGCAGCTGAAGATGAAACAAAATTCAGTAATATGATTTCCCTAATTTGATCGTAATCGTAATAACAACATCACATCTCAACGGTATCTTGCCATGAAGATCGGCTAAAGATTCTATTTTTATTGACGGCCTAGCCGAGGTGAGAATGCTCCATTCAACACACGTGTTTCATATTTTCTCTTGAGTTGAGTAAACACATGTGACCTATTCCTATTATTTTCGTGGGCGTGCACGCAGCCGTAATATTCTAGACATTGGCTACCTACTATCTATTGCAAGACAGAAAATCCAATCTTCTCTCTTAGACTAGTAGCGAATGATAGGATTTTTGAATCTCTACTGCCCGCTATGGCCGCTAAGACTGCTCACCTGGTTTTCTTTTTTGACAATGCCAGTTTGTTCTGAGACTGACAGACTGCATTCACTTCAGTCCGACCCTATTGCTAAGCTCATATGAAATAGGCCTCCCCTATGTCTAATAGTGGGATAATAATAAAATAAATACACAAAAGAGCTAGATTATGATTTAAATTACATAAAGCAAATAGTGCACTTTATTTTCTCAAATTTCGATGACTTTCGACCATACTAATAATCCATTGTAAGAGATGTCGTGACGTGATGTTACAAAAATTCCAATAATTGCAAATCATAATTATTATGCATTAAATAGAAAGTCGCTTATGCAGTAAATAGTACATCGGTTGAGTATTTTTTGAGTAAATCACATAAATGCATAGCGAAGTTAAGATTTTTCTCCAACTGCGTTCACTTCCGACTCCACTGCTCAGCTCATATGAATAATGACGAGATGATATACAGCCTATATGTTGCGCCTAGTTAAGCCCTATATTTTCGTGAAAGCTCCGTTCGAATTGGTTCAGTAGTTTTACGTTATGCAAACATACATAAATATACAAACAGATAAAAATTTCAAAAATGACCTCAATGCATTCCTTTACTTATCCTTCATACCTCAAAAAATGTTTTTGCTCAATCTTAAATGTACAGTCACACAATTTTTATATATTGAATATCGGAGAAGACTTCAATGTTCATATTCTACAAACATACATATATATGAACTGCAATCCCGCGGAGAATATCCGCATTCCACAAACACACAGTCACAGTATTTTTCTTTAAACACCAAAACTCATAGACTAACACAGCCGATAATTTTGAACCTTAATGAAATAAACATAACATAATATGTTCACGCGGGATGGAAAATGTGAAGGAGATGTAGAAAAGAGAGTGAAAGCCGGCAATCAAGTGAATGAGGCGTTGCTCGATATTATAAGCAGCCAAAGTATGTCCACTAGACCACGATTGGCTTTCCACAGTGGAGTGCTGGCACCTACACTTATGTACGGGAGTGAAAGTCAGACATATGTAGCAGACGAAGCATGAAAGCAGGATTAATGCTGTGGAAATGCGCGCGTTGAGGAGTATTTGTGGAGTTACAATGAAAGATAGTTTGAGAAATAGTGTAGTGCGAGAGCGCTGTGGTCTGAAAGAGGATATAGTGACAATGATTGAGAAAGGAATGCTATGGTGGTTCGGTCATGTTTTAAGAATGAATGATAGGAAACTAAACAAAATATATTTATGGAGCAAATGTGAATGGAAGAGTCGAGAAGGGTCGCCCTAGACGCAAGTACCTGGACCAGATCGGGCATGTGCTCAAAAAGGGTCAAATGCGTAGGACCCGTAACCGACGAGCATGCATGGAGAACATTATAAGAGTGGATGAGGCGCCAGAAGTGTGTCGGGATCGTGGCACGTGGAGTATCTGCCTACCCCACCGGGAAACAGGTGTGACGCTATGTATGTATGTATGTACATAACAATTTTTTTTTGGGTGAAACCGAAGACATACTGACCTGAACTTTCCGCAGCTTCTCTTCCAATGCAGCAAAAGCTATCTGTAGCGCCTGGTGTTCGTCCCTCTGCATCTGATTCAAGGCCTGAAGTTCCTGCATGTTGCTCTCGTACATCTGTATCTCGGCGCGGAGCGATGCGTTCACCGCACAGCTTTCTGAAAGACTGTGGAGAGTGCATTTTATAGCATCAGTTCGAAATAGTATGAAAATTTTTATTTTTTGAAATGAAAATATCTTTTTGATGTCTCTTTTACCTTACTTGGTGGTAGGGTTTAATCCGGCCGGATTAGCAGCCCGGCCAGGACTGAATGAACGTTGGTCGAAAAAACTACCTACGAAAATAATTCGTCCAATTCAGTGTAGCCGGCAGATTATTCCCAGGAACCCGCTTGGACTGCTCCCTTGAGGGGGTTGTTGGGAAAAATATTCCCATATGCACCTTGTTGGTTTGAAGGGGGTTCATGGAAAGAAAATGGTTTCCATGCATGGTGCAGCGGTGAGTTGTGACTGGGTGGTTATGCTCGAGGTCGAAGCCTCAGGCGCAGCCAATTTCACCCCCGAGGAGGTTCCAGTTCGGCTTGAATGCGGACTAATAAAAGGCTATTAACTGGCGATTTGACGATCCGCGACATGTAGGAATTGGGAAAGATATTCCCCGGAAGCCTGTTCCAATCTAAGGCTTTGAGTGATATTGCGCGATCTGATGGGCCGATGTTGGGTTATCTGGTGGGGTGATATTGGGTGACCTGGTCTGGCGATATTTGGAGACCTGGTCGGGCGATATTTGGCGACCTGGTTGGACGACATTGGGCGATATGGTGGATACATATAGGATGACTAGGGCGGGCGACAATGGGCGATTGAAAATAACAAAAGATGGCTACTTGTCGATCAGTTACATTCATCTCTTCTTTTGTTATGTGTGTGCTCTTCATAATAACTTGATAAATATTGACATAATTTTACAACAGTCCATTTTATTATGTAATCTGGTGTGGGTAAGTGGTTGAGTCAGAGAAGCAAGAGCACATTCTCCGAGCAAGCAATCAATATCATCACGGGGAATTTGCCATACTGGAGATTTCCCTTTTGTTTGCTAGCTATACTGAACTAGAGGAGAACACAGCTGAGGCTGTTATGCAAACATCTTTCCTCCAGTGGGCCTCGATCAGAAAGTTGGCAGACACTTTTGTTCATTATCCATTATTTACATGCAATATTATTGTAGTTTTTAATTTGATAGAGACTTTATTGTAAAATTTAAAATAACCTAATACAATAAAATTAAACTAAAATTAAGAAATATGATAAAACTAAACTAAAATAACTTATAAACTAAACCTAAAAAATAAATAAATGAATAAAAATTAAAATTACCTATAAATAAAATATTTCATTTAAATTTGACAGAGCCGCTGCACCGGTGCATGTGCCAAGTACGCAGGCCGCGTTACACCTCTGAATGTCAATGGTGATTCGCCGAACAAAGAAAGCTTTCTTCTATTGTAGTTGATTACAATATGGTATTTTATTTGCATATAATTTTAATACCGTGTGGGGTCGGTACTTAAAAAGAATAGTCTCACTGCATCTCTCCCCGTGCATGTCGTAAAAGGCGACTAAGGGATAAGGACAAGATGCCGTGCTAAAGGGCGACAGGCTCGCCACCTCTCACCTTGGCACGGTACTTCCACCGGGTCATGCAGCAGGTGGGTCTTCGCGCCTTACTTGCTGCTTGATCGATTGAATCTTGTTCGAATAATTTGCGAAATGTGGTGGTCGGTGTTGTGCTGTAATTTACCAGAGTTCTTGCAGCACAACACCGATTATTCTGCTTACCCCTATTGTCGGGATTCAGCGTGTGTGATATATATGTATGTATGTATAATTTTATCAATAAGCATACCTGTACCTGTGGCATAACATACTAGTAATGCACCTATAAACACAACGCTATAACATACATTTTTATCAACAACTACCATTTGCCTGCGGCTGAACACGCGACAAGATACAAAGGCGAAAGTAACACCGTTTTGTCACTGTCACTCTTGCACAAAACACAACTTTATTCTTTCTCGTTTGCTCTTCACGATGCCTTGTGAAGTGGCTGTCTTGTGAAAGGATCTCATAAGATCCTTTGGTCAAGAACATACTTTTTCAGGAGTGATGTGTGGTTTTTTTTTCTTATTTTAAGCTCGACATATGGCGCTGAGCCACCCATGAGGTGTCTAACGGCGCCCATGGACATTCGGTCGTATGCGGGGTTTGCGAATGCCATGCCGGCCTGATAGGTGCCCATTCACGCCCCTCTTAAAGGACCCGAGACTGTACTTGGTGGGAAATATATGAGCAGGGAGAACGTTCCAGAGTTTACCGGTTCTGTATAGGAAGGATTTGCAGAATCGTTTGGGACGTATCCGCGGTAAGTCCAGCGTGGAGGGATGCAATCCCTGCCCAGTGCGCATGGTGCGGAGGTGGAAAGGGGACGGCGGGATCACGTTAAAAACAGCTCCTCCGAGCACTCCTCATGGAATAAGCGATAGAACACACTTAGGGAGCCGAGAACCCTATGGTGTTGCAGTGGTTCTAGATCGCGGGTCGGGCCAGTCTATAGACTGGCCCTACCCACGATGATGTTGATGATTCCCTCGCATTATTTATTTAGTGGGGTTCTTCTATTGAGGCGTTTGATTGATCACACATTTTCTTGTCGTGAGGTGTTTCACCAGGCAGTTTGGATATTGCATATAAATGCATCTTTGGATACTATATACTTCTCTATGCATATTTTATAATTCAAATATAATTACCTACCTATATAATTCAAATGGAAGAATATTCAAAGAACCAACAAATTATTACCTGAAATCCTTCGCTGCCAACTGTTTCTCAGCATCGTGTAGCTTGGCGTTCAATGTTATAATCTGCTGTGAGCTCTCCCCCCGCCTCCTGTGAAGAGATGTCAGCTCTTCCTGCTGCGCTAGGAGACGCTGCTCTAATGCTTGTATTTTTTCATTTGACTGGCCGCTACCACCTGCAATATTGTATAGAAATTATTATTAGTGATAAGGTACGCACGTCCGATACTTGTATGACGTAAAATACTGTGAGAAGATTGTGAGATTGTGAGACACTTTAGTGAAGGAAAAAATGGGGAGAGAGCTGGTACACTAACAATACTAAAGTGATGCCTAGTATGATGCTGACTTAAAGAAATTACATTTTGAAAATAAGTCTGCATTCTGTTCTGTAGTAAATTGCATTTTTTTATTGAAAGTGTGACATAACGTGTCTAACGACGCCCATGGACTTTCGTTTGCACGTGGAGGTCGAATTTGGAAATACGAAAGATTAGTAGGTACATAACCTTTCAATGCTAAATAAAGTATTCCCCAAATGACCTGCCATTTGTATTATTGAAAACTTTTGTATTCCATAATTTCAATTCCAAACAGTTGATTATATTCTTGTGTATGGAAACTTTGTCCCATAATGGGTTAAATGAGGGAATAACATTTCCTTGGTCTGACAGTTTATTTCTGTATATTATGTAGTTCTTGAAATTCACGAGCGTGCTTAACCCTTTGGCAACACCCGGCCGGGTTTTACGCGGCGCATCTCCGTGGACTCCCGCAACACCCGGCCGAGAGTCGGCGCGGCGCGGCGGCGCGGGGCCCACTAGGTATTTAATTCATCACTAATTCTACCAATTTTTCTTAGTAGAACTGAATACTGGTAGAAATTCTTGGTTAAATTTACTAGTAACTATTATCAAACATGACTCTCGATCACTTTAGACGTCGGACATTTCCACAGACACTGGAATACATAGATGTTGTACCGTATTTCGGGTAACCGTATTCTAGAGTACGTTTCAATACCTATATTTTGATAGGCGACTTGTGTGAGGAAATTATACAGTTTTGGTCAGAAAAAATCGGAAAAAAATGTCGAGTGTGTTTTGTTTTGCCTGGAGTTAAAAAAATCTGTCTGTGCTTCTAAATAAGTGAATCATGAAGTGTTTGGTATCACTGAATTCGTAATTTTAGTACAAATATGACTGAATACAGATTATTGATGGAGCAATCGATTGAGGCGGGATATTCGAATTTGTGCGTGAGCACGCGCGCCAAAATTTCGCATTTTTGCGCGCGGCGAAAAGGGCTGGGACTCCACCGGACCTAAGCTATTAAAAATGTGAGGTAGCTAAAGGGTTAAATAAATGATAATAATTAATGTCATTTTTCTCTAGTACAACAAGGCATGTGTTCAAAAATGGTCAAGTGCGTAGTACCCGAAACCAACAGTGGTGTGTCGATCGTGGCGCGTGGAGATCCGCTGTCTTTATCTACCCCACTAGGAAACAGGCGGGATGCTATGTATGTATGTATGTTCTATAGTATTTTTGTTGAGAGTACACGATTATACATTAAAACGTATGTGGTAAACCGTCTTTGGTCAATGGCCATATATGCCTGTGAATTGCAAGATATATACTTAGAAATTAAAGATTTAAAAACCCCCCGAACGTTCTTACCTCCCAGGTTCTGTGTGCTCTCAATACCAGATACTCGTATCCGCTCATTGCGCAGTGTCAGTTGTAGATTCTCATTCCTTAATGTGTTTACCGTGTCAAATAGTCTGCTATCTGTAAACATGGAAAAAAATTAAATTTAAATATGTTCGCAGCACACACAAGATATTCAATTCAGCCAAATTGATCCATAACAACTACAGTTTAAAGAAAAAGTATGGGAAGTACCTACAGGGTGGAACTATGGAGCAAATGTTTCACAGGATTATTTGAGTATTTAAATTCAATCAAGGCTAATAATAATAATCAGTTGGTCGGAAGCGTTTGTGTAATGAGAAGCTGGTTACAGAATAAGTAGAGCGACTCGCGGAATGTTAATGAAGCGTTTCAACGTATATGATCATACTTTGTTGGAGGTTATGTTAGAGACTTACGGATCGCGACCAGGTCCTTGAAGGCAGCGGTCTCGTGTTTGTTGCGGCTCTGAAGCTGGCTGACGATGCTGCTCCTCCACGCGCCGCCGTCCATTCTTGATATATAGCCAGATACGTTGTTTTCTGCCACTCTCTTCTAACTTTCCCGACCAAAACAAACAGATGTCATGCTCGAGCGAGCTGGTCGGACGCGAAGTTCATACGGTATTTCCCAATGGAGAACTGTCACTCACTCTCACATCACTAACACTCGTTTTGGAGGAGTCATTCCATGAGTAAGAGATAAGAACGTTAAGACTCGAACAGACAAACAGAGAAGATCGTTTCGTCCGTCCGTCCTAATCTAAACATCTATCACTATCACCAACACATCAATCAAACTGACATTCATTTGACAGCGTCAAGTGTCAGGTCAGACTGAACTACATTCTAGCCATCAGTTTTTAATTTTACTTTATTTGTTGGAAACAGAACTGATTCGCAGCAATAATAATAATATGCATATCATACCATACACCTCTGGTAGCCCGGCAGCATATTTCCAAAGTCCACTAGGCGAGTTGCTCTGATTGGTCGTTCTCAGTTTTGCGGGAAAATT
Organism: Nematopogon swammerdamellus; assembly: GCA_946902875.1. Classification (NCBI taxonomy): domain Eukaryota; kingdom Metazoa; phylum Arthropoda; class Insecta; order Lepidoptera; family Adelidae; genus Nematopogon; species Nematopogon swammerdamellus. The sequence continues at coordinate 12,794,206 of OX336344.1, forward strand.
TAAATTTCGTAAGTATTTTCGAAAATAAGTTTTTTTAGGTGGTTATAAAAAATAACCTTAACCTAATTTTAACGGAAAAAAAAGGAAGAAATATAAATTTCGGAAGTATTTTCGAAAATATTTTCGAAAATAAAGTTTTTTTAGGTGGTTATAAAAAAATAACCTTGACCTAATTTTAACACCCCAACATTGGTTCACAAAAAAAAAAAACAAAAAAAGATTTGACAACGGGACTCGAACCCATGGTCGAGATCGAAAAAATAAAGCCCTACGCCCTACACTATACCATTGAGCCACCAACTCACATAAACGACCTAACGAATCGGATTCACTAGGTTCGCTGGGAGTGCCGGAGGCGGAGCCAGATGAAATTTAAATTTTCCGCCAAACTGACATCGACCAATCAGCATAATTCGCCTAGTGGACTTTGGATATATGCAGCCCGGCAGGATACAAGTTAAAAGGTATTTATTTATTTAATTTTTATTTATTTTCGATAAACATCACTATTAAAAAATATACCTATACTTTAAGAAAGAAATATATACTTAGATAGTACTTAAATCAAAGACATTCAAACTAGATACTTATTAGACCTGACAACAAAAACAAAATGGTAATCTAGTAAATTGTTACATAGAGTAATTTAAATTACTAAATAAGTCGCTCATCCATCATTCATCAATCAACGACGTATCATGCTTCGATCATATGTATTTCGCTCATAATATTAATGACTTATTTCTAAGAATGTGACACAAGTTTGACAAATGAGGTTATTGATGGCGCTATTGACGTCGTATTATCGTAGATCAAAGTGTTTATATTATTCCCAATGCCAGCTCTAAGCTGGCATTGGGATAATTCTTCTTTATAATTCTATATCTTTATATTTATAACAACGCTGATCAATCACAGAGAAGAAAATGAGCTAAAAGCAAAGATACTGAGAAGATGTTATAAGCGCCATCTATACACAGAATTTCAAACCTCGTTCTCTAAATGCAAGCTTTCAGTTTTAGTCGTTTTGGCACGAACTTGTCAACTAGAGAGTTCGGCGATGTCGCTAGAGAGCACTTCTAACGATTTAGGCGACTGGACATATTTCAGCCTTTGCAAAAATATGTTTAAAAACACACACAAAACCTTATATTATGTCATTTACGTAATATAAGATTTTGTGTGTGTTTTTTATACATATTTTATGTTAACGTTATGGTTACTCAATGAAAACAGTTCTTTGACACCACGCCCTAGAAATTAAGTAAGTAGGTACTTACTAAAGTTAGAAAGAATGTACTAGGTTACGCACTTGATCCTTTTTGAGCACATGCCCAACTTACGTTCGTCTCGGTCTTTAATTACACGTAGTACAATCATTACAATATTTTCAATTAGTAACAAGTGATAACTTTATTTTACCCACCCAAATACATAATACCTACATGATACATAACTAGTCACAATATATCCATACCGCAAGTTCTACCATGTCTGAAACACTAAACATAGCTACTAAATATGTTAGGATTAAATAAAATTGTATACCTACTTACTTCGTAGTAGTACTCGTGCATTTCCGTATTTCTGGGAACCTAATGAATTTGTTGATTACAAAATAATTTCAGTGCAGAATGAAACATACACATCCCCGTGTATGTCGTAAAAGGCGACTAAGGGATATGACTCCCTTCTTATATTACTAGGTGGTACGGTTTAACCCGCCCGGGTTGGTACCACCGCACTGAATGAAACATCGGTCGAAACGGCTATGTAAATAGTTTGTGTTTTCCGTCCAGTTCAGTGTAGCCGGCACGACCGAAGGGATACACTGACGTGGCACCAAGTTCACCCGGTGTTATGGGCTGACATCACGGATGTTGTAGGTGATGTAGCCAACCGTGTCAGTTTCAATAACAATAAAAAAAAAAAAAAACAAAAACAAAAGAGAACCCGAGACCGGCTCTTCCCGGAAGTTATTATAATGGATCGTATTTCAAATTTTTTCCAATTCGTCGATTCTCACTATATTATGCATGCTAATCTGAAATCAAATGAAAATATACTTTATTGTACACCATTATTTATCTGTTTCATCTTTCCCTCCAGACAAATAGATGGAAACAGATGAGGTTTACGCATTGATGATACCTACCTTTATGTTCGAAGGATGATACAGACCTATAAATAATTTAGATTAACATTTTATTGCAACACTGAGCGTGCATGTCCTGCGTGCTTTCATATTGTTTTGTTTGTTTGTTTTTTTTTTTCATTTAATTTTGAAAACCAAACAAACAAATTTCACTTCAGCAATATCCAGTCATGAAAACTTCATATCATTTCTATTCGTCTTTTCTGAAAGTATGCATGGTGACATTTGCTCGCGATCCCCCGCCCTAGGCAAAAGGGTGGATCTGTCCTCTCCTTCCCTAAATCCGGACTGTCCCGGCGCGAGTAATGCCCCATTAATGCCCCGAGGAGTAAATGAGAAACCCTTCCAGGGCGACACCTCCTGAAGCAATCTGGCAGTAAATATTACACCGGATTCACTTTCGCTGTGTCGTTGTTTACTTAAGATTGAACTGGGAGAAATCATCCATTGTACATTTTATTGCGACGTGACTTCATTTGTTTTTTGTGGGTCAACGTTTGGAGAGAATGTTACAGACTTTTTAGCGAAGAGGGCCGCCATACGTCTTCTTGGTGAAAGTATATCAATTCTGAACGCAGCTCAGTCTTCAACCTCACGATCAATTAAATTAAATATTTTCATTGAGGAAGTGTATCGTTTTATTTAAGGCCATTGAAAATATTCCGTATTGTAAGGTATTATATATTTATTGCACTAAAATAAAAATATTTCCAAAAACTTACACTTAAAGCCTCTAGGCATTTTCTACCAGAACCCCTTTGGGGGTATGATAACTGATATTCGATTGGCGGATAGGAATACCAGATATATACCTGTACCTAGATACTTAGATTCCGCAGGCTGTCTTTGGAAATAAAAATTTACGAAGCCTTCATTTTCCCTTATGGTTTGCACTATTGTGAGATGAACTGGCAAAGTGGGTACAGTAGAGGCAGTAAATAGTGTAGGTACATCGAGCTTTAGAAAGAGACAATCCGGTTGTAGAGCGTCGTCCCTATCGCACAGAGAAGTGCGAGTTAATGCGACAGAGACGACGCTCTACAACCGGATTGTCTCTTTCTAAAGCTCGATGTACACTTTTTACTGCCGCGTATGTACCTACATACATACATAGTTAAACATGGGTAATAAAAAAGAACGGACTTTATAATGTGCTTAGGTAGGTATTTATTTATTCTCTTCATGCATTCTGCGAAAAAAAACATAAAGATTCCTGGCTGAAGTCGGCTTATGGACTCATTTTATAAAATTAACGCCCTCTCCGTTAGAAGAAAAGTCTCAAAGAGCTTTGCCGGAAACTGATTTGAAGCGGATGAAACTCGCGCAGTCTGCGCTGACGTCGTCGCGTTGGTCGCGGGACCTTACCTTATGTTGCATTTTTGAAAACATAAACAGTATGTTTATATAGAAATAAATATTAAATAAGGATGAGAAGAGCGGAAGACCGCGTGTGGTGGCGTGCCTTGGGATAGGCCTATGTCCAGCAGTGGACCCATACAGGCTGGTGATGATGATGATGATGATGAAGTATTTCTTTCATCGATCTTGTTAAAAGTATAGAACTAGCTCCCTTGTCCGTCCTTGGCTAGATCGCCAACAGCGTGCGGTACCTACCCCTCCTCGGGCGAAATAGCCCACTCCCGTACCGGCTGTGTACGTACGTACCTAATCGAATGATCAGCAGTGTTCGTGTGTCTGATCTTCCGTTGGACTTTTGGGCACATCCACCCGTACCGGCTGTGTAACCGCTTGGTATGGGGTAAACATTTTACTACTAATGTATAAGTATATCAACTTTTCTACACAAGATCTGTCTCTCTGTAGGAACAAATTTTAATCGCTAATTTAATAAAATAGTTTCATTTTGATAACATTATTCCTACAATTATTGAGTTTCTACAAGTAGATCCAAATAAAAATGTTAAACAGTGTGAAAGCAATCGTTTTATTACTTTTGTGTGGCAGTCGAGGTGCACAAGCAAGTAAGCGTTAAATCCACAGAACACCTAAGTGGTTAAATCCGTCTTCCGCGTTGCAAAAAAAAACTTTTATATTATATAACTAACACAGAAATGTGAAATGCAGACTTATTGCAGAATACCATTTCTTCTAGCCGGCCTTGTGAACAACAACAATAGCACAGCTGCAGCAAACACCCAGCAACAAATCCCCACTGAATGACCCAACTCTTGCGTATATAAGTGGCGACGTATCATAGAGCCGTTGGTGGAGGCTGCCTGAGGCGCTGCCGCCTCGCCGGAGTAAGGCCGGGGTGGGTGGTGGTGGAAGATGCCGTTTGTTCATAAGCAGCTCGTTAATTTGCCGATGATAATTTGAGCGCCCTGGCCTCCGCCGCCTCCGCCCAGAGTAACAGATGTGGCGGGAAAGTACTACGTGAGCGGAATATCAACGTTGCTTGTGCTGCGAGCGGCGTTTTTGCGGAGCACGTTAGTACGAGTGCGAATAGTGTGCGATTTTAGCATATGAGTATATAATGTATACATATTATCATGTGTTACTAAATATTATGTTATATCTTCAAGGCTATGTACATTCTAAGAAAATAATAAAAATTGAACCGACTGAATTTTTTTTTTCTTGAAAAGTGATTTATCTTCCGGATCTTTCAGTTGAAAACAACATAACATATGTCTACGTAACTATTAATTATCAGGTATGCTTTGGCAATGTCTAGTACAGTAATCTACTCGCTTACCACCATGGGATTCCTCGTTGATTAAACTTCAAAAAAAGGTCAGCAATTTTTTTTTGTACTCGTATTTTCGAGATAATCGAAGTTTAAGTGTTGCCAAAACCATACAACTGACCTTTTAATGGAGATATGAAAAAGTGATACTAATAAGTAATAACGAAAGAATTAAAACCTACCTAACAACCATTAAAATAACTATGATGAAAAGGGGCGTTTTCAAATGTTCCTAGAACACTTTTATATTTTTTTTTTATGGAAACTGACACGGTTGTCTACATCACCTACAATATCCGTGATGGTGACAACACCGGGTGAAGTGGGTACCATGCTTTCCTTCATTTCATGTCTGCTACACTGAACTGGGCGGAAAACATGAAATATTTACATAGCCGTTTCGACCGACGTTTCATTCAGTGCGGGGGTATCAATCCAGGCGGGATAAAACGTACCACCTAGTAAGGTAAGAAGGGAAAGGGACCTACATTTGCGGCATTACCACGCTGGATGGCAAGACTTACCCTTTGAATGAAGTAGGCCCTTGATTGCGGGACGCCAGTTGCGTCCACTAGCAGAGGGCCAAGCCTCTTCAAAAAGCTTTTAGCTTCACTGCTCCACGGACCTAAAGTTTCAACCGCAAACGCAACAAACAAATTCGAAATGTTTAATTATATTTCTATATTTATTGCATTTGAGTCTTCCCGCCCCGGCGACCTTTGACCATATTTGTGCATTAATGGAGCAAATAATACTGTCACAATGTCAACGAAATAGCCATAATAAACTCTCTCAAATTAGAGTTATTTCGCGTTAATATTGCCGTTGAACAAATTATAATGAATTGTCATCATAATACGGGGTCGTACCTTCCCTCTTACCTACCAGAGGAAAGAGTGTTGGCGACAGACCGCTTTTCTTTGTCTAGCCAGACTCGCAGAATTATACACCAAGAGTCTGTGGACTGGTACATGTTGGCTTAATATGTTGGGTAAATGAGTACAGAAACAAATATTTGTTTTTGTTATTCACCAATTTATTCATCACATTGAATACCTACATATCGGAAAATTTTATAGTGTGTTGATAATAAAAAAAAAAACAATTACAAATTGGGTTGCGGTGAAATTGTAGTAGATTATATATAATTACAATATACAACTTTACTAAGGTAACGATCGATAAATGCACGCATTTTAAATATAATTTTCCCTCCGTTCAAACGTCTTGTATCGACATTCGTAGAATCGAACGCAGTTTTAAAGACAAACACGACACAAGACACATGAAAGAGTGTACTAAGTCAATACAAAAAGTCCATTAAAAAACTCAAATACCCCAATTATAAATACCATAACCATCATCATCAATACATGTAATAAAATTGTAAAATTGGCGACTATTACATTATGTAATGTCAATACATTAAATTAAAGATATTTGAATAAAAATTATTATTGGAATTCGCTACTTTGGTTTGAGTTCATGTGATTAACTCTAAATTTACATCATCATCATCATCATCATCATCATCAGCCTGTATCGGTCTACTGCCGGACATAGGCCTCTCCCAAATTACATAGCAAAATTATTTGTGATCTTTTGCAATTACCCACATTTTTGTAACATTATGCCATCTCTTATTGGGGATGAGTGAGTAGTAAGGTCCGAAGTAGTTAATTTAATAATTTATTATCCCACTTCACGCCCTTATTCATATGAGCTGAGCAGTGGGCTCGAACGGAAGTGCCCCCAGTCTCGTTGTTTCAGAAAATACTGGCATTGACAAAAACGAAAAGTCAGACGAACGGATCGGTGGGCTCAGCTAGTGTATGATATTATGTCAGAGGTCAATCGTTTAGGTTAGCTGGTTAGACATTCTCCAGACCTATGCGACAATGCTTCCTTTCAAACGTTTTCAAGATTCTATAGCTGAAAACTTTAGTTGAGGAATTATAACGTATTTCGTTATTCCTCAACTCTAAGCCTATAGCTATTCCTTGCAGTCTTCCGAGTCTCTAGGAGCCAAAGAAAGCATAAGATGTTCATTAAGCCGTTAAATTTCATAATTAAATCGCCTAATGCGTTTTTCCGCTTCTTATTAATTTCCAAGAGGAGGAATGAAATTAAAAGGCGACGACGATTCAGAGATTCAACGTTTTATAAGGAAATTCCTGGAAAAAGTTCGCGGCGCCGAACATTTAGAAAGAACAATCTCGTGTTACCCTCGAGGTCTCCTACAACTTTCTGTTTGTCTAAAACCTTAAGTTTATGCATTGCTGATTTCTTTTATACTTTTTCCGGTCACGATTCTATTTAGCCGACTGTAAAACAGATACGAAGCCTGACAATTTGTACATGACATGGCACCTAGTTCACCCGGTGTTATGGGCTAACATCACGGATGTTGTAGGTGATGTAGCCAATCGTGCCAGTTTCCATAAAAAAACATACATACTACATGCTGTATCCCGACAATCGGGGCAAGCATCGTAATCGGTGTTGTGCTGCAAGTACTCTTGTAAATTACAGCACCACACCGACCACCATGTTTAGTATTAGGACAAGATCAAAAAGGACGAAGCTGGGGCTACAGACCAAAAAAAGTCATCGAACTGGGCAGACGACGTGCCGGCCAATCTGTTCATCTTCGACGGAGACATCTGTTTTGAGCAACTTGAGAGGGCGGCTCGCGAATCGACAGAAAGTTATTTCTCGCAGGGACGAGTCAAAATCCTACCGTACAAAAGCAAAGAGGACAGAGTTCTGCGATGCAACAACTGTTGGAGCTTCGAGCACGGTCGCACGGCATGCTACGGCGCGCAAGTGCCGCGCGAAGTCACCGTCACCAAAGAAGACGGAGAATCGGTTCAAGTATGCTCGAAGTGCAAATCCGAGGGGCATACGGCGAACTCGATTATGTGCGAACAATTCAAAAAAGCAAAGGAAAAACGCCTCGCGCAGATCAAGGCGAAGAAGGAAGCCGACGAGAGAAAGGAAGAGGCCAAACGGGCTAAACTCGAAGCTATCAACAGAGCCATAGTGCCGGCGAACGGCGCGAAAACATACTCGGACATCGCCGCTAACAACAATGCGCAACTAAAGACGGTTCCGTCCTCCCGTCGGGACAAGAACAATCACGACAACCGCCAGCTCAATCACGGCCTCAACATACATCGAGCGCAGCGGGAAGAAACTTACAAAACAACGGACGTAGAACAAATCATGCAACTCCTGGTCAGTGGCGGAGCATGAACTTAATTTTATGTGGGCAAGATAAATTTTGCGAGGCCCTATCAATTTTGCCAATACTCAATACATTCAACAACATCATCCAATCGCAATAATACAGCCACTGTGTTATTGAAATATTCACTGCCTCTGTCCTGCCTTCCCATCTTGTGTCGGATAAAGGCTTTATAGTAAGGTTTAGTTTGCCTTTGGTTAAGTTTAAACATGTTTACTCGGGGTCTCTTTTAATAGATCTAGCTGAATGTTTTTCATGAATGAAAGCTACATGAACTTTCGAGGCGCGAGGCCCCTCGGGTCGGGAGGCCGTGCGCGGTCGCCCACGTCGCCCAGGCCTTGCGCCGCCTCTGCTCCTGGTAAAAATTCAAACGGACCTGGCCAATATGAGATTTGAACAGACACGCCAAAATTAAAGTCTGAATAAAACAGTAAGTAAGACACGAAGACCCTCCTGCTGCATGACTCGGTATTAGATACCGATAACCACCCGATCGGCGGCGGCGCGCCGACTCAAAATTATCGGCGCCGGCGGCGTAGTCGGCGGCGCGATCTTGTATGGGCGCGTTCAGGTAGAAAGCAGGTAGCCGGCGCTGATGTACCAGCGCCGACCGGCGCCGACCAGCGCTGGTTGTTGACGTAGACAGTCTCCATAGGGCGCGTTCAGGTAGAAAGCTTGTAGCCGGCGCCGATGTACCAGCGCCGACCGGCGCCGACCAGCGTTGGTTGTTGACGCAGACATTCCCCATAGGGCGCTTTCTGGTAGAAAGCTTGTAGCCGGCGCCGATGTACCAGCGCCGAACGGCGCCGACCAGCGCTGGTTGTTGACGCAGACAGTCTCCATAGGGCGCGTTCGGGTAGAAAACTTGTAGCCGGCGCCGATGCACCAGCGCCGACTGGCGCCGACCAGCGCTGGTTGTTGACGCAGACAGTCTTCATAGGGCGCGTTCGGGTATAAAGCTTGTAGCCGGCGCCGATGCACCAGCGCCGACAAGCGCTGGTTGTTGACGCAGACAGTCTCCATAGGGCGCGTTCAGGTAGAAAGCTTGTAGCCGGCGCCGATGTACCAGCGCCGAACGGCGCCGACCAGCGCTGGTTGTTGACGCAGACAGTCTCCATAGGGCGCGTTCGGGTAGAAAGCTTGTAGCCGGCGCCGATGTACCAGCGCCGACTGGCGCCGATCAGCGCTGGTTGTTGACGCAGACAGTCACCATAGGGCGCGTTCGGGTAGAAATCTTGTAGCCGGCGTCGATGTACCATCGCCGACCGGTGCCGACCAGCGCTGGTTGTTGAGGCAGACAGTCTCCATACTTCGTGCCGAACCAGCGCCTATAAGCGCCGACAAACTCCGAGAAACGCCGATCGGCGCTGTCGTTTGCGAGAAACGAACGTGTCTCACTGTTCGAGAATGTTTATTAAAATTGTAAAAAAATGGATACTGACATTTTGATTTCGTTAGTATTTAGTAGACCTGTAGTATTGTGGGATAAAAGAGATAGAAGACACCAAAATAGATACGTGGTGGATAAATGTTGGAATGTTTTCTGAGTTTGAGAAACACATTGTCTAACAGAAAAAGTTCTTCATTCGATGAGCTCGACATTTTGCACACTATCACCTACTCAGTCACACAGATTTACCAGCTTCTACCGACTTTCTTTATGTAGCGCCAGCGCCCGTCACCGCTGGTACATCGGCGCCGCCCGGCTATACTACCAGCTTTCTACCTGTACGCGCCCATATGCAGAGCGCGTCCAAGATAAAGATGATTCTGTATACCTACTTATTCATTAAATTTGTAGCTATTTTAATGGTGGAGCCCGAGTCAGTCACCAAGACAATATCGTTTTGTGTTATTTCACATATTTTTTTCTTCGAAAAGTCTATCGGTCCCATTAGACTGACTGACCGCGCTCGGTTCGGCGCGCCGACCACGTTAGGCGGAGGCGGCGGCGTGGGGGAAAGCGCGGCGGCGGCGGCGCGCCGGCGCGGAGCTCATACCTACTCGGTATTACTGAAAATTGTATTGGCATAATAAATACACGAATATAAAAGAACACATTAATGTTGTTAATTGGAATTATTTTAATGTTTGATTCCTTTTATTATTTCTGAGTAAAATTCTTAATTTTGATCTTGCAAGGAAATGGTTTACCTACTTTCACTTACTGAAACGAGTGGTCTCTTGGACTCAAACCTACAAAAACTGATTGGCACACTCCGGGTTTCGAGTCCCAAAAATCTCGCTACAGTGAGAAGTAGGCGCTCTACCACTGGCTAGGCTACCGTCATCATTCTCCCATAACTTTTTATGGAAAGTTCCCTAAAGAAACCTCATCAACTTATTCATCTCTTCCTTCCTCCCCCAGGCACTACAAAGCTTCTACACTCAAACTGAGGCTATATTTCACCGAGGCCATTATGACACCTCCTATAATGCAAATTTACTCCCCACCCTCCATTCTGGCTGCCCTTCCTATGTCAACACAGGCGACATGAGGCTGCATATAAGGTAAAGTTCCGATCTTTTGGAGAGATGTATCATCAATATTACTCATCTGACATATTCAGTTTTCATATATGTAAAACTTCACCTATCAGGGCACATCGATAGCTTTTTGAAAATACGATTTGATTAACTTAGCTTGATAGAAAAAATTATGAAAATGCAACTGAATTTACTTATAAAAACGTATTGTACGTAACGTGACCAAAGTAAGGTTTTGGAAAAAAACAATTTTATTCGTTCATTGTATATCTATGTCGATAGCTTTTTACTTTTTGTTTCAACTCGTAGTTTTGCAATTAAAAAATAAAAATCATATTTTAGCTTACTCTACAAATTTCCGTGCGATTCATCGACTACTACCTTTTTTTACCTACTCTCTACCATCTTACTATCTACTCTCTACCATATACTACCTATTCTCTACCATCTACTACCTACTGTTAGCGCGCACGTTCGTGGCCTCTGCGGGCGGAGGCCGATACATCTTTAAACGATTATCCCTGTGTTGTCTTCGTACTTCAACCACGCAATAAAACCTTATTAGATAAATAATTTAATGCCATAAATAAAAAAGAGGTTTCGTAAATATCGTTACTTTCAGAGATTGATTCACAACACTATACATTCCATTCTCGCTTTCCTGCCGGAGGCCACGAACGTACGCGCTGACTGTACTCTCTTCCATCTACTATCTACTCTCTACCATCTACTACCTACTCTCTACCGTGTACTACCTACTCTCTACCGTGTACTACCTACTCTCTACCACCTACTACCTACTCTCTACAATCTACTACCTACTCTCTACCATCTACTACCTACTCTCTACCGTGTACTACCTACTCTCTACCACCTACTACCTACTCTCTACAATCTACTACCTACTCTCTACCATCTACTACCTACTCTCTACCATCTACTACCTACTCTCTACCATCTACTACCTACCTCTACTACTACCTACTCCAACCAGAAGAAAACTGCATGTCGCTATCTTGCATGCACCCACCCGTGGAATTTGCACCGTACTCGCTTACTTTGTATGGGACTTTCACCTAGGGTCTTTGAGGAAAATGTACCGTAGCTGGTATACCTGCATGTCCAGATTGAGTACATTAACTTAGCTGCACAAGAAAAAAATCCCTGAGGCCGGAGGCTGAGCTGTGTGACTTAGCTCGGGCGTTGAATGTTGCCTCGCCGGGACAGTGTTGTGAAGTAGCATGCTGACTAGCGCAAGTTTTCCATCCTACTGCTGCTGCTGTTCATCCGCTCCGATGCTCCTCCGTTCAAAGAGGTTACATTGTCGAGCACCTATTGCACGACACGTAAAACTTTAGCCTATCATCGTAAATATCCGTCTCTGGAGCGCAAATTTTTATACAAACTACCCCCAGGTCGTAAACTTTCAATAGTTTCCGTTTCCTTCCGAAGCCTGAAGCTCTCAGGATTTACGATACCCGTATATGTTCATTTGGGCAATATTGTGCTGACTTGTTTGTATGCAGTCCGTGTCCGCTTGACGCTCCGACAGTTTTATAACACACATTTTATAACAGCCGTCTCCTAGCGTTACAAAAGTGTGAGTTGTTTTATGGTATTCCGAAAAGTGGTTAGGCACTTATTCAATTCCCTGAATTTGGCTTCGTTTTCAGTTCATTCTAGAGAAACAACTATATTATAAACATTTTATATGGTAATGAAATAAACACGAAGGCGTTGACATTTCCTTAATGAGATTGAATACTTAAATTTCAAAATGCCCTTATGTTCCATAAGAGAAAATATTGCCCTAAATAAATTCTAGTCTTCTGGCACATATTTTTTAGTCTATAGAACTGTATTAAAATTGTATGTTCTATGTTTCGCAAGTTGTGTATATTGTGTAAAAGAACTTTGTTTATAAGAAGCTCCGGGAAATTTGAAAATGGTTTCTCACTAGCAGGCCGTCCCGCAGTGCCTAACTGGCGTTTTCATCGACTCCAGATATCAGCATTTCGCTCAGGTAGGCGTCGAGATTAAATGCGTAATGATACCATTTACCTCCAACGCCTTCCGCAGACGCTAACCGCGAGCCTATAATTACACGGAGACACAATCAAGATGGCAAACTGCAGTAAAACAAAGCCCTGAGATGCCGGGTAACATTAAACACAATTCACGTCTAATTACGCTATTTATGAAGAAGTGCCGCCATATTGGGTGTACTCGTGCGGTACATTTATCATGGCGTAAATGCCAATTTATCGCGTAGTAACGGCGCGCCGCGGTGGCGCGGCGGAGGCGGCCTGCCTGCGTAACCCTGCCCTGCGAATAGTCTTTGGCGCAAGCAATTCAAAATGGCGGAAGAGCTCAAATCCAATCTGATGCAGAAAGTACATATTATGCATTTGTATCATGCATGATATAATATTAACAATGAATGCTCTTTACAGTGAAATAAGCAATCAAATTGAAACTGAATTAACTTTTTAACCAGATGATACAAAGACGAAGTAGATTACTATTTGCCTCTGTCAAACTGTAAATTGGGGTTCTTTAATGGTGCGACCGCACTGGGTGGAGTAACTGCACTGCAGTGGAGCAGGGCGTGACGCGGCGCCGCGGGACATGAAATTATACGCGGGTAAACCGCACTGAGCGGTAGCGACGCTGCACAGTGCGGCAAGCAATGCATAACATGAACAAAAAAGCCACAGTTGCACTCCGGGAGTGCCGGCAGAAGTGAAAACAACACCGTAACATTGCTTAAAAAAAAATTCATGAAAAAAAAATTCATGGAAAAAAAAATTAATAAATAAATAAATAAAAAAAAAATTAATGGAAAAAATATACTAAAAAAAAGTTTAATTTAGTAGGACGGACAGACATGCATTTGTTACGGAACCCTACATTAATTTTGCAGAACTTAGTACAATGGACAGACATAAACGTGTTACGGAACCCTACTTTTATTATAAAATAACCATCAAAGGACCATGGTTGAAAATTGTAAAATTTAGTAGAACGGACAGACATGCATTTGTTACGGAACCCTACATTCATTTTGAAATAAATGTTAAATTTAGTAGAACGGACAGACATGCATTTGTTACGGAACCCTACATTCATTTTGCAGAACTTTGAGATGTCATGTATTGAGCGTTGTCATAGCAACGATATTTTGTTATCTGACGCGGTTGTCATAGCAACTATAGATTGTTATCTGACGCGGTTGTCATAGCAACTATAGATTGTTATCTAACGCGGTTGTCATAGCAACTATAGATTGTTATCTAACGCGGTTGTCATAGCAACTATAGATTGTTATCTAACGCGGTTGTCATAGCAACTATAGATTGTTATCTAACGCGGTTGTCATAGCAACTATAGATTGTTATCTGACGCGGTTGTCATAGCAACTATAGATTGTTATCTAACGCGGTTGTCATAGCAACTATAGATTGTTATCTAACGCGGTTGTCATAGCAACTATAGATTGTTATCTGACGCGGTTGTCATAGCAACTATAGATTGTTATCTAACGCGGTTGTCATAGCAACTATAGATTGTTATCTGACGCGGTTGTCATAGCAACTATAGATTGTTATCTAACGCGGTTGTCATAGCAACGATAGATTGTTATCTGACGCGCTGAAGCGAACATAGATTTTTTTCCCATATAAAAAGTGTCAAGCGCCGCTAAAGAAGTTTTCACTTCAAAATTCATGACTGCGCAATTGTTGATTACGTTGGAGATGAAGCAAGCTATATGCAATATGCGACAACCGTTCTATTCTTTTAATTGTTTGCCCTGGCGGTACCCGAGCCTGCTCGCTCGCGTGTGGGGTGTAATGGTTGTGTGAGCTCCGATTGCAACGGGTTAATGTCACGGAAACTGGGAGAATAGAACTGTCATGAAACTGTAAAAACGTAGCGAACGAGCTGACTCCAACGTTTTGTTAGCGATATTTTGTTATAATAACATTTAGTGCAACTAATTAGTTTTTAGGATGTTTTTAAGAATTTCTGGGCACCCGGTACCCATGTAGATGCAGGCAACACAGTGCGTGAAGAAGAAACCAATACCGTTAAAGTGTTTTGAGGTCGTGTTTGTCAGCAATGGTGAAAACAAATATGTAGGTAAGTAGCTAAGGAGTTAAAACTGACCATAAATACATACACTCGTACTTACTGTGTAGACTTCATTTGACTATTGGATATGTAAGCGAACATTATACACATTTACTATATGTAAATACCATGGACTGTACGTACCTACATAATATGTCAGACGTTGCCTTACACAATCTAGTTCACCCTGTGTTATGGGCTGACATCACGGATGTTGTAGGTGATGTAGCCAACCGTGTCAGGATCCATAAAAAAAAAAAAAAAAAAAAAAAAAAATCCTTATACACGTATGTGTGTGTAGGGATGTAATTATTTTATTTTCAGTAATACAAGAATAATTTCTGAAATGGCGTGCAGAACACAACCTACCGCCATATTTTAATCACTGGCAGGTGTTATTGAGGGTGTAAGCAGCCGTGAATGAAACATTAACTTCTGAATTAAATACATCTAGCTAGACCACCGAGCGGGCACTCAGGCAATATAACGTAATAACAGGTAGGTTAGGTGCGTCCCGTCTCAATTCCACCTCACCGGAAATGACTTAGTCCAGTCATTATATCCAAAAAACCGACCCTACCCGTGAATAATCAGTTCTTGGATTTTTTTCGTAGGTCCCTCGAGGGGGGGGGGGGGGGGGGGGGGTGCTTCAACAGTGGCGTGAATAACCATCAGTCAGGCCGGCATGGCACTCGTAACCTCCGAATGCGACCGAATGTCCATGGACGTCGTTAGACACCTTACAAGTGGCCCAACGCCACATGTCGTGTCTAATTTAGGTATTTAAGATCCGTCTTCAAAACAATTAATGACAGTTCAGTCATTATAGATTTTGACCCGTGAATAATCAGTTCTTGAATTTTTTTTCGTCGGTCCCTCGGGGGGGGGTTACTGGGAGTGTAAATTCAAAAAGTAGACTGAATCAGGCTCCTGCGGTTTTTCTTGAATAACTCGTCGGAAAAACGGTTTTTCTTGAATAACTCGGCCATTTTTGATTTTACAGTAAAACCGTGAGGACAAAAATTTAAGGAAATTTGATTCTCTACAAGTTTGGTCTTAATAATTTTTCTTCTAGGATCGATATTTTGGAAATTAAATTTGAAAAAAGCGACAAATTCAAAATATTTCCCCCCCCCCCCCCCCCCCCCCCCCCCCGAGGGACCTACGAAAAAAAATTCAAGAACTGATTATTCACGGGTCAAAATCTATAATGACTGAACTGTCATTAATTGTTTTGAAGACGGATCTTAAATACCTAAATTAGACTCGACATGTGGCGTTGGGCCACTTGTAAGGTGTCTAACGACGTCCATGGACATTCGGTCGCATTCGGAGGTTACGAGTGCCATGCCGGCCTGACTGATGGTTATTCACGCCACTGTTGAAGCATTCGAAATTGTATTTAGAGGGAAATAATATGTGGGGAGAAGTTCCAGAGTTTCCAATTAAAAACGTTCTATAAATATAATTTTACGTTACCTTGTGATGTCTTTGATACATTTCACTAAATTAAAATTACATACTGTATATTTAAGACAAAACATCCTTTTAACCTTATTACTTGAACCTGAACGTAGATACATACTACATATAAAATTAATTTATTCTAAGGCTCAAATAAAAAAACATTAAATGAAAACAAACTAAGTAGGTACCTAGTTAAACTTTTACGCCTACGTAAGCGCTCAGTAATACTGATGTTTCTGAAATAGCAATAATATGTCTTATCGACGACTTTGGAATTATTACTTTCTTCATAATAACACAACCCGTGGACGCAGTACTATCGGTGTTATTGTTGCAGGGCCTGAGAACACGGCTCAGAGATTCATAAACACACACGCGTGATCAGATCAGGAATGCGGAGCGTTCGTTCCACTTAGAGAGTGGCCTTATTAAGTGGAACACGAGATGTTTCCCCTACATTAAAGCCACTAAATTCCTATTGGATGTTGTAGATGTTATGCTCGTGCCTGTCGTTCCGTGTATACGCCTGTGTCTAATAAATAAATATACCGGCTGTCCCAGATCGACCGCATAATATTACCACCACGGGGTAAATTCGCTAATAAGCTATAACAATGGTTATTTATTACATATATTTTTTATACTACTCTAGTTTTCAAGTTTTTCAGAATACTTCATTTTTGCGGCAACGTGCAATAATGAGATTTTTTTCTCAAATATCGTTGTATGGAACTCAAACAGTAAATTGCACAAAATTATTTCAGGTTTCGAAGGAGATTAATTTGAGTTCCGTGCAATAAGTATTTGAGAAAAAAAGAAATCGCCATTGCAAGACAGAGAGCTCTTATCATCTCACCTTGCCGCAGAGATTCCTGAAAAACAAAAATATACATATATATATATTTTCAAAGATTATGAACTGAGGAATTGCTTGGTGATTATTATTATGCGGCCGATCTGGGACGACCTGTGTATTGGAACGCGTTGGTGAAAATCGCATGAAAATTATATGTCAAGATGTTCTCAAGTTACAAGCGGGCACACATAAGATAAACGTGTTGTTTGAACATAGGGATAGAGAAAATGATCCAGCAGGTCAACGGGTCAAATTAAAATGTCCTTGTTTTGTATCAGTAGTATGATAAGAGTAGTTTAGAATCAAGTGCAAAATAATAAAAAAATAACATTTTCACTAATGAGAAGGTCTCATTACCCCGAGCAAATAGGCAAATAAAGTAAATCATTCATTTTACTCTATTATACTCACGACCTTCAAAATATAAGCCGAAAGAAAAATTCACAATTTAGGATATGTTACAATTCCTTAGAAACGTCTTCGAACCCCAAGACAATCAAGCAATCTTCACTGGTATAAAGGCCCGAGCGTTTATTGGCTCGTATTTCAAATGATCACGTACACCATAATAATGACACGTAGGTACGCGCTTTCCACCTCTCCTTGTTACAATAAAACACCCGAACTGAAGCGTCGCTTAACTAATAACCGTAATAACAGTTTTCGGCTATTAACACCTTCAAATTGCAGTTGAACAAGAAGGGGAGAGTCGCAGAGGGTCGCCGTGGTAGGTCGATTGGTAGAACAGTCGAGATTATGTATGTAGTTCTGATAAATGTGAGCAATTTTGTGAACCATTGTCTAAATTAAAAAAATAAACATTGAACATGTTGAACATTTTAAGGGTTGCGTACCTTAAAAGGTAAAAACTAAACTCTTATAAGATCACTCCCGTGTCCGTCCGTCTGTCACAGATGCTTTTATCGAAAACTAAGTAAACATAGAAACTTGTAATTTGGCATAAGTAATAATAGATCTTGATGACGCGCACATAATATATTGCCCGTCAATAACTAGATGCAATTTATTTTAAAACTAGCTTTTGCCCGCGACTTCGTCCGCGTGGATAACTGAACATGAAAATTAATCATTCGTGATACTAAATCCTAAAAAGAAGGCACGCTCCCCCCGCGACACACCGCCCCGCAACACCGGGCACGCGCGACGCGGGGCTACGACGACGCGACGACGCGGGGGCGGGCGGCGGCGCGGCGGCGCGGCGTGGTGCTTTGAGGTTTCTAACTAAATTTAAAAATGTAATATCTTTTGATTCTGTGGGTTGATTTTGATTAAACACTAAATGTCACTCAGAATAAAGCTTCATATTTTTTTGTAATTAGATTTAGAATTCAATGAGTGGCTTTTACTTGATGCGCGTACAAGTACAAACGAAGAAACAAACGCACAAACCGACAAACAGAAAAAAAAATCAAAATTTTTTATTTACGTTCTATTACTTATTCTTCCCGCCTCCCAGTAATTGTTTTGCAAAAATCGTCAATGTGCAGACACGGTAAGTCTACGATTTATTATATTTAATAGATTTATAACAATAAAAAAAAAGTTAAAATTTAAATATCGTGTAATTTGAAAGAGCTAACTGTAATTCTAAAAAATTGTTTAGGATGAAAACAATAATAAAAACATTACTATTATAACGGAAATTGGTAAGGCAGTTGCAGTTGACTGAGGATAGAGACTACAGAAGGTAGAGACTCAAATCTGTTGAATAATTTTTTAGTTAGAGATATTTAATTACTAGTGATTTTCTTCCAAACTCCATCTATTTTCTTTCGTATAGTATGACCTTGTTGGGTAAAATTTAATGCGGATGTCGTAGGAAATTGATACAATTTTCGAAATTGGGTTATTTTCAATTTTACCTCAAGCTTAGATTTTTTCTGAAATCAGTAACTCTTTTCATCTAAGAGCTCGTCATGGACCTAGCTGGAACTATGGAAAAATATGTATTTTAATTAATACATAAATATGAACCAATGTTTCATGTTCATCACATTTCATATTTCATACAAGAAGCAAGCAACACTTAGGCGGAAAGACTAGGTTTTGGAATTGGGTCTTACCATTTCATGAGGTGGTTATAATATGATAGATTGATGTGAGGCTGGAACGTCGACCTGTAGTGAGCCGGGTCGAAATCGAGACGAGGTTCGCGTAGCGTAAGTCGATTAAGCGTTTGATGGACGACCAGTAAATTTGGAGGCTCTTGGCGCGTTATAATCGATCCGGGTTTGATTAGGACATTGAATTAATGAATTCGCAAGTTTATGGAGAGGGTTCGATGGAGATATTAAACGATTCATGATTGATTAACTTTCTGTCTGGCGGCTCACCGCGAAGACATTTCGCTCGATTGGATGATTTAGTTTCTACCTGACTGATGAGCAATACCATTTATACGTGTTTAGGGTTTCATTATATTCAAACATAATGGAAACCTTTTTTACTTTTACTGATTTCTTCCAGTCTACCTTTTTCTATTTGATGAAGAGAATTTATTACATAGAAGCAAACGCAATGCTACTAGGCAAAATGGAAAATAGAGCTGTACCTTACTAAGAGTAGTTCTTAAAAATATATTTTTGTTTGTTGATAATAATTATTTATTATGATAAATAAATGTTCTTGTCAGTTTTTGTTTTTCATTGTACGAGTATGTTTAGTTCCTTGAACTAACAAAACAGTGCACATACATTTAGATAAATCTATAGTGTTCCGTACTTAGATTTTATATGTGCTGTCTGGCCATAAGGTAGGAGATACGGTTTATTAGCTTCTCCATCTAGTCGCTTTACTAGCCATTAAACCGCCTTGTCTCAAGTGACATGATATCCGACAATTCAGGCTGTGATGGTTCAGTTATTATTTTTTTTAAATAATTTCTGACTTCACGGTCATCGTGTGCATATCAGGTACTTAGAAGGGTAGAGCCAGGGGGTGGGAAGCTGTCGGTGCGGGGGGCGTTGTCAACGGAGGCGTGGGGACGCGGCTCGGCAGTCAGGTCAGGCGAGACGGGGGATGATGTAGACAGCGCGGGCGCATCTCCGCGATCGTTCGTAATTTATAACGAGTAATTTTAAGCCAAGACAATTGCTTTATCGGTGGAATAAGGCGAGACAGATAGACCGGTGACTAGAACAGTGAAAGTGCAGTGTTTGTGATAATCAGGCGCGCCTGTTGAACTAAACTATAACTGCGTATACAGTGAGCGAAGCAGCCGAACGGACAATAGAAGAATTTGGCGCGAATGGCGCTAGACAGGACCGGATTTGGATGAGTAGCGCATGGACAATTACCGAATAATTCTCTAATTTTATAATATTTATGACTATTGTTTTGATGCTTCCCTGTTATAGGTGGTTTATATGTAATCGTATTTGTTCGGAATTAGTTGTAAGGGTAATTAAATGTTTGTAGGAGTGGAAGGTTCCCTCGGCTTTTAAACGACTAGGTATATTTGGAAGTTTCCCACAGCCCGTGTTTCTACAAGGATACGTGCATAGTGCGTAAGAAGGAGCCTGCGTGCTTATGTGCTGTACGAACGAGATGTAAATAACAACGCCGAAGGAGTCATGGGAGCCTACAGTTTGAAACGTCTTCGGATGCTCGACACGTAATTCCGTTATTGACAATGACTGTTGGACTGGAAGGCCATCTACCGGGGGTTGTGGGATAAGAGTGTCTGTAGCCATTGGGTGGGGGAGTTTTGTGTCTGTCAGATAGGGTTCTCAGTTGGGCGTTCCATCTAAGCACTGGCGCGTGGTTGTGGCTCAATTTGACGGAACATATTATTCCTTGATTCAAGAACTTTAGACTAGCTTAGGTGAGTTAGTGTCAATGTAGCCAGAACAGGACTATATTACATGCGAACGATCTGGTGTTGTCGTTTGGAGTGTCCATCTAAGCACTGCGCTTTGGGCGGGAATGCTGGACGTCGCAAGTTTTATTACTTTGTTCAATGTTGCAATGACAGGTGGGAGATATCTAGGTCACGGGGAGGGGACGAGACGGACATAATGACGTTAGGAGTTACCCGTTAGTTATAATTTTAGCTTCACGTGAAGACTGGTAGGTAGGCGTCTTTCCTTATGTGACAGTAACTTGTCTCCGAATTATGAAACGTCATCACTCATGTAATAAATATCCTCAAATACAATTAATCATATCTCTATAAAATAAAATAATTTCTATCGGTGACAGGTTATTACGTTACATAATAATCTGCAGTGCCTCTTCGTGGCGAGGGACATCAGCCGGTGGCACTTTATTCGCATAATCGGGATCAAGGTGATTTACTGATCGATTGCATCTAATTATATGGTAATATAGCAACGAGGGACATCCCGGTATAACGAACACGGTGCCATAGGACTAAACTGTCGTAGGGACTCGTCTCTTAATGTCTTCACACCACTATAACGATCACAGCCAAAATTAACATTTTCTCATTTTTATCTTAATCGAAAGGGCGTCTTCCCTTTCCCGCGTTGAAAAACGAGGGTCTGGGGGTGCTACTATCGCAAGGCGGATCCCTAAAATGTTTTATTGTCTGAGTTAATTTATTTTAATTTAAATATATTATGTTTTAGTTTTTCTCTTTTAAGCATTTCATTCAATGCACATGCCAAATAACAGATTTAATTTGTTTACCTGAATGTGCTGCATACGACATAGTGCGAGTTTTACTCGCGCACGGAGGGTTCCGTAAATCCGCTATACCATTACCTGCCACAAAACCTTATTCATCTATATTTTGGCTTCTTGTCTAATTTAGACAATCTTTAAAAGATGACGTTAGCCGTTCTGTTGATCCCTATTTACTACTCGTAGTTAAGTCTAATGTTTTTCTGAAAACTCCATCCGAACATGGTCAGCACTTCATATGTGATGCGCCTCCAAACAAACAGACAAATCGACAAACCTCGGGAGCTCAGTGGTGCGGTCGATCGTCGGATCATAAGCACAGACGCGGTCAGTGGATGGAAGGGTGACCGCTCGACCGTTAGAGGCTGACCGTGGTTCGAATTCCACGTAAAACTGTAGGTCCCTTCCCTTCTTACCTTATATTAGGTGGTAGGATTTAACCCGCTCGGGTTGATACCACCGCACTAAATAAAAAGTAAGTTGAAACGGCTATGTAAATAGTTTTATGTGTAACATGCTTTCGGTATGGACAATAATTTTGTGAATACGTGACGTAATGAAGCGGAAGTAATTTTTTAAAAATATTATTGCTTTCATTTATACCCGCGAGTTATGCCTTAACCCTGATGAAGTTCCCTTTGGTCGTGCTACCCTGAACTGGCGGAAAACAGGAACTATTTTCATAGCCGCTTCGACGGACCTTCATTAACTGCAGATGTAATTTTTCCACTTTCTCTAAAATCTTCAAGAATTTTCTTCTCGATCTATTGAAAAAAAAAATCATAGATCTCGTGCATTATACGACCTTCGAGGTACATTGAAAATGAACTCAACAAAATAAAAAAAAAGTTTTATATTTATATATTTTTATTATTTTTCAAAAACACACGCAGCTTAAAAAATTTAAACTAAAATTTAGACAGAAAAAGAGATAAGCTCGACATTATGTCTAACTAAAGTAACAAATTAAAAATCATATATGACAAGAGTACTTGCGAAGACAAATCAAGCGAGCCCAAACACGATGGGCTTATCATGTGTAGTTTAGGAGTTCCTATGGCATCCTTCCGGCTCCATCATCAGAACCCAACTAACAAACTAACAAAGTCACCCGAGGATCTGCTTATTTCATATACATATTCGGATATTCCTCCTCGCTCTCTACGCTGTTGCACTTCCAAAAGTCGATTTCACACTCTCAGCGAAAATGGAAAAAATTTGAGGGACCACCTACATCACGAACCATCATCGATAGACGAATGGTTTTTTTTTTAATGTAGCCCAAAGTCCAAATCTAAACAGGTGTTTTTAATTTATCGATATCACATTTAGTTTTTAAGATATAAGAGATTAAGTTCGAAAAAAAAAAATTGAATTTGTCACATTTTTGCATGAAAATTTTTTTTTTACTTTTTCGAAAAAAATAATTAACCAACTTGTAGCCCTAGCCGAAACGCGTCTTTTGAGCACTCGCGTAGCCCAAAAACTCGCGACACCAGGACGATTTCACACTCTCAGCGAAAATGTGGGGCTATACTGAAGCGATCAAAAAAACATTTTCAATGTTTAAAAAGTAATTGTTTGAAAATAGTTTTGAGTGAATCTTGACATTTATTAACAGTCTGGATATCGTACTGCATTGCCTTCGCTGTGACATAAACGCATGGACCGTACTTATTGATTTACGATAAAAACGGGACATGATGGCCGCCCCACGAATGCAAATAATCTAATTGCCCCACCCCGCCGCCGCTGCTGTGATCGCTTCGAGGCGAGTCGCATGCCACGGTCACTGAACCCAACTCCATTAAAAGCAAGGAACAAATTAGAAGTTTCCCCGCATTGTGCAAGGAGATTTTTTTATTCTACAAACATAAACACTGGCATAAAAATCATCGGTGTATCTATGTCTACTTCTCTTCTATGCAGGAGGCTTTATTGCAGAGTACATTTCTTCCACACGACCTTGTATACAACAACACATTAGTTCCGTTAATGAATATTTTTCTCACGGTTGTTTAAAATTGGTTGTTCTTATATTTACGATTGATTTCTGAAGTGTTACCTATTCCCCACAAAACAGCGACCGGCCGACGTTTTACCACAGCGATTTTTTGCTCTGTGCTATTCCCATAATTTGTAGAACACTGGAATGTTTGTACCTAACTCAATTCACGAAACACGAATGTAGATATGTCACGCACAGGGTTATTGTTTGATCCGGTTTATTATATTGCCTAAGGTATAATATATAAACATGGATTATTGCAAATTCTTGTGTCGGTCATGCAGCGTTACTGAATCAGATGGAATAATTTTGGGTTTAAATCGTAAACCAAGGTTATTACCGTTATATACTCGTAGATCGGATCTTACAACAACCCTGCGAAGAATACATATTTTTCCGAACATCGAAATATTTATTAACGTTATTAATAAATAACATAAAAATACGCAGCTTGCAAGGTAACGAACTAACATTTATATATCTATTCACAGGTTAAATCTTAATGGCCTAATTGCCGTACCTGACTGAGAATAAAGCAATTTCACGTTTAGTGGCCGGGCAGTAAACCTGCACCCTCGCCTGACCCTAATAAGGACCCAACGATCGCTTCTTCCGTCTCACGGAGCATTATTTATTCAAAGGATTAATCTCAATAAAATAATGTGACGTCGCGACCGAGGGCGAATTAAGATTTTATCTACGGTGGCGTCATAAATACTCTACATAAAGGCTAGAATTGTTCGAGGAAGTCACCGGGGATACATGTATTGTGTTGACGATATATTTTCTTCATTCCTTGCATCTGTGTTGTCAATTGTATCACCTTCACAATTAAATTATATAGAATTAAAACAACTAACAAGGTCTAAACGTGCTTTGTAGATTTGAGGCACTTTCTTTCTCATTAAAAGTTTGATATACGTGCCTTTCCGTCACGGTTACGATTTCATAAAAATCCGAAAGACTCTTATGTTCCTAGTAGGTTAGCAAGGCAAAAGCCACCCGAATTAGTACCACCGTACCAAATTAAGATCGGCTGAAGCTACTTTGAAAATAATAGCTTATACTTTCCTTATTCCTTTCCTTATCAGATGGATACAAAGCACCATCAAGATGGATCAAGATGGATGAAAAGGAAAAATAAGTCCCGACCAGCATTCGAACCTGGAACTCCGGCTTGAGCCGCCAGGTACATGCTTATTACTAATATATTATACAAATAATTCCCGACCAGCATTCACGTAATATAATAAAAAAATATAAATAATAAATAAATATATAATATATAAATTATTATATAGTAGGTTATGTAGCCAACCGTGTCAGTTTCCGTTAAAAAAATTGCCTACATCTGGTGTATAGTGCCATCGTCAATTTTAATATTTCATAGATCAAGTCAACGAATTTTTTTATAAGTTTATTACTCGAACAATGAAAATAAATGTAATATGCTTGTGCGTATCCTACTCAAATGGTCTGTGTTCCCCCCGAAACTGATTACCGTATAATGATAGCCTACTCACTATTGTAAAAACGTATTTAAAAAAAATGTGAAATCGACTTTCAGTAGCTGTCTCACCCAGGGTTCCTGTTTTATGACGAGTCTGCTTGGCGGCGAGCCCATTATACCAATGAAACAAGCAGAGCGGCGCCGAAGAATCAATATCCGAGCCCATCGCGCAAATTCAACTCAACTTTGTCTTCGCGGAACTTCTTTAGCCGGGAATAAATCATTCTGTTTGTGTCAACCTAGAATCTGTTCCGCCCTGAAATTTGTACACACAATTTATGGCTTCTATTTATTTATAATTTAATGTGCATCTCGCAATTCGGCACGTATTCATACAATCGAGAGTCTCTCGAAATTCGCGTGATTAATTATGTAGAAATCCCATTTGATCGGCTTTCCTTGTATGTGTATAATTTTTATTTTTAATAAATTGTCATTTATAATCAATAAGAAAAAAATGTGTCCTTACTAATTAATTAGTTAAAATTAGCTCTACACTCTGAGTGGCTAATATTTTTCTTATGTCAGAACTTTGAGATTCTCGTAGAAGCGTTACAATATCAGAGTTCCCCTTGGAATGCTTGCTGATAGTTTCCGTTATTAAATTCATGTTTAATATTATGTAATTAACTCACTAATTTATCAATCAAAGTTACTCGGAAGTTATAACTATGCCTCAAAAGTGTTAACTAAAGTTCGCGCTACGCAAAAGTGGAAAATTTATGAACTTTATGTAATAAATGCAGAGTCTGTTCTCATTAAATGTTATAATGTTTTAACTTATGAAGCTTAAATTCTCATCAAAATATATTTTTTTTAATAATTGTACATACAGAATTTTTCTCATTCATTAGCAATATTCAAATAATTGTTTTCCCTATTTGCGTTTAATTTGGTTATGCACGCGCGCGACAAAAGTGAACCCTACCATGCCCGATGCAGGAGTGTATAGAATAGAATAGAATAGAAATCCTTTATTGCACACAAAAACACAGAGATACACAAGACAGAAGATAACATACAGAAGAAGAATGGAAGCTAACAATAATTCACACAGAAACAAGAGAACAGTAGCGTGCAAAGGCGGACTTATCACTTTAAGTGATTTCTTCCAGTCAACCTTTGTGTGTACCTAGTGAGCAAGGTGTGGACAGGCATAATGTAACCACAGATAGCTGCACAGAAATTCACCTCATGTACACAACAGCGACTATGTATGTAAACATTCTCTGCAAGATTTTTTGCGCAATAAGTTTATTTATTTTCTATATCTGTAAGGAGTAGGTTTTACAGTCATTATTGCTCTTTTTGAATTAACTCGTACATATTGACTAATAAGGAGCGTATCGAACGTTTCAGTCATGCGCTAGCTGGGATAAAAATTATCATATATACCAAGTCAGTAATAATAATACCGTTTTTGTGCGACAAAATCAACTTCGCCTCCCCGCCCGCCCGAGCACTGGCACGCACTGGTCGTGCTACACCTCCGCTCCGCCGCCCACAATCCGCCCGCCCACTATGTGTAACAATATATCGAGTTGAGGGATTAACTGTCTCTTATGTCGGCACATTACTCATACGAACTATCTAACTAACACACTAATCTTTCATACATATCGAGTGTGCAGAATGAATTGGGATTATGCTTAGGAATAATGTTTGATCATCTATTGTGGGATCTCGCCCCGCCTTAATTCAGTACTTGTGTATTTGTTGACCTACATATCGCTGACTCAGTATTGTATGTTACGCGCTAGTTTATTAATGTAGGTACTATTTTATTTATTAATTTAGCTAAATATTGGTATAATTCTAATTCAAATTCTAAAAGTAACAAGGAACAAACATTGAATATGATTAAAATGAATCAATAATAGAACCAATCATCACATTCGTTGGGCCAACCACGCGATTCGTCATTCTTCAGACGTAAAGTTTTCAGTTCCAAATTCAAAATTCTCCGAACATCTAAAACGAGCACATGGGAACTTTTCAACAATGCCCTGTCGACATAAATATGTATGGTACGGCGGAGCGAGACCGCGCCGTTCGTGTTGCCAAACTAGCGTAGTTTTGGCAACAATTTTTAATGTGAACTGTTTACGAGTGCTGGGGCACATAAATACACTGTGTGTCTCATTATAACGGGCGGAGAAGTCGATAGTTCGCCTTGGCTGAGGAGTAAAGTGGGTCGCTGGTATTCGTGCAGTGGGAATTAATATTCAGAGCGTATCTTCAGCTATTCACGTAATATCGTCAAGTCGTTTTCTCGTAAAAGAAAAATATATGTATAAAGGAATTTGTTCAGTTTCAAAAAGTTGATTTTTTTAAGTAGGTGCAACGTATATTTTTCTAGGTCACACAATTAAAAAGCTCGATTTAAATTTTCCTGCATAGTCCAACTAACTGAAATTGGGTAAAACCTTGATTATAAAATAATGAAGACATCGAATTAAAAATAGCTCACCAAAAACACACGTCTCCTTTTTACTGATTATTACAGATATACTCGTACTTTTATTAATTAATACAAAAAGTACCAACTAAATATAATTAATATGATAGATTATGATGTGAATATGGTTTGCCAAGGAAACATCTAAGAAAGTTATACTTCTCTTTGTCCTCCTTCATACTTGTATCTATAACCGATCGCGACCGTCCCGCAAATGTTCAATCGTAAATCACTTCCAGATCACTGGACCTGGCAAACATGAGACGGCTCGGTCAACGGTCAGGCCTTCATGTCGCCTCTAGGCTCCTGTGTCCTAGATCTCAGAAACGAAGAGGTACAAACGTCTAAGATCCACTATTGTAGCAGCATCCTAAGAGGGCCTTTCTCTGCTCGTCAAGGCTTTGAAGTGTTTTGTTTGGGTTGGTCATACTAAAAAAGAAATAAAGATATAAAATCAATATATACACGAATATAGATTTTAGAATAATGTAAGTTATGACAATAATAAACGGAAATCATGTTATTATTCCCGAATCTATTTATTATATATCCCAAACATTTTATTTCGGTATAAGTAAAAGAATGTAAACTATTTACATTTGTACATACTTGTACATATACATAGTACATTCTGCCAGTTATTCTTTAATTTTTTTTAAAAAGTGCTGCCCTTATGCTAAATGTTTAACGAACGTGGATGGTAATGAGAGATATGCTATCACAGCACACAACATTAGCATAATTGGTCCTGTTGGGTTATCTGTAAATATACCGCTTAAATACCTTCGTGTATGCAGATACGACACGTAAAATAGCTTTTAATTTTACTTTTAAGTTTTCTGAGTTGACCTTTCAGAAGTGCGCATTTCGATAACATTTGAGGTAAAATCTAATAAATCTACATGAAATGAAAGGAAGCACTCACATGGCACCTAGTTCACCCGGTGTTATAGGCTGACATAACGGATATTGTAGGTAATGTAGCTAACCGTGATAGTTTCCATAAAAAAAAAATGCTTGCGCACTGAAAGCTAGATTTGAAAAAGGAATGACATAACTTGAGTAGCGCCGGTCGGTTTAGCGTCGAGTGCGGCAGAAGTGCAATTAACGAGTCCTACTGCACGTTTTAACTAACTGGCCCAATTGAATCAGTGCATTTGTGGCGGCGGCAGCGGCGCGAGTACGCGCCGGACGCGACGTGGTACCATCCCACCCACACGTCTCCTCAGTTCCACAGCGACCATGCCTTGTCGATTTTTTGCAGATTTTAGAGTTTTTTTCTGAAATATGTGCGAAAAGTGGGAAAATCATTCACTAGATGGTTGAATGCCTACGCATATGTAGAAACTTGCAAGTGTAATACTACCTGAAGTGTGAGACCGATCGAGAAAAGCTATTGTATACGTTTTCACCACACATCTAACTCACGGTTATCTTTGTACAGCCGGATCAGAAATACAGTTGTAAAGTGCCATGTCGTCTGCGAGCGAGCGTCTGCTGGGCAAGGCTCTACAATCTACTTTTAAAGATGAATGTAGGTTCAGTACTCGATCTATGCCACTTCTCCCTAGCGACACTTCCACACCAATTCGTGTACGTACATCAGCGCCAGCGGAAGGGTAAGGCCCGGTCGCACGGTGGCCCGGGCCGGGGCGTCATACCAGGTGCGCTGTAAGTAATCTCCTCTCCCTTTTCGTCATCCCTTATATTTGTCTATACTATGCAAAAAGAGGTACCGCGAACCGTGCCCAGCCTATTTGCAGACGAAAATATAAATTATTTTTTTAATTTCCGTGTTCATACGGAAACCTATTACCAAGCCTACACCGTATGTCCGTCTGTCTATCCTACCTTTAAAGGGCATCGTCTGAACCGTAATAGTAGCCCATTGAAATTTTTACAGAATATGTGTTAATATGGCGTATTTATATACTTATAAAAACAACACAAACAGTTAAAATACAGGTCAACACAGGTGTTTTTTAAATTGTTTTGTTCGTTTTTGCTCTTTCGCAGAAACGGTAATAGATACAAGCGCCACACTTAATGTGATTATACCGCAAACTCTTAAGTAAAATTACAAATAATAAAAACCTGCCAATTACGTGGTGGTACGGAAACCTCGCACCTGGCCGGTTCTTTATAAACCCAAAACCTTATCGAGATATTCAAATATTTTATTTTGTACGAAAAATTAAACATTTGTAGGTACTTTTTACTTTTGTGTTAAAATAAAGTCAACTCAAAGAAAAATGCAAAATAAAAAAAATCTAAATAGATTTTTACTCTAAATGATCTGGGGAATTCCCTGGTAAAAGAGATCCACGGTGCGTCTTTCTTTATACACCCGGTATTATGTACATACAACCGCTAAGTGCGCTCGATTGTGAAAGTATAACCGGAACAGTCCTGGCCTAAGCATTGCTGCTCCTACTACATGCCCGCCCAGATTTGGTATTCAAGAGAACAAAATGAATACATTCTTACTTAACTTGAAGGCGTAACATGAAAATCTCGCTTAGGGCGCAAATATTGCTAAAACCGGCCCTGTCCGTGTAAATGCACAACACCGAATACGAACGCATACACACATACTTTCTCACCCTCTCACATACGGTTTCACGTTCACCCATACACACTCGCTCGTCATTGTCCCACGATTCCTAACGATATTTAGCGAAAACCTAATTAGCGAAACTTGGCTGAATAGAAAGAAAGCTCCGCACTACCTACACGAATACGTGTTTTGTACCTACCTGCTCACTGCGGGCGGTGCGGAGTGAATTGAACACGTGCTTGCTGTATTGAATTTGGTGTTCAGTCTCTCAATACAAAACAGCAAGCGAATGGTCTTGCGAAATTTTGTGAAATGTCGGTAATTTTAAGCTATATGACGTGAAAGAAATCAATTATAGGAATTATTGATGTTTGTATGTATTTGTGTATGGAAGTGGTATATGTATGTACTAGAATGTTTTCACTGACTTCTGTTATAGACAGTATAATTTTTTTTATAATGCCTTAAAGATAGGTTTTCTAGTTAATAGGAAAACTCAGCAAATGTGTCTTCATGCGATAACTCTAATGCATGTGTGCCGAGGCCGATGAATCAGGTTTCACGTTGCAGTCTCACGTCGTAAGGATGTATGGCGTAAGGCGACGCGCGGCAAGGCGGCGGGACGGCGCGGAGCGGCGGCACAGCGGCACAGCGGCACAGTGGCACGGGAGCGGCGCGGGCGGTACGGGTGGCAGTGATGGATGCAAGTGTGGGGTAGTACCGGGAGGGCGCGACAACCAACACCTTGCACGTTTTGTCAACCCCCATATTCGATAGAGTGGCATCTATTCGGGAAGCTCCGCTCGAGCTCGCGGCCGATACGACTCTCAATCTCTAATTGGTCATACATATCATGAACATACATACATAGCATGAGGAAACTCGACAAAGTATTGAAATCATTTTGCAAATGTAACAAAGTTGTATGCATTTTTGTTCGGTCATATAGTTCACCACGTGAACTTAACCTCGTGAGCTTTAAGAGTAAGAGTTATGTCATTAAAGCTGTGTAGGTGGCAGGGTCCTAGGTATGCTTACATTGTCTGCAGATGTGGGTGACAGTCTCTAGTATGTATTCTGTGTAAGTGGCTTGTTTGTGACTCAACAAATCGTTCGAGCTTCATAGCAATCAAGATGCAAGTTAAGATATTTTAATAACTTTAAACTCAAAACAAAAGCTTGCCTAAACATAATTAATAATTTCAGATGAGGTCAAGTTAGTGCCTATTTATTTTCGTGATAGCCCCCTGAGGCGATCGCCTGTGCAGGGGCGGGAGCTATGTAGGGCGGTCCACCGCACCGTGTCGGCTAGCGCTTGAGCAGATTTCACATTTACGGAAATTCCTTCGCGACGAAAATCACTGGTGCGAAGGTGCCTTCACTCCTTGGAGACGTACGTTGAAAATACTTCCGAACTACAATATCCGACATACAATGACGCACGTCGCACAGTTGGAAGAATCTATAGGTAAAGAGCGAGAAACTTGGCGTGAAAAGCATTTCGCATTTTCGTTTTTCATCCGTATAACTTGCGTCGCGTAAAATTTTTGACTTCGACGTGACAACGTATTTTGCGTTCGGTGCGCAGTATAATATATTATATTATATTAGTATAAGTAATTTGTATGCAACACAATGGATACGCGCCGAACGCGATGCAATTTACGCGTCGCTAAATAAGCTCAGAGTGGTGCTATCATGTTAGTCTCCTGTCCTTTCCGCAACCTGAACTTGCGCACTCGCATGCATTATTACTATTGGCTCGACTTAAGAAAAAAAAAGATCAACTACGGATGTCAAAATTCCAAGTGGATATTTCCAATATCGTGACGATGCTTTCGTAGCGCATTTTTTATATGTAAAATCAGCTTTAAGGTGAAACATCGGGATCATTCGTCTCGACACCCACTCGGGTGACCGCGATTGAAACGGAACCGACACAGCTTGCCCTCGCAAGGAATCTATTTACGTACACCTCTCATCAAGATTCTCATTAGTTTCGGCGGCCCCGGCCCTGTCGCTTGGCGCAAGTGCTCGCGTGACCGGTAGAACCTGCATTGCCCTTTCCTGGAAGGGTAAAACTTTATTTAAGAATTCCAAGGCAGTTGTCAGAGGAAAGTATAATGCAAACTAGGAGTACATTTGTTATTGGCACTGTATGGTCGGCGCATGGTGTCTTTAACCAGGTTTTTTCTGGATTCTTGATGCATATGCTACGTCAGGCACATTATACGAATTGGGGTAATATTTGATAAAAGTTTTATTTGGAAAGCCCACATAACATCTTTAGCTGGTAATTTGAGTTCCGCTTGTTATGTAATCAATATTATTATAAAATTAAAGAGCTGGTTGGGCCAATTGCGTTGTAAATCGGTTGTGGTGACATTTCACCTAGTCCCTTCCTTGTCTGTCCCATATACCTACCTCACCGCCTGATGAAGGTAGCACAGTGCTGCCATCGCTCGCGCCGCCGCTGTCGAGCGGCTCGCGAGTCGTGATTCGAGGCTCCGCCGGCTGCGACGTCAAACTTGCGCGTTGCAGTTTAACCGCAAATGAAATATTATTTTTAACCGCTTCCGCTTTAATACTACACCGTTCTACGCTACGTACACCCGTTTCTCGCCGCGAGTGTCGTTTCGAAACGCTGCGCTGCTGGAGACGAACCTCTTTGCGTGGTGGCCACCCGCTTCGCCGCGCCGCCTGGACATCCATCAGTGGTGAGTCCTACACAATTTCCTTTCCTCCCCTGGTGTGGTGTTCACTGCGACTGCATTTACAACGCAAGCCTATATAGGTACTATTTTTTTATCATTTTTGAAAAACCTAAATTCCAGCGACCTACCGCCGCGTCACCATAAGTTGGCCCTTCGACCCGCGATCCCTATTGGTTAGCGTTGTATAAATATTAAAATTAAATTCCGCATATTAAAATGGCTACCAGTGCAGAGCGTCTCGAAAGTGAAAGAGAAAAAAGGTTATACGAGCGTAGGTTAAAGCGCATCGAAAGTAAAATTAATTGTTACTTCGAACGCCTGCAAGTCGTATTCGACAAAATCGCAAACATAAATGCACAAAATGTGGACATTTTTCTTGCGCACGCCGCTACTCTAAAGAGTACGCGCCAAGAATTTCTGTCCTCGTTGGACGAACACAACGAGTTGCTCGCCTCGAACCCTGACGGTCCCGAACCCAACTACAACTCAATGAATGAATACGACCAAATAATGTCGTCGCGTGATAATACGCAAAGTAGTGAGGGGAATGCGCCAAAAATGTCATTCCGACAGGCGCCAAAATTGCCGCGATTAGAGTTGTGTTCGTTCAACGGAGAAATACAGAATTGGCCAATATTTTTCGAGACTTTCAGAACGGTAATTCACGAAAACACGGATTTGACTGATGGTGAAAAAGTACAGTATTTGGTTGGCAGATTGATAGGTAAAGCGCAGAATATCTGTCAGGGCTTTATGCCTACTGCCGAAAATTATTCTGTGTTGTGGGACGCATTAGTAAGTAAATATAATGACAAACGCGTATTAGCCGCTAACTACCTAGACCAGCTATTACAGCTACCTACTGTCGGTGAGGCTACGTCTAGTAGTTTAGAAAACTTCGTCGATAAATTCTCGTCCATTGTGTCCGCATTACGACAATTGAAATTGGATAGCTTAGAGGAATTCATTTTCATTCACCTAGGCACTAAAAAACTCGACGTTGAAACGGTCAAGTTATTTGAAATGTCATTGAGAGGCAACAACGAAATGGCTACGTCATCACAGTTCGTTGACTTCGTTCGCGAACAATCGCGTATTTTACAGCGTGCATATGCGGGTACGTCTGAAAATCCGCCTTCCCCGTCCTCGTCCCCGCCTCCGACGCACCGCGCGAACCAGCCGTTCACAGCCCGAAATAATAATTACCGCCCCACAGTCAAATCTCAACTGCCTCCTCCGCCTCCGCCGCCTTCTCAAAACAATAATTATTGCAATACATTTAAAACGTTCGTTAACGTACAGGGCGACAGATGTATGTCCTGCGGGGGTAATGACCACTCCCACCTGTATCACTGCTCCAAGTTCACCTCGATGTCGGCCCGCGATCGCTATAATTTCGCGAAAAATAACAAATTATGCGTAAATTGCCTTAGTAGTAGGCACGCACTGCGCAAATGCAAGTCGGAGGTGAGATGTCGAGTGTGCTCACACTCGCATCATACGTTATTGCATTTCGAATCTAGTAACGATTCACCGCCCTCGCAGTCGCATTCGAATAATTACAGTAGGTATCGGCCGCCCGGCATCGCTGATGCCGCGACCGCCGCCCCCGCCCCCGTTTTCATCCTCTCACCCGCACCGCTCGCTTCAGCTTCAGGCGATGCGCGTGCGCCAGGCTTCCCCGCCTTCAGGCCCGCCGCGCCCGCTCCGCTCGTCTCCGCCGCTACCTCCGCCCCCGCTTCGCCGGTCTTCGTTTCGCCCGCCTCCGCCTCCTCCGCCTTCCGCACCGCTCTCCCCGCTGCTCGCACTGCCGACCCCGCGACAGTAGTAGGACCATCCGTAATGTGTTCCGTAGGACCATGTCCAATTAATATATCACGCAATAATTGCGTTCTATTAGGCACCGCATTGTGTAACGTAGTCGATGGTGCTGGCAATATTCACATCGTACGTGCACTAGTCGACAGCGCGTCACAAAAGGACTTAATTACGACCGCTTGTTGTGATAGGCTAAACCTAAAATTAAACCCGCCGCACAATACATTTGTTGCTGGAGTAGGTGACACAGCCAATCCGATTGAAGGAGTCACCTGCTTGACTATCCGCTCCCGCTTGGACGATAACATAAGGTTTAAAGTACAACCTTTCGTCGTAAACCGCATTACAAATGAATTGCCTTCAGCAAAAGTAGATATTTCGCGACTCGAATACCTACACAATTTACCGCTTAGTGATTACGGTTACTTTGAACCTGCCGAAATAGATCTCATTCTCGGTGCAGATGTGTTCGCTCGCATTTTACGTAGTAAGACTGTCGCTCGCGCGCCTGGAGAACCGATCGCTATAGAGACCTCATTAGGTTATCTAGTACTAGGAGAAGCGCCTGCGCTCCTAGGTCCGACGACAACGTGTAATATTATTCGCACATACTGTAACTTAATTGATTTTAGTGAAGCAGGTGAACCAAGTTTGCCTACTTCGCAACGCAGCCTCCCACATCGCGCGACTTCATTGCCTACCAAAATTACAAAAGAACCACTTAAATTATATGAGTTGCCGCGTGTACCGGTCAGCTTACTCTGTAGCCCGTACCTAGCTATCGATGAGTCAGTTAGTTCATGCTGGGGGGCTCGAGTTGTCTATAAGTACACCTCTCGCACACCGCGTCTCGGAAGTCGAATTTCAGTCAGACGACCTTTATAAAACTTGCACATTTAAACAGTAACTTTATTTCTTTGTTTTTTTTTGTTTATTGTCTTTTTGTCTTTGTTGTTTGAGAATCACACAGTTCAATAGCAATTTAGAGTCCGCATTTCCCAAAGTCAAATATCTTCAACGACTATGGAACCTTGTTAGGTGGAGTAGTTTGAGTTGAGTAATACTAATTTGCTTAGCTATAGGCTTCTCCCCTTTATTATCATTTCACCGCAATCATATTCTTATCAACTACTATCATGACCGCTGCAAATACCTAATATTGTATTTGTTCACCGGAAGTCACGGCGTTCGTGAGATCGTGAACGGCCGTGCTGCGTCCGAAAAGTGTAGGCGCGTAGTAAGCGCACAGTGGTAATATTTTCACACTGTCTAGTCCTACTTTCGCAAATTATACAGTCCACTAAATTTTATTTTATATTTTTTTTCTTGTTAATCCGCATTATTATTCTATCCGCTACACCGATAAAATGGTTTTCTATTCGCTACACCGATAAAATGGTTTTCTATCCGCTACACCGATAAAATGGTTTATATTATTCGCATACTTAACATACGCTCGCAAAATCTTTGGTAGGTATTTTCTAGGCAATCAATTTTTCCGCTTTTTTTTTCTTTATATATTATTTTTGAAAGGACTTGGTCCTGTCAAGCTGGGGGGCATGGTTGGGCCAATTGCGTTGTAAATCGGTTGTGGTGACATTTCACCTAGTCCCTTCCTTGTCTGTCCCATATACCTACCTCACCGCCTGATGAAGGTAGCACAGTGCTGCCATCGCTCGCGCCGCCGCTGTCGAGCGGCTCGCGAGTCGTGATTCGAGGCTCCGCCGGCTGCGACGTCAAACTTGCGCGTTGCAGTTTAACCGCAAATGAAATATTATTTTTAACCGCTTCCGCTTTAATACTACACCGTTCTACGCTACGTACACCCGTTTCTCGCCGCGAGTGTCGTTTCGAAACGCTGCGCTGCTGGAGACGAACCTCTTTGCGTGGTGGCCACCCGCTTCGCCGCGCCGCCTGGACATCCATCAGTGGTGAGTCCTACACAATTTCCTTTCCTCCCCTGGTGTGGTGTTCACTGCGACTGCATTTACAACGCAAGCCTATATAGGTACTATTTTTTTATCATTTTTGAAAAACCTAAATTCCAGCGACCTACCGCCGCGTCACCAAGAGCTATGCGGAACTCATGCAGCAAAGACAGGTTATCATGCCTATTTTGGGAGCATCATGTCATATGGCCTTATATTTTAGCGAAATGCAGCAGATTCAAATATAATATTTTTATTACAGAAGAAGGCCTTGCGGTACATCTTAAATATGAAAACTAAAGATACTTGTAGGACAGCGTTCGGGGAGATAGGAATCATGACTTTACCAAGTGCATATGTTTACCAGAACTTATGCTATGCATGATTCCTCTCTTAATTCCGACAATCATAACTATGATACACGGTGTAAAAATAATGTACAATTAATAAGACATAGATTATCTAAAACCTCAAAAAGCTTTATTTGTAATAGTGTTAGATTTTGTAATAAACTGTCTTCTAACATGAAACAATTAGGTGATAATAATTTTAAACGACGAATTAAACTATTGTTAATTGAAAAAATAAATTCTGTTTAGTATGCGTTAACTGGCAGTAATTTTATCTAAGAGTCTGACTACTGTTTTTCCCACTAACAAACTTTGACAATTGGATACACTTTGTATCTTTATATTTTTAATATGACTTATTATTACAGTTCTTTGTAATAAACTTAAACTAATTGCTTTTTATTTGACTTGATATATGAAGTATCAATGACGATGGCACTACACTATACACCAGATATAGGTAATCTAAATAAGCAGAGTGGTCAGATTCTAGGGTATTCATGTTTAAGCTGTAAATATTAATGTTCTTGTGAGCGGTAGTATGACGAGTGGCTCGGGATCAATTCTGATTACTCTCGCTCACAGCTGTGACGTCATAGAGCCAAAACCGAATCATGGGAATTCGTTATTCGTTTGTTCGTTTTAGTGAGTTCGTGGCTCAGGGGTGAGGGTCTAGGACTAGTAGTTTTATGACCATGGGTTCGAATCCCACCAAATCTTTTTGGTATTTTTTTTGCTTTTTTTTTCTTTTTTAAGCAATGTTACGGTGTTTAAATTGTTTAAGGGTGTTTAGTTTTTTTTATAACCACCTAAAAATTATTTTCGGAAATACAAACTTGTAACAAAAACCTCGACAAAAATGACATGCACCGCCTCAACATTAGGTTATTTTTTTTTAAACCACCAAAACAGTTTGTATATTTCCGAATATTTCCGAAAATAAAAATTTCTTAGGAGGACAACTGTCAGTGAGAGTAATCAGAATTGATCCCGATCCACTCGTGTAGTATGGGTTAATTATTGTAAAATACTTTAATATAAACTTATCTAAAAGGTACTAACAAAACATTGTGACTTGCGAAGTTTGTTTGTCAGTTCTTCTTCGCATTGAATTTAGAACTGGTGGAATTTTCGACACGTACAAGCTTAGGTTACCTACCTATGGATGAATTATACAATAAACAATAAACTCATACATACGAAGTTTATAGTTGACAAGAAAGAAATAGAGAGAAAAAAAAGAAAGATAGGAAGGGGGAAAGAAATTTTTGGTTTTTTTATTAATATGTATAAACATTAGATTAGTACATATAGATTAGTCATATATACAGTTATGTATATGAAGTTCGTTGAACACGTGTCTGTTAATTTATAACGCGAAGGATTTGCTTGAATATTATAACGAATTCCTTCCATAGATGGCACAGTTATTTTCACATATTTTAGGTTATATTATAACGAAGAGTGAACGAAGTGGTAATACAGCGTACTAGATAGATCGAGAAAAATATTTCCGCTGAAGTATTTCTCGAATAAAATAACGCGTGCGTAGTCTCGGGTAGATCCAGCGATTTAAAAAAAATAAGGATCTGGCCTAAATCTTTCGTTATTGCTTCTTGGGTAGGATTTTTCTAAAGTGAGGTCGCGCCGCCGCCGCCGCGCCGCCGCCGCTAGAACGTTGCTTCATTCAGCGGCAGGAGTAATAACAACGTCATGTTGACATTATGTTTGAGCTGGCGACTCAATATGACGGTGCAGAAAGAAAATATATACGTTACAATTCAAATATTTGCCTCTCTTCAGTCATAAGAAATATGAATAAAAAGTATTCATATTCATATTCGTTTATTGTCCATAATAACCATGCACTGGTATGACAAACATTTTATAAATTTACATAATCACAAACATTCAATTTCCTAAAATTTACAAATGCATTACATAGCCACTCAACTAATAAATAATCATGTACATTGTATATAATCTTTAATTGAAGTAAACATTTCTTTTTTCCTTTTTTCCTTTTAGCGCACACAAAATATTAAAGCATCCATTATACACATACATAAATATATCGTCTTCATAAAGCACTACAATTAAATCATGCCAATTTAATAAGGTGTGTATTTAAAAAAATAAAAACTTATAATAAAAATAAAAAAACCATAGAACAGTCAATATTAAAATTAAAATAGTCATAGGGTTATAAAATCAATGAAATAGAATAGTCAATATTTTACAATACAATAAAAATTACAATAAACACTTAACACCGTCAATTCAATAAAAAGATGTAAATTTCATATCAATCAGTAAAACATTCAAAATCAAAATAAATAGTAGGATTCAATAATCAGTTCATTAGATAATCAAATTAGTATGCACATTACAGAAATTAGTCAATATTAAGAGTTACTGGTTTATCCTTAAGAAATTCGTCTGTTGAGTAATACGGCCTATTCAAGAGATATTGCTTTAGTTTTCCATCAAATACAGTAATACTAACACTATTTTTAATTTCACTGCTTAGATGATTATACAATTTTATGCCTGTGTATAGTCGACTGTTACGGAACACCTCATAATTAGGATCTGGCAGATTTATATTTTCACTATTCCTAAGCGGATAATTGTTTGTTTCCTTTATTTTTATATGTGCATTTAAATTCCTGAATATGTCGGTGCACACTAGGTGTATGTACAAATTAATTACTGTTAAAATTTCATACTTAATAAATAATGGCTTGCAATGTTCGATTTGCTTAACTTTTGCTATTATTCGAATTGCTTTCTTTTGCATTTTAAGAATGTCAGTAATGTTTGTGCTACTCCCCCACATTTCGAGGCCATATCTCATTTTACTCTCAAAGTATGCGAAATAGACAATTTTTAGAGTTTGTGTACTTGCGATTTTTTTTAACGATTTCAGAGCATAGCAGGCACTAGCTAACTTGTTCCGTAGGTGTGCAATATGGTCAAACCATTTTAAGTAACAGTCTAGGTGGACTCCCAAAAAGTTTACTGTATCGGCTTTTTTTATGTCAAGATTAAAATCCGGGATACTTGTATGTCCACTTCTTTTAAATGTTAAGTATGAAGTTTTGTCCATGTTCATTTTTAAACCATTTGCATTGAACCAAGACCTTAATTCTTGTAGGCAAGTCCTTAATCCTATATTTAGTTCTTTAAATGACTTAGCTTCAACTACTGCGCTAGTATCGTCAGCAAAAAGAATCACATGTCCTGCCGTTATGTTGCATACAAGATCATTTACAAAAATTATATATAATAGCGGAGACAGTACCGACCCTTGAGGTACTCCATTTTCTATAAGTATTTCTTTAGATTTTGTAACATTTTCCAAACCATATTTATCTATAGATTTAAGCTCGACGTATTGTGTGCGATTTTTTAAGTAAGATTTAAATAAATCGTGAGCAATGCCTCTTACACCGTAATGATAAAGCTTGTCTAGGAGTATTTTGTGGCTAACACAATCGAAAGCTTTACTAAGATCGCAGAAAATGGCGGCGCATTTAGTTTTTTTATTTAATAATTTTAATAATTTAGTAATGATATCTTTAATTGCTGTCTGAGTGTTCATTTTAGGTCTAAAGCCATATTGCTGAGATGTTAAAAATTTATTATTTTCCATGTGCTCGTATAATCTCTTGGCAATTATTTTCTCTAATATCTTTGAAATAATCGGAAGTAAGGAAATGGGCCTATAATTTGATAGTACAGTTTTGCAACCTTTTTTGTAAAGCGGTATTACTTTCGCCTTTTTGAAGTGACTTGGAAATATGCCGATACTCAGACATGAGTTGAATATATTACAGAGGGGGTCTGCTAAAATGTCAATGTTATCTTTTATCAGAGTCGTATTTATCTCGTCAGCACCGTATGAATTAGATTTCTTAATGTTTTTCACTATTTTTGTTATTTCATATGTATTAGTTAACCTCAAAAACATTGAATTACAATTTTGTATGTTGATTTTTTTTAGATTTGTTATATAATCGTTTTCACTTGTGTTACCAGTTTTAATATTTTTACCGACACTAACGAAAAAGTCATTAAACCCCTCGCTTATATCTTGGAGATTATTTGTTATTTCATTATCTATATTTATTATCCAACATGAATCAGAGTCTCGTTTTATTTTGCCTGTATCTGTCTTTATTAATTCCCATGTAGCTTTTGCCGTGTTTTTGGAGTTGTTTATATATCGGCGTGCATGTACTTTCTTGGCTGTAGTTATTACTTTCTTAAACGTTTTATTGTAGGCTTTATAATATTCCTTTAAATTTAGGTCATCGGATTTTCTTTTTTGTTTAAGGAGTTTCCTTTTCTTTTTTGCATGAATTCTCGAAAGTACCTGAGTGAGCGCATACAAACGATCGTGGGCGATCACACCGCGCAGCCGCCGCGCCGGGCTCGGCTCCTCTTAGTATTTTTTTTAGTATGTACCTACTACTATAATGCACGTTTCAAGTACCTACCTACGTGTGTATATCAGCTGTTGTAAGGCACGAAATTCAAAAGACCAAATGGCAAAAGGATAATAAATAACTTGCCAAGTTAAAAGGGAGCAAAAAAAACTTAATAGTAACATGATAAAATTGAAAAAGCACTAATGAAAAATTTAAGTACTCCATGTGAAATGATTAAAAATGAGCAGAACGATATGAGTTTTCGCGAAGAGGAAAAGTAAAACTGGCAGATAAACATTTTGCACACTACTCGCACTCACACTCACTTATTCATACGTAAGTCTGGTTGAGGCGACGTTCAGCCTTTCGAATGTAACAGGGTTCTGACCATAGTTCTGATGGAATATTTACACTTTTGAAATGAACAATTTTCGATTATATGTAGGTTCTTAATGAAATGAAATGTTTTTTATAAAATAACATGCAAAGCTTCAATTAGCTCCTACACTAGATTTGCATGTCACGCAAAAACCGTTTTTCAGTAAGTCATCGTGTGTAAGCCTTTTGCGCTCATTTAATTCCAATACTTGTAATTTAAATATACAATGATAATAAATTAATAAATACTTGTTTGATTAAAACATACACTGACCAGGCCCTGTACCGGCGGCGGCGGCGGAGGCGTTACAAACTAGCCAATGTACGTATGATAAATTTATTGATATCAATCAATCAGAGAGCGTTCGGTAATTCACCCGGCCTGGCCATTGATTGGTTGAAATATGCGAATATTTATATTAAAGACTTTATATCAACTTTTGAAGTGCTGAAAACCACAACATCATACCACATGCTCCTAATATAGTATTTCTTTCATCATTCTTACTTTATTCACATAATATAATTCAAGTATTCAAGATGAGAGGTACAGAAAAATGCTATGGCTCGTAGCATTTTCCTTATAATAAAATAAAATATGCACGATATCCGAGAAATCAAAACTATTTACGATAATGGACGGAGAAAGTAACATCGGAAGAATATACAGGGAGATATTACGTAATAGAGAAAAATTGTAACATCTTCTGGAAATATAATATTATAACAGGGCGTAAACAATTGTTTGTATGATATTGTGCAATATGGAGATTTTGTACAATAAATAAAATGTTAGTGTATTTATAATGTTTAATAAATTTGACGAATTATAATTTACTTATGTTAAAATTAATATTAAATACAATACAATACATTTCGTCCATCTCCGTCGACTCCCAATGTTATTTGTTTTTCTATTTTTTTTTTCACTATTTTCTACGCACAATGACCGCGTGAGGGTCAACACGTGTGAAACTTGGGCTTGTGACTCACATCGTTTCGACTTCTTCATAGTATGTTAAAACTTCTTGCGTACTAAACTTTAAATATTTGCATTTTCACAATTCCTTCCGGTTGGTTTATGTAGTTAATAAGACAATTCCTTCCATCGTCAAATCTCAGTTCAATTAAGGGGCTCACCCCTTCGGACGCAAATGAGCCAGTACGTACATTCGGACAATGAGGCTTAGTACGACTCTGCCGTCGAAGCGGTTTTCTTTAAACTACACTGATCCCTGTTTAAGCGTCTGCTGCGGTACTTGGCCGACTAATATATTTATAGTGCCTGTATTTACATAAGTAACACATTTCTTCTTCTGGTCTGCTTGAATGGAATAAAATGATAACCATTCAAGAATTAAATTATACATGTTAGTTCTGGTGTCCCTGTGTCGGAGGCAATTAGCGGTTCCGTACTTCTGAAGGCCGGGAGGACTGGAGAAAGATTTAAGAGGCGTATGCCCAGCAGTCTACACGTAAACTCTGACTGAATGACTGCTCGTTCTCTCAATTGGAGAAAAAACAACTAACGTTTGAAATCAAAAAGCTCTGATTTTACAAAATAATTATAATTAAAAAAAGTACACTTGGCACAAGGGCTTTCATGATATTATACAAGATTTTTTTATTATTATTTATTATACAGAAATATTTATTAAATATTTATTTTTATACCTTTATTTTCACATTTTTATCTTACAATATTTATATTAATTTTTTATACATAATACAAAATATTAAAAATATACAAAATTAATATAAACAGTAAAAAACAAAAACGGCATACCGCCGGCGGCGGGAGAAAAACCTCCAAGCACGCCGGCGGTTGCAGGCCGTGGCTACGGAGTTCTCCGAGACGACGCGAGGCAAGCTACGAGCGATAGGTGGTGGTACTAGACACGTAGGCCACCACCACCCCCATCTCGGAGAGCTCCGTATCCACCGGACCGCACGGCGACGTCGTCGCGCAGCTCTTTGAAGTCTTAATCTTCGCGCGCGCGTCGCCTCATGGTCGCACGCACCACCGGTAGCGGGGGCACTAGACGGGACGTGAGGTCCCGATGACCCCAAGCTTGCCGATGGTGGACGTCGCCCTCACCGTAGATGTTGTGGCTCGGCCGACGTCAACGCTCCATCTTCTTCGTCGATGAATGCACCGGCGGCGTGGAGCTGGGTGGTGGGGTGTGCGTGTGGTGTCCGAGAAGAAAGGGCGGCTCCTGTATTGGACGACCCGGGCGCGGGGAGGCCGGGCGACGCGGTGGGCGGAGGCAGTGCTGCTGCGGGCGAGCGGTGGCGGCGGCGGCGTCGAAGTCGAGCGCGGCGGCGGCCGACCGTCGCTGCAGACATAGTTAAACCACACAAGTTAGCCGTCTTCATACAAACGCGCCGATTTCGCACTCACACAAGCGCGCGCCTGCGCACGCTGTCTGTACACAACCAATACATGCATTCTCACTGTCTCTCGCGCGTAGTCAGTGATGGTCGCCCCGCCCCCGCGCTCGGTGACGCACACCACGTGACGGCCGCTGCCTGCCGCCTGCCGCTTCCCGATAGAAAGTATTATTATTCGAATTTTATTTTATTGCACTAACATAATGGCTCCGCGTTTCTGCAGTGTGTACGGCTGCATGAATAGATCAGGCTCGAACCGCGAGTTAACATTATTCTCATTACCTGCTCCC
Organism: Nematopogon swammerdamellus; assembly: GCA_946902875.1. Taxonomy (NCBI): domain Eukaryota; kingdom Metazoa; phylum Arthropoda; class Insecta; order Lepidoptera; family Adelidae; genus Nematopogon; species Nematopogon swammerdamellus. The sequence goes on from OX336344.1 coordinate 12,838,756, forward strand.
ATCGAAAGGTAAGTAACATAAAAAATATTATTAAAGTATGTAGTTAAATTATGTAAGTTATTAATACGAGTAGGTATACTAAGCGAAGGAATTGACTTGAGACCTGGCTCGGTAACGTCAGAGCAAAGTACCTATTAGTATTAGTTATTAATAGGTAGGTACTAGCTGCAAAAACCATTCGCGAACCCCGGCGGCGGCATCGGGAGCGGCCGCGCGGCGCACGCGAAGGCTGCGTCGTGCGCGGGCCCGCGGTTGCCGACTTGTTCAGACTTGTTAGTTAGAGATATCATATCATATCACGCACAAGCACAACGCAATTTCGCGCGGTTTTGTCTTCTATAAATGGCCACAGGTCCTACCGCGGACACTTTCATGACTGCTAGCGACGTTTTCTTGCTTAAATATTGTTGTCTTATTTTGAAGGAATAGAATAAACCATAATTTCAGTACACTCTAATAGTTTTAATTTTCGGATATGTTTATTGAGTGGTCTAGCAAGAAACTTACCCTGAAAGGTACCACCGCGCTGAATGAAACGTCGTCGGTCGAAACGGCTATGTAAATAATTCGTGTTTTCCGTCCAGTTTAGTGTAGCCGACATGAAATGGAGGGAAGATGATATGGCACCTAGTTCACCCGGTGTTATGGGTTGACATCACGGATGTTGTAGCTGATGTGTAGCCAGCCGTGTCAGTTTCAATAAAAAAAAAACTTCGCAGGTTTTATTTTTTATTTTTTACACCACTATTTATTGATATCTATAAAATAACATCGTTCACTGTCTATCGAAAATACAGCTTCCGAAAATATACCTTAACGCCAGTATATAATAAATCTATGACAACTCATATATTCTGTTAGAGTAAAATTTTGGGAGCTGGCTCTTGGTCTATAAATAAAAAATACATAAATGTACATAATAATTTTAAAGAATTGCATTTCCACCATGATGGGCTCACTGCCTGTCAATTGTGTTAGTGTTGCGAGTTGTGACATCCCTGGTGGCTCGGCGCAGCGTAGGTAGTTATTTTAAAAATGGGCTCCAGTTATCTTACTCGTCTCCTTTTACTATGCTGCAGAGCCTGCTCTCCATCACGCGCGTCGCGTCCCGGGTGGTCTGTAGCCGCTTCTGTAGCCAGGCATGTGAAGTTGGTGGAGAACGAAGGACGCCGAGCGGCGGCGGTGGTGGTGCCGGCACGGTGCCTCCAAATATTTATTAATTATTAATATTTATTAATTGAAATTGAAATTGAATTGAAATTATTCAAGGATTATTAACGAGTAAGTATGCCTTCATGGTTTAGCGTTACTTTTTACTTACTAAGGCAATGCAAAAATGCAAAATGTAAACTTCCTTGATCGGGAGGTTATACCTATCTAAGCCCATGATCGCAGTCCGGCTATAGCTGGAGTATGAAGGAAGTAAAGCGAGCAAAGCCCCGCATATATTCGGGGTAATAGAGTAATTTTACAGGGCGGTAATATCTTGCGGGGTAGATTGGCTTAGTTGGGCTCTGCCAGTTAGGTCGGCTCGCTACGGACCTCCGATTACATCCGAGCCACCGCCGCACCAACGCCGCTTCATCTCTGTAGCCCAAAGAAGGGATGAAAAGAAAAAAACATCGGTTTCAGCATCCGAAACCGGTTTTTATTATGAAAAAAATTTGTTTCTTGTTTTAACTGAGATAATATTGTTTCACAATCGGAAACATTTACATTTACAGTCCGGTTTGAAATTATTGTCTCAGTTCTATTTTCAACTACATATCCAGCAAAAAAAAAAACGGATAATAACCGATTTTAGCAAGCCATTCCGGTTCTTCTACCATCCCTGATCTGCCAGAACCCTGCTTGCCCACTGGAGCCCGCAGATATTAATCTGCTCCATCGGCTCTAATGTTTCAATAAATTCCTTTAAGTTTTGAATCTCACCGAACCTTAAATGACTTAGTAAAGGGCGTATATTGGGTCGTCACGGAGATAGACGCAATTCTGAAAAGTGTGAATTTGATGCTTGACTTCATCTTAGCTTCAGTTAGGATTTCACTGAAGTGTGAAGATGTTTGTGTTTTATTGAATGATTTCATACTGGAAATTTGGTGTCGTATCTTTATTTTCTCAATTTTTGTACTATGTGTTAAACATACTTACTTATACAAACTTTTTAGTTACATAATACGGACTAAAACTTCTAATTCTACCCCGTACCAAATATTTATACTTTTAATATACAAAATCAACATACCTATTGCCGCTGTGCAGCCAAATAGCTCGCTTAAATGCCCCAGCTCAGTAAACGCCCGAACAAATCACCTGACATGAAAAATAAGCTTATCCGTAAGCAAATAAAGTCTGCATGAAAATATAAGGCCGTGCATGCAATCGGGCTCACGTACTTCCAGTCTCCGACGTGAAATAGGTCGCGCCCCGACACCACAAATATTTGGGCCCAGCGCGACTCACAAACAGCTTGCGCCACAAAGCTGTTGCGTTACCGTGCAACCTATCATAACCGACATTTTAGAGGCACATACGGCGCTGACATATTCTAGTACATAATATACCTACTTGAAACTTAGGTTACAACTGCAGAGGCATTGAAGGCGATTTCTACCTATCCTTTACAATATTACACATTTTTAGTCATAGTATTAGTCAAGGCCAAATTTATAAATTTGAGAGTTTAATGACCCACTAAATAGATATAATATGACCAGGATTACTTATATATATCTGGAAAAAACGGGCGCCCAATCCTCAGGTCTTCTATCAAACCGTGTCTCAGTAAAGGTAATCTGACTAAGCGTTTGAATAATCTTGAAATGAAATGAAATTAATATATTATATTTTAGTGCACAAAAATAAATTGACAAAAGGCGGACTGAATGCCTAAAGTAATTACCAGTATTGTCATACCTGGTAAGGTCAATGGAAAGTGAAAAATATTGTCACTTATAATTTTCTTTCACTCGTCCATCTATCGTGATTCACCCAGTTCCCATCTTAGGGTTTCGCATTCGATGCGTTTTTTCAAATTGGTAAAAATAAGAAATTTTCATTATTATAGTCGTTCTGTCCTCAGCCAATTGTCTAGTGACCACCTGGCGAGGCTATACGTTTCATATCATCATACCTCACATTGTTATCGTAGAGTCCAGCTATCTGGGCCGTATTCAATTTCATATATCATATTATTGTCAGTTTTTTTTTCAGAAATATAAAGTTATCAGATATCAGAAGCTGCGATCGCAGAAACTCCATTCGAGTGACTAACAAGGGGGATGAACCAAATTTCGTATTCCTTTGTCTATGAATCATGATAATTGGAGCATATTCATGAATTGCGATTAAATAGGATCATCCGTCCGTATCCGTTGGTTAGCGTTGAACGACATGTCGATAGTTGCTTTTATTTATTTTGAGCTATCAAAATATGAAACTGCAGACTAGATAGTAAAGTTAACGAGACATTCGTTTGTAGCCCGATCAAGTATTTATTGATTTAAAACTCACAGGCGCTTATTTATTTAGGTATATTAGAATAATTTGTTATCAAACCTAAAATGATCTGCAAGATAGTACTTATTAAACATTTTGAATGAAAAATTATTCAGATAAAAATAAAAACACACCTTTAAAATATTTCAAAATAAATATTTAAAATTTTTAACTCCTAACAAAGACTTCAGTATATTTAACTTTTCATGTTCATCTTGGTCTTCTGAAGACATTAGTTTTGCCCACGGCTTCGCTCTTGTGAAGATTTCATTTCATTTCATTTCATTTATTATTTCCATCTTAGGTACCATCGGTACACTTGAGTTCGTCACATTTTAGTTTACCAAATTTACAATTAAAACTGTCTGGGTCTAGCCATGGCAAGGGACTAATAATTTTAGCCTAAGCAATAACATAGGACATAACTAAAAATTATAAGAATACAGAGAAAAAAAAACAGTTTTGTGCATGAAAGGCAATTAAAACTAGAGCTAAATTAAAATACTTCGCATCAATAGAATTGTCAAAGGTTAAAAATTCAATTATGTCAATATAAAAAAATTAAAATTAAAATACTTTGCATCAATAGAATTGTCAAAGGTTAAAGATTCAATTATGTCAATATAAAAAAAATTTAAATTAAAATAAAATTAAAATTCAAAATTAAAATAGGTAGCATCAATAGAATTGTCAAATTACTTAGTCAATCGATTAAAATAAGAATTAGGTACATTTAAATTGTTAAATTAGGTAAAAATAAAAAACACACAAAATTAAATCAAACATCTAGCATCAAAAGAATTGTCAAATTTATCAAACAAATAAAACCTAAAAAAAAAATAAAAAATATAACATTGAAATTGTATACACTAAAATAATTTTTATTATTCAAAAATTTAGTATACATCTTATAAGAGTAATAAATTAAAATTATTAAATAAACTTAAACTAACTATCAAATAAAATAAAAAACTATAACTAAAAACTACTAAAAACTAAAAAACTTAACTACAAAATAAAATATAAACCTATAACCAATACAAAACTTAATAACCCTCCTCCAGGTGTGACGATGTGGGCACTGTACCGAGGACGCTAGCGGCGTTGCCTCGCTGGATGGCCACACTGATACGCTGCCTCAGGAACTCGAGCGAACGTTGTTCTCCTGAAGCAGCGTACAGGGACATCCCGATGTCTTTCGCGAGCCGCTTTGCCTCCTCAGACCATGCCCCCATCGTCTCCACCGAAAATGCGGCGAAGATGTGCTGGTGTGAAAATAAAATAATTATATGTCACAGATAGTACGAGTAACTACTTACTTAACGTCATCGTCAATATAAAACTCGTCAATTGAGTAGCACTCTTTTTCTATTAAGTACTCCTTTAGTTTTGCTTTGAAGGCTTTATCTGGGAGAACCTTTATGTTATTCGGAAGAGCATTATACAATTTTACACTATTGCATATAAAACTTTTGGCTTTTTTAGCCAATCTACACGGCACGCTTGCAATTTTGTCCTTATTTCTAGTATTGTAGCTATGATTGTTAGAGTTGAGAGGATCAGTTTGTAAATATAGCCTGTCAGGACGTCAGCTAACACCACGCAAAATTTCAGGTCTAAAAGCGACTTGACCTATGAGGCGTTTAAAAGTAGTGTAAAGTTAGTTTAGTAGTAAACAAATAAACAGACCTCACATATTTTTTTGCCGATTGAAAACAAATAATATGGTGCATTATTATATATATATGGTGTATTGGGCTAATAACTACCAACAAAGCACTGTTATCAAAAGTAAACTTTATTCCACATTTGAAACACTTTTCAAACAACCAATGGCTTCTTTCTTTCAAAAGCACTTTCGCCTTAACCATTTTGGGTTTTAGTTAGGGCACCTTCGAAAAAAATGTAGATGCCGATTATCCTGTCAACTGTATGAGAAATGTCACATCAACGGACATATCAAGTCAGGACGCACGTGGCAGCTATTTGTACCAAATCATAAACACATTTTCTATACGGTTTTCCAATTTCTATAAAAGGTCATGGACTCATTTTCACGGTTTCTATGAAAGTCGAAATTTGTTTCTAACTTTTAATGAGCACCTACAATTAGGTAATTTGTTTGTAAACGACATACATACGGCGGCGATTCCGATACCTTTGTTTTCGTGTTGTTTGCTGTAGAGACGCTTGTTACGTAGTGCGTGGGCACCAGAATCAAAAGATTTCTCGACAAGCTGGGCAATTGGCTCGTCGACAAGTCTGGGGACCCACGTGCCGAGCCTCATCTCTTTCGTCGAATTGAATCAGGTATTTTTGAAACCTCACAAATCCATTTTTTTTTTCGAAAGTGAGGTTTTAATGGTGATCGACAGAGAATCCACAGACGCTCTTATGTGTAGATTTGAAACACAACAAGTCCACTCCCTTCCATACATTTCTGACAGGGCTCTGTGCTGAGAAATTTTTGAAACCCCACAAGTCCAGTACATGTGGGAGTTTCTGTATTCCCAAGACTTCGTCAGAACTGTTAAAACGCACCCTTATATTAACAATGACGTTGTAAGCACATTCCGACTATCCCCTGGAAAGTTCCCATAAGTTTTTTTTATTTTAATATTTTTTTTGTATTTTTTTTTTATTACTTACGGCGGCGGTAATGAAGACGACGATTGAATGCTTTATAATAATGCTTTATAATACTGTTTTATAATAAATTTGTAAACTTAAACAATATTTTTTATTAAAAAATTTGAGAAATTTTTGAAACATCACATGTCCATGCACTTTGGAGCCTTCCTGTTAAAAAACTAAAAGGTTTTAAAATCTATGAATTTGCTACTACATTCGCCCTGAAACCAGAAACTAGGTTTTCATACAATATTTTTCATGGTGCAGTTTTTTTGCTCTCCTGTAAAATTGAGTCCCATGGAGATGTGGAGTTTCAAAAATACCCGATTCAATTAGCCTCGAGATCCAGAGAGGCAACGCAGCCATCAAATTGGGTATCGCAGCTGGAATGTTTCGGCCGAGTGGACATCTTCTAACTGTAAGTGAAAAATTTTCTTTCGCCTGTAAGTGAAGGATATGATAGGTTAAGGGGTTTCTGTAGTTATTTTTGTTTTTAGGTATTGATACAAATGAGTTTTGGTATGTTTTGTTTTAATTTGTTTTTAATTATTCAGATTTTGTTTTTAGAATTATTTATTTATTTATTTCTAATTGAAATTACATATTGATTGTTGCAGTTGTTGTCTCTGAAATTAGTTTCAGAGTAAATTAGAGTCACCTCTGCATTTTACTTCAGATGGGTGATGATGAAACTGGCCGTGGTGTGACTTGTGCGGATTGATACCACCGCTCTGAATGAAAAACGGTCGAAACGGCACATAAGTTCGTGTTTATCGTTCAGTCCAGTTCAGTAGGCAGGTTTAAAGGGAAGCACTGACACGGCACCTAGTTCACCAAGGTATGATGGGCAGACATGAGATATTACAAGTGTGTGTGCCTTAGTTCCTTGGTCTTTCCAAACTTAGCTCCATAAAAAATGTGTTACGCTGAATGTTTGTCGAACCTGCAAATCCTGCAATATATATATTTTGCCTTTTGCCAATGGAGCGGCCGATATCGGCCGCTTTATAGATTATACCTTTACGAATGGAGCGGCCGATATCGGCCGCTTTCTTTTTTTTCCGTGTTTCGTTGGGAGGCCCCAACAAAATTATTTTATTCTTGTATCTCATTTAGCCGTGAGATACTGGCAGTAATTAATTCAAATAGTAGATCCTTTAGCCTTTAGGCGACAAACATTCTCCCATAGAGAAATGTCAGATTTACCGCTCTGTCAGTGTCATCAAGACAGCGGTTATAATAGGAGGGCGTTGTACGTTGCTCTTCTGTTTTCGGGTTTGCTGAGTGTTTTTTTGTGCAGATGAACCCATAAGTGATGTTTTTTCTCTTTTTCATTATATTCCGGATGTATTGAGTGCATTTGTTTGTGCTGAGTTGATCTGAATTTTTCGTAAAAATACTAAGAAAATGCCTCCTTTTCGGTACCAATTTCGGCTGTTTTTAGAGGCTTGTTTCTCGATATAAATCTGTTTTCTGGATAAAGTGAGGTGATAGAAGTGTCATTTAGTTCCTGTAGTTGAAATAATATATGCCGTATAGTGTTTGTATGCAGTACATTTACGAGAAATAAGCAATTTTTGTGACGTAGTTTTCTCCATACAAATAATACAAACCATACAAATTTCCACATACAAATTTTATTGTGAACGACACGGGGGGCTGCTGATACACAAGAAAGGTATGATTAGGTCCGTTATTTATTAGTGTTTATAATAAAAATACTATATGACCGATTCGCGGTCTAATAAATTTATAAAAAAAAAAAAACCTGAGAGAGGTCGCGATTTTCACATAGAACAACTTTACAAAATAATATTGTCACCTAGAATACGTAATGTAAATAAAAAAATGCCATTTATAGCTAGAATATTTATCTGTAAATACAATCCATATGTTAGTTCATGAAGTTTTATGGAAAAATCTTCCAAAATGATTTTTTTTCGAGAGTAATGCGCCGGCGCCGATCGCGGCCGCCACCTGGTGTAGGCGAAGGAAGATTTATAAATAATGCTTCCAGAGCCAAAGGGTAGTAATGTGCGGTAGATATTATTCCCCAATACGGGTCACATGAATCGGAACAATAAGCATCTCGTGCTCCGGGGGCGGCCCGCTTCGCCACACGACCAACTTGCGTATTTTTTTTACCATAGTTTACTTTAGGTCGAAATTGACGTTTTTAAGAGTTATTACGGTAATGCATTTTACGCTGGCTTTTTGAGGTAATTTCCTTCTAGTATTGCTGAAAATTCAGGAAGACTGACGATATTAAGTGCAACGCCTCCGTTGATGTTGAATTTATTTTTACTGTTTGAACACCAGAGCTAACCTCATGGTTGATAATAATAAGAGGTTAAGGCGTTCTAGAAACCGCATGTAAGAACTTCGTAGGTATAAATCAACTTTTCGAATATGTCGTGAAAAAAAATATTAAGGAGATAAACAGATTTTTTGCCTTTTTATTACCAAATTTTCGAAAATGCATTAATAGTATTGATTTGGATACTCCATACGAATAACAGCAACGATACGCCTAGCGTCACACTGAGGGTATTTTGAGAGTATTTATATTGAGTTGCTTTACGCGAATTTTTACTGTGCACCACACCGAGCTCAAAATACGTCGTTACGCCGAAGTACACATTTTACGCAACTTGCGTTGCGTAAAATGTGTACTTTTAGGCGGATCAAAATACGCTCAGTGTGACATTAGTTAGACCATACGATAAACATATTAATTAGCTACACAAAAACATTTTTGTTGACTAAACTCAAACTCGAATTTTCATTAGATAGATTCCTTTAAATTTTACCGTAACATAATATAACAAAATGTACTTACATGCCATTTATCCCATTTCACTTAAGCTAAGCCTACTCAAACATGATTATACTTCGTGCTTCGTTCTCGAGATTAGTAAGCTGAAATAATAAGTATTACATATTACACTCGTAGTTTCACCCAGGATTCACCACATAGCACTGTATTTGAGAGATAAAATAGTTTTAGTTTTAGTTTAATAGGACATCTGACAGCTTGTAAACAAACATTGAAATTGTTTTCCTATTTTGTGATTTTGTAAAAATTGTACACAATGTTTAATTTAAGAAGAATATTTATATGATGCCATATGTTCTCGTCCCAGAGAACTTCCCCACCTCCATGCCAGAGCCGCGATAATTTGGTGAATACAATTCAAGAATCCAACAACATATCCCATGCTTCACCTACTCAACTTCAGTCTGCTAACGAACTCATATCATGTCCACACTGCCCCTCATCGAGTGCTCGCCTTTTCAAAGGGAACAGGGGCCTTCATATACATCTTGCCAAGGTACATCGTGAGTTATCATCACATCGGAGTGTGCCACAAAGCCAATCGATGCCTTCTAATGAACCTTTCGATAAAAAAATCTCCAGACTCAAAGACTGCATCCGGATCCTTCGTCGAGTACCAAAAGGAGCACGCGCAGCGGTGGCTGAGAAACTGTGTACAGTATTGTCACGATGTACTTCCAAAAATGACTTCGAATCGTGGAAGAATGTAATGTGTTTTGCTTACGTAGCCCTTCGGACACCAGATTCAACAAACAAAGCCACTTCATTAACAGCTAAAATAAAGAGAAACCTAGACTCAACCTTGGATGACATAGATTTATCACCAGCACACCATGCCCGTTCCCCGATTGCCTCCATTATCGAGGCTAAAGTTTCCGACGGGGATATCAAAGGAGCCGTCAGGATATTAGCATCCAGCGATGAAATAGCACCACGAAACGATTCAGTTTTTGAAGAGCTGCAGAAGAAACATCCAGCACCATCCCGAAGTTTAAATATGCCAGAGCCACCGAGTAATTGCGAGGAAGCACTCCAAGTATCGATGTGTAAGGTTTTTGAAGCCATCATGTCATTTCCTTGTGGATCAGCAGCAGGAATAGACGGCATTCGACCACAACACATAAAAGACCTGACGAGCCCATCTGCCGGTGACGCTGGTCGACACCTACTTGAGACAATCACTACTACATGCAACTGTATGTTAAGCGGGACAATAAATGATGAAGCATGCGTGTATCTCTATGGAGCAAATCTATGTGCGCTCACGAAAAAGGACGGAGGCGTGCGTCCAATAGCAGTGGGGAACTTTTTCCGAAGATTAACTTCAAAATTAGCTTGCACGTCAGCAAAAGAAACAATGGGGCACTATTTCAGACCTAAGCAACTCGGTTTCGCAACAAAGCGGGGATGTGAAGCAGCAATTCACGCAGTTCGTACATATATTAATATCAACAAAGACACTGAGAAAGTTTTGTTGAAACTTGATTTAAAGAATGCATTTAATAGTATTGAAAGGGATCAACTGTTAACAAATGTAAATGAAAAGGTTCCAAAACTATATCCATACATTCATCAATGTTACTCTAAGGCTTCATCTCTATTTTTTGGCGAGCGTACAATTCTTTCACAGGTAGGGGCACAACAGGGTGATCCATTGGGTCCATTAATTTTTAGTCTAGGAATACATCCAATAATTCAAAATTTAATTTCGGAACTTAACATTTGGTATCTGGATGATGGCACGTTGGCGGGCGACCCAGATACTGTATTGGCCGACCTTAATAGTGTCATGTCGGAGTGCGCCAAAATTGGACTCCAAATTAATACACAAAAATGTGAGTTATATCTCTGTTCTTCTCCTGCACCAGAAGTAATCGAACATTTTAACGACTTGGCACCGGGTATTCGTATTGTGTCTGACAGTCTATCGCTACTTGGCGCCCCCATCACGGCTGAAGCCGGAGAAACCATTTTAGAAAACAAATTCAACGAATTAAACCGGCTTTTTGAACGAGTTTTAGGTTTAAATTCACACATTGGTTACTTTCTTTTAAAGAACTGTTTTTGCATCCCAAAACTCGTTTATCTTATTCGCACAACCCCTCTATGGAAATGTAATTTGTTTTTACAAAAATTTGATATTTGTTTAAGAAAAACACTTCAGTCCTTATTAAATATTTCATTTAACGACATGCAATGGATACAAGCAACCCTACCAGTCAAACTAGGCGGTATCGGTATACGGCGTTTGTCGGACATAGCGGTTCCCGCGTTCTTGGCCTCTGTCTATGGCGTTTCAGATCTGGTTCTCAACATGTTACCTAATAATGGAGCCGGAACTGAAATTAGTCATAGAACCGAGGCCTTAGACGTTTGGAAGACGATGTGCCCGGGCGATGACGCCGTCCCGAAATACCCATCGGTACAAAGAAACTGGGATGTTATAAATGCAACGAGAATAAGTAAAACGCTGCATTGGGATAGTTTGGCCGATGTAGCGCGATACAAAGCCTCGTGCACTTATGAGTCCGGTGCTTGGCTCCACTGCCTTCCCTCCAAACCTTTAGGCACACTATTAGACAACAACACTATTCGAATTTCTTTCGCACTCCGGCTCGGCTGCGATATCGTGCAGCGTCACCAGTGCGTGTGCGGGGCCCAGGTTGAGGTAGATGGGAGACACGGCCTTAGCTGCGGAAGGAGTGCTGGAAGAATACCGCGTCATGCCACTTTGAATGACATTTTAAGACGAGCCTTCAGATCGGTCAACGTGCCATCCATTTTGGAGCCAACTCTGAGCAGGGATGACGGCAAGCGCCCAGACGGGATGACCTTAGTTCCATGGTCTCAAGGACAGGCTCTCGTCTGGGACGCGACGTGTGTTGACACCCTCGCTAATTCGTACGTGGAGTCGACAGCGCGTCGTGCTGCGTCCGCTGCTGAGTTGGCTGCCGTGAATAAACATAACAAATACAGGCAAATAAAAATTCAAAATTATATATTTACAGCTTTCGCAGTTGAAACAATGGGGCCCTGGTGTGCCGAGGCAAAAATTTTAGTGAGAGAATTGGGAGAACTTTTGCGGGAAATTTCAGGAGATAGCCGTGCCGGTTCCTACCTCACACAAAGAATCGGCCTTGCCATTGTGAGGGGGAACTCGGCCAGTGTCATGGGCACCTTTCCGACAGCGGCAGCGATGGACGAGATTTTTTACTTTTAGTTGCTGTCGGCAAGGTGCTCGTGTAGCATCTTCGGGGATTTCCCGTTAAGGTTTTTATATATTTATTTATTATTATTTCTTTTATAGTTTTAGGTAATTTTAATTTAGGTAGTTTTAGTTTTTATGTTGTTTGTTTTAAGTTTAGGTAATTTTAATTTAGGTAGTTTTAGTTTATATTTGTTATCTAATATTAATAATGTAATTACCAATCCATCTTCTATTGGGTTAATAAAAAATAGTTTTTTTTTTTTTTTTTGTGGGTAGGTAGGTCGACCCTGCCCATGACTAGATCCGTCATTCACGTTACAGTGCTTCACCACTGCACACGCACAAGCGCTTTCCTGATCGGTAGTGATTAGTGATCTACTAATATTATAGTGTGTATCGTTGTAAAATGCCGAAGAGGAAGCGTCACCGCGACAGTGATATCGAGGATTTATTTCGTCGACTGGAGAGGAAACTAAATCGTCCCAAACGACGAAGGTCTTCGTCTCGAGAGGATTCCGCGCTATCTGTGTATAGCAATGAAGGTATGTAAAAAATATTTCCCATTACAGGCGTAAAATAGATAATTGGCCGCGTGAACTTAAACAAAGGTTCGTGAAATTCAATGGAATTTTACATACACCTACCCACTTCGTATTCGAACTCGAACAGTACAAGGGTACGTTCACATCGTAACTATGGTGCGTTCAATTCATTGGAATTGTTACATCTACCATTTTGTCAAGGAAAGACGTTCAATTCAGTGGAATTGCAACCTTTCTCTTTTACTGGCAGCAACGGAAAATACAACGGACATTTTCTCGGACGATGACTGTAATGTTCCTAGACAAAGGATGAAATCAGTTGTCAATCGGTCAATCGTGCCTTACCAGCCGTGGAGTCACCGCCGCCGCCGCGCGCGCATTCCCTCGAGCCACCTGGGGCGCCGCGCGCTCCCATGGCGCAGCCGCCCGCACCTCAGCCGCCTGCACCCCAGCCGCCTGCGCCTGAGCCGCCTGCACCCCAGCCGCCTGCCCCTCCGTCGCTGCCCCCTCAAGACACTGAGCCTTGCCCGGTCGCTAGACCTTGCGCAGACGCTGACCCTCACACTCCCGCTGTTACTGTCAGCGACGCGACGATTACCGCCGATGATGACGTCGTAGATTTTCTAGGCGATGATCCCACTCAAACCACAGGGTTTGGTAAGGATATTCACGTTGGCCTGGTTAGTCGCCTAAACCATATCATTATCAATGGATTGGAAAACGATGCTCGTAAGGAATTATGTAAAAAGTACTTGATTCCAGCCAACTGCCCTCGCATGGTCCCACCGATGCTCAACCCGGAATTAAAGGTTGCTATATCCGAAGCAAGCGTGAAACGCGACAAGGGAATAGAAAACAGACAAAAACAACTTGCCACCGCGTTAGCTTGTCTGAGTCACGTCATGACCACCAAAATGCAAGAGAAGGACAAAGATTCGGCTCTAATTAAACAACTTATGGACGTGGCGAAACTGATGTGCGACAGTTTGCATTCCGACTCGGCCAAACGACGATTAAAGAAAGACATAAACGACCACCTTATGCAAACCATGATAGACAAACACCTTTTCGGAGAAACCTTGGCTGAAACGTGTCGAAGTCTGGGGATGACATAAAAGTTTCTTATGATAAACATCTTATGAAAACTAACCAGTCACAACCATCGACTTCGCGTGGTTTAAACGGGAAGGCAGTCGGGGCCGCCGAGGAGCCGCCAGACTTACCCGCCTGCTGCAGCGAGGGCGGGCCCGCCGGGCTGTCTGCCGCCGCCGCACGCCAACTTGTGGAAGAGATCGCGCTATTCGCGCTATCAGCCGCGGCCGACCCGCCGTCACTAGACGAGGTACAATACGCTGGTCGTTTGGCCGCATTTGCTACACAATGGTCCCTTTTAACACAAGATAGGACTATTCTTTCGTGGATCGAGGGCTACAAGATACAATTTTGTAAACAAGTGTCACAGAACACTGTACCTTCTACGCCAATTCTGACAATTACCGAGATGAGGGCCTTTCATGAAATAATTGATAGCCTTATAAAAATTGGTGCCTTATCCGAATGTGCCCCCTGTGCGGGCCAATATATTTCGGCAATATTCCTTGTGCCCAAACCAAATGGCAAGAAAAGATTTATATTAAATAAAAAAAAAAAAAATTTAATAAACATATACATACTGACCACTTTGAATTAGAAGTTTTTCGGACTGCAGTAAAATTAATGACTCAAAATTGTTACATGGCAACCTAGGACCTTCAAGACGCATACTTTTTGCTCAAAATCCATGCAGACTCAAAAAAATTTTCTTCATTTTCAATTTGACGAAAAAATTTACGAGTTTAATGTTTTACCATTTGGTTTGAATACGCCACCATTTGTATATACAAAACTAATGAAACCTGTAGCTAAATTGCTAAGATTAGCCATTAGCCGGTCTCATGTCTACTATACAATTTATCTGGACGACCTATTTTTGATTGGACATTCATATAACGACTGCATGAACAACATTAATATCACAGTTAAACTACTGAAAGCTTTAGGATTTAAAATTAATCATGAGAAAAGTAACTTAATACCTTCAATGACATGAAAATTTTTGGGATTTATTTTAGACTCTAAAAAATTCCTAATTATTTTGCCCGATAATAAGAAAGATCGTTTGATTAAAGAAACTACTATGTTTATGAAAGTAAGGCGCTGCAAAATTAAAGACTTCGCGAAACTAATTGGCTTGTTAGTTTCTGCGTGTCCAGCCATAGAATACGGCTGGCTATATACTAAAGAGTTAGAGCGTTGTAAATATCTTAATTTAAAAGGTCACGATGATTACAATCGTTACATGAATGTCCCTGATCACTTGCATGACGATCTGAGATGGTGGCTACAGGCCCTATTGAGGCCTGAGAACCGTATAAAAGACGATACTTACTCGGTTGAGATATTCTCTGACGCCTCAACTACGGGGTGGGGCGCGGCTTGTGGTTCAGAAACGGCTAGTGGCCGGTGGTCGTCGGCGGAGCTAACACAACACATTAATTATCTCGAACTTTTGGCTGCCTTTTTTGCATTAAAAGTCTTTGCAAGGAGCTTACACGATTGTCAAATACTTTTACGGGTTGATAACTCAACCGCTATTAGTTATATAAATCGTATGGGTGGAATACTATTTCCACACTTAACCAAGGTCACGAAGGATATTTGGCAATGGTGCGAGTCCCGCAAAATTTTTGTATACGCATATTATATAAAATCATCAGATAATTACATAGCTGACAGAGAATCAAGACGTAACCATCCCGATATAGAATGGTCCTTAACATATAGTATGTTCTCTTACCTTACTCAGAAGTTTGGCGTACCATCAATTGACTTATTCGCGAGCCGCACCAACAAAAAATGCGCAAAATACATTGCTTGGCATCGAGACCCAGACGCCTTTGCAATAAACGCCTTTACAGTCAGATGGTCAAAACAATTAATGCAAAAGGTATCGTAATAGTACCGTTATGGCCTACGCAACCCTGGTTCCCCTTGTTTAAAAAGCGACTAGTTTCGCAATTAATAACCTTTAAATCAAACAGTTACCATGTAATTTTTGATCATTCCAGTTACAGCAACATTCAAAACCATTTTACCCTGGCTGCAGGGATTTTATCAGGAGAGCCTTATCACGAAGAAGCGTCCCGGAGCCATCAGAACACATAATGCTCGCCTCCCTAGCTGGAAGTTCATTGAAAAAATACGACGTTTGTTATAAAAAAAATAATGGTTTGATTTTTGCGTTCAAAATTGTCTTGACGTATACTCAACGTCAATCCCCGATTTACTAAGATTTCTAACTATGTGTTTCGATGCTGGTAGTAAATATGGCAGTCTGAATAGTTTCAGAGCAGCACTATCCTTAATTTTGGGGCCTAGTGTATCCAAGGTTGAAAGACTGATAAGATTTTTTAAAGGTGTTTTTCGTTTACATCCACCAATGCCTAAATATGACGTAAAGTGGGACACCACATGCGTGTTATCCCACCTGGCTACTTGCTATCCAAATGATTCATTAGTACTTGATCAACTGACGAAAAATGCATAACATTGTTAGCTCTTGTTACAGCTCATCGGGTTCAAACTTTTTCGAAAATTAATATAAAGAACATTGAAACAAAATCTAATGAAATCGTAATTAAAATACCAGATTTAATCAAAACATAAAAAAAGGAACCACTCAACCTCTGTTAGTATTACCATACTTTTTACAGAAAAAATAAATTTGTCCAGCCCAGACACTAGTGGATTACATTGGTAAGACTTCATTGTTACGAAAAACTGATAGCCTATTTATAGGATGCAGAAAGCCCCATAAAGCGGCGACCACACAGACGCTATGTCGCTGAATAAAGAGCACGCTCCATATGAGCGGGATCGATGTTTCCATATTCTCGGCGCACAGCACGAGACACGCCGCAACATCTAAAGCTCACCAGCTAGGTGTGAACATAGATCTAATCAGAAAAACTGCTGGCTGGAGCAACAATTCAGACACTTTTTTAAAATTTTACCAAAGAAGCATAAACAAGACGGACTCGTCGACCTTAGCAACAGCTATCATTAACGATAACATAGATGATCATGACTAGTAAGATACTCTCACATTTTGATCGTACAAAACAATGTAATTCTTTCAAGTTTTACGTCTTGTTACTATAATAATTATGAAACATATTTAACATTATCTATCAGACACTGCTAAAATGATTTTGATTGAGTAATTAAACATAAATTGGTTCTTCTATTGGCGTTGATATTTTCAGAAATAACTCTCAAAATCTACGAGTGTAATATGTAATACTTATTATTTCAGCTTACTAATCTCGAGAACGAAGCACGAAGTATAATTGATGATTAAACGAACTTACTTGTACGTGAAGTTCTATCATAATTATACGAGGTGCTTCGTTCGAAGAGATTAGTAAGTCCCTCCCGCCCTACCCGAATTATTCTAAAAATATTAACTTTGCACGTTGGTTACTCTGAACTAAATGACGGATCTAGTCATGGGCAGGGTCGACCTACCTACCCACAAAAAAAAAAAAAAAAAACTATTTTATCTCTCAAATACAGTGCTATGTGGTGAATCCTGGGTGAAACTACGAGTGTAATATGTAATACTTATTATTTCAGCTTACTAATCTCTTCGAACGAAGCACCTCGTATAATTATGATAGAACTTCACGTACAAGTAAGTTCGTTTAATCATCAATTACAGTGACAGGCCGGGGTTCCTGCCTCCGCAAAGTCTGTTGTCGGCTTGTCACTGTTCGATCTACTGTGTCGGCCTCATCTTGTTATATTTGCGACAAATTTATCGCTTTTGAATATTGTTAGAAGATACAATGTGTCATCGTTTATTGGACTCGAATGTGATACATTTGGGAGGTGAGTGGAAAATCGGGATCTACGGAATAAACGATACTTGCGGAAAGATTTATTTTCTGGAGGCGTAAACGGATTCATTGGCATAGCATCTTTGATAGGTTCATAGGCCAACGACCATGGGGTTTTTATGTTTGAATTATTTAGTCTAATTATTATTTAAGTTGTTCAAGTAGCTGTAGTTTAAAAACATTTTGAAAATAAATTAATCAATTTATAAATACGAGTATTTCAATGGTTTACCACAAAAAAAAATTACTATGATATTCACATTATATCAATCATATATCCAAGCCAAACATTTTGAAATGTCGCAATTTTTTTTTCACGAAAACGGTAACTACTTGGATATTTCCAGCTATACCAACTAGTCTATAATAATCATAATCGCGTAATAATCGATGTCGAATTACAATTTCCAAAAGAATGTTGTCCACCGTATATACACGATCAAAAATAACCAGACCATCAGGGCATAGTACTTAATTTTTGGGATTCGGCTTAAGTAGTCGGGTAAAAAACGGACATGGCTCAGCCAGCATTTACTTTGGTTGCTGAGCTGGAAGAGCCATGGATTGCCGCCGTACGATTTGTACTTGAACTTGTACTGAACCCCGATAACCATTTAATTTTTACTTTGGACATTTTAGTATTTACTATGATAAAAAGCTAAATTACAATTTTAAAAAACCCCCGACCCTTAAAGAGTAAAAAATTATTTCCGTTCACTTACTTAAAGGAGTCGGTAGTCCGCTAAGTAAATTCCCACGCAGCTCTGAGTTTTTATGTTTTATTTACTTAACTGTCCCCCGACTCCTTTAAGTAAGTCAACGGAAATTATGTTTTACTTTTTAAGGGTCGGGGCTTTTTAAAATTTGTAATGCAACTTTTATTTCAAGCTTTAAAAAAAACGCAAGCAAATCGTTCCACTTTTTAAGTTAATAATTGTTTTATTGCTTAATTACTTGATTACTTGATTACAAACATAGCTAAGAACCATCCCGATTAAACAAGCTTCCTAATAAAAAAACCGCATCCAAATCGGTCCATCCGTTTTGGGAGATACGATGCCACAGACAGACACACACATACACACTACCCCCTCCGTTTTTTTGCGTCGGGGGTAGTCTACTCAGACATGTTCCTACTGCGGCTGAACGTCTGCACTGAGTCGTGCGATCTCATGCCTAGTATGAAGTATGCCAATCAGTCCTTACTTGCGGCGCGCCGACCTCCTTTTCTCCTCTAACAAGTCGCTGCCTCTGCATGGCTGAAATGAGGGCTACCCTCGCCCCGTGCAGGTGAAGTAAAGCAGGAACTCATGCATGGCCACTGCACACACATCCTACATAGCTACATCCTACATAGCTACATCCTACATAGCTACAGCCTACGTCGTTAGTATTAAATCAGATCGCAACTCCTTCGGCCGATATCGGCAGACGGTCCAACGCTCATCCAATTAAAAGTTTTGAACTTGAGTGACTTGGCAGCTCTCCGCAATATTCCCATTAATCCGCATAACTAAAATATTGTATACGTCGTCGGCCATTCTCTAGCCTTTGTGAAGGACCCCACGATATTGTATAAGTTCTGATGGCTGGCCTAGTAAACGAATTTATGCCTACAAGTTTATGAGTTACTGAAGATATTTAAATTACATTGTATATAAATAGGTACCTACCTGCTTTGTGGGTTGATTGTTGGTTGATTGAAAGGTTGATTGAAACGTACTTTTACGAGTTTTTCGTAAGTAATATTAGCGTATAAATGATATAGGTACCTACCTTTGCAAGAAGTAAATAATAATGTAAGTAAGTAGGTAGTCCTGAATTGAGTTTCCCGCCTATTATTATTATGAAGAAAATCCTCTTTGAGATCAAAGGAAATGCCGTGACCTATTAGAGGTAATAACGAACAGAAAATCGATGACTCTCTTCTTGAATATATATGTATATTATTATTTGTATAGTCGAGGATGCGATATAACTAAAGTATTTATAGCAGTGATCCTTACTCGTAGATACACTATTGATGTTCAACAAGAAATAGGTATTTCACAAATAAAACGATTGGTTCCCATAGTTTTACATAAACTACCTATTCGATATTAAAAAATATGGCATTAAAGTAGATAGACGTCGGTCGAAACGGCTATGTAAATAGTTTGTGTTTTCCGTATAGTTCAGTATAGCCGACATGAAATGAAGGGAAGCAATGACATGGCACCTAGTTCACCCGGTGTTATGCGCTCTAATTACGGATGTTGTACGTCATGTAGCCAAGCGTGTCAATTTACATTAAAAAAAATACATATTCTTTTTTTTATTAATATTTGGAGCTCAAATCCTAATGGAGTCAATTAGATTTTTTTTTATTATTGACAAATAATAGGCCAGGAAACGAATGATTCTAGCCGGAAAGCTCGTAAGCAGAAATTTTGACTTCGGAACTTTGTTCTGATTAGTTAGGAGGTAAACATACTAAAAGTCCCCACCACTGGGGGGTGCGCCCTAGGAGGGGGGGGCCACAAAGAAGGTCCCATTTTTCAGTTTTTCGCTTATATCTCGAAAACGGTGCATCATAGGAAAAACTGTTCAATTACGGAATAAGAGGTAATAAAATTCTCTACAACTTTCATGCAGACACTTTTTACCAATTCTCAATCGTTGTCGAGATATAAGGTCCGAAAAAAAAACGATTTTATTTGCAAATAAAAGCAATGTATGACAAAAACAGGTTTTTGCTTTTAATTGCAAATAAAATCGGCCTCTTTTCGGACCTTATATCTCGACAATGATTGAGAATTGGTAAAAAGTGTATATGTCAAAGTTGTAGAGAATTTTATCACTTCTTATTCCGTAATTGAACAGTTTTTCCTATGATGCACCGTTTTCGAGATATATGCGAAAAAACGAAAAATGGGACCTTCTTTGTGCTCCCCCCCCTAGGGCGCACCTCCCAGTGGTGGGGACTTTTAGTATGTTTACCTCGTAACTAGTCAGAACAAAGTTCCGAAGGCAAACTTCTTGCTTTCGAGCTTTCCGGCTAGACCCTTTATTTGAGCACTCATTTACTACACTATAAATTTTAAAAATAGAATAATATCGCACTGACCATTTAATTAGTCAACCTGTTGGTAAATCAGCTCGGGCTCTACATTCGGCAGCCGCATGGTGTGCGTATCCATTGTTGTCGAGCCTGAGAACTGTAAACAAGCTCTCTTTACAGAACGCACGCCTCTCAAAGATCGAAATATTTGGAGCATTCGCCGTTTCCCGGCGCTCCCGGGTTCGTCTCCCAAAACTCGCGACCCGACCTCCACGCGCCTATTTTCTTTTTGACGTAATCCCTTTTCTCCTCTCCTTAGGCGGACTATTGTTGACATTCTGATATTTAGATAGACGCGCAACATGCTCGGTGAAATGAGATGTAAAATATGAGCGTCTTTCCTTTCCTCTCTGATTTCAGATATGAGAACGGGTTGGTTTAGGGACGCTTTTTGGATTAGCGACTCACAGCGAGGCTTTGTCTCGCATCTCCCCGCTGATATACGGTCGCACTTATTGTAACGTCAGCCCTTACTCCTATTTTATGCAATGAAATATTGATGTTGTAGAGAGAAAGCTATAAATGTGTTGCCTCTAGAGTGCTTCAGTAGTTATGTAAGAACAGGTCGACATTAGAAGATTAAAGATTAAGAAGTCGGCATGTACATAAGAACACAGTGAGTGCTCGTTGTCTTTGTGATTTATTTAAAAAGAGATAATTTTTAAATCTAACTCATTCATTGAGATTAAATGAATAGGCTCAATGAGCTCAAAGGTATTCTAGCCAAACAAAAAAGTGAAAAGAAGTCGACTATAGTCAGAGAGAGCCAGAGATAATAAGAATAGAACCTAAGCGAGGACTTACCTACCTTGCTACATAAATTACTTAGGTAAATTAGTTGAGACGACGAACACTCGGCGCCGCCGGGGGCGTCGCGTCGGGCGCGGCGACGACGCCTCGGCGGCCCCACAATCTATTTAACGAGACAAGAGATTCTATTACAATATTTTTTTATTTTTATTCACTGTCAAGAATAAACTTTTATTATAATTTTCGCAAAACGTGTGAAGTGGTTAGGTCGACGCGAAATTCGAGCGTGCAGTGCAATATTGTCTGACGTAAAATGTCGGGTGTTGTAATTAAAATACACAGTTTGTTCAGGATTAGCATAATAATTGTTTGTAATGTTGGCGCTGCGCAGTCGCCGTGAAGAGAGTAGTCCAACACAGGCGGCGGCGATTGTCTGGGAGAGATGCAGCGGCGCGGAAGCTGGGAGCGAGGCCGACACCGCGTCAGCATCAGCTTACCGACTACAGACAGACAGCGCAACATCACGGCTGAACTGCAACACTTACTATTTCAGATGTCGTGTCGAGCTGGAGTCGGGTCCAGGATAAACTGAACATGGGAAGCATGCTTTATTTTTTGAATGAGTCAGTTAATAAAATGCAAACGATAACATTGAAAGTGGGAAAGAATTTCTCAGAGAAACTAGTGCTTCGATAAGTAAAGCGAAGCGTCAATGCAATTCCGATGCTCTAGAAAAATGTGTACTTTTGCAAAAAAATAAAACGCATATCTTCATGGAAATATAAACTATTGGAAACCATTTTTCTTCATTGTCATTATATATATGAAAAGGACGCAATTTTTAAGTTTTTTTTTGCACGCTGCATCCTTAGACTTAAAATACCTAAGAACAACCTGTATAAGTTGAAATGCATAATATTAATTATCTATCTCTCAGGTATGCGACCTAAAATTTATCAAATCTACCAGCTCCGCATGTAACAAATTCAGATAGCTATCTCCCAGTCCCGTGACTGCGGTCGCGCCGCTTGTCGCATCACTCCCACCCACGCCCCACTGCGCCGCCGACGCGCCGCGCCGCCGCCGGCTCCCGACACAAAGCACCTCAAATATTTGTTTTACCGGGTCCCGGAGCAAGGGCAGCTTGTAGAAAGGATGCTCGAACAAAAATCTAAGAATAAATTAGCAATCTAGATTGCTGAAAGTTATTCTCTCGGGGATCGACGTTGGATCTTTAACATTTGTGCAGAATTAAAATTCAATTAAATCTTTCGAAAATAATATTAGTACCGGGAGTATTGAAATGTGCAGTCAGATAACTTGATCAAGAATGGTCTTAACTTGACTGTATATGATGGTTAAAGCTTTTTTGTCTTGCATAGTTCTTTGGATATATTTCAATTAATTCGTAGATGCATATTCTGTGTGCAATAAGTAGGTTAGATACTCGTATATTTTAATATTAAGGTGATTTTCCACACTTTTAAATGAAATACTCGTAAAGTTACGAGTACAATGAGGCTAGCAGACGCAACCACCGCGCCGTTTCTATTTCTTTTTTATTTCTTTCATTTATATTTCTTTCTGTTGTATGTAGATCACCCAGCCTCGTCTCGTCGTTTCACGCTGCTATTCCTGAAGCGGTGGCGGCGTACGGAACGGAACACTTTATTTACGCTTGTCATAGGTCACACAATACCGAGCCCACACCCCCATCTACCCGCCGCCGCTTCCTCTACCTCCCCCGCCGCCGCTTCCTCTACCTCCCGCGCCGCGCCCATATCCCCCAAAGAGTCTACGAATAGTACTCACAACCTTCGTATAACTTCACTTATCTATCACTAAGTACATAAGCATGTAGGAACCAAATTTATTTTTAGTATCATACGAAGGGAGGGTTTTTTTAAATTTGTAATCTGTGTAATTTTGTATGATTGCCGTAGACTCGTTTTTGTATTGACAAATGTACACGTGCTTAAAATTACCAACATTTCGTAGGCGCTACCGACAAGATTGTCCCATAGAAATGGCCGTCCAGTGAGTTATATGTACTCGTAATACTTACTAGAGGGTGCAGTCGGGGAGCGCGCCATGTTCCACCCCTGAGTTGAAGATAGCCAGCCGCACCTGTCACCTGGGTAGTCGATCGATATTCACGATCCGCGTCCGCGATACGCGCAGTTCGCGCGCGCCACCCGTCTCAAACTCCGCTTACCCCTCTCCCTCTCTTCAGCGCCGGCGACGACCCTACGGCTACCGACTACGGCTCGGCTCATACCTCAGTTGTGGCGACTTGATTTCTTTGAAACATTCCTTCGTAGCGCAACCTATAGTAATACATCAGCTACGTTTATTGCTACGGTTTAAATTGTACCGTGTGGGTTCGGTACTAAGAATAGCCCCACTGCATCTCTCCCCGTGCATGTCGTAAAAGTCGACTAAGGGATAAGGAGAAGATGCCGTGCTAAAGGGCGAAAGGCTCGCCACCTCTCATCTTGACACTGTACTTCCACCGAGTCATGCAGCAGGTGGGTCTTCGTGCCTTACTTGCTGCTTGATCGTTTTAATCTTGTTCGAATAATTTGCGAAACGTGCTGGTCGGTCTTGTGCTGTAATTTATCAGAGTTCTTGCAGCACAACACCGATTACTCTGCTTACCCCGATTGTCGGGATTCAGCGTGTGTGATATGTATGTATGTTTAAATTGTACTACTGATTTGCTTTCACAACCTCAAAGTAAAATTGGTTTATAGTAAGTTACCCATCTGTCAGAGGGGTAAAGGTAACTACATTCTCTTCTTAGACAGATTAAACAATAATAACAGGAAAACATTTAATTAACTTAGCACGGCCCGACGAAGCGTGGACGAAGCCGAGTTAGGGGAATAGAAATGTTAGAGGAGAGGTTAACTGAAATAATACTTGCGGCTTCTCTAGCAGTTTGTACACTGAGCCAGTTCAGTTCATACTGTCTAAATAGAACAGCGATTGTTAACAATTTAATATCGTATTTCGACAATATAGGTTAGTGGTACGTTTCTCATAACCATTTTAGATCTTCTGATTTTGGGTTTGTGTGTTTGTCTAGTGATTGACACGGAAACCGGTAGACAAATCACCTAAAACTTATCACATTTATGGTAAGCAATTTATGCGCAAGGTTCGCAAGTTATCTATACTATTAATTACATCTAGGTATGTGTGCTTAAGAAAAGGCCGATAAAAATAAAATTAATAAGGTTGAAAGTAAGTAATGAAATTAATAAAATAACCAAGAGAAAAAATATATTTCCCTTTGAAAAACTCCCAGTAGCGGCGGTCAATAATTAGGTAGCTCTGCAGAGTCTCACAACTAGCAAATAAGTTGAAACTCCGGCAAAGGTCCACCGATAGTTTTCTTCAATACTTTGATAAGTAGAGTAGCTTCCACGTCGCTCGTCGTCGACAAACTGTTTATACGCAATGTTGAAAGACACACAGAGAAAAAAAAAAGTTTATTTGTAAAACAGACTGCTAAGATTAGGTAGGTAATGAAAAATTTTAAAGCAATCATTCATGAAGTCCGTGGTGAAACTAGCGTCTCAAAAATTAGGGATTCTATACCGATGTCGGCGATTTTCACGCCGTTCCAACTGCTTACACTTTATAAAGCGCGAATAAGACCGGCGATGGAATATTGCAGTCATCTTTGGGAATTTCCCTGTGTACCTTCTTTCAGCCTTAGATTCTATTCAGCGACGAGCTATTCGTCTCATTGCCGACTCTGTACTCACAAAGGACCTTCAACCACTAAAGCACAGACGCATCGTTGGATCATTGAACCTGTTTTATCGGTACTACAATGACCGCTGCTCTGACAAACTCGCTTCCTTCATGCCTCCTCCTCCTGTTAGCCTTCGCCAAACCCGCCACACTCTCGCGGAACACCCCTTTGTAGTCGACAGAAGAGTTCTTCGAACTGCACGATTCTCTAAATCGTCGTTGTGTCGCACTGCCAAGGTGTGGAATGGGCTTCCGGGGATTACCTTTCCCTGTTCATACAATCCTCTAATCACGGGTTAACAGTACTTATAGCATTTCCCCAGTGACGTTAGTCCACGTTCAAGTAGAATTGGCACCTCCTACTTAAAAAAAATTCCCAGTTTCTCGGATTAGTAAAATTACTTGGTTAATTCAATGTCTAAAAATTGAACATTATATTAAAAATTCCCAAAAATAAAAAAAATATCTTACTTTGCTTAAACTAAATCTCAATAATACTTAATTACATTAACATTAATTACATTAAAATATAAAAATCTACAAAATAATCACACTGACTGGAAGAAATTACAGTCTCCAATAAGTCCACCTTCTGTGTAGCAGGAGGTGTAACACAATAAATAAACATACATCATAACAGGACTACTTTGTTACTACCAACACATGTGAAACAGTTTAGATTGCCAAGACAAGTCGAAGTTGCATGTGCACCATCCAACTGTGAAGTAATTAAAACTTTATTCCTTAATACGATATGCTATATAAACTTAACATCTTTCCTTCCCGTCTACTTAGGGACTATTAAGTAATCTGTGCTTAGGGTCTCTATCTCTTTCCAAGCACCCAATTAAAACGGAAAGAGCAAAATATTCTTAATCGTATAAGTGTTCATTGAATTTAGTTAGAGCATAAGCTCGTCTCATTATTTCATTTTTTTAGCGTTCTTTTGTTGTTTTTTTACCGTACCCCAAAAGAGGAAAAAAACGGAACCCGGACAGACAGACGGACAACTTCGTTGTCCGTCTGTCTGTCTGTTAAGACCGTTTTTCTCAGGAACAGGTAGAGGTATCGAGTTGAAATTAATATGAAATACTAAGGTCTACGTTTCCTCGGCGGCGGTGTAACGGCCATTTATGTCACATATTTTGCTACTGGCACATAAAATCCAAACCTTTAGAGTACGTTTGTTAAGAAGCAAGGTCTTACAGCACAAGTGAAATACTAAGGATTCCTTTGAGGTGTATAAATGCAAGCTTCTAAATCAACTCAATCAAAAGATACGACCATTTATGTCAGATTTGATACTCGCAAACTCACTCAAATAAAATCAAAACCTATAGGGTACTTCCCGTTACCCAAGAATCATGAAACTTGGTAAGAAGCAAGGTCTCACAGCACAAGTAAAGGAAAAAATGAGAAAATGTAAACTTTTAGTTTTATGACATAAAAAAAATTGCTTGTTTTTTATGTCAAGACCCTTTTTCTCAGGAACGGGTCAAGATATCAAATTGAAATTAATATGAAGTACTAAAGTCTGCAATCTCTTCGAGGTGGAGAAAATGCAAGCTTCTAAATCAACGCAATCAAAACATACAGCTATGTTTATCGCAAACACACTCAAATCAAATCAAAACCTACAGGGTACTTCCCGTTGACCTAGAGTAATGAAATTTGAGAATAAGCAAGTAAAGTAAAGGTCTCACAGCACAAGTTAAAAAATCAGAAAATTGTAAATTCGTAGTTCAAATCAAATGAAATCAAAAAACGTTTATTGCACATAAAATCGTACAAAAGGTAGTACTTAATGCCTATGGCATTTTCCGCCAGCCTACCCTTTTTAAATATAAAAAGTAGTTATTATGTATTAAAGTAGTTATAAAAAATAGTAGTTATGTTATGTCATATAAAAATATTTTTTTTTTATAATTTAACTACAAGAAGAGTCACAAGAAGCCTGACAGTCAAACCATTGCTGTTGTTTTTATTTGGGCGTTTCGTGATTTTCCAAAACACTATTATTTTTGTACATACATAATAAATACAAATATATAGTGTGATTGTACCCTCGGTGCGCGAGTCCAACTCGCACTTGGCGACTTTTTTCAGTGTAGAGGCGAAGATATTCAGTTTATGTACAAATTTTTATTAAATGCTTTATTCAGTTTTATTACTTCAGTGGGAACATTTTTATTGATAAAATATGTTTCACATACAACGGAAATGTAATAAAATATTGTGTATTTATTTGAAATGTATACCTACGTAGACTTAAACATTTATCGAAGAGTCTAAGTAGGTACATGTTAACAGGTTTATCGCTACTGACTACCTAGGCAGTGGAAGGGACTCGACAAGAGCACAGACGTATGTTCCTTACAGCATAAACGTTCGACGAAGGGGAGGTGCGGGGTGGTGCGGGGGACGGTGCGGGGCAACAAAGCTGTTCCCGCGTAAGAGGCAGCATCCAGCGAGCGCCCGCCTAAGCCATCTTGTGAGCCGCCGCGAGCCCTATTCGACTATCCTAAAAACGTTAGGAATTGCTACTCGAAATTTAATGCGAGAGATAAAGCGGAGCTAAGACCACTCTCTTTTTTCGCTTTCTTTCGGAATCGGTTCTTCGCCTCCGCCCCCCATCCCGCCCGCCCCGCCGCTCCCTCCGCCCTAGCCGCCCCGTCCCCGGGCGCAGTCGATATAGATGAATGAATTATTCAAACCTCAAGGCTCCTACTTCATTCAATCTTGACATCTTAGTCGCTTTATTTGATTATGTTTAAACTTTCCTTTCTTTTATTGCGAATATTGCTTGCGAGAGAGGTGGGAGAGGCCTACTTCCACATAAATAATGTATGAATGTTACGAGCTTTGTAACAAACTGCCTTTCGCTGCTAACTGACGGATCTATCTTCCTAAAATATTTAATTGTCAACAATAAGGAAACAATCACTGAGTACGAATTAATTAATTTCAGAAACAATCTTAGATCTTTCGTTAAATTTTACAAAACGAATTGAACGAAACAGTTCATATTTTAGAAACTTAAGACGGTTTAAGAGAGAGAGAGAGAAATGCAAAATAATACATTAATAGATATGTATATATATATAATAATAAATACTTGCAACTTATATAAGGTTTTCTCATAAATAAATAAAATGAAATATGGTTTGTAAAAATCTATTCTGTCAAACTAAATTGAATGAGTACGGATATTATTTGGTTAGTTCTCGAAAAACTCAAAAGAACCAGTGACGTTTATGAGGTTTCACAAAGTTATCTTTTTCCAATAAGTATGATTATTTATTAAATGTATGACACCAGTCAAAAATTCTTTATCCACGTAATAGGATATTTAAACGTTATGATAATCGACCAACACAATTTACTAAATTGCTTACAAAGTAATTTTACTAAGTTATGCAGTTAGATGGTTTCTCAAACAACAAGTATTTTCTGTGGTTGGGCCGGGTTGCTGTGGTGTGAAATTACATTCCAGGACTTTCAAACTAAAAGGACTTGGAATTGCTTTTACGAGTTAATTTGGCTACAGTTTCTAAGTAGGTAGTAACGATCTAAGTACCAGGAAATGGGACCTCTCGTAAGGGAAATAATAATGTTTTTCGGATTTATATTACTTTTCGGATTATTGGATAATCCAAATAGCCCAGTCTAGTAAGGTTTTGTCGACTTTAGCGTACAAAATTACATTGATTGGAACTCCGAGTTGACGGAGGAGGGTAGTTACTCCTTATTATTTTAAAAGTATAACGTAAACGTATAATAGCCAGCAATCCAGGGAAGTCTCCGGTATGGCACCTACCTTCTCGGAGGTGATATTGGCTGATCGGAGCATATGCTTTGGCCCCTCCGACTCAGCCATCCATACCGGATTAAATAAAAAAAAAACGTATTGAAGAGAAACATTCCTAAACATTCATGCTAATATGCTTTCATAAATTATCCAATTGATGTGTACTCGTACATCTCATATATATGGATTTAGAATAGTCATAGAAAATTTTAATTACAGATAATAATTAAGGCGTGTTTAGTAAATATGTCAACCATTCAGACGCCATTAAAAATAGGAATAGGTTCCAATACAATGTTCCAAGAAATTTTTATTATCATTATCACTAACACCGAAAGTTTGTCACCGTCGTTCCCTTACGATATAGTCGGCTGTAGTGACGAGTCAGTAGTGCAGTGGAGCAGAAGCGTGCCACTCATTTCCTCCCTTATTTATCGTGGTCGGCATGGTGGCATGGCCGTGTCGGTAACGCGGATGTAGAGGGGAACTCCACTTCACAGAGTGAGTCGGAGGGTGCACAAATTGAATATGGAAGTTTTCTTGTTTATTCACTGGAACGAGTGGATTGAAGAGTTTTTTTTTTAATTACCCTTGTTTTCTTTATTATCAATACAAAAACATATATATTTTTTAGTATTGGGTCTCGTACCAAAAAAAGGTAAGTTGATAATTTCTTGGGTTACAAAACCGACTAACTTGGAGTCTATAAGGTTATTACAGTCAGTTTAAATTCACAAAAGCCTTTTTCGAATGTGTCAAGCAAGGCAACTAATAAACTATCTCCGCAGCATTGGTCGCAGAAAGACTCAGCACATTTTTGTTGTTGACATTGGGTTTTTGAGAACCCATCGGTTCTCTAAATAGTTTCTTTATCGCACCGTTATGTGTGGAACTGACTTCCGGCGAGTGTGTTTCCCGAATCTTAACCTGGGTGTCTTCAAATGTCGTATTAACAGGCTAGACAGCCTAGCAACAGTCCGCAAATCTGCTGGCATGGCACCTAACTGAGCGTGGTTTTGAGAGGAGAGGTGATTTTGGCTCTGTCAATTCCACCATTGGTCTCTAGGTACACCCGATGTTGGTTTTAATAAAAAAATCTGTATTGTCCTAACCATGTGTCACGTGTATCTCATTAAGGCGAACAAGGTATAAAGTACAAATCCGAATAAATCCAATTAATAACTATACGATTATGATTAAATATACGAACGGACGAC
Source organism: Nematopogon swammerdamellus (assembly GCA_946902875.1). Taxonomy (NCBI): domain Eukaryota; kingdom Metazoa; phylum Arthropoda; class Insecta; order Lepidoptera; family Adelidae; genus Nematopogon; species Nematopogon swammerdamellus. Next base: position 12,869,045 of record OX336344.1, read on the forward strand.
ATAAGTGTTGTCCTGGTCAATCGTGGAAAGGAATGAATAGTGGAGAGCTTGCCAGAGGCACGTGGCTAAGGAGACAGAATTGAGAGCGAATCAGCGAAACAAATCTAATATGGAAGCCGCGCTGCCGTGGCATTATCATATATTTTTCATTATTGCAGGTAACTAATTTTCAACATCCTTAGTACGGGTGCGGGGTGGCTAATAATGACAAATGATTAATGTTCATATCCTGGTTGGAAGACGCAATTATAACTTTATTTAGTTTCTTTCCGTACAACAATCATACATTGAATTTCTTCTCTAGAAATATTTCTTGTGTAATCTTTCTAATCGTCAAAAGGAGGGCAATGTGTTTATCCGGAATGTATGTTTATATGTATGTATTTATGTGTGCTTGGATGACTGTAACTCCTAAACGACTCATTCGATTTTGATAATTATGATGTCATTTGGTTTGTTTTAGTAACACAGGTAACACTGGGTACCATATTTTTTTTTGAAAATTCAAAATGGCGGCAAATTGTTCAACTGTAAAAATAAAATTTCGCCAAAACGCATCAAGTGGGGTATCATAGTCTAGAGCTTGAAACTAAGATTAAAAAAATATGCTTACTATGCTTTATGGTTGCGAACTAAAAATATTTTTTTTATAAAACCCGACTATGAAAAACGAAGGAAACAAGGCAAGTTGATCATAAGCAGAAGAATATAAAATGCTGTGGTCGGGCTCTAAACGAATTAAAATGAACAGAGAGCCGGACTACAGCATTAAATGTTGTAGTTGATCTTAAACTACAGTATAACATTTCTATACTGCTATTAAGATCAACTTGTCTTGTTTTCTTGTTTTCCAACTGTCAGGTTTAAAATATGTATATACTATATTGATTAGTAGCTCTAAATGAAACGTCCTGTGGTTGAATTTTCATAACGAACGTATTATGTACTTACTAAACTTATGAATTCAGTGAACAAGAAATTAAATAAAATAAAAATTAATCAAACAGAACAGTTACGACGATATTCCAAAATCGCAAATGTCTTTCCGGTGGGGAAAAGTTTCTGCGATTCTAGTAAAATATTATTGTAGGGGGAGAGAATGGAATAAAATCAAAGGGGGGAAGTTGTAGCCCTCTGATTCGAGTGAAAGGAGACGACGTCACTTGGGGAATTTTAACGTCGCGTAATGTATAAAAATAGTATAAAATATCAAACACTTGAAAAACGTATACTAAGACATTTTCTTACTTGCATTGTTTATATTATTATAAAATGTATTCTCGTTCTAGTCTAGTTAGTTTGTTTTTTTATTGCTGCCGAACCGGGTTGCTGTGCTCGAGGTCGGAGGTTCAGGCGTAGCCAATTTCACCCCCAAGGAGGTGCCATTCCAGCTGGAATATATAAACACTAATAAATAAAGCGGAAAATCTGTAACGACCTACCTGTCTTTACTTCGCTGCAGCGTCGCGATTTCATTTAAGATATAAGTCGAGAACTACTCTATCGATTCGCATGGAGCTTTCACTGGCGTTTTCAGGCACATCTAAGGATGGATATAGGATATTTTCCCGGATAGCAGCGGAAACAACTACTTTATAATAAATCAATTATAATTTTAAATTTAAATAAAGGCAATACTGAATACGAGTACTATTGACATACATTTTTTAATTTCTATATTGTTTATCCTGATCTACGGGAAAGGGATTTTTTTTTTTACTTTTGTTAGCGTTCACCATACTTTTCGAGTAACCGACGCGGCGGAGCGCGCGGCGGCGGCGGCGGCCGTGGACAAGAAGACGGGGTGTGGGAAGACAACCCGCCAGGTGGGACGACGATATTAAGTACCGCATAAGGCCGGGGTGACTGGGGGAACATTTTAGAGGTGTATGTTCAGCAGTGGACGCATTCCCGCTGACTGACTGACTTTTTACTTTTGAGTTTGAACCGTGCGATAACAAAAATTTTATCAAAATAAAAACTCTGAAAAAAACATGACATAAAAATCTTCCGGATTGCCTGAAAACATTTAAAGTTCCTCTCCACCAGCATAATATTCGAAATATGCCGTGCTTCATCTGCATCAACATTCATGTTGGCACCGAAGTGCATCATATTTATGTTATGTATCCGGTAGACTGACAGGTCGGTCGGGCGGGGGAGGCAGCGAGGTGGCGGTGGCGGGGGAGTGGATATCGGCAGGGCGGATGACGTCACGGCGTCGTCAGGCATGTCGTTAGTGAGCCTCTTGTCGCCGCTAAATGAACCGTGAACGGGACGCAGCCGTCCGCCCTCCCCGCCGCGCCGCCACCGCCGCCCAGTACCACGCCGTCAGGGAAGAGCAGACTTCTTGAGAAAAGATACTCCACCTCATCTGCTTATCTCGGAATTTTTTTAGAGAACTTAAGAGTCTGTTAGGACCAACAAACTATCTTCCAACCATCACCAACACTGGTGTGGCATTTTGATGTGACTATGATTCGGATGCGGATATCACAACACCGCAAGAGAAAGTATTCCAATGAGATTTTTTTTAAACTAATTCTTTATGTTCAGGTGCATACATATTCACATATACAGCATCACGCATTTCTCCCAATGAGGTATTCACAGACAATGGATCACCTCGGAATCAAATCTTTGACGTCTCAGAAGTGTGCGCAATCAACATGTCCTGAAATGTCCCGCGTCTGTGCGGTGTATGTTACGGGAACATCTTGGGACGTGCCACGGAACATGTTCTGTGCACATCAATAGAGAATCGCCATCAACCATGTACCGCAACAAGTAAATGCCGCGCTATGTTGCATGCAACGAAGACTATATATAACAGTATGTTGCGCGGCATGTTGCGAGAGTTTTTGGCCCCTTGTTAATTTTTGTTTTGGAAATAGTTTTAGATGAAATTTTGGATCATTATTAAGAATTTCCTTAGTTATTAAAATTTTAACAGGCCTATTTTTATTAACAATATTTTATACAGTTAATATTGAAATGCTTTTTACAGACTAAATCATATATAATCATTATTCTAGGCTTTAGTAGTGTATGGTCTGGGCTAGATTTACTCTCTATCGGTGGCCATCCGGACCCTTCGCTGCAGCGTAACATGAATATTAGTTCCTTTCCCATACACTGGGTCGGGCGTACAAGATACACACACAAAGGAAGATAGCACAACCTCTTTGAATACTTACGTACACCTGGTAGTAGGGCATGTGAAAAGAAAGTTGTTACTGAAGAAAAACTGCTTATTTTATTAAACGTGGGAGGAAGAGATGCTAGTTTTGGCTATTATTGTTCTTCGTTTTCAATCCGTTGAAGTGGATTACTGGAATTTGGCCTCTCCAAGAACCTTTCGGTGTCGTCTGCTTTAAAGCAATCAAAAGCTCCGAAGACTTAGGTATTTAAAAATATCAGCTCTAAATATAATGCTTGGCATTTGGTACTTTAACATGATTATTATAAAAAGGTATTATAATATAAATAGTTACCTTAAAACATAAATCATGAATTCGAAATGCATTTTATACATTTTACACACGCATTATTATTTTACAAACATACTCGTATAATTTAAAATAAATGTTAACAGGTTTCAGATGTTTGCAATTTGCAGCGTCAGATTGCTTTATGAGCACTCTTCGTATCTTGTATAATTTGAAGTGTACAAAGTGTAGACGCCAGCACTCTGCATCATTATAGCGAATAAGACCCGCGCTGAAGCTGAAAGGTGAATAAAGTCGAGGCGGCGAATATGAGACATCATTTTACAGTAAACTAGCTTGCGCTAGCAGCTCCGCTCGACATATTGCTTATTTGAGCAAATATTTCTAATCTCCTCATTAGAAAAATGCAAAGCTAAAAATGAAGAGAAAAAATACGTCCTGACCAGGATTCAAACCTGGAACTCTGGCTTGAGCCGCCAGCAGGGCGTTACCATTTCACCACCAGGTCGATGACGTATTCTCTCCAAATTTCGAACAGGTTGCATCTTCTAACTATAGAATTCTTCTAATCATAAGAGCTTCTAATCATACTAAGGCACAGAATACACTAAGACCCAATCTCCGCGTTCATTAAACTTGCACGATTTCATATAGAATCATATGCTGTCATCACCAAATTCGTAGGTATTTGGTATGGGACACCAGAAGCTGACTTGAGATTTTTAATATCTTCGAGTATAAAGAGAAAGGTCGGGACGTACTCTTTCTCTTCATTTTCGGCTTTGCGTCTATCAATGAAGAAATATAAAACGGGCACATGCTTAGTACTAACATGTATACAATTATTTCTAAATTGCTTTGGAGGTGACCGCAGAAATATCAATTACAGACCGAAATACATTACAAGGCACCCTGCCGTGGCACTAGTGGCGGGTTCGGGGTTGTCGCTCTCACTCGCTCACTGAAGATATACTGAGAGCTGAAATTACATTTGAAGATGGCCCGTCAAGTACTGTTTTGACCGGGTGCCTAATAAAGTATGTCGGTTGACATACTCGTACCTGTGCCACCGTGAACATTTTTTGGTTTCCATACCCCGTACGGAAGCCTATTACTAAGCCTACAACGCCTGTCTGTCTGTTTGTCCGTCCGATAGGTGTATCTTTAGAACCGCAATACCTACCTGTTAATATTTTTACAGAATATGTGTTATTTTGGTGGACATAACAACAAAAAATATAATAATTGAAAAATTTAGTTGAAACCTTGGTGCGCCTGTGCGACTCGCACTTGGTCGTTTTTTTTTTAAATTCTACCTAGACAAGACAAGCGAATTCTAAATTAATGCATTCGAATGCATGCAAATTTGTTCACCTATTATCGAGTTTACTTGGTGCAAGACGCACAAACAGACTTCGCCTTTTATATTAGTAAGTAGAGAAGACGTATCTTTGTATAGGCTACAAGGCACTCATCCTCAATTTCGCAGGTGCGAGCTCTGGTGGAGAGGTGTATGAAGTAACAAGTAGTTACGAATGTTCATTATAGCAAACATATATTTATGAGATGACACACCAGAATACTTGCACGCTCTTCGCGAACATGTTCATATGAAAATGTGCATTGTAAATAATTTAAATGTTTTCATGGGTTTATGTTGGTAGAATAAATGCTTTATTTATTACACACAAAACACAAACAAAGATACAGAAGACAGAAGATAACATACGAAGAGCAATAAAGAAAATAAATAAACTGTTTGAAACCAATGACATCTTTGTTTGCAACTGAAACTTCATGGTCAGATGCGACGTTTTACGAACTCATTTGTTTTCCGAAGTTTCCCACAAGTCGACCCGTTTGGGAAGAGAGAATAATTTATGAGTAATTTTGCTAATAAAGAAACCAAAATTTATTTCACACACAATTAATATGTTTTTTACCCGACTACGGCGAAGCAAAAAAGGAAGGGTTATGAGTTTGGCGTGTATGTATGTATGTATGTATGTATGTGACTATCTATATTCCACTCTACAGCCTAAAGTACTGGACCGATTTGAATAATTCTTGTGCTATTGGATTCGTCTTATTCACGGGAGTGTCATAGGCTATATAAAAATTTTCAAAATTCGAAATGGCGGACGCACGGCGTCAAAATGTCAAATTAGTTTTTCAAAATATATTGAGTGGGGTATCAAATTAAAGATAATTAAATTACGATTCCGAAAATATATACTTTGCTATCTATTAAACTAATGTGTACAGAAAAATAGAGCAAAATGTGTAGCGAATGTATGTATGAATCGCGATTAAGCGTGGTCATGTGGCGTGGTCGCCCGCGCACCGCGCCGCGCGCCCCCACCTACGGTATAACGCGCGTCGACGACGCGAAGAAGCGAGATGGTATTGTTGGTAATATACCTACATACTTACTCACTGATCTACGGCAAATTTTATATAGATAGGTATATAATATTGTTGTTAGATATACAGTACTATGCTAAAATAAATTGGTATTAAATGTCCATGTTCCTAGTGTAAGCATATGTAGTGTAGGTACATTAAATATACCTAATACCTACAATATTTTCGGATGCAACCGAACCGCCGATTGCGGAAAAGTATTCCCAATTTTTTGGGTGCAGTTTTAGCCCTAGACTCGATTAGTTGCCGGAAACCTACGTCTTTGGAAATGGTTGTGCCCAGGAGGTCCAGGTGCTTCCAGACAGGTATGACGCTGACTTAGAAACTGGCTTGGAAAGCAAAAGGACCTTCAAATCGACCTTCGCAGATAATGCGCAGCACTGAGCCTTGTTAACGTTGAAGGCGTGGGCGTAGCATTCAGGGGGCAACATATAATTGTTATACATACGAGAGTACGGAACACGGGTTCTACACCAGTTACCCTTCAACTAGGCGGGATGTGGATGAGAAGAGCCGAAGACTTGTGTCTGAACTTGAGTAAACACTCGGCTCTATTTCAGAATGGGCCGTAGCAAGTTGGTCAAGTTCAATAACTCCGAGATACAAGTTTGCGCGTTCAGTGCGAAGAGAGCGGCGTTCACACCAGCTCCTTCCTAACAAGGCATGTCACTTAAATTTTGCGACCACCTCGGGATCCTCCGAGTCGAATTTTCGCACGATCTAAACTTCCGGCGTGACATCGAGGGCAGGGCCCAGGGCCGTATAAATCGCAGATTCGGTCCTGCTTGTGGTACTGCTCGCACCTATGGGCATGCCTATGGGATGGCTCAGTCAAATACGAGCTAGCGCCTCTTGACTCGATCCAGCGTCGAGCCGTGCGAATAGTACGTGACTCCCAAAATGTCCCGCGATCTAAAACCACTGCAACTCCGTAAGGATACATAGCTAAATCAGAGCCTGTTGAAATACAAACAGAGAGAAATATTTTCCCCAAAGTACAGTCTCGGGTCCTTCAACCTGGGCACCTGTCAGGCCGGCATGGCATTCGCAGACTCCGTATGCTACCGAATGTCCATGGGCGTCGCTAGACACCTTATGGGTGGCTCGGCGCCACTTGTCGCGCTTACTATAAAAATAATATCAGTAGCTTTGGCCTCGCCTTAGTGGCTTACCTGCTTCGAGTGAGCACATTATTCAACTATGTACACGAACCTGAAACCTCGGTCTTCGGCCTTGAATTGATTGGTTTACTCACTTCCCGAATCCGCTCACCCCAGCCCGATATGTTAACTTACATAGAGAAAGAAAACCGTGTACTTACACAGCTCAGTAGTCTTCGGTCTTGCTCTGACTGACTTCATTTTACTTCAAGACTATACATCGTTCAACTATACATAATTTGTTTATAGATCTGTGACTTTAGTTTCAAATACATATGACGACAAATAAACGGATGGATAGTATCAATTTTGTACCGTGTGGGGCCGGTACCTTAAAAGAATAGCCCCACTGCATCTCTCCCCGTGTATGTCGTAAAAGGCGACTAAGGGATATGACTCCCTTCTTATATTTCTAGGTGGTAGGGTCTAACCCGCCCGGGTTGATACCTCCGCATCGCACTGAATGAAAGGTCGGTCGAAACGGCTATGTAAATAGTTTGTGTTTCCCGTCCAGTTCAGTGTAGCCGGCACGACCGAAGGGAAGCACTGACGTGGCACCAAGTTCACCCGGTGTTATGGGCTGACATCACGGATGTTGTAGGTGTAGCCAACTGTGTCAGATTCCATAAAAAATCAAATCAATATACGAGTTACATAATAAATAACATTTAAAGTATGCAAACAGTTTTTAAAAAAGCCTAAAATAAAAAAAATAAGTTATAAAAAACTAAAACCCGACTACGAAAAAGCAAATTCTGAAAAACGTTTAACTAAAAAAGCAAATTATGAAAATCGTATAACTAAAAATAACAAAATAATGTTTTCCATATAATTTATCAGATACAGTAATTCTCTTTTTATATTGATTTTACCTTAGCACTAACTTTATAAATTTTGATAAATTTATTATTTTTAACGTTCTAAATATAGAGCCGTGGTCGGGCGTTCTTCATTCAACAAGACAAGTGCGACCGTCGTTGTGCATTATTGCCGTTGACGTTCGGTATGTACCTATGTATCTACTTATAATAATTTTAGATTGGCTCTGACTGATCTCACAAAAATTATAGAGTCCGTAAAGGGGTTCCGACTTCCGTCCGATGCCAGTATGACACAATGGCGATGTTTCATAAGTTTCTCGCTCTAATAATGCACGACGACGGCCTCACTTGTCTTGTTGAACGAAGAACGCCCGACCACGGCTCTATATTTAGAACGTTAAAAATAATAAATTTATCAAAATTTATAAAGTTAGTGCTAAGGTAAAATCAATATAAAAAGAGAATTACTGTATCTGATAAATTATATGGAAAACATTATTTTGTTATTTTTAGTTATACGATTTTCATAATTTGCTTTTTTAGTTAAACGTTTTTCAGAATTTGCTTTTTCGTAGTCGGGTTTTAGTTTTTTATAACTTATTTTTTATACATGGATATTTATACCGGGACCCCGACGATTTTGTCGGGGCTGGAGTGAATTGCGATTTTGTAACATAACACTAGTACCAGTGAAGCTCGCGAGTTTCATTTTCAACATTATTCATTTGACGATTTGTATTGTAATGCTAGTGAACATATTTTTAAATAAGTGGTTCTAGAGTTATAAGTGGGCCGACGAAAAGACATATTATGAACTTTGTTTTTATAAAATGTTGACATATGGAAGCAGAGAAGTGATGAATAGTTTTGTCTAAGTAGCGGTATTTTAAGATTCCTCTCCTACTTCTAAGGTCTACTATATCTATTGTTAGTACATAATACATATAAGTATGCAACTATATACCTATTCTTATTAAGTATGTTAATATGTCCTATGTTTATGTAATATATTATATTATTGTAACTGTATGGCGGCAGAGGTGTGTCAGGATCGTGGCACGTGCAGATCCGTTGTCTCTGCCTACCGCACCGGGAAACAGGCGTGACGCTATGTATGTATGTATGTAACTGTATGTATTATGCCTGGCGTCTGCTTGTTTACTTTTATTATTTAACTTTCGTTAGTATTAAGTGTCTTTCATTCTTCTTCTTTTGTTGCTACCTATTATATGTTTACAATTAAGACAGGTTGACTGGCAGAGATTGCCCTAGGTAAAAGGTCCGCCTTTTGTAAAATTTTAATTTAAGTGCAATAAAGGATATTTCTGTTCTATTCTATTCTAAGGTCGTGATTTTTATGGCTCTTGCATACAGGTATAATAAGAAGTAAGTGAATATAGTATAAGAAGTGACACTTTGATGCACTTCATACGCGAACGCCCTCTCTATACGAAACTGAAACTTTATGGTTAGATGAAACGTTTTACGAACTCAAATTTGTTTTCCGAAGTTTTCCCACAAGTCTTGGAAGAGAGAATAATTTACGAGTAATTTTGCTAAGAACCTCCTAACATTTAGGTACAAGCACGCAAGTTCTTTGAAAGTAAACGTAGTAGGTAGTATTATATTAAAATATATTATTAATTAACTGCTCCGAAATTTTTAATTTTTTCGTACTTTCCGAAAAAATATTATTTTTCAAACTTTTCATTTGTTGTCAGTGGCCCTTTTCTACGAAATTGTGTACTTAATATAAGATGAAAACAGTAAGTAAATTATAATAATATGTTTTGTTATTAATGGTGTATCATTTTTTATGATTATGATTATGAATGGTAATCGGTAATTAATATTATTATAATTAAATGTTATTATTATTTATTAAGACCATATTTCATTAAACTATACAGATTTCTCGTACCATTTCCAATGCAGGAGATGTTTAATTTACATATTTTTTGCGAAATTTTGTAAATTACCACATCAAATAAATTTGTATCCCCTTCATAAATGAGTTCGCGCAAACCGCGTCGCCTCGCCGGGAATCCGTTACAATTTGTATGTGGAATTGTGTAGCGGTCGGGCCTCTCCGGTTTCCCTCTCAGTTCGCCCCTCCTCCCTCTCCCCTATTCCAGTGACGTATTCATCTAAAGACAGAACTGGCAGCCGCCAATGGGCCCTATGAATCAAAAAGATCCCGCCATGGGACAATAACTAATCAAAGTAAACTATGATGCCTTGATATAAGAAAAGATTTTTTTTTTATGTAATCCGGTATGGGTTGCTGAGCCGGAGGGGCCAAAGCGCATGCTCCGACCAGCCAATATCACCTCCGAGAAGGTAGGTGCCATACCGGAGACTTCCCTGGATTGTTGGCTATACTGGACTAGAGGAGAACACAACCGAGGCTGCTATGCGGCCATCTTACATCCAGTACGGTGGTACCAACCCAGTCGGCTACAATTTGAGCCTACCACCTAGTAAGGAGCAAGGGAAGGGACCTACAGATTTACACCGGTTCCGAACGGTGTAGCAGCAGGTGTAGGTATGCACGTAAATTTTTTCGTCAGAAAAAACTCATTGGTACACGCCGACCGGATTCGAAGCGCGGACCTGTCGCATGAGAAGCCGATGCCCAAACCAAGCGGGCACCCGCCGCTTTTTTTTGTATTTTAAGGTAAATACAAAAAAAATAGTATTAATAATCCATAATGACGTAGATATATTGACTAATAAGATAAAAACATTTAAATAAATGTGGCATTTCATAATCAAATTAAAACATATTAAATTTAAATTTAAATAGTACCAATTGCATTATAGTTAGCCAATGTCAGAAAAAGGTGCTGTTATAATATTAAATAGAATTTGCGAGTGGGGCCCGAGATTTCAGTTGTCTAAGGACCCTAATTGGGCTTAACCCGGCACTGCCCTCATCCCTCCACCCCCGCAGCGTCACACTCCCTTCATCTCAGACCACATTCCTTCCAAATTACCCCCGAATTTAGACGTCGTTGTCGCATGGTGTTCCGTTCCTGTGGCGTGGCGCTCGCGCGACCGGAATATCTGTTAGTAACGCGAGTGTGAGTAGGTACTTAGGTACGTACAGGTTTATTAATGAGCATTACGTTCAACGGCATTATGGAATTGTGAATTTATTACTGTCGAGAAGACGATTCCTGTTGTGCCTTTTAAATTTCCAAATCTTGGAATATAAAAAAATGTTAAAAAACTTTTTATATTTTTACGTCATAAAACCCCTTCTAGGAAAAGTTCGGACTATGATTTGGCACATAAATAATATGTCCCTGTCTATTTGTATGAGCGTGTTTCCTTGTAAAACAAGAAGCCTTGAAGTTATAATATCCTATCCTACTAATATAAGAAAAAAAAAGTTTGTATGTTTGGATATTTGTTATTTTGATCAATTGGGCTGAGAGATTAGCTTTTGTTTGCGGCTTCGTTCTCGTGAAATTCAGATAAGATTATTGTGTAAGTCCTTGTACGGTAGTAGTTAAGCTTTTAAACATTTGTCAGCCTCGATAGCTCAGTGACAGTCGACTGTTGCTATTGATTGTTAAGCAACGCTGGGCGCGGTCAGTACTTGGTTGGGTGACCGCTCGATCGTTGGAGGCTGACCGTGGTTCGGATTCCACGTTAAACTGAAGGTCCCTTCCCTTCTTACCTTACTAGGTGGTAGAGTTCAACCCGTCCGGGTTGGTACCACCGCACTGAATGAAACGTCGGTCGAAACGGCTATGTAAATAGTTTGTGTTTTCCGCCCAGTTCAATGTAGCCGGCACGACCGAAGGGAAGCACTGATATGGCACCTAGTTCACCCGGTGTTATGGGCTGACATCACGGATGTTGTACGTGATGTATCAAACCGTGTCGGTTTCCATAAAAAAAATATGTCTGTGTTAAGAAATGAAATGACATACCGGTGCGTTGGCACTTTGGAATATTTGGAGCTTTAAAACATATAATCAGGTAATGGTTGAAATTTTAATTGCCAGAAGGTAGTGGTTGAGCGTTTAAACACTAGATGGCGCTATATATCTATCTACACATCTACTTACCTAGAAATTTGAAACTTGGAGAGAATATTCCTATCATAGTGTAGGCGTTATTTAGGAACTTCACCCTACGGCCTCGCACTTATTGACTTATATATCGTTTACCTGAACGCAGCTCATCCGTCGGCTTCGCCCTTAGTGACTTACTAAAGTTTATCGTTTACCTGAACGCAGCTAGTCCGTCGGCTTCGCCCTTAGTTACTTACTAAAGTTTATCGTTTACCGGAACGCAACTCATCCGTCGGCTTCGCCCTTAGTTACTTACTAAAGTTTATCGTTTACCGGAACGCAACTCATCCGTCGGCTTCGCCCTTGGTTACTTACTAAAGTTTATCGTTTACCTGAACGCAGCTCATCCGTCGGCTTCGCCCTTAGTGACTTACTTAATTATTAAATATTATGATATTATGTTGGCGGCATATTTTGGTTAATTTTATGCAAATAAAATGTGAGTATTTTAATTGGGTATGCTATTTAAATAGGGTCAATTTCGGCTACAGGCGTGTACAACACTGCACAACGTGCCCGGTATATATCTACAGCGGTAATCCGTTTATCTGACCGCTGTGTAGGCGGACAGCGCACATGTTTGAACAATGCATCATTAAACCTCTACTGGACATGACGTGGATAACGTTAAACAGATCGCCGTATAAATGTTGCTTAGCTCTTCGTGTTATTCCACTAATTAGAGTCACGACACGAAACAACTTTGTTGTGTTTAGACTATGCACGTCGCACCATGCTCGGCGGCAAAATAATAGTAACAAATTGTATTAATATGTACGTAACAGGCGACTAAGGCATAAGGACAAGAATATAACATATTATAACATTCTGAAAAACAAAACTCAAGCATAATGAGAGTTCCATAGAGATAAAACGGAATAATACGATTTTTTATATTCTCTGAGATATAGCTGTTGAATTTACGGAATCCTCGGCGTATTTTATTTAAATATGCCTATAAGTCTGCATGATTTTCATGGACATCAACTATAAGGAACACGCGCGGCCGGTTGAGCGACGGCCGATGATCGCTATTCTGTGCATATTCCGCATTAAACGTGAATAAAATAACAAAAGATCTACGTATAGTTATTTTTATTTTCATACTATTACATTTATGCAATGTATTTCGCTGTGATAGAAAAATAAAATATATTTCGGAACGAGATCTGGCGTTCTCCTTTATAAATATTTTGAAAGGATTCAAAGGGATGGAAGTATCAGAGATGAAAAGGTCGTTTACCTCAGAGTGGCGCGGCTCTAAATGTGAATGTCGAAATAAACTGGGTTTTTGTTTCGAAATAGCTTTTAGCTCTACCGGCCTTTGCCTTATTAAGCAAATGCTCCTATTAAGTCCTAAGAACCGTGTCAAGTACCTAACGTGTAGGGCCGATAATTAAAACGAATACCCCACTGCATCTCTCCCCGTACATGTTGTAAAAGGTGACTAAGGGATAAAGACAAGATGCCGTGCTAAAGGGTGACAGGATAGCCACCTCTCACAGTCCTTGTACCTACAAAATCATGCAGCAGGTAGGTTTTCGTGCTTACTTTGCTGCTTGATAGTTATCTTGTCCTAAACTTTGCTAATTGTGGTGGTCGGTGTGTGCTGTAATTTACCCGGGTTATTGCATAACAACACCGATTACTCTGCTTATCCCGATTGTCGGGATACACCGTGTGGTACGTATATATTATGTATGTAAGTCCTTAGAACCTTTTATTAGAATTAAAAGATCATTCATATTATTTGCCTCAAACAATAGAGATATAAGTACGTACGTACGTACGTACGTACCAGTAGGTACTGTTTTACAGCCCTCCGAGAACTACGAGCAATTTATTGATGTGTGAATATCCATGGTTCAATTAAAATATATCTCGCTTTATTAAAATTATCTCGCGAGAAAGGTTTTATATACTTTACTTTACCTCGATTTTGAAATACGAAGGAGGTAATGAAGAAAATTCATTGTTATATTTAACATACTGATGTGCATTATTTCATTCTCAACAATGTTTATATCAATCGGATGAAAATAAACAATAAACCAACAAAGCTTGAGTGTTTCCCTTTGATATTTAGACCCAGCTGAGAGCCCGAACGAACACCCCAATTAGTACGAACCAGTTCCTCGTGAGTGAACTCGATGAAGCACTGTAAATTAACGAAAGCTTTATAGGTATTCCACGAGCGGAGCGAGATATTGGGCTGTCCGTCGCGGCGCCCGGCTCGCCGTGCGGCTCACTAGGTACCTAATACAACAAGAATGTTGGACCGCTAAATTAGCTCGCTGAAGTCTGTATCCACAGAGCATCAAATACCTACCGCCCGCGCCCTCTACTAGAGGCGCCCTAAGCGATGATATTTGAAACCCAATAACCGTACGCTGAGCTGCTAGCGCTTCGTATGTGTGTGTGTGTGTGCTAGTATCGACACTACACACAAAGAGGAGGAAGTTAGGCACACGCACAAAACAAATGCACACGCACAACACACATATGTAAGTCATAGGCCACGCCTACAGGCTTCAACGCCGTTGTAGAGAAATCGCGCTCACGACGCCTCTAGTAGGGGCGGGCGCGCGCATTTCATGCTCTGTGTCTGTATCCGACCGACCCGAGGCAGCTTCGAACCTCGGGCGACAGCGCAAGAGAATGGATAATGCGTGAGAAGTAGAAATGTATCATTTTATTTAAAAAAAATGTTTATATGTTATTTTATTTAACACAATATGTATGTTTTAAGCACGAGCGACTGTGAGGTTGGTTGGTGTGTAAATTTTAATGACATTTTAAATTTAAAATGCTCTTAAACTTTTATTGAAATACGATTGTATTTATTAGGTAAGTGCCTATAGTTTTTATTCTAATCATATGTTTACGAATGCAGCATGTATGGCACACCGGGAGTTTTTTATTGCTTCCGAACTGGGTGGCTGTACTCAAGGTCGAATAGGTTTGTAATAAAGGTCTCAAACATCTTACCTTTCAAAGATTTAAAATCACTGTTAGCTGTATTGAATTGAAACCATATGAAATTAAATGGATTGAGTGTTCAAAAATATTTATTATTGCTAGCTTTTTGCACGCGGCTTCGCTCGAGGCAATTTGCTTAATTTGAATCAACGCAATATATTCTTTCTCTCTCTTTCTCCCTCCCTCCCTCCCTTCTACCCCTAGGTAGACGATGCAAAATATATATTTGTACAATTTCGATTCTTTACGGATCAATTTATTATTGTGTTGTATAAAGTTGCCACAAGCGGCGCGCTGCTGGTCGTGATTCGTGTCGTCGGACAACGCCGAAAATCCGACGCTTGTCGGTAATCCCACGCGCCGAGACGCGACTCCGCCGCCACCGCCGCGCCGCCGCGCCGCCGCCCCGTCTCGTCGGGCAGCGGCGCGGCGGCGGGGCGGCGGGGCGGCGGCAGCGGCGTTCCGTAGGTCGCGCGACCCACCGCAGATTGCTGTTTGAGATATTTCAAAACTTTCCCCGGACTAAAAGGATCCGTTATTTTATTGTCGTAATTTTGGGACTTGCGGAATCAGGTTTCTCCACGTTAAAGTGGGTGAAGAAAACTATATTGGAAATGTTACACGGTAGTAAATAATGAACATCGAGATTTAGAAAGAGACAATCCGGTTGTAGAGCGTCGTCCCTGTCGCACGAACTCGCACGTCTCTGTGCGACAGGGACGACGCTCTACAAGTCTCGGATTGTCTCTTTCTAAAACCCGATGTACATTATTTACTGCCGTGTACTGTACGTATATTTGATGTTTTGCGGCTGCAGTATTTCTCAACTACAATGTTTACAAATCAATTATAATATGTATTTATGATAGTTATCATTTGTAATTGTTTTTGTTATATTAATTCCGTTTTAGCTTTTATTATTTCATACTGTTTTCATATTATTTTATTGGAAGAAAATACATTTTCTCACTATAATATGATTGCATTGCAAAATGCAATACATAAAAGCAATGATTACAAGTATTTTGTTTTCAGTTTAAATTAAGCAAGAGGGCTCAATGTACATTATATAAATTTTGCACTTTTTTTTTATTTTTTTTTATGGAAACTGACACGGGTGGCTACATCACCTACAACATCCGTGATGTCAGCCCATAACACCGGATGAACTTGGTGCCACGTCAGCGCTTCCCTTCGGTCGTGCCGGCTACACTGAACTGGACGGAAAACACAAACTATTTACATAGCCGTTTCGACCGACCTTTCATTCAGTGCGGTGGTACCAACCCGGGCGGATTAAACCCTACCACCTAGTAATATAAGAAGGGAGTCATATCCCTTAGTCGCCCTTTACGACATACACGGGAAGAGATACAGTGGGGCTATTCTTTTAAAGTACCGGCCCCACACGGTACAAAAATTGCACATAATGTACAAAATGTACATAATGTACATAAATTACAGGGTACACATAGGAATGTAGAGCTGTGAGGTAAAAGGTGAAGCGGTGTCGTGTCCTCTGGCTCCACGTGTAGCTGCAGCTGATGTTGTATGGGCGAGTGCCCGGTTGTTCTGCCAAGCGATCTGTATTTATGCGAGGCGTATTTGATATTTCAGCAATGTGTTATGTGGCGTATGGAATTCTTAATTAGCCGTTATTTGCCACCTGTTGGTGTGCTAGTGAATCTTTCTGTTTCTTCGTCGCGAAGCGATGTAGGTTATTTTCGATCTTTATTATTCAGCTGTGGGATAGGTGTCGCTATCACCACAGTAATATGTGTGTGTGTGTACATAGAGGTGTGTCAGGATCGTGGCACGTGGAGATCCGTTGTCTCTGCCTACCCCACCGGGAAACAGGCGTGACGCTATGTATGTATGTATGTACATAGGAATATGAGAAACGTCCAATATGTTCCAATGACTTTCGAATCTGCCTAATTTATCTAGCTAGATAATGGTGAAAAGATAACCGTACGGTATCCGAAGTATGTAAGTTAATTAAATATTTTTTTTTTAGTTTTGAGAATTTCCGCGAAATAAATTAAGCTCGTGCGACTCGCGGATCGCTCGGATGATCTCGAATTTCGTAAAATCAGCGTTTCCTAAGTCGAGCTCGTCTGATCTTTCATTAAACTTGCTCGGATAAATGAACTCGCGAGTGTTTGTCCAAGTTCGAGAAAACAAATAGGAGTGTAGCCGCCCCGGAGATATAATTTATGTTAGCTGAGTATACACCGAGCCGCTCAGACCTCCAAATATGTTCCAACAGTGTGTGAGAATTCTTTAGAGATGTTTTCATACCTGCCTACGGCTATTATTCGGTATTTTTCTTTCGACTCGGATCAATATGTTTTGTCCAAAATATCGCGTCTGGCTAAACATATTGACTGAATGTCAAAAGAAAACACCGACATTAACCGTAATTAAGAACTATCCAATGATACCCCACACGCTTATGGGCATTGATATTAATTTTTCATCCTTTAGTTACATGTAGGTTGCGCCACGCCTATTTTTTTTCCTAATTTCACCACCTCATTTTATTTCGGTTCAAAGAATACACCTTCCTTCAAAATTTAATCAATATAGTGCGAATAGTCTCCAAGTAAAATGGCTGTGACAAACGGACGGACAGGGCGAAATTATAAGGATTCCGTTTTTGTAATTTAACTACAGAACCCTAAAAAGGTCAATATAAAAAGTTACCCAAATAAAAAAGTAACATTTTAAATCTGCAATAAACTTCCTTCCTGTAGGGGCAAGAGAGACTCAGCACCCTTTTGTTTTTGACATTGGGCTTTTGAGAACCCATTGGTTCTCTAAATCGTTTCTTTGTCGCACCGCTAGGGCGTGGAACTGTCTTCCGGCGAGTGTGTTTCCCGAATCCTCGAAACCCAGGTTGGGTGTCTTCAAACGTCGTATTAACAGGCTAGAAAGCTTAGCAACAGTGCGCAAATCTGCTGGCATGGCACCTAACTGAGCGTGGTTTCGCGAGGAGAGGTGTTTTTGGCTCTGTCGAATGCACCATTGGTCTCTCGGCACAGCCACCCATGTTGGTTTACACAAAAAAAAGTATTATACAATGTATTTTATGAAATACACAATGACTTCTGAGAAAATGCCAACGGAACGAACGAACATTCAAATGTGTAAGCGCCTTCAGAAGCGCCCGACGGACGTATGGGCGGGCATCCGCCCCGCGTCCGCGCCCGCGCCCGCGCCCGCGCCCCGCAGGCAGGAGAACGAGCGCACGGTGGGCCGGGGAAGGGGCACCCAGCAGGCAGGGACAGCGGCGCTGAAGCGGGGTCGGCCCGGAGACTTACAGGCTTTCAGCTAATTAACTGACACTGGCACGACTTATCTCGTCACTGAGCTCACACTGCCGACACTATCGGGACTTATCGGAGCCACACGGACGCGGCGCCACAGCCTCCCGCCGAGACGCCCGGCTCATCTCATTTGGGCGGCACTGAAGCTTCTTTACCCTATTGTCTTGTCTGGATACAATGACAACTGAGAACATTGTCAATACATTGGTGTGTAGTACAGTACAGTAGCAGAGTAGGTCAGAAAGAATCGTAGTTTAAGAAAAAAATTACTGGATTTTTTTAAATTTAGACCGCGCACTAATTACCGCTTCACCTCTTGAGACAAATTGCAAACTTAAATTGTCACGGGATAGCTAGGATGTTAATTATAATCTAATATTACGATCTGGTCATCTTTTTGTTTATTGAAAGCTCGACATATGGCGCTGAGCCACCCATAAGGTGTCTAACGACGCCCATGGACATTGGGTCGTGTTCGGGGGTTGCGAATGCCATGCCGGCCTGACAGGTGCTCATTCACACCCCTCGTGAAGGACCGAAGACTGTAGTTGGGGGAAAATATATGAGCAGGGAGAGCGTTGGTGAGCTTGCTGTTGGTTATTCATAATTTTTCTCTTTGTTTGATTTAGTGCTTTATTACTGTTCTGTTTCTCTCTTCTTAAGTACCTATCGTGAATTGTAAATTCAGCTCGCCTTAAAATATCACTTACCCCCTTAGAAACTGATGTGCTGAGGACACACATTATGTCTCCTCTAGACTTAAGATATGTTTGAGATGTGCCAGAATTGAAGTGAGCTTTATTTGCGTATTACATATAGTTGAAATAATGCCTCACGATACTGCGTCAACAGCAAGCGACTGACTGAATTGAAAGGTTGCTTTGTAAAATTACATTTTAACTGAAGTAACTGTACTGTATTTAATAAAGACATAAACCTGCCATTAGGCCAAGTAAATGATATGACAGGCACCTCTAAAATTTGAATACAAAATGGCGTACAGTGACTCCCCACGGCGGCCATGGTCGCGCTTTATTACCCCCGCAGCCGCATTTAATGGTATGCTTAGACACTATAAATTTTACGACGGCGAATGCTATAAATTTCCATCTTATTAAACTCGCACTTTTATACGTAGTGAGCATTTTTGCGTGAAACACTTTGGGCAAAGTGTGGGAAATTTATCGTTTCCAAAAGTGACCTGGCAAAGTTTGGTTGGCGATGATTTGAGCCAGTGAACTTTTTATGAGTTGCTCGCATGCTACTTGGAGACACGCGTCCTCCCGACTCTGGCTGGAGACGCGCGCCGCGCGGATATGCACGGGTGACTCGCACTGATCGCCGAGCACGAACACGCGTGCTGGAAACACCAAGTTAGGGATTTCTGCAACAACTTTCATATATTGAAAATACTAACGGCAGGATTCGAAGTTTCAAACTATTTAAAGATTCAATAAATGTTTGCTGTGACTTAATGTCGCTACTTGATTGTTTTGATAAATGTAGCTACGAGAATATAAGTCAAGTCTTATTTCTTATTTATTCTACTTTGTGTGCACCTTATCGAAACAACACTGTGCATAACTTAATATTACAACTAGTTAAAGGTACTTGTGAAAGTTTATAATTTTTCTATTCACTCCGATAGATGTTATGTCAGCAAAGTGAACTGAATTAGAACTCTAGGTAGGTACACATATTATTTTCTTGATTAATCGAAGTGTTGACCGAATAATATTGAAAGTAAGGCAAATAATGAGACGAAACAAAGGGAAATGCAATACGTTCAAACAAAATTAGCGTTGATATTTCAATCGGCCTTATTTTCAAACGTGTAACGAGCGGTTCGCAACGCAGCGTAACTCCCAAAGCTGCAGCGTTCTCTCTTTTGTATACGTATAGAACTGGTTCATAATTAACGAAAATTACTTAGATTCGGCTCGCGATAACGTCTATCCGTTAGTCTACCACACCCCAATTAATTGAGTATTTACCTAATCTAAGTACATGCTTACATACGTACTCAAGTGTAAATAACTATCTCTGCTTTCCATCACTAATACCAAAGTACAGTTAAAAAAACTATTTAAAAAAATTCAAAAATTTATGAAATAAAAAAAAAATCTAACCATAGAGTTCAATGCGGTCGGTTATTTGTGCTTGCTTTAGCACCGCCTTCAACTCTAGGGTTCGATTTTTTTTTTTATTTCATACATTTTTGAAGGCGGTTTTTATATTTTTCTGAAAAGTTTCTTATTTCACAGTTTTATTATTAGTAATTTTTTGCTATTAATGTACTCGGCGGAATCCACCTCGCTTTCCAATCCGATCTTGACCAAATTAAAATGGAATCACACGGGAAGCACCAGCTTTCAAATAAAAAAATAATTTTCAAAATCGGTTCACCCAGTCAAAAGTTCTGAGGGGACAAACATAAAAAAAATAAATTCGAATTGAGAACCTCCTCCTTTTTTTGAAGTCGGTTAAAAACCGCCCACACAAGAAGTGCAGTCCTGGAACGCTCGGGTGAAAGGAAAGGAAAGGAAAAATCTGAGTAAGTAATATTTGTGTGGAGGATATACCTAGATAGGCATCCTGTGGTAGTAATGGCCCAATAAAATCGCAGAAGGAGCAAATTTAACACGATATAACTAGTCAGAAGTGGGAACGCCGTACAGTCGGATGCGGTGACTGAGCAATAGAATAGAATGGAATAGAATGGAATCGTGGTTTATTCAATTGAAGTACAGAACAAGACAATACAGAAAGGGCAGTACATCATTCTTTACATAAAAAATATTGTTTCCTCACGTTTGTTTCATTCCCTGCAGTCAAATTGAGAATTCCATTCGTAGTTACCAACTTGCATCAGACTGCATTCTGTAATAAGAATAGATAGTCGATTTGATTTATCAGCTCGCTCGCTGTAACGGTGCGTTGGCGCATAGATCTATCTTCGCGCAGTGCAGTGGAATATTGTGTAATCCTTTAATCCTGTATATCATAGGAGGTAGCTATTTGCACGAATTGAATAAGCCAATGCATCGCATTCCGTATAGTACCGCTTACAGCATCCATTTAATACAAGCATTATTACAATTCGCGGAAATCACATCTCGATAAAGGTAGGTATACATATCATACACGATGAATCCCGACAATCGGGGTAAGCAGAGTAATCGGTGTTGTCCTGCAAGAACTATGGTAAATTACAGCACAACACCGACCACCACGTTTCGCAAAGTATTCGAACAAGATTCAATCGATCAAGCAGCAAGGAAGGCACCAAGACCCACCTGCTGCATGACTCGGTGGAAGTACCGTGCCAAGGTGAGAGGTGGCGAGCCTGTCGCCCTTTAGCACGGCATCTTGTCCTTATCCCTTAGTCGCCTTTTACGACATGCATGGGGAGAGATGCAGTAATGCATGCAATAATAAAGATGATATTGTATGTAAATTTGATAAAAATTTAATATTTCAACAGTTACGATCGTATTGAGTTTTTATTTGAAAAATGAACTTTAAGAAGTTCACCTCGGTTTAATTAGTTTGTTTAGTTTACGATATATAATAGACTTATAAACTTCAGTTAACTAGACGCCGAACGCAGTACTCGTAGGGTTGTCGGTTTCGCGGGTGGTGCCGGCGGGGGGTAGCGTGATTGTAGCCATTAGCGACTGATATCGCCGGCCGCCAAATCGGAAATAATCCACCATTATCAATGATATAATGTTCTAGAACGCCAACTGGAATACTAACTAGGCGTACGGATTTAGCTCGGTACGCATTGCGAAGTGCAAAATATTTCACGACGTTTTCCTTCATCGGAATCTTGAATATATTTTCATATATAAATATATATATATGTATAGATAGAAAATATCGAGTCCTGACGAAGTCTCCGGTGTGAGAGACGAAACTTTGATACCGTACCGCATAACCGAAAAGCTTCGGTTATGTGGTAAAATAATCATAGTGATTCTTTATTGCTCCATAAACAGAATATACGTACTTATATACGTACGTACAGAATATACAACGAAAACAATCAATTCGTTATAAGGATGAAAATATTCCATGAAAAGATTTTTATAGTCTAGCTCTGAAAAACGTCTGCTAGAATGTTTTCCTAGGTTAGTAAAACCGCATAGAGATTCCCCAAATGCAATAAAAATATCCAACGACAAGCTGTGCTTGCAGAGTCGCCAATTACGAATATAAGCAGACAGCTCGCTCCCTCTCCCGACTCCGCTTGCACTCCACCCGCAGTAATCCGCCAGCAACAACACTCCAGACCTCGCTTGACTCGCTCGCGAGCCTCCAACCCCATTGTACGTACAGCCTCCACTCACAGCTCCTGACAACCGCAATTTGCTCCTTATCTAGTGGCGAGCTCGTTGCTTGCACATTTAAATGTAAAGTTAAAGTGGTGATAATACTCGTATTTGAAGTATCATCATCATCATAATCATCAGCCTGTATCGGTACACTGCTGGACATAGGCCTCTCCCAAGGCACGCCGCCTTCCGCTCTTCGCATCCATCCACTCACATCCAAGTATATGACAATAGAAATAAATCGTGAAACTAAATATTTAGTATGAAGTTTCGACAGATTTGATAACTTTTCCAATTGATGTAAAACTAATGAAGGTTGGTCTTATGTAATCCTAGTTAATCTACATACATACATAAATAGATATCAATGCATACATACATATCACACACGCTGAATCCCGACAATCGGGTTAAGCAGAGTAGTTAATCTATGAGTGAAATTTAAGAATTAAGAAAATTAACATTAGGTTCCAGAAAACCATTTGGCTGTTTTAATATAGTGGTTTTAGTCTGAAACCGCCAGCAATAAATTAGGGACAGCGAGTGTTTTTTTTTTTTGCTTTTAAAAGCACGTGGAGTGCCTACAATTCAGCGCGCTCTCCGTTAAATCGCTCTAATCTAATTCAAAAAGATTAAAAACCCCAGCAAATCCCAACACAATTAACCATCAAGGACCAATCTGAAAAAAAATAGTCCATTACACGGCGAGATCAAAAGGCGTGGAGCGTCAGGATCGCTCCGGGTCTCCGTAGGCTGTATTTACCGCAAATTGAACGCACAAAGCAACCCCGAGCAGGAATAAAACGCGACTGAAGGCGGCTGAATTGACGTCACCGATAGAAAACGCAATCTACTTAATTAAACGGTTTTGCATTTAAATTGGCTAGTTCGGCGCTGCCTTCCCCGCGCTGGCTAAGTGCCGCTTTGTGCGTCTCGCCCTTGCTTCGTGTAATGGCTTTCTTAATGAGCAAATCTAGGTAAATATACACGACGGAATAGACTTAATTTTTATAATGGACTAGATTTCACAAAACGTCTGCCCGGCTTACGTTAAGGGCTTCGTTCGGGCCCTATCGCGACTTTGGCGGGAGAACGAAGCGAAGGCTTTTGAAAGTGTGCATAAGAATTGTTTTTGTCAAATAATTTTTATAGCTGTTTGCTAATCAAGTGGAAATAGTGCTAAAACACACGAAAACTGCCACACTATATCATTATTTACTCTGCAATCATTTACTGTACCGATTTGAGCAAATGCTGAACTCCAACTAAGCAACCACTACCGCCGTGACTGCCATAAAGTTTACGTATACATGACACCTAACCCGAGACGGACGTCTGGCGTATAATAGGCATTCTACTTAATACTGAACGTGGTTAAATTATTATTTGGCAGCATATTTTTATTCTTTTTCAAAATTCCATAAAACACTTTTGCGAAATAATAATTTCATTAACAGTTTTTTTTTTTCAGAAAAAGGGTAGAAAAGGATTAATCTAAGAAATAACCTATCAAAAATACGCTTCGTCGTCGACGAGCGGTCGCGACAGAGCCTCGCCGCCGCACATTACGCCGCCTCCGCCTGAGAGTTAATCACGGAAGGGACTCGCACTCGACTTATTTACTTGTTTCAGGAGTTCCAGCGAGAGTTTTCAGCGTCAACGCGCGAGCCTCCGAGAGCTTCTTTACGCGATTGGTGTTTCCTTGCGCCTCTTCGTAATTGGTTTTAGACTAAATCTTAAAAGTACGCATTTATTATTGGATTAACTCCTTGTTACTACAGACGTTCGCTGCGAGCAAACGAGTCGAGAAGTGGGAATGCCTCTGTGGATTGGAAAATTTTACGCGGGAAAACCTCAATTCCGAATATGAATTTTGTTTTATTGAGGACTTACATAATAAATGTGTATTACTTATTACGAACTAAGGCTATTTTTCGGAGACTTTTGATTTATTTGTATTTCGCTCAACAACCTGGTGCAATCCTAATGTAAGATAATCGGTGTAAGGCGAGTTCAAGCAAGAATAATCTGAAGATGTCAATATAAGTTTTGGACCGGTAGAGTATTAGAGGGGAAGGCATAACATAATACGTCCCAATAAGGTTTCGTTAAAACAGAATAGTTCAAATGAGGCGTGTTAAATTATGGCAAGATTGTTTCAATACAATTGTTTCTTATTGTCGGTGTCTAATTGTCGAGTTCACAAATTTCTAATTTAAAGTTCTTTTGCTTCATTTTAATTGCTTCATTGTAATATTTTGGTTGGCTTAGGTAATATTGGGAATTCTCTCGAAAATGTATGTCCTTCTGTTTCTAGCTCATAAACCATAAGACGTATAACGTTGACATTGACCTGTTGATGAATTATTATTACATCTTAAAGCCAGCAGCCAGCAATCAAAGCCAGAAATAACATAATTTGAACTAAAACATTTCTGAGAGTTTTTCATGCATAGAGGTTGTCTCACTAAGACATCTCTGGGTGTATGTAAATCTATTCAAACGATAAGAAATCAGATTAATTTCACGAAAACACAATAAAATAATTGTTTTTCGCTAGATATTTTTTAACTTAAATATGAAGTCATAGATCGTTATCCTAACGAACTCTTTACAAAGAATTTTTGACTTGTCGTGGGCCATGATAGTCTAATTTAAATCTTTAAATAATGAGGATACCGTTCGATTAGGCTTCTGCGTGATTTACAATTTAACTTTGCAAAAAGTTGTTTTTTTATAAACAACAGCAGGGACTTTGATGTCCAGCCAAAAAATCGATGGAAAGTCATATACGGACTCGCGAAACCACGCTCAGCGAGGCGCCATGCCAGCTGTTACGAAACAGCAGGGTATTTTACGCCAATTAATTTTCGTCAGCATGGCAACTCATGCCAATTACCTAACCTGCCACTTATTCCCATCGATACGGCCTGATGTAAGCAATATGTTTGTGTTTGAATTATGCATAAGCTTATTGGTGAAATTTTCTTTTTTTTTTCAGCGGAGGCGAAGCGTCGGCGGGTAGAGGGAGGTGCGGAGGGGTGTGGAGGGGTCTGTGTCCCGAACGCGTTAACAAACTAAATAATATATTAGCGAGATAAAATCACTGTGAGAACACATCCCTGGCGCGGGAATGGATTTAACGCGACGAGAGTCGGCTCGGTTAAGTTGAGCGCTAACAGGCTGTCCCTTTTTGGGGACGGATAACGACCGCAGCGGCCGGACAGGTTTCGCGATATTAGCTCGAGCGGATTTAATAAATTGAAACTTGGAAGAGTATCGGATTAACTGGCTTACTCTACGTTACCGTATTTGAAATAATTTAGTCTATAGGCTACAAACATTGTTACGATCCTTTACGTATATGGCCTTAGATGGCTATTTAGTGATTTGTATGAGCATCGCAAATGACAGAACTAATGTTTATAATAAATTTTAAGTTTTTAAAGTCATATTATTTCCTCATGTAAACTACTCATGTTAACTTGAACTATTTTCATGATTTTCGTATAAGTAAGGTTTTTTTTTTCGTTCATCTCAAATATCTAAAAGTTGAATGGAACAAATATATTATTTTAAGGGACAGGTCAGCTTTCCTAACGTACGCAGTTTTATTTAATGTATTCAGTGTCAAAAAGTTTGAAGAGCATTAAATAATTTCCATCCATCTTTACAAAATGAGTAATTACCTAGTGAAATTGCAAAAAGAATTATTTTGAATTTCGAGTCACAGAAAGATAATAAGTTTTTCGTCCCTTCTTGACTCCGTCGCGGCACGAAGACGGTGCTTAACCTGTCTGGTGGGAGGCGAGGTCCTTCCGAAAGAGTACTTACTTGTTATGGCGAGCCGCGGGAACAGAGGGTCACGTGACGACCTCACCCCTCCTCGTACACCCTCATCCTCCCCACCCCGCCCCCGTCCCGGACCTCAGTGTGCTGTAAATACGAAATGAAGATGGGATTGGTATCGGACGAGTTGGAAGACAGGTTTTGGAGAGATTATTTTCAATGGGACATTTCGATAAAATGTAAAACTTCTACTACTTATTCGCATTGAACACTTTCAATATGCCGAACCATACCATCCCACACCACACCATGACATCCCATACAGTTCCATACTATACCATGCAAATACATTCCATACCATAATATCCCATATCATACCATCTATTATACAGGATGTTTCAGGATAGGGTTTCGTAACTTCAGGGTTCCAAAGGGCTTCATATTTGAAAAAGAAAAGCTCTGGAACGTTTTCCCAGATTCGGTCATTTTATAGTACTTTTTGCTGAAAATCGTTTCATCGAGATTCGGTGGACGGTTAACATCCGCCTTTATTAAATAAAAATAAAATTACTAAATTGCAATTTTTAGTAGAATTAAACTGCATGTAGGTGAATTCCAAACACTTAAATTTAAATGACATCAAAAGAAAAAGGGGACTGGACTAGGTCATTGCACTACCTAGACCTAGACAGCACCTCCCCATACTCACTGTCCATCGAGTTTTTGTAACAATTTCCAATTTTTGTATGAAAAAAAAGTACGGAATTTCGATTTGAGTGATTAGGATCTTTTTCTTCTAATAATGAGTACTTTCTATTCCTGAAGTTTCTCAAGCCTATCCTGAAACACCCTGTATAGATACCATGCTAACCATAACCGTAACTTAACATGGCAAGTTATTACTCTAAAACATCTATATTGCCATCACTGCCAAGTTATAGTAGTAACGGAATGTCATATGATCTAGCGCCAACATCTAGAGACATTCAGCAATAGGTACTTTGAATGTTTTATACCCTTTCCATGTGCACAAGCCAGATACATTTGAAAAACATTTTATCGTCTAGTCAATGTCATCCTGGTGGGAAATGTTCACAAATCAAACAGAACATAAGAAATACTTCATTGCCGTAGTCGGATAAAAAGGGTGATTCCATTTGTGTTTCGCCGCATAGAGCGTGTTCTGTCACCGAAAATCCAAGCATTCGATATACCTACTAAATTACTACCTATCTGATCCCCTGTGTTGCCCCTAGGGTTAAGATATCAGGATTTATGTTCCCTTCCAGAGGTTTCTGTGAGATAAATGGCGCAAAGCGGGCAACACAGATGGTAGTGTGTCACATGGTGCAATCTTTACCCAGCACTTTGCTGCATAATTGAAGATGTAGGACCGAATACGCTTCGGTGAGTGAGGGTTATATGCTAAGGGCGGATTGGGCGGTTCAGCATTATTATATGCTGGCGTCGTGATGGAAGTTCAAGAAAAAGACAATTTATTATTATATTTGGAATAATAAAAATTAAGCAAATGTTTTTAATTTGAAGGTTTTGTGTTATAGTTGCTGTGGAGAAGTGTGGTTTGAATTTGCAAGAGTGGAAGGTAATTTTTATTTGTAAATGTGTATTTACAAAAATAAAAAATTTCTGTTTTTCCATACATTTTTTATTTGGAATAAATTATTTATCCTATTTACGAAATACCGAATAATGATTGTCTGTGACTTTTTGGAACAAAGAGTGCTGCTGGATGGAAAGCGCACAATTTGATGAGAACCAATGAGAACAATTTGAGATTTTTTGACATTTCGTTGCGTACAAGGTAAATATTTGTTTGGAAAAAAGCTGCAGCGCCTCTAATGGACCAGTTGCGGTACTAAAATTGCCTTAAAATACTTTTACTTTTATTTAATACTTCAGCACGTTAGTTGTACGCAACGAAATGTAAAAAATAAATCTCACAATCGAGCCTCAGGGAATATTTAAATATCAAAGACAACTCGCATTATCCAACTGGACCTGTTTGTTTAAAGAAAAATGCAGTAGAGAGTCCCTTTCCATGTGCACTAGCATTTTATTCTGTAACTGCGAGTAATTTGAACAAGTTTTTCTATTAATCTTTGCCAGAAATAAAAATTATTTACGTTTTAAAAATAATAATAAAAATTATTTATTAATTATTTTTATTTTTCCATACATGTCGAGATTAAGAACTATAGTAATTTTACGTACGCAGACTTGAAGATATTTTTGAGTGTTTAACAAAGACTGTTTTCGGGTTTAGTTACATAATAGCCACGTGCACAGTTTGACGCAGATTTCAAAGGAAATTATGTATATTTTTATGATTGGTACTGGTTCGACAAAAGGTAGGTATTTTTCGTATGAAATATAAATAAAATGCTGCGGACGACATCAGCTCGCATGCTAAGGTTTCCTTTTTCGGTCCATCCCTAAAATCCCATTTAAAAGTCATTTCTGTCCAATATGATAATCTTCTTTAGGCCGATGCGCAAAAAAATATTCAGAGGGCAAAGAGAATAATATGTAAAAGCTGTGTTTCGAGCGAGCGGCGCGTTCAGACGCGCTAAGCCAAGTGTTTTATGTAGACGTTTTAATCTAACGATTTTTGAGAGGGCTGCTCGCTAAGCCGATGTTTTGTCCTGTGTCGTTTGTCGAGCTAATCTGCTCGGCAAACCGCAGCCTTGGCTTCAGAAGCGACGTCGTCGCTTGCTTGTTAGATACAATACACAGCCGCGCCCTCCCGGCCGCCGCGCGCTGCCCACCGACTGTATTGTGCGAGGCAAAAACGTTTAGCTTAGCGCTTAGCTGCGACTTTTCAGCGAATCTGTTAATATTTTTGTATTAGAAAATATATTTTTAGACGAAAATTCTCAGACAATAGAAACATTCAGAAGCAGAAGGATTCATCTGTAGTAGACGCTCAGCAATAAATGTAGGTGTTTTGGGAAGATGAAAATAGACACTCAATTTGTAATACCGACTAAGACGTACCTGAGACAGAGTTTATTCTGACATAATATAAATGGTAAGAGTACAGTGAAAATCTATAGCTTATAGTATGCTCTACATTTATGTATATTCTTATTATCACAGTTCACCACCACATAGCGCCGCCGCGGCAGCGCAGGGCGCCCCTCCCCCCGCCCCCCGCCCTATCCGCTCACCCGTCACCGACATCCACCGCAGAAAACAGTTGCAACGTTAACTATCCTGAGAGGAAATATGGAAACTAACAGGTAAACATTTTCCAAAATATTCTCGCTCTAATAGAAAATAATGATTAATCTTGTTGTAAAATGGTTGTAAAACGCAAAACGGATTGTATAGAATTGGTGGTCTGGAACTTTATGCTATAAGTATTGAACAATAACAATAATTTGCTTGCAGTGGTTCACTGTTTCGTTGTCAGGATACAGCTTAGGTAGCTCAGTGGTGCGGTCGGTCGACTGTTTTTAAGCAACCCTGAGCGCGGTCAGTACTTGGATGGGTGACCGCCCAACC
This sequence comes from Nematopogon swammerdamellus, assembly GCA_946902875.1. Classification (NCBI taxonomy): domain Eukaryota; kingdom Metazoa; phylum Arthropoda; class Insecta; order Lepidoptera; family Adelidae; genus Nematopogon; species Nematopogon swammerdamellus. The sequence goes on from OX336344.1 coordinate 12,898,943, forward strand.
GTTGGAGGCTGACCGTGATTGTGATTCCACGTAATACTGTAGATCCCTTCCCCTCTTACCTTACTAGGTTATAAGGTTTATCCCGCCCGGGTTGGTACAATCGCACTGAATGAAACGTCGGTCGAAACGCCTATGTAAATAGTTTGTGTTTTCCATCCAGTTCAGTGTAGCCGACATGAAATGAAGGGAAGCACTGACGTGGCACCTAGTTCACCCGGTGTTATGGGCTGACATCACGGATGTTGTAGGTGATGTAGCCAACCGTGTCAGTTTCCATAAAAAAACATTTTTGAAGTCGCACGAATGCACGAAACGCGCGTCACGGAAATTCAACTTTGTGACTCACTGGCAATCTTTCAAGCTCGCTGTTATTTTACTATCATATACTAACCGCAAGAAGGAAACCGTAAAACGAAGAGTAGTCTTGTAACGTAGTTTGCAAAGTGTTTTGAACATGCGGAATTTACTTTTCACATTTTTCACAGCTGCCCTTACCACAGCCGCTCCGCTCCTGTTATATTATGTTGAAATGAAATGAAAGAAACTTTATTATTGACAGCATGCAAACAATAACAAATTACTGATAATATTCTTATGTTACCTTATGTTACAAAGCGCGGACAAGGTTTAGCGCAGCCAAGATTGCTTATTTAAGTAGTTATCGCTGATTTGAAGCCTTCACACAGTTTACACAAAATTCAAGACTAATACAAAATTCAAAATTGCACCAGCTACTGCCCCTCATGTTAAGTTTCTAATATTCGCAGACGACACCTGCACTGTAGTCAGCGGAGCGAACACACTATTTATATATAGTCGTATATACATAGTCGTTTCGACCGACCTTTCATTCAGTGCGGTGGTACCAACCCGGGCGGGTTAAACTCTACCACCAAGTAAGATTAGGAGGGAAGGGACCTACAGTTTTACGAGGAATCCGAACCTCGGTGAGCCTCCAACGTTCAGCGGTCACCCATCTTAACCTAAATTCTAATTAACAGTAAAAAAGTGATAAATTTTAAATTTTAACCCTCATTTTAGCTTATTACAATTTTATTATCTAAGTATCAATTTTATTTAAACAAAGTATCATTAGAACTACATAAACATTTTAGAAAAATGTACACATATGTATTTTTGCGGTTAGTATAAACCGTAAGTTAGTAATGGAATGGTGCATGCAAGTATTACTATTACATAAATGCATGAATGTATACGATACTGTCATATTTATGCATTCGATCAAAGTTTACGCATAAAACTTTTGTTACTATCCCACTATAAGGGTATTGTCAGCCTCGATAGCTCAGTGGTGCAGACAGTCAACTGTCGCTATTGAATGTTAAGCAACGCTGGGTGCGGTCAGTACTTGGATGGGTGACCGCTGACCGTTGGAGGCTGACCGAGGTTCGGATTCCTCGTAAAACTGTAGGTCCCGGTCTAAACGGCTATGTAAATAGTTTGTGTTTTCCGACCAGTTCAGTGTAGCCGGCTCGATCAAAGGGGGAAGCACTGACATGGCACCTAGTTCACCCGGTGTTATAGGCTGAGATCACGGACGTTGTAGGTGATGTAGCCAACCGTGTCAGTTTCCATTAAGAAAGGGTTATTTATTATATGTATAGTTATATCGGATACATTATGTATGTGGGTAACATTGCAAATGTTGCTGCCTGGACACATGTTTGCACTCGCGCTATGGAACTGTAACTTTGTACTGCGCTGGCAATCCTTCAAGGGTACCACCCCAGTCCCACCGAGTGCGTGAATTTGCGTCAACTTACGAACAGAATCCATAAAAACGTCCGGAACTGAGCATTGTGAGTCGGGAGTGCGGCAGCGGCGGGGGGGGGGGGGGGGTGTCTCGTGTGCGCCCACACCGCCTCTACCGATAAATATTTAATGATCTGCACCGTTAATGGGGCAGTGTGGGGGTGCAGTTCTGTTTACGACACTACATTGTTGTTTCTTCAGCCATTACTGTCTGCGTAAAGCTGAGTTTGAGCTCACTGATGTATTAGCTATTCTCTGTGCGTCAGCTGCAGCCTGCGTCTGAACGACGCCAATGAATATTTCCGAGTTCGAATGAATGAATATTTTATCGTGTTGTGCTATTTGTTACATACATACATACTTACACACATGCATACACACATTTTTTTATTGAACGCGCGACATATGGCGCTGAGCCACCCATAAGGTGTCTAACGACGCCCATGGGCATTCGGTCGTATGCGGGGGTTGCGAATGCCATGCCGGCCTGACAGGTGCCCATTCACGTCCCTCTTGAAGGACCCGAGACTGTACTTGGGGGGAAATATATGAGCAGGGAGAGCGTTCCAGAGTTTACCGGTTCTGTAGAGGACAGATCTGCAGAATCGATTAGTACGCATCCGCGGTAAGTCGAGCGTATAGGGATGCAAACCCTGCCCAGTGCGTGTGATGCGGAGGTGGAAAGGGGACGGCGGGATTGCGTTAAACAGCTCCTCCGAGTACTCCCCATGGAATAAGCGATAGAACATACTTACATACATGCATACTTACATACATACATACTTATACAAACTAGCTCACACGAAGTCTTGAAGTGTTGTTGTGTTAAAGCTGTTGTTGATAAAGCGGCGTATGAAGTCGTTAATTGCTATAATAACAGGCCAAGTGGTCTAGGCAGCTTGTTAACGAGAACTGCATACGCTAATGGTAACAGACGTGACACGCCGCCGCGTATAATGACTATAATGACTTGTGTGGAGCGCAAGGCGGATCGCTCACTACACTCTGTTGTGCAGAGCTCACCTTAACGAACAATTAATGAAACTTTAAATTCTAATATCAAGAATCTTGGTGAACTACTGCGATCATTGAGAAATAGCAAGTGTTCCCAAAAAATACATAAAAACTCTGGGCTAACTAACGCCTAAAATGAGCCAACACCCGGTGCAGAGCGAGATAGATAGACCGGTGCGGCACCGCGCCGCGTACTTGTAGATCGTAGGTAAAGAAATAATCATGCAAAGAGGCCGACAAGGGGAAAGTTCCCATGACACTAGCGGCATTATAATTACAGATTTGACTTCTACATCACGAACTTAGTCACCTGTTAGTCTGCAGTGTCTTTACAAAATAAGCCTGTAGGTATTAGTGAGCTTCCGGACAAAATTACATCATATCAGATTTATATGGCATATTACCCCTATCTATAAGTAACGACTGATACAGTATGTAGGTTTTGTTTAAAAAGCTTGGTAAGTATGTAATGGTTCCTTAGTAAATACACGAACAGTGATGAAATGCACTTCATAATATGGCCGACCATAAAATTGCTGACTTGGCCAGTGTAGAAAGAACCTTCTTTTAGCTGACCACGTAGCGTGCTCTGTATGTTAGCTCAGGGGTGCCCTGAGCGAACATACAGAACTTACACTGTAAACGAGAAGAGATATTCATGGCGACACCGAGGCATCGATACGCGATAACGTGGAATCGATATGCTGCACTGTCACACATGTTAATATGAATGCTGCAAATTAATATGTATTACCCAAAATTGCTCTTGCATGATTTACAGATTTGTAGTGGTTCGGATAAAATAACTTTGTATTCATAGAATGTGTCCTAGCAGCTGCGTACTCAATTTCAACAAGTCATTCGTATGTTGTATAATAATAGTAAGACCATCCGATATTCTCACAACACAGTGTGCCAACTTGAGTGTTCATATACGCTTAGTACGATGACCTACAAACAGGATTTACCTTATTTAGAACCTTATCTCAGTCACTCGTTACACAGACCACTGTGTTATAGGAAAGCGGGTTGTAGGAAAGCATTTGGCGGGTTGATGAGAGTGAGAAGGTTGTAAGGAGGAAAACAATTTTTGTAAACATATTTAGAGATCGAACGCCGCTATTCTATCCATTGGTTACACAAAGCGATCCGCAAGTGGCCCGCAGTAAATTCCCTTCCCACGCTTCGCCAGTTCAATTCTCTCCTGTCGACCACGACTGTGAGTATGAGAGATTTGAGTGGTGTTTTTCTCGGGTTGATTTACAATCGAGAATGAGAAGTAAAATTGAAAACAGGAAAGGGTTTTGGAAAACATTGAGTCCACATTGACTCTTCTCTGAAACCACTCAAGGCTTCATTATTAGGTATATCATGGACGGCCTAACCTGAGGCGAACGCACGTACGCACACAAATGCATTTCTCTAATACAAAAGCTTGACATGCACCTATACATGGCCTGAGCACTACCACACTCGCAGAATTTTATGCTCACCGTCATGCGTGAATGTATTTGTACGCCTCAGGTTAGAACGAACGACCTATATGTACCAATATTTGTTACAAGTATTTGATCCTCCCCCTGCACCACTCAGTCTCCTTTTCTCCGCCATTTCATTTCCACTTCAGTCTCTTATGTCTCCGTCATTTAGATTAAAAATTAAGGATATAATTTTTTTAACTTAATGTGTAATGTGTAAGTCTTTATTGCAGTAATGTTTTAATGTCTTATGTGTGCGATAAGAGATCACATTGTTTGTTCTTTCGCTTCCTGAGTACACAAATAGCTTAGAGGTGGCCAGTACTTACGTAGGTAAGTGGAGTAGACATCAGGTGATGGGTCGGTCCTCGTCTCCGGTCCGATCCGGCGTAACGACACCCCAGTGGCCCTGCCCCCTCCGCGTCACCTCCCCCGCCGCCGCCGCCCCCCGCGCGTGCCGCTCCAACGTTTTGTAGACGTCACAGGCGTCGACTAGGTGAATAGTCAGCAATCAGGAGACTTCTTAGCTGAGCTAACGGAACTGGTATAGGGTTACCGGATGCCATTCACCGCTTGAGAAGTTCGCAACTTTGTGAGAGTCTTGAGAGGTTGTTCTACAAAGTATTGATATTGTTCTCTTTTGGTATTGTTCTGGGCAATGCTCTCAGCACTAAGCAGACGCTTGGGAGACTGGCGAAGGAAAACATCACGGGGAAACCTTTACTACTATAACTATGAAAAGTCCGGTTGTCCTTTGATGAGAAAAGTTCCCATTCCTACTTCTTTGGAAAAGTGTAATTACGTTGTGCATTCGGTAGTTGTAGTTGTATGTACTGTACATGTCGTTTCGTTGTACTTTTAATGTACCCCACCATTCGTAGAATTTTAACTGCATGTTAATGTTCCTTTCTGATAGGTAATAGTAGTACGGAGTACTCTTTTCTATTCTGTGGTAGTGCTTAGTGGCAAGGTTGCATTGGCTATGATAACACGATAAACTGATTATATGACTCATACTAGATTTTGCCCGCGGCTTCGCTCGCGCGAAATTCGTATTTAAAAAGAAGAAAGTAAGTAAGCCCGCTATCGTACGTTTATTTCGGCGCACGGAATAATTCGGTTTGTATGAGAGCCACATCTTGGCGTAGCCGGAACTTTATTTAGCCTATTCTGTGTCACATGTATTTAAATGTGCTTGTACTAAGTTTCATCGAATTCGGATGACCCGTTTAAGAGTTATGGATGAACATATATACATACATACAAAGATTTCTAAAAATCGTCAATTTAGTTTTAGTATCATGCATAGAATATACAAACGCAATGTCTCATAAAACAAAGTAACTTACTCCACGACCATCCCTTACAGATTTATTATTAGTATTGATTATTGTAGTCACCACGACGATATATCACGAAAGTTCCCCATGACGCGGACCAGATAAGCTTACTCTACAAATGGAGGATACTCGTAGGTACGCTAGAGACGGACATATGTATGTAGATGTAGTTAGTTATCCAATACGCGTGCGGACCAAACCGCAAGCTACGCGTTGAGCGCAGCACTGACTATTCCCACGACGCTCCCTTCGCCCCCCTCCACCCCCTCCGCCGCCCCCGCGCCGCAGCAGCCAAACGACACGTCTCGACGCGGCAACCCTTTGACTAATCGAACTTGTCCGCGTTTCCCACCTGCTGCGTTACAATCTGTCGCACGTAAAATACAATATCGCCCAGTTGGGAAATAGTGTCCGTGAGAGGAAAGGATTGCGGTGCGAAAACGTGTATTACCACAGAACAGCGATCAGCGGCCGTCTTCCGTCAGCCGGCGCGTCACGTCACGATTTCTTCCTGTGTGTGCATCGTAGCTCCCAAACGGATGGACAGATTTGGATGCGGTTTTTTTTATTAGGAAGCTTATTTAATCCGGATGGTTCTTAGCTATGTTTGTAATCAAGTAATTAAGTAATCGAAAAATTCATTATCTTAAAAAGTGGACCGATTTGCATGCGGTTTTTTTAAAGCTTGAAATAAGAGTTAAATTACAAATTTAAAAAAACCCCGACCCTTAATAATCAAAAATGATTTTCGTTTACTTACTTAAAGGAGTCGGGGCACCGCTAAGTAAATAAAATATAAAAACTCAGAGCTGCGCAGGAATCTACTTGGCGGTCCCCCGACTCCTGTAAGTAAGTACTTAAACGGAAATTATTTTTGACTTTTTAAGGGTCGGGGGTTTTTTAAATTTGTAATTTTACTTTTTATCTTTCTGCAAAGTTAATTTCCGCAAAAATAAAAACAGTTTCAGGTTTAAGATTACTTACATATATTTCTATTAACGTAGGAAGTTCAGGAAGTGCATCAATTAGAATTAATTTACGTACATTCAATAAATTTATAACAGCTACTATGTAAAACTAAATTAAACAATAAATAATGTACAATAATTAAAACTATCTTAAAATAAATAGATGGATAGATTTATCCAGATAGTTTTAGAATGAATGGTCAATTCAAACGCTTTATAGATAGATTTATCTGGATAGTTTTAGAATGGTTAATTTAAACGCTTGTTAGCTAGCCTAGAATATAATAGAAACTCTTTGTTGCACACAAATTGAAGGAAGAACAGTACACGACAAGAAACAAGAAATACAGGATTGCGAAAAGGCGGACTTATCACTACAAGTGATTTCTTCCAGTTAATCTTTGGGTGATGGATGAGGGATAAAATACAGAGAAAGAAGTAGCCTCCCCGCTCCTGTTTTATTTTTGGGATTAGTATAGAAAGCGCCACACCTGTAGGTCTACCGGCGTTCACTCACTCGCCCGTGTGAGTGCGAGAAATGTGGCGAGAACGCTTTATTGGCACCGGTGAAACAGGCGAGTGACGTCATTCTCGCACTCCCACATTTTACTCGCTGGAGCTGTCGATCTAGTCGATTATAGCCTTCTCTATATGTCCTTTCAAGACGACAAGGACGGAATACAGAATGCTATGAGTCGACACGGAGTCGATCTATCAAACAATTGGCACCGGGGTTTTTGACGTTTCTTTGACAGATAAACTCCCCGATATTTGCCGCTAAACTCGCAAGCTAAGGATCAACTTCTTGGCGTTCACTTCATGAGAAAACTGACGAAAACATCGAAATAAATTTATTAACTGAACAAAAATATTATAAAAGTATTTACAAATACATAATAAATAATGTAGAAAATATAGAAATTATAGGAAATAAAATTAAAGAAATGGCAGGACCCGGCATCCAAGCCAATAATTATTAAAAAAAAAAAATTACAGCGGTTCGTAAACAAACAAGCAAACACGACATTCGCTTCGCGATGTTTATTTTGTGGTTTCTTTCTTTCTACGAAACATTTACGTAAGCGGCGGGCGGTCGGCGCGGTCTTGGCTTGGACTCTTTTGCTGGAATCCGGCCGACGTGCGTCGATGAGCTTACAGCAAGAACATCGGCGCGAACAAGCGAGGCTATCATATCACTCAGCAGAATCCACTCGAGGGAGCTGGCTTCGCCACTTTACGAACCGGCCGACACCCACAAAAGAAAGCCGACGCTATATCACCCACTTCCAAGGTATGTACTTACCTATTTCTTTTTATTTACCATGTGTTTATCTCTGAATTCTTTCTAGTACCTACCTACCTATGCACTCACCAATATTTATAAAGTACATACCTATGATAAATAGGTACTACCTATAAACGATTATGGTAATAGATGTCACTTATCAACTTGAACTTTCTGGTTGTAAAGCATTGTCTCGGTCATACAGGTACTTGCAGTGCGACAGAGACGACACTCTACAACCGCACTATCTAGTTTATCACCAAAGAACATTGCGCATTATTTTAAATTGTATTTGCTAGATAATGACTGCCCTTCCATTTTATGCAAGTGATACTTACCAACGCACAGAGGCTTCCCACAAACGCTTCTCTCAACAATGACTGTATTCTTATCTCTGGTAAAAAAAGTAAACAAAACAATAATAAGAATAAAATATTTTTATTTACACATACAATTTACACAAAAACCTAATTAGGTAAACTAAAGAACTAATTGAGCATCTTAATAATAAACGCTGAGCACATGCTGGCATTGATGTTGTGGAAGGACTTGGTGCTTGCAACCAGCAGATGGTAGTGTGCTGCACCAAACCCGAGGATGTGCTCCGTTTATGTAGGGAGGGTGTTCATTGTCCCAAGTGAGCCACTGCTGGGGTTTGTTGAAAACGCCCTCGGTTGTCCTGCAAGTTAAAACAAAAAATATCTTTAAATTATATGGTTTTGATTAGCGTAGGTACTTAGATGTATTTGGATCACATTAGACCATTACATTGCTTGGACATTTAAAAACAGGTGCCAAGTGCGAGTTTAACTCGCGCACTGAGGGTTCTGTACTACCACACAACATATATTTTGTTATACACGGTGTTAACTTTTTTTGCGACATTTCAATTTTAATACCGAATATTAAACCATTTCGTATACTGATTATTTTGTGGTACTAAGAAATAAAATCTAAAATAGTTTAAAAAAATTTGCATATTTTCTTCAAAATTTTACCTCAGCGACAATTTCTCTTTGGAATGGTGTAGCGAGCGCCGCCGCGCGCCTGCGACCGTGCGTACCCAGCACCACAAAAAACTTTTGTTTAGTATTGAAATGGGAATTAGTTTATATGGTTACTGAATGTTTTTATTTAGTCTGAATTCATCGTACACCTTTATTATTTCTGTTAATCCCATGAATCTGCTCCCGGACTTAATGTAGTGACTGCTGCAACAGCCTGTATGTATTATATAGCAATACTTACATTAAAACATTTTTTTTACCTGCAGAAACTGCCGCAGAAGCTCCAACTGTTGCCGCCGAAACTCCTCCTGAGACACCAGGCACCACTCTCTGAGGGCCATGTCCTGCCGCCTGTCTTCAGCGTGTACCCGCTCGTACTCCTCAATAACCTCGCGCATAGGCGGGTTGATTTGCACGAAGCTCACGAGGGGGGCGGCCAGCTGCCTGCTGGCCACCTTAATGGAAAAAAATAATTTAATTAGGCATCTATCTTTTTTAACTTTAAGACATAATTTTGGATGATAAAGTATCAGGCAGATGATATATCTTTATGATTTATATTTATGATTTAACGTAAAACCATCTTAAGAAATGACAGATTGTAACAGTGAAAACAGTATGTAAATTAATAAAGTGGTTCTCGAGTTATAAGGATATTCATATTTATATAGACGTGCGTCGGCCCGTCGCAATTATATCTCGGTACTTTATTGTGAAAAATGTTGCTTCTATGTTACCTACTTTACTTTTATTCAAGAGAGAGTAGTGTTGTTGAAAATAAAATTGATTAAAAAGAAATGTTTTCCTTGTTTTCTTTCCTAAAACTGCTGCTTGCATACTAGACGATAGCGTCGCGGCAGCGGTAACATGACCGCGACGCGGCAGCAGGTTTCGAGCATACCGTCACGGTATTGCATACATTTTTCCTGCCCTGCTGCACGTCACCGTCTAGATAGTGCATAAACAGTCGTTGGCTACATACATACAATGAAGTATGTAAACAACACTACAGTAAATAAATACCAATGTGATTTAAAATATGCTTACCGGTAGAGTGTTCACTATGACCTCGGAGTCCCCGAGTCCGAAGCCCTGTCCCAACACCGCCAGCATCCGCTCGTCCTATTGCTCCAGCAGAGCTACCGGTGCCGCCGGCCCACACCCGTTCCGTGGGCCTGCCGCCTGGCTCTACCGGCCAAGTTTTTTAAGTGAACTACTGTCTATTGTCCGTCCAATACTGAAAAAAAAGATGAACATATTTGTAAAATATTATATTAGTACGACCATTGTAATACGACTTATTAAGTTTGATGTTTGAAAGGAATTTGTGAATACATAAATATAACACACCTTGTGCTACTGTTGCCATGTTATGGCGCAGCCCCCCGATGCTTTGAGGCGCTCCGTTAGGCCCATCCAGAGGCGCGAGCATCGCATTCTCTCCCGACAGCCGGCCCCGCGCCAACTGCGGATTTTGTTCCATGAACTCCGCCATCACATCATATCTCTTTGCACCGCAGTTGGCCGGGAGCGGAGTGTGGATGAGGTGCCTGCACTTGGCTCATGTTGCGTTACACTCAAGTACGGTATATATTGAAGAAAAATTCGTAAATTCTTCTTCTTTTTTTTTTTTATTAAACATGACAGTTGATTGACTGACACTGGCACATGGTCTAGGTCGACATAGTCTATGCTAAGCACTCATTTGTATCAGTAAAAATGGTTAAAAGGTAGTAATTAATAATTTTTTTGGCATAAATGTTCACGAATTTCCATAAATTATAAATGCAACATAAAAATAATTAGATAACATAAGTTATTAATAAGTAATCGCAAGTAATCTAGGCCGTCTTATCTATGGTAGGTCGACACTCACTTGAACGCCGGTACCGATACGAATGACGCTAAAAGTGAGAAGGAGTACGAGTAAACTCCCTCGCATATTTCAAGCGAGAAATGCCGGTAGGGCCCCTGCGCGTCATAGGTCCATAGATTAAAATTGACAACTTGACATGTCTAACGAAATTGCCCTATCTAAATGGAGACACAGGGATGACAGGAGATTTTGAATATTGATGTTGCTAGTTTCTAGAAATACATTTTCTTGAGCGCGTAAGCGCGTCAGTTTAATTTTGAATGTGCGATATGTCACCATCCAATAATCAAATTTTACTTTGGAATTAAAAATAGGTAGTCACTCTTCCAACATGACCGAGCCACCGAAGCATTCCTTTCTTAATCCTTGTCACTATATCTTCTTTCATAACCACAACGCGGGATCAAATGATAATGAAGGAATTTCGGTATGCTCTCGAAAAGAAGTTCGAACTGCCCATAAGCTGTACTTAAAAGTTTAATCAACTTTGAGCACTAGAATATTCAGAGAGAACCTCTAGTCATATATTATTCAAAGTATAAATATATCCTTCCATCAGCGTAAGAAAAGAAAATGGCTCTTGAAGGGGGCGCATGACACAACACTCGAGTCCCCATATTTTCTCGACTAAGTGAATTAGTGAAGTGCAGTGCTGGAGGGCCCGACGCCGTTAATTCTCAGTGATATATCGATCGGCAAAAGCTGTAACGGAAGCCGGGGTGCATCGCTGAGATTGCCAGCTCGGTTGCTTACTAATTCATCACAGTGAGCTGCGCTCTTCCATTCCGTTTATACACGAATGTTGGCTGTGAGTGAAGTGCCATGAGCCCTTGAGCGAAGCGGGAATGTGAGGATACATATTTATTTATTAAATATATACATATTTGTTGCCTCGGCACCGGATGAGCTACGTGGAAGGAATGCAAGATTCTTCTTAACCTAAACGTGCCTAAAGGCGACAACGTCGACGTCTGTATAGTATTTGTGGCGCTGCTAAATAATTAAATCTCCAAGAATGAGAAATGCGAAATGAGAAAGCGAATTACGAGTTTTTGCACAATATCAGCAGCAGCAAAGTTGTGCGAATACAGTGGATTGAGCATTGACATCTTCAGCATTTATGTAGCAGTTTGATGGTAAATGTTGAATGAACTCCTACCATGGTGTGCCTGGCAATGTTTTTAATAAATTCAGGTACACGTAAAACGTACATAAATATAATAAAGATTATTCTCATAAATTTGTCGTTGTCGTTACACGTTTTTGAAAATGTATGTTATCGTTATCATTTTTGTCAACTTTTTGTACTGTGTGTTCGTAGCGATAATAATAATTCTACTAAAACCAAAAGACATATTGGAATCCGTACTAAAGTCAGATGGCAGTTGTATCTGTCGATTTGGAATCACCATGCCAGATTTATAGCGATGTACACGAATCGAGAAAGTCTATAGCCAGAGGCCGGAATCTTGAAGGGGAGACACTCATTTACATATTACCGAGAAACTACGATAATATTGGAATAAATAAATTGTGATTGAATTTTCTTGTGATAAACTTCTTAAAGCATTTCGAATTTATTATCGAAGTTACGATACTTTGACTTCTATCTATAGCTAATGTTGAACTGTATAATTGATTAAAAGTTAGGAGTGCTTTGAAAGCAATTGTTCAACTAAGTTCTAATAGATATACCTATAAGGTCTCAAATATGTTTTCAGCATACATACATCACATGACACAGTGGGAAGGGAAAGTCATTTGTGTACATGGTACCTTGAGTACGTTATGATTCTTATGATGGCACCAAACTCTGTAAGTGTAGCGAGCGACATCTGTATTCTTCAAGCTTTCAATTGTTTTTTTTTTAATAGCTTCTTCGTTGTGTCTGATTTTAACAAACATTTCTCAAAACTGAACATTAAGAAAGACTTACGGCAGAAGGATAATATTTGAAAGTATTTTTCCATCCTTCCCTCTTTTTAGGTTTCCGTACCCTACGGGTGCGGAACTAGTTACTAGGCCTGCGTCGTCTGTCCGTCCGCCTGCCGTCCCGTCTACCTTTCAAGGGCTGTATCGTAACCGCCCTACCTTTAATTAAAGGGCTGTATTTTTTGAACCGAAATAGGTATTCGCCTGAAATTTTCAGAGAATGTCTTATTTTGATGGATATTATCCTAGCAAATAATAAAAAAGTTAAAAATTAAGGGGGGTCCCCATACAAGACACGTGTCTTCTTCAACGTTTTTTGTTTTTGCTCTATAGCAAAACGGTAATACATGCAAGCGTCAAACTTTGTGTGATTATAAGTAGTGCAAACTCTAAAGTAGGTATAACAACAAATAACAGAAACCAGCCAATTACGTGGTGGTACGGAATCCTCGGCGCGCGAGTCCGACTCGCACTTGGCCGGTTTTATTTTATTTTATTAAAATCACGTGAAAACCACATAACATTTGCTATAAGTCACAATTTAAATTAAGTAATCATTTCTTACAGGTTATTTTCTTTGTTGCAGTCATGCAGCTCACGGCTATTAGGCAGTTAACGGTAAAAGGAAGGATTGTAAAAACGTGTGCATTCATGCGCGTTCTAGATTGTTCACTGCACGATTATATTACACTATGAAGTAGTTTATCGAACGCAGTTTGAAGTTAGAACAATTTGGGGCGCTTCGAATATGTTCGCAGTTAACTCGGTGCAAACACATTACTGTTGAATTATGAATTAGTTCGTGCATAAACGTGCGTCGTTAATGAGCTTTGCAGGGCGAAGTGCAACGTGAACCTTAATTAGGCCCGAGGTGTACTTTGATGTAGTGTTAGTTAAAGCCTTCCCGGTGAGGTGCCATACCTCGCCCGCGCCGCTGTAGGTACTCAGGTTCATTACTTAATTTACTTTCATACTTTCTCGGCATAAACGCCAGTTAGTTTGTCCTTTGATATAAAGTTGATGAATAAAAAAAATTACGGAGAAAGTTCTAAGAAGTTTTGGTAATTAAAAATGTCCACAATTTTGTTTTACAATAGCAGACGAATTTTAAATATGACCTTTTAATATAACGTACCTACAAAATGTTAATAGACAACCGTAGAACTATTTATTAAACTACCGTACAAAAATATAATTCGCACGCAGAAACAAAAAAATTAATTATAACATTTAAGTAAGGGGCGTCGTAATTTACAGCTGAGCATATACATTTGTTTATTATGTGAAAGACTGTGGGATTGGGAGGTAAATGGGCTTAATTAATATTTTCCAGATATAGGTACGTAAGAAATAAAAAGTAACGTTTAAAATTTTCATAATCATTGCATGAGAAATACAATAAAATTCTAAACAGTGTAAGTATCTCACACTGCGTCGGATTGTGAATGATCACAACAAAGTTTCCCTTTTGTTGATAACGTGAAGCATAATTTTGTAATGCGCTAACGACGGGAGTGCAGCACGGCGAAAATAATTTTCTGCATTTTCTCGATATAAAATTAAAATAATAATCTAAATTTTAGACAATTTATTTAGGAATGTTTGCTTTTAGAACTTCTTCATCATCATCATCATCATCATCAGCCTGTATCGGTCCACTGCTGGGCATAGGCCTCTCCCAAGGCACGCCACCACACGCGGTCTTCCGCTCTTCTCATCCGTCCACTCCCAATTATAAACAATTATTATTTACAATTTCTTATAGCTTTAGATCTTTCCCATCCAGCTATGAGGCGCATGCTCCGGCGCTATTTTTCTACATCGATGCGGTTATTCCCAATTTAATACTCTTTTAATGGAATCTGACATCGTTAGGTACATCACCTACTACATCCGTTACAACCGTGATGTCAGCCAATCGCATCTTGGTGAATTAGGTGCCATTACTGTGCTTCTCTTTGGCCGTGCCGGTTACACTGAACTGAAAAACATAAACTTTTTTCATGCCGTTACGACCGACCGTAATTAAGTGTGGCGGTACCAATCCGGGCGGTTTAAGCCCTACCAGATAGTAAGGGAAGGGACCTATAATTTTACGTGTAATTCGAATCACGGCCAGCCGGGCACCCGCGGGCCGCGATCGATAATTGTAAACCTGGTTATAAAATTAGCATCGATATTGCAACAAATGTGTATTTTTTAGGCAGCTCCACCTAGTTACTCTTAGATTATTCGTAATAACAAGTTATTCTTAGATTATTCCTTACTACCTGTCATGACTATGGTAATTTAATTGTAAACATTTTAAAAAATATTATTAAAAAAAACATACCTAAATGACACCCTCCTCGTTCTTGTCAGAATGGTATACTTACTCATTCATACGAGGCGACTCTATTGCTGAGAATAACCCTAAAGGCAGTCGGTAGCAGTATTGGAGGCCCATGAATAATTTCTCGCCACTTAGTTATTCAATACCTACTCGTAGGCAAGACTTGGTTAGTACTGTACGTACAGCGTACGGATTGTATATAGGTACCTACATATACACTATATTATATTTTAACTTCTGTGAACTTTGTATAAATGTCGGATGATATCAGTTCTAAGAATGCTATAAATAAATTGATCTTATGATTGATCTTAGAGAAAAAAATATATAAGCTTGCTTTAGCACAGCCTTCAACTCTAGGGTTCGATTTTTTTATTTCATACATTTTTGAAGGCTGTTTCTATATCTTTTTAAATAGGTTTTTTATTTCACTTTTTTTTTAGTAATTTTTTGCTATTAATGTACTCGGCGGAATCGCTCGGCCTTCGGCGCGATTTCGCCTCGCTTTCCAATCCGATATTGACCAAATTGGAATGGATCCACACGACAAGCACCAGCTTTCAAATAAAAAAAGAATCATCAAAATCAGTTCACGCAGTCGAAAGTTCTGAGGGGACAAACATAAAAAAAATAAAATAAATACAGTCGAATTGAAAACCTCCTACTTTTTTTAAAGTCGGTTAAATATGACGACCAAAGGGAAGCACTGACATGGCACCTAGTTCACCAAAGTGTTACGGGCTCACATCACGTTTCCATAAAAATAATTATTTTAAATTGTTTAATTCCTTGCATATTTATCCTAGAAATACTAGTTTAGGTTTAAAAAAAGGCAATCGATCAACAGTTGTTATAATATACACTGAATCTTCTATATTACCTAAATATTAAAATTCATTTTGAATTTTTGGTTCAAACTCGAGCTATTTGAATGAATTGGAAATTCGATCGAGGGTCAGAGATCCGCCGAGCTAACAAGTCGTAAATTTTGCGCAACTTCGAGTAAAACAATAAAACTTTCGGCCCTAAATATTTGGCTTCAATTATATTTTCAAAACAATGCATACAATCGCCGCAGATGTTGCCCTCCAATAAAAAAGCGGACCCGCCGACGACGGGGACCGCGCTCGCTCCAGCCCGCCCCGCCCCGCCCCGCCGCGCCCCGCCCGCCGCGCTCTCTATCTAAGTAAGATTACAGGCGAGGGGTTGGAGCTAGATTGGCTTGAACTGTGCCCTTTTACGGTCAGAATTTTTTAAAAGATTCCAGCTGGGAGTAACTTTGTTGGGCGCCACCGTTTATATCGCGCTTTGTATCTAGGGGACGGGAGCGAGTATAGGGGCCCCGTCCGTCAGATACGCTACGAACGCATCTCGGGAACGTGGGATTGAGTTTTGGCGAGCGGGGTGACGCAGCTGGCTCGTTCCGGGCCTTTATAGCCGGAAGGACTGACCCTCCGTGCGTACTTCTGTTGCACTTGCAATAAGCCTCGTAACATCTGTTTCGGTGATTTGCGAAAAAAAAAATACGTAAGCGAGCCATAAAAGGGGATTTCCACGAAAATTTTTGCAATAAAAGAAAATTGAGTACGATGGAAGTTGCATATGTTAGAGAATTTATAGGTACATCGGTTGACTATTTGACATTGTCGGTAGAGGAACACTTTCAAACATTTTTTTTACACTGTAATTCACTGTAGCTACTGCTTTATAGATACGTATACATACATACTCGATATTTGGGCAGATTGTTTCAGCGGTTCATTCATGTGATTCATGATGCATCCATAAAATTATCTAGTACCTACGTAATTAATTGACAATCTAATATTCCAGAAAATTAACTTCAAACTCTTACAAAGTTTTAAATTTCTCAAAGTACTACAATTTGCAGTTTTTATGGAAACTGATACGGTTGGCTACACCACCTACAACATTCGCGATGTCAGCCCATAACACCGGGTGAACTAGGTGCCATGTTTTTTTTTTTTTATATAATCCGGTATGGGTGGCTGAGTTGGAGGGGCCAAAGCAATGCTGCGACCAGCCAATATCACCTCCGAGAAGGTAGGTGCCATACCGGAGACTTCCCTGCCATGTCAGTGTTTCCCTTCATATGATGTCGACTACACTGAACTTATTTACATAGCTTTTTCGACCGAGACGTCTCATTCAGTGCGGTGGTACCAACGGGCGGGATAAACCCTACCACCTAGTAAGGTAAGAAGGTAACGGACCTACAGACTTACGTGGAATCCGAACCACGGTCAGCCTCCAACGATCGAGCGGTAGCACCACTGAGCTACCGAGGCTGACAATTTACACAAACAACCCTCTCGGTATGCCATTTGTCCGAATGCATCTCCGTGGTCTAGCTAGGCGGGCGAGGCGCGGCGGCAGAGAGAGCGACGAGGGCGGGCGCCGCGCCGCACCCCCGCGCCGCCGCCTCCGCGCCAGATACAAGTCGGAGGGCGGGCGGACCGCGGAACACGAAGTCACTAGGTGGCGCTGCCTGACACGACTCCCCGTCCTAGCCACCCGTGTTTGTAAACAACCCCTCATACTTACTTCGACGACACGAAGGATAAACTTTTACTGCCTTGTTTTTACCTTCATCGTAATAATAGGCACCTAATTTATGACCTCTGCCGCTACATCGCTCGCTGTATCTCGTCGTAGTAAAGCGAACAACTTCCTGCGGCTCGTTTCGTTACGTTTTACTGTAGTGGATGTGGCTTGGGCGGCGGCGGCGGTAGACTGCGGCGGTGGGGCGCGGGTGGGGGACGTGAGACACAAATACTTTGGCATCGTTATTCTTGACTCAGACTTGTTATTTTTCGGGAAAGGATTATTTTGAATGAAAGAAAAAAAAATATTTTTTTTTTTATTGTACGTACATAAAAGGGTACTTTCAAATGAACCCAACTTTCCCAAAATAGGATTCCCTGAGCTATGGGAATGGAACGTATATTTTGAATGAGCGACAAAAATACAACATAATGTACATAATTATGTATACGTATACTTGAAATACTTCTAACTTGTAAGAATATTTGAACGTTAATTTGAAAATGTAATGATTTGGAACGTAAAAAAACTGTTTTCTTAGTAATATTAAAATAATAAACACTAGTTAAAGCTTTTAAATAAAAAAGGCGAAAATAAAACAGCGAATATCACCAAGTAAACAATTTATTTGAGTTATTGTAATATTTGGCAGTAGAAGGTCCTAACAGTCTGACAGTAAATTATACTTTGTTGATGAATATGTTTATTTGAAAATTATGTGGTTTCAAAACTTTACAGGAGCCTTGTGTTTTCAATTTCGTACAACTACCTTTCCAAAACTTTGATCTGTTATACTTACATGAAACATCGAAATTATTCAGAATTTCATATAAACTAAGAAGAAAGAAATACTCAACGCCAGCTGAGAATTCAGTTGCATTGAAAAATGTTCCGAAGCTACTTTCCTTATTATGTAGGTACTTTAAAACACACGTAGAAATCTTCTACTACTAACCAGTCGCTCGAAATACAAATCTAGATTGATAAAGCGAGTAGTCATTATACTCGAAAAGAATAGAAAGCATTTAACTTACATTAATGTCATAACTTACATTAGTATGTACTTACAGAGATTGAGTAGTTAACGTAGACAATTACCGACTAACGCTTAATTAAATGTTCTATTTATACATATCTTCAGCCCATCGTTGTGCGAACCTCGCAATACCACACACACCGTCCGTAATTAAAGCAATGAACATTTATGAAGTTACATCTGATACTCTGGATGTAAATAAAATACATAATTAAAACGAGCCGAACGTTACGAGATATCATTTATTAAGGTTTCCCGAAAACATTTTACGGGCCGCACAGGACACGTAGAGTATAAAATAAAGCTCGCTCGTGATGAGTTTGTAATTTGCGTTCAGATCATTAATGAATGAGTTTGAGCATTCTCATTGTGTGGGCGATAGAGGGTGGCGGCCAGTAGCGGCGACTCCTAGTAGATGCGTGCCCGGTATCAGGTGGAGGAGAAGAAGTGACGAAGCCTCCTGAGGACGAGCAGCGAGGTCGGCAGTAGCGCCGCCGCGAGCGCGCGCGGTGAGCTCTGAGAGCTCGACGACGCACCCAGCTCGTCGTACGCGGAGTCTGCGAGCAAACCATATTTTTAACCCCCGACGAAAAAAACGGAGGGGAGGGTGTGTGTGAGTGTGTGTGTGTGTCTGTCTGTGGCATCGTAGCTCCCAAACGGATGGACCGATTTGGATGCGGTTTTTTTATTAGGAAGCTTGTTTAATCGGGATGGTTATTAGCTATGTTTGTAATGAAGTAATGAATTAATTAAGTAATAAAACAATTTATTATCTTAAAAAGTGGACCGATTCTCATGAGGTTTTTTTTAAAAGCTGATTTTTGATGCTTTATCATGTCGTACGTAAGTAAGCGGTGGGTGGCCGAGTGGTCTGAGCGTCGTCGGCTTCTCTTGCGATAGGTCTAAGGTTCGAATTCGGTCGGCGCGGCGTGTACCAATTAGTGGTTACTGATAGGAAAATTTTAGCTACACCTGCTGCTTCACCGTTCGGAACTGATGTAAAACTGTAGGTACCTTCCCTTACCGCTTACTAGGTGGTAGGCTGAAATCTTAGCCGACTGTGTCGGTACCACCGTACCGGACGTAAGATAGCAGTCTCGGCTGTGTTCTCCTCTAGTCCAGTATAGCCAGCCATCGGTGTAGCCGGCAATCTAAAGGGAAGTCTCCGATATGGCACCTACCTTCTCGGAGGCGATATTGGCCGGTCTGATATCGAGATATTGGCATGTTCTTTGACCCCTCTGAATCGGCCACCCATACCGGATTACAAAAAAAAGTGATAATTTGTGAACATACATAACATTCCACCTTTTAAGATTATGAAAATTAAATTGATTGTTCTAGCGATATTATTTATTCGTTAGAAATTGGATACTAATACAGAGTGTACATTAAGAAGACAGATTTCTGTGACTTCAAAATGCACTTTGAAGGGGTGACAGAGACGAATCTCAATTAAAAGAATCAAATATTAGACGAGCTTTTTTGAACGTTTTAGATAGATCGTTAATTAAAAATGCACTAGATATTGTAACTCAAATCACTAGTATTACTATGTAATAAATAACCAAATTAAAAATATATATATTCTCTTAAAGGTGATGGGAATAATGGTACAAGTGTTATCTAACGTTTTTTTTATTATAGAAAGCGCAAAATGTGGCGCCGAGCCACCCATGGTGTCCAACTACGCCCATGGAAATTCTATCGCACGCACGCACATTCAGTCAACCTTTGAGTGGTGAGGGGTGAAATTATAACGATAGATATGTATATATTACTACGATTATGTATTATGTAAGTACCGGGTAGTGCAAGGAAAGTTAAGGAGGAAGTAATGTTTTATAATGTTTTTAAAGAACAATTCAAACATACTATTTAATTTATACCTAAATAATAAAAGCATATAAAACACAAACATCACGAACATACATACACATAATATAAACATAACAATATTATTTATTTTACCGAAATCCTTTCTCTGATCTCCCGCGACCAGCTCCTCGCTAAACTGCGAGCCCCGGGGACTCGACGACAGGCCTTGGTGATGTCCTGTGCGGATAATAGCATTACGTTAGTACCCGCACAATTTGATTGGACTTTAGCGTCACAAGATTTGACATTCACAAAGTTACTCCATCTAAGTTTTGTACGAACGTACAGTGTCAGGTATTACCTGTCTAACAATTTCAACATCGGATAAATAAGTATAAACAATATACTTGATTTAGAGATATTTGTGATTAAGGTTGAGTTGAGATGAATGTATTAGCGAGTAATGTAATTTAACATTACCTTTCTTTTTCACCGTTAGGTTATCGAGTGGATTCAGGGTGGTCGTATAGGCGGAAGGAGGTGCAGGAATCTCTGTAAAAACACATTCTGATAAATATATGAGAAAGTATGTATGTATATGTATAAGCGTGAAGATAATTATGAAAACCTGGCGTTGCTTTGAATTGGTTACCAACATTTAGCATATTCTTTATTATATTGATTATTTTTTTATGGAAACTGACACGGTTGGCTACATCACCTACCTACACCATCCGTGATGTCAGCCCATAACACCGGGTGAACTAGGTGCCATGTCAGTGCTACCCTTCGTTTCATGTCGGCTACACTAAACTGGACGGAAAACACGAACTATTTACATAGCCGTTTCGACCGACGCGACGTTTCATTCAGTGCGGTGGTACCAACCGGGGCGGGATAAATTCTACCACCTAGTAAGGTAACAAGGGAAGGGACCTACATTTTAACATGGAATCCGAACCACGGTCAGTCTCCAACAACGGTCGAGCGGTCACCGATCCAAGTACTGACCGTGTTCAGCGTTGCTTAACAACAGTCGACCGACGACGACGGCACCACTGAGCTACCGAGGCTGACAAATCGAATTGACAAATAGTATAAACTCATTAATATTTTTTTTACTCCAAAGCTTTAAAATGAATTGTGTTTTGAACCTGTAAGTTTGTACGTAACATAATTTACTCTTGCCTTCTTAGCCGCTTAGCATTATAATAATTAATGTTGTGTTTATTCGTAAGTATAAACAC
Organism: Nematopogon swammerdamellus; assembly: GCA_946902875.1. NCBI lineage: Eukaryota > Metazoa > Arthropoda > Insecta > Lepidoptera > Adelidae > Nematopogon > Nematopogon swammerdamellus. The sequence continues at coordinate 12,920,614 of OX336344.1, forward strand.
AACATGTATATGTAGTTTCATTCTTAATTTTATTATTTATTTTGTACTAGCTGAGCCCATGGCTTCGCTCACGGCAACTTTTAAAATTTTTCTTTGCCCAAAAACCTTATTCGGATTATAACGAACATAAAAAAATACCCAAATAATATTTGGTCCATAATATTATGTCCAGCCGTTCTCAAAATTAAAGGATGCGTTTACCAAGAACACTATTTCATTTATATTTATGCAGGGTGTATCAGGATAGGTTTGAGAAACTTCAGGAATAGAAAGTACTCATTAGTAGAAGAAAAAAATCCTTATCACTCAAATCGAAATTCCGTTGTTTTTTTTGTCATACAAAAGTTGGAAATTGTAATAAAAACTCGATGGACAGTGAGACTTGAGAGTGCAGTGAACTAATTCAGTCCACTTTTTCTTTTGAAGTCATTGAACTTTCAGTGTTTTGAATTTACCTACACACAGTTCAATTGTACTAGTTATGTATGCAACCTAGCCATTTTTATTCATGAGTTAGAATGTATTTTTATGTAATAAAGGCGGACGTTAACCACCCACCAAATCTTGAAGAATAGATTTTCACCATAAAAAAGTACCGTAAAATGATCGAATCTGGGAAAGGGTATCAGAGCTTTTCGTCTTCAAATATGGGCCCCTTTCGAACCCTGAAGTTTCGAAAACCTATCCTGATACATCCTGTATAGACGATTAATATATGTAACGAATCTGTATGAACAATCAAATATTTTTTTTTAAATCATATAATAAGCTTTTATTATATATAGAACATCAACCTACAATTGAGTTCGTCAACATAAAATGCTTAATGAATAAAACCTGCAGCTCATTATAATAAAAGGGCGTAATCACAAGAAAGGTGTCTTAACGATATTGCAACAATCAGAGAACCAGCGATAAAGACCACGTCTGTGTTAGAATATAAAGAAGCAGAAGAACGCACCGTCAAGTTTGATAATGCCGTCAGTCTCGCCGAGGGAGTTCTTGGCGACGCACTTGTAGAAGCCGAAGTCGGCCTTGGCGATGTTCCTTATCTTGAGCATCATGTACTTGTTGTAGCCGCTGTCCGTAGACACCGCCTCGTACTTGTCACCTATAATTTCCAGTTCTACTACAATTCAACCTGATCATTCATTCAGTCTTATACATCTTAACAAAACAAGTACGCAATGCAGTCAGGTAAGAACTGAATCATACTGTGAAACAAACAATTACATTCAGTAGGCACTCTTTAATGTAATTATATTTATGCGTTTATTCAAATGATTAATGCAAAAGGTACATAATGAAAATAAGAATTAGATTGAAAAATGGAAATGTGTATATTCTTATGAAATGAAATAAATTAGAATTTGAAAAGATATTAAATACCTATATATAGATATAATGGAATACGAGTCTTTATCATTCTAATTTATTTCCAGAGCCATCGATCATCACATCATCCCGACAATAATATCAAAAAGCAATACAGTCCATAACATTACTCAACCCGCGCCCGCGCCCCGTGCCCCTCCCGCCGCCTCTCTCTCCGACGTCGATACAATACATTCACACAAAATTAATAGCGGCGTGTTTGATTCAAATTTAATATCAGACCACTCTCGGTCGTCGCAATGGTAAATTGAATGAAATGAAATATGTTCTTCGCTCGACAGTTCAATGGTGAGGAATATAATATTGTTTCAATATTTGAAGCGTGCGCCCGCATCGATCATCTGTTCGGTGCTTTCAAGTTGACATTCTGTGACGTCGGTTTACCGGTGATCGATGGTCCGCCGCAACTATTACAAGTCTTTCAACAGTAAAGGGAGTTTTACTTAGCGCCTCGTGCGCTCCCGACTCCCGAGCCGCACTTCGACGGAAAACTTTACCGCGATGACCCAGTCTGGACTTGGAAGTTGAAAACGCTCTTAAACAACGCTCCATCACGATGCCTGCCCTGCATGTATGTACCGCGCCCGTATACTACCCGTGGGGGCGCGGAGGTCTCAATGCTCTGTTAAACGGTTGGGATCTACTTAGCCTACTCGTCAGAGTGACGGTTTGCTCAAAATATTTGAAGGTCAAAGAGTTTGAGCTCACCGGAGATGATCATGTCTCCGCGGTCGGTGGTCCAGTAGTTGATGGAGGAGGGATAGGCCTCCGTGTGACATTCCAGCGTCACGTCCTGCCCGATGTACGCGCCCTCCAGCTGATTTGGGATCGACAGCATCGGCGGAACTGTCGACAATTTATTGACTATGCCGAAAATCCAGATAATTTTTAAGGATGTTCCGGTTAATCAGGTGAATGTAGCAGTTGGTGGGATATTCACAACGTAAGGTATGACTGACTATCGCTCGCTTGTCTATGGAAGGTGGCGGCTTTCCATTCGGGAATGAAGATAAGTCCTTTTATGTACAGCTTCGACACATTGTACATATTGGTAGAAATTATTCCAAAAGAAGGACAAGATGCCGACAAGATAACCACCTCTCACCTTGGACCGGTCCTCCCACCGAGTCTAACAGCAGGTGGGTCTTCGTGCCTTACTTGCTGCTTGATAGTTATCTTGTCCGAATACTTTGCTAAACGTGGTGGTCGGTGTTGTGCTGTAATTTAACTTGCAGCACAACTCCGATTACTCTGCTTACCCCAATTGTCGGGTATGTATCTATGTAAATTATTTTATAAGCTGAGCAGTAAAGTTGGTACTAACACTGCACCATGAGCATGACTCGCTTGCTGATGGAAGGCGGCACTCCGTTGGAAGCTATGCAAAGGTAGGCGCCCATATGCAGCCGCGACACCTTCGATATCGCCAACGTATCTCCATCCACCACGTTTACTGTGAAAAAAATTTTTCTTCATATATATTTATTAGGATTTTATTATGATAACCTGCCTCGTCGTCGATTGCAACAAAATCACACTCTAGATATTCTCAGCCATAGGCTTTAGTAAAATATTATTTCAGAAAGATGGATCAATTTAATCAACTCTTATCCAGGCAGATGTATACCTTTTTTATATACAGGGATCCATATACATTTTACGCGAAAATAAAAGCACTAATACCTAAAAACACTTCGCAAGATGATAAAAAAAATCTGGAGAAAGCGTCTACCAAAAACTGTCTATAAATCACGTTAATCTGTTCTGAAGTTCGCCCGCGTCAGTTTCCCGCCAGCTTCACATATCTCTCATAACTTGTTCTAATGGGATATCGTATTTCACGCTCGCTCCTTCCTCTAATGAAGATGGGGTAGACGTGGTAGGCACCTGCTCCCGGCGCCACCGCCGCGCCGCCGTCGACTCGCGAGGTCGAGCCACTTTTTGGCGTCAACAACGTAGGTACTGACATAGATCTTGCGTCGTCGCTTTCACGCGCGTTTCTTGGCAAATACAGCATTTGAGTCATACATTACTACCTAAATGATTCAGAAGACAACGAAACTGTTAGATTGTTGGAAACAAGATCGTTTGTTCAATAGTAACCAGTTCACTCACCATTTCTAGGCAAATCTGACTAAAGAGCAAAATTTAGGTAATTAGATATCATATTATTTTGCCAGCTTAACTTTATTTACTTTCTATCATATCATTAGTTTTAACGTCCAAGACTGTCAAATATTGATAAAATAATAATTAATCACCAAATTATTGTGAAACACGGTTGAATAAAAATGTTTGCAATCCGAAAATAAAGCAGAACATAAGCTCAGTTGGTTCAGTGAATGGTCGAGTGCGCGAATAATTTAAGATACATATCGTAGGTACACGTAATTCTCACCGAGAATGAGGCAATGCCGTGCTGGGAATTCCAAATGAGAACGTGTTCAATCTTCAGCTTCTGATCAACTCGGAGAGAAACGAGAAAAAATATCTTTGTTGGTGGATTTAAGATAATACTGTTATGAAGCCGGCATTGGCGGGTTGTGCCAAATTAAAAATCACCTTCGATAGACATGAAATATATACACGATTCGTCGTATGGCTTTATATTTAGATTTATATTGTTTATTGTATAATTTCATCCATAGGTAGGTAACCTACGCTTGGATATGTCGAAAATTCCGCTAGTTCTAAATTCAACGCGAAGAAGAACTGACAAACAAACTTCGCAAGTCACAATGTTTTGTTAGTACCTTATATATAAGTATTTTAATAAAGTAATTTACAATAATTAACCCATACTACCGCTCACAAGAACACTAATATTTACAGCATAAGCATGAACACTCAAGAATCTGACCACTCTGCCTATTTACATTACCTATATCTGGTGTATAGTGCATTTAGTATAGTATATTTAGAAATTGTCAGTCTACCTTTGCCTATTCATTATCTGAAGTATGAACTAATGGACTGTAAATGGTTTTTTTTCGAAGACTCTACCAATGTAGTGGTTGACATAAAACATCATGGAAAAGTCGAAGCGATCCATTTATCAAAATCCGGCTCGAAGGACCATGTCATTACTATATGTATTCAGAAAAAATCATTTAAATTCTATTATGCTCCTATTTATTAGGATACTAAAAGCAAATCCTTGCTAAGTACACAGCTATATATGTTACAGCGGTTTCTACGATTTGTGGGCTTTAGAAAAAATTTAAGACGGACCAAAAGCCATAATTTGTGCAAAGGTTCACATAAAACACGTGTAAGCGGCGAGCAAGTACGCCTTAATGTTCCAATAGTAACTATCATACCAGTTGGGTAGAAGTAATTACTTTTTAGCCGCTACGGAAACTGACCTAATAGACGAGTTCAAATAGTAGGTTAGGTAGGTATACAGTTACGATGGACATTTGAGGTGTTACAGATCTTATTTTAGGAATCATGAAATCATTTGTACATCATCGGTGTACCGTCTCCTCGCCACACTTGTAAAAAATGTGACATATTGAGGATACCATCGGTGTTCCTTTTCGTTGCCCTGCCCACTAGATGGAATAAAATTAATCGTTCCCTATATTTTGTAATTTTTCTTAGATCCAATATCAGCCTGTACATTTACTCCAACGTTAAAATCCAATACAAGCCTGTAAATTAAATCCATCTATATAATCCAATACGAGCGCCAGCCAAATTCGGCAAGAGCACTGATGATACACTGATGATGATGATACACTGGCGGCCGTGGGCAGGAAAACAGAGTGTGGGAAGACCACCCGCCAGGTGGGAAGACGACACAAGTGCGTCGGCGGAAAGCAGTGGTTCCGTACCGCCGAAGGCCGGGAGGACTGTAGGAAAATTGGAGAGGCGTATGTCCAGCAGTGGACGATTACACGCTGACTGACTGACTGACTGATGATAACAAAGGTTGCTTTTGTTTTATTTTTCATCTTTTTCAAACTAATTATTTCCAACTAATTATTTCCAAACTAATTGTATGAAAATCCGAATCAAATATTCGCCGCGCACAAACTACAATGCTAATCTAATCCTCCTTCAGTGTTCGTGAAGGTATTCTAATCTAGATTGTTTGTATGTAGATGGATGGCCCACTGCTATGCCTAATGTTTTACACAGAGTGGACTGTACCTGAGTCGCCGTTGTAGTTGATGTCCTGACCGTCCTCGCGGCGCCACATGACATAGGGCTCCGGGTAGCCGGTGGCGCGACACAGCATGGTTACATCACCCCCCTCGCGCACCACCTGGTCCGTCGACGTCGCGTTGTCCAGGATGGACGGCGGTACTGATGGGAGATAACACTACGTTAGAATGGTTGGCAAATTCAGTTAGTTTTAATTGAGCGAATTTGTCATTGACTCAACATGAAATGGACTCAATGACAAATTCGCTCCACTACTATATTGTCTCGCCTACGACCTATATTGTCATACTCATACTTATTGTGATTCCGTCGACATTGGGCTAGTTCTACAAGGGGCGACAAAGAGAATAAAAGTGAGGAAGAACCAATTAATTATTTAATATGGATGTGTGTTTGTCTCCTTTCGAATAAAGTCAATATCTCGATCAAGCTATTCAGACATTAAGTAAATCAGAATATTTTTATATTATTTTTACATGACAGATAGGTACAGATTATTTTTATATTACGTACATAATTTTTTTGCAAAAAAATTACGTACGTAATATATCTATATGACAAGCGTGTAGGTTAATTTAGACGGAAGTGACTAAACTAGCATAGGTACTATTTTAATAATTTTTATTAAATTGTTTATGTATGTTATATAATGTGTTATATTAATAAAGAAATTTTTTTAATTGATTTGATTTGATATTATTTTGGAAACATCATGCAACAATACCGGTTCTGTAAGTCTTTTATTCACAGAACCGTGAAAATGTGGTACGCACTCCCTGCTCATCTATTTCTTCCCAAGTACAACCTGGAGTTTTTCAAAAGGGGCGTGAAATGGCATTCGCAATCCCCGTGCATCACAGAATCTCCATGGGCATCGTAAGTCACCTACTCGTAAGTGAAATGATGCCAAATGTCGCGCATTCCATAAAAAAAAGAAAACAGTACATCATCCAAATAACATAAAAATTTTTCCAAAATTACTTCTCGCAGGAGATCTGACAACATAATATCATTACAATAACCAGGTCAACATTATATTTATTTAACATTTCTTAATACTCATTTGAGACTTCTCTCGTGTTGGCAATAAACAATCGCTCGTTCCATATAAATGAGATGACATCAGCGCGTCAACACATCTTTATCTATTCGTGTCGCATAAAAGAGTAATTTTCGCACTGAATAGGAGCGCGGGCGCGCAGACCTCTAATCGGCCCACACATCTCTTTATGCGGCGTAAAGTTTATGGACAATGAACTGGCTAATTACCAAAATTGTCTTCCCGAGTCGCGTCGGCCGAACAAACAGAGCTAATGAATCGCCAGCGCCGCAATAGGAAAGCAGTCCTCGATTCAATTAATTAGTCTCAGGATGGGATGATTTCTTTTATGTGACAGTGTCCGCACGCTCCCGCTTACCCTGGATTAATGGTGAGGCATATTGTCACGTTTTTGTCGCGAGCCGGAGACGGCGCGTCGCGCGGACCCTCTGCGGCTCATTTGCTACGGAGAATGAGGGCGTGAACTGACGCGCTCCCGGATCCACCCAAAAACTTTACTCCGCATCGCCTCGCGCCTCGGCCGCCGACCTCCGCCGGAGTTGCCCCGGTAACGATACATTTAGCCGTAATAAAATATTGGGCCGCTTTTGGAATTTAGACGAAATATTTGAAACGGTGAACTTTTTTCATAACGGAACTTCGACGAATTGACGTGTACGGTATATAATTTTAGAGAAATGTTGTAGCAAATGGCCGATTTCTAATATTAGTCGCCGTGGGTGATTTCAGCAGGAAGGCACGGTGGGCGCAAAATATTTTCCTTTCCGCTTACGATTTGCACACTTCAAGTGAATACCGAAGATCTATTCAAACTTTTATTTCTTTTTTAACATTAACTTGTTTGATTTAAATGTAGGTAGACAAATAACTCCACTCTTTCCGTGAAGGGCGAAGTGCGTCAAGTTGTAAGTTTATTAGGTACACGTAATTTTACAAAACTTGGTAGTATCTTTTTTTTAAACCAACTTTCCTAAAAAAATATCATTTTATGCTAGTACCCTTAATTAGTTCACATTATTTCTTAGCTATGCCCATCTTATTATTCATTAAACATTAATATGCGATATAATATTCCCACATTTTTAGGGCTCATATTTTTCGAAATAATCGGTTTTAAATAGTCAGTTTAGGATACCCTTTTTAACTCATAAAACCTCGATTATCTCAAAAAAATACTAGTTAAAAAAATTGGTCAACTTTTTTGAAAATTTAATGAGGAATCATGTGGTAAGCAAATCTGCTTGAAGTGATATAGTCAATGAAACAGACGTGATAATCGATTAAGTAAATAAATTAACCGTTCCACTCAGTCATCATAAGAGATATTAAATTCGGAAGTAGCTGCAGCGAAGTGCGTTTCCTTTTTCTTCTTGTTCGCTTCGAACTGTTTCCGAATAAGAAATTAAATTGCATCGTGTAATCCCGTGAAGAAATGAGTGGATCGCGTGACGTCTTATCGTAGGGAACTCCGTCCCCGCTTGGAAAAGTTAAGCGGCGGTAAAACCTCGATGAAACGCAACCTCCGCGCCGCCGCTGCCGCCGCCGTCACCGACGATGCCCACCCTCGATTCTGCGAAGCCTATTTCAACCTTAGACCTACAACAATGTAAAAACCACCTCCGGACGGACTCTGATCTTTCCAATATCCTAATTATGATGACAGTAAATAAAGTGACAGAAGAGCTTCAGCGGCGTCATGTTGCGTTAAAAATGTATTCAACCCAAAAGTATAATTGAAAAGTTTAACTCAAATAAATTCCGAACCACTCTTTAGGTAGTAGATACGTATTTTGTCAATAAAATTCCGAAAAATACATCAAATAAAAGTACTTACAAATTATAATCTCTAACCAACTTACAGTAATATTTTAATTAATTACTTTAATAAATTCAACATTGCGAGGTAGGTAAGTGATTAAAAGTACGTATATATTTTTACAGAATAATTTTCAAAAGCCTCAGAGGTGAGAGTGTGTGTGCGCGACAAGTCTTGTAAGTACAGGCGCTCGGGGCGTCTGTCTCCGCCCGCAAAACTCTTGTAATAAAACGATGAAGAATTATACACTCCACCCTCTAAATCCACTTTCGCAAACAAGATCCTGTCCCTTATAAGCGATGTACAAATTAATTTGTTACACTGCCGACTATAAATTTGATTTAGTCGGGAATTTTTAGAAGCGGCGAAACCTTATTTTATTACGCGCCGCTGAAGGCGGGACGTGGGCGGGGCGGGGAGATGGCGGGCGGCGCGGCGCGTGAGGGAAGCGCGCGGGATCTGTTTCGCGTGTTGGAAGATTAGGGGATGTTTATCGCGTAGAAAAGGAAACTTTATCCGCGGCATCTCGCTTTACGAGAAGCTATGTAAACGCTTCTTCCCTTTTGTATATTTTTCTCAATATTTGAGTTCGTCACCTCGATGGCAAAAAATCCTCTCGACAATGAAGCAGACTTTTATTGCTCGGCGGAGAGGAAGCGGGAAGCGGGGCGCGGTGCGGCGGGGAAGACAGGGGGAGCAGGGGACGCAGGCTCCGAGGACTAAGCCGTCTTTCAGCCGTGATATTATTGCTTAACCCGCCAGTCGTAACTTTTATACTAGTGTAATCCGTCCGGACATATTCCATATTGACGCTTGACGATATACATTACAATTTCATTCTATGTCGGCAAGACTCCGGCGTCTACTTCAGACATAATCCAGATGTAGACGTCTTATCGAATTTCTCGGGAAGGTTCGGGTAGACTCGTTCAGAAGCTGTATTAAATATTATATAAAACTCTCTTTGAGAAATGTTCAATACAGAAGCGATATTAAAGAACTTCGACTGCTCGCCTTCGAACGCTCGACGAAATATAACGACTTCTATATATATTGATTACCACCCCGAGTCACTACGAACTTTGGCTTCAATCGCTGTGTTAAAGTGAGATGCGTGATCACGTCAACACGAACGTGAGACCTGAACTCGTGTAAAACTGTAAGCTTAGAGCTGCACGACGACGGTCGGTCGGAAGAATACTAGAGAAGTACTTAATAGGAGAAGGTTAGGATTTTATGTGTAACCAAGTACTTACGTCTAAGCGTTTTCTAGCCTTAGTTGACTAAGAGAAGGCGTTCGACTCAGTTTAAAAATTTGCCGTCGAAAACTCCCTCCTGAGGTGCATTATCGACCACCGCTACATTGGGGTAGTCGGAAACGTGTATCGGTTCGCGACCATGACTGTAAGACTTCATGAAAAAACTGATTCATACACCTTGGCAATGGCGTAAGGAAGGGGGTGTGATCTCATTAAATCTCTTCACTAACTCATTACAATATGTGTTCACAACGCTTGAGCGCGACAACGTAGGTATCAACATGAATCATCTTCTCTTTGCCGATGACGTTGTTCTTCTGTCAAATTCCCGAGTTCAGCTTTAGAGTATGCTAGAAGCGTCGGTGAAGGTGAGTCTGAAGATAAACCGGAATAAACCTAAGGTTATGATAATCGAGGTTATGACGGGATGACTACTAACGGAGAAGTGATCGAGCGGGTTGAAGAATGCGTATAAAACAAATTGAAACTACTAAAGAAAATGAATGTTCATACTGACCGACGACCTGCAAGTAGCCTTGCCTGGAGCGCATGGGGTCTGTGTTGACCTGGCACATGTACCAGCCGCGGTCAGGCTCCTGCACGTTCTTGATGTGCAGGTACCAGGAGCGGTGGTCGTTGTAGGACAGGCTGATGCGCGGGTTCTGCGTTATGATGTTGTGGTGGATGCTGAGGATCGTCTGTGTGTCCATGCGCACCCACGCCACCTGCCATCAGAGGTAGAAGTTTATTGTTGTTGTTTTTGTTGATTGCTGCCCAGCCTCGTGTTTTATTGGGGAAGTTGGCCATTCTTCCAACTGAGTGCTCAAAACTGTAAAAAATAATAAAGTTTAGAGTAGGTATACACAAATTTTATCAATTTGTGCAACGAAAGGAACAATCTTGCGATTTCTCTCGCTTCTCAATATCCATATGAGCATATAAGATTATGCGACCGATGTGTTAACATTAAGAATCCTGCAACAAACAACACAAACAAATTAGCCAAAAAGGAAGTATTTTAGTTTTGTCTCTCTCTAAGTAGGCAATAAATTGAGATTAAACTGCAATCATTGCCCTTTAGACCAATATGTGGAGCCGGCTTCAGAATGTCAACTGAATCTATTAGCCGGTTCGGTGATTGTGTAATGTGGATGATTGTTGTAGATATTTTAATGATTAACTTTTTTCCGAATAAAATAAAATAAAATGAAATATTAAGAATACGATTGATCTGCTAACGATCGAGGCGACAATTGTTTCACAATAATTGTATACGACAATTTGTATAACTTCTCTAATATCTTACGATTCTATCCACACATTTAAATCAATTTTATGGAGGCTAATAAATAACGGAAACTGCGGACAATTGTGTAGATGGCTTAATTTACGCAAGTTTGCGGTATGTATGTGATACAGCGCACATGAAGACGTACATAACACTCTTGACGCACTGGGAGACTCAGAATTACGCCAAGCCGTAACTCCAGCAATTTAAAATTAAATCTATCAACTGAAGCTATTTCATCAATGCCAAAGCATCGGCGAGGCAAAGCTATAAAGACTGCTGGCGTCTGTTAAATTTGTAAGCCCTTCAACATTTTAGTCGTGCCGTGTTCTGTCGACTCACAAAATTATTGCTTACAAAACTTTCATCAAAGTCTGTTGATTATTTGCCGTCAAACATCAACGAACATAAATTAATTATAATCACTTTTAATAACAACGAAAGGAAAGGGAAGTTCTGATAGCTAGTCGCGAAACGGAAAGCGATTTCGTACACTTTGCCCTTAATTTGTCTGGCAAAAGTTGGGATCAGTAAGATCGGACGGATAGGGTGTCCGTCCGTCCCCGGTCGGGGAGCAAGTTAAAAATGTAATAATTTCACGACATCAATCAAGATTCCGGGAGAGCTTGCTCATTAATATTACATTCCCATAAAGAGTGCCTAAAGTTAAATATCACTTATTTATTACTGAAAAATACGGTTTAAGAACTCATATCTAAATTTAAAGTTAGTGTGTTTTGATTTTATTGTTCACCCCTACGAATTCGACAATACAGGCACTCGCTTCCCGTATTGAGAGCTTTTTCGGGAGCATTTTCAAATTTAGAATATGTACCAGTCGCGCGGGCACTCTTGCAAATTATCCCTAATTTGGTTCTATTCTGTCTCTTTGCCTAATTTTGACCACATAGTGAATTATTTGTGTGACATGTGGTATACCGTTGGAAATAAGCTAGCAAAGTTGTTAAAAGAAAATGAAGCTATCAGTTGGTGTCAGTTTTTTTTAATGAATTAAGAAATTAAGATTCTGTCATATTTTTACTCGTTCTAGGGACTTTGGGAGGTCATAAGACCTTTTCATAGTATTAACTTCATTAAATAATATTTTTTCTAGAATCCTTGGATACATCGTCAAATTCAATAAATTTTATTTCGTGCTGATAAAATCATAAACAAAAAAGTTACAAGGATTTAAAGCTGGGATTTTGGAAATTTTCAAAAATAAAGAAAAAAAAAACGTATCTCGATACCACGTGACATCTGACAAAAGGTATCATGGGTCAAAACGTTGCAAATGACCCCACTTATCTACAAAATAAAAAAAATTGTCGGTCGATGTGCCGAACACCCTGTATAAACAGATCTGTTGCAGGGAAAATGTGGAAAGATTAGTTAGTTACAAATAACGTGCCATACATACCTAACGAAATGTCAAAGATGTAAATATTCGGAGACTGTCATTTGAAAATACTTTGCAATGATATCATCACACATTTGTAATAAGTTGATTCATAATATAAAAATAATGTTATGTTGGTGTGCGATTTAAAGCGCAGTAAGGACCTTTACCCTTTTTAGATTTCCGCACCCGGCGCAGTCCGTCCGGGTCTGTCCGTCTGTCTGTCGTACCTTAAAGCGCTATATCTTTTGAAGCGTAACAGTAGAGGGCAAATAGTAACCGGTAGCCGCTTTAAACTTTCACAGAATATGTGTTATATATAATGTCGGATATTAGTGACCAATTAATGAACAAAAAAAAATTTATATTTATGGGCTTCCCCATACAAGAAACCTGTTTTTTCTGCGTCTTTTTTTTGTTCTATCGTAAAAACTATTATACATATAATCCTCAAACTTGGTGTGATTATAGTGCAAACTCTAAATTAAAACAACTAATAATAAAAACCGACCAATTACGTGGCGGTACGGAAACCTCGGTGTGCGTGTCCGGCTCGCACTTGGCCGTTTTTCTCACGTGTTATATTGTAACCAAAGGTCAAGTTGTCGTTCAAACATGTGATGGCAAGCCGCAAGCATGAGTCTAATGCAAGGTGATTCAATCTCGACGCGAGCATCGCGTGCCACTCGTCAACTTCCAAGCAAGTTGCCTCGTACATTTCGAGACGCCATAATTTCCGCTCGTGCATTTCTCAGCAGCGGGCATTCTGCACATCGCTCTAGCTAGATAATGCTATCAAAACTTGGAAATAGTCCCCCGAAAGGACCGCAGCGGCGGCAGGAGGGAGAGCTCATTCAGAAGAATCTGCGCGGGCGTGAACAATGCGGCTCTCTCCTCTTGTCTGCCTGTGATATATAATGTTAGTTAAAATGTCTCGCGCAGAGTGTAACACCAGAGATTGGAGCTAATGTTACGCTTGCGGATTGTGAATCCTTTGAGTTCTTTGTTGTTGAATTTGTGTGTAAAAAATTGTATGCAAATGACGCGAATAGTAGAGATTGTAAGTTTTAAAGACACGCTTTGATATGTGCAAGTCAGTGCAATTTTCAAAATATATATTTTTATGGAACCTGTCATGGTTGGCTGCAACACCTACTACACTCACCGTCCGTCTATCATAGCTGAATGAACTAAGTGCCATGTCAATGCTTCTCCCCCTTGGTCGTGTCGGCTGCACTATTTTCTAGCTGTTGCGACTGACTCTCGTTTAGTGGGGTGTATCAATCTTAACGTGTTAAACACTACCATCTACTTTTACGTGGAATTCTAACCACGGCAAGCGTCAACATTCGGACGACACCCATCCAAATTCCGACCGCGCTCAACGACGTTGCTTGGCGATCCGACCCCTTTGTTCGGTGTTGGACAGATTCTGGATTGTACAGATCCGTGATTCGGCAGATTCGCTGCTCGACAGATTCGTGGATTGGGCAGATTCTTGGATTCGGCGGATAGCTATACGGCAGAAGTACAGGTTTAAATAAAATCGCAAGTAGAACTAAAATTATATAGGATAATCCTAAAACAGGGGTATTATTGAAATTTCATGGAAAAAGATCAATATACTATTCAAATTTAATAAAAAATAAAATACAGTTTTACTTAAACAAAAAAAATGGATACGTCACTACTGAAAATGTTCGCGAACCTCTCTTGTATGTTTTATTTTATGATATTCCGCTTTATGTTTTACCTATTTAGTTTTAAATATGCTGACAAAATAGTAATGATACAATGAAAATTGTTTTCTAATAAATTAATAAATAATAGTAATATAAATTAGTAAATTAATAAAATTATTTATTAGAATTTTTCATAAGAACAACTACATAGAACTAAAAATTATTAAATAATTGAGTTAAAGGCGGTTCAATGTTTTTTTTAAACGGTTTTTTATTTCACTCTTTTTAGTAATATCCCATAAAAAAGAATCTCAGAAATCGATTGTCGTGGTATAGAATTATTCGCCAATTGACACACTTAAGGTGCCTGATGTGAGACTGCTTCTGACTCGAATTTCAAGAAGTGTACCGCCAATATTGTATACCTGACAGATAGTGTACCTGACAGATTCGTTTTAATTTATGTAAAACTTCATCTATCAGCGCAGATCGATAGCTTTTTGGAAACACGATTTGAATAACTTCGCTTGATAGAAAAAAATCATGGACATGCCTCTGAATTTAGTTATATAAACGTATTTAAGGCAATGTGACCAAATCAAGGCTTTGGAAAAAATATATTTTATTTGTTGAATATAGGTATATCTAAATCGGTAGCTTTTTACTTTTTTGTTTCGATCCGTAGTTTTGGAATAAAAAAAATAAAAACCTACTTTTTCATTGATGATTGTGTTGCATCCTACTCCAACCAGCGAAAGCGGCGCCTTGAAAGAGGAGTACGGGTGAACGAGTTGACAGGGCCTTAACAGCCCATATCTTGAAAACTACTGAGCCGATTTTGATGACACTTGCACTGTTTCCTAAGTTGAAGTAAATGTAAGCCAATAAAAATAATTGTTACAATCCGATTAATAGTTTCGGAAAAATTCGTGGACAAACATACATACTTACATACATACACTTATGAAATTTGGCACACCTGTTTAGAAGTCCACATATACTAGCATATACGAATATTGCGCAATTCCAACGATATTACATACATACTACGGGTCGGATTGATAACCTCCTTTTTTGTAGTCGGTTAAAAAGGTAAAAACAAAACAAAAACTGACTTTTTATGGAAACTGACACGGTTGACTACATCACCTAACATCTGTGTTGTCAGCCCATAACACCCTTCTGTCGTGACGACTACGGAACGACTGATCGGAAAACACGAACTATTTACATAGCCGTTTCAACCGACCTTTCATTCAATGCGGTGGTATCAACCCGGGCGGGTGCAACCCTACCACCTAGTAAGGTAAGAAGGGAAGGGACCTACAAAACTTTGTTTTTTGACCCGCTAGGTCTTTGTAAAGAGTAGATGCAGGAAAACTGCAACTTTTCATATATTCCTTTTCATTATAGCCTTTTAAATACTCCCCGAGTTTGAAATAAACAGGCCATGAAAAGCGTTCATGGTCGAGCTACTTGAAAAAGATCGCAGTCTCGGTTCCACAAAAAAAAAAGGAAACACATGCTGTATACGCCGCCGCCATATAAAATAATATAGGTACATAAGAGGAACGAGCGGTAACGTATGGAGCGGGAGGGGGACACACACAATTTTGCCAACTTTTTCTGTCTCCCGTTATCATTACACGCCAGAAGTTGGCGACGGGCGCTAATGCAGAGTTATGTGCACCAAATGAGACTTCTAAATTAAATGTTTTAAACTTTTATTTTCATGAGTTTTTATGGTCGACGTCATAACTCAGCTTAATGCTCGTACGCTGCGCTGTGTGTGCTTATGAAATAATTTTGACGTTTAGTTTAGCTGAAAACTTTACATACGAACATGTACGTATACCTATATAACTTAGGAAGTTCGCTGAGAAAAAAAACGACATCCCGGCTTACATCAATATCAATTACGAGAAGAATTCCGTTCATAAAAATGTTTTAAAATTGTTATAAAAGTCTTATTAAACAAAACCTGATAAAGTGTTTTGGGACGTCCATTTAGCAGCCGGCGTCAGTTATAATGAGACAGCTACTCCGCGTCGCGAGAATCCAGACAGAATCATTAAATCACCTAATACGCGTCATGTAGCGCTATAGTGGAAGCAGAGCTCTCCTTGGAAGACGGCATTTGTGTGTGGATTCTTTTAAATATGGTTTCCTAACCATAAGAAAATATCTGAGGACGAACTCATCGGAACTACTACTCGCGAATGGCATCTCTATTTTCGAAATCGAATACAGTGATCACTGCTCGTGTTTTTGAGATCATGGTGATTGGTGTCAGTCCCTATGGATTTTTTTTATTAAAAATATATTCTATTCTATGTTATAAAAATTTTATTTGGCTTCGTGCATATCAAAAAACTCACGACACGAGAAGAACATATTTAAGTAAAGTAAAACAAATTAATATGAGAAATAATTATTTGAATGGCAGGCGTGTTACCCACAACAATATAGTTAATTTTGCCGTCTCGCTTGTGTTTGTATTGTAATGTTTAACCACTGATATTATTTTTGACACAAATTTTCAGAGGGATGATCAAAACAGACGTCCATTTTGAGTGGAACTTTCGACGTTCATTTTGAAAGTACGCTCAAAACGTTGCTCAAAACTGACGTCCATTCTATGAAGTATTACAACGTAGAGATTTTAAACAGAGGAGGATTTTCGATTTTCTTCTTGAGAGGAACGTTCGAAGTCTGTTTATTCACTTATTTCCTATGTCTATTTATAGAGTGGTGTTCAAAACGGACATCTATTTTGACGACCAAAAGAGTAGAAGCTTGGATATTGCAAGTGTATCGCTTAATGTTGGAATATTTTACTTTGAAAACCCCATGCGAATGATTACAGAGTTTACGCTTTATTAGTTAGTATGCAATATTATATGACAAGACCTCTAACGAAAGTAAGATGAAGATATTGAAAACAATGTACCTTAAACCTGGTGAGGTTCTCCACAACACACGCCAGCAGTGCATCTCGACCCACCGTTACCGTCACATTGGGTATCGGCTCCGCGAAACGAGGGTACATTGACTCTGGAACAACAGACGACAAGTTATATACATTTGTGTTTGATATCTTTCTTGCACTGCTTCTATAGTTGTCCATGCTCACTACTTATAGTGTTGCCAACGGTTGCCACACATAGAACAACTAAAAACGTAAAGAGTTTGTATTACACATAAAACAGCGCACTGAGCGAATCGTCGGTCGAAACGGCTATGTAAATAGTTCGTGTTTTCCGTCCAGTGTTTTTTTTTTTTATGTTATCCGGTATGGGTGGCTGAGTCGGAGGGGCCAAAGCGCATGCTCGGACTAGCCAATATCACCTCCGAGAAGGTAGGTGCCATACCGGAGACTTCCCTGGATTGCTGGCTATACTGGACTAGAGGAGAACACAACCGAGGCTGCTATACGGCCATCTTACATCCAGTACGGTGGTACCAACCCAGTCGGCTACAATTTGAGCCTACCACCTAGTAAGGGGCAAGGGAAGGGACCTACAGTTTTACACCGGTTTCGAACGGTGAAGCAGCAGGTGTAGGTATGCACGTAAATTTTTTCGTCAGAAAAAAGTCATTGGTACACGCCGACCGGATTCGAACCGAGGACCTCTCGCATGAGAAACCTATGCCCAAACCACTCGGCCACCCGCCGCTTAGTGTAGCCGACATGACATGAAGGGAAGCACAGACATGGCAAGCGACAAACTCTTTGCTTATTTGACCTAAGAAAGTCAGTATGAATCTAAGAGAAATAAAACCAATTCGACCAAGTGAACAAGGGTTCCGTAGTCGGGAAGAACGTTCACGGTTAAAGTACAAAGATAGTAATAAATTTGGTGTACCTAATTACCTATGCTTTAAAAACCAATACACGAACAACGCAACGAATAGGCCACCGGAACCAAATTTTTCACCCACGTTCCAGCAAGGCAGCCATTTTTTGTCTCTCACGAAAAAACAAAAAACCATCTCCACTCGAAGAACTATCTTTTAATTTTATTCAATATTCTAAATTTGAATTTTGCAACGTGACAGCATCACTGTGAAAACACACTTATTTTTACGACTTTAGAAGAGCATATCTCACCTCCGTTTTCAAACTTCTTTATAATTTTTAAGACCTATCCGACGATACCCCGTACGCTTATGTGCATTGAAAAACTTTTTTTCATCCATCCGGTAAGTGTATGGTGTGGCACCCCTATTTTTTCCAAGTTTCACCACCATTGTATAGCTGTTCATAGAATACACCTTCCTTCCAAATTTCATCTATATAGTGCCAATAGTATCCGAGTAAAATGGCTGTGACACACGGACGGACGGATAGACGGACCGGATGAAATTGTAAGGGTTCCGTTTTTGCTATTTGGCTACGGTACCCTAAAAACAACAACAATTGTATATATATACAATATTTAAGCAAAAGGAACACAATCGTCTAGCTAGAATGAATTAATATAAGGAAATTTTTAAAAACAATACTGTGGAAACAAAGAACCAAAACGCGTCAATGAGGGTCAAGCTCTTGTTCAAGCTTGACAAATTTGTATTCCTGCAAAACCTTTCCACGTGATAATGACTGCAATGACACTTTGAATAATAATAAACTGTTTCATAATATTGTCGTTAGGATCAAAACACCACCGCCGGGGTCACGCATTAAAAATGATGGGAACAGTCGTTGCTTAACCTAGACATCACGCATGCGCAACAGTTTACACCGCGATGCGTGGGAGAGGGTCGAAGCGGCGACGAGGGTAACAGTTCGGGCTACATAACGAAGGACTTCACCGGAAGAGAGGCGATTGCATCGTCCGGCTTTAATTTAGACCGGAAATGAATCGATTAAACCTTTCACCAGTTTCACGACTCACTGGTGTCGATTTTAGTTCGTTTCCATCCTTTTATATTTTATGTCCTCTCTGGGTCGACCGTGGAGGGCACCGAGTCGGGTTCGCCGATTATCATTAACGTTTATCACGGTCGCCTCTAAATTGGATTTTTATGTGTGAATCACGGCGCCCACCGCGGCACCGCGCCGCTGTATTGCCAGGAAAAATAACGTTGGGGTTTGATCTCGACGATAATAGAAGCAATTCGAATTTAAGGGCCAATGAAGTCGGTTTTTTGTTTGTTCTTTTATTCATGCCACAACTTTAAAGGGGACGAAGTACCAGGCAAATAGGGTTCATCCCCCCTAAATCGTTCTTATCAACACGACGATTTCAACGATATAGAATATACATTGAGAAAATCCCTAATATATTTACAAAGGAACACAATTCATACTATTTATAGGTACTGGAAAGCGAATTCGAAATGAGCCGAGAGGTTCATGCAAAAAAGAAAAAGTATGAGAGTGTAAAAGGTGGAGCAGTGCCGGCGGCGGCAGGGCGGCGATGGCGGTAGCGCGCCGCAGTAAGCTTGAGCCTCGAACGCTAGTCCTGCCTAAGCGCCTGGACGTGATTTCAGCGGGACAAAAGAAATATCTCGCAAGATGTCGACAGGAAATCCCAACATGCTTCTCCCGAATTTCTTGTCGGGATCACTACGAGCGGCGAAGCGGACGACGAGAAAACATCGATGCTTGGGTAGAGATTATGATTATATTCAGAATAGTTGACTGAGGAACTTTCGATAATCAGCAATTTATCGCTTTTTACTTTCTTGTCGCTTTCACTAGATCAAAATATGACCTCAACTGTAGTTCGATTCCAAGTAGGTACACTCCAACATACCATATAATCGCAACCATCGTGCGATGTGTGCAAACAATGTATTGAGGTACGATTAAGAGATTGTCCGGACATTTCGTTGCGTACAAGTAACGAGCTCAAGTAAATATTTATATGAAGAAAAAACGTCGCGACGTGATTGGCGGAATACGCGATAAGTTCGTTTTGGATTTGGTCAAATTGTATTACGAGTATGTGCGTACTTTAACCGACTTCTCTCTGTGACATTTGGAAGCTCTTTTGTCTAATTCCTCCTTTGTTTTCAATCGACTTCAAAAGGAGGAGGTTCTCAATTCGACTGTATGTTTTTTAAATGTTTTTTTATGTTTTGTATGTTTGTTACGCGATTACTCCGCCAATTATGAATAGATTTTGATGATTCTTTTTTTGTTTGGCAGGTCATACATCAGAGGTTTAGCGGTTTTAGAAAAATCAACAAAAAAACTATGGTTTGTGGTTACCTTCAGCAAAATTTTTTTGATGTGGACTTTTTCAGCAATAAAAACATAAGCATGTCGATACCTCAGCACTATACTGCAACAGCTCAACATTTTGCAGTTTTGAGTTAAATATGCCACCATATAGCTTGTAGGCTTATCCACCAGTTCAATAAAGCACTTAGTTCCAAAGGACCCTTACACACACCTTGACAAAGATGTGTCCCTCTGTTTCCAAAGCAATTTCCAGACATTTGTCCATTTCGGAGTTGTTGCAGTGTAGTATTGGGGTGTCGATGTACTTGATACATGGCGAATAATTCTGTACCACTTCAACCGATTTCGATTTCGATTATTCTTTTTTATGTAACATTACTAAATCGAATGAAATAAAAACTGTTTTAAAAACATTGCACCGACTTCAAAAAACAACTAGAACTGAAAAGTGTTAAATAATATTTTGATTCATATCCGGACCCTTAAGTTGAAGACGGTACAAAAGCACACCTGAAAATTGATAGATGGACCACTTTTGTGCCTTTGTACCGCCTTCAACTCAAGGGTCCGAATATGGATCAAAATATGATTTAACACTTGTCAGTTCTAGTTGTTTTTTGAAGTCGGTGCAATGTTTTTTAAACAGTTTTTATGTCACTTCACGCCAGTAGTAAGGCTGCAGTGCATGCAGGGCGCCCCGCCATCGTATTGATAAATGCAGTCGTTACACGCCCACATCCGCAGTGTAACGGTGATGTAAACAAACAACCTTTTGCAACGGCTCCGCTCGCTCTGTTATTATCGGCATTGCATGCAGTATCCGGTCGGCATGGTTACTGGGGGTGGACGGTATTGGTGCGAGTATACTAACGATTATTTTGAAATTTGTGTAGTTGTAGGTAAGGATCTGTTTATTTCAGAATACCATATCAGCCTCGATAGCTCAGTGGTGCAGACAGTCAACTGTCGCTATTGCATGTTAAGCAACGCTGGGTGCGGTCAGTACTTGGATGGGTGACCGCTGACCGTTGGATGCTGACCGAGGTTCGAATTCCTCGTAAAACTGTAGGTCCCTTCCCTCCTAATCTTACTTGGTGGTAGGGTTTAACCCGCCCGGGTTGATACCACCGCACTGAATGAAACGTCGGTCTAAACGGCTATGTAAATAGTTTGTGTTTTCCGACCAGTTCTGTGTAGCCGGCACGATCAAAAGGGGAAATGACATGGCACCTAGTTCACCCGGTGTTATGGGCTGACATCACGGACGTTGTAGGTGATGTAGCCAAACGTGTCAATTTCCATAAAAAAAATCTTGTTGAGTCGCAAGACTTAATTTTACGGGTAAGTAATTAATAATTTTATTAGAATTGTTTTAACTTGCAATTGTTTTATTTACATAAGTATTGATAAGAAATCATTCTAGATATAGGGTTGTGCATCTAACCAGTGGCGGCTGGCCCTTAAGTGCACTCGTGCGCCGCACTACCACAAAACAGCGCCTTCACCCGAAAGAAATAAACAAATTAAAATATTAAATATTTCCATGAATATCACCGATCGAAGTAAAAATATCAAACTGAATTCGTTCCTATTTCCTAGACAACAAGGCACGATTTTGCTGTACGTAATACGTACTACATACTACGTATCGCCGCCGAGCTCGCCGCCGCCGAGTGCATTAGAAAACACCGCGAACGTCTCTTGTATTGATACTATGAGAAAATGTCTAACGCCGCTGCCCCGCCGCGTGAAACAAAACACTCTTCATACGATTATGTGTGGAACAAGGTTGCGTTCTGCGTGTGACACACGACGGAAAAAGAAGGACAGTATATTGTGGATAGACGCGCGTGGGACACGTCGCGACCGAGCCAGCCGACGATGAGCCGAAGTAAGCCGAGATCGTGAACCCGACCGCGGGCACGTGCGGGCGGAAGCGCGCGGGCGCGGCGGGGGCGATCCAAACTCTGGGTCGAAGATACACACAAGCGCTAAGTACCTACATGTATGTACGCTGTTGCACGACTCGACAGGCGAGTCCATTTTTGGAATATGGGTTGTTTCTTATATATAACAGATCGAGTTTGCAATTGAATATTTGAATTATTCGAATATCGATTTGATACATATTCGAATGGTAATTTATAAAATATTCGAATGTTACGACAAACATTAATGCGTTACGAAAATATTTCGCTATTTTAGTTAAAGTCAAAAAATGGAATCACCCAAAGAGCTAGGCAGGCGTTGTTTGGCGCGCCGCGCCTTCTCAGTTCGGGGCGAGACCCGTCGTCGCGTGACGCGTCGGTCGACCGACAATCGCCGCGCCGCCCGCCGCCGCGCCGGGATGTTTTGCAAATCCGTTTTTTAGCAGTTTGAACGACTTTTCGTCAGTTAACATGTACATTGTGAAGTTTTCTTCATTGCCCGGCGCGGCAAGGACGCGACACCGACGCGACACAATCATTAATATCAGTACCGCACGCTGTCTGGCCGGGCACGCCTCGCGCAGGGGAGCGCGCGAGGCGCGGCACGCTCGTGGCCACTGCGCGCGCAGTGAAGTGTCGCTTTGGTTCTTCGAGCAATTAGGAGGCTGGGTGGGTACATAATTTTTGCAAATAAGTCAAGACCGCGGTATCCATTAGATTCACGTTTGGGTATAGTACTAAGTAGCTAGCGCACACCCAGTCCCATAGGTCACCAGCCGCCACTGCATCTAACCATTGTATTCATGATTGATTCACAAGAATGATCTCATAGAGCAAGATATTGATCGGCCTATCTTCTGAAGGGCAGATGCTGTATTCTGATATCTTGACTCTCTGATCTACTAAATAATGCTCCAGCTTATCCAGAAACGTTTATATTGAAATCTATACTAAATATCACAAAACACACGAAAAAAAAATGCACCTCTCACAAACAACGAAACCCAATAAAGTAGAGCGCAGAGCTACGTACACGAGCAGCTCCGCTGAGCGGCAGCGGCGTCATCATTACACCGCCGGCGGCGCCGGCAGAGAGGGGGACACTGTTGGACGACAGAAAGCACTCGCAAGAAGCCGCCGAGCAGCGCTGCATAAAACTTGAGCTAGTCCCGTAACTGCGCTCACTCAATTTTGACGTGCGCCGCATCACCGTGCGGGGATGCGGGCGGCGGTGTGAGCGGGGCTTACAGTGAGCTTTCCACGTGTCGGAGAAAGCTTTCGCCTTAGACAGTCGCACGCACGATAGTCATAGTCTGCTAGTATGTTCAATAACTATGTATTGTAAACGCGTATCCCAGTCCTAGTATGTTTGTATAATGAGCTTGCTAACACGGTTAATAATTATTACTAAGTTATTTTTAAAGTACAATAATATTCGTTACACAAGTTACTTGTAATATTACTAAAATTTTATACATTTCCACATTTCAAAATAAATAAAATATTAATAATATTTTGTCGAGGATTCCGAGTGAAGGTAAAACTGCTATTCCAACATTAAGTTCCAGCGAAGTTTAATGATTGCATAATGCGAATAAAACGTAGTCGGATGGGAGAGGATATCGTCCAGGCGGGCGGAGATAGGCTAGGGCCTGCGATCTCGCCTGCAGCAGACCGGGGCGGGCCAGGGCGGCGGCGGAGCTGGGCGGGGCGCGCGGCCGACGAAGCTCACTTTAACGAGGAGCTTTGGACGCCCCTAAGCATCTTATTTGGTTTCACGTCAAATTCAAATGTGATCTATTCTGCGGGAGGCGTTCTATCTCATTGAACGCCGCCAGTATGAGTTACTTTCGTAATAGGATGTGAACGGCCATTATGACAGAGATAAAATTTCAAAATATAATGTTATGTTTCCGTAGGTAAACTACCAAGAAGTATCTGTCTACGTGCATAGGTACAGTACGAGGCATTAATTAATTTACATCGGGCTTCATCGCATAGATAGAGACGTGCGAGTTAGTGCGACAGAGACGACCCTCTACAACCGGATTGTCTTTTTCTGAAGCCCGATGTGCATTATTTACTGCCTCGTACTGTACACATAATGTTTCATGTTTCATCTCCTACAATTTGTATAGAGCATCAAGCCAACCATGGGTTTCAGTGTCTATGACTTCGGCCATCGTTCACGTTTTGTATGCATACTTTTTCAGAGCCTCTAGCGTACCATAAACAGGTGACTATATAATATGTTCAATATTCACACAAAACGTGAACATTTATCGAAGTGATAGGTACTAAGGCTCGTGGTACACCTGCAGGTGTGGGCTAAAGTGAACACACACTATCGCATTGCGTTATGCTTGGAAGATCCGCGCCGAGACGCCGCCGACACTCGTCCGAACAGACGCTCCGGAGGCGGCGGCGGCGGAGACGACGAGCCAATCGGATGCACAGCTCTGTGACACCTGACGCAAGTGATGTACACATATATACATACACTCTGCTACCTCAACTGTCTTTCTATATCTTCTCTATTCGAAGAATACAAAACAGAACCAGTTCATGAAAGTATATATTTATTAATGCCCGATTCAAAAGGAGGGGGTGTTATAAGTTTGACGCCAACGCCTGTCTGTCTGTCTCTGTGTCTGTCTGTGTGTCTGTCTTTGGCATCGTAGCTCCTAAACGTATGGACCCATTTGCATGCGGTTTTTATATTAGAACGCTGCTTGTTTAACCGAGATCGTTATTTAGCTGGACTTGTTACTGGTGCGGTTACCAGTGCTATTACCTGTGTTGTTAGGTTTACTGTTTGTAGTCAAGTAACCAAAAAATTGCGAAGTTTGAAATAAAAGTTTCATTACAAATTTAATCCACCGACACATCAACAGCCCTTATAAAGTAAAAAGTAATTTCGATACTTAAAGGCGTCGGGGACCGATAATTTTCACTTAGGACGCGTTATTGTTACTTACTCAACCAACATCACTAGCTAGGACATAATGTAATAATAAACCAGCGTGAGTTTCAATGTTATATAACATTTAAGTTCAGTTTAGTGCAGTTCAATCACTGTATATGTTTCAATATACTCCACTGTAACTGATTATCTTTTATTTTGTATTTTGTTTTATAATTTTCATTTGCCTTTGTCGAGATCGGTCATGTAATCATAACATCCTATAATTTGTAAATCGACCGTATGCACCCTGGCATTTCATCCAATTACGAGTGAGCCGTTCCAATTATATTATTCAAGGGAAGAATTTCTCCAATTATGTCGTTAACTACAAGTCAGCACAAGAATAAACGGATAATAAACTAACAATGAACGAAACGAGGCACGGGCCGGGTAGTAGATAGTCGCACGATATAATGAAGGGCAATCATAGAGAAATTGCGTTCAACTATAATTGATAGGTGTCCGACTTAGAATCGGTACATTAATGTTTCAGCGA
Source organism: Nematopogon swammerdamellus (assembly GCA_946902875.1). NCBI lineage: Eukaryota > Metazoa > Arthropoda > Insecta > Lepidoptera > Adelidae > Nematopogon > Nematopogon swammerdamellus. The sequence goes on from OX336344.1 coordinate 12,946,265, forward strand.
TCGGAGAATGAGGTCGGCATGACTGACGGATAGATAGTTCCTATATACTTGTCGGTAGCTGTATCTGCGAGGCGAGAACACGATCCGGACTCCGGACCCGCGCTGTGTACGTAGGCACATCTTCGGTAAGTCGATCGGAAACCGATCGGACCGTTATTATGATTATCTACATTTAATGTGATAGTTCAGTGGAGGGTGAAAACAATTGTATTTCGTAACTGATATAGTTCTGTGAAAAGATGTTTTGAAATAATAAAAGCGTATTAATTCATAACTAGTTGTCACCGAACTTTTCAGTTACAATTTTTTCAGTATATTGGGCATGTATTGCATGAATATTATTAAACACCTAGATAGGTAAAGTGCTCTGGGTCCGTAGCCGTCATAAAGCGTGTGATTGTCACACACACATGCTCAGTGGGGCAGTATTTTTAAGTTCTACTCATTCTACCGCAATATTATAGAGTTAAATAAATACTCCGATCAGCAAACTAGGTACTGTTAGCGCGCACGTTCGTGGCCTCTGCGGGCGGAGGCCGATAGATCTTTAAACGATTATCCCTGTTTTGTCTTCGTACTTCAACCACGCAATAAAACCTTATTAGATAAATAATTTAAACGCATAAATAAAAAAGAGGTTTCGTAAATGGCGTTACTTTCAGAGATTGATTCACAACACTATACATTCCATTCTCTCTTTTCTGTCGGAGGCCACGAACGTACGCGCTGACTATACTACAGTCGAGAAGCATCAATCTTGCAGGCCTCGGAACGTCTCGCGCGGCCGTTGCGCCAATTGGCCTAGCTGGCTGATTCCAAGTTCGATACAGTCGGCACGAGCAACGGAAACTTTACGAAAACCACAACGCTTCGTGCACTTACCTTTTTTATGTAAAACAACATGGGTGGTTGTGGCGAGGGACCAATGGTACAGTCGACAGAGCCAAAAACACCTCTTCTTGCGAAACCGCGCTCAGTGAGGCGCCATGCCAGCAGATTTGCGGACTGTTGCTAGGCTGTTTAGCCCGTTGATACGACGTTTGAAGACACCAAGGTTAAAGGATTCGGAAAATACACTCGCCGGAAGACAGTTCCATAGCCTAGCGGTGCGACAAAGAAACGATTTTGAGAACCGATGGGTTTTCAAAACCCCAAAGTCAACGCGGCGAGTGCTGCGAAGATAGGATAGATGGCAAGGAATCAGGGTGTTTCAGGATAGGCTTGAGAAACTTCAGGAATAGAAAGTATTAATTATTAGAAGAAAAAAATCCTTATCACTCAAATCGAAATTCCGTTTTTTTTTTCATACAAAAATTAAAAATTGTAATAAAAACTCGATGGACAGTGAGTATGGGGAGACTTGGCAACCATGCTGTCTAGGTCTAGGGAGTGCAATCAATGACCTAGTCCAGTCCCCTTTTCCTTTTGATGTCATTCAAATTTAGGTTTTTTGAATTTACCTACTAGTTCAATTCTACTAGTTAAGCATGTCAGTCAGTCAGTCAGTCAGTCAGCGTGTAAGCGTCCACTGCTGGACATACGCCTCTCCAATTTTCCTCCAGTCCTCCCGGCCTTCAGCGATACGGAACCACTGATTTCCGCCGGCGTACTTGATGTCGTCGTCCCACCTGGCGGGTGGTCTTCCCACACTCCGTTTTCCTGTCCACGGCCGCCAGTGTAGGACACGGTTACTCCAACGGTCATCGTCTCTTCGGCTAACGTGCCCAGCCCACTGCCACTTGAGCTTAGCCACCCGGTGTCCAATATCGACTACTTTGGTGCGTCGGCGGATTGCCTCGTTACGCACCATATCACGTAGCGATATACCCAGCATGGCTCGCTCCATTGCTCGCTGGGCAACTTTCAACCTTTGGACAACAGCGACCGTCAGAGTCCACGTTTCACATCCGTACGTCATAACCGGGAGGACACACTGGTCATATATACGGGTCTTTAAATTCTGCGGAAGGTCAGACTTCAGAACGAATTTTAGTTTTCCGAAGGCAGCCCAACCCAGTTGAATTCGTCTCTCCACCTCCTTAAGCAGACCTTGTCTACCAAGCCGCAGAATTTGACCGAGGTATACGTACTCTTCAACCTGTTCGATCACTTCTCCGCCAATAACAAATTGTCCTCCCGTCATAACCTCGGTCGCCATGACCTTGGTTTTGTCCCGGTTCATCTTCAGACCAACCTTCATCGACGCTGTATAGAGGTCTTCCAGCATGATCTGAAGCTGATCTCGGGAATTGGACAGAAGAACAATGTCATCGGCGAAACGCAGATGACTGAGAAGATCTCCATTCACGTTTATACCCATGTTGTCCCACTCAAGCATCTTGAACACATCTTCCAATGCGTTTGTGAAGAGCTTGGGTGAGATCACATCCCCCTGCCTTACGCCTTTACCAAGGAGGATAGGTTGGGTATTCTCGTGAAGCCTCACAGTCATCGTCGCGGACCGATACAGATTTCGGAGCACCTCGATGTAGCGGTGGTCGATTCTGCACCTGAGGAGGGAGTTTTCGACAGCCCATTTTTCAACTGAGTCGAACGCCTTCTCATAGTCGACGAAGGCTAGGAAGAGCGGCTTGTTGTACTCCTCGCATTTTTGCACCACTTGTCTCACAGTAAATATGTGGTCCATGGTGCCGTACCCTTTCCTAAATCCAGCTTGCTCACGAGGCTGGTACTGGTCCAGCCTCTGTGTCAGCCGACTCGTGATGACTCTTGAAAAGACCTTGTACACGTGGCTAAGAAGTGAGATAGGTCGATAGTTTTTCAACTTCGCCCTATCCCCCTTCTTGTGAAACAAGACAACGACACTATTTCGCCATGCGGCCGGAACTACACCGCCTTCAAGAACTGCATTGAACAGTTTTTGCAGTTCCTTCAGGATCGGTCGTCCGCCAGCGTTCAGCAGCTCTGTCGTTATCCCGTCTTCACCTGGAGCCTTGTGTTTTTTGAGTCCTTTCAAGGCAGCCTTTATCTCATAGACACTAATATCGGGTAGATCCTCCGTGTAGTGTCTAGTGAGCGGCGCACGCCTATCAGAGTCGACTGGTTTGCTTGGACTTGGGGCAGGGATTGCTGCGGAGTACAATTGGCCATAAAATTCCTCCACCGCCTCAAGAATATCCGGCTTTCTTGCAGTGACAACCCCATTCGCCCGCTCGAGTTTCGAGATTTGGTTAGCGCCGGTAGAGAAGGCACGGGCAAACACTTTGCTGCCTCGATTTTCCTCTATAACGCGCTCAACCATCTTCATGTTCTCTCGGCGAATATCACGGCGAATGGACTTGCTTATGGTCTTGTTGAGGTTCCTGTGCACGACACTACTCCGGGTCTCCGGTTTCATATTCCGTCGTGTTTCCAGGAGCCTCAACGTCTCTGCGGATAGCTTGCTACGGGGTGCCTGTCGACTTTTGCTGAAGTTAAGCATGTAAGTTAGTAATTTTATTTTTATTTAATAAAAGCGGACGTTAACCGTCCACTAAAGCTCGATGAAACGATTTTCACCAAAAAGTACTATAAAATGACCGAATCTGGGAAAAAGTTTCAGAGCTTTTCGTCTTCAAATATGGACCCCTATCGAACCCTGAAGTTACGAAGCCCTATCCTGACACACCCTGTATAAGTAAAATGCACTGGTAGTGGTGTATGTGGTGCGCCGCACGTCTTGTATACAGTGACACTGTATACGCTGGTTTGGCCGGCTTAGGCGCGCTACTCAATTTATTATTAAGAAATGCATCGTTCCCGAAGTCGAATTTCGTTCATACATACATACCACATGCTGTATCCCGACAATCGGGGTAAGAAGCGTAGCGTGTGTTGTGCTGCAAGGACTCTGATAAATTACAGCACAACACCGGCCACCACGTTTCGCATCGTATAAAGCGGCAAGTAAGGCACGAAGACCCACCTCGTTCACGAGAACACAATGATGTATCGTCGCATTCAGGTTGGAATGGAGCTTCAGGTCACTTCGTTTGTTATGCAGCTGAAGCTTTTCCGTGCTTCCGCTCTACCTTGGCTAATTCAACTTGAACTAAAATCGAATTCCATTCAGCTATAGCCAGTCGTACGACACGAGCGTCGTCGGTGAGTTTCTTCACTTTCGTTAGTTTTTAGGGTTCCGTATCCGGTACGGGACCCTATTACTAAGCCTACGCCGTCTGTCTGTCTGTCTGTCTGTCTGTCTGTCTGCCTGTCTGTCTGTCTGTCTGTCTGTCCGTCCGTCCGTCCGTCCGTCCGTCCGTCCGTCCGTCCGTCCGTCCGTCCGTCCGTCCGTCCGTCCGTCCGTCCGTCCGTCCGTCCGTCCGTCCGTCCGTTCGTCCGTCCGTCCGTCCGTCCGTCCGTCCGTCCGTCCGTCCGTCCGTCCGTCCGTCCGTCCGTCCGTCCGTCCGTCCGTCCGTCCGTCCGTCCGTCCGTCCGTCCGTCCGTCCGTCCGTCCGTCCGTCCGTCCGTCCGTCCGTCCGTCCGTCCGTCCGTCCGTCCGTCCGTCCGTCCGTCCGTCCGTCTGTCTGTCTGTCTGTCCGAGGGCTGTATCTCTTGAACCGTAATAGGTGGCCCGTTGAAATTTTCACAGAATATGTGTTATTATGGCCGATATAAGGAAAAATAAAATTAAGAAAAAGTAAAAAATTCACGGGGGTTCCCATAGAAGAAACCAAAGTGTATGCGCGCGCGCCATCTGCCGAATAGATTATGAAGTATTTTAACTAATCATGACATTTAACTAATATGAAGCATTTCATAACACGCCGTCTAGATGGCGTGAGTGGCGCTAGCCATGACTTGGCGATACGGAACCCTCGGTGCGCGAGTTCGACTCGTAATTGACCGGTTTTTTTACACAAACAACACCAGATATATGGTCGTACCTATTGCATATGAAAGTCTTGTGCAGTTTAAATGTGCACCAATTTGCAAATTCAATATTCAATATTCGTCACAAACACGAGAGATTCAATATTTACATCTTTAAATTAAAGATTAGTACATTGTATGTATACAAATACACACAAATCCTATACAGTTCAGCTAAGTTCTATATAAAGCTATTATTTGGTTCAAGCGGGGTCTGAACGCTCACGAATCACTTACCTAGCCTTTCGAAAGGCAATTTTAAAGCTTCATGCGAGAATTTTCCCGAATTATTTATATACAATAAACGCAATCACTGGCGCTGTGACATCAATTAAATCAGTGTGAACGTTAAGTGCTGTTTGGGATGATTTGGTTTGAGATGGGCTGTTTGCTTTACTAAATAAAATTATGTATTACAAAGAGCTTTGCGGTTCTGAAATGTAAATATTGAACTTGCGTAGGTACTTAAAGGTTTAATTCCACGGTCGAAACTTTCTGATTGTTTAGCGGCTTTCATAGTTTTCGTAACGGCGCTCCTTAGGGTTCACCGGGACGGTTCACGTGCGGAGCCCATTCTTCTGCATCAATGTACAAAGGCCAGAACTTTCTACGGAATACCTATTTAATCCGCAAGGGCAAGGCCTTATAAAATCAGCTTTACAACTTCTGAATTCGCGTTACCTTGTGCGGTTCACGTTATACAGAGTGTGACATAGGTACGGAGTTCGCGATAAACATCCCGTCTGACTTTTGTGCCGGTTGTTTGTTCGCGGACGAGGGGTCAGTGATTTATATGTCGCCGTGTAGGCGCCCCGCCACCACCCGCCCCACCGACAACCAGCTTCTGTAGGCCTCGAGGCGAATACGTGGAGCCGGGAACACACATTTCTATACCCACGTAATAAGACTATTAATCTGGTAAATATTCAACGAAAAGCTTCAGTTTTCAGGTTTTACAGTTCATTTTACTGTAAATTTACCTGAAAGTAACGTTGCCTGCGGCTAAGATAAGTAAGCCCAGAGCCGGCCTGAGATCTTTCAATCAGTGTCAAATACTCGTATTTTATTATACCCGCAGCGACTCTGGTATTAACGTTGTATTTCATGATATTGTGTATGCTGTAATACTGGATGTAAGATGTCCGAATAGCAGCCTCGGTTGTGTTCTCCTCTAGTCCAGTATAGCCAGCAATCCAGGGAAGTCTCCGGTATGGCACCTACCTTCTCGGAGGTGATTTTGGCTGGTCGGAGCATGCGCTTTGGCCCCTCCGACTCAGCCAACCATAACGGATTTCATAAAAAAAAGAAGGTTAATGTTATAATATATAAGGCTCCGAAGTTTTGTTGTAATTGTTTCTCCTAAGATTACTAATTCAATAGCTTATAGTAGTAGCAGTAAGTATAGTAGTGAAATAGCTTAGTAGAAAAAGTCACCTTCAAAAATGCCTAGGACGTTCGACATACCCACGCTATGTGGTCAGGCTGACTTGTTGGGTATAGTAAAATAATATATTTTTAAACCTGCGTCTGGATATTTACCAGATCAAATATAGCACACATCACCTACATTTACACTAAACCAAAATATCTTGAATTAGGTACATACCGATTCGTATGCTACGCTCTCCCTGCCTTCTCCAGGCATTTAATGCGTCCAGGTGTTCCCGACCGGGAACACAAAGCGACGGCATATAGGGAGAGGAGGCATAGAGGCAAGGTGTTGAGAATTCAATAGCCGGTGTGATGGATCTTACATTAAAAATAGATTGAAGCCTTTTATAAGGATTTTCACTTAGGAACGTCCCAGAAAGAAGTACATGAAAGGAACCGGTACACACACAAAGTGAACTTGTTTGCCTCTGAGCTGAATGCTTCACAATATTTGTAGAGCTATGCCTGTGACGATGTCTAGACTTGATTGTACGTTAACACATGTTCTATAATTATTTAACTGGAAACAAGTATCATGGATTATTGTGACGAAGAAATTAGTCATAAAATAAAATATTTTATATAGTATACTTGGACGTTTGGTGAATGTCCATAATAGAAAGATTACAATTTTCAAAACTTATCGAGTAATCAAAAACATTTATAATTTGCTATATATAAAACCCTAAGTGCATAGAGTTTTACTATAATCAACTATAATAAGAACACCGTCCCACCTATAGAGCCCAAACGGATTGGATGGATTTTGATGATTGAGGTGTCAATCGATTCGTAAGAATATCATGAGTGACACTGGGTACATGATGAGTTTAATAATAATGAAACTCCTTTTATAATTAAAAAGTCTAAGATAAAACAGATTAACAAAATCAAACAAATAAAAAGCGGACTGCGTAAAACAAGCTACTAAAAAGAAGAAAAACAAGCTAACCAATATTTTTTATTGGATCGATGAGCACCTATCTTGGAAACCCCATATAGAATCGACAGCAGGTAAAATCAGAAAGCTCATATTTTTCTACAAGCACATAAGAAACATTGCAGATAAAAAACTGTTAAAAATTGTCCATAGTGCAGTAGGAGAGTCCCTGTCATCATATTGTATAACAGCGTGGGGAGGCGCTGCAAAAACAAATTTAATTTGTTTAGAGCGAGCACAGCGAACAGCCCTCCGAGTTCTCTTTAAAAAGCCTTTCCGTTACTGTACTCACGCACTACTCTCAGAAACTAATATTCTATCAGTTCGTCAGATGTATATTAGCAGGCTGCTTACGAACTATGCAGTTAAAGAAGTTCGTCACACAACAATTAATGGACCAAGCACAAGAGGGAAAAACAAACCAAAAACAATACAATGTAGAACCACATTTGCACAAAAATTTAGGAAATTTCTGGCACCTTACCTTTACAATAAGACCAATGAGTTACGCGGTTTCCCGAATACAGAGATTACCAAGGCGAAACGCAAGGATGTATTAAATAAGTGGCTAAACAATCTGGACTACATTGGTACGGAGAAGCTTTTCACCGTGCCAGTGTAGCCACTAATCTGATCATACAGACATTTATCAATATTCACAATAATTGCAGGAAATATTATTTTACTGAAATTTTATCTTATGAATTATATTAGCTTAATTTTTACTCATAATAATACCTAATTTTATTACAACTATATTCCTACGACATTAATGATAATGACCAATGCATAATTTATTTAACATTTAGATCTAACATTTTAATATCTTATTCATTTATCTATAGGGATATAAACGGGGGACTGAATTAATCTCCTGCTAATGCTGCCCCATCGCACGATGGTGAAGTAGTAGCGGAGTGAAATTCTTTCTCCAATTTCCGACTCACACCTCCTCGCGGTATATCCTGGAAACTTAGGTGCGTAATACCGTAGGTATTACAATCCTAAGGCTGACGAGAGCGGAAGACTCGCCAAGACGTTTGGCCAACGTGGCGATTTATGGCCAAAACCCTCCAACATGAAAAGCAACACAGTACCTCGGCCCCTAGTTCCCAGCGGCCCCGCTATTCCGGATCATCGTGGTGGCGGTCCTGGCTCCGGCGGGGTGAGGGGTGCTAAGAATCCCTGGGTTAGATCTGGCTGCCACACCCAACTACACTTGGCTACTCACAATATACGGACCTTGAGAACGCACGAGAAACTGGTCGAGCTAGAACAGGAGCTGGCTCATATAAAATGGGACATCCTAGGTCTTTGTGAGGTCAGAAGAAAGGGCGAAGAGACTGAAGTGCTACGTTCCGGCAATCTGTTTTACTTCAGAGGAAATCCCCAAAAATCGGAAGGTGGAGTGGGATTTATGGTGAGGCGCAGCCTCGTGAACAGCATCATCGAAATCGACAGTGTGTCGGACAGAGTGGCCTACATCATCATCAAGCTGAACAAGCGGTATCAGCTGAACGTGGTGCAGGTATACGCTCCCACGAGTTCGCACAGCAGTTCTACGAGGATGTATCCAAAGCCTTGGAAACCAACAAATCTTACTTCCAGTACGTGATGTGAGACTTTAATGCCAAACTGGGCAAGCCTCTGAAGGGAGAGAGAGCAGTAGGTCCGTACGGTATCGGTGCCAGAAATCGACGCGGCCAGATGTTGGTCAACTATCTCGAAGCCAACCAGCTCCACGCCATGAATACATTTTTCCTAAAAAAGGAGAAAAGGAAATGGACGTGGGCCAGCCCTGACGGTTGTACGAGAAACGAGATAGACTACATACTGGCGGACAGTAAATCGTCATGTATAGACGTTACTGTCCTTAACCGCTTCGATACTGGCAGCGATCACCGACTAGTGCGAGGTACGCTGAAGTTAAACCTCAAGATGGAACGGCGCAAACTCATTCACAAACCGCTGGCCAAGCTGAACATACCGGACGAGACGCTCGAAAATTTCGAAGCGAAACTCGAGGATGCTTTTAGCTTGGTGCCACGAGATGAGGATGCCGACATCGACAAGGTGTATACAGACTTCGTATCCGCACTAACGGACACTGCAGAGCAGCACTTCAGCAAAAGTCGACAGGCACCCCGCAGCAAGTTATCCGCAGAGACGTTGAGGCTCCTGGAAACACGACGGAATATGAAACCGGAGACTCGGAGCAGTCTCGTGCACAGGAACCTCAACAAGACCATAGGCAAGTCCATTCGCCGTGATATTCGCCGAGAGAACACGAAATTGGTTGAGCGCATTATAGAGGAAAATCGAGGCAGCAAAGTGTTTGCCCGTGCCTTCTCTACCGGCGCTAACCAAATTTCCAAACTCGAGCGAGCGAATGGGGTTGTCACCGCAAGAAAGCCGGATATACTTAAGGCGGTGGAGGAATTTTATGGTGAATTGTATTCCGCAGCAATTCCTGCCCCGAGTCCAAGCAAACCAGTCGACTCTGATAGGCGTGCGCCGCTCACTAGACACTACACGGGGGATCTGCCCGAGATTAGTGTCTATGAGATAAAGGCTGCCTTGAAAGGACTCAAAAAACACAAGGCTCCAGGTGAAGACGGGATAACGACGGAGCTTCTAAATGCTGGCGGACGACCGATCTTGAAAGAACTGCAGAAACTGTTCAATGCAGTTCTTGAAAGTGGTGTAGTTCCGGCCGCATGGCGAAATAGTGTCGTTGTCTTGTTTCACAAGAAGGGGGATAGGGCGAAGTTGAAAAATTATCGACCTATCTCACTTCTCAGCCACGTGTATAAGGTCTTTTCGAGAGTCATCACGAGTCGGCTGACACAGAGGCTGGATCAGTACCAGCCTCGTGAGCAAGCTGGATTTAGGAAAGGATACGGCACCATGGACCACATATTTACTGTGCGACAAGTGGTGCAAAAGTGCGAGGAATACAACAAGCCGCTCTTCCTAGCCTTCGTCGACTATGAGAAGGCGTTCGACTCAGTTGAAAAATGGGCTGTCGAAAACTCCCTCCTGAGGTGCAGAATCGACCACCGCTACATCGAGGTACTCCGAAATCTGTATCGGTCCGCGACGATGACTGTGAGGCTCCACGAAAATACCCAACCCATCCCCCTTAGTAAGGGCGTAAGGCAGGGGGATGTGATCTCACCCAAGCTCTTCACGAACGCATTAGAAGATGTGTTCAAGACGCTTGAGTGGGACAACATGGGTATCAACGTGAATGGAGATTTTCTCAGTCATCTGCGCTTCGCCGATGACATTGTCCTTCTGTCAAATTCCCGAGATCAGCTTCAGACCATGCTGGAAGACCTCTATACAGCGTCGATGAAGGTGGGTCTGAAGATGAACCCGGACAAAACCAAGGTCATGGCGACCGAGGTTATGACGGGAGGACAAATCGTTATTGACGGAGAAGTGATCGAACAGGTTGAAGAGTACGTATATCTCGGTCAAATTCTGCGGCTTGGTAGACAAGGTCTGCTAAAGGAGGTCGAGAGACGAATTCAACTGGGTTGGGCTGCCTTCGGAAAGTTAAAATTCGCCCTGAGGTCTGATCTTCCGCAAAATTTAAAAACCCGTATATATGACCAGTGTGTCCTCCCGGTTATGACGTACGGGTGTGAAACGTGGACGCTGACGGTCGGTGTTGTCCAAAGGTTGAAAGTTGCCCAGCGAGCAATGGAGCGAGCCATGCTGGGTATAACGCTACGTGATATGGTGCGTAACGAGGCAATCCGCCGACGCACCAAAGTAGTCGATATTGGATACCGGGTGGCTAAGCTCAAGTGGCAATGGGCTGGGCACGTCAGCCGAAGAGACGACGACCGCTGGAGTAACCGTGTCCTACACTGGCGGCCGTGGACAGGAAAACGGAGTGTGGGAAGACCACCCGCCAGGTGGGACGACGACATCAAGTACGTCGGCGGAAAGCAGTGGTTCCGTACCGCTGAAGGCCGGGAGGACTGGAGGAAAATTGGAGAGGCGTATGTCCAGCAGTGGACGCTTACACGCTGACTGACTGACTGACTGACTGATTCATTTATCTATTTATTTGTATTTTTAAAATTATAACAATAGTAATTAGATGAGCGCAAAAGCCTTACACATGAAGGCCTACTGAAGAACGGCTCTTGCGTGACAGATGAAAATCTAGTGTAAGAGCTAATGTATATTTGAACCGCTTTGCATGTTTTTAATAATAAATCATTTCATTTTCATTTCAAATCATTTCATTTAATTTCATTTCAATATTTTTTATGAAACCACTGCACTGTTAGCCGCATCAGTCGGGGACCATCTTAAGCTAAGAAATTTGAAGGCCAGTTTGGCAGTGGGCTGGGCACATCTGTCGCAGACCCGACAACTGCTGGGGTAGGCGAGTGCTCGAATGGTGGCCACGTACACGCAAAGTCGCGTGGGAGGCTCCCCAGCTAGGTGGACAGAGGACCTAAAAAAGGTAGCAGGAAGTGGATCTATTAAATGCCTGCAATGCATTTTCCATTCTGTGAATGCACTGGCAGAATGTTCACAAGTAAACCATAAAGTTGTAGGTAAGGCACACACCTCACACATACCTCAGACTCCACAAACATCTCTAACATTGTTAATAAACTTGTCTCCACTGTTCTTGCTATTTCGCTTACACAAACGGCGCGGCAGAGCGATCGAGGCCTGATGAAATGGAACATCCTCAAATTCGAAGGTAATCTCTTTGAGTTGTAAGTTCCCCGCGCCACCGACACACTGTGAATCTAGTCGCTCCAACTTTCATTAACAACGGTTCAACCGCCCTCTTCACCCGCCCTACCCCGCTACTACCACGCTCACCTCACCCCCTTTCACCCTGCAACATGACATTTCATTTAATCTTCAAAGTGTTCCTACTAGAGCACTGGGAACGAGGAATCTGTGACGAAGTTTCCAGGTTTTAGCACGGCCGCTGTTCGGTCTCTCAGGTTGAGATACACAAATTAGCACTTATCTATAATAATGTAGGTTGTAATAAACTACTAAGGAATATTTTAAACTCGAAAGTGAGCATTAGTCGAAAATCAATCATTCAATGAGTTTCATTTGGATAAATCTTCAGCTATGAATCGAAATTCCATAGTTAATTCAATCACCTCATCAGCATCTCTTTTCTTTTCTTATCCATCATCTCATCTCATTGATCAAAATGAATGAAAATACTGAGCCTAGGTATTGCCCACTTTACGCACCTTGAAGAGGGATTGGAACGTTACGCGAGCAGGAAACGCGGGCAAAGGCCAGAAAACCTAAAATGTTGTTGAATGAAGAGAGCTCGACGCAGCGTAGTGGATCCCGCTCCGCACGACCTTTCACGAGAACAGTGCAGGAAGCTTGCCGTTTATTAGTGCAAAGTTCTCAATCGAACTTGTACCACCAAATTGACAACTTTCAGGCTCGCCCGCAGGCTGAGCAAGTTTCTCGCTTTTTGAGTTTACAACTTCCAGGTAGCGTACAGGGCAGAGAAGTAAGTCTTAGTGAATCGAATGGGAATTACATAAACATATTATGTATACATAACATACATATCCTTAATGACGTTTATGATAGCATCAGAGAAATTGCAGGACAACTTTGTTCTCGAAATAACGCGTGTGAAGAATGTTAGTTGTTGGCCAAGATTCTTACACTACTATAAGTATTAGAATTAAGGTAATAAAAAAATAATAAAAAACACTTCTTGTACAAATAAAATAAAAAAATTACACAAAATAAAACTTATTAGAACAATAATAAATTTATATGTTTTTATAAAGGGACGCAGCTTATGAATTTTAAGTCCAGCCTTATTTTAAACTATCATGGAAAGTGATAAGGTTGGCTACATCACCTACAACATCCGTGATTCAGTCCATAACACCGGGTGAGCTAGGTGCCATGTCAGTGCTTCCCTTCATTTCATGTCAGCTACACTGAACTGGACAGAAAACGCGAACTATTTACATAGCGGTTTCGACCGACGTTTCATTCAGTGCGGTGGTGCCAACCCGGGCGGGATAAACCCTACCACCTAGTAAGGTAAGAAGGGAAGGAACCTACAGTTTAACGTGGAATCCGAACCACGGTCAGCCTCCAACGGTGGAGCGGTCATCCATTCAAGTAGTGACCGCGCTAAGGGTTGCTTATCAACAGTCGATCGACCACACCACTGAGCTACCGAGGGTTCCGTATCGCCATGTCATGGCTAGCGCCACTCACGCCATCTATGGCTTGTTATGAAATGCTTCATATTAGTTAAATGCTATAATTAGTTAAAATGCTTCATAATCTATTCGGCAGATGGCGCGCGCGCACACACTTTTTGGTTTCTTCTATGGAAAACCCCGTGAATTTTTTACTTTTGGTTATTTTTATTATTTGCTGTTATATCGGTTATTTCTTATATATATACGGGCTACCTCTTACGGATTATTAAAGGGATACAGCCCTCGGACAGACAGACAGACAGACGAACGGACAGACAGACAGACAGGCTTAGTAATAGGGTCCCGTACCGGATACGGAACCCTAAAAATGAAATGAAAGGATAAAAGAACTCATAAATCGAATTAACAGATAACAGCGCCATCTATAATTCATTAGTTCAGATAAAAACTGCAAACATGAAATTTTTCACCCTCACCATACAGTCTACAGCCGTGATTCTTTTCCATGTCCGCGCGACGGACGACGACGCCGCGCCGCGACACGGCGCTGCGGGGCGCTGCGCGCGGTGGCGCGGTGGCGTGTGGCTATAAGATATTTTCTAACTAAACTTAAAAAATTTATATCTTTTGATTCTGTGGGTTGATTTTGATGAAATAAACACTAAATGTTACTCGGAATAAAGCTTCATATTTCATATTAATTACATTTTTAATCCAATGAGTGGTTTTTGCGTGATGCGCGCACAAACGAACAATCAAACCAACAAACCGACAAACCGACAAACAGACAAAAATTTCAAAAACTATATTTTTACGTTCTATTACTTATTCCTTCCGTCCCCAGTTATTGTTTTGCAAAAATATTTAATGTACAGACACGGTAATTCTACGATTTTATTATATGTATAGATAGCGATTACGGCTAAGATGTGTAATTAAAAAGAAAAACATTACAAAGTTAAAAGAAAAATAAAAGATAACATTTCTTGAGTAAACAAAAAAGATTTGAAACTTTGAGCAGTAAATAAATGGGCTTTAAAATATCTTTAAATGAAATAGGATGCTGTAAGTTTTAAGTAGGGGTGGCAGTTCATTCCTGCACCGCTTTATTATAATCAGCTTCTTCATACTTAACGTCATTGAATTTCTTGAAAATATAATCGGATTTCATTTCATGTAGGCTTTTGAGGCTTTTTAAAACTATTCTGATCCGAGCTTCATACTGTCAAACCGTATTGTCAGTACGCAGCCTCAAAACTCGTATTGACTCCATATTGACGATACTCGTATATTGATCGTGTGAAGTAAACGTCAATATTATTTTGACTGCTACGCCGAGCATTATTAAAGCGTCTAGATATTCAGATCGGACATCAATACTCAAGACTCCTATACTGCTTGTTGTAGTGTTGGTTGACACGACACTTGTTTTGTATTGATGCTCATATTGATGACCGTGTAAAGTACATCATCAATATCGGCCGTCCGGCGGCAGTACGGCGGCAGAGAGCAACGCGCGAGGATATCGCACTTTGTAGGACGCTCTCTATCAGCCTCGGTTCCTCGGTGGTGCAATGGAATGATTTGTGGTCGTGAAATAAGCACACCCGGATGCAGGCAGAATTTTAATGGGTGACCCATCGACCGTTGAGGCCACCGAGCATACATACCTGTATCCTCTGTCTGTATCCTCCTTGGTTGAGGCTGTCCGCGATTCGGACTCCATGAAAAACTGTAGGTCCTTTTCCGATCTTACCACCGCACTGAATGAAAGGTGGGCTGAAGCAGTTACATACTTCGTGTTTTCCGTCCAATACAGCGTAGCTGGCTCGCAGTGGCCAGCATTTCGTCTATTAAGTACTGTGTGAACTTTTCCTTTATTATGATGGATTTCTCACGCTCAGGACCAGAATAATAGCAATGCACGATTTTCTCTTTGGATCCAAATGCCTAAATTTCGTCACGGCAGTGGCGGGCGGCGCGGCGGCATGACGTATCACAGCAGAAGCAACGCTGTACTGACGTCGGGTACAGCCTGTGGGTACAGCGTTGCTCGACGTTTGGACGGGTAGATAACATGTTGAAATTCAAATTAATTCACATTATTTTACTATAGGTACTATAGGTACTCAAAAAGTTATCTTATTCAGTATTTTTAAACTTTGGATTGGGAACCGAAAAAAGTTAAAAAGATCAGAAAAATTATGTAATTGCAATTTATTTCATACATTTGAATACACAACCCACAACGAAAAGCTTCGGATGTGTAAAATAAAGTGTTCAGTTATTTGAATTTTTGCGCTGAACCGAGAACAATCCAGCGAGTCCGAACCGGCCACGGACGGACAAGCTACACTTCATCATGACTGCACTTTTAGCTTTTAGTCTATGTTGCATGGAAAGGGATCATATTTTATTTCGTTCACTAAGAGCTCAATGCACAATAGCTGCTGCATTGGAATTTATTTGTCTAGCGAGATGTAGGTACTATTTCCTGAATCGAAGTGTCATCAATCAGGTTCGGTTACGGTCGCCTCACAGGTGTTCTTAATCAACCATGAAAATTTATATTTATTTGTAATATGTATCTCTAGATTCGTAATTCCCTTAACATTTACAAAAATATTCAGTAACTTATTTATACACTGGTGCTACAGGTAAGAAAGCGTCATTTTCGGGCCATTTAAATTCAACGCTGATCTTCCCTTGTGGTGGAACAACATTCTCATTCAATTCTCCCGCACTTACGTTTACTTCGCACTGTTATCCGGCTATCTAGACGAATGTTTTATTCAAATGTTACACAATATCGGCTTCAAGGGAAACATTCTCCACACTTTGCCGGCGCGGCGGCGGTGGTAGCTCCCCGGTCGGTGAGGGTGTGGGTAGGTAGTCGGTACGTTCAACTCATTGGGATTCGAGTCGCGTGCGATGTGGCTTGTCGGTGCACCGGGGCGCGCGGCGGGGAAGGCAGCAACCGAACCGACGGAGTGCACTTGTTATTCCACTTGGACACTAAATAATCAATATTTTAATACCATTGTCTTATCCGACGCTATCTGCGCTGATATTTTACGACTTCGCCGTACCGAGCCAACTCGGCAAATCGCTCTCAGGATTAGGGTTGCGGAATTTCTCAGATTATCTTCTTTTACGCCGATCCCGCGATTCCGTGAACATTATGTCGTTAAGTTCTTACCGGTCTTCATATTGTTCCTTACTGGTGATTTTTTGACGCCAGGTTCTGACTCATACGCGGTAGTCAGAACTGCTCTGTCAACCTCGGTAGCTCAGTGTTGCGATCATTCGACTGTTGCACGTAAAAAAACTGTAAGTCTCATCCCTTGTTACCTTACTAGGCGCGCCGCCTAGTAGGCGGTAGGGTTGCGAACCCGCCCGGTTTGGTATCACCGCACTGAATGAATCGTCGGTGGAAACGGTTATGGAAATAGATCGTGGTTTTCGTCCAGTTCAGTGTAGCCGGCACGACCGAAGGGAAGCACTGCCATGGCACCTAGTTCAAAGAGGTGTTATGGGCTAACATCATGGATGTAGTAGGTTATGTAGCCAGCCGTGCCAGTTGCCATAAAAAAAGAGGTGTTTTAATAGTGAATGGTATGTGTTTGATCTAAGCGGTTTTATAGCGGACATGCAAGGTAAAGTTCTCCAGCATTATTCAACTCTCCAGCCTTCGCCCGGAACCCAACACTCTACGAACACTGTTTAATATACTCGGAGTTAGAAGTTATAGCACAAGTTCCGGTCGGAATCTTTGCACACAACTCGGAGACCCCATAATATGGAATATTCATCCTTGCCTGACGCCCTTATATACTATCGAAGAAACCGTTGTAAGCCCAGGAATTATTTACAAAACTTCTGCCAACTCATGCGATACGTTTAAAACTCGATGAGTACATTTCCGATGTAGAATTAATATAAAAAAAATATTTATCAAGTGAACGACAAGAACCTGACAAAAAGTAGGTACGTGACAATCGTCTTATATCTAGGGGCCATTATGAAATACGCGCAATAGATTTAGGAACTATGCCAAAGGGAAGATGCAGCGACCAGTTGTCCTTAACAGCCAACCGATCAACGAACAAAAACTAGAAGAGCATGCCTTTGTTACTAAAATATTATACACTAGCTTTTCCTCGCGGCTTCGCTCGCGGTAGACTCCGTTGAATAGCTAATCCGATTTAAACGCAAATATGATAATAAACGATCCCTTCTCTTATAATTACTCTCTCTCTTCCTCTCTCCACCTCCTTCCCTCCATCGCCTCCTCCCCTTCCACCCATCCCCCTTCACCCTTCCCCCTATGGGTTCCCCATACAAAATTGCATCCCCTATTTCCCCCTCCCCCCCCCCCCCCCCCTTCCCCGGTTTTTTTAGACAAAAGGTAGCCTATGTCCTTCCTCAGGATGCAATCCATCTCCTTGCAAAATTTTATCGAAATCTGTTCAGCGGTGTAGGCGTGAAAAGAAACAGACGGACAACAAAGTTACTTTCGAATTTATAATACAAAGTATGGATGGATATACGAAAGAAATTACAGGCATATCACGGTAAGGAGGCAATGGCTAATAAGTAAAGACATAAAAAGAAAATATGTACCTACAGAAAAAAAGAGTACCAATGTCAGAAAACTTCCACACTTGGAGGCATCAGACGAAGTGGCTCTGCCGGATACGAGAACTTCTGAGAGTACTTAACTTAGAATCTTAGAAGTTTCAACATTGTTTTGAAATCGCACTTTCATACTCGTACCTATATTTTTTCGCTATTGTGTGTTGGAACTTCATTCACTTCAATGTACTGGTCATTGTAGGTAGACAAATTAAATAATTATAATCAAATCAAACACCATTCAGAAATATTATTTACCATATATCTATCTACGCGCGAGCAAAATAGACTACTAATTTCTTCAGGAATGTCAATAACTTTGTGAATGATGTTGCTGTCAGAACCATTTTCGGAACGTAAAATAATAATTTTGCTGAAATTGTGACAAATTAAAATTTTATTTTCGTTCACAAACAAGACAGATGATAGAGTGGTGCAAAGAAATTCGCGACAATTTAGATTTTCATTGTTATTTTCATAGAACCAAACTTTAAACTTATTTCATTTACAGAATGGAACTTTTTCAAGTGTAGGTATTATACACGTTTTTAAAATGAGGGTTTCGCTGTAGTAGAATTGAGTACATTTAGTAGTATTGCTCTATTTGCCTTGGTACCTGATGTCGGAATATTCCAATGAAATCCTGAACATAGTAAGGCATAAGGTAGTTTTTAGCCCTTCAGTTTATATTTATTTCTTGAACTGTATAGCAGATTTTATTGAAATTGAACAGAACATAGAAAACATTCTGAAAAAAAAACTAAATTAAAGACTTTATGCCTTTCATTTAAGCTATTTTGTAGAACTAGAAAACTTAAGTAATAACAGCCTACGTTATGTCTTCACTGCTATAAAACTCTCCAACTAAGTCCAAGATGATTAATATTCTAACCAGCTTACTGCCTAGTGTACTTTGACCGCACGAAGTTGTTACCTCAGTAAAGAACATGTGTCGGTTTCCACCGAATATCGATTGGCAATCTATATATAAAATTTTACGCTTTAACTTTATATGAAAATAATTAGCTATCTGATGTTCTCAACGAACTCACTTTATGTTAATGTGTTTGTTTGTCCAACTTGTAGCAAGTTATAACAAATGAAATTAATCATTGACATAATAAAACTACTTATTAGTTCAATGAAATTAATAGATAAAAGTATACGTCTACTCGGAAATATTCTTTCGATGACCAATGTGTTGTATTTCCGATGAATATTTAAATATGTAGTCTGATTTGTGTGGTTTAATGTCGATCGTCAGAAACCATAGGTAAGCAATAATCAATCATATTTTAAAAAGTAAAATGTAGCTAGAGAGAGATTCGTCTTACCGTCTGCTACTTCAATTGGCGCCACAGAAACCACGTTTTGCCCTGTACTGACGATGTCTCTACCTGCAAAATAAACATTTTTCGACTAAGCCTTGGTTTTACTGAATAAGCTTGGTTTCATAATATAGGCACCAAAGAAATAACAACATTGATTTTACGATCTCCTCGCTACGTTTGTTATTTCGAAACATTTCCGTTTTCGATTAAATATCAGTTGGTCTAGAAGTCAACCTACTAACAAACAAACTGAGCCAAACAGCATTCGTGTGATGTTTATACTAAGATAGCAATTTATCACAAATCTATTTTTAGATTTTTCTCATAAATGTCTATCACAAAAATATATTTATCTGCTTATTATTATTGCGAATAATGTGAATACATCATTAAGAATTCAGAGTGAGATGTCCACATTTCTGCGCTACCTACTCATCTTTTGATATTTGCTTTATGTTCTTGTGTTATATTACTGTTGTGCAAATGTTATATTGTAAAATAATTTGGATGAATATTTTTTAGGTTGCAATTTCAGTAATGTATGTAAAATTGTGTCTAGGCACTTGAGACTCTATGTTGAAACTCTCTCAAATGAGCATGTATGTAAATGCATGTAAATGTGTAAAATTTTGTAACCCAATTTTTGTTCGGTCATCAACCCAAGTTCATTCCATTTTTACTAAATTTGCGTGTTTTGTTGAGGGCAGGAAGCGTCACATTATTTCCGTCAAAGCCATTACTCTTCATTACTATGCTGGTGCTAAATTGTGGAACATCCAGCAACAACGATTTGCAGGTTTCGTCATTAGTTTAATAGAGACTGCTCTCCGGCCATGCGCGGAACTGTTTGAGGTCTTAATATCAAACAGGCACCGAGTACACAATCAGAATGCCCTGAGGATTTAATTAGTCGCTTGAATCGCTAACGAGGAGTTGTGGATTAATCTGCGATTATACTGCGGCTTGTGCCGCCCGTTCGATTGTGTGCATGTGTGTGTGGACACTGTGCGTGACGGTGTGTGGCCACATACAGTATTGCCAGCGTATTTAAAGATCATTCTCGAATGATTTTTTTTTCAGTTTATATGATAATTATGATAAATACATTTCCTAGAAATTTTATGTCATTTGATCGGATTATTAATAGTTAGGTGTTCAAGAAAATATATTAAGAACTCAGCCCACGCACTTATAAAATCTATTAAAAAAATATAAAAACCGCCTTCAAAAATGTATGAAAAAAAAAAATCGAACCCTAGAGTTGAAGGCGGTCGGTTATTTTTGCTTGATTTAGCACCGCCTTCAACTCTAGGGTTCGATTTTTTTTATTTCATACATTTTTGAAGGCGGTTTTATATTTTTTAAATAGCTTTTTATTTCACGGTTTTTTTTAGTAATTTTTTGCTATTAATGTACTCGCCTCGCTTTTCAATCCGATCACGACCGACACGGGAAGCACCAGCTTTCAAATAAAAAAAGAATTTTCAAAATCGGTTCACCCAGTCGAAAGTTCTGAGGTAACAAACACAAAAAAAAGCAAATAAAAACCAGTCGAATTGAAAACCTCCTCCTTTTTTTGAAGTCGGTTAAAAAGAGTGTAAGCCAAGTCAGGGTGCTTTCCATTACGCCGCCGCCACCGCCGCCGCGCCGGCTCTAGACTGGCGTCTCCCAAACTAAAGCGAATTAAGTGAGACGAAACTAAACATTAGAAAACTCGCAAGTGTAGAGGACATTGGCTGCTTTCTATTCGAGGAGTTACTTAGTATAAAATAGTAAGTAAAGAAATGTTGTAATCTTCGAGAATAAAATGAATAAAGACGCCGCGCCGTCTCATATCAATATATCAATCAATCAATATTATTATATATTATTTCATTCATTTATTTCCACATTTCTTTTTATATAAATTTTACATTTTTTAACGCAGTTTCCACCACCACCGGCGGCGGGGCGGACCCAAGCTACCGATAGTCGGGTCCCAAAGAGAGGAACCTCCGGACGATGCGTGCAGTGTCTAATAATAAATCTGTAAAGAATGGTCATGGAGTAAGTTACTTTGTTTTATAATAATATATTGCATAATATGCAATATATTATTATAAAACAAAGTAACTTACTCCATGACCATTCTTTACAGATTTATTATTAGACACTGCAAAAATACATACAGAAAAGATTTCTAAAAATCTCTACATATTATGAAAGTCTACATATTATGTAGACTCTATGTATAATACTAAAACTAAATTGACGATTTTTAGAAATCTTTTCTGTATGTATTTTTGTTCCTCCATAACTCTTAAACCGATCATCCGAATTCGATCAAACTTAGTACAAGCACATCTAGCTATACGGGACACAGGATAGGCTAAATAAAATTCAGTTACGGTTACGCTAAGATGTGGCTCTCATACAAACCGAATTGTTCCTCGCGCCGAAATAAAGATACGGTAGCGGGCTAACTGACTTTCTTCTTTTTAAATACGAATTTCACGCGAGCGAAGCCGCGGGCAAAAGCTAGTAAAAAATAAATAACAAATTTTTCCCACGAAAGTCATCAATTTGCATACAAAGCTAGTGTGTGCAGTATAAACATTGATAATACTTTCTTAAGACACAACTACCCAAATCCCACCTGGATTTATTCTTTCCATGAAGGTAGTAATGAGATACATCTCAAATACTACTCGTAATACTAGTGCATGTACGTTACATACGAGCAACGTCACCGTAGGTTTATAGAATTAGACGCGTGTAAAGTCCGCCACATCTGTTCGTGCGAACTGACGCGAGAGGGCGCTAAAACCTAATTGAGTAAAGTGCTAAAATGGATTCAGAATTAAATGTCGGTCAATGAGAGGACCGACTCTGCCCGACGGAGGGTCGCGGGCCCTGTTTGCCTACTCGCTCGCTCTGCCCCAGGCCCTATTTGCCTCCGCCCCCGCTACCGCCGCCCTCGCCGCATCACTCTCACCACATAGAGAGTGCTTCAAAAACAGTTGTTTGATTTCGACGAGAGAGAACATGGTTTGGTTAAGTCCTAAACATTGCGCTGATGCGGTTTAGGTCTTTTTTGTTTGTTTTTTTTGAGGAAACTGGTTCTGATTATTTTATAAAGTTTTCGGAATCATGGATCCAGTTATATCATAATTTGACACAGATGTGTCCGGTATTGCCCACTAAGTACACACCACGTGCAAAATAATTGAACCTTTCTCGAATTATAAGCGTACAGGCAGGCGAAGTATGTTGAATCATGTAAAATGTAGTGAAGGATCTTAAGACGAAATTTTAAGAATAAGTTTCTTGCTGTCGCGTTCGTACATATATTGAAATGAAATGAAAATGAAATTAAATGACAAATATTTATTATCACATAAAATCGTACAGTACAATAACCGAGTCTTCTGCACTAGAAACATTCTGTCTCGCAGAAATACTCCTCAAATATTGAGCAAAAGGGACATCATATTTTAAAGTTGCGTACTGAGCGTATGTTGATGACGTTCAATTTTGGGCATTTCTGGGCGGTCCTAAATGGTTATAAGAAAGGACTAAACAAAAAAAGGAAAACGTACCGACATGCCGGTGGTGGATGCCTATATCATAAGAATCCGCATTTAAATCAGCCCATAAGTTCGGGAGTTACGATGCCACAGACAGACACACACACACACAAACAGACAGACAGATGGAACTTATAACACCCCTCTTTTTCGTCGGGGGTTAATAAAAACATTATTTCTATAGCATTATATAATTATATTATATCATTATATATAAGATATAATATATTATATTGAAATAGAGGAAAACGTCGTATGGACAAAACTTCACCCGCGTATCGTCTTGAACTAAAATTACCACTGTCACACTAGGGTATACACCCTCTACATTATTTTGGTCCGTCTAATTAACCTGCAGCCATTTACATAAGTTTAAATATACCAAGTTTATTTAATAGCATACGTCCAAAAATAATGTGTACCTCTACAAGGATACTTAATTACCCGAGAGCCTTAGTCTGGACGGGATCTGGGTTTTGCATTTGCCTAACTGCGCAACGCTAAGGAGGGTATTATGTTTTTATCGTCAAGTTCAACTCGCTCTGTTGCACCTGCGACGCGGCGCATGGGCGGACTGTGGACCGAAATTTACAAATAATTGGGCATTCTTAGCGACGATTTGGGTTAGGTGTGGCTGGAGTTTGTTAAAATAATAAAGTGCCAAAAATTAGAAATGGATGCACTATCATAAAATCTGAAAAGTTTTCATATAAGACCGGGAAAACACGGACGAACATCTTATTGAAACCTGTAAATTTATTTATTTGTTTATTTATTTATTATACAACCATTATAAAACAAACGAATAACATTGCTACAAACACAATCTTAACTACCGGTAAAGACCAAGACTTACGTATGTCAAGACTATGCATCTAGCGAACAAATCTTTCATAATTTTTTTAAATTATAAAAGTGTTCTCCATTCGAACATTCAAATAATATTTTTGGCAGCCAGCTCATTCCATTTTATATGCAATCTAGAATAGATGAAGCCACCTGTGCTAGATACAGCGACTGCCCCCATATTGTCCTGCGCTAGAACCATGCTTCCCGCTCCCTTCCGGCGGCGCTTCTTGCGCCCACCCCCTCCCCCCGCACCCTCCAGCGCCCCTCTCGGTCCTCGTTGCGGCGGCTCCGCCCCCCCCCCCCGCGCCCCGGTGGTTCCTGTTCTCCCCGCCGCCGCTGCCCGCTCCCCGCTAATGGAACATCGCTGTCGCCCCCCGCCGCGAGTGCCGATGTCAACACACGCACTAATGGCGCCCTCACACGTCACAATATTATGTAAATCAATTTTAACTCGATAAGTACACGTTATCCGGTCGTAATTACTCACGCGCCAGCCGAAACTACTTTTACGAGGCGCTGATTGATCGAGCGTTTTGTGACTTTTACCATAGAATAATAGTGAATTTTTCATTGGATTTCAATTTGTTTTTATTTTGTTCATTATTAGAGTCAAAGCACAATCAACAGCAGCGTGCTTGATACAGTGCTGTCGCGCGGTGCAGAAGGCGTGCTTATTGTACAGTAATATTATTCCTTTCGTAACCTTAGTATCTACTTTCGTGTACAATAACACTTTGTCATTGGAAGTATAGGTCCACTTCCAATGCCAAAGTCACCCTCATGTTCGCTCATGATTATTTCCTTAAGTTATGATTATTTACGCACATTCTTCGAAAGTACAAATGGTAATAGTTGAACACTTGAATTTTGAACCTCTGACGTTTCGCATGAAAGGCGCGTCGATCACTAGCCACCCGCTGCGTTTGCGAGTACCTAACTTAATTAGTATCATTAATATTATTCACACTTACTTACCCCTAATAACAATGTCCCTGGTTGGGCCACGCCAACAGTGGGGTGTTGAAATGGTTGATGATAATGTGATGAAAAAGCGGTCACGTGCGAGTCGAACTCGCGTAGACAGGGTTCCGTACCATTTCGTTTTTTTTTCATTAGAACCTATAAGATTTAGGACTATCATTTATGTTTTACTGTAAACTGAGGCCCCTTTGTATTGGACATCACGTGATGCATTGAAAAAAAAATTCACTTTCTAATTTTGTCCTCCAAAATTGACGCCTCGATTGACGCCCAAAATCTAAATTCGTTCATTTACGCTATACGTCCGTGATTGGATCACCAAACTCTGTACATGTACCTTGTTTGTCCAGTAAATACGGAGAAAATGTGAGCTTAGACAGATGGACAGACATACAGACAGACACAAGAGTGATCCTATAAGGGTTCCCTTATTTTCTCTTTTGAGGTACGGAAATCTAAAAATTTATGAGTAAGATCCACTAGATGTTCTAAAAAGTTATCATGTAAGTACAGGTTAGTTAGACGCACGAACGAACCGACAATCAGACATTAGTTTATTTCAGAAGTGTCTTGCGAGTCTTAAAATATTCAGTAATCAAAGGTAATCTAGCATCGGAAGCTTCAGTGGAAAGAAAGAATTAAATGAATTAATCTAATTTAGAAACAAAATGAAGCACAGATTATTTAACGCTGATTTATGAAAAAAGTTTCCCAATCTCGAAACAAATTTGTGCGAGTAAAAATTTTTTGCTCGCGGAAACTCTTTTGTATTTTGGAAGAAATTATTTATTTATCAAGCTTGATGAGGAATCGGGCGGTATGTAAAACAGGCAATTAGCTAGCCGGAGCCAGATCCAAGGTATACGGAAATCTACTTTTTTAAATGTATATACCTACAAAGTAGGGAACAATAGGCAGGAATATCAATATTTAGTTATATAAAACGTGGTACGTGATTTTTTCGTTGCGAAATTAATCTAAAAGGATATAATTTTCTGTTCACGCAGCTCGGCTGTGGAATTCGCTACCACGCTATAACCGGAACCGCGAATCGCTTCCCGTGTAAAAGAGAAGCAATAATTATAAATAACTTAAAGTAAAACTAACCTAAATAAACCTAAACTAATATAAATAAATTAAAGCTAAAATAAGAAAATGTCATCCGTATATCCAGCGTTGCCGCAGCGGTACCCAAAACGCTGGCTGCGTTGCCCCTCTAAATCTCGAGGCTAATTCGTCGTACAAGATGAGCCTTTGTATGTAGCCTGTGTATGTACCATTGCCATATTTGATATAATGTACCGTTTTTTTTATTATAATAAACCAATGAAACCTTTTTAAATTAAGCACAAGCACATACGAGTATCTCTCGTACGTGCTTCTGCCTAATTTAAATATTATTCGCGTTCACATGAATCAGATAAGCTTCCTGCTTACACACTAAGAAGCTTTTACTCAAAGATCAAAGAGAACTACCTACATATGTGTAGTGCATTATCCTATTCGATAAAAGAAATAAATATACGAGATGTTATTCGACAGAGGTTGTAGGTAGATATAGCTTGCGGAAGCGTCACGGTCTTCCCTTATCCGTTTTGTTTGTTGTTCCGACCTCCCCTAGTCTGTCTCCGCGGCCCCCGCTCTGTGATGCCGATCTCTCGCTTACTCAGCGAGGCTGACTGTATTATTAGATCACATATAGTGGCATAGTCATTTTTATGTTGCTTATTAAAATATAGTGATTCATATTTTTTTATTTTATTTTAATTATCATTAAAACTGGAATATGTTTATTGAAATCTGAAAGTATGGAAAGGCAGAAATTATTTTCCAAAATTAATAATGAAGTAAAAATATACGAAACGTCAGTTAAATTTTTTAGAGGAATATCTGTTTACCCAAAATAATAAAATTAATTAATTAATTTTAACGTAAATTCCGTAAAGAGTAATAAATGTAGATAAATATGAACTCAGTTTTCCGTGAGAACTTGGAGACATAAGATTCTCGTTCGTTTTTTTGTAAACTATAATTGCATCTCTTATATGCCCTAATTTTTTCGAAATATTAGACACAGTATTTTCTGAGATAAGGGGGCGGGAATGCTCCATTTTGGTATATTTTCTTTAATATGTTTAAACTATGCATTTTGAAATTATAAAATATTTCCTTATGTTTGTTAATTATGCTACGTACGTTCGTGATTGGGCCATCAAACTTTATATAAATACATACATAGCATCACACCTGTTTCCCAGTTAAGTTGGCAGAGACAACGGATCTCCACGTGCCACGATCCTGACACACCTCTGCCGCCTCTTCCATTCTCATAATGTTCTTTAAATAAACTCTATAGTTATGTACCAAATTTCAACTTTTTTCATGTAGTTGATTCAAAGAAAATAAGCTATGACAGACAGACAGACACAACAATGATCCTATAAGGGTTCATTTTTCCTCTTTTGAGGCACGGAACCCTAAAAATGTCGTTCATTAGTTGAGACTAACATGTGTCGGTAATGGTCGGTAAATTCATGTAGGATGTTTGATCTAAGGTTAAAATATGTATGTTCCATATCTGTACAAGCTAGATCAGATAGGAGTCCACCACTGAGAAGGTAAGCCATGCGGAACCTCCCCAACTTCTTTTCCCTCATAATCCTTTACAAATCCGAACGAGACAGCCGCCCGTGTCCGCACTACGTCAACAGAACCTTCAGGGGCAGCCTTCATGCGGCCCCTCTTATTGTTCGCTGAAAGGACGCTTCCCATATTGGTGAAATTTCTTTGTTTCGATAGGTAAATAGCGCAAGTTGCCTTGCATGCTTGAAATAAATATGTAATTTTAAATTATTATTTAGAAATTTAAATAATGATAACGAATGTTAAAGCATTGGTGTATATAATTCGAGTTTGTTTATGAAATATAACAATCACTTCAATGAAATACTATGTAAATCGATAAAAACTTACCGTTTACAGAATACAGTGATTTCTTTTATATGAAATTTTGCTGAAGCTAGCTATGTTTTATCTGACATTCTAACTAAATTAGGCCAAGACAATGAAAGCACATTCCGAAATTCTAACAAATCAATATTTACTGGCGTAGAGTTGTAATTTTATTTAAATTTAACAACACAAAATTGTTCAAAATACATTTTAGAAAAATGTCAAGGTAATTTCGTGAGCTGCAGTTTCCATTGCAAATAATCTTCGTAGTCTTACAAATAAAATAACAACAATACAAAAGTTTCAACCAATTTTCCAAACAGACACTTGCGCCGTGTGTGTTTGCAAAATTACGATAAGTTTAAACATGCAATACATATAAAGAAATAAATAACACTCACCGATGGCGCAGTAGGCCGCCGACAAAACTATCAATATCACATAATACAAACATATAAAAAGTTTCATGGTTAAGTCTTAACTTTCACATTAGATCGCGAGCGTAGTGAGTGCGAGGCGGTCCCGCGCGCGCTGGGCGGGCTGATGGCGCGGCACGGCGGCGGGGGCGGCGTCGCGGCGGCGGCGGCAGGGCGGGCGGCGGCGGCGGCGCGGCGGCGGGCGTCTCATCGCGAGCCAGGCTGACGCGGCACTGAAGCCTGTGCCTCCCTACTCCGGCGGCGACGCGGCGGGCCGCGTATCGCGAGCGTCGCGCCGCCGCGCCATCGCCGTCGCACAGCCCGCTGAATCAAATCCCACGACAAAGCGAGATAAACAAGGGCGCGAAAATCCGCGGACGCTCAGACAAGCCGTCTCCTGCCGCCTTTATTGCAATAGGCCAAATAACGATGAAATGGAGGAAGAAAGAACCGGCGGCGGCTTCCGGAATAGTTTTGTTTTGTGGCGGCGCGCGGCCCAGTGGGCGTACGGCCTAATGAGCCACTCTAAACAGAAAAAATGTATCCTTTTCTCGTACTAAGTTTCGGAATTTGACGCTTGTACGAACTTCCGGTTGGCTTAATTGTTTACAGGTGAATCCATTGTGCATACTTTGTTCCTTTTCCAAATAGTGGAGAATGAAAAGTGACGTTGCATTCGTTGTTTTAATGTACTTTTTTGGTTCCTTTGGTAAGTCGCGACGACGACGTCGCGTCGCCGAATAATATGTATACGCCGAAAAAGCATTCTCATAAATATGATTAGTAAAGAATAAATATATTCAATGTTTCACAGTGTCATTTTGAAATAATTAGTTAATGTTTTCCGAAAAAAGATTTGCGCGTGTTTGTTTCTGATGTCAACGAAAATTAACCGCTAGCTTGACTTTTAGGTTTTTCAATTTGAAACGCATGCTAAAATATAATAATAATTAAATTTTATTTAGAATTAACGCAATATAAAGTATGTAAGTAAACGTATATAATAATCAACTTGAAAACTTTCTAAAGTTCACTAAGTACCCACCCACCTTTCATTGTTACGGGAATTTAATCCCAGGTTCCAATTTAGCCCCAAAATATAAGGAACCTCCGTCTAAGTAGCTCCTTAATTAATGCTGGCGTGTTGTAGCACCCGACTCAGGCCGCTCGGTCTCGGGTTTGATGGCGGCGTAAGTAATTTGACCTCTGGATCCGCGGGCCTACCGAATGTTGCTAGGAATAACGAACACATAGATAGGTATTTCGTTGCTGTAGGTAAGTCAGAACTTAAGATGTAGAGAAATGCTACAGGATCTCTGAAGATCTCGCGACGCGCTTAGCTACGCTCTGGCCGGACAAAAGTTTTTTTTTTATAGATTTTTTAACAATAACACCAGCCCCATAGTGCTCATCTTCTCTATCCCTTTTGAATGCACGTACGTTACGGCGTACAGCTTGGAAAACAAGTTTTCTAATTAATTAGTCTTATAAATAACTTCATAGCTCGCACTTGATCAGGCCACACTCACTCGTAATGTTTCGATATTTTATTAAATGTTCTTACGTTATATTTCGATTAGAATTATAGAGTGGGGCTAGCTAACTTGCTTATGCCACTAGGCGGCAAAGCGCACGTCATGCGTCAATAATCAATGTGGTAAGTTAATATAATGGAGATGTATGTATAGGAAAGCTGAACTCACTCGTCCAGTCCTCGTGGATAGTTTGATAAAAATTCCATCCGGAGAGACGTTAATCGATTTACAGACGCGACTGATTCAGGAAAAACGCGAAGCGTGCATTATTTATTACCTCCACCATTACTCCGCTTTGTTCTCTCCTGATATTCTGCTGCGTAATCTTTGTTACTTGAATTTGCTTTTATATTCTTGAGGAAAACAACAGAACCACTTTCGAACAATGCTCGCGAATACAATTATTATTTTCACGTTAAAGGTTATTTCGCTCTGTCATTCCCGATTTATTTGTTAGACATCTTAGGAACGGAGCGGTCCGGGGCGCCTCCGCCTCCGCCTCCGCCGCCGCCGCGTCCGCTATCGAATCGGGCCTATTGTTTTTCAATTTACTCGCGAGTTTCGATAGAAAAAGATCCATTAACATAAAAAAGAAGTAACACGGTATTTTCCTGGTGCGTAGGTAGGAAGGGCAACGCTCGAGGCGGGGCGGGGCGCGGAAGCGGCGCGGCGCGGAGGCCGGAATGAGCATGGCCTTCGCTTTGTTCGAGTGTTAAAATGGTGTTTGATCGATGGTCTGCCGCCTCAATGTTTGATTTTCTTCCCTTACTCTCGGAGGGCTAGGGGAGATGTTTTTATTTAACAGGTTTGAATGATGGCGGAAGTAATCTGATTATTGAAATAATATTGGAAGCGATATTCTCATCTACAAGGAGTGCTGCTTGTAAGCACTTTACTTTTAAAAGTAATTTAAAATAAATTTCCGGTTAAGCTTTTTTATTGGACAGTTTGATGGAGGGAAGGGTGGATTACGGGGCCAAAGTAAGGACGGACGGAAGGAGTTCGATTCGATGCTCAAATTAATAAAACATTAGCTAAACTCGTAATAATACAAGTAGCAGAGCATTAATCTTTTACAACTCTTTCTTACCGAGCACTAATGGTCTATACTCGTACTCCGCCTCGCGCATCTACAGCAATAAATAATTAAATTAAAAAGCAAATTCGTACAGGAGAGCTATTCAATGCACCTGCACTCTTCTGCAGGCCGCGCACACTGTGCGCCGCCCGCCCACCCGAGTACCCCCCGCCCTCGCCCCTCCGGGCCCGCGCAAGCCACCGAGCACATCTGAAAAGAGAACTTTGAAGCATTTTCCAGTCCTCGTCTTGTATTTTCAGCATACATCTTTACGTGAAAAGAGGTTTTAAAACTGATTTAATTAGCTGTAAGTATACACCTACCAATGTTTGTGGTTACTAATCGAAATATTGCTAATAAATTAATATTATAAATCGATAAAATAATTCGTAAATTGTATCAAACAAAATGTGTATCATCCGTCAATGCCGCGTGTGCCTCTTGTGCCGCTGGGAAATGATGTTGTTACAGTTCAACAAACAAATTCAATCAATTTGATAAGCACTCGCTTTCACGTGCCGTCCGCCCCGCCGCCCCGCCCCGCCGCCCCCCTGCCTCACCGACCCCGCGTGCCGCTCGCGCCTCCGCCCGATTGCCTTTGCGGCGCTCCATCATGCAAGTTTCAACGAATCCAGCGCTTTTTAGTTCAAACGATATTTTTCCTCTCAAACTGAAACGAAACATGACAAAGTGAAATGCAAATTTGAGAGTTGCGTTAGTTGTGGAGTTAAGTACTCTCAGGAGCTGATTTAATCTTCTGCGTGAGTACCTAAGTAATTACTTTTTTTCTATTTTTTATTGAAAGCGCGACATATGGCGCCGAGCCACCCATAAGGTGTCTAACCACGCCCATGGACATTCGGTCGTATGCGGGGGTTGCGAATGCCATGCCGGCCTGACAGGTGCCCATTCACGCCCCTCTTGAAGAACCCGAGACTGTACTTGGGGGGAAATATATGAGCAGGGAGAGCGTTCCAGAGTTTACCGGTTCTGTATATACTTATGTATATATTATTTTACCTAACAACTAAATAAGAATTTGTTGAACTGTATAGATGCAACGTGACACGATTTTATCTGTTTTTAATAATTTTATGTAGGTAAGCATCTGTGATGGTGCGTAATTGTATGATTAGGAAAATTGCACATCTACTTATTAAAATATGAAAAATAAATTACACGTCAATTCATTTAATGTTTTAAATTGTTCTCCACTAGATGGCGATAAAAAGTACATATCCCTAATTTTGGTGTCCGCCAAAGCGTGGTGTTTGCATCCGTATTTTATATATTATAATGTATATATTATGTACTTCAGTCCAAATTGACTTTTACCAATACACTAGCGGTCGCCGCATACAACCTCAAAAACATGCTCTTAATGTCCTCAGGACTCTGAATAAGTTAAAGGAAAAGCCTGTTAATTTGCTCATATGCACAGGGTTCCGCAGCCATATGCTCCTTCTTGTTGCACGTATAGCGAGTGTGCTCAGCAATCACAGCTTATTTTGTATTGATATATTGAGCCCTTCATATCCCTCACGCCATCTATCGGTGACCGTTCATACTTTTGTAGTTAAAATTAAATGAGCACACTGTAGATGTATGGGACCTGCTGTATATTGGTTATATCTTGGTATATCCGCCATAATAAAACATAGTATGTGAAAATTTCAACCGGCTATACCTATTACGTTCCAAAGATACAGTCCTCTGACGGACGGTCAGACAGACTGACAGACGGCGTAGGCTTAGTAGTAGTCTTCCGTGTGGATATGGAACCCTAAAAATGTGTTAAGTATGAAAAAAATAAACAAACATACTACTTTAGAAAAATTTTATGCACGGTGCAATATATTTTTTTTGTTAGTCATTCTGTATTCAATAGCAAGCTTACACAAAATATTCACTTATTCACTTATTTGCGTTGGGGTTGTGTTGAAATAAATGTATGCAGTAAAATCTAATTTACATTATTGTTCTTTTGCTTCTCTATGTATTATTGTATATTTCTATTACAATAATACATAGAGAAGTGGTGTGCAATGATTTCTATTTCTATTCCTACACTACCTGCGGTGCATGCCTTCACGGAAGCTGCTCTGAAGTTGAAGTCACTGCGATATTAGTTAGAACTATGCAACTGCGACTCGACGCGGTCAGCTTGTGAAGATATTCGCCACGACTCGATATTTCTACTTGTTTTATACATTGTCATATTAGTCGGATTTGATGGCTAAGCGCGAGGGTGGAATTTCTGGCTCATCCAATTTCACCCCCGAGGAGATGCCATACTAGAGGAAAAATACATTATTTAAATCAGCTATATAAACACAAAAAGCCGAATATAAGCATGTAGCTCCCACAAACTCAAATAGAATAAACGAAAGATAGAATAATTCGCAATAGTAAATAGACGGAATATGAATTAAATAAAAATATTATATTTAAGTAGGCACTCAATATGAGTTCATGTAAAGCAAATGAATAAGGTCAAGTAAGTATAGATGAAGCCTAAAAGTAAAATAAACTTTAATAATAAAACATTTTATATCCGTGTGAATCAAACAGCCCTAAGTCCATGAGAACAGTACAGCCAAGGAAAGCTGCTATCATTCAGTTAGTTATAGAAGGTACACAGTTCGTACTCTAATGGGAAGTGGCCAGCGTACCGATTCCAAGTTGGGTATGAGCTGACACGACGCAAAAGTGAACGCATCTTACCATGATAAATACCTATCTAGATAAACTGCACTGATGTGTGACGCGATGTGACTGCAGCGACAATCGCACGCGCATTGCATACTAGTAATTGCGCAGAGCGTGGTGTACACTAAATGTAAGTTTACAAGACTATATCGAATAATATCAAGAGTGTGATTGGTCAATCATATCGCGCCATCGCTGCACCACTTTACACAACTTGTAGGTCTAATCAGCGTTTGCATAACGATTTATTGGGTAACAAAATAAACACTATCATTAGGTACTTAGTCAACTTAAAAATATCTAAAATCACTAAAAGTCCTAACTTATTGCGAACATTGAGAACACTATTTTTAAAATTACTATTTTAAAAGGACTCTTGCACGGGTTTTCGTTCACTGGTTGGCCGACTCATTCACACAACGAACTTTATTGACTTGGAATCGAAGCGAAGTAGAGTTTTGAGTACTGCATAGCTCGGAAGCCTCCGATTCGCAAACGAGCGGCTTTCAGTCCTCGGAGAAGCCTGATGCACTGTACGAAGTTTTATGACTGCTCATTACTTCGCGAACTTTCAGTTGAGGTGGACCCGCTTCCGCTGAGAGCTTTTTTATCCTATTAGTTTCAAACATTCTTCGGATTAAATCATTCACTTAGATGCGATTGACTTTGATACTTGTGTAAAATTCTGAATACGGATTCTTCTCCTTTTCTTTGTAATAAAAACTCAGATAAATAAGCATATTATTCCTAATTAACAATGCGCAAAATCTGTCGTATGCATGTTCGCTTATAACTTTACTCAAGAAATAATTTACCGAAATACAAGAAATAATCTCAAGAAATAAGTACCGTGTGGGGCCGGTACTTTAAAAGAATAGCCCCACTGCATCTCTCCCAGTGTATGTCGTAAAAGGCGACTAAGGGATATGACTCCCTTCTTATATTAATAGGTGGTAGGTTTTAACCCGCCCGGGTTGGTACCACTGCACTGAATGAAAGGTCGGTCGAAACGGCTATGTGAATAGTTTGTTTTCCGTCCAGTTCAGTGTAGTCGGCACGGTGTTATGGGGTGACAACACGGATGTTGTAGGTGATGTAGCCAACCGTGTCAGTTTCCATAAAAAAATAAAATAAAATCACTCATGGGGTTTACACTGATTTCACCTGGCACATCTAAGATATAGGGCAGTAGGGCACAGCTAGTATGGCATTAACATAAGTTACACATTTCTCATAACTGCTTGAAAATTCTTATTTTCTACGTGATTCTATAAGAGTTGTTTATTTTTTTATGAATGTTTACGTGAAAAAAAAATATCCTAAATCACAAATTGTCTTTTTTGGCCTTATTCCAAACGGTGCTACATTATATTATTTCAGAAGAAAACATTTCTAAGAATACCCAATTGTGGCGCTAACTAAGCTCTGAATTTATTTGTGCTTTGATCTCGTTCGAGGCCCGCAGACAGTATGGCGCCTCCACTGTTCACGTTATAGCGGCGGCGGCGAGACTATCTGTCTAGAGTCGCCCCGACATAATTCGGTGTTTGACATTTTGTTATTGTATCAGATGTTTCAGATAAATATATAGATAGATTTGACTGAAATTGGGTCGGCCAAAATAATTAATTGTTTTGTCAGCCTCGGTGGCTTGCTATGCGCCGGTACCCAAGCAACCGTTGAGGCTGGCCGTGTTTCGGATTCCACATAACTTTAGGTCCATTTCCTTGCGTTATTAGGTGGTAGGGGTAGGGTTTAGTGGTTTAACACGGCCAGTTTGGTACCACCACACTGAATGACGACCAGTCGATGGCTATAGAAATAGAATTTTCCGTCCAGTTCATTGAGCCGGCACGAAAAAAGAGAAACACTACCATGGCACCTAGTTCATCAAAGTGTAAAGGCTGACATCACGGGTGCATTACGTGATGTAGCCAGCCACGTCAGATTCCACGAAGAATACATTATAGCTTGTACCTCATTACATGTAGAGGTTTGGTGTATTTTAGATTTGTTTTTTAAATTTTCCCATGTCGGCGGGTGGCCGAATGGTTTGGGCATCGGCTTCTCATGCGAGAGGTCCGCGGTTCGAATCCGGTCGGCGTGTACCAATGAGTTTTTTCTGACGAAAAAATTTACGTGCATACCTACACCTGCTGCTTCACCGTTCGGAACCGGTGTAAAACTGTAGGTCCCTTCCCTTGCCCCTTACTGGGTGGTAGGCTCAAATTGTAGCCAACTGGGTTGGTACCACCGTACTTGATGTAAGATGGCCGCATAGCAGCCTCGGTTGTGTTCTCCTCTAGTCCAGTATAGCCAGCAATCCAGGGAAGTCTCCGGTATGGCACCTACCTTCTCGAAGGTGATATTGGCTGGTCGGAGCATGCGCTTTGGCCCCTTCGACTCAGCCACCCATACCGGATTACATAAAAAAAATGTCAAAAATAGAACAGTAATTCTAAAGTATTTTTAATTCTACTTGAAGAGGCGACATGCTACAGCGTCTGCGCCCTGCGCGATGTGGATCGGCGAAGCGGAGCGGGGGTGGTGTCCCGTCGTCGTCGCCCCGATATGTTCGTGTTGGCGACGCGCGGGGAGTCCCGCAGTTCGTTCACCCTCATATCTGGAGTAACGGGGTAACGGCGAGCGCGCGAGCCCCGGGTCGCGCAGCCACCACTGACTGCCCTGCTCCAAGTACTCGGGTGAAACGCAGTCAGAATATGGCCACACCTTATTAGCTCACGTGCTTATTTATTATCTTGTAACTATACGGATTTATTATTTTATTGTAAAGAATAATAACAAACAAAAAATTCTCGTTTATTTGCATGCTTTATTGCAGAATACAATAATTGTCTTGCATCATCTCTATAAATTTTTAATTTAACGTGTCTATTTTACATTTTTAAAATTCTACGGCTTTAATCACGGTCGTTTTCCCAGCTATGTGGGTCGACTTTCCAAGCCATACTCATGAGCACTGTGCCAACAACGCGACGCCTAATCACGAGATTAGGACTATTACGCTACGCACGCTACGCCGTGTTCTCCGCATAATTTTGTACGGAGAAACGAAGTTCGCAAATCTATCACTAGAGGTGCTGCTCCGTTTCTCCATACAAAATTATGCGGAGAACACGGCGGCGTAGCGTAGTACGCGGTGTAGGTAAAATCTCGTGATTAGGGTACAGGTCCCTGGCAACCGTAGCGCAGGCAGAATTTTTCATAATTATCTCATTTCGGCAATGCGATCAAACTGTTGAGGTCTAGCTTCCCCGCAGATTTTTTAATTACTTGCAAAACAAATTGCGCAGAAACGGTTGTCGTGTGTGCAGCGACACGGACGTGCTCATTGGCAGATTGCGTCCGCACTGGAATTTTCTGACCCAGGCGAGACGCTCAAATGGAATGAGTAGGTATAGCCCAGCCCGTGCGGACGTTGGCTTTGTTACATAAACTCAGTGTGGTAACACTGTCTGTGAATGTTCTGAGGTTGGCCACTCTCTTCCGCTGCTCGCGCAGATAGCAAAAGGTTGTGATAAACGTCATGTATAATAAACTGTTAATATAATCAGTTGTAGTGTTTAATTAATACACACAAACATTAAGCCGCATCGCTCATAGAGGGATACAGCAACTGGCGACGAGGAACGTAAGCTACGCGTGCGCGAAGTGTTTCTGTAAAGGAAACAAATCCACCAAATTTTTTTTATGCTGCTGTGACTGCCGTGAACCGTGTCGCGATTTCCTGCGTGATCGCGTCTTGTTACCCGTCGTACGACGTCCGCAGTGTTGGTAGTGCTGTCGAAAGGAAATTGGTGCGTTCGAGCGACATTGCCGCGAGGCGAACGAAAGTAACAGATGGCCGATATATAAAAAAAAAAAAAAAGAAAATACCAAATTATTTATGGCACGCATCGGTTGCCCGAACAGACGTGACGTCACACTAGTCAGCGGCCGCGCACGCCGCCCGCCCTATAACTAGTCTGGCCACGAATGGCAGTAAAACAAATGTCAACAACTAAATGAATAAACAAATACAAGAACTTATCAGCGAGGGAAAAACAGGATGGATTAAAGAAAAAACAAAAGAACAACTTACCGCAATCTCGGAACAGTTGGGAATTGACGTTGGCCTTAACCCCACGGCGGAGGAACTGAGGGCAGCGGTTCGACGGGCCGTGAAAGGCATTCCCGATCCGCCAAGTATCATCAGAGGCGAGCCAACAATGGCTACATTTGTAAGCAGCATAGACACATTCTGTGGAGGAAACTGGGAGAAATATGTGGAGCAATTTAACTGTTTTGTCCTCCTCCATGATGTGGTACTGGAAAAAA
Organism: Nematopogon swammerdamellus; assembly: GCA_946902875.1. Lineage (NCBI taxonomy): Eukaryota > Metazoa > Arthropoda > Insecta > Lepidoptera > Adelidae > Nematopogon > Nematopogon swammerdamellus. Next base: position 12,984,101 of record OX336344.1, read on the forward strand.
AGGTTCCACTACTCATTACGAAATTGTCACCGAAAGTATACGAACTTCTATCAAATCTGTGTTTACCAAAAAAACCAACTTCATTCTCCTTCGAGGAACTGTGCGCTAAGTTACAACAGCACTATCATCCGGCGTCTAATAAAGCTATATACCGTGCACAGTTCCGAAAGCGAATGCAGCGCTCAGATGAAACAGTGGAACAGTATTCTCTGGAACTCAGAAGGTTGTCGGAAAAATGTGAATTTGCCGATGTGGACGAGGAAATCAAGGAGTGCCTGCTCAACGGTGTAAACAGTCAACTCATTAAATATGAACTCATGAAAATTGCGGATCAACCCCTCAGCAAACTGAAGACAGCAGCTCGCACAGCAGAATTGGCATATGAGGTCATGAAGGGAACACCACACGACGGCTCCGAAAATGCGGAACCTCAATTATTCCACGTCAGAAAAGATTACCGACGAGAACGATCAACTGGGACGGAGCGGCCGAGGCAGAGCGGTTGGAGCGGGGGTGCTGGCTGGCGCGGCCGTACGGACGGTGCGGGACCGAGCCGCGGCGCTGCAGCCCCTGCCGGCGACGACCATGCTGGTGCGGCCAGTAAGCGTAATAGTGATAGTGCGTGTTTTTGTTGTGGAAAAAAAGGGCATTTAAAAAGTGAATGTTCGCTACGCTACAAATACTGCAGTGAATGCGGAGTAAAGGGACACATTTTTCGTGTGTGTAAGCGTCAAAAGGAAACAAAAAGACTGCCAATTAGGAATTTGACATTGAACAGTGAAAATGAAAGTGATGTTAATGAAATAAATGTAAAAAGTTTAAAAACTGTTCTTGATGAGGAAAATAGTGAAAGCGACAGCGAAAGATACTCTTTATTTACATATTGTTACTCAAGTAAGGCTAGGGTCGATCCGCTGGTGTTGAATGTCAAGGTCAATGGAGTGATGGTAACATTTGATGTGGATACCGGATCAGACATTACTACACTAAATATAGGTGATAAAAAAACATTGTTCCCAGAAATAAACATTTTACCAGTTAATGTGGTATTCACAAATTTTGACCAGTCCATTTCTAAACCAATTGGTAAAATTTCACCGGTATCAGCAAGTTATGGTTCAGTGACTTCAGAAAATATGCAATTATTCATTGTAAAAGACGGTCTGCCTCGAGTAATAGGTAAGGATTGGTTAAAGGCTTTAAAGTTGTGGCCGCCCAAATTTGAACAACCTGTTAACGTCAATCAGTTAGAAATGGACTGCAAAAAAGAAATTAATGAATTAAAATCAGAATTTGCAACATTATTTCAACCGGGCTGGGGAGATTTTAAAGGTTCCCCTATACATTTAAAATTAAAACCGGGCTCAAAGCCAAAATTTTTCTCTCCTCGGTCGGTACCGTTTGCTCTAAAAAAGAAGGTTGATGATGAGATAGAGCGCCTGCTCCTGCACAAGCGCATAGTGCCGGTGGAATACAGTGTGTGGGGTACCCCAGTAGTTCCTATTCTAAAAAAAGATGGCAGTGTGCGCCTCTGTGGGGATTATAAAGTGACAATAAATCCATACTTAGAAATTGACCATTTCCCACTGATAACAATAAACCAAATACTTGCTAATTTCCAAGGAAATTCAGTTTTCTGTGAACTAGACCTCAGTGAGGCTTATTTACAAGCGCCATTAGACGAAACATCACAGGAGCTAGTTACAATAGTCACCGAGAAGGGTATATTTAAATATCTGTACTTACCTTTCGGAGTCAGCACCGGCCCAGGCTCTTTTCAAAGGTTAGTAGTACAAAAGTTGTTTGGATTAGAGGGTGTGGTAGTGTACATTGACAATATATATATAGCAGGTAAGACATTGATAGATACTTATCGTAGAACCAGATTAGTTTTGGAGCGTTTGGCAGAAGCTGGTCTAAAACTCAAAGCAGAAAAATGTAAATTTTTTGTAAATACTCTAGAAGTTTTTGGCCTCCAGGTAGACAAATCAGGAATCAAAGTGATAAAAGATAAAATTGAGCCACTTCTACAGGCTCCAAGACCTGAAAATGTAAAAATGCTTCGCTCATTTCTAGGTAAAGTCAACTATTACAGTAGGTTTTTAAAAAATATGGCGACAAAATTGCAACCGCTGTATAACTGTTTAAAAGGGGAGAAATTTAACTGGAATCAACAGTGTGACAGCGCTTTTGAAAATATAAAAAAAGAACTCACTAAAACTGAAGCGCTGGCACACTTTGACCCAAATTTAACAAAAATATTAAGTTGTGATGCTTCGGACGTGGGCGTAGCCTGTGTACTATCAGTTAGAGATCATGATGGTACCCTCAAACCAGTAGCTTACGCCAGCAAAAAGCTCAATGATACACAACTAAAATATCCCACCATAGAGAAGGAAGCATACGCTATAATTTATGGTGTAAATAAATTCTATGAGTTTTTATTTGGATATTGTTTTGAACTCGAAACAGATAACGCTGCGCTAGTAAGAATTTTCGGCCCGAACAAAGGCATACCTAAAATGGCGGCAAAAAGATTACAACATTGGGCTATTTTTCTGTCTGGATTTCATTACAAAATACGTCATATTAAAAGTGCAATAAACCCAGCAGATTATTTGTCTCGAGTTCCCATAGATACCAATGAAGAAATAAGAAATCGAATGTGTCTAATGGGTGAAATAAGTGTTGTGAATTTCATAACAACCAATGTGGAATATTTAGACTGGCAAACAATACGGTCTGAAACGAAAAAGGACACAATTCTTTCAACAGTGTTAAGATTTTGCATGGATGGCTGGCCAAAGCAAAATATATACGGGGTAGAATATGATTGTTATTTTAAGCGCAAAGACGAGTTAAGTGTAGATAGAGGATGCATTCTGTGGGGTTATCGTGTAGTGGTTCCAAATGTTTTACAAGATAATATACTAAAACAATTACATGCGAGTCACTTTGGGACCACTCGAATGAAAGGAATTGGAAGGTCTTACTTTTGGTGGCATGGAATATATAAAAAAATTGAAGCGATCACACAAGCGTGCATGATTTGCTTGCAGAATCGAAAAGCACCTGAAAAAATACCACTAACCACATGGAACCAGCCACCATCGGTATGGCATCGAATTCATGCTGATTTTCTCGGTCCGTTGTATGGAAAAATGTTCCTAGTTATAGTAGACGCTTACTCCAAATGGCCGGAAGCGTATGTCATGGCTAACATAACTGCGGCAAAAACTATTAGCATATTTAAAAGCCTATACGTTCGTTTTGGATTTCCACACCACTTAGTTACAGATAATGGTACCACCTGGACTAGTGAAGAATTTAAGAAATTTTGTAAAATAACAGGAGTCAAACAAAGTTTCACTCCACCTTACTATCCTGCTACAAACGGTGCTGCAGAAAAATTCGTAGAGTCATTCAAAACGCATGTCACTAAAATTGTAGAAAGCGGCAACTCTCTTGATTATGCTACGAATTTATTCCTGTTCGATTTTAGAACCACCATCAACAGGGCCACAGGAGTCACACCATCAAAACTTATCTTCGGTCGTGAATTGCGCTCTCGTTTTTCATTGTTACGCCCATCTCCCATAAGTGAAAACCTGGATACGGAAATGCAACGGCAAATAAAATACAGTAGAGGCACACGAAGGGTTTCATTTAATGTGGGAGAAAAAGTAATGGTGCGCGACTATAGAAAAAATAAAAAAAAATGGATTTTAGGAAAAATTATTGAAGAGTCGGTCCAGGGGGTCACCTATCAGGTGGAAGTAGAGGGGTTGGCCTGGAAAAGACATGCAAATCAAATATTATCATGCGCCCAGGATATTTAGTATTAAGGTATTTATAATTTTGTTTTCTTTACTTAACATGAAATTGTTTTTTTTTTTGGTTGCTAAGACGGAAGCAGTTGCTTGTTAAAATTTCAAAATTATAATGTTATAATTTTTAAATATAATTTTGCTTGTTATAATACTTTAAGGAGGGGAAGAGTGTGGTAACACTGTCTGTGAATGTTCTGAGGTTGGCCACTCTCTTCCGCTGCTCGCGCAGATAGCAAAAGGTTGTGATAAACGTCATGTATAATAAACTGTTAATATAATCAGTTGTAGTGTTTAATTAATACACACAAACATTAAGCCGCATCGCTCATAGAGGGATACAGCACTCAGCTTTGACCTGGCGTTGCGAAAACAGTAGCCCTCATTATGTAAGTCTTTTATTGTGTGGAAATAAGCGCTATCTGCTTGTAGATAAACGCGTTTCTCTCGCTGGAAACGTTCATATTATGTAAAAGTTTGCAAAGTGTATATTTTCCTCTCGGCCATTCGAATTGTTAGGACGTAATTTTTTTAAAATTATTCAGTAAGTTAATAACATTGAACTTTATGTAGTCACATTATATTTATTCCATTTGTCCCTCACTTACACCCAAACTGTAAACATAAATATTCATGAAAAAGAAATGTTTTTTTATTTATTTATCATTTCAATAACTATCGTACTCGTGTCGTTTAATTAATTGAGTCGGATCTCTTATGCATTCCTAATGTGGCATGATATTTCCTAATATTTATAGGCACTGAACTATAATAGTGAAGCGATATAGCGGGATGGAATTTACTAACTGCCGGTAAATAAGTGTGCGAGCCTTCACGTGCAATATTGTGAACACGAATACATTCAGCTGATCAAATCAAACCACCTCATTCTAACGCTCCTCACTCGCGTATTTACGGACACGAGACAACAGATGAGTTACACACACACTCACACAGTTAGCACCATACAAGCCGCGCTCGGTCGGCATCGGTCGCGGACGGTCGACAATATTCGGCTGAACACACGACAAGATGCAAAGGCGAAATAAGCAATACGATTTGTCACTGTCACTATTGCACAAAACACAACTTTATTCTTTCTCTCGTTCGCTCTCTACGGTAATTACAAATAGACGCGTGCGCTCAACATGCTTGTGAGTCGCCTGCTGTCTTGTGAAAGGATATTATAAGATCCTTTGGTCGACTACATACGTTTTCGGGAATGATGTATATGAAAGGGCTATCTATAGATACATGTCGATGATTAAAGGCTATATAGGAACATGAAAATTGTGACGCGAGCAGTGTCACGTGCGAAGCTTAATAATATTGTTTTTTCACATGCATATCACTCGAAGTCAACAATATTGAAGCACTAAATGTCAAACCGTTCGGAATCAAAATTTCTAAAACATTTTCTTCTTTCCCTCCTTTATGACTCGAGTTAGGAAGTCGATATTGGTCACAGTCACCCCTCTTTCTATGAATATATTCGCGTAAATGTTACTTGCGGATAAAGTGTGTTCGAACTCGCCACAGTTTTGCGGTTTTGTGATATCCGCTACGCCCACCTCAGCTCTCTGTGCTCCCCGCTGCTCATTGTACAATTTGTTGCACGAGCGGTTTCATACTTTTTCGTTCGTTACTTTTCATACTTTAATGTTAACTGGCGCTACGGTTTTGGAATGCATTTGCAAATGGAATTACATAATTGCGAGCGATCATAATACAATTTGTGAGTATCCAGGGAAGTTATCGCTGCATTGGCATCGAATGGGATTTGTTTTCGATGATATGGTACTGCTGAGGCGGCAGGGAAATTACTTTTTGCATTCCATTAGTGTGCGATATAGAGATATCTCAAACAAAGGGTCATATTTTCCATTGAACGCGTGAATGCCGCGAGAGATAGAACTTATATTTCGTTTTTATTACGGGCACACAAAAGGCAGAATTATTGCAGAGTGCGATTTCTTCCAGTCAATCGTAACTAGGCTGTTCAAATTTAGTTTTTTGCGATTTTATAATTATCTAATATTTCGTCTTCTTTATACAGCTGATCGAAATTTAATTGGTAAAAATTACTGGCCACTTACGGCTAGTTTTTTTTAATTTAATTTTTACAACATGTCGCCAAGAAATCATTGCAACAGTGGATGTGTCATGAAGAATCATATTTATTTAATTTCACGTTTTTTTAATGCTATATACATATACACGGAGCTCTCCGAGATGACGGACGCGAGACAAGCTTGGAGTGGTGCTAATTATTATGATTGCTGACTTTGTATTGCGTATCAACATTATATTTTGTTAATTTCAACTATTTATCTACCTGTTGTCGTTTTCGCGCCTCTGTCATCCATCGCGCATCTGAGAGAGGGACAGGCGGATGAACCGATGAAAATTTTAGCGACAGTAATAGAATCGATGATTTTTAAAACCCCACAAGTAACTAAACTAAAACTTTACAAGAGAAGGAAAGAACTGTACAACTTTTGTAAACGGGTGTCAAACATATTTGAATGCGATTATTATATTAGTTTAGGTACTTTCTTATCTCTGGATGTAATTATGAGTATTATAGAAGTCTAGTTTAGGATTTATAGCTATTTTAGAATGGGGTTTGAAAAATAATCTTACAAGATTTTTATCAAAAATAAGAAAAAACATTATTTGTCGGTTCTTAACTATACCTTTATTTAATTAATTACTAGCTAATACATTTATTTAATACTATACTATTAAGCAGCACTACGAGTTCGTTGCCTTTGCTGTGGAGACTCTTGGGGTGTGGAGTCCGGACGCTAAAGACCTCGTGAAGCAGCTAGGTCAGCTGCTTATTGAAGCGTCCGGGGACCGTCGTGCCAAAGCGTTCCTCACACAAAACATCAGCCTCGCCATCCAGCGCGGGAACGCGGCGGCTGTTCTCGGGACAATGAATGATGTCCCGAGGATGCAGGAATATTTTTATTTAATTTAAGTTGTTACATTTCTGTTTAATTTAATTTTTCTTTTGTCTAATAAAGATTTACACCATTTATTTAATTGAAATCTTCGTAATTTTTTTTTCGTCACTGTTTTCCGCCGTTATCGTCGGCCACTCCAATATTGCGTTGTAATTTTTTCTTCAGCATGGCATCAGTTTTGTAATGTCATAATTTTTTTTACGTTTAAAGGCTTTTTATGTCTTTTCAGTGGGAAAAATGAGGGCCTTTCCCACTGAACCGGGACTTTAAAACCCCACAAGTAATTGTTGCTTGTGGTGTTTTGATACCCACTCGCAATTTTTGTTTTTCACTTGTGGTGTTTTAAAACTCAACGGCGTTTTCACGTGTATTTTTTCCCTATTAGATGAAGGTGTATTCATTGGGTTTTAATGCTCATCGTAAAGATGGGCAAAAACTAAAACAAAAAATGGAATAAAATGAATTTCGGAAAATGTGTTGCTTATGGGGTTTTACAAATCATCGATTCTAGAGCTTACGTACGGTTTTACTAATATTGCTATGCGTTGTTTATTGTAACGTTAACTAGAAAACACGCAATTGTTTTGTTGTTTGACGCAATCTGCAATAAGTTCGTCTTCTATACCTTAAATTTAGATAGTTAATCCATACTAATATTATAAACACGAAAATAACTCTGTCGGTCTGTCGATCTGTCTGTCGGTCATCGGTTAAATACATACACTCATCACTAGCCACTAGATATCGGCTGGTCGAAAACAGCCCACCGTCGCGCCGCCGACAGGAGTTTACTTTAACAGTTTCCCCACTCGAGTCGGTTACCAAACCAAACTAGCGGCCGGCGCGAGCTGCATACCCAATGTGCTTTACTCGGATGTATAAAATAAAATGTTTTCGATGTCTTGGGCTGTTGGCTTTTCGTTTGTTAGCCGGAAGGCCTGTATGCTTTGTTGGTTGTGTTTTGGTGAATAGAAAAATATTTCTGTATTAGGTGATGTTAGGTACCTACTTACCTACCTATTTCTAAAATGTCTTCTTCGAGGAACATACATACCACACGCTGTATCTCGACAATCGGTATAAGCAGAGTAATCAGTGTTGTATTGCAAGGACTCTGGTAAATTACAGTACAACACCGACCTGCGACCACCACGTTTCGCAAAGTGTTCGGACAAGATTACTAACAAGCGGCAAGTAAGGCACGAAGTCTCCACTGCTGCAAGACACGGTGAAAGGGCCGTGCCAAGGTGAGAGATGGCTACCCTGTCGCCCATCAGCACGCCAACTTGTTACGTCTATTACGTCTATCTCTACTTTTTATAAAAGGGAATGTCTGTCTGTATGTACGTTTGAGGTAAACTCCGGAACCAGTGAACGGATTTTGATGCGGTTTGCAACAATGTAAAGAGTAGTTCTTAAGACTCACTATAGGCCATCACGCTAAAAATCCTTAGGGCTGAGCAGAAAGTATAAAATTATCTGGGTCTCTTAATATGTAAGTATGGGTTTAATAAAGTCAAATATGTTACAATAAATAATAAAAAATAATAAATCCAATTATATCTTTAAAAGTAAATAAAATATGGATGGAATGGAATTTTATCTATATTACTATTAATTCCTAATAGTGTATGAACGAAACTTAGTGTCGAATGGTAGTAATATGTGGCTTTAGTAGTTCTGTTGCGTTGCGTTGCAGTATTGGTTTATTGTAGTATTCAGTTAACCGCGAGCGAAGCCGCGGGCCAAAGCGTTGTTTTAATCCCTGCTCAGTGCGCGTACTGCAGAGATGGAAAGGGGTCGGCGGCATCGCATGAAACAGCTCCTCCGAGCACTCCTCTTGGAATAAGCTATAGAACACACTAAGGGAGCCGACATATCTACAGGGTTCCAGTGGGTTTAGATTGAGGGGAATGTAGTGTGACTAAGAATTTCCCAGTGACCTTCGTGATATGATAAGTGATACATAAAATGAGCAATAAAAATATCCCCAGACAAATTAAGTTATATTATTTCCAAATGCTCTGTCCCAGTTCATCCTGTGGCCCGTCGGTTAACCTAAAATTACCTAAATGATAAATGAGGCGGAACATTCGCCTTAATTAATATTCAGGTATCAGTCCGCCTCGGCGACGGCGCGGGGAGAGGGAGCGGTGCAGGGACGGCGCGGGGGCGACGTGCCTTCTCCTTAAACAAATGAAAATTATACGATTTATCTTAATTAATTTTTCAGAAAACTTCCAACTTGCTCGTTAGATGAACTCGCTAGCCATTCAAAGTACTTTGAGGAATATGTCTGCGGCTTTTAACGTAATTTATATAATTTAGAATTTCTTAATAACTTTAATGAACTTTATTCCTTTACATACCTACTTATTTATCGCTTCACTTTGCAAACGTTGACTCTGTACGTACTACGAACTGTATAATAATCTGTAATTATGGATGAAATATAGTACAGAACTGCCTTCCTACTTCTTGCCTACCCAACCTTCTCGTACGTATGAAAAAATATGTAAATATATGAAAAATTAAAATATATATAAATATGTGAACAAATATGAAAAATAAAAATAACCGCAGTACATTTTGTTTTCCTACGAAATTGTTGAATTCGTTTAACCTTTCTATTTACTAAAAATACAAAAAAAAAATTCCATAAGAAATGTGTAGAGGTGTTAGGGTGCAATTAAAAAATGGTAACGTAAGGAACCTTGTATGTAACTATGAATAGAAAACTATGCGCCCCACTAAACACGTCACTACCGGTCTAGTGGTTTGCGTGTTACAAAGTTCTTCTTGTGTATTTGCACTCTTATAAAGCAGAGCATATGAAACTGCAATGTTCGCCTTCGCTTCAGGAAGCTCTGCGAGCAACAGGCGGCGAGGCGGGAACATTTTGGCTCCCGGTATGAATATCAAATGAACCTTTTTTGTCCTATTTCATTAATTTTACTCAGCAAATCCCAAGAGTTAGCCGCTGACAGAAGTATCAAGATTTATGTCATTTGCTAGCGTTCACATTGTATCTACTTGTTTTATTTTAAAAGTAAGTATTAATTTTTTTATTCCTAAATATTACCCGGAAAAAGAGTGACAGATTTTTACCTACTCTTTTGAATTTTTTGTGCCTCTCCTTTAATTATTATTTTTTAGAATATTGATATTCGAAGTAGTGTTTGCCTAGACGTCTACCAACGTGCGTTTTATTTCACAGTTAGAAAAATTATTCAGAATGACATATGTTACATTTAATCATTGTTTTATATTCTATTCTGTCTTCGTAGAAGTTCTTAAATAACCGTAACACACGTCTTTTTGGCGCTCCAAATAATTATTTACTCCAAACTCAGCGGCACGCCACCATCGCACTGGGGTGCCCTTCGTTTAATTTGCCATTTAGGCCGCAGGGGGCGTTAGTTTTAATGCACCCCCTATGGAGGCAATTGGTATTCGTTAGACGTACACTGCGAAACCGCTCGAGTGAACATGAGCCCTCTCCTTGAATAGCTAATTGAGAAATCGTTGCACTGTCATTGCCGAAACGCAGCACTCCAAACATTACTGCTTAATGAGGGTAGTTAGGCAGAACTTTCGGTTGGAATGTAACGTCACTGCTCCGGGAAATCTGTGTACTTTCGCATTTCGATATTTCTGTGATACGGAACAAGTTTTAATGAGCAACTCTTATGGGGAAACTCGCAATCTAGAAATCACCTTTTCTCCTTTATAGAACGCCTACTCGCTTTTTGTGCTTAATTACTTTTGTATTTTCTTTGCAGCTATTAATATGTTTAGCGTGGGAAATGTGATTATTTTTATCTTTAAAAATACAATAAATTTAATTATGATTTGTTGGATTATGATTCCACTAAAAATATATTACATCTTCCGTTTTTAGGTTTCTGTACCCCGCACGGAAGCCTATTACTAAGCCTACAACTTTTGTCTGGCTGTATGTCTGTCCGTCCGGCAGTCTTCCCGGCCTTCAACGGTATATAACAGCTAAAGACCAGGAGGATTGGATAAAACATTTGAGAGGCCTACATCCAGGAGTGGACGCATGAATACTGATTGACTGACTGAACTCTTTCATTTACAGCTGAAGATACCGTTCTCGTCATATTATTACTAAGTCCTCGGTCGTTTATTGCAAGTTGCAAGCTGCGTGTATTTTAAACTACATGTTATGTATGATGATTCCTAGAGACACCTATTACTGCATGTTCCCTTATTGTGGCCGACCAAGCATCATTCTTTGTAATAACTTTAAGTAGTAATTGAGCTCACCGTCCCTAGCGTCTACAAAAGTGGAATTTGGCGGCGGATATCATGTTCCGCCGTAAAGCCATGCCGCTCTTCGCTCCGAGCTGCATTTCACCCAAGTCTGGTCAGGTAAAGTTTCCGCTGCATCCGCGGACGAGCGAACTGAGCGTAAAGAGATGGTATTAGCATCGCCTTAATCACCATCGAGGGGCCTCTATCCAGCAGCAGGCGTGTGCAGTGGACTCACGGGGCGGGCTACGTACGAAGCAACGCGCGCTCGTTAGTCTACAAGGCATAATAATTTGTTTATGTACGTATGTTCCGTTGCAATACTAAGGAACTAGCATTGCTCCTCTAAGGCATGTAATCTTAGTCGCAATGCCTGCATACTGAGATGTCTGGAGCTGCATGCAAAGGCTTAGGGTGTTTAGGTTTAGGGTGAGAAGTTGTGAAATTTTGAGAATTACACTCAGAATTTAGTCCATTTCTGGAAAGGGTTCATAATTTTTGTTCTATACGACATTTATTGCCAAGAGTTTACAGAATCCGGTCGCCAAGAAAATGACTTGCACGTGTGAATTGGGCCGTGTGAATTCAAAGTTCGTAAATATTTTAGACAAGAGAGGAACCACATTTTATAATTATTAATATGAGAAGTGTACGTCTGGTGCAAACACATCTCAATACTAACCTGAACACCACTTCGTCGTTAGAATCGGGAAATTCTGATAGATTTCCTATGGGTAACAGTTCCACCGTTGGAGGCTGACCGTCGTTCGGATTCCACGTAAAATTGTAGGTTCCTTCACTTCTTACCTTACTAGGTGGTAGGGTTTAACCCGCCCGGGTGGATACCACCGCGCTGAATGAAACTTCGGTCGAAACGGCTATGTAAATAGTTCGTGTTTTCCGTCCAGTTCAGTGTAGCCGACATGAAATGAATGGAAGCACTGACATGGCACCTAGTTCACCAAGGTGTTATGTGCTGACATCACTGATGTAGTAGCTGATGTGCCCAACCGTGTCACTTTCCATAAAAAAAATCCAACTTAATCCAAAATAAATTTTGACATTTTTCATAACAATATCTCATTATTGCCATTATTTTATTATCTCATATTTGGCAGGAGTTAACTGGTCTGGTGGATGAACTGGTAGGAGGTGGTGAAACTCAAGGTAGCTAAAACTCAAAAATTGTCAGTAAGAAATGTGAGGTGACTTTGGATGCGACATAAAGTCGGATAGGTGGCAAACTCCATAAAAAGTGATTTCCATAAAAAAATCATTTAAAAAAATCATAAACTATTAAAAAAAACGGTCTATGTCTATGTTTTAATATAATTTACTATTTATTGTACTTTTAAACATTTGAATCGGCAATAATTTTTTTATTTGTTGATTTTCTCACGGGCGCGGCGTAGTGTGCACGCATATTTTTTTTCTGTGTTAAGTAATCTATTCCGGAAATACAAACAATTACATGGAAATTAGATTTATCGTTGAATGTGATTTTATCCAGGCATTCGTGTGCAAAATACACATTTACAACATTCTCCTTCGGTTTTCAGGTCAGATCGCCCGGCTTGGAGAAGACGGCCGCCTATCGTTGTTCTATTGCTCTTCGGTAGAGAATAAGCCGGCGGCGCCGCCTTCTAGCCCCACCCATCACATTATTATTTTTATTTTGCAAGCATACATGTAGTAGGTATTCTAGAAATAGTCGAAAACAACGTCTGGATGTCGTGCGAGTATTCCTCCCCGTCTCGAGTGCGGCAAGCGATGAATGCAGATGTGAAATAAAACCGAAAACTAAGCGAAAGAGCGCTAAACTTGCAGACTCCACGAATTGAACGAGTTTGGGGGTCTCTTTGAATAAAATGTTGTCGTTTATTTTAGTTTTACTCCATTCACAATTTACTATTCCTTCATAGCAAATAATGCCGAGCATGTGTAAACATTTAAGGTACATTAGAAACCCAGCATCAAACTAATGTTCTTAGAAATTATACAGGGTGGCCCAGTTATAGTGGTCCAAAAAAAGTAGTTTAGAAAAGTGACGATTACCTTAATTTTTAAAATCTTATTTTTTTCACAACGTAAGTTCAACTAGAATTTCACATTATTCACAATCCTGTCTCTAACAGCGCTAATCTACACATAAAAAACTGTTTAGTAATGTTTTTAAAAAATAAGTTTTTAAAAATTAAGGTAATCGTCACGTTTCATTGTAGTGACTTTGTACAAATGATGTTAATTTTGAATATGTTACAATTGTAACACCACTACAATTTTTGGTCTGGAGAATTGTGATGTGTATAGGTAGTTTTTAAGGGCATGGGCAAATCTCCGGTAGTACTTTTTTTTTCAAAGTAATTTTTCAAAAATTCATCAGTTTTAGTGTAAACTGAACAAAAATTCACTGAAAGGGCTATAGCAACAGTACAGTCTAGGAGTAAACCTAAAAACTATTCATTACGTACTAGCTGCAAAAAATCATAACTTCTAAACTATTGATTTTCGCGGAACTAATGTTCTTTTTATATGAGTCAACATGATGTCCTCCATCTAAAAAAATTTTTTGGACTACTATAACTGGGCCACCCTGTATTAGGCTGTTCTATGTTGATATTAATATAATACATTACTATACATATTTGTCTTTGTTGATTTTCTTCTGTCTTAGCGAGTGACATGTCTCATTAAAAGCACACTTACATAATTGAAACACTCATAACCCTTAACTTGTTGCTACAACTGATTAGTGCTTACTACATTCCCTTTTATAAGCAAGCGTACATCATATAACCTTGTCAAGTTCATTAGATTGACGCGTGTCTGTCTATGCACTATACATTCAGCGAACTATCCCGCGTGTAACAAAGTTGTATTGGTGTATTTTGCAAATGTTACATTTGTATACAAAATTCATGCTGATAGATTTAATTTGTTACGTAGCTTAATTTGTTGTATAGCCTCTCGTGGTGAAAAGTAAAGTGAAAGTAAATTTCAATATCAGTCTCGGAAGTTAATTTTAAATCGTACGATTTGAGTGTTCAGTATATTTTAAATTTATATAAATCTCTAAAGTAAACATCATTCTAAAAATTCCCAAATTAACGTACCTAGTTACTTTATTCAATGAGTTTATTAGGTGAGTAGAAAATAGATAAGTAAAAAAGTTAAAAAAAGTATAATAGTAGTAGTTTTAAAAAGTAGGTAAGTTTTTCAGCTTAAATAGAATTTCATATTTCACATAAAGTCGTTATGTTTGCTTTTACCGATATTACACATTGTATTAATGTTTTCGGTAATGCGGTACACTACACAAGATGGCTTACTTGGAAACGAAACGCCGACTAAAGTAAGCCGTCTTTAGTGTCCCGCATAACCGAAAACATTAACACAACATAATGTCTTGTCAAATTATTAACTTCTTATATTATATACTAGCTGAGCCCGCGGCTCCGCTCGCGTGAAATTCGTATTCCAAAGAAGAATGTAAGTAACTAAGGGCGAGGCCGAAGGCCGAGCTGCGTTCAGGTAATCGATAAACCTTCTTAAAGAAAGTAACTAACTAAGGGCGAGGCCGAAGGCCGAGCTGCTTTCAGGTAAACGATAAACCTTTCTCAAATAAAGGAAGTAAGTAAGGGCGAGGCCGAAGGCCGAGCTGCGTTCAGGAAGACGATAAAACTTCTGGAAGAAAGGAAGGAACTAAGTGCGAGGCCGAAGGCCGAGCTGCGTTCAGGTAAACCAAAAACCCTCTTCCGCCTTCGGGCCTCGCCCTTAAAGACTTCCTTTCTTCGATAGAATATAATGTCGTTTACTCAATCTATTTATTTCATAAAAATAAAAAAGTAATATTAATAACTAAAGAATTAAACCTACCTAACAAACATTAAAATAACACAAAACGGGCATTTTCAAATGTTCTTAGAGCACTTGCGGCATTACCCCGCTGGATGGCAAGGCTTACCCTTTGAATGAAGTACATAAACCCTTGATGGCGGGACACCAGTTGCGTCAACCAGCTCAAGCCTCTTTTGGCTCACTGCTCCACGGACCGAGGGTTTCAACCGCAAACGCAACAAATTCGAAATCTTGAATTATATTTCTATATTTGCTGCGTTTGAGGCTCTCCGCCCCAGCCTCGGCCGCGCCAGCCGCTCTTGAAGATGTCCTAACGTGACTTGGAGCCAATGTGAGAACAAAAGTGGCGTCCCACATCAAAGAACTACCCTTAGTCCATGGCACTAAGTACTAAGGTGATAGCATCGGGCCTCTTGCCATCCAGCCGGGAATAACCGCGAGGTTCTAGGATGCACGGTATATTTGCCATTAGAAGCGTGGACTTTATAATAAAATTTAAATTAAATTAACTCAATCTTAATATTAATTAACTTTATTCGAGATGGTTTAGCTTCTTCCTGAACGCAGCTCGGCCTTCGGCATCGCCCTTAGTTACTTGCTTTCTTCGAGATGGTTTATCATTTGTCAGAACGTAGCTCGGCCTCCGGCCTCGCCTTAGTTACTTACTTTCTTCAAGATGGTTTAGCTTCTTCCTGAACGCAGCTCGGCCTTCGGCCTCGCCCTTAGTTACTTGCTTTCTTCGAGATGGTTTTTCAACTATCCGAACGTTGCTCGGCCTTCGGCCTCGCCCATAGTTACTTACTTTCTTCGAGAAGGTTTATGGTCTTCCAGAATAGAGCTCGGCCTTCGGCCTCGCCCTTAGTTACTTACTTTCTTCAAGAATGTTTTTCTTCTTCCTGAACTCAGCTCCGCCTTCCGCCTCGCCCTTAGTTACTTTCATCGAGAAAGAATATCGTTTACGTGAGCGCAGATCCGCCTTCGGGCCCGCCTTTAGTTACTTACTTTCTTTTTTTAAATACGAATTTCACGCGAGCGAAGCCGCGGGCAACAGATATATAAATTTTATTGCACCAATGACAGCGACATAACTTCGACTTTCAATTATTATTTTTATTTATCAAACAATTTGTCACCGGCCAGCTCACGTCGAGATGACAGTTCTCCGTTGTCAACATGGCATTTATAATTGTTTTTTTTTACCTTTACTTTGGATTACGTGATTTTTATTATATTTTTTAATTATTATGTTCATCCGGGATATACACTGTCACTATAAAAAGTTTCGTCAAATTACGTTCAGTGGTTTTTCGAGATGCGCGTACAAATAGACATTTTTGCATTTACGATTTTATGATATGTTTAGAAATAATAGATATGTATAGACTATTGTGTTCAAGTTATAAAAAAGAAGAACTGTCATTTTCGTTGTATCTACTTATTTTTAAATTTCGAATGAATATTTTATTCAAATTGTATTTGCTGCCAGTTCTCAAGATATAATTATGTACTTTGGACTACGTGATTTTAAACGCGCAATAATGTTTATAATTGTTAATTTTTTTTTATTTTTTTTATTTTTTTTACGTATTATGTTAACCCGGCATATAAACTGCCACTATACAAAGTTTCGTCTAATTCCGTTCAGTGGTTTTTGCGTGATGCGCGTACAGACAAACAAACAAACAAACAAAAATTTTAAAAACTGTTCTAACATGTTCAGTATCTCATTTTAAGCCACCCTGGTTAGTTTTTTTCCGAATACATTTAATGTACAGACTTTCTTACCTCTACGATTTTATTATATGTATAGATAATAGACATTCTCTATTGCACAAGATTTAAAGAAAAACTGTACATTAAAAGAAACAAGGAATACAGGAATGCGCAAAGGTGGACTTATCACTTATTTCTTCCAGTCAACCTTCAGTAACTATGTTCATAAATTATTCTACCTGCAAACATTATAATTTATTCTTCTAATGCCGGAGACCATTTCATTTATCGATTAATTTATTTAAATTACTTTAAATTTCTTATTTATTCAGGTGTAAAAACAATACTAAAATTTCTCACCGTATCTCCGGTTTAACAACAACATTATGTACCTACCTAACCTTATAATTTTAGTAATTGTAATTAACGGGAGTAAATTTTGTTGTCATTCAATTATATAAGTTATTATTGTCACCTGATTAATCTTTTTAAGTTTTAACAAAGAATGTTAATTTAAAAAAAACCAGCACCTTTACATGAGAATATCATGATATCCTTGATACGCTAGCTAGATCATTCGTTAGTATAGATGAAAGTTTTCGTTACTACATCCTGAAAGTTTCCGTTACTACATCCTGAAAGTTTTATTATAATCTTATTATACGAGAAAAGTCCAAGCTCACCTTCGTGAGATGCAAAACTAAAGTCTCAGTTGCTCCAAAATACTAAGGTCTGAAATGCTCACTTAGTCGACAAAGCTCTACTAGGAAAGCCGCCTATGTCGCCATTAATTACTGAAAACGCCAGAACAATTAGATATGGAGGCAGCGCGAGACGAGAGCTGAGTGAAATATACTTAACTGTCTACACATAGAACATTAATCGTACGCGTGAATCAGAACTGGCAAATGAGCTGTGTTATGGCGCCACTTTTGTCCAAGTTCCATCTAGATGTTTTAGAAAATTATACCATTTTTTATTTTTACGTACGTAAATTTTTTAATTGTTTAATCAAAAATGTAGGTAGTATTGTAATAGTATGAAATATGCCGTGATTTTTTTGTCCGATGAACGAGATGGTTAAATAAAAAACGAAAAAAGGGCACGGTCTGGTTCCAAATACTCGATATACAGTGTCCTGTCCATATTACAAAATGGTTTATGTTCCGTTGATATGCCCATTATACAGCCTGTTCCTAGGCGGAGTTTGTCTGAAATTATTAAAGTTTAGGATGCAAAAATGAGTCAAAATATATGTCAAAACTTGTGCCGGCTAGCCGGGACAATGCGCTTGAAATGCGGCTGCAGCGTCGCCGCATTCCATCCGTGAGCATGTATAGGACTAGGGTTATAGTATCAATGCCCGTGTCACACTTCAGGTTATATTCACTGCATTTCTTTCATGTCACAACTCGCAATTAATGGGAATCCCTTTATGTGGATTAATTAATATCTTCATAAGTGAGAGTATCATTTCTGGATTGTGAAATATACATGTTTACTCGAAATAAAATCACGAATCTCTGGTTGAATTTTGGTCTATACGTTAATTAACAGCCTGTATACCTAAAGCACGCACGCACGCTCAGTAAACCCTTTACAATGCAGAGCACATATTATTATTATTTGTTCAAAAAAAAACAACTTCAGTGTTTCGCTGAAGCTGACTAATCTTCCGGCTCAGCCTGTAGAGTAAACACCTTCTATTGTTTCAGACCGAGATAAGTTAATTTCAAGGCTCGTTTTGCGTTTTTTTCAGCTCGGCGGACAATAGATAAGGACAGTGGGCGGGGCGGGGAGGGGAGGGGCGTGAGGGGACGGCGACAGGCGCGGATGAATCGCTTCACATTATTCTTTCTCTACTCGGCTCAGAATAAAACATTACTCCGCCGGAAATGCGGCAAACTATGTAATGCTAGGGCGGTGATGTGTCGCACAAGTTCAGCGGAGTCGAGTCGCCCGTCCCGCTCGCTTGACAGCACCCTCGCTGAGATTCACATTTGGGCGAAATCTCTAATCCTCGAAGATGCTGACTCAGTCAGATAATATCAAAATGGATATTATTCTTCTAGGATTCTTCTTTCAGTCAGTCTGTCAGTCAGCGTACATTCGACCACTGCTGGACATACGCATCTCCAATTGTTTACTGCATCTTTACTGTTTATTCGGTAAATTTATTCACCACTCTGAAATTTTTAGAAAATATTTTATAAATCTATTCGAATTTCGGACAACTTTTGATTGTAAGTAGTTTCGTTAATAGTTTGTATATTTAACGAATATAAATACATTTGTATTTGTTTTATATGTACACACAGTGCTTTATGTACACTCCAATATCTAACAGTACGAGGAATTTAATTAAAATAATATCGACCCCAGTTTGGCCTCAACATTTCACGTAATACGTAGAGATGGTATAGAGATACTTTTATTTATATTATTGCTCTAGTTTATCTGCATTTTATTATACCTAATCACAGATATTGGATCCCCAGTGGATAGACAGGACCCACGGCTACTGTCCAGCGGCTATTATTGAAATCGAATGAACGAAACTGCACATTTTTGACGTCACTAGCTGTGTGCGGGCGTGCGATCAGCAATCCCCGCCTGCACTTCGCACGCACCATGCTGCACTACGCTGACGCTACACTACGGCCAAACTAAATCATTCAAAAGGACGGAAGAGGCATTACCACATCGAACAGGCGAACAGTCATTGAGAACGTGTGCACAAAGTCCCAAATGTAGTTTACAAATTCTATAACGCTTGAGCACACGTGTGTTAGGATGTAAATTGTATGCATTAGTATATTGGGGCCGAAGCTTTATTTGTTTATTTATTTCTTTATTTTAGTATTACAGACTATGTTAACATTATTGCAAAAATATTTTAATACCTACTTTTCATTGTCACTTTTAGTTGTTTTAGTTGTAGATTTGTCCCTTTTTTTCACATTTCTTTAGAACGCGTTAGGTGAGCATTAGTTTTTAAGCAGTTTCTTTCTAAGTCTCCTGGTAATAAGAGTGGTATAATTTTCTCTGTAGTGAGTTCTACCTACTGTTACCTACCTAACTTCAAGAAGCTTATCGCTTATTGGCCTATTTGTTATAATTTATAGCAACTTCAATCTATTGGCCCAAATTCATCAGATAGCTTCTGTATTTTATGCAATGTATTTTTGAAGCGAAGCTTTTTAACTCACATTTGGGATGGAGACCTACCTATCTCAGAAAAAGTAAAACGTAACGAAAGCACGAGAGGAAGGTTTTTTTTAATTCTTTGGTCGAAGCTAACAAGAGCAAATAATATATGTGCATATGTGCTTCTCGAATACATACTCGAGTACATACTAGAAAAGAATATCGCTGAAGACAGAATATTATTCCTGCGTGAGTCTCTAGTTCTCTCATACGTCTCTTTCCTTTTTAAAAACTATTTATCTACGAATAATCTTCGTTAAAACGAAAAACTCGTCGGATGACGCTTTTGCGACGAATTTTCGTAACATTGCATCGGCTCAAGCGCGAGGCCTCATCGGATGTGGACGGGTAATATAGGTAAAATGTCGTCATATTGCATTCTCGTGAACATGCCACGTTTAAATTCAGCCCAAGGAGTTTTCTCTGTGATTCAGCCTATATAAAAGCAATCACAGTGGAAGCGCAGCGAATACAAGTACCATAGATCGGGTGCACAGACCAGAGACTCCGCATAGCACCGCAGCTACGACGACGGCGCTATAGGACTGCACACTCCGTTCGGTTTAGTCTGGAAAAAGTGACACTAACGATATTTTCGGCTGCATATTAAAAGGGTAAACCAATTAATTACATGGTGGTACGGAAAACTCGGTGCGCAAGTCTGACTCGCACTCGACCGGTTCTTTTAAGTAAATAACTTCAGAGGCATTTTAATTATTTCTTTTATGTTTTCAAAAAGCAACGGATATACCCGGTTTTATATCAAAATATTAAAACCGTATATATAAAAGGTGAGCAATATTGATGGTACGATGCTAAGAAAGAGGTGAATTTTACGGGAATTAAAAGTACAAGCTAATGTTTTAACTCTAATAATTTTAATGTTCTATGATTGGTCAGGCGCGTTTATGGCGGAAAACATATTAGGTATGTATAATAATTGTAATTATAATAATTTTCATCCTAATATTCGCCTAGCTGTCAATTACATATTTCAAAATTTATTTATAACCCTTACTACTCGTAGGTGGTACAGGTCTGTTCATCAAAGCTGGCGCGTGCACAGTACTCACACCAATGCAATTGCCCGCGTGCGAGTGAGACGTCGCACTGCATACGCATCACGAAAACCCGATCTGTCTCACTCGCACGCGGTTAATTGCATTGGTGAGTACTGTTCACGCGCCAGCTTTGATTAACAGACCTGTAGGCTCAAATTGTAGCCGACTGGGTTGTACTGAATGTACGATGGCCGCATAGCAAACCTCGGTTGTGTTCTCCTCTAGTTCAGTATAGCCATCAATCCAAAGGGAAGTCTCCGGTATGGCCCCTACCTTCCCGGAGGTGATATTTGCTGGTCGGAGCATGTGCTTTGGCCCCTCCGATTCAGCCACCCATACAGATTACATAAAAAAATATATAACTGAACTAGTTGCTGAACGCAGTACTAACTCGCTCTGCTTGCATAAAAATATAATAAAGGCGGAAGAGGTAAGGTTTCGTCGTTTTATTTCGCGAAGCCGCACCGGGATTGAGTTGCGGTAATAATATTTCTTCCTGATGATAGATGACCGTGAGCCCCGCCATATCTACCACTTGTATTACTCTGCCGAGATACCTTACGTTTGTTACTTTGTTTATGTTATTTTACTTCTCGTAGGCGTGATCGAACCGAACACCAAAGAAACATTGTGACAAACTCAAGAGTAGTTGTATTACCATCTATCAATTCCACCAATCATCTGCCGTTTCGGTCCACTGTTTGACAAAGGCCTCTTCCAAGGCGTTATTATCAGCAGACATCATATTAATAAACAACTTCATTAATAAGAAATTCAGAAGAGAAACTGGAAAGGCTCTAATAAAACAACGCTCATAAATATAAAACAATAACTGAACATGGAACTAAGCTACAAATGTTTACTATCAGCACTAGGTATTAATTTTTACAATATTTTATTTAACTTGCAATTTTTGTGTGTTTAGATCAAATTTTGCAGGCTAGATTTTTTATTTCAGTCAATATAAAGTTTTATTGAACTTTATGAAATCCGTAAGGCTCTATGCCATGTGTATTCTTCTCAGAAAAAATAGAAAATTGTACAATGTAATTCCAAGATATTTGAAAACAAAAATCCATTATTTCTATTTCTCGTGAAATATATTCAATATGGCCGTTACCAGCAAACATTTGTGACCCAAATAAAAAATTTCAATCAAATCTCCACATTGTTAGTGTAATGACTCTTAAAAATTCGTCTCCAAAAGTCGAGTCAGGGCTTTTTAGAATCTCAACTTTTCTCTCTATTTTTGTAACGATTGTTAACAGTGAGGAATTCTTCCGAGTGCTCTCCGCTCTGGAGGGTCGTCGAAGCACTCGACTTTGGGTCTGTCGGTCGTGCCTTACCTCTCCCCCTTACCCCACCCTTACCCCCTCCACTCCCTACATACGCGACACGCCCCTCCGTGCCCCACCCCATCCCGCCGCAAACGACGACGTCGCGTCGCCTCGCCGGTTTTTTCTTATAACTAAATAAATAAATATTAATTAGAGGCGTGTATGGGAATCGTAGGCTCACGAAAATCATAATGTTTAAATATTCTTTGTAAGCGACGCCTCTTAACACGCGTTTTCATGACGATACGTATAAATATACATAATTTTTCACTTGCTCAATGAGACCCTTCTATCTTCTTGAATTCTTTATGGCGCTGCGACACCAGCCAAAAACAACGATCTGCAAAAAATCTAGTTCAAAAGAACATTGCCCAAATGGGTTTCCGTTTGTGTCACACTACAAGGTGCGGCAAAAGTAATCACCTGATGTTCTTTGGCTGTAATTTTTTATAAAATGAAAAACATTGGTTCTACTTATGGATTATGTTTATTTAATGAATTAGAATATTTTTCATTAAGTCGAGAAAATTATATCGGTCAAGTGTCCGCCGTCAGAATTAATGACCATACAGGCTCGTTTTATGGCATTTTTCCAAAGAGATTTTATGTATAGAGTGAGCACTACAAAGAAAGAATACAGAGAAATGACGGCCAATAGCTGAGGTATGAGGTAAGGTAGCGAGGTAGCGGAGCGCAGAGCCGCGCGGGGCGGGAAGCGAGCGGGAGAGGGGCTAGCTAGTGCTAGTTAGCGACTAGCGGCCCGGCCGGCCGGTCAGTCAACCAACACGTGCATTGGAATACGTAGGGTTGTCACTTAGTCTACCAAAAATATATTTTTCGATTTATTATTTTATGAGTAAGTATTATGGTTAATTGCGCCCGTAGTCTAGTGGTAAGTAAGGCGCTTCTCAATGCAGAAGTTGCGGGTTCAAATCCCGGGCATTAACTAATGTATTTATTTCCTTGCTAAGGATTGATATACGAGCATTTCATAACGAATAGGTACGATCGCTCCGGTGAAGAAAAATAAAGTTATGTAACTAGTGCACACTGGTCTATGAAAGGTATTTTTGTGTAAACTGCTTCTGATTTCCACTGGTCACCATGGAAGTGTACGAGTAATCGAACCGGACATAACAAATTGTGACAAGTTCGAATGCAATATGACTGCCATAAGAATACTCAATAAACAATAAAACAACAACAATAAAAACAATATCTCCTATGTCAGTGGGCAGAGTCCGTGCCTAGCAGTGGAACGTTTTAAAGGATTATAGAAGAAAACAGATAGTGAATTTCATCGAAAAAAAACGTTTTTATGTATTTACTAGCTGAGCCCGCGGCTCCGCTCGCGTGAAATTCGTATTCCAAAGAAGAATGTAAGTAACTAAGGGCGAGGCCGAAGGCCGAGCTGCGTTCAGGTAATCGATAAACCTTCTTAAAGAAAGTAACTTACTAAGGGCGAGGCCGAAGGCCGAGCTGCTTTCAGGTAAACGATAAACCTTTCTCAAATAAAGGAAGTAAGTAAGGGCGAGGCCGAAGGCCGAGCTGCGTTCAGGAAGACGATAAAACTTCTGGAAGAAAGGAAGGAACTAAGTGCGAGGCCGAAGGCCGAGCTGCGTTCAGGTAAACCAAAAACCCTCTTCCGCCTTCGGGCCTCGCCCTTAAAGACTTCCTTTCTTCGATAGAATATAATGTCGTTTACTCAATCTATTTATTTCATAAAAATAAAAAAGTAATATTAATAACTAAAGAATTAAACCTACCTAACAAACATTAAAATAACACAAAACGGGCATTTTCAAATGTTCTTAGAGCACTTGCGGCATTACCCCGCTGGATGGCAAGGCTTACCCTTTGAATGAAGTACATAAACCCTTGATGGCGGGACACCAGTTGCGTCAACCAGCTCAAGCCTCTTTTGGCTTACTGCTCCACGGACCGAGGGTTTCAACCGCAAACGCAACAAATTCGAAATCTTGAATTATATTTCTATATTTGCTGCGTTTGAGGCTCTCCGCCCCAGCCTCGGCCGCGCCAGCCGCTCTTGAAGATGTCCTAACGTGACTTGGAGCCAATGTGAGAACAAAAGTGGCGTCCCACATCAAAGAACTACCCTTAGTCCATGGCACTAAGTACTAAGGTGATAGCATCGGGCCTCTTGCCATCCAGCCGGGAATAACCGCGAGGTTCTAGGATGCACGGTATATTTGCCATTAGAAGCGTGGACTTTATAATAAAATTTAAATTAAATTAACTCAATCTTAATATTAATTAACTTTATTCGAGATGGTTTAGCTTCTTCCTGAACGCAGCTCGGCCTTCGGCATCGCCCTTAGTTACTTGCTTTCTTCGAGATGGTTTATCATTTGTCAGAACGTAGCTCGGCCTCCGGCCTCGCCTTAGTTACTTACTTTCTTCAAGATGGTTTAGCTTCTTCCTGAACGCAGCTCGGCCTTCGGCCTCGCCCTTAGTTACTTGCTTTCTTCGAGATGGTTTTTCAACTATCCGAACGTTGCTCGGCCTTCGGCCTCGCCCATAGTTACTTACTTTCTTCGAGAAGGTTTATGGTCTTCCAGAATAGAGCTCGGCCTTCGGCCTCGCCCTTAGTTACTTACTTTCTTCAAGAATGTTTTTCTTCTTCCTGAACTCAGCTCCGCCTTCCGCCTCGCCCTTAGTTACTTTCATCGAGAAAGAATATCGTTTACGTGAGCGCAGATCCGCCTTCGGGCCCGCCTTTAGTTACTTACTTTCTTTTTTTAAATACGAATTTCACGCGAGCGAAGCCGCGGGCAACAGATATATAAATTTTATTGCACCAATGACAGCGACATAACTTCGACTTTCAATTATTATTTTTATTTATCAAACAATTTGTCACCGGCCAGGTCACGTCGAGATGACAGTTCTCCGTTGTCAACATGGCATTTATAATTGTTTTTTTTTACCTTTACTTTGGATTACGTGATTTTTATTA
The DNA here is from genome assembly GCA_946902875.1 of Nematopogon swammerdamellus. Lineage (NCBI taxonomy): Eukaryota > Metazoa > Arthropoda > Insecta > Lepidoptera > Adelidae > Nematopogon > Nematopogon swammerdamellus. Next base: position 13,009,325 of record OX336344.1, read on the forward strand.
TATTTTTTAATTATTATGTTCATCCGGGATATACACTGTCACTATAAAAAGTTTCGTCAAATTACGTTCAGTGGTTTTTCGAGATGCGCGTACAAATAGACATTTTTGCATTTACGATTTTATGATATGTTTAGAAATAATAGATATGTATAGACTATTGTGTTCAAGTTATAAAAAAGAAGAACTGTCATTTTCGTTGTATCTACTTATTTTTAAATTTCGAATGAATATTTTATTCAAATTGTATTTGCTGCCAGTTCTCAAGATATAATTATGTACTTTGGACTACGTGATTTTAAACGCGCAATAATGTTTATAATTGTTAATTTTTTTTTATTTTTTTTATTTTTTTTACGTATTATGTTAACCCGGCATATAAACTGCCACTATACAAAGTTTCGTCTAATTCCGTTCAGTGGTTTTTGCGTGATGCGCGTACAGACAAACAAACAAACAAACAAAAATTTTAAAAACTGTTCTAACATGTTCAGTATCTCATTTTAAGCCACCCTGGTTAGTTTTTTTCCGAATACATTCAATGTACAGACTTTCTTACCTCTACGATTTTATTATATGTATAGATTAAACTTAAAATACAGAACTATAATAACTTGAAATACATACCTAAACTTATATGTTTTTAAATTACCGTGGTTGTTTGACATTTTAAGAATAAAAAACGGTTTTATTAAAAAAAAAACTAGAAACAAAAAATCTGCTGTACAAAAAACTAGAAAATAATAAGGACACAAACCTGGGCCTTCTTAAGATTTTACGTCTGGGTAAGAAATCGTGCAGTGCTGTCTTCTCATGTCGGATGCCAAAGGGCACTTTGTGTCGCTGCGTCAGCGGAATCAGTAATTAATTGAGACTTTTAACAGACTAATATAAAAACGTGGGGCGCATGTTATTACGCATATTATACGCCCCACGTTTTTATATTAGTTTGTTAAAAGTCTCAATTTATTACTGATTCCGCTGACGCAGCGACACAAAGTGCCCTTTGGCATCCGACATGAGAAGACAGCACTGCACGATTTCTTACCCAGACGTAAAATCTTAAGAAGGCCCAGGTTTGTGTCCTTATTATTTTCTAGTTTTTTGTACAGCAGATTTTTTGTTTCTAGTTTTTTTTTTAATAAAACCGTTTAACTTAAAAGTTGTTTTACCTATTTTTTTATTTACTCGTTTTTAGTTAGATTTTTGGCTCGTATCATTACGCAAACTCCTCATCCTTTCCAACTCTCTCATTGCATCTTTGTTGCACGGTTTCTTACCTGTCAATTTCTCACAATCAAGCTCCTCAATACATAGCCCTTCTAAAGACTTTACGCAACTCAATGCAACATACGCTTGACCCTCCTCAAATAGTCTGGAGCCCAAATACACGACAGCATGGTCAGCAGTACTGCCCTGCATTTTATGGACAGTGGAGGCCCATGACAAAATTATCGGTAACATCCGTCTCTCAGCTGTTCCATTATTGAACTTTACTGGAAACTGTATGGCTTTTGGATGGATAAGGTGTACGCCGTCCCTTTCAAAATCAATTTTAACAGATGGTATGTCTGTTTCATTCATACATTTGCGTTCGACAAGTATGTGACACTCGTCCAAACAAACTAAATGAGCCCAAACTCGAGGGGGTTACTAGTAGCGGTTGAAGAGTTCCACTGTACACCTGATTCCATCATCAGACCCTCGTCACCAAGTGTATTGGTAGAAGTATGGGACACTCGTCCAAACCAACCAAATGAGCCCAAACTCGAGGGAGTTACTAGTAACGGTTGAAGAGTTCCACTATACACCTCCTGACTCCATCATCAGACCCTCGTCACCAAGTGTATTGGTAGAAGTATGGGACACTCGTTCAAACCAACCAAATGAGCCCAAACTCGAGGGGGTTACTAGTAACGGTTGAAGAGTTCCACTATACACATCCTGACTCCATCATCAGACCCTCGTCACCAAGTGTATTGGTAGAAGTATGGGACACTCGTCCAAACAAACCAAATGAGCCCAAACTCGAGGGGGTACTAGTAACGGTTGAAGAGTTCCACTGTACACCTCCTGACTCCATCATCAGACCCTGCGTCACCAAGTGTATTGGTAGAAGTATGGGACACTCGTCGAAACCAACCAAATGAGCCCAAACTCGAGGGGTTACTAGTAACGGTTGAAGAGTTCCACTGAACACCTCCTGACTCCATCATCATCAGACCCTCGTCACCAAGTGTCTTGGTAGAAATATGGGACACTCGTCCAAACCAACCATATGAGCCGAAATTCGATGGGGTTACTAGTAACGGTTGAAGAGTTCCACTGTATACCTCCTGACTCCATCATCAGACCCTCGTCACCAAGTGTATTGGTAGAAGTATGGGACACTCGTCCATACAAACCAAATGAGCCCAAACTCGAGGGGGTTACTAGTAACGGTTGAAGAGTTCCACTGTACACCTCCTGACTCCATCATCAGACCCTGCGTCACCAAGTGTATTGGTAGAAGTATGGGACACTCGTCCAAACCAACCAAATGAGCCCAAACTCGAGGGGGTTACTAGTAACGGTTGAAGAGTTTCACTGTACACCTCCTGACTCCATCATCTGACCCTGCGTCACCAAGTATATTGGTAGAAGTATGGGACACTCGTCCAAACCAACCAAATGAGCCCAAACTCGAGGGGGTTACTAGTAACGGTTGAAGAGTTCCACTGTACACCTCCTGACTCCATCATCAGACCCTCGGCACCAAGTGTCTTGGTAGAAGTATGGGACACTCGTCCAAACCAACCATATGAGCCCAAACTCGAGGAGGTTACTAGTAACGGTTAAAGAGTTCCACTGTATACCTCCTGACTCCATCATCAGACCCTCATCACTAAGTGTCTTGATAGAAGTATGGGACACTCGTCAGTACCAACCATATGAGCCCAAACTCGATGGTGTTACTAGTAACGGTTGAAGAGTTCCTCTGTACACCTCCTGATTCCATCATCAGACCCTCGTCACCAAGTGTATTGGTAGAAGTATGGGACACTCGTCCAAACCAACCAATTGAGCCCAAACTCGAGGGGGTTACTAGTAACGGTTGAAGAGTTCCACTGTACACCTCCTGACTCCATCATCCGACCCTCATCACCAAGTGTATTGATAGAAGTACGGGACACTCCTCCAAACAAACCAAATGAGCCCAAACTCGAGGGGGTTACTAGTAACGGTTGAAGAGTTCCACTGTACACCTCCTGACTCCATCATCAGACCCTCGTCACCAAGTGTATTGGTAGAAGTACGGGACACTCGTCCACACCAACCTTAAGAGCCCAAACTCGAGGGGCTTACTAGTAACGGTTGAAGAGTTCCACTGTACACCTCCTGACTCCATCATCAGACCCTCGTCACCAAGTGTATCGGTAGAAGTATGCGACACTCTTCCAAACCAACCATAAGAGCCTAAACTCGAGGAGGTTACTAGTAACGGTTGAAGAGTTCCACTGTCCACCTCCTGACTCCATCATCAGACCCTCGTTACCACGTTGAAATTATCATAATATTGTATTGTCACGAGAACTCAATGTGTGTGCAAAGTTTCATAAAAATCGGTTCAGTAGAAGTAGTTGAAAAAGTTGTCGCAAGATTTGAAACAAAGATAGAAACAAATATACGGAGTCAAGCTAAATAAAACCGTTTAATAATAAAAAACCGTTTAATAAAAACGGCTTTACTCACTATCGAAATACGAGCTGTACGTGGGCCATACGTTTGGCCCGAAACATCGAGCCATACAGCTCGTATTTCGACCACGAGTAAAGCCGTTTTTTTTTTATTCTTATAATATACCTTCACTTAATAACTAGAATAATATCTAAAAAACTAAACTTAATAATAAAGAATTAATAACTGCGGTCTTGGCCTTGGACCAAACTTAACAACTCCGAACCAAAGATTCATAAAATAAAGAGTGCAGCATTTATTAAAATAATATATATATATATAACTAAAAAAACCATTAGACATACTTTGGACTACACAACAACAACTAAAATAACTCTTCCTCCGTCCTTATTGTTGTGTGTTCTTTATGGCGAAATAAATATCTGAATCTGAATCTGAATCATCATTCATTCATCATTCAATAATGATGAATGAGAGAACAATTCAGGTATTATAGGACACTTGTGAAAAACACATTGTAGAAGCACACAGGATTTACATAAAAACAATTGAAAGTAATATAAAGACAGATGTGACAACATTTTGGAAACATATAAAAGACCTACGGACGGAATATCCGATCACTGTTCATCAATCATCATTCATCATTCATCATTCATCATTCATCATTCATTAATTCATCATTCATCATTCATCATTCATCATTCATCATTCGTCATTCATTAATTCATCATTCATCATTCATCTCATCATTCATCATTCATCTTTCATCATTCATCATTCATCATTCATTCATCATTAATTCATCATGAATGACAAATGACGACGAATAACGAATGACGACGAATGACGACAAATGACGACGAATGACGACGAAGGACGAACGACGAATGACGAATGGCGAATGAATAATGAATGAATGATTGATGAATGATGAATGATGAATGATGATTGATGATTGATGAATGATGAATGATGAATGATGAATGATGGATGATGAATGATGAATGATGAATGATGAATGATGATTGATGAATGATGAATGATGATTAATGAATGATGATTGATGAATGATGATTGATGATTGATGCTTGATGATTGATGATTGATGAATCATCAATCATCATCATTCATTCATCATTCATCATTCATCATTCACCATACATCATTCATCAATCATCAATCATTCATCAATCATCAATCATCAATCTCCATTCATCAGTCATCATTCATCAATCATCATTCATCAATCACCTTTCATCATTCATCATTCATCACTCATCATTCATCATTCATTCATCATTCATTATTCATCATTCATCATTCATTCATCATTCATCATTCATCAATCACCATTCATCAGTCATCATTCATCAATAATCATTCATCAATCACCATTCACCATCACTCATCATCATTCATAATTCATTCATCAATCATCATTCATCACTCATCATTCATCATTCATCATTCATCATTCATCATTCATCATTCATCATTCATCAATCATCAATCATCATTCATTCATCATTCAACATTCATCATTCATCAATCATCAATCACCATTCTTCAGTCATCAATCTTCATTCATCATTCATCGATCATCATTCATCAATCACCATTCATAATTCACCATACATCACTAATCAATCATCAATCATTTATCAATCATCAATCATCAATCACCATTCATCATTCATCAATCATCATTCATCATACATCACTCATCATTCATCATTCATTCATCATTCATTATTCATCAATCATCATTCATCATTCATCATTCATAATTCATTCATCATTCATCATTCATAATGATGAATGATGAATTATGAATTATGATTTATGATTGATGATTGATGAATGATTAATGGTGAATGATGAATGATGATTGATGAATTATGAATTATGAATTATGAATGAATGATGAATGATGAATGATGAATGAATGATGAGTGATGAATGATGAATGGTGAATGAATAATGAATGATTATTGATGAATGATGACTGATGAATTGTGATTGATGAATGATGAATGATGAATGAAGGATGATCGATGAATGATGATTGGTGAATGGTGATTGATGAATGATGACTTATGAATGGTGATTGATGATTGATGAATGATGAATGAATGATGATTGATGAATGATGAATTATGAATTATGAATGATGAATGATGAGTGATGAATGATGAATGGTGATTGATGAATGATGACTGATGAATGATGAATGGTGAATGATGAGTGATGATTGATGAATGATGAATGATGTATGGTGAATGATGAATGATGATTGATGAATGATGAATGATGAATGATGAATGATGAATAATGAATGATGAATGATGAATGATGAATGAATGATGATTGATGAATGATGACTGATGAATGGTGATTGATGAATGATGAATGATGAATGAAGGATGATCGATGAATGATGAATGATGATTGATGAATGGTGATTGATGAATGATGACTTATGAATGGTGATTGATGATTGATGAATAATGAATGAATGATGATTGATGAATGATGAATTATGAATGATGAATGAATGATGAATGATGAGTGATGAATGATGAATGGTGATTGATGAATGATGACTGATGAATGATGAATGGTGAATGATAAATGAATGATGATTGATGATTGATGAATGATGAATTATGATTTACGATTGATGAATTATGATTTACGATTGATGATTAATGATTGATGAATGATGTATGGTGAATGATGAATGGTGATTGATGATTGATGAATGATGAATGAATGATGATTGATGAATGATGAATGGTAAATGATGAATGATGATTGATGAATGATGACTGATGAATGGTGATTGATGAATGGTGAATGATGAATGAATGCTAAATGATGAATGATGCATGAAGAATTATGAATGAATGATGAATAATGAATGATGATTTATAATTGATGAATGATGAATGGTTAATGATGAATGATGATTGAATGATGACTGATGATTGATGAATGATGACTGATGAATGGTGATTGATGAATGATGATTTATGATTGATGAATGATGAATGATGAATGATGAATGATGAATGAATGATAAATGATGAATGATGCATGATGAATGATGAATGATGAATGATGAATGAATGATGAGTGATGAATGATGAGTGATTAATGATGAATGGTGATTGATGAATGATGAATGATGAATGATGAATGGTGAATGATGAATGAATGATGAGTGATGATTGATGAATGATGAATGATGTATGGTGAATGATGAATGATGATTGATGAATGATGTATAATGAATGATGAATGATGAATGATGAATGATGAATGATGAATGATGAATGATGAATGAATGATGAATGATGAATGAATGATGATTGATGAATGATGAATGAATGATGAGTGATGAATGATGAGTGATGAATGATGAATGGTGATTGATGAATGATGAATGATGAATGGTGAATGATGAATGAATGATGAGTGATGATTGATGAATGATGAATGATGTATGGTGAATGATGAATGATGAATGATGATTGATGAATGATGAATGATGAATGATGAATGATGAATGATGAATGAATGATGAATGATGAATAATGATTGATGAATGATGACTGATGAATGGTGATTGATGAATGATGACTTATGAATGGTGATTGATGATTGATGAATAATGAATGAATGATGATTGATGAATAATGAATGAATGATGATTGATGAATTATGAGTGATTAATGAATGATGAATGATGAGTGATGAATGATGAATGGTGAATGATGAATAATGACTGATGATTGATAAATGATGACCGATGAATGGTGATTGATGAATGATGACTGATGAATGGTGATTGATGAATGATGAATGATGAATGAATGCTAAATGATGAATGATGCATGATGAATTATGAATGAATGATGAATAATGAATGATGATATATGATTGATGAATGATGAATGGTTAATGATGAATGATGATTGATGTGATGATTGATGAATAATGAATGAATGATGATTGATGAATGATGAATTATGAATGATGAATGAATGATGAATGATGAGTGATGAATGATGAATGGTGATTGATGAATGATGACTGATGAATGATGAATGGTGAATGATAAATGAATGATGATTGATGATTGATGAATGATGAATTATGAATTATGATTTATGATTGATGATTAATGATTGATGAATGATGTATGGTGAATGATGAATGATGATTGATGATTGATGAATGATGAATGAATGATGATTGATGAATGATGATTTATGATTGATGATTGATGAATGATGAATGGTGAATGATGAATAATGACTGATGATTGATAAATGATGACCGATGAATGGTGATTGATGAATGATGAATGATGATTTATGATTGATGAATGATGAATGGTAAATGATGAATGATGATTGATGAATGATGACTGATGAATGGTGATTGATGAATGGTGAATGATGAATGAATGCTAAATGATGAATGATGCATGAAGAATTATGAATGAATGATGAATAATGAATGATGATTTATAATCAGACATCGGAATCCGCGGGGCACGAATACGACCTTGTTAGGGATTGACTACGGCGAGCAATAAACAATCGACACTGTTATCGATACTCATATTTATTTGTTTATTGTATTTTATTCATGTCATATTTCAGACCTGAATACTTATATACCTACAGTACTTATATAAACATGTATACTTTATGTTAACGATTAAGTAAATATAATACATATTTATATAAGGTCTTTCAAAATGAGTTCATAGTACGCTAAGGGGGGGTTCTGTATCATATAGGGAGTAAAACCTATATAAAAATTTTTGGACCTTGGGTTTTTTTTAAGTAAAAAATTGTTTTATGTAGTTATTTAAATAAAAAAATAGGTGGTTGATTTTTATAACCTAATCGATTCAGTTTCATAACAGTAACAAAAAAGTCTTCATGACCATTATGATGTAACACGTGTAAGTTGGTAACAAAAATTTAATTCTTTCTATTCCATACTAATAAAACTAAAATTGTGGTTTTTCACAATTTCTGAAAGAAAGAGATATACGTGTTGGAAGACTTTTTTGTTCCTAGCACGAAACCGAAACGATTAAGAAAAAAATTTTTTTACATTTAACATTAAAAAAAATTTTTTTGTGAAAAAAAAAATTCTTTGTTCTTCAAAAGTGATCTATTTCCGATACAGAACCCCCCCTTAGCTTACTATGAACAAATTTTGTAAGACCTATTTTTTTGGACCTTGGCCTTTTTTTTATGTAAACTATTTTTTTATGTGTTCAAATAAAAAAATAGGTAGTTGATTTTTATAGCTTAATCGATTCAGTTTCATAACAGTAACAAAAAAGTCTTCAATATCATTATGATGTAACACGTGTAAGTTGGTAAAAAAATCAAATTCTTTCTATTCCATACTAATAAAACTAATATTGTGGTTTGAACAGATTTGTATTGTACCTACAAAGTAAATACAACATTTGTTTATTATATCTTATTTTCTATAGAATTACTCTTAGTTTTAATAATCGACATTATTTCATATTATTCTAAAATAACGATCGATTTTCGATATTTGTGGATACATTGTCCCATCACTAAACAACCTTGAATCATTCGTGCCCCGCGGATTCCGATGTATGTTTATAATTGATGAATGATGAATGGTTAATGATGAATGATGATTGATGAATGATGACTGATGATTGATGAATGATGACTGATGAATGGTGATTGATGAATGATGATTTATGATTGATGAATGATGAATGATGAATGATGAATGATGAATGAATGATAAATGATGAATGATGCATGATGAATGATGAATGATGAATGATGAATGAATGATGAGTGATGAATGATGAGTGATTAATGATGAATGGTGATTGATGAATGATGAATGATGAATGATGAATGGTGAATGATGAATGAACGATGAGTGATGATTGATGAATGATGAATGATGAATGATGAATGAATGATGAATGATGAATGAATGATGATTGATGAATGATGAATGAATGATGAGTGATGAATGATGAGTGATGAATGATGAATGGTGATTGATGAATGATGAATGATGAATGGTGAATGATGAATGAATGATGAGTGATGATTGATGAATGATGAATGATGTATGGTGAATGATGAATGATGAATGATGATTGATGAATGATGAATGATGAATGATGAATGATGAATGATGAATGATGAATGATGAATGAATGATGAATGATGAGTGATGAATGATGAATGGTGAATGATGAATAATGACTGATGATTGATAAATGATGACCGATGAATGGTGATTGATGAATGATGAATGATGATTTATGATTGATGAATGATGAATGGTAAATGATGAATGATGAATGATGAGTGATGATTGATGAATGATGAATGATGTATGGTGAATGATGAATGATGAATGATGATTGATGAATGATGAATGATGAATGATGAATGATGAATGATGAATGATGAATGATGAATGAATGATGAATGATGAATAATGATTGATGAATGATGACTGATGAATGGTGATTGATGAATGATGACTTATGAATGGTGATTGATGATTGATGAATAATGAATGAATGATGATTGATGAATAATGAATGAATGATGATTGATGAATGATGAATTATGAATTATGAATGATTAATGAATGATGAATGATGAGTGATGAATGATGAATGGTGAATGATGAATAATGACTGATGATTGATAAATGATGACCGATGAATGGTGATTGATGAATGATGAATGATGATTTATGATTGATGAATGATGAATGGTAAATGATGAATGATGATTGATGAATGATGACTGATGAATGGTGATTGATGAATGATGAATGATGATTTATGATTGATGAATGATGAATGGTGAATGATGAATGATGATTGATGAATGATGACTGATGAATGGTGATTGATAAATGATGAATGATGAATGAATGCTAAATGATGAATGATGCATGATGAATTATGAATGAATGATGAATAATGAATGATGTTTTATGATTGATGAATGATGAATGGTTAATGATGAATGATGATTGATGAATGATGACTTATGAATGGTGATTGATGATTGATGAATAATGAATGAATGATGATTGATGAATGATGAATTATGAATTATGAATGATGAATGAATGATGAGTGATGAATGATGAATGGTGATTGATGAATGATGACTGATGAATGATGAATGGTGAATGATAAATGAATGATGATTGATGATTGATGAATGATGAATTATGAATTATGAATTATGATTTATGATTGATGATTTATGATTGATGAATGATGAATGGTGAACTATGAATGATGATTGATGAATGATGACTGATGAATGGTGATTGATGAATGATGAATGATGAATGAATGCTAAATGATGAATGATGCATGATGAATTATGAATGGATGATGAATAATGAATGATGATTTATTATTGATGAATGATGAATGATTAATGATGAATGATGATTGATAAATGATGACTGATGATTGATGAATGACGACTGATGAATGGTGATTGATGAATGATGAATGATGATTTATTATGATTGATGAATAATGACTGATGAATGGTGATTGATGAATGATGAATGATGAATGAATGATGAATGATGAATGATGCATGATGAATGATGAATGAATGATGAATGATGAATGAATGATGAGTGATGAATGATGAGTGATGAATGATGAATGGTGATTGATGAATGATGAATGATGATTGATGAATGATGAATGGTGAATGAATGATGAGTGATGATTGATGAATGATGAATGATGTATGGTGAATGATGAATGATGATTGATAAATGATGAATGATGAATGATGAATGATGAATGATGAATGATGAATTATGAATGATGAATGATGAATAATGACTGATGATTGATTAATGATGAATGATGAATGAATGATGAATGATGATTGATGAATGATGATTGATGAATGATGAATGATGATTGATGAATGGTGATTGATGAATGATGACTTATGAATGGTGATTGATGATTGATGAATAATGAATGAATGATGATTGATGAATGATGAATTATGAATTATGAATGATGAATGAATGATGAATGATGAGTGATGAATGATGAATGGTGATTGATGAATGATGGATGACTGATGAATGATGAATGGTGAATGATAAATGAATGATGATTGATGATTGATGAATGATGAATTATGAATTATGATTTATGATTGATGATTAATGATTGATGAATGATGTATGGTGAATGATGATTGATGAATGATGATTGATGATTGATGATTGATGATTGATGAATGATGAATGATAATTGATGAATAATGACTGATGATTGATTAATGATGAATGATGAATGGTGATTGATGAATGATGAATGATGATTAATGATTGATGAATGATGAATGGTGAATGATGAATGATGATTGATGAATGTTGACTGATGAATGGTGATTGATGAATGATGAATGATGAATGAATGCTAAATGATGAATGATGCATGATGAATTATGAATGAATGATGAATAATGAATGATGATTTATGATTGATGTATGATGAATGGTTAATGATGAATGATGATTGATGAATGATGACTTATGAATGGTGATTGATGATTGATGAATAATGAATGAATGATGATTGATGAATGATGAATTATGAATGAATGATGAATGATGAGTGATGAATGATGAATGGTGATTGATGAATGATGACTGATGAATGATGAATGGTGAATGATAAATTAATGATGATTGATGATTGATGAATGATGAATTATGAATTATGATTTATGATTGATGAATAATGAATGAATGATGTATGATGAATGATGATTGATGATTGATGAATGATGAATGAATGATGATTGATGAATGATGATTTATGATTGATGATTGATGAATGATGAATGGTGAATGATGAATGATGATTGATGAATGATGAATGAATGATGATTGATGAATGATGATTTATGATTGATGATTGATGAATGATGAATGGTGAATGATGAATGATGATTGATGAATAATGACTGATGATTGATTAATGATGACTGATGAATGGTGATTGATGAATGATGAATGATGATTTATGATTGATGAATGATGAATGGTGAATGATGAATGATGATTGATGAATGTTGACTGATGAATGGTGATTGATGAATGATGGATGATAAATGAATGCTAAATGATGCATGATGAATTATGAATGAATGATGAATAATGAATGATGATTTATGATTGATGAATGATGAATGGTTAATGATGAATGATGATTGATGAATGATGACTGATGATTGATGAATGATGACTGATGAATGGTGATTGATGAATGATGAATGATGATTTATGATTGATGAATGATGAATGATGAATGATGAATGATGAATGATGAATGATGAATGGTGAATGATGAATGATGATTGATGAATGATGACTGATGAATGGTGATTGATGAATGATGAATGATGAATGAATGATGATTGATGAATGATGACTGATGAATGGTGATTGATGAATGATGAATGATGAATGAAGGATGATCGATGAATGATGAATGATGATTGATGAATGGTGATTGATGAATGATGACTTATGAATGGTGATTGATGATTGATGAATAATGAATGAATGATGATTGATGAATGATGAATTATGAATGATGAATGAATGATGAATGATGAGTGATGAATGATGAATGGTGATTGATGAATGATGACTGATGAATGATGAATGGTGAATGATAAATGAATGATGATTGATGATTGATGAATGATGAATTATGATTTACGATTGATGAATTATGATTTACGATTGATGATTAATGATTGATGAATGATGTATGGTGAATGATGAATGGTGATTGATGATTGATGAATGATGAATGAATGATGATTGATGAATGATGAATGGTAAATGATGAATGATGATTGATGAATGATGACTGATGAATGGTGATTGATGAATGGTGAATGATGAATGAATGCTAAATGATGAATGATGCATGAAGAATTATGAATGAATGATGAATAATGAATGATGATTTATAATTGATGAATGATGAATGGTTAATGATGAATGATGATTGAATGATGACTGATGATTGATGAATGATGACTGATGAATGGTGATTGATGAATGATGATTTATGATTGATGAATGATGAATGATGAATGATGAATGATGAATGAATGATAAATGATGAATGATGCATGATGAATGATGAATGATGAATGATGAATGAATGATGAGTGATGAATGATGAGTGATTAATGATGAATGGTGATTGATGAATGATGAATGATGAATGATGAATGGTGAATGATGAATGAATGATGAGTGATGATTGATGAATGATGAATGATGTATGGTGAATGATGAATGATGATTGATGAATGATGTATAATGAATGATGAATGATGAATGATGAATGATGAATGATGAATGATGAATGATGAATGAATGATGAATGATGAATGAATGATGATTGATGAATGATGAATGAATGATGAGTGATGAATGATGAGTGATGAATGATGAATGGTGATTGATGAATGATGAATGATGAATGGTGAATGATGAATGAATGATGAGTGATGATTGATGAATGATGAATGATGTATGGTGAATGATGAATGATGAATGATGATTGATGAATGATGAATGATGAATGATGAATGATGAATGATGAATGAATGATGAATGATGAATAATGATTGATGAATGATGACTGATGAATGGTGATTGATGAATGATGACTTATGAATGGTGATTGATGATTGATGAATAATGAATGAATGATGATTGATGAATAATGAATGAATGATGATTGATGAATTATGAGTGATTAATGAATGATGAATGATGAGTGATGAATGATGAATGGTGAATGATGAATAATGACTGATGATTGATAAATGATGACCGATGAATGGTGATTGATGAATGATGACTGATGAATGGTGATTGATGAATGATGAATGATGAATGAATGCTAAATGATGAATGATGCATGATGAATTATGAATGAATGATGAATAATGAATGATGATATATGATTGATGAATGATGAATGGTTAATGATGAATGATGATTGATGTGATGATTGATGAATAATGAATGAATGATGATTGATGAATGATGAATTATGAATGATGAATGAATGATGAATGATGAGTGATGAATGATGAATGGTGATTGATGAATGATGACTGATGAATGATGAATGGTGAATGATAAATGAATGATGATTGATGATTGATGAATGATGAATTATGAATTATGATTTATGATTGATGATTAATGATTGATGAATGATGTATGGTGAATGATGAATGATGATTGATGATTGATGAATGATGAATGAATGATGATTGATGAATGATGATTTATGATTGATGATTGATGAATGATGAATGGTGAATGATGAATAATGACTGATGATTGATAAATGATGACCGATGAATGGTGATTGATGAATGATGAATGATGATTTATGATTGATGAATGATGAATGGTAAATGATGAATGATGATTGATGAATGATGACTGATGAATGGTGATTGATGAATGGTGAATGATGAATGAATGCTAAATGATGAATGATGCATGAAGAATTATGAATGAATGATGAATAATGAATGATGATTTATAATCAGACATCGGAATCCGCGGGGCACGAATACGACCTTGTTAGGGATTGACTACGGCGAGCAATAAACAATCGACACTGTTATCGATACTCATATTTATTTGTTTATTGTATTTTATTCATGTCATATTTCAGACCTGAATACTTATATACCTACAGTACTTATATAAACATGTATACTTTATGTTAACGATTAAGTAAATATAATACATATTTATATAAGGTCTTTCAAAATGAGTTCATAGTACGCTAAGGGGGGGTTCTGTATCATATAGGGAGTAAAACCTATATAAAAATTTTTGGACCTTGGGTTTTTTTTAAGTAAAAAATTGTTTTATGTAGTTATTTAAATAAAAAAATAGGTGGTTGATTTTTATAACCTAATCGATTCAGTTTCATAACAGTAACAAAAAAGTCTTCATGACCATTATGATGTAACACGTGTAAGTTGGTAACAAAAATTTAATTCTTTCTATTCCATACTAATAAAACTAAAATTGTGGTTTTTCACAATTTCTGAAAGAAAGAGATATACGTGTTGGAAGACTTTTTTGTTCCTAGCACGAAACCGAAACGATTAAGAAAAAAATTTTTTTACATTTAACATTAAAAAAAATTTTTTTGTGAAAAAAAAAATTCTTTGTTCTTCAAAAGTGATCTATTTCCGATACAGAACCCCCCCTTAGCTTACTATGAACAAATTTTGTAAGACCTATTTTTTTGGACCTTGGCCTTTTTTTTATGTAAACTATTTTTTTATGTGTTCAAATAAAAAAATAGGTAGTTGATTTTTATAGCTTAATCGATTCAGTTTCATAACAGTAACAAAAAAGTCTTCAATATCATTATGATGTAACACGTGTAAGTTGGTAAAAAAATCAAATTCTTTCTATTCCATACTAATAAAACTAATATTGTGGTTTGAACAGATTTGTATTGTACCTACAAAGTAAATACAACATTTGTTTATTATATCTTATTTTCTATAGAATTACTCTTAGTTTTAATAATCGACATTATTTCATATTATTCTAAAATAACGATCGATTTTCGATATTTGTGGATACATTGTCCCATCACTAAACAACCTTGAATCATTCGTGCCCCGCGGATTCCGATGTATGTTTATAATTGATGAATGATGAATGGTTAATGATGAATGATGATTGATGAATGATGACTGATGATTGATGAATGATGACTGATGAATGGTGATTGATGAATGATGATTTATGATTGATGAATGATGAATGATGAATGATGAATGATGAATGAATGATAAATGATGAATGATGCATGATGAATGATGAATGATGAATGATGAATGAATGATGAGTGATGAATGATGAGTGATTAATGATGAATGGTGATTGATGAATGATGAATGATGAATGATGAATGGTGAATGATGAATGAACGATGAGTGATGATTGATGAATGATGAATGATGAATGATGAATGAATGATGAATGATGAATGAATGATGATTGATGAATGATGAATGAATGATGAGTGATGAATGATGAGTGATGAATGATGAATGGTGATTGATGAATGATGAATGATGAATGGTGAATGATGAATGAATGATGAGTGATGATTGATGAATGATGAATGATGTATGGTGAATGATGAATGATGAATGATGATTGATGAATGATGAATGATGAATGATGAATGATGAATGATGAATGATGAATGATGAATGAATGATGAATGATGAGTGATGAATGATGAATGGTGAATGATGAATAATGACTGATGATTGATAAATGATGACCGATGAATGGTGATTGATGAATGATGAATGATGATTTATGATTGATGAATGATGAATGGTAAATGATGAATGATGAATGATGAGTGATGATTGATGAATGATGAATGATGTATGGTGAATGATGAATGATGAATGATGATTGATGAATGATGAATGATGAATGATGAATGATGAATGATGAATGATGAATGATGAATGAATGATGAATGATGAATAATGATTGATGAATGATGACTGATGAATGGTGATTGATGAATGATGACTTATGAATGGTGATTGATGATTGATGAATAATGAATGAATGATGATTGATGAATAATGAATGAATGATGATTGATGAATGATGAATTATGAATTATGAATGATTAATGAATGATGAATGATGAGTGATGAATGATGAATGGTGAATGATGAATAATGACTGATGATTGATAAATGATGACCGATGAATGGTGATTGATGAATGATGAATGATGATTTATGATTGATGAATGATGAATGGTAAATGATGAATGATGATTGATGAATGATGACTGATGAATGGTGATTGATGAATGATGAATGATGATTTATGATTGATGAATGATGAATGGTGAATGATGAATGATGATTGATGAATGATGACTGATGAATGGTGATTGATAAATGATGAATGATGAATGAATGCTAAATGATGAATGATGCATGATGAATTATGAATGAATGATGAATAATGAATGATGTTTTATGATTGATGAATGATGAATGGTTAATGATGAATGATGATTGATGAATGATGACTTATGAATGGTGATTGATGATTGATGAATAATGAATGAATGATGATTGATGAATGATGAATTATGAATTATGAATGATGAATGAATGATGAGTGATGAATGATGAATGGTGATTGATGAATGATGACTGATGAATGATGAATGGTGAATGATAAATGAATGATGATTGATGATTGATGAATGATGAATTATGAATTATGAATTATGATTTATGATTGATGATTTATGATTGATGAATGATGAATGGTGAACTATGAATGATGATTGATGAATGATGACTGATGAATGGTGATTGATGAATGATGAATGATGAATGAATGCTAAATGATGAATGATGCATGATGAATTATGAATGGATGATGAATAATGAATGATGATTTATTATTGATGAATGATGAATGATTAATGATGAATGATGATTGATAAATGATGACTGATGATTGATGAATGACGACTGATGAATGGTGATTGATGAATGATGAATGATGATTTATTATGATTGATGAATAATGACTGATGAATGGTGATTGATGAATGATGAATGATGAATGAATGATGAATGATGAATGATGCATGATGAATGATGAATGAATGATGAATGATGAATGAATGATGAGTGATGAATGATGAGTGATGAATGATGAATGGTGATTGATGAATGATGAATGATGATTGATGAATGATGAATGGTGAATGAATGATGAGTGATGATTGATGAATGATGAATGATGTATGGTGAATGATGAATGATGATTGATAAATGATGAATGATGAATGATGAATGATGAATGATGAATGATGAATTATGAATGATGAATGATGAATAATGACTGATGATTGATTAATGATGAATGATGAATGAATGATGAATGATGATTGATGAATGATGATTGATGAATGATGAATGATGATTGATGAATGGTGATTGATGAATGATGACTTATGAATGGTGATTGATGATTGATGAATAATGAATGAATGATGATTGATGAATGATGAATTATGAATTATGAATGATGAATGAATGATGAATGATGAGTGATGAATGATGAATGGTGATTGATGAATGATGGATGACTGATGAATGATGAATGGTGAATGATAAATGAATGATGATTGATGATTGATGAATGATGAATTATGAATTATGATTTATGATTGATGATTAATGATTGATGAATGATGTATGGTGAATGATGATTGATGAATGATGATTGATGATTGATGATTGATGATTGATGAATGATGAATGATAATTGATGAATAATGACTGATGATTGATTAATGATGAATGATGAATGGTGATTGATGAATGATGAATGATGATTAATGATTGATGAATGATGAATGGTGAATGATGAATGATGATTGATGAATGTTGACTGATGAATGGTGATTGATGAATGATGAATGATGAATGAATGCTAAATGATGAATGATGCATGATGAATTATGAATGAATGATGAATAATGAATGATGATTTATGATTGATGTATGATGAATGGTTAATGATGAATGATGATTGATGAATGATGACTTATGAATGGTGATTGATGATTGATGAATAATGAATGAATGATGATTGATGAATGATTAATGATGAATGATGATTGATAAATGATGACTGATGATTGATGAATGACGACTGATGAATGGTGATTGATGAATGATGAATGATGATTTATTATGATTGATGAATAATGACTGATGAATGGTGATTGATGAATGATGAATGATGAATGAATGATGAATGATGAATGATGCATGATGAATGATGAATGAATGATGAATGATGAATGAATGATGAGTGATGAATGATGAGTGATGAATGATGAATGGTGATTGATGAATGATGAATGATGATTGATGAATGATGAATGGTGAATGAATGATGAGTGATGATTGATGAATGATGAATGATGTATGGTGAATGATGAATGATGATTGATAAATGATGAATGATGAATGATGAATGATGAATGATGAATGATGAATTATGAATGATGAATGATGAATAATGACTGATGATTGATTAATGATGAATGATGAATGAATGATGAATGATGATTGATGAATGATGATTGATGAATGATGAATGATGATTGATGAATGGTGATTGATGAATGATGACTTATGAATGGTGATTGATGATTGATGAATAATGAATGAATGATGATTGATGAATGATGAATTATGAATTATGAATGATGAATGAATGATGAATGATGAGTGATGAATGATGAATGGTGATTGATGAATGATGGATGACTGATGAATGATGAATGGTGAATGATAAATGAATGATGATTGATGATTGATGAATGATGAATTATGAATTATGATTTATGATTGATGATTAATGATTGATGAATGATGTATGGTGAATGATGATTGATGAATGATGATTGATGATTGATGATTGATGATTGATGAATGATGAATGATAATTGATGAATAATGACTGATGATTGATTAATGATGAATGATGAATGGTGATTGATGAATGATGAATGATGATTAATGATTGATGAATGATGAATGGTGAATGATGAATGATGATTGATGAATGTTGACTGATGAATGGTGATTGATGAATGATGAATGATGAATGAATGCTAAATGATGAATGATGCATGATGAATTATGAATGAATGATGAATAATGAATGATGATTTATGATTGATGTATGATGAATGGTTAATGATGAATGATGATTGATGAATGATGACTTATGAATGGTGATTGATGATTGATGAATAATGAATGAATGATGATTGATGAATGATGAATTATGAATGAATGATGAATGATGAGTGATGAATGATGAATGGTGATTGATGAATGATGACTGATGAATGATGAATGGTGAATGATAAATTAATGATGATTGATGATTGATGAATGATGAATTATGAATTATGATTTATGATTGATGAATAATGAATGAATGATGTATGATGAATGATGATTGATGATTGATGAATGATGAATGAATGATGATTGATGAATGATGATTTATGATTGATGATTGATGAATGATGAATGGTGAATGATGAATGATGATTGATGAATGATGAATGAATGATGATTGATGAATGATGATTTATGATTGATGATTGATGAATGATGAATGGTGAATGATGAATGATGATTGATGAATAATGACTGATGATTGATTAATGATGACTGATGAATGGTGATTGATGAATGATGAATGATGATTTATGATTGATGAATGATGAATGGTGAATGATGAATGATGATTGATGAATGTTGACTGATGAATGGTGATTGATGAATGATGGATGATAAATGAATGCTAAATGATGCATGATGAATTATGAATGAATGATGAATAATGAATGATGATTTATGATTGATGAATGATGAATGGTTAATGATGAATGATGATTGATGAATGATGACTGATGATTGATGAATGATGACTGATGAATGGTGATTGATGAATGATGAATGATGATTTATGATTGATGAATGATGAATGATGAATGATGAATGATGAATGATGAATGATGAATGGTGAATGATGAATGATGATTGATGAATGATGACTGATGAATGGTGATTGATGAATGATGAATGATGAATGAATGATTAATGATGAATGATGCATGATGAATGATCAATGAATGATGAATGATGAATGATGAATGAATGATGAGTGATGAATGATGAGTGATGAATGATGAATGGGGATTGATGAATGATGAATGATGATTGATGAATGATGAATGATGAATGATGATTGATGAATGCTGAATGAATGATGATGAATGATGAATGATGACTGATGAATGGTGATTGATAAATGATGAATGATGAATGATGCATGATGAATTATGAATGGATGATGAATAATGAATGATTATTTATTATTGATGAATGATGAATGGTTAATGATGAATGATGATTGATAAATGATGACTGATGATTGATGAATGACGACTGATGAATGGTGATTGATGAATGATGAATGATGAATGAATGATGAATGATGAATGAAGCATGATGAATGATGAATGAATGATGAATGATGAATGAATGATGAGTGATGAATGATGACTGATGAATGGTGATTGATAAATGATGAATGATGAATGAATGCTAAATGATGAATGATGCATGATGAATTATGAATGAATGATGAATAATGAATGATGATTTATGATTGATGAATGATGAATGGTTAATGATGAATGATGATTGATGAATGTTGACTTATGAATGGTGATTGATGATTGATGAATAATGAATGAATGATGATTGATGAATAATGAATGAATTATGAATTATGAATGATGAATGAATGATGAGTGATGAATGATGAATGGTGATTGATGAATGATGACTGATGAATGATGAATGGTGAATGATAAATGAATGATGATTGATGATTGATGAATGATGAATTATGAATTATGATTTATGATTGATGAATGATGAATGATGAATGATGATTGATGAATGATGACTGATGAATGGTGATTGATGAATGATGAATGATGAATGAATGCTAAATGATGAATGATGCATGATGAATTATGAATGGATGATGAATAATGAATGATTATTTATTATTGATGAATGATGAATGGTTAATGATGAATGATGATTGATAAATGATGACTGATTATTGATGAATGACGACTGATGAATGGTGATTGATGAATGATGAATGATGATTTATTATGATTGATGAATAATGACTGATGAATGGTGATTGATGAATGATGAATGATGAATGAATGATGAATGATGAATGAAGCATGATGAATGTTGAATGAATGATGAATGATGAATGAATGATGAGTGATGAATGATGAGTGATGAATGATGAATGGTGATTGATGAATGATGAATGATGAATGATGATTGATGAATGATGAATGGTGAATGATGAATGAATGATGAGTGATGATTGATGAATGATGAATGATGTATGATGATTAATGATTGATGAATGATGTATGGTGAATGATGAATGATGATTGATGATTGATGAATAATGAATGAATGATGAATGATGATTGATGAATGATGATTTATGATTGATGATTGATGAATAATGAATGGTGAATGATGAATGATGATTGATGAATAATGACTGATGATTGATTAATGATGACTGATGAATGGTGATTGATGAATGATGATTTATTATGATTGATGAATAATGACTGATGAATGGTGATTGATGAATGATGAATGATGAATGAATGATGAATGATGAATGAAGCATGATGAATGTTGAATGATGATTGATGAATGATTGATGATTGATGAATGATGAATGGTGATTGGTGAATGATGAACGATGATTGATGAATGATGAATGATGAATGATGATTGATGATTGATGAATGATGAATGGTGAATGATGAATGATGATTGGTGAATGTTGACTGATGAATGGTGATTGATGAATGATGAATGAATGCTAAATGATGAATGATGCATGATGAATTATGAATGAATGATGAAAAATGAATGATGATTTATGATTGATGAATGATGAATGATGATTGATGAATGATGACTTATGAATGGTAATTGATGATTGATGAATAATGAATGAATGATGATTGATGAATGATGAATTATGAATGAATGATGAATAATGAATGATGATTTATGATTGATGAATGATGAATGGTTAATGATGAATGATGATTGATGAATGATGACTGATGATTGATGAATGATGACTGATGAATGGTGATTGATGAATGATGAATGATGATTTATGATTGATGAATGATGAATGATGAATGATGAATGAAGAATGGTGAATGATGAATGATGATTGATGAATGATGACTGATGAATGGTGATTGATGAATGATGAATGATGAATGAATGATTAATGATGAATGATGCATGATGAATGATCAATGAATGATGAATGATGAATGATGAATGAATGATGAGTGATGAATGATGAGTGATGAATGATGAATGGTGATTGATGAATGATGAATGATGATTGATGAATGATGAATGATGAATGATGATTGATGAATGCTGAATGAATGATGATGAATGATGAATGATGTCTGATGAATGGTGATTGATAAATGATGAATGATGAATGAATGCTAAATGATGAATAATGCATGATGAATTATGAATGGATGATGAATAATGAATGATTATTTATTATTGATGAATGATGAATGGTTAATTATGAATGATGATTGATAAATGATGACTGATGATTGATGAATGACGACTGATGAATGGTGATTGATGAATGATGAATGATGATTTATTATGATTGATGAATAATGACTGATGAATGGTGATTGATGAATGATGAATGATGAATGAATGATGAATGATGAATGAAGCATGATGAATGATGAATGAATGATGAATGATGAATGAATGATGAGTGATGAATGATGACTGATGAATGGTGATTGATAAATGATGAATGATGAATGAATGCTAAATGATGAATGATGCATGATGAATTATGAATGAATGATGAATAATGAATGATGATTTATGATTGATGAATGATGAATGGTTAATGATGAATGATGATTGATGAATGTTGACTTATGAATGGTGATTGATGATTGATGAATAATAATGAATGATGATTGATGAATGATGAATTATGAATTATGAATGATGAATGAATGATGAGTGATGAATGATGAATGGTGATTGATGAATGATGACTGATGAATGATGAATGGTGAATGATAAATGAATGATGATTGATGATTGATGAATGATGAATTATGAATTATGATTTATGATTGATGATTTATGATTTATGATTGATGAATGATGAATGATGAATGATGATTGATGAATGATGACTGATGAATGGTGATTGATGAATGATGAATGATGAATGAATGCTAAATGATGAATGATGCATGATGAATTATGAATGGATGATGAATAATGAATGATTATTTATTATTGATGAATGATGAATGGTTAATGATGAATGATGATTGATAAATGATGACTGATTATTGATGAATGACGACTGATGAATGGTGATTGATGAATGATGAATGATGATTTATTATGATTGATGAATAATGACTGATGAATGGTGATTGATGAATGATGAATGATGAATGAATGATGAATGATGAATGAAGCATGATGAATGTTGAATGAATGATGAATGATGAATGAATGATGAGTGATGAATGATGAGTGATGAATGATGAATGGTGATTGATGAATGATGAATGATGAATGATGATTGATGAATGATGAATGGTGAATGATGAATGAATGATGAGTGATGATTGATGAATGATGAATGATGTATGGTGAATGATGAATGATGATTGATGATTGATGAATGATGAATGATGAATGATGAATGATGAATGATGAATGATGAATGATGAATGAATGATGAATGATGATTGATGAATGATGATTTATGAATGATGAATGATGAATGAAGGATGATCGATGAATGATGAATGATGATTGATGAATGGTGATTGATGAATGATGACTTATGAATGGTGATTGATGATTGATGAATAATGAATGAATGATGATTGATGAATGATGAATTATGAATTATGAATTATGAATTATGAATGATGAATGATGAATGAATGATGAATGATGAGTGATGAATGATGAATGGTGATTGATGAATGATGACTGATGAATGATGAATGGTTAATAATAAATGAATGATGATTGATGATTGATGAATGATGAATTATGATTTATGATTGATGATTAATGATTGATGAATGATGTATGGTGAATGATGAATGATGATTGATGATTGATGAATGGTGAATGAATGATGATTGATTAATGATGATTGATGATTGATGAATGATGAATGGTGAATGATGAATGATGATTGATGAATAATGACTGATGATTGATTAATGATGAATGATGAATGGTGATTGATGAATGATGAATGATGATTTATGATTGATGAATGATGAATGGTGAATGATGAATGATGATTGATGAATGTTGACTGATGAATGTTGACTGATGAATGGTGATTGATGAATGATGAATGAATGCTAAATGATGAATGATGCATGATGAATTATGAATGAATGATGAATAATGAATGATGATTTATGATTGATGAATGATGAATGGTTAATGATGAATGATGATTGATTAATGATGACTTATGAATGGTGATTGATGATTGATGAATAATGAATGAATGATGAATGATGAATTATGAATGAATGATGAATGATGAGTGATGATTGATGAATGGTGATTGATGAATGATGACTGATGAATGATGAATGGTGAATGATAAATGAATGATGATTGATGATTGATGAATGATGAATTATGAATTATGATTTATGATTGATGATTAATGATTGATGAATGATGTATGATGAATGATGATTGATGATTGATGAATGATGAATGAATGATCAATGATGATTGATGATTGATGATTTATGATTGATGATTGATGAATGATGAATGGTGAATGATGAATGATGATTGATGAATAATGACTGATGATTGATTAATGATGACTGATGAATGGTGATTGATGAATGATGAATGATGATTTATGATTGATGAATGATGAATGGTGAATGATGAATGATGATTGATGAATGTTGACTGATGAATGGTGATTGATGAATGATGGATGATAAATGAATGCTAAATGATGCATGATGAATTATGAATGAATGATGAATAATGAATGATAATTTATGATTGATGAATGATGAATGGTTAATGATGAATGATGATTGATGAATGATGACTGATGATTGATGAATGATGACTGATGAATGGTGATTGATGAATGATGAATGATGATTTATGATTGATGAATGATGAATGATGAATGATGAATGATGAATGATGAATGATGAATGGTGAATGATGAATGATGATTGATGAATGATGACTGATGAAAGGTGATTGATGAATGATGAAAGATGAATGAATGATTAATGATGAATGATGCATGATGAATGATCAATGAATGATGAATGATGAATGATGAATGAATGATGAGTGATGAATGATGAGTGATGAATGATGAATGGTGATTGATGAATGATGAATGATGATTGATGAATGATGAATGAATGATGATGAATGATGAATGATGACTGATGAATGGTGATTGATAAATGATGAATGATGAATGAATGCTAAATGATGAATGATGCATGATGAATTATGAATGAATGATGAATAATGAATGATGATTTATGATTGATGAATGATGAATGGTTAATTATGAATGATGATTGATGAATGATGACTTATGAATGGTGATTGATGATTGATGAATAATGAATGAATGATGATTGATGAATGATGAATGATGAATTATGAATGATGAATGAATGATGAGTGATGAATGATGAATGGTGATTGATGAATGATGACTGATGAATGATGAATGGTGAATGATAAATGAATGATGATTGATGATTGATGAATGATGAATTATGAATTATGATTTATGATTGATGATTTATGATTGATGAATGATGAATGGTGAACGATGAATGATGATTGATGAATGATGACTGATGAATGGTGATTGATGAATGATGAATGATGAATGAATGCTAAGTGATGAATGATGCATGATGAATTATGAATGGATGATGCATGATGAATTATGAATGGATGATGAATAATGAATGATTATTTATTATTGATGAATGATGAATGGTGAATGATGAATGATGATTGATGAATGATGACTGATGAATGCTGATTGATGAATGATGAATGATGAATAATGAATGATGAATGATGAATGATGAATGATGAATGATGAATGATGAATGCTGAATGATGAATGATGAATTAATGATGAATGATGAATGATGAATGATGAGTGATGAATGATGAATGATGAGTGATGAATGATGAATGATGAATGAATCATGAATGATGATGAGTGATGAATGGTGAATGGTGATTGATGAATGATTATTGATGAATCATGATTGATGAATGATGACTGATGAATGGTGATAGATGATTGATTAATGATAAATGAATGATGATTGATGATTGATGAATGATGAATGATGAATTATGAATGAATGATGAATGATGAATGAATGATGAGTGATGAATGATGAATGGTGATTGATGAATGATGAACGATGATTGATGAATGATGAATGATGAATGATGAATGATGAATGATGAATGATGAATGATGAATGATGATGAATGAATGATGAATGATGAATGATGAATGATGAATGAATGATGAATGATGACTGATGAATGGTGATTGATGATTGATGATTGATGAATGATGAATCATGACTGATGAATGGTGATTGATGATTGATGAATGATTGATGATTGATGAATGATGAATGATGAATGGTGATTGATGAATGATGAGCGATGATTGATGAATGATGAATGATGAATGATGATTGATGAATGATGATTGATGAATGATCATTGATGAATGATGACTTTTGAATGGTGATTGATGATTGGTGAATGAATGATGATTGATGAATGATGAATTATGAATTATGAATGATGAATGAATGATGAATGATGAATTATGATTGATGAATGATGAATGATGAGTGATGAATGATGAGTGATGAATGATGATTGATGAATGATGATGAGTGATGAATGATGAATGGTGAATGGTGATTGATGAATGATTATTGATGAATTATGAATGATGAATGAATGATGAATGATGATTGATGAATGGTGAATGATGAATGATGATTGATGAATGATGAATGATGATTGATGAATGATGAATGATGAATGATGAATGATGAGTGATGAATGATGAATGGTGAACAATGAATGATGAATGAATGATGATTGATGAATGATGAATGATGATTGATGAATGATGATTGATGAATGATGATTGATGAATGATGATTGATGAATGATGATTGATGAATGATGAATGATGATTGATGAATGATGACTGATGAATTATAAATTATGAATTATGAATTATGAATGAAGAATTATGAAATAAGAAACACCAGGGGCCTACACTGTACTGTAATACTTGCCACTCGACCCGCCTGACCAGGGGTAAAAGGTCACAGATGACTTTCGATAAACTTTGCCGAAAACCTTTCAGATCGAGAACTTTTATAGTGCAGAAATTAAATCGCAAAAGTTTATGAAAGTTTGAACTTTCAGGTTTGACTTTTTAAGCTAATGGTAACCTTAACTTGAAGCTGAACGCTTCATATAAAATGATGTGACAAATAGGTTGAATCAATTACTGTAGTCAGTGCTTGTCTAAACAAACTTCCCTCTAAATTACTTTCGCTTAGAGAACATAAATCAAATAATTTTCTAATAGTAAATAGGTAGGTAGATACAACAATAATCATCCAAGTCATGAAAACGAAACAATCATCAAAACAGAGATGTTTCAAACCAAACTCAATTGAATGAAATAATAAGACTTTGATTAATTATAAGACGAGGCATAACTAGTGCCACATACCAGCAATGTATTGTTCTCAGTTCGTATTCCAAATATTTTTGTAAACACAAAACTATGACCATTATGAACACTTATGAACACTCCACCACTCCACACTGTTGCTCATGCAACAACAT
Organism: Nematopogon swammerdamellus; assembly: GCA_946902875.1. Lineage (NCBI taxonomy): Eukaryota > Metazoa > Arthropoda > Insecta > Lepidoptera > Adelidae > Nematopogon > Nematopogon swammerdamellus. Next base: position 13,038,874 of record OX336344.1, read on the forward strand.
GTCGCCCACGCATACCGAATATACGACCCAAGTCACCCATGTAACCACCACACAATCGCCCATGCGATTCAGCAGGTCAACCACGTGACCACCACGCAATTTAGCTTCCTGTTCATTTCTCTCTATTGAACGGGAGCGCCGTCACTTGCACATCCTGACTCTGACTCTGCATCATTGCTTTCACAGCTTAACTCAAAGGGAACAGTACAACAGTACACGCATTTATCTGGTACGATGTGAAATAAAATTCCAAGTTGAAATTGATAAATGGTTACTCCAGATAGGATTAACCTGCCTTAGAAGGAAAAGTTTTCACTAGAATTAGAAGGAAAAGTTTTCACGTACCTAGACGACATCGTACTGTGCACCCAAACATTCGAAGAACACGTAGAAATTCTAAAAGACGTGATGCGACGACTACACGAAGCAAACCTGACTATCAATGTGGAAAAATGCCAATTCGGAAGATCATCGCTAAAATATCTGGGCTACGTAGTGGATAAAGACGGACTCCGCACAGACACAGAAAAGGTGGATTGCATAATCAACTACCCAAGACCGACGACATATAAAGAATTAAAAAGATTTATCGGATTGGCTAGTTGGTACAGAAGATTCGTCCCGAATTTTTCGATAGTGGCGGGACCACTACATGAACTAACGAAAGGCAACACCAAGAAAGTGACATGGACAAACGAAGCCGAAAACGCATTCTGTGAGTTGAAAACAACTCTAACATCCACACCAGTACTCACATGCCCGGACTTCTCAAAACCATTCAGAATAGAATGCGACGCCTCAAACCATGGAACCGGAGCGGTACTGGTGCAAGAAGTGGAAGGAAAAGAGAAACCCGTCGCGTACACGAGCAAGAAACTGACGGAACGAGAGTCGAAATATTCGACATCCGAAAGGGAGCTACTAAGTGTAATTCATGCAGTGGAAAAATTCCGACCATACATCGAAGGGAGCCATTTCACAGTAGTCACTGACCACAGCGCCTTACAATGGCTAAATAACGCGAAAGACCCACACGGACGCTTGGCGAGGTGGTCACTGAGACTCCAACAATTTACATTTACGATCATCCACAAGAAAGGAAAGGAGAATGTAGTACCAGACGCCTTGTCCAGAGCCATACAAAGGGATGAGATCAACGAAATAGAAATAGACGAATCGGACAAAGACGACTGGTACAAAGACATCGAACAGAAATTGACAAATGGGAAGCAGAGACCTGGCTGGGAAAAGCGCAACGGCAACCTATGGAAATATCTAAAACTGCGACAATTCCCGCAAGATGAAGACTCCTGGAAACAAGTCATACCACCGGACAAGAGAAACGAAGTAATGGTAGCGTGCCACGACGCGCCAACAGCCGGACACCTAGGAATCAAAAAGACCATCAACCGCGCCAAGCAACACTACTATTGGCCAACGTTGATAAGAGACATCAAGACACACGTCCGAAACTGCGAGACATGCGCGAAACAAAAGCCGAGCCAGGAGAGACCAATCGGCCTCATGGGGAGACACAGAGAAGTGACGAAACCGTTCGATATAGTCTCAATGGACCTACTAGGGCCATACCCCAGATCAAAAAAAGGCAACACCATGCTATTCGTAGTCGCCGACTGGTTCAGCAAATTCGCCCTACTATTCCCGATCAGGAACGCAACGGCCGACACTATAAATAAAATTATAGAGGAACAAGTCTTTCTGATTTACGGAGTCCCAAAAACAGTGATATGCGACAACGGTACCCAATTCATATCGAAGAAAACGAAAGAACTGTTCGAGGAATACCACTCAAAACTTTGGTACACACCACACTACCACGCACAAGCTAACCCGACCGAAAGAGTAAATAGAGTACTTGTAACAGCAATAGGGTCATACAGCAAAGACGATCACAAAGAGTGGGACGAACACGTACACCACATAGGACACGCAATACGGACGGCCGTGCATGAAGTGACGGGCAGGACACCGGCATATCTCGTCTTTGGCAGAGAAACGTCAGTACTGAGCCACAAGATACAAGAAACATCAGAAGAAGAGCCGATTACATTCGACAGGACACACGTACCGGATAAAATCAAAGAAATGGAGAAAGTCTACGAGGACGTCAAAGAGAAATTGAGATCAGCATACAAAAGAAACGAAAAACACTACAATTTAAGACACAGAGCATATCATTTTAGAGAAGGCCAAGTAGTGTGGAGGAAAAGTAAAGTACTATCGAATGCGAGCAAGAATTTCTGCGCGAAATTAGCACCTCGATTCGAAAAAGCCATAATAAGCCAAAAGATCTCGAACGACGTATTCCTCCTCAAGAACATGAAGGGCAAAGACGTGGGAAAATGGCACTCCGCAGACCTGAAACCAGCAGCGTAACGCGATAGCCACATAGGAATCCGGGTCGGATTCCAGGAGAGGAGGGAGAATATTGTAACGGTTCAGTAGGGACACACCTGAAATATTTAAGCAACGCCATCTAGCGGCCGCGCACAACGACACGGTAATGCGAGCGCAGCTCGCAGCGTAGGCGATAACAGCCACAGGTCGAAGCGAATAGCGAGCGAGTACTAGAAACATCGAGGCAGTCGACCGGCAGAGGGCGCGACGATGACTCTGCAGTCTTTCCAGAAACTTCGAGAACCGAGCGCAGACATTAGCAGCCATTCAGTGAACATAGCAGAAATCGAAACGCCGTGCGTGAATTAAGTTCGGAGCACCGGTCGAGGACATCACAGTGTCAGTCACCGCGCGGAAAATACTGCGACATATAACGCGATCGAGAGGGTGAGTAGAAAATCTAAATATATTCGGAACTTCCCACACTCGCTAGGAGCCAAACCCGAATGTACAAGAATGTGAAATGACACGTAGCGAATGTGGTTGCAGGCCTTCCGACACGCCCTCTCGAGTTGCGGGCTACAAGACTGAGCTCCCGCGGCGACCCGACGAGTATTCCAGCCATTGCCGCGCCAGTACAGCTAAGTCAACCCAATAGTACGCTATCTTGTCCAAACCCGGCACAGACACCCACCCCGGTGTCGCGACACCGCCGAACAGGCGCCGATCCTCGCGTGGTCGCGACCCTGTAGCCCAAACGTGCCGTGGCACGGCCAAGCGGATCGCTAGCGAAGCGCGGGAATTGGCCAGCCACGTGGTTCGAGAACGTTCGTCACACCTCACCGTCCGGAGTGAACCAGTTTGGATCGAGTCTCGTTACCGGAGCAGTACCCTGAAATAGAATCAACGAGTGCTATCAGCGTGTAGTGGACTTAGGGCGATCCACCGACCAGAATTAAGTTGGAAATATAACTGTACTAAAGTGTGACCGCTAGATAAAAAGAAACATTCGTATATTTTTGGTATTATCGTGCAACTGTGTCCCTAGAGAACTTGTCGGATAGATCGCCGAACCCCACAGATCTGTTAAAATAAAATTGTACTAAAGTGTGACCGCTAGATAAAAAGAAACATTCGTATATATTTGGTGTCATCATGCAACTGTGTCCCTAGAGAACTTGTCGGATAGATCGCCGAACCCCACAGATCTGTTACAATAAAATTGTACTAAAGTGTGACCGTTAGGTATAAAGAATCTTTGTGCATATTTCGTATCACGGTGCGACCGTGTCGCCAGCGGAATTGCCGGGTCGAACGCAGAACCCCGCGGACCCAGGAAATGAAAATCAAAAGTGTACTAATTTGATCCAAAGTCCAATTAGTTTAGTTTCTACGGGGGATATCGACCTGGAATATAGGGCAACCTAGTAGCAAAGGCCCACCCATCTCAATTAGTGAAAGGCCGTTTTCACTGGCAGAAACTATAACTAAAATAAAGTGTACCAAAATAATCCAAGGACTATTTTGCAAAGGAGCTAGCTTGGAATACCTGGGCAGACGCTCGCCCGATTGCCAAGAGCGTCTGGCGCCCAATTTAGGATAAGATTAGGTTAAGAATTTTGAGGGTATTTGCTGTGTTTAGTTTTAAGGTATCTAGGTTAAGTTTTGCTCGAAATCGAAATTCGAGAGTAATTGCCGTGTTTAGTTTTAAGGTGTATAGGTTAAGTTTTGTTCGAAATAGTAATTGAGTTGGAGGGGAATCTGTGTGTATATATGTGTAATAAACTGTGTCCTAAAACCCAGCCGTTTCATTAGACCCACGCCCAGCTCAGACCCCATCACACATTAAAACCCTGCTGTAAAAAAATAAAAAAAATATTCAAACCCTCCCTCCGATCGCTGAAGTATGGCCAAGACGCCTCTAAATTACAAAATGTCTCTAAATTAGATTTCCAAAATTTTGAGTTCAGCGGTGGTCCAATGCCGGTTCGATTCTGATGGAATCTCCCACTAGAGTACCCAGCCGTTCATTCCGTAATTAGGCGCCATTGTGATGGGGTCTGAGCTGGGCGTGGGTCTAATGAAACGGCTGGGTTTTAGGACACAGTTTATTACACATATATACACACAGATTCCCCTCCAACTCAATTACTATTTCGAACAAAACTTAATACCAATCAAAGATTGGGGTATCAAGTACTCGGGCAGCAATAACGGGAGCGTCAATGCCTTCATCGAACGGGTAGAAGAATTGAAGGAAGCACGAAACGCGAACGCGGAAGATCTATGGAGATATGCGATAGATTTCTTCGAAGGCGACGCGCTCATTTGGTTCAGAGCCAACAAACAAGGCATAGACAACTGGGATGAACTGACCACCATGCTAAGGCTCACGTTCCAGAGACCATACTACCAGGAGGAATTATTAGACGAAATAAAGAAACGCACACAGGGGAAAGACGAAAAGGCAATGATATACGTGGCAATAATGCAAAATATGTTCAACCGTCTGCCGGAGAAATTAACAGAATCACAAAAACTACAAATATTGTTGAAAAACCTACAACCATACTTCCAACAAGCAATCTGCAGAGATAACTTCGAATCGATTATAGAGCTAACCATAGTGCTCAGGACACTAGAACAAACCAAGTCAAACTGCGAGGCGTTTAAGGAACCAACAGACGGGAAAAACACCATGGAACAAGATCTAGCGTACCAACAAAAGAATAAGGACGAAATATGCGCAATACAGCAAACAATACCAGCCAACAACACAACAAAATCGAAATGCTGGAACTGTAGGAGCGAAGGACACCTATTTAAAGAGTGTAAACTACAGCGACAAAGACTGTTCTGCTTCCGATGCGGCAAGTTTGGGGTATCCATAAAAGATTGCAAATGCGGACATCCGGAAAACGCACAGCGAGTGGTTTCAGAACCTGCCCAATAACCACTCGCGTACCCAAAACATCAAAAAAAGAATGGCAGGAATGGCTAACAACAATATCAAACTTCTTAAAGAAGCCCAAAGTATGCAGCATTTATAAGCACGTAAATCATGACAATAGATACTATTGTAAAGTAGATATACTGGGCATACAATGCGTAGGACTGGTAGATTGCGGGGCAACAATATCGGCAATGACAAAAGAATTCGGAACACAACTCACCAGGAGAGGTCTGAAACTACAGACACAGAATATAGAAAGACTATCGCTGGCAGACACAAGTGTAAAATACACACAAGGTATAATTGACGTACCATTCGAATGCTTCGGACAATATAAAATAATCCCTGTCCACGTAATAGAAAAACTAAACCACAATATCATTCTAGGGATGGACTTTCTTGACACGTTCGGGATTCACCTAACCAGAAATCCAGACAGAGAACAACTGGCCAAGTGGAAAATCTGCACAAAAAACAAGAAAGACATCGAAGCAATAGACCACAAACCAGCCGTCATATCCCGAAGTGAATTGACACCTAACCAGGAACGAAAACTGGAAGAAATAATAAAAGAAATGCACGTGAAAATCGGGAAAGGCTTAGGTCGAACGAGTCAAATAATCCATACCATAGAGACAGGGGAACACAGGCCAGTGAAACAGAGGCCATATCCGTTCTCACCTAACATAATAAAACTAATGGAAAATGAACTAAAAGACATGTTAGACAAGGACGTGATAGAACCATCTAACAGCCCATGGAGCTCCCCGATAATATTAGTGCAAAAGCCGGGAAAGAATCGATTATGCCTAGACAGTAGACAATTAAACAAGGCCACCAAGACAGACTCATACCCGTTACCACGAGTGACATCCGTACTAGACAGCCTCAGAAACGCGAAATATCTTTCAACATTAGACCTCAAATCAGCATTCTGGCAAATACCTCTTGAGGAGAGTAGCAAGGAAAAGACGGCTTTTGCATTACAAGTGTGGGTCTTTCGCGTTATTTAGCCATTGTAAGGCGCTGTGGTCAGTGACTACTGTGAAATGGCTCCCTTCGATGTATGGTCGGAATTTTTCCACTGCATGAATTACACTTAGTAGCTCCCTTTCGGATGTCGAATATTTCGACTCTCGTTCCGTCAGTTTCTTGCTCGTGTACGCGACGGGTTTCTCTTTTCCTTCCACTTCTTGCACCAGTACCGCTCCGGTTCCATGGTTTGAGGCGTCGCATTCTATTCTGAATGGTTTTGAGAAGTCCGGGCATGTGAGTACTGGTGTGGATGTTAGAGTTGTTTTCAACTCACAGAATGCGTTTTCGGCTTCGTTTGTCCATGTCACTTTCTTGGTGTTGCCTTTCGTTAGTTCATGTAGTGGTCCCGCCACTACATGAACTAACGAAATTCTTCTAATAAGTCTAATTGCGTCTGCCTTGCCAATACCTAACAAAAATACTATTACCATAACCTCGCTTCCCAGAATAGTTTTTGATGAATACCCTCATTTTAAGAACAGATCACACAGAACCAAAATCGCAACAAAATGGAAATTGCTCACCAGATCGATGTATCACCCACGGAAGCAGGCTTCACACCACATGCGTCGACCCTTCGCTTGGTCTTTCTCCTCGTGCTCCAGTATTCTGCCGCGCCCTCACCGCTACCGCCACACGCTCCAACTTGGTGCATCGTGGCGCGACGTGACGTGGCTCACCGTAGTTGATACAAATCACCGTGTTTTCTTCATTGGAGCTTCGATAGTTGATGTCATCCATGTTCGCAGACGTTTATACCCTCAGCTTCTTTGTGACCGATCGCACCGCAATTGAAACATTTCACGGAATGACGGCATCTTCTCATATGTAGGCATCACAGAGCATCGAATGCCGCGCGCGCCCCCTCCTAGAGACGCCCTGAGCGCGATTTCCCTAGAACGCCGTTGAAGCCTGTGGGCGTGGCCTATGACTTACACATGTGTGTTGTGCGTGTGCATTTGTTTTGTGGGTGTGCCTAACTTGCTCCTCTTTGTGTGTAGTGTCGATACTAACACACACACACACACACATACGAAGCGCTAGCAGCACTGCGTGTAGTTATTGGGTTTCAAATATTATTATTACTTTCGCCTCTAGGAGAGGCGCGCGCGGTATTCGATGCTCTGTGGTAGGCATGTATTCTGATCCCATTTTCTGATGCCGACGCGTCCGTAGGATTTGCAACACTAGCCGCATCAAAGCGTATTATATAGGGTCAGGATCCGACATGGCGTAGTAGGTAATCGAGCATTAAAACCTCACATGTAGTATCACACTTTGTATTAGTAAACGTAACGAACAACTCAGTACAATACTCAAACACGGAAGTAGGTGAATCGACAGTTTCATGAAGCGGTGCGGTCACCTCGAAAGATCGTTGGAGAAGACTGCCAAAATGGCTGCCGCCCCATTTCACGACTCTGTCCACATCTTGCCCACGTGACGCGTTTCGCCAACCACCGTTAAAAAAATATCAAATCAGCAATCATTTAAATGAAATTCAATCGACCGGATATCCGACATATATATTTTGAAAAGTACAAATCAGGTCACGTTCACATACAAAACATAAAATTTGGGGACTGAGCTCCATAGTAGTTTGGGCAATTTCCTTTCAAGACTTTGAGGAAATATTATATAGAGTTCTCGCTCCGAACAATTATACAGACAAGCGGTGTTCGAGCGGCTGAGGTTTGGGGTAAGGTAGCGGGGAGGCGGAGCGCAGAGTCGAGCGGTAGAGGGGAGCGCGCGCGGGGCGGGAAGCGTGTGCGAGACGGTCTGGCGGCCGGTGTGGGGAGCTCATGCGGGGCGGGAAGCGTGCGGGAGAGAGGCAAGGGGTAAGGAGATTCATCTCCAGATTCGCCATCGCACCTTTGCATCGACGAAGATGTGTGAATGTATTAGTTTAAAGTAGGCGCGATCGCAGCAGGCAGGCGACGACTGCGCGCTGCGGCCTCTCGCGCTCGACCAAGAGGCTTGAGGATCGTGAACCGCAACTCGGTGGAACATGTTAGTTGGCCGAGTGCTTTATCTAGTGCGTAATATATCTTTGCTTCAAGATACTTTTTTGAGCAAATGTCAAACAGAACCTTCATGAACATTTTAATACTTATTGTATTTATTGGTATACTATTCGTATATTCCTTTTTGTATACTAATAAATTTGTGTTCTAAAATATGGCAATACTCCATATCTATCTATACAACTATACGCTTTTCAAAGTGATACTTCGTAAATAGTGCCTAATATCTATACATTTTTGCATAGGTACATGTGATTTCGGGTGGGTTTCAGTATCGACTTGCCCCGAAAGATAACTGCGCCTCCACCGCCAGCCCGCACTAAAAGAAGGCTTCACGACTACACTCGTACGTAAATATTGATCACGTCTTATTTGCCCGAGATTGCGGACACAAACAAAGCAGTCGGCCTGCTCGGGGCAGCGAGACGTCTTCTCTTGAACCGCAGCCAAATTTTATCGTCCATGTCGGCAGCGCGACCCCGGCCCGGCCGCCTACACAGCCTCCTAGACGCTACGTTCACTTAGCCAACTAGTTCTGGAGCGGAGCGGACAATAATAGAGCACAAACAGTCGTTGTAATTGAGTTTTAGATTATATAGAAAAAGGAACAACGAAGAAACAAAAATACAATACTAAGCATTCTGAAAAGGCTAGGCTAGGTAGGCTGCACAATTAAGATTTTCCAACACCGACCGTCAATGCAAGTCGTGTATACGTGTATAACGTAGAGCAAAGTAGATAATTGTATAATATATTTTTATTAGAAATAATAAGGTTCAACATTGAACCGTGCAAGTTGACTGTTCGCAAAAATTATGCGACATCATCATGAAGGTGCAAGAGAGCGAAAATTTGGAGATAATACGTAACGGTCCGGTGGCGTAGTTGGTTATCGCGTTGGCGGCTCAAGCCAAAGACCCAGGTTCGAATCCTGGCCGGGATGTATTTTTTCCAATGATTTTCGCTTTGCATTTTTCTAATAAAAATATATTATATAAAGCGAGTACGTGCTTAGTACTAACATATAAACATAAAATAGATAATTGTATTCAAAAATGTGCTTAATAATTTTTTTTTATTTTATGACGTTTTCAAGCTTAAAAATTACATAAGTATATGAGAAAAAATTTCGAAAGAGTATTCGGAACAGATTTTATCATTTTCATTATTACGTACATTTATTCACGACAGCTCTTAGTCTAAAAGATTTACATAAACGAGTACATTTGGCATGTGAAGCGCATGTGCGCTGACTTGTAATGAAATTATATGCTAATGCTTGACCAACATTTTCTGGCAGTTATGAAGCTGACGAAGTGATTTAAAGAGTTTAAGTACAGATATAACTGCAATATTTTTCTTTTTGCCATATATCCACAACTGTATATAACTAAAGAACGATGAGTAATAGAATACACATTATACAACGTTAACAACTTAATAATATAGATTTTTTTTTATTATTATGTGTAGTTTTTGTTTTTGCTCTTGTATTCATGGTCGTTCCAGTTTCGTACGTTTGAACATCTTTCAGCTGAGAATTGAATGGAAGCATTGTACGTATGTATAAAGCAATCTACTTGCTTTATTTCCGATGACACTGGAAGGGAAGCAAGCGCGAACTGCTGAGAACGCTGATCTTCAATAATGGAATGGCTTCTCTTCTTTTATCCTCTTTCTTTCGTGTTCAGGATCTCAGGAGATTAGATCTTAAGATTTATGGAAGCTAAGGCTTAAGCTCTATTCTGGTATGTGACGCAAACGTGTATTTTGTAGATAGTTATCACGTAAACTTTATTATTAAAACTTTAATTGAAGAATATACTGAAATAGACTAGTTAAGAATTATATATGCAGTGATATTATTAAATAACTAATTTAATATAATATTAAATAATATTAATATAATTTAATATTTAATCTCATACATGAAAAAATGTGCTTTACAGATTAACATAAATTAAACTAAATTAAAATAATTAAACTTTGATTATATTATAAAGTCTACAATAATGATTTAAATAAAATAAATGAATATTAAATTTATTTATTTACCTATTTCAAATATAACATAATTATAACTTTATTTGTAGATTTACTACACACTACAGGTTCCGTTCTAGAACGGAATGATCACGAGGCGAGCGACCGAGTTTATGGCAAGTTTTTACAGACGTACTTCCACTTTTATAGTCGACTATCGACTACATAGTAAATACATAAATACAAGCTGTTTTCAACGAAGATCTATTAATTATTATTCATGAGAGTACAACCCTCTGCAGAAATTACTTTAAAGCTTGGATAAAGACCATAGGCAAACAATAAACAATTTTATTAAAATAAATTTTCCTGAAGAGTTACTACAATCTTTTATTAGGACTCCTAGAATAATATTTAAAATAAAATCCAAAACACGCTATAATAAAATAATATAAAGAGTAGATCATAAATAATGCTGAAACATAATTGATGTACATAAAACTTTATCCAACCGAAGTCCCGCCGAGATGTTGCTCATTAAAATTTCCAAAAAGCGAACGCTTGTAAGGCATCGTCGGTTGGGTTTCGATATTCATCGGGCCACCGACGCGACGACAACGTCAGGGCTCAGGGTGGAGGTTGGTACAAGGGTCGGGCACTCCTACATCGCCTTCACATATTCATTAGCATCGTTGGATAAAGACTAAGCGACAGAATAGAGGGGGCACATTGAAAATAGATTTGTATTTGCAATGTTAAAATTAAATTTTTATGTAATAATAAAAGAAATAAATTCAGTATAACTTACTAATTATAAAAATTTAAATTTATTAATAATTATTATACAAGAACAGAAGGAAATGTAATCTACTAATTAAAATTAATTATAAAACTATAAAGACACGGTAGTGAGGAGGGGGGGGGGGGGGGCGACGGTGGGAGGTAGAAGGGGGCTGTGGGTGTGAGATGGCCGTAGATATACATACAAATAAATTTATATATATATCTTTGCCATCTCATAAAAGCATGGTTATTTCGTTTCTCGAAACTCCGTGAAGGGTGTAGGTAAGGATGGGCAGACATGTGCAAGTTGTAAATCTTAGAGGTTCCTTAGACAAAGTGTCAAGCGGTTCAAATTTATTTTACGCGGTTTTAGAAACCCTTGTCCATGGGTTTAGTTTTGTTTAAAAGCATAATGGACGACCCCGAGATGAGTGAATTATGGCGTCCGCTCGCCATTGAAACTAACGCATAGGATGGCGCGGGAGGTCATTCCGGGAATTGGCGACATGTGAGGGATGCTAGCTGCGCCTACGCAAACGCGAGGACGCGAGGGTGGCAGAGGAGTTAGTTAAATTCTGACCGAGGAAAGAGCGGGTCGCTACGTACGAGCGGTCCTGCGCGCGCGCAATTAACTCGAGTCGGAAAAACACGGGAAGCTGCCGGAAAAATAGCTTTACGCGTCGGCGCGGCGGGACTCAAGCGAGAGGCAATCTTGTCGGACGAGCCTTGCGCGCGGAGATTCGGTACCTACTCACGTCGGGCGCGCGCGAATGTGAGTTCGTTCGTGGTTTTATAAACAATTAGTCGCAGCGAACGTACGCGGGGAAAGTGGGTGCTCGCGAGTGTAGACTGAACAGCAGTGGAACGTGGAAGCTGAGCAGCGTCGGAAGGAGACCTGGGGTTGCAGAACGCGGTCAAGAGTTCCAGTTGGGGTGCAGATCCCATGATTTGATAGCCCTCCAGGAACATTGGCTTCTTCCGGACGAGTTGGATCTACTGAGCCAGATCGACCCAAATTTCAGCTACCATGGTGTCTCTGCTGTCGACATCGAAACTGGAACTCTGAAAGGGAGGTCTTACGGAGGAGTTGCTCTTCTCTGGAGCAAACGGTCCTTCCATAAAGCAACGCCCATTGATACAGGAAGCACTCGAGTGGCTGCGATACACCTGCAGTGCACGGACAACTCGACGGTTACAGTAATGTCGGTATACATGCCTACTGAGTCTATAGATAATCTGCCTGACTTTACATCGTGTCTAGGTATATTGAGTGCGGTAATAGAGAGTGGTGAGAATGAATGTGTATATATGTTAGGTGATTTTAATGCAAAACCTAAGAGTATTTTTTATGATGAATTAACACGTTATTGTGACGATCAGGAATGGGTATGTGCCGATGTAAAATTACTAGGTATTAACAGTAACAATTTCACGTACTTAAGTGATGCACATAATACAACTAGCTGGCTTGATCACATCCTAACGACAAATGCTGCGTTACGAACTATTAATAAATGTCAAATAAATAACGAGGTATCATGGTCAGATCATTTTCCATTATTGTTAGAAATTGATCTCAATGTAATTCAACAAAAGATAGAATTGAGTAATCGCAGCATTGACAAGGCAATATGGGGGACTAGATCGAAATGTCAAATAGAAAGATATAAATTAATTTTAAATGAACTATTGACAAATTGTACTGTAAACAAGCTCAATTGTGTTGATTTTCCCTGCACGGATGTTAATCATAGAGAGCAAATTCGTTCATTCTATGAAGGTATTGTGAGCGCGGTAAGGACAGCGGCGAGTGATACTTATGTAAGTAAGAAAAATACCTTTAAACAAATCGCGGGCTGGAATGAACACATTCACGGCCTGCACAAGGAAGCTCGGCTTCACTTCAAACTTTGGATTTTACAGGGAAAACCAACACAAGGGAAGACATTTGATGACATGCGTAATAGTAGAAATAAGTTTAGAAATAAAATAAAATGGTGTCAGCGAAATGAGGAAAGAATAAAAATGGACATTGTTGCACAAAACAGGGCTCAAAAAGATTTTCAAAAATTTTGGAAGGCGACAAAATCAAATATAAAAACGGACTTACCGTTAATAGTAAATGATGTAAAAGGCGGAAAAGAAATAGCCAACATGTTTGCAAAGCATTTCAGAATCGACTGTCCTCAAAGTGAGAGCGAAGGGTCGGTGGTGGCCGCAACCGACACCTGTCATCGTTGGTACGAAGTGATACATGGCCAGCACACTTGGGTAAAATTCACGCCTTTGCAGGTGGAGACAGAGGTGCGAAAAATGAAACGAGGTAAGTCACCAGGCCACGATGCTCTTAGTGTCGATCACTTAATGTACGCTGGACCATCGCTGTGGGTAGCGATGTCTGATTTGTTCAACCAATGTATTGCACATAGTTACCTGCCATCGGAGTTCATGAAGACGGTAGTCGTTCCACTGGTGAAGAACAGGACCGGAGATATATCGAGTCAGTCTAATTATAGACCTATATCACTGGCGACGGTATTTTCCAAAGTCTTCGAAAGGCTTCTTCAGCCGCACCTATGTGAACACCTCAACCTACACCCGGCTCAGTTTGGCTTTCGGCCCGGTCTATCGACAGACATGGCAATACTTGCTCTTAAGCAAACAGTGAAATATTACACAAACAGAAATACTACCGTTTACGCATGTTTCCTTGACCTAAGTAAAGCATTTGACACAATACTGTATGATGTTCTTTGGAATAAACTAAGGGAAACTGGTGTACCGGAAGAGATTATAAGTCTGCTGGCGTACTGGTATGGCAATCAAATAAACACAGTTTAAGTGTTTCCTATAGTTGTTCGTCTTGACAACCTCATCTTGTATTGCAAAGACAAAACCCTCGGTTTCCCCGAAGAGGTCCCCGAAGCGTAGCCAGTGCACGGAAGCAAGTTGGTCTACATCCGGTCCCGTGAGAGACCGGAAATACCTACCGTGCAGCTCCTTGCCTTTCCATACTTCCATGCGGTCCTCGGTGCTCAGTACAACCGGCTTCCGCCAGTCCTCTTTTCCCATGCTCAGCGGGGTAAGGCCTTTATCGCTGGTGACGACATCGCGATGCATCTCACAAACATCAGTCTTTTCCAAAAAGTACTGACGGAGATTGCATACCTCGCGGTTGTGCAGGTTCTTGGCATTTAACATACCTCGACCCCCACACTTCCGCGGGATATACAACCTCATGACCGATGATCGTGGGTGGTGCATACGGGATTTCGTCATCAGCGTCCTGACCTTTCTGTCCAGCGAGTCCAATTCGGTCTGAGTCCATCTGAGAATACCGAAGGTATATACGAGCACAGGCATGACCCAACCGTTATAGGCACGAATTTTATTGCCGCCTGACAAAAGGCTATTTAGCACTTTTGTAAGACGGTGAAAAAACTTTTCCTTAACTGATTGTTTCATGTCCGTATCCCGTATGTTGAGAGCCTCCGATATTCCCAGGTATTTATAGGTTTCGTCTTCGGAGAGAGCTCGAATATTCATAGACTCCGACAACTGTATGCCGCCGGAGTTCACGACCACACCACGTTCCACATGGATGGTCCCACATTTTTCCAAGCCGAACTCCATTCCAATGTCGTTGCTGAAGCCTTCAGTTATCTTCATCATCGACATTAGTTCAGTGTCCGACTTGGCAAACAGTTTGAGGTCATCCATATAAAATAAGTGCGATATTCGAGAGCCTCCCCTTCGAAGACAGTAGCCCAGCTTCCTGTAGAGCAGTCCTCAAGCAGAGTGCTAAGAGGGTTCAGAGCCAGACAAAACCAAAGCGGACTCAGACTGTCTCCCTGGAAGATCCCCCGCCGTATGGGAATCCGATCGTCTGCGACCGAAGTCCGTTCGCCACCTGGCACACGAAGGATAGTACTCCATTGTCCCATACATGCGCCAAGGAATTGACAGATATTCGTGTCAGTTTTGTATAATTCTAGTATCCTTAGCAACCATGTATGGGGCACGGAGTCAAATGCCTTCCTGTAATCTATCCAGGCAGCAGACAGGTTCTTTCGATTGCGTCGGACCTGCTGACAAACGGTCATGTCTATGAGGAGAAGCTCCTTAGTACCGCGGGACCCAGCCCGACATCCATTCTGAGCAACTGACAAGATGTTATTTTCCTTAATATGAATTGATATTTTATGCGTCAAAATGGATGTCAGGAGCTTGTAGATGGTAGGCAAGCAGGTGATAGGTCTATAATTTTTAGGTTCCGCAGTACTACCAGATTTATGGAGCAGGTGGGTGACACCAGTAGTCATGAACTCTGGGAGAACCCGATGGTCGAGGGCATCTTGGAATTGAATGGCCAAGCGGGAATGGCAGCTTCTGAACCATTTCAGCCAGAAGTTCTGCAATCCGTCCGGCCCTGGAGATTTCCAGTTCAGTGCCTGGCGGATTGCAGAACTTACATCCTCTTCGCTGATATTTATGGCTGACATTGGTTCTACAGTCTGACACGCCCGCTCGACTGCTCTC
Organism: Nematopogon swammerdamellus; assembly: GCA_946902875.1. NCBI lineage: Eukaryota > Metazoa > Arthropoda > Insecta > Lepidoptera > Adelidae > Nematopogon > Nematopogon swammerdamellus. The sequence continues at coordinate 13,054,549 of OX336344.1, forward strand.
ATCCATTCACCCTCGACGTGACAGACAGGATCCGACCAAATGTTTTTCCAAAATGAAGCATTTTCTTGATCAGTCGGTCGGATTGTGTCTGTCGGTCGTTGGTTCGGGTGCTCCCAGTTTCGGTATACCCACCTTTGGTCACTCTGGAATCGACGATTCTGATGATAACGGTCGACACGCTTCCTATAGCGACGGATACGTTGGGCCCACGCGCTAATTTGCTGCTTCAGGTCATCTATGCGTTCCGTGACTAGCGAGTGGAAGTTTGGCTGTGTTCGACTTATTACAGCTCCATTAAAAGCCTTCGTCACGAAACGCATAATTTTTGGTCTTGTATTCCCAGACCTAAAGCAGCATAGCTTTCCAATGAGGATCCTGGCCTCGCCGATACGTCGTTCGATCCGTAACTGCCATGCGGGAGCAATGGCTGGCATGGCGCGTGTGTCTCGCGAATTATTTTCAAATTTTAGACGCGCCATGCGACAGGCAGCCACCGCCCCACAATACAAGATCGAATTAGTATCGGCGAGATCTGTACTAGATTCAATATATTCTTTAAGATATGAATCCAGGATCCTCACCATAATAAGGTTTCGTTTATTCGTGGGCAACCTCGGTATCCGCGGCCTGTCATTGGTAGGTGCCGAGCGGTACCTCAGAATCGCCTCTTCAAGAGTGCTCCTCATTAACTCATTATCCTGGGTACTTACCGTGCCCCCTATCACATCGCCACCATCCTCCGCAGAAGGTGGTGTTGGCATGGTCGCAGCCATCGTGCCGGCAGCAGTGGTAACTGCGGCGGCACCCCGCGCTCTCGCCAAGGGTGTGGCGAGGCAGGTGCGGGGTGCGGGCATGCGGGTGTGGAGGCAGTGGTAGGGGGAAGTGCATCCAGGCGTAGTCGCTCAAGTACAGCATCATCCACAAAATGACGGCTTAGGATGAGCCGTACTTGATCTGAGAGGCGCTGGGCTGTATTATTATTATTATTATTATTAAAACTTATTTAATCAACACAAATTATATTAATATTATCGTGACGAATCAATCAAACAGTTTACCTGTCGGAAAACATCAAAAGTACCTGCTGACGTGATCCAGTGTGCTGCGAAATTCAGGTCGGAGATTTACAATTTTCCTTCACTCTCACTACGATACGCTCATTTTTCGCTTCACTATGAACTGCCAAGGCTGCAATGAAGTTATACTAGACACGGATGGCATACAATGCAGGAAATGTCTCAACGACTTTCACTTCACATGCGCAGGGATAGCAGACGAGTTGAAATTTCGAAAAATGACTCGTAAAACGAGAAACCTCTTTGCGTGCTTGTCTTGTAAAACAAATCAAACAAATTCACCGCTACCGACGCCAACAAACTCAGACACTGACTCAGTCGGTAAAGCAGCCGCCCTGACTGACGTCACTCATATCGACGCCACTAATGACGTCACACGTGACGCTGCTGCTGTACCGACCGCGCTCGCTCAGCACTCGCCCCTGCCCGCACCCGCCCTGCCGCCGCCGCCGCCCGCGCAACCTTCAGCGGGAAATTCAACGACGCCGCTGCCTGGCAACGATCCGGTAGCCTACGAATTAACATTCCAACAGCCAAAGAACCGTGCTCTAGAACGGGTCATCAGCAGCACCAGAGATGCGACTGAACGCAAAGGGAAAAGTGGTACTCTCAATAACACCTATACTGTCTCTAAAGACTTCGAAATAGCTGAACTCACTTCACAATTGGACGAAAAAAACCGTTTGCTATTCGCCTGCCTGCAGACGTTCATCGACAAAAGGCTGACAGAGCACCAAAGCACCACCGCAAATCAACTGAAAACATACCTCGACAAACACGTCGAGCTATGTGAAAAGTACGACAACCTTATTGATACCGTGCAAAAATATTCCCTCGCCTACGACCAAATAAATAACGAGCTGAAGAATACTACGCAGCTGCACAAACGTATCGACGACCTGGAAATAAAAAACTCACAACTAACCGTAAAAACCCACGTAATGGAATCAAGATACGAAGAGTTGGAGCAAAAATTATTAAGCCGGGAATGCGAAATAAGAGGTATTCCGTACAGATCGAGCGAGAACCTTCAAACCATTTTGCTCAAACTAAAAGCACTCATCGGTGTCGACTTCTCTGTACCAGACATCGTACAAATACGCCGAGGGCCGACACCTAAAAAAATCGGAGCTCCACGTCCCATACTTGTGGAATTCGCCACTGTGGCCGCTCGTGATAACTTCCTGGAGGCCGCAAGGATGCTGAACAAAACTCGCTTTGAACAAAAACGCGGGAGACTGAACTGCGAGGAGCTAGACTTGCCACCACTCAATGCGGCGGAGCGCGTCGCTCTCACCCCCGCCCCCGCCGTCGCCGCTGGCCCAGCCATCTCCGCCAGCCGCCCGCTCGCTTCAGCCGGCGGGAGCCTTATATACATATCGGAGAGCCTCACACCGCGGACCAAGAGACTACTAGCGCTTACTCGCAACGCGGCGAAACAAGCCGGTTATAAATACATCTGGACAAAATCGGGACGCATCTACATCTGCAAGAGTGCTGCTAAGGAAGACAAGACTATCAGAGTATTTAATGAAGAGCAACTTAATAAACTATGACTCGTTCTGATCGTATTTAAATCTGTAAAAACTCATTATTCATGCCATGTTTCGTTTAATATAAAATACTACACAACAAAATCACGAACAACTAAATCTATTGCTAAAACAATATGTTTGAATAAAACTTATCACGAACTATTTATAATTAGTGTTAATAAAAACATAATGCATAAATTCATCCATAAACATGTACAAGTATATATTTTATTTTTATTTCCATTCTTAAAACTAATATCATTTAATACTATACCTAAACAACAAATACATTTTTACCATATAAAAATATCACGCTACTCACACCATACTTACTATCAAACACAAACAATATACCATACATATATACACTCACACAATATCCTCAAATATATCTTAGAAATTACGAGAACACTCTTTGCTACAGACAGTCACACACATCTGCAAATCAAAGTACCTGTCTACAATGCGCTAGCTCTGCTGCCTGCTTCTCTCGCACACACTACAAATATACACGATGAATTACACACCTCTGACCTATATAATAAGATATCATGAATAAGGAGTTTATAGAAGAAATTGACAGCTTTGAATTAGCTGTAACGGTAATTTGCGAACGCCCCGAAGACTGTCGAAAAATTATTGATCAAAATAATAAACTGAATGTGATTACAGCAAATATTCGCAGTCTAAATAAAAACTTTGACGAATTTTCTATCTTTCTTAAAAGAACTAACGTGCAGTTCAGCTTCATTTGTCTAACCGAATGTTTTCTACAAAATTCCTCTTTTATTAAACAAATTCCACATTATACCTCATTCTCAACTAGTAAGCACAAAAACAAAAATGACGGGTGTGTCGTTTATGTACTCGAAGGGCTGCACGTGAGGGCGGAGGAGCCGCCGCTGGTCGACTGCAGTGCGCTAGCGCTCTCAATGGGCGATCACACGCTTGTGCTTGCGATATACCGCCCCCCCTCCTACCAGGATCCGGACCCATTCATACTTAGCCTAGATCAATATGTAAGATCCTTACGATCGTATAAAGACATAATCATTACTGGGGATTTAAATTTAAATATTCTGGACCCGAATAATAAACCGGCTAATGATTTATTGTCCTGCTTACTAGGAAACGGCTTTATACCGGCTATTAACAAACCGACGAGAGGTTCGGCATGTTTAGACTTGTTCATGGTCAAAACTAAATGCAGGCTAAAAGCAGCGATTTGCCAGACAGCCCTGACAGATCACCACCCTATAGTGCTATGTATCAATAAAATATGCAACAATAACAGCTCTTTCGATCAATCGCGCACTATAATAGACTATGCAGCAATCGATGCTGAACTAAAATGCTACGACTGGAAACCTTTATATGGGGTAACAAACACAAACAGTGCCTTCAAGATGTTCATGGACATATTGACTCCTATTATCTCAAAACACAAAACAACCATTAGCGCATCCAACAAAAAACACAAAATTAAAAAACCTTGCATAACAATTAATCTCCTAAATTGTATAAAAAAAAGGGATAAGTTACATGGAAGGCTTCGCTTAACACCCGACGATATTACTTTACAAACCTATTATAAAACATATAGAAATATCTGTACCAAAGCGGTAAAAAAAGCCAAGGTCTTATTCTTTAGGAATAAACTTACGGAAAATTTAAGAAACCCGAGAAAGTGCTGGAACATTCTGAGAGAATTCACTGATTCTGTAAAAAAGTCCAGTCAAAATGATCTCGCGGTAGTCATTAATAAACTAGCCGAAAAGTCCTCAAATCCACTGAACGACATTAACAGATTCTTCACTGATGTAGGTAGTAATTTGGCTTACAACCTCTTAAATGATTCCGGTACAGACGTTAAATCTCTGACAGATAAAATAACCAGCTCAACCGCCACACCCCCACAATCTTTTTTCTTATGTGGTACTAATATGTTAGAAATAAAGAAAATTATTTCTCAATTAAACCACTCTAGCTCTAGTGGAGAGGATGGTATTTCTTCTAAATTATTAAAATATACTTCTGATGGTATTCTAGAGCCACTGACATATCTTTTCAATCTAAGCATATCTACTGGAACATTCCCAGACATACTAAAAAATGCCATTATAGTGCCCATATTCAAAGGAGGTTCCCCTGAAACAATTTCGAACTTCAGACCTATTTCTTTATTAAGTGTCCTATCTAAAATCCTAGAAAAAATAGTTAAATCTCGTTTAGTATCCTTTTTAGAAAAAAATCATATATTGTCAGAGAACCAGTACGGATTTAGGGAAGGGATGAGCACTGAAGATGCTATTTTACAAGTTACTAACTTTGTGTCGACCGCCTTGGACAAACAAGAGAAGTGCATTGGAATTTTTCTTGATTTGGCCAAGGCGTTCGACACAGTCGCTATCCCACTCCTACTTAAGAAACTAGAAGTCATTGGAATAAGAGGTAACCAATTAGAATGGTTTACATCCTATCTTTCAAATCGACAACAACCAGTCAGAAATAAGGAGAACACAGATACCTCTGACTATTTCCAAATTACTTATGGCGTGCCTCAAGGCAGTGTTCTTGGACCCGTCCTCTTTCTCATATACATTGACGGCCTATGCAAAACCGAATTTGAACATGGTGCAATAACCACCTTTGCAGACGATACTGTCATATTATTCAAAGGATCGACTTGGGAGCAAGTAGCTGAAAGGGCACAAACAGGTTTAAATATTACTCTCAATTGGCTTATGAACAATGTCCTCTCGGTTAATTGCACTAAAACGAAATACATGACCTTTTCTATTACAATTAAGGGTCAACCACATGATGATACTCGTATAATAGCGCATTCGCCCTCGTGCATGAATTCAATCGTATGTACATGCCCATCCCTAGAAAGAGTCAACAGCATTAAGTATTTGGGATTAGTCATAGATAGATACTTAAGTTGGAAAACACACATCGAACATCTATCGGCAAGACTAAAAAAACTGGTGTATTTTTTTAGTGAAATTCGTCACATTGCTGATTCTGACCTTCTCAAGAATGTTTATCATGGTCTTTGTGGTTCTCTGATCAATTATGGCATAATGGCCTGGGGAGGTTTAGCGAAGTCCTCTTTGATAGCAGCCGAAAGAGCGCAGCGTTCGGTACTCAAGGTAATGCATCACAAACCTTTCCGGTATCCGACTGAAACTTTATACTCAGAGTGTAAACTTCTCAATGTCCGTCAAACATATATGTTAAAACTCTGTACCTATTATCACTCTCACAAGAAACTTCAGGTAGGACCGTCTCATAAAATTAAGACGCGTGCCAACGTTCAGCGACTACTCATAAGAACAAACCATAGTACAACTTTTTACACACGCACGTCTACATTTTTGGGACCTAATATTTACAACAAAATACCAAATGATCTTAAATTAATTAGAGCCACCAGTATGTTTAAATCAAAAATCAAGCAGTGGCTATTGTCCAAATCACAAATGGAATGTGAGCACATGCTCACTTTTCTGCTGAAATAAAATACACATATACATACCTACATATAATTAAGTCATTCACACGCATTATTTATACAAGCACAAGTACGTCAACAAATCAAATAGGTGTATTTGCTTTAACTGTACTACCACCAACGGTTGTATTTTATTTTATTTTTATTTATTTTATTTATTTAGAGTACCCCACAGGGTGATCAACACAAAATTTACAATATTACTTTATCTCACCTTAAATATTTATACTAATTATAATACTTTTATTTCTTATTTTTATAGTTTATTCAAAACATTTAAATTCAAAAAATTCATAAAAAAAAAAATTACATTATATTTTTTGTTATTTATCATTTAAACACAATATGAACATAAAAAAAAAATTACATACATAAGTATATCCTTAACACACATATGCACAGCGCATAAGTGTGTTAGGTAATATACAGGCGCATAAAACTCATGCCAAACTTCAAACCGAACAAAACAAAACAGACGCAAGTCTAGTGTTTTGTCTCGAATGTCGCTAAAATAGGTTAAGATACTCTCGAAGCATCTCAAAAATGTAAATTTATGTGAATTGTTTATGTATCTTAACGTGATTGTTCTTTTGTGCACAATAAATGATTTGATTTGATTTGATTTGATTTGATACTTCGCACTTTTATTGGTTAGTTAGCTAGAAACTGTAGGCAGGAGACCCTAGATGATGGATGAAGGCTCGCGGAGTTGAGTTACGTACAACGTCTTGACCAGAGCTCGAGACCTAAGTCACAACGCGAAGAATTTACTCAAGAAACAGTGTAGTTTGTTCCTTCCGACTTCAACGGTTTCGATGTATGAAGAAGCGAACAGATACCTCGCCAGGTGCTGGATCCCTCAATAGAACGAGTAGCGCATGTTCTGTTTCTTGGTGACGAGCTCATCTGCCGGCAAGGATGATGATGTTTCGTTGTCAGGGTTAATGAATAACTGCTATTCAGAGGCATTTCTATTTGTCGAAGTCCAGTAGATAGGACCGTGAGTCTGATGCATCTCTAGCTTAAGGCCAAGACAGACGTCGACAGGACACTTAACAGATATAGACTTTACGTTAGATTGAGTAGAAGTCCTGCTTTCTTTAGCGCGCTAGACAGCCTAATTTGCCGGCAAGGGGATTAGAGCCTATAGCCGGGAAACAGACATTCTGCCCAGTACTTAGAAGACTAGACTTAGAGACGGTAGCATCACAGCTGACGGCCCAAGAGACAATAGGAGAGACTCGTAGATTGACCTTAGAGTAAGGCTGAGATTGTACTTTAGAAGTAAGGAATTAATAATAAGATAGCTAGTTATTGCATTGTATAAAGGTTAGGCTAGCTAACATTGTAGGTAGGTACCTTCCGAATTCTCCTGGGCTCCACGCGCCGGGAGGTGGGAACGCCGGCCTCCTTTGATCGACTAATCCCACGTAAGCACTCTACGAAGAAACTTATATAACAAATATCTTTCCACGTTGAGTCACAAGACAGAAACAATGATCCGTGAGGGCCGACGGCCGACAGGGAGCTGTGTAGGCGACCGGATGAATCCCTGCAATCTTTAACTAGACGATCACACAATCTATATATTCACAGTTGGCCAATCGAGTAAGTAAATAAGTAATAGAGGACCCATTTCACGTCCACCGATCCTATCAGAGTTAACACAGGGATGCAATCGGTTGATTAGGGCCTAATAATTAAATAATATAAGTCGGAACTATCACAGGTGCCTCCACTGCACCGCGGTGCCCCGAGAGGCGTGAGTAGGCTATTGGGTGTAAAATATTTCGTTTCAAACGCCAACAATTCTAAATCGCTACGCATTTATTTATTTTCAGAATTTGTGCACTTAAAGCCTTAAATTTGCAATTGGAAAATTTAACATTCGTAAATTTATATTATGTAACCTTTGCATAAAAATGCCATTACTCCCTTCGATACACTTTCGCTTCATCAATTTATTGATTACTGATTCTTCCTTCAGCCATTAACCTCCATAAACATAAGTGACACACTCGTAGACTTTCGCAGTGGGCAGACGCAATAAAACAGCTTCGGTCATCTAATTCCAATCCCTCGAGGCAATAAACTGAAAGGTTTAAGCGTACCTACGGAGAGGATGCCGTTGTACGTTATATATCCAATAGTAAAATCCATCAGACAGATATATCATTTTTAGTGCCGCTGGCTGCGCGGCGGCGGCCGCCGAGCTGCATGGTCCATTCCCCTGCAGAAGCGTCGCTTCCTCGAGTGGAGCTACGTACTGCGCGTGGAGTAGCACTCTTACTGGGCTCTTTTCTTATCCTTTCCTCTATCTAATGTACAGTCTGGGATCCTTCAAACATAATGTGAAGATGCACCTAGCCGGCCGACATGGTATTCGCAGCCCCGTAAATATCCGAATGCCCCTGGGCGCCGCGCCGTCGGACTACACCTCTGCGTTAGTCTGGCGCGCGCCATGTGTCGTGCTTCCCATAAGAATAAAAATAAACACGGTATGCGTCAGAGCGAGAGCAGCAGTTGACAGCTTTGGCGCGATCGGGCAACATCACGACAGTTAGGTCGAGTCGAGGTCGAAATTAATTTGTGATTGTTGATTAATTATCGATTGAACAAATAAATAAAGAAGTGGAAATTAAAAGGTTCTAAAGAGAGAGTTTTATTCTAGGAAGATATAAATATAGTATGTATGTACATATAGTACATACTTATGTTAGTTCGTCCCCTCGTAACATCTAAATTACTTCACAGATTTTAGTCAGAATTCAAACACCCATTTTCTTCCTAGCTCCAGGTGTTCGTACACTCCCAACTCCTCCTCCTACCCCCGCGCTCACTCGCTCCGCCACCAACCTATATCACGCGCCAGGTGAAACTAAATTGCGATATATTGGACGCAGCTACTTCCAAAATATTATCACCGCGTATTCTTTGACTCTTGACACTAAAACCCCACTGTGAACTGCTTTGCTATATTAAAATGCTGGTATTTTACGAAACTCTCATGCTTAGGCATCTTTATTTACGTAAACAGGTGTACTGAATTTTCACATTTTCTTGGTTTTTAGGGTTCCGTACCTCAAAAGAGGTAAAAGCGGAACCCTTATCACACTTGTGTCTGTCTGTCTGTCCGTCTGTCACAGCGTATTTTCTCCGAATCTAATGGACGATAAAAGTTGAAATTTGGTACATTTAGGTATAGAATTTGATCACCCAATCACGGACGTATAGCGTAAATTAACGAATTTCGATTTTGGGGGACAAATTAGAAAGTTAAAAAAAATTCAAGTTCATCACGTGATGCAATGGAAAATATTAGAGTATCTCTTATAGTTTACAGGAAAAGCTAAACGAAAAACCTAAGTCTTAAATTTCTCACGGAATGGTATGGAACCCTCTCAAGGCGAGTTCGACTCGCACTTGACCGCTTTTTCTGTTATATACTGACCGTAGACAGGTATATTTTGACTTGTTCCTCAAATTAATAATTTTTTTTTGTAGTTTTGTACTTAGTTAAAATAAATTGGACCAATTCTTGCAGCTTAAGTCTCTTGAAACTTTGAATTTCGAATGCTACAAGATATTTAGAACGAGATTACAACTAATTGGCGTACATAATGATAGCTTATATGTAATAACTGCTGACTTTATGAACACTTGAGTAACATAATCTGAGTCAGTCGTCATTATCGTCGGTTATTTGATCTCTCCGTATATCAATTACGTAAGCCTACACAGTACATACCGCCTCATATGATAATCCTATTAAATTATGTTACTGTGTTGAAATATCAGCTTAATACATATCGAGATGCTCTCTTGATGAGTTTGTTCCTCCGCTCATTCCTTTTATAGCGATATATTTATCTCTTTCACATTATTGGGCCAAGAGTCCTGAATAAATAATACGATTATAACATTTTAATATAATTCCGCTGCGGACTGCCGTGAATTCGGTTGAGAGACTCGGAGCTGGCAAAAGTCAAGCGAGTTAATATAAAGTTTGTTAAGTATCCTGGGGAGTGGAGGGGAGTGCGCCCGGTGGAGGGAGGAGTGGACGAGCTCGAGTGAACCGTAAATTTATCCAGCCTCAACGGATATTAGGAGAATTCATAAGATTCGGTTTGTAAATTGGGCAACCGATGAGGGTTGATTGAGAGCTTTGTAAGTTTGGAGGCCTGTTCGATGCGCTTCGAGTTAGTACTTTGAACTTTGCTTGAGCGAGAGCCAATTGATGCGTCATGGGCAAAATTAAGAAATAATTCGTTCATACGTAAGTGCTACGGACACAAAAAATGTCAAATATATTATGAATCACACAAAGTGTTACACTGTTAACTAACAGCACACGAAACGCCAGGTCGTGTAGCGCCATCTTAAGTTAAAATCGCTCAGAAATTTCAGTGTTGTAATCGCATTAAACAAAGTTCATCAGGAGTAAGCCTCGCCTACACCGATACCGCTCTACCGGTCCTAGGCGCTTACTTTGATCGCTTCACTGTCGAGTCAATATACGCACAATCAAGACGATTCAATAACAGAAAATCTAGACACGACTAAATTTATTATGTTTCAAACGAATTGGGCATATTTTTTTTAATGAAATTAGGGATGTTGAAATTTTTTTAAGTGAAAACTTCTTTAGCGGCGCTTGGTACTTTTTTTAGATGGGTAAAAAATGTTAAACTCGCGTCAGATCCGTAGCCTGATCGAAAAAGCGTTAGATTCGAAACTTCTTTAGCGGCGCTTGGCACTTTTTTTAGATCGGTAAAAAATGTTAAACTCGTGTCAGATCCGTAGCCTGATCGAAAAAGCGTAAGATTCGTTGAAATTATGGATGAAAGTTTATTTTTCTGAGAAATAAACTTTTTGATGTAAAATAATTATAATAGTTCTGTAGTGTGAATTTTTTTATGTAATATAAATTGTCATGTTTGTCTACGATAGCGCAATAAATGAATATTGTATTTTACCACATAAATGATAGTACTTTTATACTGATAAATAAAACAATTCGTGCGAAATTATTCTATAACCATTCCAAAATATTCAAAAATGCACAACGTGGCACTCCCGGAGTGCAACCTTAGGCTTTTTTTTTCTTCCGCATGTTGTGTAAGTTTTTTTGTCTATATTTTATTACTAGTATAATACGAGTACGAATACTATCTACAACGTTGAAAAAAAAAGAACTTGCGGATTAGGTAATTTTATTTTAAAAGAGACTTCATTGCAAACATTTTAATTAATTCATAATTTTTATATTCTAAAATGTATCTAAGCAAACAATGTGTATAATGATGCTAGCGCGAATTATAGAATGTTACCCAACTGAAAACTGAGACGGCGCGGCGGCGGCGGCGCTGCGGGGATGCGCGCGGCGGCGAAGAGTGAGGGCGGAGGCTGTGAAACGAAGCACACGGCTTCATTAGGAAAAAAGCCGATCGCCCACAATCCGGAAGCTAATCATTAAAAATTACCCCCCTTCCCGCGCGGTGCGCGAGACGAAATTCATTTGTCACCGGGCTAAGAAATCGTTTAGTCAAAGAAGCTCGGGGACTCTCTCCGCGTCTCACTAAGAAGTCATTTACATTACAAACACGATAGTCGTCGGTTCGTGCCAAATTAGCTAATGGACTTTCCGTGCTGGAAATATATATGGCTGAAAATCGGAGGAGGAAAAAGGGAAGCGTCGACAAGCCACAAATCATGAATCATTTCGGGGAAGACGCTCGGAACGTAAATCACGGCTCATTACTAAACAAAATACGGCGCGGGTCGGCGGAGCGCTGCGGCGGCAGCGGCTCTAAGTGATACTGCCTTAACTGTTGAATTTGCGTCTCGGACGTGCGAACTTTACGGCGCCCGCTTGTTGCTATAGGTACCTACTCCTCGTTTTCAGCGCTGAAAATGTTAAGAGTTGCGGCCTAAAAAAAACCGTTAGCTGTGAACGTTGTTCACAATCAGACAGAGGGCTCCGTAGCCATTCGCTTCTTGCTAGCAAGACGAGTGTGTGCGCGGAAGTGCACCGTATCGCCGCCGCCGCCGCCGCCCGGCGCGCCTCTGCTGCTTACTCCGCGCGCCCCGAAGACAGCCCCAAGCTCCGCACACATCGTTACTTTAAAATGTTACTTATATTTTTATTTATTTCATTCGGGAATAATTGCCTCACACAGGGCAAAATTTGCACATAACCTGGAAATCTTCAAAAGGCGTGTCAATAAATCAGACGACAACCTTTTTGTCCGCCTCATAGCCGGCATGGCGCCTCTCTGAGCGTGGTTTCGCGAGGAATGGTGTTATTGGCTATGTCTGATCTTCCGTTGAAGTATTGGGCACAGACACCCGCGCCGGTTGTCTATAAAAAAAAAACCATTTCTTACTATAATTTTTCATAAAAATAAACTAATAATTTTTAATTGTAGTAATCTACCCTTTCATTCGTGTGGGCCCTAGACCTGTTAAAATAATCTCGAAAATAATACTTTTAGTTTTCAACATAGTTTTAACGGCCCCTAATAATTAAAGTTGAGGACCCTGCATGGTCTTTGGACACTTTCCCCTAACTAGGTGGTAGGCCCAAATTGTAGCCGACTGGGTTGATACCACCGTACTGGATGTAAGATGGCCGCATAGCAGTCTCGGCTGTGTTCTCCTAAAGTCCAGTATAGCCAGCAATCCAGGGAAGTCTCCGGTATGCCACCTACATTCTCGGAGGTGATATTGGCTGGTCGGAGCATGCGCTTTGGCCCCTCCGACTTAGCCACCCATACAGGATAACATAAAAAAAAATATCTTCTTGGAGGTCATATTTGCAGGTCGCACCATGTCCTGTGGCGCCTCTGACTCAGCCACTCATACCGGATAACATAAAAAATTTTTTTACACATATTTTCTTTTCTTGCTAAAATGTACTGTTTTTGTGTGAATGCCCATATATTTCCCCCGAATTACAGTCTCGGGTTCTTTAAGAGGGGCGTGGGCATCCTATGGATCGATCGGCGCCATATGTCGCGCTTTTAATAAAACAATAAAGTGAGCAACTGTTAGGTAGGTCCTCTTGAATCACCGTTTATAACGAAATTTTAATACTGCATTCAAACCATTAAAAAATTGTGTCTAAACTCAAGAGCAGTCTTTAAAATTAGGCCAGTTATTGGCCTGTATTCCTATAAAATTTATTTGTCGAATTACGTTGTATTCATAGGCTGTTCATTACCTGAATAATATAAAAAAATGTAAATTATTTACGATATAGGTACTACCACATTTATTAATTTAAATGTAAAATGCAATAAAATTAACAAGAGGAATTGACATATTTTGGTAGTTGACGATGCCTGAGAAAATGCGTGCGGCACGATGCGGGTCTACTGGGATGACAACGCAGTAGGGACGGGGGAGGGGAGGGGGGGGTGGCTGGGGCGGTCGGTCTTCAGGCTTAGGGGGGACGTCATTCCACGACACAACTCGGTCGCTCCCGGCCTCTCTACGAGGCGGGAATATTTAGAAAGAAACTTTTTCGTTTCATTAATTAACTTTTCAATTCCCTCCACCCGCGGAACCGAAGAAAAACTGAGACTTCTTTCCAAATAGATCTTTTGCGCCGTGGAATTTTAAAAGTAACGAACAGTAAAGTAGCCCCCGACACGCAAGCTTGCCTTTCTCTAATTAATAAAAAAATACTACTCTACCTAACCTAACTATACCTTAAAGTAGGTACACATACATTTAAAAGATTTAATGTAACTTGCATAATAGAGACCTAACTTACTTAATTAACACTCACTGAAATATAATAAACATTTATTTAAACCACCCAATACGAGCTGTGCGTATTAAAATTTGCCTTACACAGCAATGAATATAATAAACCTTTACTTCAGTCTCCAGTGGCCAGTTTGGCGATGGACACGGCCTTTTATTTTGTAAGTACATCGCTCTACGCTACACTGTTCGTAATAACCCATTTTCAGCTCGATGGAAAAGCTTATTCAAACTGAAAGTAAAAACAGTGAATGCAGTCATTGTATTAAAATTCATAAGATTTTCCGAATTCCGAATAGACATGCGCCAAGAACCCGCCTACCCCTGCCCCTAGCCCCCCCCCCCCCCCCCCCCCTCCCTGCCCGCCTTCCAGCTGAAACCTAACGTGATCAGCGGCCCTTCATAAAAATATGAGATCGCTCAGTTCTGTAAAAGCTGAGTTGTAGGCGAAGTATCTCTTTTGAAATTCGTGATAAAAATACAATATGATCCAGATTCGATACGACGACGCACCGACTCTTGTTGCTTCATACATTGTAATGTATATTATACTAGCTTTCGCCCGCGGATTCGCCCGCTAGCCTATGCCCATCCTGAAGGTCCCTTCTAAATATTGGTGTAAGAATTTTTGAAATCTCATGAGTAGTTTCGGAGATTACCTCCTACATCCAAAATTACAAATGTATTTTAAAATTTATTCAAATTTATTAGTTCAGATTGATTTCAGTTTTTTTTTTGGGTTTTCAAACATCCCACTATGCATTATTTTTTGTATATATCTATATGCCTATTATGTTCAGAATATACACACAATACATCAACGGGTAAATATGGTTTAAAATAGTATGGCATCGCAATATTTTTGATAGACTAAAAGTACAGATTATTATGACATTGAAAACAGAACTTTAAAATCTTGGAACCTTTAATTTTGCCTACACGCAGGTATCAGTATTTTTTTAATTGCGTAAACTGCGTCTTTTGTCGTTTACTAGCACCACAGTGAACTATATTTTGCAGTAGAACGTTTCTATACATATCCATACCGAGTAGTATGTATGGATAGATGTCAACCTGTAAAATTTTTATTTTCAACTTAGTTTTTGGGGCTCCTGTTAATTAAAGTTGAGAACCTCTGACATTGTTTACACATGACAACTTGTAACTTAACGAAAATCTATAGAGTTTTCATGTTCCAAGAAGATAGCTTGAACTGTTTATGAGCTACGGCCTGTGACAACTGAAGGACGAACAGATGGACATATACGTGTACGATTTTATAAAGTTTTATAGGGGGAAAAAAGGATCAAGCAAGTGAACGTATCTCAAAAAATTTCAACTGTACCTAAGATGCAAAAATCTAACTGTACCTAACATGTACATAGGTTACAGAAATCGACCGTAAATATTAATATAATACATATTATGCACTTGTAAACCTTTTCTTCTGTCACAAGTTGAACTGCAAATTAGAGAGAACAGGCATTAATCAATTTCACGAATAGACGATGTAGTCGCTTTTTTTCGCTATTTAAATCGAAGGCTAGGTATTTGACAATATCTTCCTTAGTCTATTTTTATTATATAGAGGCAATAATAATATGATGTTAACAATTCTAACCAAGTAAACAGACTACTTATATGTATAGACACAAATTAGTTTGTTCACTAAATAAGTATGCATAGCCGATCGTTATAGAAGCAGCAGACTTGAAATTTCCCACTGAAAAGTGAAAACTTATCCATTATTCCATGTCAGGATATCTTCCGCCTCCGTAATTACCACAGACAACAAATAAAACTTCGCAAGCACACACAAAAAGACAAAGTTGCCGGACTTTTATCTCGCAACGCCGCGCCGGCGCCGGCGCCGCGCCGCCGTGCGGGCGAGACGGGGAGGGGCGGGCCTCGCGGCGATGGCGGCACTTCCATATCAATTGCTTTGTTCATCAATTTATTGGCTGTCAATTTCCAAGTTTACTTTTAAAATTCTTCAGGAAGAAAACGACAGGACTTTTAAATCAATCTCTCGAGACGGAGCGCTGGCGCTGCCTATAGTTGCACACTTTGCTATTGGAGATTGCTCTTAGATTTCATTACAATCGTCAGAGCGATGAAGAATATAAAATCAATTGTGAACTTTTATTTTTGTATTAATGTCTGTGTTTTATTCACTAAACCTATTCATTTAAAATGTTACCGGCTCATAATGCTGGCGGGCAGAGATGTCAGTTATACATAGTCGATGCTGGCGGGTTGGTTATAAACTTTCACTTATATACTTATGTGGAATTGTGGAGCAATACTTTCTCTATATTCACCCTTGCGTGGCAGACTACAGAAAGGTCTATGTGTGCGACAGACTTAGAATACTTGTAATAGTCAACGATGATATTATATTGTAACCACCAATTCTACGTTTGTGTTTCGTTTTACATAGACCATATAATGTACGAATCTCCCCAGATATATTTTTATCCTTCTTTATTTAAATAGAGTTTTAGCCGCCTAACGAATATGCCAGCCCTGTAGTAACTACTAAACAATTCTCCAAATCATCTCTAGCCTCTGAGGGCTAGATATGCTTGGAAAAATGTATTGAGTATTTAGAATTTAACATTTACCTATTTCTTTGTTTTCAAATAAAATCAGAGTACAACTACAGCAGTAAAACATTTTCACATAGCACGTGGAGTGCTCAACCGAGGCGGCTAGGACGCGCGACGAGCACCAGCCCCCAGCCTCGGTGTCTGCCGCGCCGCGGTCGCCCCCGGCCCCGCTCCCGCCGTCGGCGAGCCTCCGATATTTCCTCCATTTCCTCCGTGTGGTCCCTACTTAGCATTCAGAGAGTTCGCTTCCCTGGTCGGGCTAACTCACAAAATAACAACCTGGAGAGGAAACTCGCTTCATAGGTGCTTCGCGGAACCGTTATTTTTAACATTTTTTTTTACATTTTGTCTCAACTTCAGTGTGAAATTTGACTACCGAAGACTCTACCTAGTTGAAAGTTTGTAAATTCTAAAGCTACCTCTCTGCGGTAGGTAGATGAAGACCGAAGGACAATCTATACACGCGCCCTACAAACGCGCATACTTCGTGTTATATGTAGTTGAGCACCCCTATCGGCATTCACGCTTTCAACTTTCATTAGGCTTTCCAAGAGGCTCTCTGCTTTCATAAAGCTTTCACTCAGGCTGAAACAACTAAAGCGGGCAAAACTAATTAATTACTCTTGAAATACTGCTCAGGTTGCATTTCACAAAAGCTTCTGGCGCGACGCATAAAAACTGCCGTAACAATAATTTCCGTTGAAACAACACAGGCGCCGTAGTCGTAAGATCTCACTCCCCCGCCACCTCCTCGCGCCTCCGTTCACCACAACCTCTATTGTTCTACATCGTACTGAAAGAGTCAACTCCGCCGCAGCCGTTGACGTGCAAAAGTGTAACGGGAAAACTTTCTTGTTTACCGTAATAGACGGAAAAGACATTTATTTTTATTGCCTTTCGTTGTAAGACCTCAAATTGTGGAATAATTCTCGGCGAGGCGCGCCGCAGCGCCGCCGCCGCCGCGGCTCCTCGCTGTCGAACGCCCGCGTACTCATCGGAGAGTGCAATTTTCCTTTATGGCGTGACTGGCAACTTTTTTAATGCGGATCGGCGGCGGCGTTCACTCAAACGGTACGGCATCTTTCTCTTCAGTTTCTGAAGAAGAATGAAATAATGAATATTTCAGTGTAGTTCGTTCAGTTTTGTGTTTGCCTATGCGGATAAGAGATAATGAATCCGCCCTATCTAATCTTCTGAATTTTTGTTAAATACTGAGAAAAAATATAAGAAATATCGATCATAGTTTTTGGGCAGGTCTTCAGTTCAGTTATTTAAACTTCTTTTCATTAGTGTTTGGGGAAATATGCAAACAATTTTAAGACAGCATCCGACGCACGCATGGCGCGCTGCAGTTGAGACGGGCGGCGGCGATGCGATGGTGTAACGGCAGCGGTGCGGCAGCGGTGCGCTCATAAATAGTACTTTGCATCTGATAAATGTTTCAGCGAGTCCAATAAAGTGGCGCGGTGCAGCGGCGGGGCGGAGCGGGGCGGGCGGCGGCAGGAGAGGCCGGGGCAGGAGGGGGAGAGGGGCTACTCGTTAGTTCATTCCGATGATTTAGTGCGCGGCGAAAAAACACTTCCCAGCCTGAACGGCCGGAGATAAGGGAGAGGCAGTATATGCAGCTTTCAAACATAAACCAGACAATGTCTTAAAAACAAATCCGACTGAACCGTATTGACTCATCAGTGGTTGGTATTTGGGGTTTCTGATAATAAATCATCTTAGCACACGCAAGCGTATCCCGACAATCGGTGTAAGCAGAGTAATCGGTGTTGTGCTGCAAGTATTCTGGTAAATGCGGTGTGATACAGCACAACACCGACCACCACGTTTTGCAAAGTATTCGGACAAGATAACTATCGAGCAGCAAGTAAGGCGTGAAGACCCAACTGCTGCATGAATCGGTCCATCGAATCGGTCTGTCGCCTTTTAGCACGGCATCTTGTCCTTATACCTCAGTCGCCTTTTACGGCATGCACGGGGAGAGATGCAGTGGGGCTATTCTTTTTAAGTACTGGCTCCACACAGTACTTTTTTTATGGGAACCACGACAAATGGCGCTCGTCAGACTAACGGTGTAGTCCGACGGCGCCCACGGGCATTCGGATATTTACGGGGGTGCGAATACCATGTCGGCCGGCTAGGTGCACCTTCACATTATGTTTGAAGGACCCCAGACTGTACATTAGAGGCCAGAACAGATTTGGTGGTAACGAATGTTATTTGTACGTTTTTACATTTTTTTTTTTTTTTTTTTTATGGAAACTGACACGGTTGGCTACATCACCTACAATATCCGCGATGTCAGCCCATAACACCGGGTGAACTTGGTGCCACGTCAGTGCTTCCCTTCGGTCGTGCCGGCTACACTGAACTGGACGGAAAACACAAACTATTTACATAGCCGTTTCGACCTCAAATATCGTGTTGCGCTGGTGCGGGGTAGGTCCGACGTCCATACATCTAACGTTCTCGATTAGAGGGAAGGATGCAGTGCGTTGGCCATGCGTTGCATGTTGGCCATCCTGTAAATAAAGGATTTACAGGATCGGTTTGCCCTAAGTGGGGGATATCGACAGTGTGTGGATGCATTCCCAACCTTTTAACCAACTTAAATTTACTTTGATTGTATTTTGACAAAGCTCTTGTTTAATAAATCCAGGCAATAAAATGTAGGTATGTAGGTACTCGTTCTTACATTCATAAAATTTTCGGTTTCATCGAAATACAAAAATCATACAAGAATGCAAGAATACTTAAATTTAATTTAATTAGTTTAATTTTTTATTAATTTTCTGAAAATTTTAATTTTTAATTTTGTTATTCTAAATAAATGATTTTCTAGTAAAATCATACCGAAGACCCTCTCAGCGGGGAGAGATGACCGCCGTTCGGTTTTCTGTGCTACTTGCTGATAATAATATGAAACTTATCAAATTTATCTGATAATAATTATTGTTCGTTGATATATTTGTCCGAAGTAGAGCAGTACTATTTTAGCATCAAACTATCAATAGTCTGTTGCTCATTGTCCAAACCTATAAATAACATTTCATGCGTAAAATATTTCAGATAAAATTAGATAGACGACCATTGGAATAGGGCAGTATCGATGATTTAAGATGGTAGTTGGTATTCGGGATTCTATATTGTACTGTATATTATATACTTACTTACTTAAAAAATATCTATACATATAATTCTGATCCAAAATATCCACGGATAAAAAAATGTAAGTAACTTTTTAAAGCACTACTTGCTTTGAAAATTTTACCAAAAATATACAAACACATACAAACAGTGGTGCTATGGATCGACGTCCGATCGTTAAATTAAGCACACCCAGACTTAGTAAATTTGGATGGGTGACCTTACCGTCGAGGCTGGCCGTGGTTCGGATTCCACTTAAAACTGTAGGTCTCTTACATCTTACTAGGTGGTAGAGTTTCCGTAACCCGTCCGGTTTGGTACCAATGCACTGAATGATATAGGTCGGGCGAAGCGGCTACGTATATAATGTTTTCAGTTCAGTTCAGTGTAGCCGGCACAACCAAAGGAGAGCACTGACATGGCACTTAATTAGCCCAGGTGTCAGAGGCTGACATCGCGGGTGTAGTGGGTGATATTAGTGCTGATTATAGAGAAAAAGTTATTAAAGTTACTAGTTTGCCCGCGGAACGCGGAACCCTAAAAACTGAGTCTCCTCCTCAAACAATTAGTATCAACAGTCAGCGCTACTTCCACGTCGCCGTAAGAGTCCTGTCTTCCTCCATTAAGCTCTTCAGAGGCGAGGCCTAAATGTGTCCTGTCTCGCTCCCCGCGCGATGCGCTTTGCCAATTGAATTGAATAGGTAATGAGATTGTGCCGTGAGAGAAACGCCAATGAGCTCCAATAGTACCGCGCTCGTGGTAAGTCAACTTACAAGTCAATGTAACGGAAAATGTTCGTGCTTTTAATAGTTATGTAGGTATTTAATGTCCAAAGCAGATAATTATTTTGTATGAGACCGCCCCCTATTTGTTTTTACCAGACTGAGCGAAACAAAAAGAAGGGTTATGTTTTTCGAGTATACGTATGTATGTATTGTATAATATGGCCCGCTCTGTAGAGGCTTTATGAATTATATTCCTCAAAGTATTGTAGCCCCAAACTATTCTTGTACTGTTTGAACTAGTGGTATCTAATACACATATTTGAAATATTAAATCGTAAAAATAACTGAGATTCATATAAAAATATTCAACTGGGTTGGGCTGCCTTCGGAAAGTTAAAATTCGCCCTGAGGTCTGATCTTCCGCAAAATTTAAAAACCCGTATATATGACCAGTGTGTCCTCCCGGTTATGACGTACGGGTGTGAAACGTGGACGCTGACGGTCGGTGTTGTCCAAAGGTTGAAAGTTGCCCAGCGAGCAATGGAGCGAGCCATGCTGGGAATAACGCTACGTGATATGGTGCGTAACGAGGCAATCCGCCGACGCACCAAAGTAGTCGATATTGGATACCGGGTGGCTAAGCTCAAGTGGCAATGGGCTGGGCACGTCAGCCGAAGAGACGACGACCGCTGGAGTAACCGTGTCCTACACTGGCGGCCGTGGACAGGAAAACGGAGTGTGGGAAGACCACCCGCCAGGTGGGACGACGACATCAAGTACGTCGGCGGAAAGCAGTGGTTCCGTACCGCTGAAGGCCGGGAGGACTGGAGGAAAATTGGAGAGGCGTATGTCCAGCAGTGGACGCTTACACGCTGACTGACTGACTGACTGACTGATATAAAAATAAGTTTTTAAATTTGTGTACTCTATTGACTATTGTAAATTGTACTGTAATTGACTAACGCACAACATACCTCCTTTCCGGCAAATAAAAGCAAAAAATGTAAGAGAAGACTAATGTTTTCATTTATGATTTTTTGTTTTATTATTACTAGATATTTGCTGATTTACTCACGGTCGCCTGCCTCCGGCATACGACATTACGTACGATTTACTCCAACATAATCTTCACACAATTTACGTTTTTATATTTCTTGCGTTTAACGTTTCTTAATAGTCTTCATTAATTATTTTTCCCCCTAGTTTAGAAACGTTGGTTGAGTATACAAATAATTAGAGGGCAGCTGTAAAAGTTCAATATGTTGACAGGCTTTTTGAAAACAAATCGAAAACCTAAACTCATTTTATTCGTACATGGCCTAAATGTAAGCTTGCTTTTAAAAAGTTTCTTAATTGCTTTTTAATCAAATGTTTTATATTGTTAGTTTGTATATTTTGTCTTTCTGTTAGTCAATGTTAATTATTGAGCCGGTAACTTTTTTTTTATGTATTTTCCCACTGGTTGCACTGCTACAAGTTTGTCCAGACGTGAGACTCGAGACTTGACTTGAGCGGTTCAATATAAGTACTACAAAATGGCTTCACCGGCCGGGACAAGACGTTGCCACGCATATAATAATTATGTAGTTTACACTACACTACACCACGCTATGCTAGATCCCGCCTCCACCGCAGCAAAGCCTTGAGAAACATGCCCTACGTGATGCTGCACTGAGCAGCGAACTATGTTATCTGTAGTTAAATCTGTGCCCGCGGCTTCGCTCGTATTAAAGTTGGACTTACTGGCTAACATATAGATTTTTTCTGCGTTAGTCTGGCGCACGCCATTTGTCGTGCTCCCCATAAAAAAAATCATAACCTCGCAGCGACTGCTCAAACTCTATTTAGGATAACATGTTCGTAACTATCCTAAAATATTTTGTACTATTGCAATGGTGAAATCCGAATGAAAATAGCTTGAGCTGTTCTCGAGTTAAACAGATGTTCTTTTTTTAAAGCGATTGGAGCTGCGAGCTCAGCTGGTTAGTTATACTCGTACATTAAAAATATTGAAATCACAAAAATCAGCGTTCAAAGAAAACCTCTAGAGCAGGGATGGGGGAAAGCCGGCTCGCGGTCGAAATCCGGCCCGGGAGTATGTTCAATCCGGCCCGCGAATAACTTGAGCGAGAACTTTAAATCCGGATTGTGGTATTTGATCGGGAAGATGATGGATAAATGTTTCTTAGGCTTTTACACATTATCGTAATGTTTTCCGTTACGCGGTATATTGCAAAGCGACTAACATTCGTCGATATTTCGTTCCTCGCTCTGGGGACATCCTCAGGACTCGCGGAACTACGATGACCTGGAGGACACCCAACACGTCGTCCAGTCAGATGTCAACTGCTGGTCGCCGCTGGCGTAGATTGTAGCGATGAGATGGTACCTCGGCCGATACGGGTAGGTTCGACATCTCTTGCTGGAAAAGGTCGGTGCACACGTAGCCAATTTCAACACAGAAGACAGCGTGGTACTCTCATCGTCGTGGGCTCCTCTGCTGGCGAAGCACGGCTCGGGTGATAACCAGCATCGAGGTCTGGCAGCCATAGACACAGTGAGCTACGAGTGCACCCACCTTTTCCAGCAAGTAGTAACCTCTAGTATTGATCGATATAGGTAATCATTCTGATACAGTCGCTCGCCTTTAAGGGATTACAGTTGATAAAAATGTCCAATATTGTCTAAAAGACAATAACTTTTTTTTCACGGAACTGTTTGTTTTTATTTCTTTTTTGGCCCGCCAACATATTTTCTCTTTTGATTTGGTGCTCCTTTAAATATATTTCGCCATTCCTGATCTAAAGCGACAAATTACGAGTATCAAGCAGTTTCGCCGTGACCAACCTATAAGGTTAACACCAGGTATTCCTAGAATAATTCATACAAATAGGTCGCTATTGCAATGTACGTATAGCCAGAGGTAGACTCCAACCTGAAGGGATAAATTATCACCGATTCCCTTGTATCTAAATTCGGGAATACTATAGGCCTTTTTGACTTGTACGAGCAATCTTATGACATTTTCTGATGTTTTAATGAGATTTATTAAAAGGGATTATGCTCATGAAATATCTTCTTCGTTTAGCGATATGCTAAAGTAATAGTATTATATAAGTCAAGGTCTTTGTTAAAAATATATCAAACTTCATGAAATATTTTCTTTGTCAAATTATATAAAACTTTCCTTTTTACTATACATTTTAACCCGACAACGAGAAACTTTATCAAGTTTTCAAAACCTTTCAATTCGCAATCAAACTAATTTTTAGTTTCACCCGATCTCAGTTTTAGCGGAGAGACACAAGACAGATTTCCTTAAGACGAGACGGAAGTTAACTTTCTCCATACAAAATCGTCTTTTAGCATTTATGTTTTCTAGCCCCCTAAACCTTATCCGTATTACCTTAAGAACAGCCCAATCTACGTTCCTGACATTTTTTTGTTTACATGAAATATACCTACAACACCGGAGCTAAAAAATTGTATTCCGATGAAAAACACTTTATCTTTAAATTTTTTGATGTCATGAAGTTCATTAAGCTTTATTGAGTCATCACTTTACACATTAAAAAATATACGTCAGGAATACGTAGATTCAACTGTCCTTATTACAACAAAAAAAGAATTGTAAAAATCGGATAAGGATTAAGTTTAAGGGTAAAAAACATAAATGCCGAAAGACGATTTCGTATGGAGAAAGTTAACTCTCGTCTCGTCTTAAGAGTTTCATTTGTGCTCACAACAAGGAAACTTCCATCTTGGCGTCATCGAAGTTCAATATTTTAGAGCGGCTCCGGTTTCTAACGAACCCGAGATAAACGTTCAGTCTTAATTCGGGCCATTATTCCTACTCGCTCCAGTAAAGTGGAATAAATTTTACTGGATCGAGAGTTCATTCGGGAATTTGGAATTCTTAATCGTCACGGGTCATTTGTTTAATGCCCGCTATGAGAGGGCGACGACAAAAAGGATAACGCCGAAAGAATTTCTCGGTAAAATTAGCCGAGCGGCGATCAAGTGTTACCGAGCTCTGCCGACGAGTCGCAGAGCTAAGTAGCACTATTCTATTTAATCATTGGTTTGAATCCTATGCTTAATAGCGTCACGCATATTTCCCGGTGGGGTAGGCAGAGACAACGGATCTCCACGTGCCACGATCCTGACACACCTCTGCTGCCTCTTCCACTCTCATAATTTTCTTCATGCATACTCGTCGGTTACGGGTACTACGCACTTGATCCTTTTTGAGCACATGCCCAACAGCACAGATCAAAATGGCTCGTCAGAATTAATACACAAAAGTTTATTGAATTTTAAGCATATTCGCAAATATATAAGCAAATACAAAATATATATTTGAATGGAAACAAGAGGAAAGTCTGATAACAAAGTATGAAAAATTGCTCACATTAATTAGGTAAAAGAGATCCCGTTAACCTTATTCTAAAAGAATATAATTTATGAAGTAAATTAATCTAAAGTAATTATTGTTGAAAGCGCGCTCTCATGCCGAGTCATCCCAGCGCTCTACTATTCACTGTACTTTTTAAGGTTTATTATAATTTAAATGTAAACATTGATTAGCAACCTGAGCTATATTAACTGCACCCAATTTCATCTCGCCAATCTGTTGGATGTCGGTCGGTAATACGATTATGCCGAACCAGATTTTTCATTCAACCAGAAGCAGTCAGTTATCGAACCAGAAAATTGCTTTTGGAATCGCCGCGAAGTATGCCACGAAAACTTACTTCGATCTAATAATACAGTTAAAATTGAGTACTTGCTCATTTAATTTGTGAAAGGAAATTCTTTATCTAGCTAGACTTTGTACAATTTGTAGAGAATTTATGTGACTTCGTTAGTTTTAAATATATCAATTAAATTGGTCCTATTTTATCAATCTTGGGTAATTTTCTTGGAACAGATGATATTCCATTAAAAGCTTCTCATAATATTTTTTTTTTTTTAGAAGAAGTACTTACTAATATTATAAATTCGAAAGTAACTGTGTGTAGTACTGACGTAAGTACTTCTCGAAGAAAGTAAGTAACTAAGGGCGAGGCTGAAGACCGAACTTCGTTCAAGAAAGCAGTCATTAAGGATGAGAGACGAGGGCGGAAGAAGGATTATCGATTACCTGAACGCAGCTCGGCCTTCGGCCTCGACCATAGTTACTTACGTTCATCGAGAAAAAATATTATTTACCTGAGCGCAACTCGGCCTTCGGCCTTGGCTTTAGTTACTTACTTTCTTCGAGAAGGTTTATCGTCATCCTGAACGCAGCTCGGCCTTCGGCCTCGCCCATAGTTACTTACCTTCTTCTAGAAGTTTTATAGTCTTCCAGAATACATTCATCCTTCGCCTCGCTCTTAGTTATTTACTTTCTTCAAGAAGGTTTATCTTATTCCTGAACGCAGCTCAGCGTTCGCGCTCGCTCTTAGTTACTTACTTTCTTCGAGAAGGTTTATCGTCTTCCTGAACGCAGCTCGGCCTTCGGCCTCGCCCTTGGTTACTTACATTCTTCTTTTGAAATAGGAATTTCACGGGTGCGAAGCCGCGGGCAACAGTACTGTATTTTAACAGTGCACGCATAAAGTGGACCTACTTTATTTTAATCTTAAGTAGTGAATAAAATTCTGTCTACTATGTTGGAGCTAATTTATCACACTAGGTCCTTACACGTCAAGCGTGCCTTCCACTCGGGCTAAGGTAGAATGGGTCACATTGCTTCAGAACTCGATATGTGTGTCTATAGCTAGGTTTCAAAAGAACAACATATGATTATGTATGTATAGGATAACGATAAAAATCTGACACCATACTTAGGTACCTACATATAAAACTCAGAATACCCACTCTTAGCAGTACTTGTGATCTTGGATACTTAAATTAAAGAGACTTTAAATTAGTGCATTAAAGTAAGCAAGCATAAAATGTTGCGAATGCTAAGATAGAGTTGAAGAAAATTAACATTTGAATTTGGTCGCTTCAATCCGAAGCTGCAGAGTACCTAAGGGAGCTGCAGCATATCCATCCTTCCTACTCTGTCCGCTTATAACTCGAGAACCACTAAACCGATTTTAATAAAAAAAAAATCTACGGATAGCTTGATTATTCCCATCAACTATAGGCTACTTACTATTACGCTAAATGGCTTATGAGGTTAGCAGTGAAGTGAATTATGCGAGCGGGCGGAGCCGCGGGCACAGCTTGTTAATAATAATATGTTAAACTGAATTCATAGCATAAAAATAGCGGCGATTAATTGAGAAGAAGCGCGGATGAAGATTCCCAACGCACGTTTAAGTTTAGAATTATCATCTGAAGAAAAAGTTTTTCTTGTTAACACGAAGTAGGTATAAGCGTAATGTACTTACCAACTAGTTTACTCTGTTAGATTTTTAAACTTTACTTTTCTGCTTTAAAGGGGTTTAGAGAAACAAGAAAACAATAAAAAACACTTAAAGGAAAAAAAAGGAACTAACTAAGCATTATGCTGCAGTAACGTATGCCTACAGCGCTGGTTTTGTTTGGTCACTTTAACATTTTACAATTTGGGAATTAAAGAAAAACATGGTATCAGATAAATATAACACAAACACAAACCACAACATGAAAATAAAACAATTAATAATAATAACAACTATAAAAAACAAATGGTCTGGTTACATTAGAAAATCGAAGAAGAGAAAAAGGAAGAATACCATAACAACAGAAAAAGCAAGTAACCCTTAAAATATAAAACGTACAATATACCGAAGTTATGACTGAGAAAAATTACTCAAAGTGTTAAACTTACCTATGATTTTTTTTTATGGAAACTGACACCATTGGCTACATCACCTACAACATTCGTGATGTCAGCCCATTACACCAGGTGAACTTGGTGCCATGTCAGTGCTTCCCTTCGGTCGTGCCGGCTACACTGAACTGGACGGAAAACACAAACTATTTACATAGCCGCTTCGACCGACCTTTCATTCATTCAGTGCGGTGGTACCAACCCGGGCGGGTTAAACCCTACCACCTAGTAATATAAGAAGGGAGTCATCTCTTAGTCGCCTTTTACGACATACACGGGGAGAGATGCAGTGGGGCTATTCTTTTAAAGTGCCTCTGTGATCACACTGTACTTTGATTTATTAGTGATTTGTCCACTTACATATATTCAAGCGACTTTCATCGTGGCAGCGGGCTTTAGTACTCACCCCGTGGAGCATGGTAGAGTTTTCTATTTGGTTACGGACTTATGGCTCGTTGCATAATCTAGTTATGAAGCTTTCCCTCGGACGCGATTTCGTTTGCGGGCGAATATTTCGTTTGCGGGCGAATATTAAAATTTCCATTTAAGTCCTCTCAGGGCTTTTTAAGTGGAAAAGTAGTATTCCTTTCAAGATTACCTGAGATTAAACAGACTCAACATTAATAAACAATTTAAATATAAATATCTAGTGAGTTTCACCGTACATCTATTGCCTTTATCCCTAACCCTATACTTTCCTAGATATTATAAAATGCATCGTCTGCAGTCTGCACTAACGCAAATGTAATCAATCAATCAACTGTATCAATCGATTTAGGTGCGGTCTTTTATCAATGCAAATGTCAAAATTTACCTACCTACCGTGGTACTTTATTGATTCTAGTACTCAGTAGCTGTATCTACTGTTACGGT
The DNA here is from genome assembly GCA_946902875.1 of Nematopogon swammerdamellus. Classification (NCBI taxonomy): domain Eukaryota; kingdom Metazoa; phylum Arthropoda; class Insecta; order Lepidoptera; family Adelidae; genus Nematopogon; species Nematopogon swammerdamellus. The sequence continues at coordinate 13,082,615 of OX336344.1, forward strand.
AACTTCTAAAAAATACATCCATCGACGCGACGTCCAGACATGCAATTCGAGATTTCGCTAATTGGAAGAGCGCAATTACCCGTTGATCTAATTAGGGCCTTGCTTAGAATCCAAATCACAATAATTAAAACACCCGGAGCCTTTGTTGAGAGGCGCGCTGTCGGCGGAGTAGCTAATTCTACTTCTTAAATAACAATAGGTACAATGCCTTCCACCCACCCTACGAGAAATTTAATACTTCCACTTCTTTCAAATCTTGCACAAAATAGCCCCGAGCTTAATGTACACCGGCTTTCCCGGAAGCTATGAGAAAATTAAACGTTTACCCTAACCTTGTCTTACCTTGGTCGCCTTAGACAAGTTTGGGTAAGTCCTTATGTAAAGACAGAGGGATATGTGAATACGAAGTTATAGCAAGACTATAAATATAATTTTTTACAAATTTCAAATATATTTGCTTGATGGTCAACGATTAATTTTGTACCTGCAGGTGCCGAAAATTATTTAATGAGATTAAGTTTACGTTTAAAATTCTGGAATGTGCTTACGCATAGCTCTTGTGGTTTAACGAGGGAGTGCCGTGAGTATACTAGCAGGGCTGATAAAAACATTTCTACTAAGAAATCTTATATGCAAATAAAACACATATATAAAATAAATAAATAAAAATAAATAAATAAAATAAATGAATCCAAGTTAAACTAATGATGCCGTATCTATTATGATTAAAAAATTGGGATTCTGAAAGGACTACAAAATCGTTTCGTCCGTAACATTTCGAAGTTTGGAATAATCCTTGATTGAATCATATTGGGAGAAGTGCTTTGAGTGTGTTGAAAACAAAAGCTTTAGGGAATCGAACGCTAGATTCGTCTGTGCACGTCTCTATATAAAGGTAAAGGAAAGCACTGACATGGCACCTAGTTCACCCGGTGTTATGGGCTATCATCGCGGATTTTCTAGGTGATGTAGCCAACCGTGTCAGTTTCCATAAAAAAAAGTTGCGCGGAGATTTCTACAGGCCGATGTAGATCTAATCGGAAGCGGTATTAGCCCGGTGCCCACGAGCACCCTCTTCTCGGACAGTCTTTCCTCGATTTATCAACAATATATCCCTATCGAATGCAGAATCAGTATGAAAATCAAATATGATTATAGCGAAAGTTCTACAGTCGCCGGCGACAAATTTACCCGTGCGCAGTTCTGTCAAGAAACCAAATATTCTTTATTGCACCTCCACCAGTTATGCCTGGAATTTCTGTTTGCATACATACATATCACACACGCTGAATCCCGACAATCGGGGTAAGCAGAGTAATCGGTGTTGTGCTGCAAGAACTCTTGTCAATTACAGCACAACACTGACCACCACGTTTCGCAAAGTCTATTTTATTATTATTAAAATTTCTGTTTGCTTCCTAGAAAATAGCCAAAGTTGCTTTGCGGTTGCTGTCATCTTTCGTCCATTACTGAATTAAATACTTTTTTACACCAATATTTGGTTATTGTTTTTATTAAACGGTTTTATTTTTATTTATAATATTTACATTATTTATTAAAAAAGACATATTTTTATTATATTTCGACAAATTTGACGTCTTCAGATAAAATTGTTTATATATTTAATATGTCAAATAATGAATGATAGATGGCGTTGTCATGGGTTCATTACTGAACCTGTACCAGTACCCCTCTTTGCCGAACCGAACTGTGCTCTCCATAAAACGAGGAAATCGGTTCGCCATTAATGGTCTCGCGTTAATCGGCGGCCAATTTGGTAACAAATCGAAAGTCGCAAACACGCAGGCATCAATCAGCGATCCGGGACTCCTCCGTCAACCTAATCATCGACCGGCGAGCGACATGGCAGTTAATTGAAAGCGCCTACGTGACGGAGTGGACGCCCCGACCTCGCAAATAAGGCAAATCGGTTGAATCATTCCCACTCATTTGTCAACGGGGACTTGACCGCGCGCACCGCTCAAAAATAACTCAATCTGCGGAAAAATCGCTGCGGCCGACCACGCCCACGATTTTTCATATCGAGAGATGGAAATCCGTGTACCGATACAAACAACGTGTAGGGTTTCCATATGATAGGAGATGTACGCGACTGTAACGGAACTGGGTGACTACTGACTATGCTCGAGGTCGGAAACTTAGGTAAATTTTACCTAGGAGGTGCCACTGCGGCATTTGGTCTCTGTGGAAAGAATTTGAAAATATTTTAGTGTATTAGCATCGCCACCGCTCTAAACAGCTGACAAGCTGGCCGTGTTGATACCTATTCAACACTACTGTGCCGGACTTGCGTAAAGTTGAGAGCCTTGGACATCCGTCGCCGTCGCGGTAGTTAAGGAACATAACATCTTGAACTTCCTGCTAAAATTCAGGGTTCATTATTAATAACTTTGTATGTATGTAGTGAAAGATTTAGTATATTTTATCTCCTGCTATTCGGCCAACGAAAAACATTTGGTTTTTAAGAATTTTCCAATTCCTCGGTATATTATAGATAGAGACTTACTTTTGTCGACATTTCATCGATAATTTCCATGTACACGCGATTTCGGGTCGGCCGGCGGAACATCAAAAGCAAAATAATACAAAAAATAGTGTTTTTGAAACTAACAGTTGTTTCAATAGGTACGACCTGACTGTACGAAACTCTACGATTTTAATAAAATAATCACTAGTGCGCGAATAACAATTCTCTGGTCAAAAACATTTGAACAATTTAAGGTCTAAAGTGTTTTGGTGTAACTATAAATAAAAATGTATTATCTTCACGTTGCATCATAAGGGCGGACGGGCCGGGGCGGCGGCACTCACCCAGTGAAGTGCGTTCGATTGGGCGAGCCATCACTGTGACTAACTTTTAAATTGATGGTCCAATTTATTTAACATTCTGCGGCTCGTCTCGTAACTCGCGACACCCTACTAGGCCCAAGTTTATGGCGCAGTTCAAAGCGAGCATAAAACATAGATTTCACCCACCCTCTTCGCCTTCAAAGTAATTTAAAGAATTGGGAAAACCTTCATTTACGACATTATAATCTGAAGGGGATACTTAATTTTGTCGGTTTTTAATCTCCACTCTTAGAGGTGCAAATTTATCCCGAGGCATAAAATAGGTAAGTAAGAAAGAATGGAGGGACTTTACTGAACGCTGACTACGGACCTTGCTGCGAGATAAAATTAGATCAATATTATCTAAATAGCAAAATAATATCGGCTATATATAATATCAGGAACGATATCTCTTGATAACTACAGGAGTGTTTCCTTCGTATCTAATTATCGCATGTAGTTTCCGCGTGAGGCAAGACAGATTGACATAATAAAGAAACACAGCTCACATCGCCACCTTCGGGGAGAAAGAAATAATTGGGCCATACATTACCGGTCCCGTTCGTCTCCCCGGAACGACGCCGCGCGCCGCGCCGCTACAGGTTTGCCCGATTGCGTCATTTTATGCTAAATTTCCCCTGCGTAGAGGATAATGACCATATTCGGACAGCGAGGTCTACACTTTCCGGCGCGTGTAAAACATGCGATCAAATGGAGGGTGTGTAATTATCGTTATTAGTGCAATTTGTAACACAATCCCACCTGTCATTTGTTAAAGTGGATGCTCGTCTACAATTTGGAAGGAAAGCTCGGTTTGAACGACCGCCTTTATTGCTGTCAGAAGACGAATGAACTCATACAGGCCGTGGCGCGGCGTGGTTTGGTAGCATGTTGGTGAGCAATAGAGACCGGACAAATAGGAAGTTACCTCCACCGATAGAGACAGGAATATTGAAATTGCCAACTAAAATTTTTTTTTTCAAAATAACTTTTTTTTACATATATATCATCATAAAAATGTAAACGATGATACCGGTTCCGCCTTGGAATACGTATGAGAAAGACTGCGAGGCAGTTGTCGTTTAAGCAGTACTAAAACGTTCTCCTCCTGCCTTAACCCGTAGTAAAATTTCCGCGCGCGTTGCTCAGGTAGAAACAATCAGAACCCTAGTAAGGGAGCTCCCGAGAGGATTACGCGAAAAAACACGCAAAGCGTTCCCTTCTGCACACTTAATTGCGTTAACACGTTTTAAGCGAAGCCTTTTTTCCTCTTCACTCTTTAAGCGAACTTACTTACGGATCGCAATAAAGCTTACGAGTGAAGATCGGGGGCGGGGCGGGACGGGGGCGGGCGCGGTAACGGCCTGTTCCCGCGGTGCGTTAAGCTGCGGGGCGCCGCGTCGAGCGGCTCAAATATCCCGCGCCTACATAATATCGGGATTTCGATTCCGTCGACGCCGCCGGTTGATCACAATCTATATGCTAACAGCGGCGGATTGCGATCTTCATTTGTCGGAATGACCGCGCCCGGTCGCGGCGCATTCCCGCCACGTGCGGGGCCACCAAACTTTTTTACGGCCATCCCCAACAATTTTCGATCCCGCGCAGCAGTTAAGATCGCCCGAATTTCTCAGCACATTTTATAAACCGCAAGCTTTGAGGGCGCCGAGTGCAGGGGTCGCGAACCTAGCCCGGCGCGCGCGGCGGGGACGACGTGTGACGCGACGCGGCGCGGTCGCTGCGTGATTTTGTCAAAGGTCGCTCGCTCTGGACCCCGCCGCCGCTTACCAGCAAGTGCGTGTTTGAAAATGTGTCTTTGACGCAGCCGGAGTCTCGATAGAGAAGAGACAAGGGCAAGAGGATATAAGCACTGACCTAAAATAAAATCCAATCAATAGTACAAATTAATTAATAATATTTTTTTATTAAAATAAAATAAAAATGAATCAATCAGGAAATATAAAATTAAGAATAAGTGAGTTACGCAACCAACTTCACAGCCACTTACCGCCCCACTCGGCTCAGGCATATCCACAAGTGTGATAGAGATGCATGTTTAGTTTTAATTTCCTCTTGTTGTAACACCATTTATGTTCGCTATGCGTCTATTGATCACAAGTTCATGCATTCTATCCTCCTGAATTTCGACTGAAACATCCTCATGCATACGTTCCCGACCAAAATTTCTCAAGCTCCAAGTTGATAGCCAGAACGTACTTACTCGGTCATAAATACGTCATTTTCCTGCCACAGCCGTCACCCTCAGTTCATTGAAAGCCCTTACGGCAAGGCTGGAGCACGCCCCCAGCATACAAGTAGCCGGCTTATGCCCCACACTAGCGATAGCGCTCCAAACGGGGTGACTATTACCCCACCCCCGGCACGCAGAGACTGCCTTACCTCCGATTTAGTTAGCGCACTCCTCGGTGACAAATACATTTTACTATGAATATTAGTTTAAGGGGTGAATGTGCATGTGCTTGTAATGGTGGTAAATTTAAATTACTTACAGTTTTTGAAATATCAGTTTTAGCAACGTTGAATACTTTCTAGTTACAGGTGCAATAAAGCTGACTGTAATCGTATAAAGTATGGCTTATTCATAAATTTGAAATTTTATTTAATAAATTTCTTTAAAGGATAAGCCTGTTTCACATTTAATGTAAGAAATAAATATATATCTAACGTATCAATAATTTTATGTTACTTAGAAAATTTTTATATTCAATGCTACGAGGAAACCCACATTAACGAAGCAATGAACATTCCGCTCAACGTTCAAGGAATAACGGACATTGTTTTCCTGAACGTAGCTCGGCCTTCTTTCTTACTTACTTTCTTCTTTTTAAAAAGGTATTTCACGCGAGCGACGCCGCGGGGTAAAGCTAGTAAGTGAATAAAATCTTGCTCTGCCGCATACATAGTGTATGTCGCAAAACACAATTTTGATTAGAGTATAAATATTCAAAAACGCATGTACTCATTTGTCAAAAAGTAAGTCATGCACACGAGGCAAATCACACAACGTAGTAGCAAAAACGCTTTATATCTGTCAGAAGCAACTTGTGATTTACTAGTCCGCCGCCGCCTCCGCACCGCCTCATCCGACCTCGCCCCGCACGCCAGCCGGGCGGCCGTCCGTCCGTCCGAGGCCGCTAGTGTGGATATCTTAATTAACAGACGAGAAGAAATCGTGCCAGCTGTCATTATTCCACCAGAAGGAATAACGTTATTAATCACAGCCACCCCTCGATATTCCCGCTATAAAGAACTGTCGCCGCATGCTCCTGACATCACGATATAGATACAAAAAGGTCAGACCTCCTATTGACCGGCACGCGCGTGAAATATGATTTCGATAAGTCCGGCGGACAGTCGGGAGCGTGGTGTGATACATCGCCCGCCGTTAAATAGATCCGAAAGATAAAAATTGAAGTAAAGGCGATAAAGAAAAAACAGTCAGATGCAGATGGCTGACCTAAGCGCGTCTCTACGCCGCACCACCGCCTCCTCCGCCGCTCCCGCCGCCGCACCGGCACCGCTACCCGCTACCGCCCGTATGGAACCGTTCCGAGAGAAAAATGATTCGCCGTTATTTCGCCGTGCAGCCGTTCGAGAGTTATTGCATTCCATTACGTGCTCACCCCTTCTCCTCTCAGAGCCGCCGCCACCCCGCACCCCCCGCGTCTCCCTTGAGATCCTCCCGACCAGCGAAAAGTACCTGTGTTTTGTAGCAGTTTAGAAAAAAAAAACCGTTATTATTTTTTGTTGCAAGGGAACCTTAAACGTTCTGGAATATTATGAGAAAATTCTTGATTCATGGTTCTGACTTTTTTATTTATGCGCTACGATTAACAGTACAGTACAGTACAGTACAGTACAGAGCTACATTTCTCCTTTAACAGCTAAAGTATGCATACCGAACTTTGGAAAGTGGCAGATTTTTGCGCTGATTTTATAGGTAGGTACACTTGTTTGTAATCTATAGGTAAGAAAATAATAAGTTAATTCATTTTCAAGCGCCACCCACCGGAAGTCACCATTCGATATGTCCACAGTCAAATCGTGTTGCAAAATTTTCGCACGTTTTCGTGAAACTTCTCTAAAAAATGCGTGTCGATTTCGGCCACAGGCGTTTACAATTTCGTCCTCATTGAAATGTATACCAGTTAAATGCAATTTGGCACTGAAGCTACTGCGTCCTTGTCGCGTGCCAACTAGTATCGGTTACATCATGGTTACATGTATGTGTGGAACGTATTGTCAGTGTACCTAATTTAGGATCAAATCAAAATTTATGTTTATTGCACTCAAAACTTGCAAAAGTTATAGCTTAAAGCCGTAGGCGTTTTCCTCAAGCCAACCTTTGGGTTATCGTGAAATAGTGAGGATTGACAGAGAACAAATTAGGAGATGATGTAGATGTGCTATTTCAACACACAGTAAATCATAAACAATAATAAATAGATAAATATATCGAAATACATACAAATTTAAAAGATGTACAGAGAAAGGTAACATTATACTGTACATAATCAATAATCCAGTACAATATTTTATTGTACATATATACTCATACATATTACCAAGATACAGCAAAACTTCCGTAGATATAAATTTTAATTACACTTTCGTATGTCGTGGAAAAATTGTGTGTAAAAATGGGTATGTCTATTTACGAGTATTTTAGATTTTGAATGAATGATTATTGAAAACTCTCAAAATAATCGGCTGAAACATTATAGGTTAAACTTCACCATCGAAATTGACGGTGGAGTGAATTTCAGCTAGATCGATTGGAAGGTGTGAAATAGCGTTGTTGGTCCAAATATATTTTAGCTATTCGACTGTGGTAGTGGCGGCGGCCATTGTTATTGCAGCGGCTCGTCATCGGCGATCTGCGGTCAGAACTGTTATGTTTAGAATATTTCGGTGTATGTATTTGAATTTGGAATTGCAGCCGAATGCGAGTAATATGTTATTTCCGTAGAAAGTGATGTTCTTTTATTTTTAACCCCCGACGCAAAAGGAAGGGTGTTATAAATTTGACGCCTCCATCTGTCTGTGTGTCTGTCTGTGACTTTTCACGTTAATGAGCTTATAATATTAAAACGTCTTAAATTACGTCTTTGCTCCGATTGTCACATGCACGCTATCTTTGCTTTTTAGGTTATTACTAAGCCTACGCCGCGCCGTCTGCCTGTCTGTCTGTCCGTCGTCTTACTGCTGTATCTTTTGGACCGTAATAGGTAGCCGGTGGAATTTTTCACAGAATATGTGTTATTAAGGCGGGTATACCAAAAAATAATAAAAAAATAAAAAAAGGAAAAAGTAAGGGGACCCCATACAAGAACATTTTCTTCAAAGTGTTTTTGTTTGTTTTTGCTCTATCGTAACAACGACATATAAGCCTCAAACTTGGTGTGATTATAGTGCAAACTCTAAAGTAAAACAACAAATAATAAAGACCGACTAATAACGTTGTGGTACGGAAACCACCTGGCCGGTGTTTAGCCTATTTCTCAATTATACATTATTAATATTAGCCAAAATTAAACAAAAAAAAATTTATGCGAGTTCCATTCGCGCAGTTCGAAGCACATTCACCTTGTGCATTATGTATGATGTACGTTATGTATTTATGCAACCGCATTGACAGATTATTAGCTTTAGGTATATTTGAGCGCTGCACGCTGGATAAGTTGGGCGGGCGGCGCGGCGCGGAGGAGGCGTCCGCCCCGACTAACACTCATTATTTCACAAGCTTCCGTTCTAACGCGTGCATTAGTATTCAGAGAGCTCCGGCGGCGGTGTCCGGCGGTGTCGGTGCCTCTGTGATCATTGTCACTTGTTTGCATAACGAGCGATTGTTTGTGGGATATTAAATTTATAACTAGATCCCAAATAAAGGACGCACGGAGCCCTGTCGGGGTTCATTTCATTTAATTTTAATCCAGTGAGGTCGTTTAGTTGCCGGGGCGGTATGAATAAGTTCTTATTAATATTGTATACGAATAAATAACCCTTTGTCGGCATGCGTTGGGTGTGAGTAGATTTACCATTTTCCTTCAATACGTTTTTCAATTTAATTAATTTGTCGCTGAATATTTTATTATTAAGTGAATAAACATATTTAAAAGTGTAATTTCTGTGATTCTATTAGAAATATGAATATGTCTAAAGTTTTTAAATTTACTCTTGGCGTTTGAATAAGCCCGTGACGTAGCGGGCGAAACGTCGACTTAATATGTAAGTCTTCATGTTATCCGTAAACATTTAAAATGAGTATGAAGATCTCCTCTAATAATATTTTAGCGTGAAAAAATAACGGTTCTATTGCATTGACATTCTTACACATTCCAAATGTGAATTTTTAAAGAAAGAATATATGCATAGATTAATTTTTAAAGAATAATATATTGTTCGCGGATGTATCGACGACAACATTATTTTCACCTAAAGTTTGAAAAAGTTTTGCCCTTAAAGCTCGGCCGCTGAAAGGTGTGGAAAGTCAAAAGTCATGACACTATCTCGCTTCTCGCTCGCCCTCAACCGCGTGAACTTTCCTGGCGCTTCTGGCGCCTGCGGACATAGTGGATTGTGATAATTCCTCTGGCCAATTTGGTTATGAATATAATATTAGGAGTATTTTATTGAATAGACAATAATTAATACATAATATAAAGGGAAAGGGTAAACAAAACTTTAATTATTTGTTGTACTTGGAATGAGAACACTTAACTAACACCCATTAAATTACCATTAAAATAGTTTCCAGACGCAAGTGATTTCAATACAGTGACCAAGAAAGGGTTGGCAGACTAGCGAAGCGGTGTGGGAGCTAGTGGTCGTCACATTTGAATACAGGCAGGCAGATGGCTGTGTGCCCACCCTTGCCAATTCGCTATCGGAACCCTCGCTGTAACATGAGCCACCACATAAAGGTCCAGCCGTAGAAATAGATACCCAGAGGAAGCACTTGTCGAGGAGGCCAAAGAAAAGAGCACAAAGATGAATTTACAATACGGCCTATCTCTATCACACATTTTTCATGGATCACTCATGTATCTTTTTTTTTGTCTGTCCTTAAGTCAAAAGTTAAGGACGTAAAAAGTTGACATTTGACCCAATCACGGACGTATAGCGTAAATGAACGAATTATGATTTTGGGGGGTAAATTAGAACGTAAAATAAAAATCAAGTACATAAAGGCTCGTTATACGGAATACAAATATATTTTTTTATTTTAAAATGCATAGTTTAAAAGATATTAAAGAAAATATAGAAAAATTTAGCATCAGTGCATGAGTGCATACGGACCAAATATCAGCAGCAAGGTAAAATGTATGCATTGTATGAGATGAGACCCATTTCTGGGTATTGATCCCCATGGGTTCATCGGAATAAACGTGCAATTCGATAGAATAGTGGAACAATTTAGAGCGGGCTTAGGCCTCGTTGCACGAGAGACTGAATGTTTTATTAAGCCTATTTGCATTGGATGTTGCGCGCTCGAGGGCTGCATATTTTGCTTTAGTGTCGCGGTAGGTGTAACGACGCCAATCGTGGATAACTTCCTCAGGCATTTCGACTGAAATAACATAAACTTTAAAATAACGAAATGGGAGACAATTTAAATTATACTTCTCTTAAAATAAAAATTAACACTCAATTCATACTACATAATTATAATTATGTCTAACTGTCCTCATAATAAGGTTCGATTTATTATCACTTAATATAATGTATTCAAAACTCGGCTGTAAACACAACTCGTTAAAGGTCACCGCATCTGTAGCTGCATCTGTAACTGTAGCCATATTTGGGAAGGCAGTGCCCAGTACCTGCTGGTGCCCTTGGACTAAATACAGCGCCGAGCCGTCCGTCTGGTGGGAGACCTGAAACTGACTGATGGTGCCTTTGACATCTATCGATATAATATACGCAACATTTCATAGAACTGACGAAAACGAAGAAAACAAATTATTAGCCTCTTGTTCTATCTAAATATTCCCTTATTATATTTAATTATTCACAGCCTGTATTGTATAGTGTACCAAAATACACTGAATGCAATACTACCTGCAAGCCCAGGCTGCGACACCCACCCTGCCTCCACCCCCGCTCCGCCCCTGCTCAGCCCCCGCCGCCGCCGTCACCACACTTGCCTTCCAGCCAATTCTGTCTTCCACTTGTCGCGCTCGAGAGCCGCACTCGTAGATTTAACTGTAGGAACATCAAACGTGCCAGCTGCAGCCATAAATTATGTACCTATAGCGTCCGTGTATAGCGGCCTTAACTACACGAATATTGTATGAATGTAGTTGTAGTATTATATTGCATTTTAATGTCTGCGAACTTCGAACATCGTAGTGTTCTGTTTTTCGAAGACAAATAAAATTATTAAGTTTTAACTAAGCCACATTATTTTCATTTTAATAAAAAAAAATATGTTTCCGAGTACATCTTTGTAGCTTTAGCCCACAATAGTATGGCACGAATGGCTATAATTTTGGAAAAACTAAAATAAAAATCATTTCCCGAAGATAGTAAGTTACTGCTAAGATACATTTTATTGATATATTATTAACTATTCGTAACATCAAAACGTCAATTAGAACATTAATAAGCTATCAATGCAACCAATTAAAATCTAAACGTAGGTACCACGAACTAATTGAACGGACGTACCCATTCGCGGTTCATCAGAACTTGGCAAGCGCGGGACATCATGTAGCGTCAGTATAAATGGGCCTATTCGCCATATAAATGATACAAAAGTGGACCCTTCCAGTTTACAATATGTTAAATTTGACCGGAATGATTTAATTGTTTTCATTAAATTGTAAGTAAATAGCAGGCTGTGGCGGCCGACCGCAAATCGTTAATTTGGAGCACAGCGACACACTCGCAATGCATCGGACCGCGCGCGTTGCGGTGCGCACTGTACTGGCAAACACACGTACGAGTACACATCGAATATATACCCCGATGCGTCATAAACTTATCGAGAAGGTAGCCCTAAGACAAAATTAAAAATATATCTCTGTCACACTTAGCATAGCCCCACTGCATCTCTCCCCGTATATGTCGTAAAGGCGACTAAGAGATATGACTCCCTTCTTATATTACTAGGTGGTAGGGTTTAACCAGCCTGGGTTGGTACCACCGGACTGAATGAAAGGTCGGTCGAAACGGCTATGTAAATAGTTTGTGTTTTCCGTCCAGTTCAGTGTAGCCGGCACGACCGAAGGGAAGGCTGACGTGGCACCAAGTTCACCCGGTGTTATGGGTTAACATCACGGATGTTGTAAGTGATGTAGGTAGCCAACCGTGTCAGTTTCCATAAAAAAAACTTGTGTAGGTACTCTATTCACGTACCTTACGTGTCCTCCAAATGAACTGCATGCATTCAAAAGCTGGTAACAAGTTAAAGCGTTGGCAGTGACAATCCCATGTCTGGATATTTAATTTCATAACATTACATGTGGGGATGACACATAACTCATAACTGAACTGGAGATCTCCGTGTAGGTACTAGTATAGCACTGTTGACAAGATGCACTTTAGGTCACACACAATAGAGATCAATATTATGCCGGATTGATATAGCCGAATTTATATTTCATGGCAAAAAGTGACAACAGTATTTTCGTCTCGTCGTCGGCAAATTCAAATATTTTCAAAAACATTGTGATTGACTTAGTAAATGGCATGTATTGTTACAGTATTATGTAGGAAAGTTTTAAATTACACTGTTGTGAAAATGTAAACTTCAAAGATAAGGATAAACAGTTTAGAACATGCTTATTGGATACATATTAATCAAACTAGCCTAATATTTGCATAGTTCTAAACTTCCACAAGGAAATAGTTGTGTTAACGCTAACAGGGGGTAAATTGAGAAAGTTGTATACAACGTTCTGCACTCCATGCTGTACGAAACTATGAACGTTCAACCATCTGTTTACTCTATGGAATCAACGAAATAGTAGTAGTTTAAGATAAAATGCATTCTTGTGTAAATTGACGTTGTTGGCTACGTCCTAATTATACTCGTATTCATGTGTCACCTCTTAACATTAATATTATTGTCGAAACTTCTTGCCAGCTCTTTCTCTCTTCCATCCTTTTATTTGTGTTTGTTCTGTTTCAGTTACACGGAATTGAAAGAAAAATACGAAATATTGCCTTGGCGTACGTCACCTCATCCACCAGACAACAATGGTAGCTTCCAAGGCCCTTCACTGGAGTGGTGTGTGTGTGTGCTGTTTCTTAAATCTCATTGTCCACTTACAGATTTAAAACCTCTGCTTGTCACATCAGAGGCTTAACACCCACAATGCTATACTTTATCTAGAGGTTCTTACATAAAATATTTGTCTATATATGGCGCTCTTGTTTACTTACTTACTTATCTTTTGTGTGCAAGAAATGTATGTGTCACCAATTTATACAAATTAGGCATAAGCGAGCTTAATGCCGCGAGACATTCTATCCTAACTAACCTTTGGGATGTGGGAGAAGTATATGCAGGCGAACAAGAATAGTTTATGGCAATGTATTAGCCAGAAAAGCAATATTGTATTGTATTGTATTGTTGTATTGTTTATTGATCATTCATATGGCAGTTAGACTGCGCTCGAACTTGTCACGATTTGTTCTATCCGGTTCGATTACACCCACGAAGAAGAACCGACAAGAAACTTCGCAGGGTATGATCAACTAAATGAAATGTTAGTCAAAATGTCGTAGGAAATACCGTGGTGACGTCCACGATGCGTCTTTATGCACATCAGGCATATCAGGCCAAAATGATATCTGAGTAGGTATTTATTTCTATAGCGTACATTTACAATTTACAATTTACTCTCCTTGGGTGAGCGAGCACACTGAGCGACGACGACGTCCTAACTGCATTCACGCTGCAGTCGGCTTCAGCGGGAAATGAGCTCGGTTCACACAGCGTACTTACAGCGTTTTCGAGTGTTCACTACGTTACATGCTAAGTGAGAGACAGACGTAGTCATACGTTGAAGTTCTCGAGTTATAAAACATATAATATATGTTTTATAACTCGAGTACTTATTTTACGAGCGATTATATAGAACGATTGTATTATATACAATCAGACGTGAGGTGCTGCATTTTTATGTAAGCATAGGGGATACGGATTGGCCGTATCCTTATCCTCTACTATTCGGGCTACTTTTCAATATAAACTTTTTTTTTTATTTATCTCACCCGCGCATAGCGCGCCTCCTGTGATTTGACATTTGAATCTACCGTGCGGTGCTACCGTGTGTGAATCTAAAGCAGTGAATTTTAGGGCAATAGCAAACTATACTCATACATTATGGCAATATTTTCGGTTACGCGGTATACTAATCAAAGCGACTTACAATCGTCGACATTTTGTCTCTCGCTCCGGGAACATCCTCAGGACTCGCAGAACTGCGACGACCTGGAGGATACCCGACACGTCGTCCGTCAGATGTAAACTGGCGGTCGTCGCTGACGTAGATTGTAGCGATGAGACGGTACTTCGGCCGATGCGGGTCGTAAGGGTGTCCTCCAGGTTGCCGCAGTTCCGCGAGTCCTCATGATGTTCCCGGAGCGAGGGACTAAACGCCGACGATTGTAAGTCGCTTTGATTAGTGTACCGCGTAACCGCAAACATTACGATAATGTGTAACAGCGGTACCTAAAAGGCTAAACGAAACAAATCCTCATACATATACAGATCCAAACAACATTGATTTATGAAGTCCCGCTGCTACACTAGGATGGCACTAAGCCTCAGCCACACTGCGTAGGTCGAGTCATTGTATCGCAGTGTAATGAGGACGGAATTGCGCGCACGCCACGCGACGACGCCGAGCGTTGTTTTTATGGTTCAACTTCTAAATAACTTTGTCTTAGAGTGTGCCAACTAAACACTTAACTGCAGATTTATTTAGCGTAATGCACTTGAAGTTTCGCGAGTCTGCCCGTAAGAGCCGGCCGGCTGGCACAACTTTATAAATTTAAAGCGGGCGGCGAAGGGCGGGGCGGGGAGTGCGCGGGGCGGGGCGGGGGCGCGGGGGGGCTGCGGTGCACCTTAACGAATTTACTGTTGCGGTTGGTTTTGCAACATTGTTGGAAGTTCAGTCTCCACCTTCGCGCGGCGCTTCGGGATTTGCGCCGCGGAATTTTTAATATGTTTCGGATTATTGAGAGATGTTCAGAGTAAGTTATGGTGCGAAATTGTTGTTAGGCTGCAAATAATGTAGGTACGTAGGTAGATGAGTTACTACTTAATTGACTGGTTGGTTTGGATGGCAAATATTTGTCTACATATTTTGAAAATATTTTAAACTTTGTGAACATCGTACCGTTAAAATCAAAAACAAAAAGTCCTACCAAGAAATATTAAAAATAAAATAATGTTAATATAAATAAATAAATGTATAAATAAATAAAACCTTTTACATGTTACATACGGTACATATTGATAATTGAAATGTATCTCCTCAATACAGAATACTAGCTCCGTCCGATATGACAATATGCACAATACTAATTATGCTATTCCTGCTATTTATAATGAGCCTAAACTTTCTATATTTTTGTGTATTATTTTTAGTACAGAACTTTTACTTGTAATTGACTCATATACGTAAACGGTGGCGCACAAGATTGCATACTTTTTTCACACATTCGTATATTACCTACCTATTTATCTTAGTGATCTACTCTTTTAGTATACTTAAATTATATAATAAAATACTATATTATACAATCTGAGTTTAAATACTAGCTTGTCCTTTATTGCGTAAGATTTCAGCAAGGCCATTATGCGCTTACGCTAGATCACTGCATTCAACGCTCCACTTCGTGGCTGTTGATGTGCCAAAAGCGCCTTTATTATCATTGAAATTAAGTTTATGATTGAAGTAAATATATCGCACAATCTATAGCTACAGCTGCTCGTGATAACAGCACTGAATCTAGGGCAACCACAAGTTTCTTTGTGGCTTTTAAACTTTCAAGAAACGTTGGTCAATAAGGTTTGGATTTCAAACTGAGGTTTCTTAGAACCATAATATTGTAGTCTCTACTTCTTGATCATGTTGTGTGGCTATTGTCTCACATTAATAAAGTATTATTGTTCTTATATTTTCATTAATTTTTCTTAGCATGTGGATTGATAAATTTATATTAGTAATATAAATTGACATGGCTTCTAGTCCACCAAGGGCTTATGGGCTGACATCACAGGTGTATTAGATGGTTTAGTTTGATCATGACATGTTCCATAAAAAATAATTTAAGAATCAAATAAAAATTGTACGTGCTAAAGCAATGAATAAGAACACAGCAATACAGGTAATAGTACTTAGAGGTTACCTCGCTCGAAGTAATGGCAACGCTGGTTCTTAATCATGTCATTCCATAAATAGCAAATAGCTAAGTGTTAAAAATGTATATGTTCTAAAAATGTGTATGCGAATATTCTTCAAAAACTCAACACAAGTATATGACTGACCGCCCGCAAACAGTAGCCGCTCGTGCTCGGAAGGACACTTTGGCTCTCGTTTGTAATATTGTTGTATCTGGCCGCGCCGGAGTAATAGCCAGCAGCTACGGGTCCATTGTTTGCCTCTCGCGGTGACAGCCCTAGGGAAGCGGCCAGCGGCAGCGGCGGCGCTCGTTGGGATAGAAGCGGGTCTTATCGATATGTTGCGAAATCTAATTAAAATTATGCACTCTTTATGTATTCGAAATTGGTTGTTAATTTTTTTTTGCATATTAGTATTCATTTCAAAATATCACTTTTCTTTACTGCGATGAAGATTCGTAAAAAGAAATTGCACTGAAAATTATCCCATATTTCATAAAAAACGACAAACCATTAAGTATTTACGAAATTAAAATTAATATTTTTCTCGTGTCGTCTCTTCGGGGGTTCCCGAAAAAGTGTTTATTTACTTATAGATTTATTTATTTATATTTTATCCATTTATTTACACATTTTTTTTATATTAATTTTACATATTAACATATTTATTTCTAATATTATTATTTTATGCCTTTATTAACACGTTTATTTGTACTATGTATTTACATAAATTTTATATACAGTATTGCATTGTAGTACCGTGTGGAACCGGTAGGTACTTAAAAATAATTGCACTGCATCTGCACAGCAAAAGAACTGCATATCTCCCCATGCATGTCGTTAAAAGCGACTAAGGAATAAGGATAAGATGCCGTGCTAAAGGGCGACAGGATCGCCACCTCTCACCTTGGCACGGTACTTCCACCGAGTCATGCAGCGGGTGGGTCTTCGTGCCTTATTTGCTGGTTGATAGATTTAATCTTGTTCGAATACTTAGCGAAACGTGGTTGTCGGTGTTGTGCTGTAATTTACCAGAGTTTCTGCAGCACAACACCGATTAATCTGCTTACCACATTTTTCGGGATTCAGCGTGTGTGATATATATGTATGTAGGTATGTAGTATTGCATTATTTTTAATATTTCTTGGTAAGACTATTTGTTTATGATTTAATTTGTAGTTTTGTTTCCATTTTTTTTTTTGCAATTTCGTCATTATTAAATAAAATGTGTCTCTATATTATCATAAATATATTATTATTTAGTATTATTTTATATTATTATAAAATTTTCAGTCTTATACTTGGACTAATTATTTTTTTTCAACGTGTTTTTTTTTCTTCAATATAAGCATACCAATCCATTTCGGTATTTACTGCAATATGAAAATGTTTCTGCAATCGGCGACCAAACGTCGGCCCCAGGTCCAGCGCATGGGCATCGGTAAGCCGTGTACTGCGCCCAAAGTAAGACACGTACGGACGACACGGTGTTGTTTACATACGAGGACCCGGCTAATTTGCCGCCCGATCGAAGGCGTCCGTCCAGCTTAAATCGAGTACCTACACGAAGCTTCTCCTCTAACTGCATTGCATCTCTGCCGCCAAAGATGCAACGACGAACATAATCCAAAACGGCGTAGATAATTTATAGCCGAAACAGTGCACATAGAGGCTAAGACTAATGGCGTAGCAAGCACATCGATACTGCAACGATTTTTGTCATAGCACATGCGTACCGTCTACGACTTTTGTCGTAGGACATATTTATGTAACGTTCCAGAACGTTTGCAACGTAAGTTTTTTTTTTTTTTTTTTTTTTTATACTAAGCGCGACATGTGGCGCCGAGTCACCCATATGGTGTCTAGCGACGCCCATGGACATTCGGACGTATGCGGGGGTTGCGTGTGTTATAATAATAAAGCTGTTCCCGCGGCTCCGCCCGCTCTCATATTTCACTTCACTGCTAACCTCATAAGCCATTTAGCGTGATAGTAAGTAGCCTATAGTTGATGGGAAGAATCAAGCTATCCGTAGAATGTTTTTTTATTAAAATCGGTTCAGTGGTTCTCGAGTTATAAGCGGACAGACAGACACTCAGACACTCAGACAGAAAGCAGACGTTGGATTTTATTATAGGTAAGGAAGGATAAGGATGTGCATAGTGTTAAGTGTTTTTCGCATCACGACATTTATAACGCCACAACACGTCTACAACTGTTCGTGTACCTCACTCGTAGCGATTCTCTTAGCTTATTTCTAGCACAACAAATTTTGCAGCACATTCGTAACATTATTATTTTTGGCGTGGCTATCACATTCGTTGTGTATTTTTTTTCGATTGGCACGTTTTTATTTCTACAAATTTTGGTGTAGCACATTCCTAACGTCTACGATTATTGCGGTTAGTACATAAGCGTCAGTTTTGGCATAGCACATTTAATAACATTTAAAATTTTTGGCGTAGCACATTTGTAGTTTCAAAGTGTTTTGGCGTAGCACATTTATAACATTTAAGATTTTTGACGTAGCACATTTGTACTTTCAAAATGTTTATGAAAATGTTACTACAAATGTTACTTTCAAAATGCACATTTATTATAACATTTAAGATTTTTGGCGTAGCACATTTATAACATTTAAGATGTTTGACGTAGCACATTTATAACATTTAAGATTTTTGAAGTAGCACATTTGTAGTTTCAACGTGTTTTGGCGTAGCACATTTATAACATTTAAGTTGTTTGACGTAGCACATTTGTAGTTTCAAAGTGTTTTGGCGTAGCACATTTATAACATTTAAGATTTTTGAAGTAGCACATTTGTAGTTTCAAAGTGTTTTGGCGTAGCACATTTATAACATTTAAGATGTTTGAAGTAGCACATTTGTAGTTTCAAAGTGTTTTGGCGTAGCACATTTATAACATTTAAGATTTCTGACGTAGCACATTTGTAGCTTCAAAGTCTTTTGACCTAGCATTTTTATTTTTATGGAAACTGACATGGCTGGCTACCTCACCTACAACATCCGTGACGTCAGCCCATAAACAACGGGTGAACTAGGTGCCATGTCAGTGTTTCCCTTCATTTCATGTTGTCTACACTAAATTGGACGGAAAACACGAACTACATATTTACATAGCCGTTTCCACCGACGTTTCATTCAGTGCTGTGGTACCAATCCAGGCGGGATAAACCCTAACACCAAGTAAGGTAAGAAGGGACCTACAGTTTAGTTAGCATTTAAGATTTATGGCGTAGCACATTTGTAGCTTCAAAATGTTTTGGCGTACGACATTTGTAACGTCTGCAAATTATTTCCGTAGCACATTCGTAGTTAACATTTTTGGGCGTAGCACTTTCGTAGCTTCCACAACTTTTGCCGTAGCACATTCGTAGCATCGGAATTCAGCGCTAAATAAATTATTGAAGGCCACATTTGTGTGCTACAAATTATTATAATATGGTGCCTAATAATTAAATACTATACTTTCATTGCATATAATGATATACGCAGTGAATTTGCAGTGGCAATATGTTCACCGATTCAGTTTCCGGCACATCTCTATCTGCGGCAGTGCGGGGCCGGAAGCGGTCCGCCCGCTGCGAGCGAGCTGATACGTTCGAACATAGCTTGAGCCTCCCCGCGTCATATGCGCATCGGTTTTTGCTCAAACAAATACAAAAGGACGCCACGTAGCCGTCACACCTCGCACGGTCTGCATCTTATTAACGCTTCGTCCGATAATTGTGCAACTGCGAGTGTCCTTTGTGTTCATCTCAC
Organism: Nematopogon swammerdamellus; assembly: GCA_946902875.1. Lineage (NCBI taxonomy): Eukaryota > Metazoa > Arthropoda > Insecta > Lepidoptera > Adelidae > Nematopogon > Nematopogon swammerdamellus. Next base: position 13,102,628 of record OX336344.1, read on the forward strand.
AAATGGAGCGCTGTAAAATGGGCCCGAGCAAATGGACACATTCGCTTTATCTGCGATGCGCATGTTGAAACGGTTCAAATGAATACATATGCAGATTAAATTCGCTCCTGCAAGTTTGTGACTGTAAAATTCGGGTATTCCTGGTTGTGGAAACAATTTGTGCATTGTGGAAGGGTTTCATGGGTTAGCTTAGGAATATATTTTCGAATTCTTGGCGTTTGAATCAGTAATGATGATTTACACTGCGGTTCGTTTGTCTTTGATAGTAACTCTTAGCCCAATATGTAGCCCTCAAGCAGCGCACGTTCTAAAGTCTAGGATAAATACATTTATAATGAATTATGATTGTAATTTGAATGACCCTTATTAATTAACATGTTTCTGAGCGCCAGTTTACTTAGATCTGTAAAATATTAAACAGTCTGCCGTTAATCCGCTAGGATGGATACCCAGGTATCCGGTTTTGTTTGCTTCCTCCCGTCAGTATAATGCAATCCAAACAGCGACCGATCCGATTCGAATTTCCAATCAAGCGTGAGACGATTATGAAAACGGAAAAGCAATGACAGTAATGCCCGGCCGGCGCGCCGCCGCAGCCGGCGCCTTCGACTCCCGTAGACGGATTAATTGTACTCAATGAAAACCATATTAAAATGATGGATGGATTAAATCCTTTATTAAATCGGAGCCGCTCCGCGCTTTTGTTTGTGCGAGCAACAAAGCGTGACCGGCTGCGGGCCGGCTTTTGACAAATCCGACTCGACGTCACAATGACGTGCGCGAAACTTATGAAAAGCTCGCTCCCGCCCCGCCCCGCCCGCCCTACCCCGCCGCACACTTCGCGATCCGTTTCTAAACAAACAATATCAAAATTTCAAAGGGCTGAAGACTCAACTTTAAATTGCTTATTGGTTTATCTCGGGACAAAAGACTGATCAATGTCTAGACGTAATTAGAGACCGCTCCCTCGTTAATTGAATTATATTTGGGTTTTCTATTTTGTTTGCTCATTAAAGAATTTAGTATATGATTATTTACGTAAAGACGCGCGAACGGTTTTATGGTAAAATCAATAAAACGTCTACCTATTGACAAATGCGTACGATATTATTTATCACGTAATAGGTGAGAGAACTTAGGCATCACGTAATAGTTAAATTTTATAATATGAAATAAAATAATCAATGTTTGCAATTACTTCGTTTTTTGTAGCACTAAAAGGTGTCGGAGCCCTCGCGCGACGCTTCATTACCATTACGCTCGTCGGCTCTTTCATTGCTTTTCTCGGACCGCCTTTCAGAGACTTACAATGTAAGAGAAATAGACGTTTGAAAAGAAAGGTGACGTTTTTCACAGCTTTGTAAACATTTTAAAAATATATCTTCTCCAGATGTCATCTCGGCTTTCTTCTTTGCTTTAATGCACTGGCACCGCTGTCGGTACTCAATCCCGACAAAGCGCACGAGTTGTTACAGACTCGGCCGCGCCGGCGCGGCGGCGGCACGCGCGAGTCATCTTCTTCTCGGAAATATTCCTCATTCATTTATCTCGATTAGACTGAATCTTTTGTTTTTGCTCGGCAAAGTGAATATTGGCGTAATGTTTATATATTTTGTGTTTAGCGTTTACTTCTCGAAATAGTGTGCTTACACTATACGTCTACCAAATACATGTGCCTGCGTGCGCATGTTAGTACGAGTATGTGTGTGTTTTCATTCGAATAGGCTAAAATGTTGCGCAGACCTGATTTAATTAAATCGGACGAAGTAATTCTGTGCATTTCATAATTTAGCGAAATACTAATATTTCACGCATCCACACATGTACGTGCAGGCGCTAGGAAGTGATTAAATTTCAAAGTGTCATTATTCATTATCATTACTGACTGAGGGTTCCAGTTATGTATTATACTAGTGCAATAATTTTCAGGTTTCCATGAACAATCGATACACAATATAAATATTCAAGTTTATTCGTATTAGATCTAGTTCTCTAATGTTTTTAAATTAAGTTTGGTTGTATTTGGTTGAATAGAGAAAGTACGAGTACACAATACATACAAATAATATAGCTACTTGCGATATTTGACGCGCTCTCCCGCATATTCGCAAAGTACTTGGTTCTATACGTACATACATATAATTATTACTTAGTATTACAATGTTTAGTGGACAGCGTATATGGCCGGCGAGGCAGTTCGCGCTCAACAAAAAGCCCCTCGTAAAAATGAAAGGAATCTTTTTGTATGAAAAGCTCGCCTGAAAGGAAAACCATTACCTACCCAAAACGATAGATAATGGGCAAGGCTGAATAAGTGAGGCTGCCGTGCGGCGAATCATTAGGTGTGGAAATTGGACAAGTGTTTTGACTGAGTTAGTTAGACTCATATGTAGGTCACATTTCCACAACATATTTGTATAAAGGTATGCTCCTCATCTCATTTGTTAAATTTATTGCAGGTTTAGGCCTTTAATCTCAATATATTTTCGTACTGCAAAATTAGAGGATCGGTTATGATTTTTTTTTACATTGGGTTTCGTACAAGTAAGTTAATATTTGTATGGAGAAAAGATACAGCGCCTCTAGCGGGCCAGGGCAAAGCAGAGGTTACAATATTAGAAGGTATTATGACTAATTTGTTTATTAAATTTAATTCCCAAAAAAAATTTACTTTTTGTAATTATATAATTCGGTGCCTATTATACGTATAGTCACTTAACACTAAATTCCAAATATTTATTGAAACATGTGTTTATTATACTCGCAAGATATTTACTTAACTATTACAATTTTAAAATGATATTTTTATTGCTATGTTCGAAGAAGGCACTAGGCTTTCGTCCGCATTGCCTATTCTTCGTTCTTTTTGGTGTGGTTTAGTTAGGTATAGGTGTTAGGTACTTTAAAGATAGATAAAAATAACAAGGAGAAAGAAAAAAGACAAATATTTTGACGTGTTAGCAAACTAGTATAATTATATAATTATTCATCCGCACAAATAAATGTATACTTGTTACAATATTACGTGTAGGTATATTTAATTACATGTAATTACATAAGAGTATATTATTAGTAATACAATAAATATTTATAAACTCAATACCTACGTAAACTATAAATATGTGAAGAAATTAGAACTGAAATGAAGAAGAACTGAGAACCGGCTATCGTATTTTTTCTTCTTCAATATAATCATCATTGACTTAAAAAAAAAAATTTATTAAATTATATACTTAATGTTTATGTTATGTTATACTTATAATCAATAAATGCATATTTTCTTGGCTTAAAAAAAGAATTCTATGAATATAATTCACAGGACTGTCATAACAGAATATTACAATGTGAACTATTGCAAAATATTGCACAACATTCGCTCACTGTCTTCATGTGAGAACGACAGCAGCCAGGTGTTTTAAGTTTGCCTTTAAATAATTTTATGTTGGTTATTGTTTTTAGGTTGTCTGGAATGTTGTTGTAATTTTGGGCCTAAATAAATTAAAGTGTGTGCGAAAAAGGTAGTACCTACTGTGTTTTTCTACTGTTAAGTTGCAGGTTGCTTCTGTTCGTAAATTATGAGAAACGATTGTTTCTGTACGTTTGTTTGTGAGTATGCGCGTATACGCCAAATTTCAGCATGTAGGTTTGTCGTACATTGAGTATGAACCGTGTTCATATTTACTCTGTTGTACACTAATTTGTAAAAGAAAAAATTTTAAATGATTTATTTCAAGTATTTTTAAGTACACACACGTACGCACCGTACACACTTTCTTTATTAATGTAGTACTCATACATATTCATAGTATATTATATTCAAAACGCAATGAAAAATATTGTAAACAATACTTTTTAGAATATTAGGTGACGAATAATTTAATACTGTTAACCCGTTGACTGTGGAGCGGTCGATATCGACCGCTAGAGCACTATTGGTAAATCAGTCTAAGTAATTTCGTACGTGACTGTACGGATGCGCAAGAAGTTAATATGTATTTATTAAATAGTTTTTTTTAGAAAGGACAATGCAACATGTAATGCAGAAACACTGATCATTATGGTGAGGCGCATTTACTTAATTTACACGCGGCTTTTTATTAGTTTAACTTTATTTCTATGTTAAAGTTAAAATTTATTTTTTCTCATGAAAGTCTTAAATGAATAAACAAAAATAATTCAATAAAATTATGAATTTTTTAATTAATTAATTATACCTATTACTTATTATTTATTACTTCTTCAGGCTTACGACATAAGATTGAAATTAAACGTGATTGTCTGTCCGGGTAAATATATTTTCAGGACAGAGATGGCGCTGCAATCTGGCCAGGATCACCTCGGCAAATGTAATAAAACTTCTTTCATTGCACTAATTGCTGGCGCAATGGCGTCATAGTTGATTTAAATTACTTATTTCGAGCGCAGTTTACGTTCAGCCAGTTTAAAATAAAGAAAGTTGCAGGGAACCTCACTCTGCTCACTTTTGCAAGTGAAATGTTTTACTTTTGTTACTTTGCAAGTGAAATTTGATATTTATACACCAGTCACATTATTGTCCAGGAACGTTTTATTGAAGCTGAGGTTACTGGAAATGTTGTACTCTTGGCTGTTTCACTATTATTTGTGTGGTTTACTGGTAGAGCTTTTATTAACTTACCTAATTATATGTACCTACTTAGTATGTACTTATATCGTCATATACACAGAGCGTGAACATGATTGATGAGGTAGATATATATTTAAATTCAATTTAAATTATCTTTTTAGAAGAATATTATTAAATATTTTGTCGGAAATTTTTTATTCGTATTTCTTTAAATGTATTTCCGATCGCTGTCTACGCTTACCCACACTCTACTGCGCATTCTCCATACTGGGAAGTAATAAAAGAGCTCATGTTGTATTTTCCAAAATAAGCGCTGGTTTTCCGTTCGTCTCTCCTCGGCGCCGCCGTATCTAAACGACGACGACGCCGCGCCGCGCCGCCGCCGCGCTGAAGGCTCGCGCCCATAAAGAGATAACGCGTCGAAGAAAAACGACGCCAGTGTTTTCGTAATCGGTTTAAGATAGTGGCGGAGGAATGCCGCTGCGGCGAACAAAGCGGGATCACCGAGAGCGCAGCCTCTCAAACTACTCGCTCTCCTGTTGGTGACCAGTTAGGGCACCGATATCACACTTATGGCCATTTAAACCACCTCCGGTTAACTTTAGTCAAAAGTTATTTTTCTTCATTAGATAGATGCAAAGCCAAAAATTAAGAGAAAAAATACGCCCCGACCAGGATTCGAACCTGGAACTCCGGATTGAGCCGCCAGCTCGTTACGGTTTCTATAAAAACATTTAAAATTCCAAGTAATTTCTAGTGACCCATGCCAGATACGAATTTGGTGAAGGCAGCAAAAGATTCAATATGGAATTGTGCTAGTTGACTGATTTCGTCATAACTACTATAGAAGACGTAACTGTTCAAAATTTTGAGAGAATACGTCATAGACCCGATGGCGAAACGGTAACGCGCTGGCGACCCGAGCTGGAGTTCCAGGTTAGGATTCTGGTGGGGTCGTATATAGGTATATATATTTTTTCATTTTCGAATTTACATATCTAATGAAGAAATATAAAGTGAGTACATGTTTTTCATTTATTACTTGCATTTATTTGTCGGTAAAAATAAGATTTATCATACATTTGACAGGAGTTAACTAGCAGCTACATTGTAGCCGAAGGTGATGAAACCGGCCATTATTCGGCTATTTTTATTAGAGGTATTTTCTGAGAAGAATTTGAGTTCTTATATTATTCTTCTGCGACGGATCATTAATTGTATTTGAAAATAAAACTTGCTTGCTTCGTGTGTTTCTCATTCGTGCTGCGTGAATTTTATATTGGCGCAAAATTTATTTCTAGTCTATAAATGTAACGGCAAAAATAGAGCAAAATATCTCTATTGTACTAGACTAGTTGTTTTATTATATAGGTACGTCGTATTTCATCAGTCATTGCGCTGCGACAAACATTTACATTAAATTTTATTTAATAATTAAAAGACATGTTTTTTCTCTATGCATTATGCAGCAATAATAAATAATAAATACAATAAAATAATGAAAATTGTTTCCGTTTTTTTTATTAGAATTCTCAAATATCGACATTTGACATACTTCAATGCGAAATTGGCAAAACAATTTATTTATTTATTTATTTATTTTTTTTATTTATTTTTTATTGCGAACTCTATACTGTGTTAGCGCTGTTATTTGACATATTTGTGTCATGCCTGAGCCAATCAGAGGTGCTGGTTTTGGGCAGACTTGACAGGTGTAGCGCTATGTGTGTGTGTTGCACTACTGCGCCACATAATATCTTCTATTCAGGTCAACACATGTCCGGCAGTACATATGCTTCAGCATAAGAATGTAACACACCTTTGTATTCCTTTATATCCAGCGCTTGCTCGTACAGGCACCTGTGTAAAATTGTGAAATAAAACCGTATGCTGGTTTATCAAAAGATGGAAAGTGCCACAGTTTGAGCATCGGGTTACTGTAATCCTTGCACGGAGCGCTCCGATGCTGGCGGTAATTCGGAATTAAAGCGACTGCTCGATCGACGCCGCGCATATATATTACAATTGGCAAAGTACATAAGCACAGAGGGAGAGAGGCGCCCAGCACCCTGCTGCAGGCTCCAGTCCCCTTGTGAATTTATTTTGTTAAGTGTGTGGTGGGGTCGACAAAACATTACGCATTAGTTTTATATATAGCAGTAAGCCTGCACGTGACTTACTTTTGAACATCCGATGCCGTCTCACGACTTATTTTGTGTATTCAAAAATGTATTTCACACATGCTCCTAGATATAAAAAGAAGAATGCCTAGTCCTTAATTATGTTTCAATTCTTCATAGTTTTATCATTTATAGCGGGAATGACGCTCAATATTATATCTTTATAGTTTCGAACTATGCTATTTCCAAATAGGAGTTTTTATTCTAGTACACATTACTTTTATTATTAAAAACATGAATTAAAAATGGAAAAAACAACAGATTAAAATCAAAGTAAAACTAAATTAAAATAAACAACTCCTCCATTGGGAATTTCCAAATTTAAATTAGTTTTCGAAGACTTTGATGGTTTTGTAGAGGGTTTAAGAAAGTGGTTACAAGTGAGAGTCCGCTTCAAATAAACTTTCTACGCCTAATTTATGGGTATAGCGCGGTTTTCTCAACCGTTTACTTCGAAAGAATGCGGCGCGCACCCTCCGCTCTCCGCCGCCACCGTACTGACGGGCAATTGCGGTGGCGGCGGAGAGCGGAGGGGGCGCGCCGCATTCTTTCGAAGTGAACGGTTGAGAAAACCGCGCTATACCCATAAATTAGGCGTAAAAAGTTCATTTGAAGCGGACTCTCACTTGTAACCACTTTCTCAAACCCTCTACAAAACCATCAAAGTCTTCGAAAACTAATTTCAATTTGGAAATAGCATAGTTCGAAACTATAAAGATATAATATTGAGCGTCATTCCCGCTAAACAGCGCCTGTATGTGTGATAACAAAGTGGGACGACTTACTGCGGGATTGAACAAGACAAATCCCGCCTCTCTCGAAAGCTGGTCGGTTTGGCGAAGTTTCATCAAGACCAACACAAGTCCGCTGAACTTGTGAGATCATTGCGACCTGAGAGCGGGACGATTTTCGTTATTAGTGTGAGTTTCGACGAACTATCGCCGACTTTATGAAGAGTGAGAGTTGGCTGACAGTTTTGCTTCTTTGTGAGAATTGCCGGGGTATTTGTCAAATTTTCATATAGTATTCATGGCAGAATATTAAATGTCGAGACGAACTTTCACACTGCGGTTGAATGTAAAGATACTTAGTTGACATTAGCGGCTTGCTTTCAGAACTGAATATATTGCGTTTACTGGTTGTAGCGCACATGTTAATCAGAGAACACACGCGTATTTTGGGATTCGTACATAGACGGTGAACACCAAACCATCTGAAGCGCTAAAGAGAGCTGTTGAAGCACTGTCAATTATTATTAGAAATACCAGCCCGATAGTGATAAAAATACAGCTCTTTCTATTCACCAGCAGCGGTATTATACACACGAAAGGTGAGTAAAACCAATTTAGGGGAAAGAAGGTGGAGGCTGTGATTTTTGACATTGAAAATGTCTTTGACCGTGTGGGCCCGGTACTTAAAAAGAATAGCCCCACTGCATCTCTCCCCGTGCATGTCGTAAAAGTCGACTAAGGGATAAGGACAAGATGCCTTGCTAAAGGGCGACGGGGTCGCCACCTCTCACCTTGGCATGGTACTTCCACCGAGTCATGCAGCAGGTGGGTCTTCGTGCCCTACTTGCTGCTTGATCGATTAAATCTTGTTCGAATACTTTGCGAAACGTGGTGGTCGGTGTTGTGCTGTAATTTGCCAGAGTTCTTGCAGCCAACACCGATTACTCTGCTTACCCCGATTGTCGGGATTCAGCGTGTGTGATATGTATATGTATGTATGAAAATGTTGTGGCACTTTAGCTACTATATGCGAGTGTCCTATGTAGGGTGTTAGTGTTTAAGGTCCAAATGAAACACTATGATAGCTGTGTATAAACGTGTAATAAAACGACTTAGAAATTATTATTGACTCAAAGCGACTATACTTGACTCCGTGGTGTGATCGACTGCCAGGGCGGCGGGCCGAGGCGAGCGCGGACGCACGCCGCGCCAGAGGGGCGCGGGGTGCGGTAACCGCGTCGCATCGGACCGATGTGTCGTGTCCGGCACAAGTTGTGGCACTTTAGCTACTATATGCGAGTGTCCTATGTAGGGTGTTAGTGTTTAAGGTCCAAATGAAACACTATGATAGCTGTGTATAAACGTGTAATAAAACGACTTAGAAATTATTATTGACTCAAAGCGACTATACTTGACTCCGTGGTGTGATCGACTGCCAGGGCGGCGGGCCGAGGCGAGCGCGGACGCACGCCGCGCCAGAGGGGCGCGGGGTGCGGTAACCGCGTCGCATCGGACCGATGTGTCGTGTCCGGCACAATGTCTTTTGGTTCGTTCCAATATAGCTAGTACTGCTATTCTGTGATACCGGATTCGGTCGGACCAAGACAGCTTCGAGGTATTTGCCACGAAGAAATAAATTTAACAATAAATACATGTTATATTTGTATTTACAGAAAGTATTATCTGCAACTTTGTTTCAGCAACTTACCGCAAAAGAATGAATTTATTTTTCCCTCCTTCAATTTCGTCGTGTGATAAAGGCTGAAACGAAATAATTCATTCATTAAGATTTCAACACAATTTACACTAACAGATCAACAGAATCTTGACAGATAACATTTCTTTCTGTTTCAGTCAGCGAAGAACCAGCGAGGTCTTCTCAAAAATAGTAGTTTAGACTTAAATGCACAACATAATCTACAACTTCGTCCGCCGGGAGAGATCGGAGTTATCAGCGGAACTCTTCAGCAGTTCCGAGCTACGTGTTCTCTCTCACCGAATGCTTTAAATATGTTAATTTGAATCTATCCCGGGAAAAAAGCGGATCCGATCCGGCGCACGTCGGAAAGCATTTTAAAACAAAACAGCGATTAATTCTTAATCAAGATTGAAATTGAAATCTGGAGACTTCCGGCCGCTCCGTGGCTTTCTCGAACAAAAATTAAGAACAGCCCACGTCTGAAGGAAAGAGACCCGCTCAATAAAACGTCAGAATTAATTTGGTCTTTATTCACAATATGTCTTCGCTTGCAACTGCTAGACACGTTATCAAAGTGTGAAACTGTTTAAATTCCTTTAGAACTAGATAGATCATGGGTGTAAACACGGTATAACTAGGCATTTTGGTACCATTTTTTTAAGGTGCATACCAAAAGTGTAAATATAATGTTTCGAAAACTGACGATAGTTACATTCGGTGGTTACATTATATGATTAATTTTATCCAAGCACCAGGTTATAAGTAAACTTTCCAGGATCAGAAGATGAGGAAGGTTATTCACATCGGCTAATTAGATTCCCAAAAAGTATCTAGCGGGTAACTCATACTTAATTATTATGTAAACACAATAAAGTCATTAACTATCTATGGGGTTTATTGTGCGAGCTAACTTGCTGTGCCATTGATTTTTCTCCTACTGCCATTACTTTTGACATCAAAATGTAAAATAAAATATAAAATATAATATGTAAAATAGTGATAATGTAGCAATAATCAAGATATTATAAGCTTTGGTGAACGTGGTGATTTGACTGACGGAAACCGCATTCAAATCCTTTATGACGTTTTCGAGTTCCAAAAATGATAATCAGTGCATATTGGTTAACATGCATACATTTTTCAAAGTGCTGCCGTAGACAGCTGTTGTGAAGATCGGCGCGTTTGTGCTGGCGACGAGGGACGAGTTGACTAATGAGGACGGGAGGCGACAGCGCCGCCGCTGCTGCAGAAGCCTGCCGCCAGCCGCCACGCACCGACTCCGACGCGGGTGCATCAACAAGTTTTATTGTTTCAAAATGACGTTGCATAAGAGGCCCGCGAGGCCGAAAGTGAAATTTGCAAGTCAATGACGCGTGCGCCGGGCTCTGCATTCGAATGCGGCCATTGTTGTGTTGAAATACGAGCGATCGAAGGCTCTTCCGAGGGGTGGTTCCGCTGAAAATTCATAAATTAACCGCACGCTACCGCCGAGGCGCCCCCGCCGACGCGCCATCCCGCCGCCTTCGCCGCCGCCTCCGCCGCCACCCGGGAGCGATAAATTATTTGTCCACAAAACATCTGTATGCTTGAACCATAACAAGGAAATTTATTTAAAGGCGTTTCCAGGGGTCAGCACTCCGTCTTCGCTCCTTAGGTCGACAGTCGATGTTCTATTGCCTGCTGATTTTCGACTATCGTGTAAGGAGGATGAACTTCGTAAAAATTTCCACTTATAGTAGAGTCAACTCGCCAATCAACAGATGAATAAGTTGATTCATTCGCATCCTATGTTCCTACACTCGCGCTGATTCACGATCGGAGTAATCCTGTCCCCTTACTAGGTGGTGCAGTCTTACTAGGTGGTACAGTCTTAAGGTGGTACCTACTTCGTTTATCACTTACTGGAGTATAACCGACTCGGTTATAATTTGAGTCAGTGAACAAAATGGGGCCAAATAGCAGCCTCGGCCGTGATCACTCATGTCCAGTAACGAAAAGCGTAAAAAGTCACCAGTCGCGTCGGGACTGCATTCGCAGCCCCCGTTCGAAAACGAATGTATTTGGATGTCATCGTCGACACAACAATCCACGCTGACGGCGCCAAGTGTCTCGCGTATCCATAAAAAACGTATCTGGTATGCCACCTTTTCGAAGGTGATATTGGCTGGTCGGCACATACTGTGGCCCCCAGAGAATCCCTCGAAAAAAAAACTTTTTATCATTTCTTCTGCCCTCGCCTCGATTCGAGCACCTTAGCAATGTGTAGGTCACAAATTCTAAAAGAGATGTTACTGAGCTACGCTGGAAGCAGAAGCGTGAGGTGAGGAAAGTTCTTTGTTCGGACGTCCTGAAGGCTGGATGCCTCTAGTTCGATTGTCTAAAACGTGATGGCTCTTAGGATCGGCGGCTTATATGAGCTTTGCATGAGAGAAAAAGTGGTTAACTATATGATTTCAAATATTTCAAGTCCTGACGAGAGCAGAGTTGACTTACAGTCCGCCTCGCGCTCGGGAATCTGTATGCCGGTCGGAGGCCAGTACACAAATTGCATTAAGGATAGCAATCACTCATTCGGAGATCGTAAATTATAGAAAAGGTGAGAACGTCCGCGGCCGCCAACGCGGCCGCCGCCTCCGCCGCCGCTTCCCGGCGCATATCAAGTACCTGTTTCGGTAAGCAGGTGAGATTCTCTGAGTCATGGGATGGAATAATATTTAGATGCCCAAATTTGTGATGTATTACCTGATACTGTAATATTGGAATAAATAAATTTCTACAACTGAGATAACAGTTACAGTTCGGGGTATCAATGTATATTTTTGTAAGCAAAAATAAATAAATACCTTTTCCGATGGGTACAGTAGAGGCAAAAGAAAAATTAAAATTATTTATTACTTGCATTAAAATCACATTGTACATAGGATGTAATGTTGCAGAAATTGTATTTGGACGTTTCCCTAATTTCAATGGAAATATACAAAGTCACAAGAGGCTGTGAGTACACGATCACTGAGAAAACAATGCAGAGATGAATAATGTATTCAAATTCTCGTCCACGGATTTATAACAAAAACGACCTCGTAAAGTGGTCCGCGCAGTGTGCCGTACGATCGGCTTAGCGAGCGAATGCCCTCGTTTCTGTGCGATAACGAGTTCCTTTTGTAGAAAAAGCCGGGAGCAATGCGGCGTGTCGCGACGCACGACCGAAGTGCGGCGCGGGTGTGAGCGCGGATGCGGATGCGGGCGCGGGGGCCGGTGTGGATGTGAACGCGGACGCAGGCGCCGACACCATGCTAATTAGAGCGGCTATTACTCGAATATCCGCAATGAACCGCTGATCGGATAACTTCCTCTGTTACCAAATACGACGCGATATAAGGGGTAAACTACACGATCGTAGGAAAATAGGAATATAAGCAAAAGAGCCCAATATTCCTATAGGCAAAAATTGGTAGGCCAATTAACTCATATACTACATATGTAGTATGTAACAGGTACTATGTGTTAATTATTTACGGTAATTTATTTAGTTTATTTATCCTTGGACGATACTGACGAAACATTGTGACTTGGGAAGTTTGTTTGCCGGAATTTCGATTTATCCATGAGTAAGTTCTGAATGTAAACAATATTAAACGATAATCTATTTATTTTGACGTGTTTTTTAAATACATATTTGCGGTCGTATGTGATTTATAAAGCATTAGGCAGGGTTAGGAACATAACACAACCTACACTAGACCTGTAAAGGGTAGCGTTGTAAGAATCTAAGACTGTAATTGCTATAACCAAATTATAGTAGATTCACCGGAACTTTGTAAAGCATCTACATTTACATAATATTTTTCAAGTAACCCATTTTGACAGCAGATCGGAGGCTCGATCGTGTGGTTCGATCCTTAGCCGGAAGATAGAATCACAGAAATTTCCGATCGTCAATAAATTGTATAAGTCCTGTCTATTGTACGAGTAAGTATGACGTGGTGAACAACTCAACGAAAAAAAAATGATAGAAAAACAAACATAGCCAATAATTAAAAACCATGTACGATTTATGGAATTTGGTTCATGTAGGTTTTTAATGAATACTCCATAAATATTTATTATAAATATAAATCCTGTACTTCCGTACAGGATTAGGTTGTCTTTCAAGAAAACATAAGAACTGTAAAGTCGTATTTTTTTATGAGGACGTACACAATTTCATATTTCTATGTTAAACGTGTTTGTTAAAGCAACCGGGCACGGCACGACTTTCCCTAAGAAGTTTTATTGGAACGTTAACCAGGCTGTCGTTGTGTAGTCACCTCGCTCGAGCTAGGCGAGGCTCTAAGCTCCAGTGCTGGGCTCGCACATGCTACCTTCCGCAAAGGCGGCGCGGCCTCAGGAAAATTTACAAACTGAAAACCGATCGTATATCACCCAACTTTCGACGCAATTATACTCCGCGTCCGTGTCTACCCCCGGCGACGATTCGGTAATAATACACCCGATATTACTACACGCTAAGGAAAATTTATTGTTCTTAAAAATACATTTCATACTCGCTGAAATTGCCGCCTGCTTTGTGTCTTTGCGAAGTCGCGTCGTCTGCGCGCGCCCGCCCTCGGCCGCCGCCGACATCGAAGGCTGTGGGGCGGGGCGGGGCGGGCGCGCGGGAGCCGTAGACATGTTCTCTAAATTGATATTTCATATGCCGGAGGATCACGTGCGCCGGGACCGCTATTCTCGATTAGGATTTCGTACTGCGCTCCATACGTGCGAGCTTAGGCACTTTTACACCCCTTTTAAGGCACATTCGCGTCTCTTCAATTCGCACTCACAAGATATAATCACGAGCATTACTCATTTATTTATGCGCTACTTTATCGCACATAACGTTCGCTTTCGTGACGATAACGACGAAGCATCAGCTATTCAGAATTACCAAAGTATACTCGTAACCTAAAAGTAACTCGGCTCTAGAATACACGCCACAAGTAAACCCCGTGACCTGAACTTCCGTCATTCTTCAGAAGATTACGAGAGGACGTGTGCGTAAAAAAACTTTCGTAATTTATAAGAGACTTTATTAACTTTTCCAAAATAAAAACGTTTTCCGTGAGAAATATTTACATAAAAATATTGCTGGGTTTGTTCTACATACTTATGTAGGTGGATAGAATAAAACTCGTTTAAAAACAAAAAGAACAGGGAGTACTGATTTGATTATCTACTAACATTTACTTCACTGTGTAACGTTTGAGTGATCTATATTTATTATTACTTTATTATAGAATAAAAAGATGAACTGTATTATTATTCCGTTAATTCGGAACTATTAGAAACGTGAAATATTACCTTTTATCTATATTTTGCTGTTTAAAAAACCAAAATATTTACCAAACATCCAAACCAACCAAAACTATCGGATCTTTTAGTATCATATCAGCATTATGTTTTGCTTTTATCACACTTTTCAGTCACGAGTGTCTTCCGCCTTCTACTTCGTGCTCTTCTGAGGTCAAACGTGTACGTACGTGAACTTCGAGGTCATATTTATTTCATCTATGGTTTCAATCTTTTATCTATTTGCTTTAACATTGGAGCCGAACACGAGTAACAGGAAATTCCTGCTTTAATAATTGTAACAGTGTACAGATCTCAGTTTTGCCAAGTAATCAGTGTGCATAGGTAGGTACGTATTTCATCGCATGGAGTTAATATCTTGTTCCATTTGATTGCTCTGCTCAACCCAGACGGTACGTAATGATCCCTCTGGGACATGTGCTACAACGGTAGCAATCTGTCAGATGTGCTAGGTGTGTGACCAAGAAGTGCAAATACGATTAGGTAATACCCTAAGTATACCTATTCTTCCTAAATGTAGGTATACTCAACCAGTATATGGAAATCCTAGGTATGCCGCTGTCATCCTTATCCTTATCCTTATCCTTATATATATATATATATATATATATATATATATATATATAAATATAATTCTTCTGTACGTATGTTTGTCACATAGCTCCGCGTAAAAAAAACGTAAAACCAGTCCTATTTCATAAACCACACAATCAAAGTCCAGTATAATGCCAGGTCAGTTCAGTTTCCAAATCACAGGATAATCAAGTCCGAAATGCTCAAAGCCAGTCGTCAGTACGTGAGCAACGTGTATACGAAAACATGTGCAGCAAATAAAGGAGCATCGCGTACTGAGTACAGCATTATAACTCGGTACCGACGTTATGGCGTTCTAAATTCGATTTTTTTCGAATAATTCGAAAAACGAACTGTCCCACCTTCTCTCCACACTCTCATCCATCACTCATACTCGTATAAAGCACTATACTGCACCAGCTGAGAGGAACCCCACAGTACTTGCCCCGTTGTATAAAAGGTAGGATACCTTAAAATATTACTAGCACTGAAGGCAATTTTCACTGAGTAAGGTATTATTTAATGTTGGCAAGTACCAAGTCTTTTTAAAGCATGACGTGGGACGTGTTATATCATTTTGAAATCTTGATTAGTCGCGCCAACTTTTGTGAAAATTTGCCATAGTAGTGTACGTACTATGATGTTTTTATACTATGAAGTGGCAAAGTGAACTAAAAATAATTATCTTTGAAAATTTAAAGAAAACATTTTTACTTAATATTTTTTTGTGATAAAACTATGGGCATTTTGGTTTTATTTGAGATACGGATCAATAGCAGAGTTATTTAGGCTATCAATAAACACATTTTAACAATTATATTTGCAAATTTGTAGTCGTAGTACCTAAAAATGTTGTACGAGATGTAAATTTTCCACGTTTTTCGAAAAATGCTCATATCATAAAAACAAATGATTCCCATTTTTTTTCTTATTTTTCCCTGGGTAGTCATAAACTGGCCTACTCCCTGGTTCCCGCTTGAAGTTGAGTTTTGGGACACGTTTTATACGGCGATTTTAATAGTAGTAATGCAAATTTACATAACTTTTTTAAATTTTAATATTTAGTTTTTCGTTTTTATTTATTATCTTTATTTATTATTTATCTTAAGTTTAATTTATTTTGTATTCTAATTTTAATTATGGAGGTGTAAACTTTCATATAGGTACTCACAGAATAAACTGTTTATTAAATTTTTTTATTTTGATGCAAAATAAGTTATGTAACTAAGTAAAAAAACTATTACAATTTATTTTCGGCTTTACTCACGGTCCTCTCTAAGCTATGTGGCTCGACGTTTCGGTCCAAACGTATGGCCCATCCTCATGAGCGCTCTGCCTTGTAAGTAAAAAAATATTTATGATAACAATCTTATTTTTAACATAACTTTGAACTTATGGCATTATTATTGACTAGTACATACATATTATTTGTTTATTTATTTTCAGGGATTTCAACGGTTACATGTAACATGTTTATTTGGAAAGTAGTATTGGCATTTGTCAGATAATTAATTTTCCGTTTCTTCAGTTTTACTTCTAATATTAACAATTGATGCTGAGTTTTCATAGGTTCAATGTTTAGTTAGTGATGTATTAACAATAACTTGGAATTCGTAGAGCGTTGTCAACTTTAAAAGGAGAGATCGAAAGTGTGCTTTATTGTATACGAGCATTAGTGTCACTCATTTTAAAGCTACGTAACGCCGCCTAGTGGAGACGTGAGTAACATCTCAGCGGGAAGACATCAAAAAGTGCACGCGGTTGTTACTGCATTCCTTGGCTGAGATGTGCGCAAGCGAGCGACGAGCGGGAACCACATCACGCACAGATTTAATTATTTTAGTCGTTAGTTCATCATTTCGTTGGAGTCTTTTGCATATTTGTAATAAAATAATCATTCGTAGAATAAAATACGAGTATTGACATAGACAAAAAACTCCAAAGTCGGAGGTGAGTAGATAAAATTTTGAAAGACGTCATCTAACAAAAAACCGGCCAAGTGCGAGTCGGACTAGCCCAAAGCGGTTTCGGCATCAAAAAAATATGTTGAAAAGTAAAACACTCTTGTGTGGGGACCCCATTAATTTTTTACTTTTACAATTGTTTATTATTTTTTTATGTTATGTTCGTCATAATATATTTTGTGAAAATTTAAACCGGCTAGTTATTACGGTTCCAAAGATACAGCCATCGGACGGCGGCCGGACGGACGGACAGACGAACAGGCAGACAGACAGACAGACGGCGTAGACTTTGGAATAGGCTTCTATACAGGGTATGGAAACCTAAAAACGAATATAAAATAAATTTTCTAATGCATTATAAGTACATTAATCCAAGATAACATTAATTATTCAACTGTGTTTAAATTTACACAAAGACATCCATGTTTCCACGTCTGTACAATAGGGCCACAGCCGTTATACGTACATCAATTCGTTGCGCTATAGTGTTACTTAAAGTTGGCATTCATAATTTTCGCTGTATTCTTATTAGACCTTTATATGTAACTGGCAGACGTGGGATTGCGGGAGAGGAGGGTAAGCGACGACCGTTCCACTGCGAGTGCACTCGGCCGCGCTCGTGTTGGCCGACGATTATTGAAAATGATCAAATTTTAATTGACGAAGACAAGCAACACGATCAAGCGACTCACTTTAAATCTGCTGGAAATGGTTAATTTTTTATGGCATTAATTACTCAATCATGTCAACAGCCTTTAACCTTGCCAGTTATCTTGTCCGAATGCTTTGCTAAACGTGTTGGCCGATGTAATTTACAAAAGTCCTAACAGCACAATACCGATTACTCTACTGACCCCGATTGTCGGGATACAGCGTGTGGTTTGTATATTATTTAACCTTCAATTTTGAGTTAATTTTCAGTAAAATATCGGTTAACTGTCGGAATCCCGCCTCCGCCTCCGTGCAATTCCCGACTTCCCAGAAAACGTAGTTCCCTAATGAGGACCGTCTTCTTTCTACCGAACATAACTTGGTGTCGTCGGCAATTTTCATGAAATGGGACGTTTCAGCGTCGCCCTGCACCGTAACTGGCAATTAACTAAATTAAGAGATGAGTCGCGTACTCACCTGGAGCGGGAGCGGGCCGGGGCAGCCGGGGGAGGGCGGGGGAGGAGGGTAAGCGACGGCCATTCCACTACGAGTGCACTCGGCCGCGCTCGTGTTGGCCGACGATTATTAAAATTTATCTCGAAAGTGCTCAAATTTTAATTGACGAAGACAAACGATACGATCTAGCGACTCACTTTAAATCTGCTGGAAGTGGTTCATTAAATTTTATCACATTAAGGATTCAGTCATATCATATCACAAGCTTCACTCTGACGTGAGTTAACTGACATATTATTTTATTTTAATTCATGTTTGATTATTTTCATAAAGAATAATTTTGAAAACGAATCCCATACTATGAGACTTGAGGCGGTTGCATTACATAAAGCGTGAGAGTATGGGACCGTAGGCATTATTAGAAAGCTGACGACCTTTATAACATTATTCACAAATAATACATTCCGGTCGATGATATTACTAATCTTTCATCAAGTTTTAAGGCTGCACACAAAGAGAAAGTCCGCTCTTTCTGAAAGATTTGCCATCAGTATTACTCAGCTGACATATTCAGTTTTCATATTATGTAACACTTCATCTATCAGGGTAGATCAATGGGTGCGTTTGTGAAAAACAGGCCAAGTACAAGTGGAATTCGCGCACCGAGGGTTCCGTATCGCCATGTCATGGTCACCGCCACTCGCGCCATCTATGGCGTGTTTATGAAATGTTCATATTAGTTAAATTCATGATTAGTTAAAATGCTTCATAGTCTTTTCGGTAGATGGCACGAATACACTTTTTAGTTTCTTCTATGGGAACCCCGTGAATTTTTGACTTTTTTCTTATGTTTATTATTTTTTGTTATATCGGCAATAATAACACATATTCTGTTGAAATTTCAACGAGCTACCTATTACGGTTCAAGAGATACATCCCTCGGACAGACAGACAGACAGACAGAAAGACAGTCAGACAGACAGCATAGGCTTAGTAATCCCGTACCGGATACGGAACCCTAAAAACGATTTGATTAACTTCCTCCATAGAAATAGCAGTCAAGGGCAAGTCTCGGACTCGTGCAACCATGTGTGCACTCGTGTACCTGTCGTTTCATGAAATAGCATTAACGGGTGACTAGCATATTATGAGTACAGAGCGAAATGTATATTTTCATTTAACCCTAGATACCGCGGTTTTCTGATGGCTAAAAGCTGTCTGCGTTATTTTATATCAATATCGATCGCTTATACATATATTTGTTTTGCAATAAAAAAAAATTAAACCAAAGTTTACTTAAGCTACAAATTTTCATGGGATGCATCGTGCTCCATCCAGAAAAAACGTCATGTCGCTATTTGCTTGGATCCGTTGAATTGGAACCGCGCTTGCTTACCTTGTCTGGGGCCTTAACGAGTTCAGAATAGAACTTTATCGTATAATCTGTCGATAATGTATTTTATTTCAATGTCCTTTCATTTTCAGACAATACAATTTACGCAGAGCGGAGTGTGCTTGTTCTTATCTCCGCTGCCACTTCCAGAACTATATCGATCGAGGCGATACACACTTCGCAGCAGTAAATTTGTGAGGATATTGTAATTTGCAACATAAGGAGGCCGTAAATATGTTTAACTGTAGGCGCCGCCGCCGCGCTCCGGTGCGTAGACAAGGGCGGGGGCGGCCGGCGGTTGCGGCGGCAGCACGGGGCGGGCGGTTGCGGGGGCGGCGGAGGCGAGAGACGTTATCGAAGAGATAAAGTCTGTTAGAAGAGGGTCCGGGCCGCGGGTGCCGGTTCCGGAATTATTTCCAATAAACACAAATATTACGGATCCTCGAGATCGCTGCCGGGTGCCGATTGAACGCCGCCACGACTGCTCCAATTTGTGCCTTAAGTCCGTGAATACGAAGGGCCGGTAACGACCAAGTTTTGCTTTGTATTAAAGTTAAGTGGTAGGTATGCGTGTACTTTATTACCCACACGGCTGGAGTACAGATAGGAAATATTATAATGTAGGAGGTGAGATGGTGGGTGACCCAGTTCCACCCGCCGCCGCCGCCGCCGCCACTGTTCAAACAACTACAGGCAGTAGGTACATCCGATATAGATATAAACGTTTATATTCTGTGTTGTCCTATATTAGTATTTATGGTTTTTGGTAACTTCTTTTACTTTTGTTAATTTATTATTTTCATATTATTTTTTCATACCCCTTTTTCGAAAAGTTTTTTAATTTGTTCTGAATAAATATCGCATTTACAAGGAACAGAATTTTATTAATATCGACGTTTCCGGGTTTTCAGTATAAGTTAGTAATATCTGCGCATATGATCATGATCATACATAACGAAACTAATAGGTGTGTATTTAATACAAGTATATAACATATTATGCAGCAGTTGCATGCTTCTGTTGAATACAACAAATTGGTTGAAAAACTACGACAAAAATTATATTAAAATTTGTAATATGTGATCTAGGAAACTATCTAAAAGTGTTATTTATTTATTGTAACCATTGAACAGTTTAAAGAAAAAAATATAATGGTTCAGGGCACTATGTTGGTTGTTGCCGTCGTCTCAACTCTCAATTACTTCCTACTATAGGTAGGTATTTAGTATTAGCCTAAAGCAAAGTTTACTACTGCTGATCTTCGTCAAACATTACATAGAGCATACTGTTACGCCTTCGCTATATTATTATGTGTGCGGAGTAAATAGGACGTACACGGGAGCGTCTCGTTGCCAAACAGCCTGCGCGGTGGCGGTTCACTATCGCTGGGCGGGCAGGCGGAGGTGTAGGGCGGGCGGCGCAGTGCCGACACCGCGCCGCCGCCGCCTCCGCGCTTGTACAGCTCACCGTCACCGCTTCTGTATCAGATAATAATTGGAAGAACATCATATGATAAAGCCAAAATGTCATTGTATGTAACCATGTAAGTAGAAAGCGCCGCGGATCGTGCGCGTCATAGCTCAATGTATGTAATAAATAATAATAGACAAACTGTCATGAACTTCACTATATTAGATGCTATAGGTTACAGCGGCTTGCCTGAAATACGAAATTAGTGTTATAAAAATATTAACAATGTACGTCTCTTTCATAACTTTATTGACGAAGTATTAAACTAATTTATAAAACAAATACTAACAATATTAACCAAATGCAATGTTGTAAAAATCGCTGTGGCTCGACTTTAATTTTCACGTTTCTGTATGTTTATAAGATTTACGAAATTCAATATTCGTGCTATATGCTAGACATACAAAGTTTATTGAACATGCAGTTTGTTAACTTCATTCATAATAAGCAATGATATTATGTGTTAAAGGTAGATAGGTTACCTGAGCTCCCAAGCGGTACATTAAATACAAGACCACAGTCCTGTCTGAAGTTAGTCGCCCACAAACCACGCACGCGTTCGGACCGCTAACCACGAGCCGCTAACACATCGAAAATGCCGTCGTGTGTAATGACATTCTGCACTAATTCTAATAATTGGAATAAGACTATTCGAGTCGGCGCATCACTTTATAGTTCTTCCTCTCAACTTTTCAAGGACGTGCCATGTGTGAGCACTGAATGTCATATAGATAACCTATCTTTCCTAAAATATCATTGATAATAAGAGACACAGTAACGAATATAATACAAAGACGGAGGACAAAAAGGTGACCCATTTCGAGGGAAATGAGGGGCTGTTTGACCAACAATAAGTACACAATTATGAGGGTACACTTATTTATTTAGTCATTAAACCTTAATCGATCCTCAGGTAGACGTAAAGCCAATTTGTCCCGGCTCGGAAAACAAAATGGTAGTCGAACCCGGGGCTTATGTAAATGGGGGGATCATTGTATTTCGCAGGATTAAATGTAGTAGATAATTAGTACCGTTGCAGGTCTCGAGCGTCGTCGGCCAGGTTTATTTATCGTCGGCTCCGCTGCCGAGTCAGACAGGTCTGGCCAAAACAGATGCCGGTAAATCTTGTAACTTGATGACTCTCCGCCGAGCGCGCGCCCGCACGTCGCTCGCAGCGCTACCCGGCCGGGAGGCTGTCCTTCTAAATGTTTACGGGAAATAATAGTTAGCTTTGTGGTTTCGTCCTTAATTAGGCATGTGCTGGTAGGTACTCCACATTTACAATATTGTATATTCCACTATACAGGGTGTCCCCGGACTGGTGTAGTTCCAGGAGGCTTTTCTACGCCTTATAACAAAAGCACTGGTGAAAGATTTTTTTAAATATGTGCTTTCATTAAAATTTTAGAGTTTCCTAACAAACTAAATGCGTACTACAATGTTTGGGCGCCTTTAGCGGCGGGTGGTACGCGGGCGGAGCAGCCGGCGGCGGGACGGCGGGGCGCAGGCGGTACGTGGGCGGGGCGGGCTATCTGTTTGCGTTCACTAGCGTCGCGGCCGTCCGTATTCCCACTTCCCGCTGCCCCGCGCCCCGCGCGCGCCCGATTAGAGCATTACAACATTCATTACATTAATAAATAAAAAAATTTATATCTCCGCAACGGGTGTACCTAGAACCCTACCTATTTTAAACGGTTTTATTTAGCTTGACTCCGTATATTTGTTTGTTTGTTTGTTTGTTTGTTTGTTTGTTACTATCTTTGTTTCAAATCTTGCGACAACTTTTTCAACTACTTCTACTGAACCGATTTTTATTAAACTTTGCACACACATTGAGTTCTCGTGACAATACAATATTATGATAATTTAAACTTGGTAACGAGGGTCTGATGATGGAGTCAGAAGGAGGACAGTGGAACTCTTCAACCGTTACTAGTAACCCCCTCGAGTTTGGGCTCATATGGTTGGTTTGGACGAGTGTTCCATACGTCTACCAATACACTTGGTGACGAGGGTCTGATGATGGAGTCAGGAGGTGGACAGTGGAACTCTTCAACCGTTACTAGTAACCCCCTCGAGTTTGGGCTCATATGGTTGGTTTGGAAGAGTGTCCCATACTTCTACCAATACACTTGGTGACGAGAGTCTGATGATGGAGTCAGGAGGTGTACAGTGGAACTCTTCAACCGTTACTAGTAACCCCCTCGAGTTTGGGCACATTTGGTTGGTTTGGACGAGTGTCCCATACTTCTACTTGGCGAGGGTCTGATGATGGAGTCAGGAGGTGGACAGTGGAACTCTTCAACCGTTACTAGTAACTCCGTCGAGTTTGAGCTCATATGGTTAGTTTGGACGAGTGTCCCATACTTCTACCAATACACTTGGTGACGAGAGTCTGATGATGGAGTCAGGAGGTGGAAGGGGAACTCTTCAACCGTTACTAGTAAACCCCTCGAGTTTGGGCTCATTTGGTTGGTTTGGACGATTGTCCCATACTTCTAACCAATACACTTGGTGACGAGGGTCTGATGATGGAGGCAGGAGGTGTACAGTGGAACTCTTCAACCGTTACTATTAACCCCCTCGAGTTTGGGCTCATATGGTTGGTTTGGACGAGTGTCCCATACTTCTACCAATACACTTGATGACGAGGGTCTGATGATGGAGTCAGGAGGTCTACAGTGGAACTCTTCAACCGTTACTAGTAACCCCCTCGAGTTTGGGCTCATTTGGTTGGTTTGGACGAGTGTCCCATACTTCTACCAATACACTTGGTGACGAGGGTCTGATGATGGAGACAGGAGGTGTACAGTGGAACTCTTCAACGGTTACTAGTAACCCCCTCGAGTTTGTGTTCATATGGTTGGTTTGGACGAGTGTCCCTTACTTCTACCAATACACTTGGTGACGAGGGTCTGATGATGGAGTCAGGAGGTGTACAGTGGAACTCTTCAACCGTTACTAGTAACCCCCTCGAGTTTGGGCTCATAGGGTTGGTTTGGACGAGTGTCCCATACTTTTACCAATACACTTAGTGGCGAGGGTCTGATGATGGAGTCAGGAGGTGTACAGTGGAACTCTTCAACCGTTACTAGTAACCCCCTCGAGTTTGGGCTCATTTGATTTGTTTGGACGAGTGTCCCATGCTTGTCGAACGCAAAAGTATGAAACAGACATACCATCTGTTCAAATTGATTTTGAAAGAGACGGCGGACACCTTATCCATCCTAAAGCCATACAGTTTCCAGCAAAGTTTAATTATGGAACAGCTGAGAGACGGATGTTACCGATAACTTTGTCATGGGCCTCCACTGTCCATAAAATGCAGGGCAGTCGTGCTGTCGTGTATTTGGGCTCCAGACTATTTGAGGAGGGTCAAGCGTATGTTGCATTGAGTCGCGTAGAGTCTTTAGAAGGGTTATGTATTGATGAGCTTAATTGTGAGTAATTGACAGGTAAGAAACCGAGTAACAAAGATGCAATGAGAGAGTTGGAAAGGATGACGAGATTACGTAATGAATGATACGAGCCAAAAATCAAACTAAAAACGAGTAAATAAAAAAATAGGTAAAAAAACTTTTAAGTTAAACGGTTTTATTAAAAATCAAAAACTAGAAAAAAAAACAGCTGTACAAAATCTTGAAAATAATAAGGACACAAGCCTGGGCCTTCTTAAGATTTTACGTCTGGGTAAGAAATCGTGTAATACTAGCGTGCTGTCTTCTCATGTCGGATGCCAAAGGGCAGATTGTGTCACTGCGTCAGCGGAATAAGTAATAAATTGAGACTTTTAACAGACTAATATAAAAACGTGGGGCGTATAATATGCGGAATAAATAACATGCGCCACACGTTTTTATATTAGTATGTTAAAAGTCTCAATTTATTACTTATTCCGCTGACGCAGCGACACAATCTGCCCTTTGGCATACGACATGAGAAGACAGCACGCTAGTATTACACGATTTCTTACCCAGACGTAAAATCTTAAGAAGGCCCAGGCTTGTGTCCTTATTATTTTGAAGATTTTGTACAGCTGTTTTTTTTTAGTTTTTTTACTAGTTATGTTTGTTACAAAGCGTAGAATAGCCTCCTTAAAGGAACTACACCAGTCCGGGGACACGAAGAAATAAAACGAAACGATTATCTATTGAAATGTTGAGTTTTCGTTAAAATGTACGTGTTCATACAGCAAACATACGCCGAGAGATAGATGAAATATAT
This sequence comes from Nematopogon swammerdamellus, assembly GCA_946902875.1. Lineage (NCBI taxonomy): Eukaryota > Metazoa > Arthropoda > Insecta > Lepidoptera > Adelidae > Nematopogon > Nematopogon swammerdamellus. The sequence continues at coordinate 13,127,924 of OX336344.1, forward strand.
GCCAGTTGAATTGAGACAATCCTGTTTTTATTGAAGTCGTTGTTAATACTGACTGAAGCTCCTCTAACCATAAAATTTCTAGGAGCGTGTTCTGAAGAGCGATTATTCTCCACCAAATACAATACGCCTAACAATTTCCAACTCGTAACTTTATTCCGCGAAATTTATAATAAACTCTTCTGTCTTTAAAATGCTGAATATATTCATGAATTTAAAGAAAAGACGCTAAGGAAATTTCGCTTAAAAGTGATTCACTAATTCATTGGAAATCATACGACATACGAAGCGACTTCGTGGTAGGGAATCGCGCTCAAGCATCAAGATAATTTTGAATAGTTAAGTATTATACCCTATTCTTATAACCTTGAAGAGTTTTGATAATTAATTTGTATAGAAATTACTTTGTTTATGCACGTTTGTTGTTTTCATTACACATTGCTGTAAATAGTGTCTTCTCGGATAAAGTTTCTAATTGGGTAGAATTTCCATCTTTCCCTGACTCGCCGTTATATAATTATGTACAATATACAATTATGTACAATTATTTTAGTTTGTTACGCTGCGTAACCCGACAATCGGGGTAAGCAGCGTAATCGGCGTTGTTCTACATGTACTCTTGTAAATTACAGCACAACTCCGACAAACACTGTAGCAAAGTATTAGGACAAGATACATCAAGCAGCAAGTAAGGCACGAAGACCCACCTGCTACACGACTCAGTGTATTGACCGTGCCAAGGTGAGAGGTGGCTAGCCCGTCGCCCTTATCCACGACATCTTGTTCTTATCCCTTAGTCGCCTTATACGACATACACGGGGAGAGATGCAGTGGGGCTATTCTTTTTAAGTACGCAGACCCCACAAGGTACATTAATTAATTTAAAAAATAATGACATATTTTCTAAGTGCAGTAGTCTGAGCATATATTTCGTGTCTTGTAAAGTGGTTCTAGCTCAGTACGAGTACATCCGTTGTAATGAAAGTCACCGGCAGAGCAGCGGTAGCAGGAGTAGTCCAAGGTGGGGCGAGGCGAGGTGATTGCGGGTCCCGTCCCAACAAGACGCCGTCGTCGTTGCGGTCCACCGGTAACCTAGGCCTGATACACACTAGGCTAGGTCATATAAGTTTTTATATATAGCGGACTAATTACCCGACTACGGCAAAGCCAAAAGGAGGATTGAGATTTTGGCAGCGGATAAGAATTGTGTGTGTTTGTCTGTATGTTAGGGTGTGTGTATGACGGTGAGGGAGAGGGTGTGAGGGTGTGTGTGTGTGTTCCCTCGCAGAGCCTAAACTACTTCAACCAATTTTAACATATGAGGCATTGTTGGATTTGTCTGGATAGTTCGCGTGATATAGGTTTTTAGTAGGTACGCGTGTTTTGAGTACCGTGTGGGGCCGGTACTTAAAAAGAATAGCTTAAGTAAGAATAGCCCCACTGCATCTCTCCCGGTGCTTATCGTAAAATACAACTAAGGAATAAAGACAAGGTTCCGTGTTAGGTTTTAAACAGGCTAGCCACCTCTCACCTTGGCACGGTTCTTCCGCCGAGACACGCAGCAGATGGGTCTTCGTGCCTTAGTTGCTGCTTGATAGTTATCTTGTCCTAATACATTGCCAAACGTGGTGGCCGGTGTTGTGCTGTAATTTACAAGAGTACTTGCAGCACAACACCGATTACTCTGCTTACCCCGATTGTCGGGATACAGCTTGTGGTATGTATGTCGGTTGTTTTATGAACAATTCAAAATTGCGGGCGCCCCGGGCGCTATATTGTAAAATAGTTTTTTTGTTTTGTTTTTTTTTTATTAAAAATATTTTAGTCTAAAACCGCAGACGGTGTTCTAGTGAATATACTGTCTCGAAGACCAATGTTGTCTTTATAAAAGTAATAAAAAATGTGTATTTACAAGACTATACTTCATAAACCTAAATAGACTTGCAAACACCACGCGGCTCACAAATAAGTACGGTATGCCACCGGCCCTAATCTGGACGGAAGTTTCACGACATAATATTGGCGAAGCAAAGCATTGTTTGCCGAGTAGACGTTAGTGGTCCAAAATAATTTCTCCAGACGATTTGCATAGGAACAAACGTGGAACAAACGCTCACAACAAGCGGAGACAACACGGAAAAAAACATCCAGAAACGGGATTCACAAATACCTTGCTTAAATTTCACCTTTTTACAGATATTTGGTCGGCGTACACTTTTTTTGCAGCAGACAAAAGTGTACAATCAGTGATCGAGATAGACATGAAAAAATATATAAAAACAAGCGGTCAAGTGCGAATCGAGTTCCGTCGAGCTATCAATAAAAAAAAAAATTAAAAAAAAATACCATTCCGTTTTCCGTGCGAACTTACTTAGGATTTTCGTTCCTGTTAACTACCTATAAGAAAGACTCTGTATTCCCAATTGTTTATTTTTTATTTTATACACAGTAGTTTTGGAGATAAGGGATGCTCGACTTTTGTATATTTAATTCTAAACTATGCAGTATAAAATTATTAAATTACTCTATACGTTCGTGATTGGGTCATCAAACTCTGTATGTGCACCAAATTTAAATGTTGTTTCTTCCGGTAGATTCGGAGAAAATAAGCTGTGACAGACAGACAGACACAACAGTGATCCTACAAGGGTTCCGTTTCTCCTTTTTTGAGGTACGGAACCATAAAAAGCTAAATTTTTTTCGTAATTTATATTCCTTAAATTTCTCCTAGTAATCAATCATTTGCTTGACACGCACTCCATTTATTTACATTAGAGAGAAGATAGGTGTTTAAGCAAATGTGACAGAAGGTAGGTACTTTATGTATTTGTAATTTCTTCTTTGTCCATTAGCACTTGCCTCCTCGATTAGTTCATGCCCCTTCCAGGTATTTAATTCCATGGGAGGCGACAAAGCAATTCAGCTAGTGACGTCACGACTGTACAGGGTGTTGGTTGCAGTCACTGCTCAGATTCGCGGGATCATTAGGAACAAAAAAGTGTATGGCCATTTTTATGAATGAATTTTTAATGAAAAATATAGTTTGCATACAAACGAAATCCCGAATTGTTGGTATGTCTAAGTAATCTAATGTTCTAATGCGATCTTACAACATCTAAGTACAAGTGTACCGGTGCACACTCGTCAAGGTGAGCGTCGCTCGCCGTCAGACACCGGCGTTACATTATAAACACGAAACGTAAATTTCAAAAAATTTATTCGGAAACTATTCATTGTACCTTAAGATATATACTTTCCGTACATTTTTTTTTCAGAAAACTAGGAGAAACCTATTGAAATGAATGAAGTGACTGCTACATCACCATGTACAGAAGAGCTATTTAGTCTGACGTTCACTTGTTTGTTCGTCGGACAACGTGTTGGTTAAATTAAACGCATGTTGTTCGCCATTTATATAAACACAATCAGATGCAATTTAGTTTAGTGCGGTATAGTTTTGAGTGAGTTTGGGGAATAGATGAAGTAGTAAAAAGTTTGAATAACTTTCATTTTCGAAAAGTTCGAAGTCGTCGAATTTGACATTTCAGTGATAGATTTAATCTCTAAATTATTTGCTTAATCCAACGGTCGTCGATCGTCTCTTCGGCTGACGCGAGACGACCGTTGGGTAACCGTGTATTACACTGGCGGCCGTTGACAGGAAAACTAAGCATGGGAAGATCACCCGCCAGGTGGGACAACGACATCAAGTACGTCGGCGGAAATCAGTGGTTCCGTACCTCCGAAGGCCGGGGGGACTGGAGGAAAATTGGAGAGGCGTATGTCTGACTAACTGACTGCTAGTCAATACAAATGCAGTGTGGTAAGACTGTAAGACCGCCTGCCGGGTGGGTCGACGATACCCGACACGTCGAAGGTAAACTGCGGTTCGGTGCCACTAGTGGTCGGGAGAATTTGAGAGATATTGAAGCGTAGTTGTCCAGTAGTTATCCGACTGACTAATATGTACCTATGTTTAAGCGCCATATCGATAATTTATTAACCTGAAATTTTACAAGGGGATATTATACCAACTTTGCAAGCCATAAAAAAAAAACAAAAAAATAACTTTGCAAGCTAGTAATGGAATATATTCCACTCCAAATAAGATACATACATAGATAGATAGATAGTAATACTTTATTGCTCCAAAACATTTTACAGTAACAAACGATAAGTAATTTGCATGAGAGGCAAAGGCGGCGGCAAAATCCCTTACAGGGATTTCTCCCAGTCAACCTTTGGATATTTTTGAGTCGTATGTTGTGAGATATAAGTAGGTAGTAGCAAAAGGATTGAGTGTAAATAATATACCTAACTATTCCTCCTAGAGCCAAATACATGATACGTCGTTGCCTAGAGCGCGTTGAAGTCAAAAACCAAAACAATAATTGAAAATACATATGTAAGTGTAATGCTTTGACGCTGCTGTGTGCGAAATATCCACGCAAATGAACAGACGTAACTACTCGCGAGTGCTGCGCTAATCTTCTTGCGGGATGTATAATGAGGTGTATCCGTGTTCGCGATTCGACGCGAACGCGCCACATTGGCGGGATTCTCGAAACAAAATCCCAGGAACGTGTCGCCTTGTAAGGCGAGACGGAGACACATGGAGATGATGCGTCCTCCGGGTTGACAGGACTTGGTGAAGAGGTGCATTACATTTTTAATTTGTATTTTATTATTACATAAAAAATATATAGGAAATCTGGCCCGGTAATCCAGGAGTCTAGGAGTCCGTCGGATAATCTGACACAGCCACTAACACCACTCCTCGCGAAACCACGCTCAGTGACGTGCCATGGCAGCAACATGGCGGACAAAACGGTTGTCGTCGATTATATTGACATGCTTTTTGGAGATCACCTTGTTATAATATACATATCCCTATACATAATATATATAGGGGAACACATTCGCTGGAAGACCGTTCCATATTTTCGCCGTATTATATGATTCGACGTGCCTACATATTATTACAAGAAAGATTACTCCAACATGATCAAGTTTAATTTTAATTTTAAATTTTATTTAGTAAGTTAGTTTTTCTTGTAACTTTAGTTTTTAAGTATGCGACGACGAACGAAACCATTTTTATAAGCATTGACCTTTGTACACTCAAACTCGTACACACACATGACATTAGTCGCACATCGGCTGTCTTCCAAAGGGGTAAGTAGGGTCAACGAAGGGTCAATCTCGACATGTCACGAAGCTGATACACCGGCGTTTTAACCGTTATTGGACGAATATTTATTAAATTTAAAATTATTACTCCACATTGAACATTTCTAGACGTAACATCAGACAGATGGGTGTTTGAGTGCGAGCGTGCGAGCGTGCACGGAAGCGGGGTAGGGGGAGTGGTAGACGAACAAAAGGATTAGGAGACGAGGAACAAACGTGCCCCGGATTACACACGGCAAACTGTAGCGCGGGTCGCGCGCGACATGAAACGAGGAGCGCTAAATACTTGTATTCTCGCAGATATTAATTGTTTATCAACGAAAATATTCAAGTAACGGACAGACTGATCGTATTATGTACTTGCAATCTACAAGGCTCAAGGCACTCTATCTCAAGGAACTGTTACTCATCAATATTTGTATTTAAAATTGTCACAAAATATTTGACAGGATACCTTGAAAAATTAGACTACCACAGCTTAACTTAAGATCTTCGCCAGTCTGCTCCTTCTCATAAGGGGGCTCCTATGGGCGGGAGCAAGATATGAGGTCACCATAAGTTGTCTAACGACGCACATGAACATTCGGTCGTATGCAGGCCTGATAGGTTCACGTCGCTCTTGAAGGACTCGAGGCTGTACTTAGGTCAAAATATATGGGCGGGGAGAGCGTTTCAGATCTTACCGGTTCTGTAGAGGAATGATCTGCAGAACCGATTGATATCCGCGGTATAAGTCCAGCGTGTACGAATGCAATCCCTGATCAGTGCGCGCGTGGGGCGAAGTTGGAAAGGGGACTGCGGGCTCACGTCAAACTCCTCGGAGCACTCCCGACAGTCCCCATGAAGCGATAGAACACACTTATAGAGAGCCGACATCATTACGTAGTTATAACGTCGTATTAATAGGCTAGACAGCCTAGCACCAGTCCGCAAATCCGCTGGCATGGCGCCTAACTGAGCGTGGATTCGCGAGGAGAGGTGATTTTGGCTCTGTCGTCTGCTCCAACATGATATCTCCGCACAGCCATTCATGTTGGTTTACATAAAAAAAAAAAAAAAAAAATTACATTGCAGTAGTTCTAGTTAGCGGTAAGTATACAAACAAGAGCATGGAATCGCAAAATGAAATGATATCCCTTAAATGGTCTTTCAGAAAAAAAAATTTTTTTTCTGAGATATTAAATACAATATCGTACTTTATGTATGTGGAGTTCTGTACAGAAAAATTACAAATAAAATAAATATAGAGAATTAAATATTAGTAAAGCTGTGTTATTGATTGCGTACGCCAAACATACACCTACGCACCTTTTCATCTAGACTTCATGTTTCTTCATCCATCACACATTATGTAAGTACTTCACGTATGTGAGTGTATTTAATTATTACATCGTATAACTCACTGCTCAAAATCGGCCTAGTTCGTACGGGTTCACCGCCAAAAAGCCGTGTTTTTCTTACAATAATAATACATTCAGGCTGCAGTGGCAGCGGCGCGGCGGCGGCGCCGACTTTATAACAATACAATTGTAGGAGCGCGCCACGCTCCGCCGCGCTGCCGGCCGCGCGCCGCCTCCTCCGCATCGGAGCCTGGTGACAAAAGTTTGGAACACGTCCAACCGGCTGCGGTTGCCTCGACCCCCTAATTAGGACCTTTACTATCCCACTTTTAATATGCCTACGAGACATTATGGAAGCAAATTGGAAGACGAGTCTTGTCTAATGCAACCGACTTTAATTCTTTCACGACTTGCTTGTTTAACTTTCAAATCCTCTAAAGTGTTCCAATAGTGCTTCAAACAATGTTACTGGGCTCTTACGTAGAGTTCAATGCTAAAACTTTGTCGGAGCGTGGAAAAAGTTCGTCTCATTAAAATTGTATGAGTCGAGTAAAAGATTTTTTATTTAACTTTCACCTGAATGTAGACGACAGAGAAAACTCGTAGCAGTGTAGAATATTTGGTGCGCTAAATGTATTTTTCTTTTCTTTTTTTAAATATTATCAAGAAATTATTAATTCTGGTCTGTGCGAGGTTATAAAATACAAGTGGTATTTCAGTTCGACAGTTTTGCTGGCAAATAAATTTTTTTTTTTATGTAATCCGGTATGGGTGGCCGAGTCAGAGGGGACAAAGCACATGCTCTGACTAGCCAATATCACCTCCGAGAAGGTAGGTGCCATACCCGAGACTTCCCTGGATTGCTGGCTATACTGGACTAGAGGAGAACACAACCGAGGTTGCTATGCAGCCATCTTACATCCAGTACGGTGGTACCAACCCAGTCGGCTACAATTTGAGCCTACCACCTAGTAAGGGGCAAGGGAAGGGACCTACAGTTTTACACCGGTTCCGAACGGTGAAGCAGCGGGTGTAGGTATGCACGTAAATTTTTTCGTCAGAAAAAACTCATTGGTACACGCCGACGGATTCGAACGTCGGACCTCCCGCACGAGAAGCCGATGCCCAAACCACTCGGCCACCCGCCGAAATAAAGGCTTCTCTTAATTTAGAATTGAAATTATTATTTTTTTTTTTTTTTTTTTATGCAAACTTCACACGGTTGGCTACATCACCTACAACATTTATTTACTTAATATGCCCACGATTGTTACGATCACATGTCATTTAATGTTTCTTTTATCTACAAAAATATATTTAATGTAACAAACAATTCTCCTTATCTAGGTACATATTACTTAAGTAGGTGTAGTCACGGCACACACAAGTAGTGAAAATCCCTCGAGCGGACAATATTTGATATTGTAACGAGAGGGGACATACATTTTGTAACAATAATGTTTTGCTAATTTTCACAAAATATGAAGGTATACAACTAAACTAATTAATATTTAACTATATATTAATTTCAATTTATAAATTAGTAAAACATTGTAAGTAATTACAAGTTGATAACATGTAATAATCAAGGTAAAAGAATAAAAAAGCGGTCAAGTACGAGTCGAGCTCGCGTGGAGAGAGTTCCGTACCATTCTGCTTTCCGCAAGAACTTTAAGATTTAGGATTTTCGTTCAGGTTCTCCTGATCCTGAAGAGAGGCCCTATATTCTCAATTTTTATCAAAATTTTAGACTCAGTAGTTTCGGAGATAAGGAGTGAGGGGGGATGCTCGATTATTAAACTATGCATTTTAAAATTTTATTATTAACATTTTTATTGTATTCCTTATAACGAGCTCTTTCCTTTGGTATTTTTTGATGCAATTGAAAAAGACAAAATTTTTTCTTTCTAATTTGTCCCCAAAAATTAACCCCTACAATCCAAATTCGTTCATATACGCTATACGTCCATGATTGGGTCATCAAATTCTGTATGTGTACTAATTTTAAACTTTTTTCGTCCAGTAGATTCGGAGAAAATAAGCTGTAACAGACGGACAGACAGAGAGCCACGAGAGTGATCCTATGAGAGTTAAGTTTTTTCATCTTCTGACGTACGGAACCCTAAAACAGTACATTATTTGTAGCATAAAAAGTCAACACCAAATGCAGTACATATACATATTATTATGTTATACGAAAGATTATCATGTAAAATTATGACTTGCTTTTCTTTCTGTGTTCACCTAAAACGCATTATTATTACTCAATTTCGGGCATCCTTGTGCAATTATAAGCTCATACATTTAAAACGGCAACGAGCTCACAAACTAGGCGGAGTCTGAGGCTGTATCCAACGGTGACTGTGAGGCGGGGCGAGAGGGGGGTGAGGTCGACTTCGTCCGTCGTCCGATAGCTACGGAGCAGACCGCTATTCCCTGCGAGCGTTAGCAGGTAAGCGATCTGCATGTCCCACCGCACACACACTCTGTGTCGACACAGCAACGTCTCAGAGAATTATTTTTTAATTTATACTGTTATTGCATAAAGACGAATTTACAAGAATTGGAAACTAAACTAACTATATAATTTAAATTAACTAAAACTACAATTAAAATCTAAAAATTTTGTTTTGTTTAGACTTACCAAAAAGAATATTGAAAATAAAATAATAATAATAAATAAAAGAAAAAGACAAGATGTTAAAATACATCGATCTGTCTCATGAGGTTACCGACATGTGGCCCGTGGACTCGACGATTGTTGTGCCCATAGTCGTGTCTGCGCATGGGCTGATAGCGAAGAGCCTCGACCATCATCTCAAGAGGCTCTCGCTAGAGCCACTTGCTTGGATCAAGGGTCAGATGCAGAAGGCGGTCTTGCTCGACACCGCTCGAATTGTCCGGAGGTTTCTCTCTCTCGGGTCCGACCATCGGTAGCCTGGGTTCGCCCCGCCGCCGGTGGTGGAAATTCCATTTTGTTATTTTGTATTAATTTTAGATTTAGGTTTTATTTGTAAAATTAATATAAAAAAAGAAAAAATGTGTAAATAAACGAATAATATAATAAATACCACCCATCGCTCCAAGTTAGTCTAGCGTCGTCGTCGTCTCGGAGAGCTCCGTAGCCACGGCCTGCATCCACCCCGGCCGCGGCGCTCGAGGCTTGTCTCCCGCCGCCGCCGCCCCCGCCGCCGCGTCAGTATAATATATGTAAAAATAATATAAATTAAATGTAAAAATGTGAAATAAAGAATATAAATTAATAATTGTCAGCAACCCGCACACGGCTCAAGAAAGTTTTACTGCTATACAAATTTGATGAAAACATCTGTCAATTCCTGAGTACATGTATGGAACTGGAACATAGTTCTAAGGCTTCCAGGTGGCGGACACCTTTCTGATATGGACGACCGCATTCATATACGGCGGCGTATCTGCCAGGCAGATTTTTTTTTTATTTATCATTTAATTATTTACAACGCGCTAAAAACTCATAGACCAGAGAGTAAAATACGGGTGTATTAAGGAGATAGGTTCATTTTAGTTACCAATTTTTTTGTGAATTTATATTGCATTATAACGTGTCGTGTGTGCATCTGTGTATACATAGGCATACATACATATCAAATTCGTACGCCATATACACATGACAAAATAATGTACAGTGCATTAAATTACACACTGAATACTACTGATATTGAAAATTGATTTCACCATCGATGGATTTCACAATAGTATTTAAACAAATTGTAATAAACTGTATATTATTATTTCTCCTCTATGATCTTCATATAAAGCTGGCTTTGTTATTTTGTATCTTTTGTAGATAGGGTCACAGACCGACGGCGGCGGCGGCGGCGGTGGCGGCGACCTGCCGCGACCCGCATACTGTTGAACAAAGCGTTTCCGACAGTCGCTCGCTGTGTCCTAGCCCAAATGTGGAAATGCTCAGCAAACATTTTACATAAATATTCAAAAATCTCCTTAAACGATATAAAGCTCAAGAAGTATTTTATTAGCTACACCTTGCACTAGCCTTTTCAAATCAAATTCGTACGCCATATACACATGACAAAATAATGTACAGTGCATTAAATTACACACTGAATACTACTGATATTGAAAATTGATTTCACCATCGATGGATTTCACAATAGTATTTAAACAAATTGTAATAAACTGTATATTATTATTTCTCCTCTATGATCTTCATATAAAGCTGGCTTTGTTATTTTGTATCTTTTGTAGATAGGGTCACAGACCGACGGCGGCGGCGGCGGCGGTGGCGGCGACCTGCCGCGACCCGCATACTGTTGAACAAAGCGTTTCCGACAGTCGCTCGCTGTGTCCTAGCCCAAATGTGGAAATGCTCAGCAAACATTTTACATAAATATTCAAAAATCTCCTTAAACGATATAAAGCTCAAGAAGTATTTTATTAGCTACACCTTGCACTAGCCTTTTCCCTGCGTTTTCACTTTTATTGTGCACGTGCTCATTGTGGTGCTAAGGAATGCATGTAAATTTTGTTAATTTAATTTCATATTTCTTAGACTATCTTTCTCTGGTCGTCACAACTATTTTGATCTAGGTGCGTTTCTCAGCATTTCTAATAACTAATACAGAATACCTAGCTCATACATATTACATGGATATAAGACACACTATTACTCTATAGCAGCGGTTCTCAAACATTTTGGGCCACGGAACCCTTTTTAAATACTAAATATTTTGCGGAGCCCTAAAATAAGCAAAATCTTGTTTTATGTTCATTTTTTTATGAAATTCATAAAAAAATAGGTAGGTACTTTACATGACACTGTATTGCTGCCACTGTAAATGGATAAAATTATTTGAAGTTTTTGATCGCAACTCTATTGTAGATTTTCGGCTATTACGTGACAAGACTTGATGTGCTTCTTCTTCTTTCGCGATTAATATTATTTCAGCGGAGCCCTCAAAGAGACCTTGCGGAGCCCCAGGGCTCCGCGGAGCACACTTTGAGTATGGCTGCTCTATAGGTACAGGTATTTAATAAAATTGTATAAATCCTATACAATTTTGGCCTTTTAAGAACTTTTTTGGAAATTTAGATTATTTCTTCATATCCAGCCCACATTCCTATTCAATTTATAAACCTGTAATACCTACCCTTCCTTTCTAGCTTAGTTTTCTTTCCTAAGAATCGATCTGAACTGAAAGGCCCCACTTCTTCATCATGATGGATAGGTCTCCGGAGACCTGCCAGGCTGCGCTCAATCGAGCCTAACTCCAATCTTCCCGTTCTTAGCAACAGCCCCAGCTTGAGAGCGTAAGCTTTCTGAATGTATTAACGCGTACGGTATAAACATATTATTTGCCGCCTCTCACAAGCTATGTTTTATCTATATCACTGTACCTTTCACTCAAACGCATCTTTCTAGTACTACTTCCTTATCAGCATTAAGGTTTTTCACATACCGCATACGCCCTTCTGTAACTAAGACGATATTGGAACTAACATATAAAAACACATATAGGTACATTCAGATACAGACCAACGAGTAGCTATGTATGTACTTATTAACCGACTTAAAAAAGGAGGTTATCAGTTCGACACGTATGTATGTAGTATTATAGTTCAGTCATTATAGATTTTGACCCGTGAATAATCAGTTCTTGGATTTCTTTTTCGTAGGTCCCTCGGGGGGGTCACTGAAAGTGTAAATTCTAAAAGTAGACTGAATCAGGCTCCTGTGTGTATTCGAAAAACGGTTTTTCTTGAATAACTCGGCCATTTTTGATTTTACAGTAAAACCGTGACGACAAAAATTGTAGGAAATTTGATTTTCTATAAGTTTGGTCCTCACAACATTTTGAAGGACAAAAGAAGTTTGGTTCTCCTTGGAACATAGGAGATAATGATAATATTTTGAATTTGTCGCGTTTTTCAGGTTTAATTTCCAAAATATCGATTTTGGGGGAAAAAAGGGAACCAAAATTGTTCAGAATTTGATTCTCTACAAGTTTAGTCCACTTCATTTATGCCGTAAAGCTGAAAATAAACGAGATGATGAGAATATTTTGAATTTGTCGCTTTTTTGTCAAATTTAATTTCCAAAATATCGATCCTAGAAGAAAAATTGTGAAGACCAAACTTGTAGAGAATGAAATTTCCTACAATTTTTGTCGTCACGGTTTTACTGTAAAATCAAAAATGGCCGAGTTATTCAAGAAAAACCGTTTTTCGTATATACACAGGAGCCTGATTCAGTCTACTTTTTGAATTTACACTCCCAGTGACCCCCCCGAGGGACCTACAAAAAAAAAAATCCAAGAACTGATTATTCACGGGTAGGGTCGGTTTTTTGGATATAATGACTGGACTATTATTGGAACTGCAGTATATTCACATATGATAATCATTAGGGCTTCCAAATATACAAAATTCTATAGGTGTATGGTGTATGTATGTTTGTCCACGCATTTCTCCGAAACTATTAATCGGATTGAGATATTTTTATTGGCTTACATTTACTTCAATTTAGGGAACAGTGCAAGTTTAATCAAAATCGGTTCAGTAGTTTTCAAGATATGGACTGTTAAGTATGTCGAATGGGCGAATAATTCTATACTACGACAACCGATTTCTGTGATTCTTTTTTCTATGTGGATACCTATTATTAAAAAGAGTGATATAAAAACTGTTTTAAAAAACATTGAACCGACTTTAAAAAACCACTATTAACACTAAAAATTTAAAAAAATATAAATTAAATAAGAGTTGAGGGTGGTACAGAAGCACACCTGAAAAAATGTTTTTGCTATTGTACCGCCTTCAACTCAATTATTTATTTATTTTACTTTTAGTTATAAGTAGTTGTTTTTTAAAGTCGTTTCAATGTATTTTAAAACCCTTTTTTTTTATTACGGCATACATATTTTTATTTATACGGCATAATTTGCTCATATCCGACCATTAATGACACGACTTATGCAGAGTTGACCTAGCGCCCGGCTGGTCTCGGTGCGGGCAGATTCGCCGCACGTCGGACGGGGCTATAAATAGGCGGCGCGCGGATCGTTGGCGGACCGCTGCTGCGGTAATTAATCGTGTCGCCCACCTGAGCCACCACGCCGCGCGGCCACGCTGCGGCTGCACGCTGCCGGCGTCGGCGTCGGCGTCGCCGCTACCTCGTGCTACTTGTTAGTACACCGTCCTGCGCCCCACCCCCACGCTACAGCCCACACTAATAGAACAAAGAAATATGTTAATAATCTGAAGGCAGCAAGGTCCTATCTGCGCCATTGTAGGTAAAATGGAGACAACTACGTATAGTTCAGTGTCTATAAAGTCGTGACATGAATGTTTGAGGAACTAACATTAATCATGCGTCTGGCAACACCAAACATAAGTACAATCAGCTGTCAATATTGTCATCGAGTTTGAGTTGTGGAACAGTTTTCTTGATGTTGAATATTTGGAATCCGATGATGAGTGAGAGTGATTAATCTTAGCTTTTTAAACTATATTAATTTTATTTTGGTTCAATTAGAAATGCTTAGTAAAACTTTTCATAAGCAGAGGTACCTACTGTAAATAAAACAGAAACAAAATATGACTGTAATGTGTCTTATTTATTTACTCATTTTTACCTAAACGAACTGCTAGTATCAAAATAGTTTTGGTCACACTCTATAGGGTTGCTACATGCATGTCAGCAGCGCCATCATTTAATGTCACGACTTTATAGATAAACTGTAAAAGTATGTAGCAAAAATTATTACCGATCTTTCATTTGCCAAATATGTATTCTCTTATCTGTACCAAAGACATTGTATTAGTGTTTAAATGTATTTAGCAAAACGCTAAAGAGTCATGTGAAATTATTAATATTTCTTTTGACTCTCGTGTCTCCATACCCCGTCACTTTCTCTTCTTTTGTTTCGCTAACAAGCCGGCTTCCAACTATACGGCATCGTCGACGTTATGACCGAACAAAAATAAACTCCTCATTACACGCATGCTTCCCACGCTATCGAGACGGGGAAGTGACAAATGGGTACGGTTTTTCAGGTAATAACACTTCTGCTAGACCGCGCGCTATTCAGTGTTCTGTGGTCTAGTCCAGCTAGCAGCTAGAGCACTGCCCGGACTGGTCTCCGCCGCCCGCCGGTGGCTTATTTGGCTTAGTTTTCCTGTTCCCAACTGGACCTTTTGTCACGCACGCAAAAGCGCATGTGAAAACTTTAGTATTGCAGATTAACGAGATGTTTATATTTCGAAACTAAAATTAGTATTATTCCTTAATGCAACTGTAAATTAATATTCGGATCGATATATTTTTTTAATCCAATTAAGGATTAAAAAATCATATCGACTCACTATATTAAAACGCTAATGTTTATTCCATTATTATGATGTTTATCATTTAAAATAAAATAAATTATCACACATAAAACATAATATGTTAAATATGACGGCATCATCTTTTTGGTAATATAATAGGTTTTTTAAGGTTTTTAGGTTTTTTTTTAAAAATGTTCACACCAAATAGCGACTGGCATAATCTCAGTGACTGTTCTGCAGACTCCGCCGCGCGCCGCCGGCAGATAATGAAACAGACAATTACAAGTATGATTTATGACGGCGCCGGCCACTAGCGCTCCGCTTTCGCTCCCAAGTCCCAGCTCTCATAAGCGCAGATCGGCCGCTAAATTAGGTTAGGTACTCCGCGATCCGTAGTCGCGAATTGGTAAAAGTAATCTCTGCAAAGCATCTAGGCGAAGTGCAGAAGTGCACAAAACATTGGCCGCGGAGCCTGGGGCGCTATCTGCGCAGGTGGTGGGAGAGATTTATTGCTGTGGTGCTCCTTAGACGGGCGCCCCCGGGCTCCCGGGACGCCCCGGGTTCCGCTCGAGGAAAATAACAAACATTTGTAAAATAGTCGACGTCCCCGGCGGAGACGGAAGTTAGCGGTGTTAGTTTAATTTGTTACGTTTTCGATGTACCCAGTTCGTATTATTGACACTGCAAATTCCGTAAGTTTCATGAATACGAGTTCTAGTGGCATTCGAGAAAGTAAGTCTGTAGCTATTACTTCGACATGAACTGATTTATCGCCCATAAAATTATTTAATAATGCATTTAACGAAACAAATAATTATTTTTTTTTAATTTACATGCTACACGCGCGCACACGCACTACAATTTCAAAATAATTCCCGCGGGGCAACGATATTCGGAGGTATCATTTTACTAAAATCGTTTTAAATTTGAAAGTGATGTCATCAAATGAAGGCAACTAGCAACGATTGCAACAGAAAAAAAACCCTGGTGAATAACGGAAAAACGATTTGCACAGTGCATAAAGCCTCATAGTAACACCCTATGTAGTTGGCAACATAACGCAGTATTATCCTGAAAACATAACATTGTGTCGATACATCGACGTCCTAGGTGGTCATAGGTACACATCAGGTATTTATGAGCATAATTTTCTATTTGTAAATGACAAATCTAAATTTGTTTGATCTAGGGTGTTGTAACGGCCACTACATTAAATTTAGGAAATTATTATTGGGATCAATAGTAACAAAAAAGTCAAATAACTTTTTTCTGAATTCCCTTTAAATAAAAAGTTACAGTTTTCATACAAACTAATTGATTTATTTAGTGTAAAAGGATCTAATGTTCCGCACGAACGTGGGAATGAAAGGCGCGCGGTGAGTGAGCGAGCAGGGACGAGTGCGCGAAGAGAGGAGATGTACGGAGGCGGCGCAGTGTAAGTTTTTCGTCCCTAACCGTTCCCGCGCCAGCACCTTCCCCACTCAGGCGTCAAATTACACTAGACGAAAACATAAATTTCAAAAATTTATATCTCCAAAACTAGACACTTTAGGAAAAATCTTCGTTTACTTTTTTGTCTCGGAAAAACATGAGGATTGCGCTGGCGAAATTAATGTACTGGCCGTTACAACACCCTGTATACTTGCTCTGGCATTCGATTACCTAACGTTTACATAACTTTTACGCGCCAATAGACACAATAATTTATCTTCATTTATACTTTAAAAAAGAGCACACACTAAAAAATAGCGATAATAAAAAAAGTAAATAAATTTAAAATTGCACCACACTACCAGCTGAAATCACACAAACGCTCACATCGTGACATTCGAATTTCAAAATCGTTACGTTCGACTCAAAAACCGTCCACACGGTAGCACCGGGCAGTTAGCTGCACACGTGTAACACAATCGTGCGACATCGATGAGTTAATTGGTGTTCATTTTGAGAGTGTCGGAAATTGCCGGACATTGCGTCAGCCCCTCCCGGCTTTTGCCTCTTCCATGTCCGCGCTGCGCCTGGATGAACTCTGCGTTGTATTCCACAACCACGGCATCTTGTCATCTCACACCGCTGACTCTGCCATTGCACTCTACGTGAGCCAGAGGAGATAGCACGCAACAATGTAAAATAGGTGTGGTGTACCTGGTGACTGCCGCAACTATGTGACGCGGTTGTGAGCGGACAAGCTCGCACAATCAGGCTAACACAGGTGACAACGGAGAATGGAACTGAATAGGTATAGAGGTTGGTATTCTTATATGTAGTTTTATCACACGTTAATTGCAGAAAAAAAACATAAAAAATGTAATTCCTTCAAAATACCTAATACATGTATGATACCAGTGCAGGAACACTGGTCGAAGCGGCTTACATCACTGCTGAAGTAGGTGATGCATGTAGCCAACCGTTTAGGTTTTTATAAAAAAAACCTAGCTATGCATACATCAGCCGGGCAACAACGCTTTTAAGAGGTTGTTGACATGACTTCATTTTACTTCGTTCCTGGTATAAAATGATACTTATGGGCTTACGATTGTATTTCTAGGATGCTTTAGAAAGTCCGACTACTGGTGTTCACAGGTCGACGGAGCGCGAGCCACGAGATCGCGCCAGAGCGTCCCGGACGACTTCCGACCGCCCAACAATAGGAGTATGGACACACACAATAGTCACTGTCCAATATTCTGTTGTTCAGCTGTTGAACAAAAGAGGCGGAAGAGAAGTGTTAGGATTAATTTTATTCTGATGCGATACAATACGCGTACAAATAATAATGGTTGTCTATTCTAGAATATAGTAGGAAAATTGTTTTTGCATTGAAGAATAAAAGTTGGCAAGCAAAGCATAAATCTACAATGTACGTTAGTGAGAATGTAATGACTATTTATTCATCGGCTTTGTGTTTCCTTCCAGTAATATGTGACGTTTCAGTATACTGTTAAGTACCTATACTTAAATGCAAAATTAAACTAAATGCAGTCGTTCCATAAAGATAACGAAAAAAAAAATTCAATTACATTTCTGACAGTTTCAGGAATTCTCACGTAAAAGTTCATTTTAATGCCTCATATCATATATCATATGCATTCATCTCATATTTTATGTAACTATGTATATATCTTTATGTATTTATTTCCTACCACTTGACTACCGTATCGTCCATTCTTAAGTACACGTCGGGGTTTAGGCATCACAGTACGTATATCTAAATATTATTCATCTTTACATGGCAGAGCGGTTCTAGAATTATGCTTCGAAATACCGCCTCTATCTATACTCGAATATTATCCGAGAGTCATTGAGTACTGGGATAGCTTTGTGCACATGCCGAGCTGAGATTCATAACTTCTCAGCTCCGAGTACCGCTCACCGCAGCGATGCGGATGTTATGTTATTGGTCTACTCGAATATCATGCTCTCTTCTCACTAATATCCGGTTGGGTTTAACGAGCTGAAATATCGGAAATGCAAAGCCTCTATTTCGCAGAGCGTCTACAATAACAGGATCATTTACAGTACAGTAAGGTACCGTTGAAGTATCTACTTTGACATTGGAAAAACGTACGTAACTATAGTGTGCGAAAGAGACGGGTGTAGGTGAAACAGTTTAGTCTTCATAGAGCTGGCAAAAAAGTAGGATGCGGGCGGATGCTCGCAAGGTCATGAACATTCACACAAGCTTTTCCTCTATTGCATCTGTTCCAAGCAACAAATAATGCATGTCAAGCTTTAGAAAGAGATAATCCGTTTTTAGAGCGTCGTCCCTGTCGCACAGAGATGTGCGAGTTCGTGCGACAGGGACGGCGCTCTACAACCGGATTGTCTCTTTCTAAAGATCGACACGAATTATTTGCTGCCGGGAACTGTACCTACGCATAATATCTTTCTCTTAATTACATAAATTGCTAAACCGCTTCAAATATTATTGCAATGCGTCTATAATTTTATTAAAATCTCAGTTCGTATGTTAATTTATTTTTTTATTCAGTGTGAACGCAATTTTATAATGTAAGCGGGCTTCGGGAAATCGCAAACAAAATATACATTAAATGTTTCGTTTTCCAATAAGTCGAAAAAAATTGCAATTGGGAACAGGAATACGGCTCGGCCGTGTTTAAAGAGATCGATGACACGATACTATAAAAAAATTCGAGACAAGTTCCGGAGCGCACAAACTTGAAGCGAATCCCCAAATCAATTAATCATTCGGAGGAAGCGGCTGCGGTTATTTTTGTTGTGCCTGCCGAGGAAAATCTCCGGCGACCTCGTCCGCAGACACGGCCTTCGGGCAATCTTACGTACTTAGGCGATAAAAACTATTGCTGTAAATAATACTGCTTTATTATTTTGTCGGAAAACTTAGCAGGGTATTGCCGAGATGAATTCTCGAAAAAGTATTATCTAACTGTAAACAATAGCTGAAGGAAGATTAATTAATCGTTTTTATGGTTCCTTAGTATTCGGGAATGACGTTGAATTTGATTTGAGCACAATTAAGTGAATATAATTAAACAATAATAACAAAAAAATTGTGATGATAGCGAAAACCCTCGACCATCATCCTAGAAGGCTCCCGCTGACTGTCGGATTGAGGGACAGATACAGAAGGCGGTTTTGCTCGACATCGCTAGAATTGGACGGAGATTTCTCTCTCTCTCTGGGGTCCGACCACCACCGCTCCGCCGCGGCGGCCGCCGCGCGCCGGTAGCTTGGGCTCGTTCCGCCGCCTCGCCGCGCCTTCCGGTAGCTATTGAGTTTAATTTTTTATTTTGCCATAATCATTTTGTAAAGAATGGTATTTAAAAATAATAAAAAGTGTGTATGTATGTATAAAACATTTTATTGTTGTGGAGCAATCCTCAAAACTTAGGGGGTGATTATTTTTATGTGGAGCAGAAAGCTGATTTATTGAACTCAGGAATTTCACTGGAGCGGCGCAGATACCAACGACCAGACATAATACTTATTTTCGAACTTCCCTGAATATTCGACTTACCTATTATTATTATGAATCTACTCTGGCGAGAGCGAGCAAACAACTAAGCGACCTTATGTGGCGAACTCGAGTGGATGTATGTTATACTTTCCATACATATGTTACTGCGGCCAACTGACTCCGGGTGGACCGGAAATTCTTCTTTCCGTCCTGAAAAATAATTACGTACTCTATGGCACAAAGAGGCTTGTAGCAGTATAGGGCCGGCACTCACCTATACGCTTGGCATTCCTGCGTGTATGTGTGTACAATATTTTGTTTTAAACATAGCCGCGAATATTTAGCACTCTCGACCGACTTCCAGATTAACGATGGCTGACCGACGTCAAAAAGGCAACTCCGCGAAACTGCTTACTTCATTATGACAATGGATATTCGCGAATGCCCCGACGATTATGAAAAAATGCGAGTCATCTCTACCGACACGCGGCCGGAAACGAGACTACACATCATGGTGAAATGTTGATATAAAATATCATGCAGTTTTATGTGATGATTAACGGTTGTGGCATTTTGAAAAACAGCTGCTATATGCTTATAGACATAAACATATATCCCCTGAAGCATATTTCCTATTGTACATCAGTTCCGCTACATACTCGTAGGTATATACTCGTATTTCTGAACCGCACGAGTACCTGCGACATAAACATGGAAACATTTGCATTTCCATATTATTGTAACGACGCTAACCCGTTAACCCGTAACCCCCCGACGCTAAAGGGGGGGGGGGGGGGGGGGGTTTATAAGTTTGGCCGATTATAAGATGGGCCGATTTGGATATGCGTTTTTTTATTAGAAAACTGGTTTAACCGGTATGGTTCTGAGCTATGTTTGATGAAGATCAGGTCAGCGAATTCGAAGATCATCGACACTTTCCTATTTGGTGAAAGGAAAGTCTGCTGTAAAATGGAAATTTATTACACTTTCACTTGTGTAAGAAAATAAACGGGAATTATTACAAAACAAGTATGTTTTTGAACCTAACCAAGCCTCAAATTAAGTCTCTTGCTTGAAATAAAAATTACATTACACATTTTAAAAGCCCCCGACAAATCAAGAACCCTTAAAAAGTGAAAAATAATTTCAGCTTAGTTAATTAAAGGCGTCGGGGGACCGCTAAGTAAAAAATAACTCGATCCCCCGACGCCTTTAATTACCTAATCGGAAATTATTTTTCACATTTTCAGGGTTGTTGATGTGTCGGGTTTTTTTTATTTGTAATTTTTAGAGTTTATAAACACTCAAAAGTCAGTTGATAGCTCAATGGGCATTAAATGGTAGAACTTAAAAGAGAGTAAAGCGAAATGTCAACACGACTAAGAGGCGATTGGGTTACAATATTTTCCATCGGCTAGGCCGTGTATGATACACAAGACAAATAAACAATTTCGAGAGTTTGATGGATATCAAACATCGGTCGCGCTGCAAGAGGCGAAGAGGCGGAACCGAGCGGCGAAGCGCACGAGAGCTTTGAAAATACATTGGAAAATGAGAAATGGCTGATCTCAAGTATTCTACCGTTATAAAATCCAGAAGGAAGACACGGAGCACACATTGGTGGAAAATTTAATGTGCACATGTTTAGTAAAAGCCAAATCAAAGCAGAAGCTATGTATTTAAATTTTTTGAAAATTATAATAGTTCTATAAATGTAAATTTATGCCTACCTATGTGTGTGTAAGAGAGGTTGTTTAAAATATATAAAATGAAATGAAATGAAATGAAAATATACTTTATTGTACACCGTATAAAAAGGTTACAAAAGGCGAGTTTAATGCCTTGCGGCATTCTTTACGAACTAACCTTTGGGATGTGGAACAGACGTATGGGCGGACAATGCAGTACTAAACCGGGAACAGTTGTATGAAATATAAATACACACATATACAAATTGTACAAAGATACATACAATCAATATAAATCCTTACATATACATAATTACATATATACAATAAGAAATATATGTTTAATATTAGTTTTCAGGTTAATTTATTGCTTAATTATAATTGTCATTTCTTTCAATAAAATTCCAATTCCATATTGATTATTAAACATTACGCGAATTGAACAGATAGCAATAAATGCAAGCTAAACTCATACTCATAACCCTTCCTTTTGGCTTCGCCGTAGTCGGATAAGAAATAATATAATAAAGATTTATTCAAAAAAAACATCTATAATAAAGTTCCACGTTAATTCATCTGTGACGGACCCTGCCACCTCAACTGGACCAATACAATGATACATCCCGTATGGCAGTTTGCGTTATATCCAAATTGAGGAAACAAACATGTAGGCAGAATGTATTATTTTGTCATGTTCACCGTAATGAGAGAGAAAGTCCAGAAAATACATAAATCTCTTCTTTTATCACTGAGAATTATTTTCTAAATAAAATTTAGTAGAATACTTCTACAATCATTGTGCCATTATTCATTAACAGTGTTGAAATCACAATGTTAAGTACTTTCTCACTGTTAGAACTTTTGAACTGTGAACACTCGCAAAGCGGTGCGTGCTATGGCGACGTGTGCGATGTGCCCAAGTGGCCAGTTGCACGTCCGAGTCGTTTAATCCCTGCAAGTTTTGATGCATCGCTCGTTCTGATCGCCGCAGACTTACGGCACTTACGACGCTATTCCCGCTCGAGATCAAAGTCGGAAGCGATTTTATTGAGTCAAGTGGAGGTTGCGGTGTGCTAAGTCGGGAACGAACTTGGAGTACAATTTAAAGTTTCGACAGCCAGGGCGATGCGAAACCGGACGGTGTGTCAGCAGTCAGTGATTAGGATACACTTTAGAAGATTACTGTGAGTGGCAGATCAGGAAGTTCGTAATTTTGGTGAAAATATTCAGATACTTGAAGCTGGTCAATAAAATAAATATTTCAAGCGGAAGTCCGTTATTATTGTGTTTTCTTACTCAAATATGCAACATATACATACATGTTTGTGATTATTAGTTACATATTATAGGATAAATACTTTACGCATTATATGATTGTGCAATATATTTTGACTAAGAATTTGCGGACGCGCCATAAAAGCAGCAATAAATGTATAAAAATTCCAAAGATACACGTTGGATGTACAGAAAAATGCTCATTGGATTAAATTTAAGAAATAAGAAGGTAAATAAAATTGTATATATACATTTTATAATAATTCACGTCGTAAAAATGTGAGGATGCTTTGGAGTTTTTGCTTAAAAGCTATAAAATAACTTCAAAGTGCTCGGTTAATTTTTAGAAACGACTTCAAACTGTTAGCGTAAAGTAAATTACGCAATGAACACGCCATAACCCTTCGCCGCCGCGGCTTTTAAAAACAACCCCAGCTCAAGTGTTTATTAATTAGTAAGTCGTAAGTTGCGCCGTGTACACGGAACCAACCGGTCGTTTTTAATGTCAAAGGCTAGAAAAAACGAGCAATTACGCAACCCTCTTGGTTAACGAGAGCATTACTCCAAAATGAAGATCGAATAGGAAACCGGAAACGCACTTAGGTCGAAATGGAGAGAATTAAGCAGATTGTAAATAATTAAACAAAGGGACGATTAACTTTAAGAGATCTTAGGCAAATGGACTTAAATTAATGGTGTAATTAGAGCCAAAATAATAAAGCGTAAAATTATACTGTAATTATTTCAAATAAAAAAATTATAAAATTATTTGCAAAATTTAAGTGAAACTTGCGGTCTTACCACCACGTCCGACGGCAGGAGAAGCAAAAAATTACATGCATAAGCTATATTATAATGAATGTTAAAGAGCGTATGCCTGAATGTGTGTGCGTATTTGCTTAGTAATATGTGTATTTGTCGCCTATGAATGGAACATAACCCTACTATTACTATTACCACAGATTGTGGATCAAAGGCGTACAAATTTGTTAATTGGCGATCAAATGATGATAGCTCGGATGTTAGCTCTGATTTCATTCAAAAGCGGATACAGGTATTTTTTTTTTCTTGTTATAACGTAGCAAATATCAACGGACCCTATTTCCACGTGAGTTTATCAGATAAAGAAAGTGCGATACGAAATATCGCATGAAAGTAGGGTC
Source organism: Nematopogon swammerdamellus (assembly GCA_946902875.1). Lineage (NCBI taxonomy): Eukaryota > Metazoa > Arthropoda > Insecta > Lepidoptera > Adelidae > Nematopogon > Nematopogon swammerdamellus. The sequence continues at coordinate 13,151,844 of OX336344.1, forward strand.
CGCAGTTATCTGGCTCTCCTGAAAAAAAAAGTTGAGCACATATAGGCGCTTTTGCTCCCCAGGTCCATTATTGCACGAGGTTGAGCTTGAAATTTTACCCGACTGATGCTGCGGCTCAAAGCTGAAGAAAACCAAGAATGATAGTAATTATGGTTTCGTAAATTAGAGTGTTTCTGAACTTCGTAATAATGAAAATGGAGGTTCATATTATTTTATAGGTGGGCAAACTTGGACCAAAGATATAACCGATACAGCTTAAATTAGTCTCGAATCGTTGGGAGTCTGTTGCACAACCCAGAACCGTCACTACGTACAAGCGAAGAAAAACATTTCATTCAACATTGGAAAACATAATATTTTACTGAAAACTGATATACTGAAACTGACAGAATGAATATCACACAACATACTTCGATTTCTAAATATGTGCAAAACAATAGTATAAGAATCTTATATTACTTTTTGAAATCTACTAAATCTAATTTTCTTACATATCCATTACGATCTCCACCGATTGCACAGAATGCGCTTGCAACCACTCACCCCACGATATTCCGTTCTCTTTCTAAATTGTAAGGTATTAGTTTTTAGGTTGGTATGAGGAGTAAAGTTACAACAACGCACGAAGTTTAGCGTGTATGATTTTCACTGCTGTACTTGATCCTACGAAACCCACTCCTACAATTGGCTCTATATCTATACAATCTTGCCATACTTGAGCAATTTTTCAGGCGTTCAGTATTTTAGTTACTATGAAAAAGTTCTACAGATTCTCCACAGGGGGAGCAGACTGTACTTCAGTTTGAAAATGGAATGTGTCAGATTATTAAAAAATTCAAAATCGGAAGTCAACCTAATATAGCTGCTCCCATCCGTTAGCTATTTTACATTTAGAGGTTTCAAGCACAGCCGGGCTCCGAGTGCCTCCACTGCTGCATCGGAAGCGGAGTAGCTACCTACCCGGTTACCCGGGGCGGGACGTGGCAGTGCAGGTTGCGGATGGGCGGTCTTACTTCGGGAAGTTATTTTCGGCAACAAATTTTAATGTAGTGTTAACTTCCTACTTACCCAGTTATCTGTACGTTCTTCGTGTTGAGATCTTATCCTCGAAATCTTTTGAACAACAGATGCTGTATATTTTGTGACGCGAAGTATGTTCTGACGCAATTTCATCTGGAGTGCCTTTAACCGACTTCAAAAAAGGAGTTTATCAATTGGACACGTATGTATGTAATATTATTTGAACTGCAATATATTCACATATGATATAATCTATTAGGGCTTCCAAACAAAATATACAAAATTGTATAGGTGTACAGATCCTATAAAGATGTACACAATTATTTTATTTTAGACTATTTTAACGGTTTCGTTCTCTCTATATGCCCGCATATCAAAACTCTTTGTTATCACGACAGACGAACACAGTACTTTATATACATTTAGTGGTACATTTATTTTCTAAAATAAATATTAATACATAAAGTTAGACTGCATTAGGCGCTTTGAGAACTTCTACAAAAAAAAAGTGCATTTAAAAATATATCTTTCACCAACATTGTGACGTCGAGTATTGCCAACGACATCCCTCCAAAATCGACCCTTACAATTCATCGGACAATTTGCCAAACAATGTTGTAGCAAACTACCGTCTGCTTCCGTCTCGCAATAGAGATTGCAGCACAGCTCTCAGTGGTCAGTCATGCATGATTAGATAGTATCTACCACTACTCTGTCTAAATAATTCCTGTAACACTGAAAATAAGACTTATTACTGAAAATAAGACTTATAACTTAGTTAATTGTTAATATTTTTCACTGAATAAATACGGCCTGAAATTTGAGAAGAAACTGACTAATTCTCGACTTCTCAGTTAACTGACTCTCGACTCGCGAAAATCCTATTTTCTGGCGAACGAAATCAATATCTCCTCTGTAACTCGATACAATTGTGATAATTAACAACGGTAAGGTACCAACAATCCAAAATTTCCTCCTGGAGCTCGACGAAAGCTTTGTTTGTGCGAAGCCCCGCGGCTCACTTCTGTGTTGAAGTTATTCGCCTTAATGAATTGCTACTGGATACAGTCAGAGCAACTTTTACCGAGCCGGGCATCCATTAGCAAGCGATGTAACTACTCTCTTGCTTCATCTTGCTTCATTCATGCAAATGCATATAATGTATTAAATAGATAAAAACCCATTATATTTAATTTTCATTCGTAATTTATGTAAATTCAAGTACGCTATGCAGTTCTCTCTAATTTTCCTACTATATCAATCAGAGTGCAGAAGCACGACATACCTTAAACTCTTCTACCAAAACAGCCAGAGGCCTTTATCACACAGAACTCCATTGCATCAACATCAGTCGTTGTTGGTGTCATATAATATTTTCCCATAACTCCTGCCTTGATAATATTTAGAGCACCGGCGAAAAATGTCACCAAAGGACACCGAATTTCCAAAGCACTGAAACTAAAAAAACAGAGCACTTTGTCGTGATTTCTCGTAGAATACAGTAGTTGCATTGCATATCCATGCGAGCCACGTCCTCGTGCCTGGAGCATCGAGATGGCAAATCACATTTGCAAGCAACTTAATTATATCGCATACCTTCCTCCACTCCGCTCGCTTGGAGTAGGACAAGCCACAGAACAATAACAATGTGAGATACATCAGCTTCAAATTTATTTTAATTAAATTCAAATAAAAATATTTTTTTATTTGAATGTATACCTACATTGAAAGATCAGTCCGAAACTTTTGGAAATGTTCAATTCTTTTATTGAACTATAATCCCGACCAGGATTTTAATATAAATGTCCTAGTCACTATGTTCCGAAAAGAAAGGACACCGTGAAACATGAATAATAAAGAAGTCAAAAACAATTTAGTTGTTCTACTTCAGTTTCGTAAAGAATCTCTAAAAATATTTAACCTTAACAAAATTGTCAAAATTGCCTTTATGCTGGTCAAAATTATCTTCGATTCGTGATGAAAATTCAAACTTAACGATTTTACGCTGAAATTACTATTTTTTCCACTTTACTTCAAACAGCTATTTTAAGTTGAATGAAGTGTCTCGTCTTGTCACGCGCATTCTATGTCGGCCGCGCGGGCACGACGAAAGCGTCTTCAGCCAAGCGCGGTTCTCTAAGGAAATTTCGACTTATTTACTTATTTATCTACCTATTTGTTTTACGTTCACCCTGAGACTTGCCTTTTTCCAATCTCATAAGGGTCTCCTAATTTAACAGATAGGAATCAAATCCTGGTTTCCTACACATCCAATGCGGGCTTTCACTTTATGAGGTATGAGGTAGGTACAATACCTACCTTTATTTGTGAATGGTGAATTCCAAATGTAGATTTTCTAATATTTGATTCGTAAACTTTTAAATAAAAAATTAATCAACAATAAATCATTCCACGCTTAAAGCAGAAGTTGAATACACAACGAAATCGAAATGTGCTTTTTTATTTCGCTTCAAAAGTACCATAGAAATTTTAAATTTAATAAGAGGTTTAAATGCCGATTATGTTAACAACTTAACATTATAGTAGGTCGCATAAATCCTAAAACACTGAGAATGCAAGCCATATAGCCTCTCGCACCCATCATTGCCCATAAATATGGTATCCTACACCGCGGAACGACGCGACACGGCGGCGGATCGCGCGGGGGCGGCGCGGCGCAGGCAGGCGTGCAGTGCGACGAAAACTACTCGAATGGGCGTTAGTTCGTACAACTACCTTACCCAGTCATGTAATAGTATGTATGTATACATTACTAAATTGAAGGCAGATGGGGCATTACAAGGTATGAAGAATTACTCTCTTTCTCGAGTGCCTACTGATTTCATTTGAATATAATTTTAAGAAGTGCATAAAATATGTCTATGAAATTAAAAGCTTCTTTTTGAGTTTTAAAGCTCTGCATAATTCCATTTCAATAATTACGAATTTGCATGCTACCTTTCCGACGGGACCATCTGCTTTTTCTACATAGGTCGCAAACCGAGTTTAGTGCACAAAGTGTATTATCAGTTTAAAGTGTGCAAGAGGCATAAGGTGCTGTATACAGGTCAGCTACTCGTAGATTATCGTTAGATAACTCTACTTCGCCCACTTTTCTACTCTAGGGACTCATCACTCAGTTACATCAGGTAAGTTACCTTAGCACGAGGTAAACTGGTTACATTACATTACTATCCCTAGCTAAGAAAACTATCTAAGCACTTTTATTTTATTTGCGTAAAAGCACTTAACTATTAAAGAAGTGTAAATTAGATTAATCATGCGAAGCGAAAATATTTGTAGGGGTATGCGCATCAAACGAAGGTCATTCTCCTTATTATTGAACCCGAAAAATTTTCAGTTCGGAATTTTAAGTCACTTGTTCCCTTGCCCCTTACTAGGTGGTAGGCTCAAATTGTAGCCAACTGGGTTGATACCACCGTACTCGATGTAAGATGGTCGCATAGCAGCCTCGGCTGTGTTCTCCTCTAGTCCAGTATAGCCAGAAATCCAGGGAAGTCTCCATGGCACGTACCTTCTCGGAGGTGTACCGTGTGGGGCCGGTACTTGAAAAGAATAGCCCCACTGCATCTCTCCCCATGTATGTCGTAAAAGGCGACTAAGGGATATGCCTCCCCTTCTAATATTACTAGGTGGTAGGGTTAAACCCGCCCGGGTTGGTACCACCGCACTGAATGAAATGTCGGTCGAAACGGCTATGTAAATAGTTTGTGTTTTCCGTCCAGTTCAGTGTAGCCGGCACGATCGAAGGGAAGCACTGACGTGGCACCAAGTTCACCCGGTGTTATGGGCTAACATCACGGATGTTGCAGGTGATGTAGCCAACCGTGTCAGTTTCCATAAAAAAAATGATATTAAAAGTGATATTGGCTAGTCGAAGCATGCGATTTGGCCCCTCCGACTACCACCACCCATACCGGATTACATAAAAAAAAAACTTGTTGAAAAATTCATTGTGTAAATAAACGACGATTGAAATGGAGCGTTAACTAATTATTTTGAACTATAAGGGCTACTTTTAAATACAATTTAAGCTTCATACATGGTTTTCGAATATTTTTGACCGAATCAAACCGACCACTGGAAATAAAAATACTGTATTATGGTGTATGTGGTAAGGTCTACGTACACATAATAATGTCAACAATGCACGAGCATTACCACACAGTAAGGGCATTGTGTGTGTCGTCGTATTTGGTCGAGTCTCGGTATTTATTACCGGCGATGCAAGGTCCCGGGCACCGACACACCCGCCCGCCGCCGCCGCCCGCGTAGTCAGGGCGGGCGGTATTGAGACACATTACTTCCTGCGAGCTCTCTAGCGGCCGCCCCACAGCACCGCGCACCGCACTGCGCCGCCGCCGCTCGCAAAACAACGTGTAATCTACTCCTGTAGAATAGGAAGGAACCGTGCTCGTGGACTTGCACTTCCGGGTGCAATTACCTGGCATTAATGTGAATATTGAGTTTAATGTCTCATGCACGTTGTACAGGTACCTAATCTGTAATCTGGAATCTGTATTTTTTATGTTTTTTATTGGCATCTATCTCCCTACTATACAAATTATTTGCTACTTAATTGCTCTATCTATGATGAAAACAATCCCTTTGAGCATTTTCATTTCATTCTTCTTATTTTTATCCTATATAATGTTGGGTTCAGTTATAGATATGTGATAAGAACAGGAAACATTGTTTACAGGAAGGTCATAGCAAAAAACCCTATTAGTTGGCTCGTTGTTTCGGTTCAAGGTCGCCTCTTTTGTGAGACCATTACTATTACACAAAACCGAAGCACCAGGGACGTAACATCAAACTACTTTCCTCCGAAACACGAATCTTTCAATCCCTCAGAGCGCCGAACACGTCCTTTTATCCCTTTCTCTAATGAATTCCTTTGTTGTCGTAAAAGTACACGGCTGTCCAGGGCGAGCTCCGTACCAGATATATTATCTTTGACGCAAATCAAATAAAATAGCTTATTCGGGCGCGAACAAACAAAGATAGGAGAAATGAAAATAATACAAACGTGAAAATAATTTACTTTTCCTGACATTTAGGTAATTTCCTTGCGAGGAGTGAGAGGGCCTTATTACCCTCGCTTCGTCACGTGCCGTCGTCGTCGTTGGGCTCAATGTCTCCGTAATATGTGAGCGGCGCGGCGCGGGGCGGAGGCGCGATGTGGCAAGTTAGGCCATGAGCTCTCTGTCAGTATGAATACAACATTTTCCACTACTCGCATAAGGAAATTTGTCATCGAATTTCATAAGAGCTGTACTATATACGCGTACATATATACTAATACAGTACACTAGATACTGACAACATTAAGAAAAAATTAAGGCAATAAGTGCCGTTGTTGCTGCTTATTTTTTTTTATGAGATACTGAGTTTGTAGACTCTATGTATGATACTAAAACTAAATACTTTATTCACAGAAACAAAACAATACTATTTAACTAATATAAATCTAACTAAACCTATTATATTAAACTAACAAACTAAACTAACTTAAAAAAATGAAAACTAAACCTAAAAAAATAATAACCTAGCTAGCTGCTTATTTATTATTATATATTATATCTCTACATTAAATCTTAGGTTCTCTGGAGTTAATATAAATTCTTCGTCTGGTTTGAGTTAGACCATTAATATACAGGGTGTTTGATGATTATAGGTCAGAAGCAAACCAGGTACACCTGAGCCTATTTGGAGCAAAAAAGTTAGATGACATTTTGCTCTACGGTGAATGTTTTTTTTTTTCCATACAAAACTAAATAAAATTATTTAGTTTTGTATGGAAAAAAAAAGTTCACTGTAGAGCAAAATGTCATCTAACTTTTTTGCTCCAAATAGGCTCAGGAGTACCTAGTTTGCTTCTTGACCTATACTCATCAAACACCCTGTATATATTATTACCAGATTGTATGTATTCAGATTGATTCAAATCAAATCAAATCAAAAAAAAAATAGGTAAAAAAACTTTTAATTTAAACGGTTTTATTAAAAATAAAAAACTAAAAAAAAAACAGCTGTACAAAAAACTAGAAAATAATAAGGACACAAGCCTGGGCCTTCTTAAGATTTTACGTATGGGTAAGAAATCGTGCAATACTAGCGTGCTGTCTTCTCATGTCGGATGCCAAAGGGCACATTGTGTCGCTGCGTCATCGGAATAAGTAATAAATTGAGACTTTTAACAGACTAATATAAAAACGTGGGGCGCATGTTATTTATTACGCATATTATACGCCCCACGTTTTTATATTAGTCTGTTAAAAGTCTCAATTTATTACTTATTCCGATGACGCAGCGACACAATGTGCCCTTTGGCATCCGACATGAGAAGACAGCACGCTAGTATTGCACGATTTCTTACCCATACGTAAAATCTTAAGAAGGCCCAGGCTTGTGTCCTTATTATTTTCTAGTTTTTTGTACAGCTGTTTTTTTTTAGTTTTTTATTTTTAATAAAACCGTTTAAATTAAAAGTTTTTTTACTTATTTTTTTATTTACTCGTTTTTAGTTTGATTTTTGGCTCGTATCATTCATTACGTAAACTCGTCATCCTTTCCAACTCTCTCATTGCATCTTTGTTACTCGGTTTCTTACCTGTCAATTACTCACAATCAAGCTCCTCAATACATAACCCTTCTAAAGACTTTACGCGACTCAATGCAACATACGCTTGACCCTCCTCAAATAGTCTGGAGCCCAAATACACGACAGAACGGTTGACAGTACTACCCTGCATTTTATGGACAGTGGAGGCCCATGACAAAATTATCGGTAACATCCGTCTCTCAGCTGTTCCATAATTAAACTTTGCTGGAAACTGTATGGCTTTAGGATGGATAAGGAGTCCGCCGTCTCTTTCAAAATCAATTTGAACAGATGGTATGTCTGTTTCATACTTTTGCGTTCGACAAGTATGGGACACTCGTCCAAACAAACCAAATGAGCCCAAACTCGAGGGGGTTACTAGTAACGGTTGAAGAGTTCCACTGTACACCTCCTGACTCCATCATCAGACCCTCGTCACCAAGTGTATTGGTAAAAGTAAGGGACACTCGTCCAAACCAACCCTATGAGCCCAAACTCGAGGGGGTTACTAGTAACGGTTGAAGAGTTCCACTGTACACCTCCTGACTCCATCATCAGACCCTCATCACCAAGTGTATTGGTAGAAGTAAGGGACACTCGTCCAAACCAACCATATGAGCCCAAACTAGAGGGGGTTACTAGTAACAGTTGAAGAGTTCCACTGTACACCTCTTGACTCCATCATCAGACCCTCGTCACCAAGTGTATTGGTAGAGAAGTATGGGACACTTGTCCAAACCAACCAAATGAGCCCAAACTCGAGGGGGTTACTAGTAACGGTTGAAGAGTTCCACTGTAAACCTCCTGACTCCATCATCAGACCCTCGTCATCAAGTGTATTGGTAGAAGTATGGGACACTCGTCCAAACCAACCATATGAGCCCAAACTCGAGGGGGTTAATAGTAACGGTTGAAGAGTTCCACTGTACACCTCCTGCCTACATCATCAGACCCTCGTCACCATGTGTATTGGTAGAAGTATGGAACACTCGTCCAAACTAACCAAATGAGCCCAAACTCGAGAGGGTTACTAGTAACGGTTGAAGAGTTCCACTGTACACCTCCTGACTCCATCATCAGACCCTCGTCACCAAGTATATTGGTAGAACTATGGGACACTCGTCCAAACCAATCAAATGAGCCCAAACTCGAGGGGGTTACTAGTAACGGTTGAAGAGTTCCACTGTTCACCTCCTGACTCCATCATCAGACCCTCGTCACCAAGTGTATTGGTAGTAGTATGGGACACTCGTCCATACCAACCAAATGAGCCCAAACTCGAGGGGGTTACTAGTAACGGTTGAAGATTTCCACTGTACACCTCCTGATTCCATCATCGTACCCTCGTCACCAAGTGTATTGGTAGAAGTATGGGACACTCGTCCAAACCAACCAAATGAGCCCAAACTCGAGGGGGTTACTAGTAACGGTTGATGAGTTCCACTGTACACCTTCTGATTCCATCATCAGACCCTCGTCACCAAGTGTATTGGTAGAAGTATGGGACACTCGTCCAAACCAACCAAATGAACCCAAACTCGAAGGGGTTACTAGTAACGATTGAAGAGTTCCACTGTACACCTCCTGACTCCATCGTCAGACCCTCGTCACCAAGTGTATTGGTAGAAGTATGGGACACTCGTCCAAACCAACCAAATGAGCCCAAACTCGAGGGGGTTACTAGTAACGGTTAAAGAGTTCGTACACCTCCTGACTTCATCATCAGACCCTCGTCACCAAGTATATTGGTAGAACTATGGGACACTCGTCCAAACCAACCAAATGGGCCCAAACTCGAGGGGGTTACTAGTAACGGTTGAAGAGTTCCACTGTTCACCTCCTGACTCCATCATCAGACCCTCGTCACCATGTGTATTGGTAGAAGTATGGAACACTCGTCCAAACTAACCAAATGAGCCCAAACTCGAGGGGGTTACTAGTAACGGTTGAAGAGTTCCACTGTCCACCTCCTGACTCCAACATCAGACCCTCGTCACCAAGTGTATTGGTAGAAGTAAGGGACACTCGTCCAAACCAACCATATGAGCCCATACTCGAGGGGGTTACTAGTAACGGTTGAAGAGTTCCACTGTACACCTCCTGATTCCATCATCAGACCCTCGTCACCAAGTGTATTGATAGAAGTATGGGACACTCGTCCAAACCAACCAAATGAGCCCAAACTCGAGGGGGTTACTAGTAGCGGTTGAAGAGTTCCACTGTACACCTCCTGGCTTCATCATCAGACCCTCGTCACCAAGTATATTGGTAGAACTATGGGACACTCGTCCAAACCAACCAAATGAGCCCAAACTCGAGGGGGTTACTAGTAACGGTTGAAGAGTTCCACTGAATACCTCCTGACTCCATCATCAGACTCTCGTCACCAAGTGTATTGATAGAAGCATGGGACACTCGTCCAAACCAACCAAATGAGCCCAAACTCGAGGGGGTTACTAGTAACGGTTGAAGAGTTCCACTGTAGACCTCCTGACTCCATCATCAGACCCTCGTCACCAAGTGTATTGCTAGAAGTATGGGACACTCTTCCAAACCAACCATATGAGCCTAAACTCGAGGGGGTTACTAGTAACGGTTGAAGAGTTCCACTGTACACCTCCTGACTCCATCATCAGACCCTCGTCACCAAGTGTATTGATAGAAGTATGGGACACTCGTCCAAACCAACCAAATGAGCCTAAACTCGAGGGGGTTACTAGTAACGGTTGAAGAGTTCCACTGTAGACCTCCTGACTCCATCATCAGACCCTCGTCACCAAGTGTATTGGTAGAAGTATGGGACACTCTTCCAAACCAACCATATGAGCCCAAACTCGAGGGGGTTACTAGTAACGGTTGAAGAGTTCCACTGTCCACCTCCTGACTCCATCATGAGACCCTCATCACCAAGTGTATTGGTAGAAGTATGGAACACTCGTCCAAACCAACCATATGAGCCCAAACTCGAGGGGGTTACTAGTAACGGTTGAAGAGTTCCACTGTCCTCCTCCTGACTCCATCATCAGACCCTCGTCACCAAGTTGAAATTATCATAATATTGTATTGTCACGAGAACTCAATGTGTGTGCAAAGTTTCATAAAAATCGGTTCAGTAGAAGTAGTTGAAAAAGTTGTCGCAAGATTTGAAACAAAGATAGTAACAAACAAACAAACAAACAAACAAATATACGGAGTCAAGCTAAATAAAACGGTTTAATAATAATAAAAAGGTTTATTGGACATAAAAATCGTGCAGAAGGTAGCACTTAATGCATATGGCATTTTCCGCCAGCCTGCCCTTATTTACATATAAAAAAAACCAGGGTAGGTGCAACAAAACATAGTCTTAGATAATAGAAAAATAGGCTGATCCTGATCGGCACTGGATTTACAGCCATAGATATCACCCTGCTCGCACGACAAATAGCTTTGCTTCATTTTATAATAATTTGATTCAATAATTAGATAAATAGGTCAAATAGTGTCTCCTTCTAACTTACACTCCGCTGTCCTCCGCACACTCACTATAGTCGCGATCGATCGGCCCGCCATCTGTCTGTCACACGATGTAATGTATCGCCGAATCATCTCAACTCCAGACCTAAAATAGACTGCAAGGCGGCCGTTTTAAACTTGTTAGCTGGATCGCTCGTACCGCGGTGGCATCGTCGTCGTCGTTGCCTCGACGTCGTGGAATAGGGCCGTACACTCTACCAAGTCGGAATGTCACCATGGAAAGAGTTGATTACCGAGCCACGTGGGGAAGGACGACATGTTCTCTCACTGTCATCTCCCGCGATGATGATGAATTGTGATGAGATGAGAATGTGGGGTTAGCGGAGAACTTTCGGTATTTACTACGACGCGACGTGATATAAGTAGGTGTTTAAAGAAAACTTCGTATAAATAAAAATGTATACGACAGAGAGAAACAGTTTTTTCAGCATATTTACTCAGTTTTTCTATGACCTGACTGGACCTAACGTACCTAGTTGCTTAAATCACTCTTGATTAGATTCACGATGCCAACCTATTAGCGAGACGGTACAAGGTGGCGCTAATAAAATTACACATTTGCTGAAAATCCGAACTATTTCAGTCTTAGTCTGTAACGGTTTGACATTTTAAATTTGGAACCAAAACGTAGCTTCGCGGGTTCAATGTTTATTTGTATCCGAGAGAGTCGTGAACTCGTGACTCGCGAGAGGACGCGGCGTCAACGTCGTAACACGTAACGGATAATTTTTTGAATTCAGAAGCACTTCGTCATTTGTTGGTTTTTTCCTGTGAAACTTTATGGCGGTCTGTCAGATGAAACAAACGATCTTTAGTGGCATCTGTGATGGCATATTTGCAGTGTTTAGTCAGAGTCATTGAAAGTTCTTTCAGCCGATATTAATTCAGTGCACATTACCATAAATATTGTATGGTAATGTAACGAAATTTATTTGCATCAATTGAACCATTTTGATAGATATAAGATAGAAAGAAAAACAGCAATCATTTCATTGTTTAATAATGGCAAGAAAAAACTAACGTTCACTTTAATGATTTAAAATATTTCCCTTCTTCAAATATTGAAGTCGAAAAGTTAATCAACTCGTTACATTTTAATCTCGAAAATCTGTCCAAAGTATTACTTTGCGGAGTTACAGGTAGTGACTTTAACTTTAACGATCGCCAGTATTTACGCTCCTTCTTCAAACTTGATAGCTTCAAACACGAACGTCTTTATACACAAGCAAATAAGTCAGCAACAGCAAGACTGTGTCAACTTTACTATTTTGCCGAGAATTTCGCGAAGCCATCAAGACAGGACGGCTCAAATTAATAAGAATATTAAAGTAAAATATGAGAAAGTTCATTCCTCAGCGACGGCGGCGACTACTTTAAAGTAAGCAAAGCGGGCGGCTGGGCCAGCTCCGCCCACGATCCACCCCCTCCTCCGCCGCCGCGGAGACGGAGCGAGACGAACGACACCAACTAGACTTACCGTACCCAAAACACAAAAAAAACGCTCCCTAACCTAACTACATAGGTTAGCCCGACCGGATTGATACCACCGCATTGAATGAAAGGTGTCTGTCGAAACGGCTATGTAAATAATTCGTGTTTTCCTTTCAGTTCACCGAGGTGTTAATAGGCAGCAATATTGCAGGTGTAGTAGGTGCAGAGTTCCATTTCACAACGTTAGTTCAACTACAATTTCACATTATTCACAAACCTGTCTCTAACAATGCTAATCTACACATAAAAAAACTGTTTAGTAATGTTTTTAAAAAATAAGATTTTAAAAATTAAGGTAATTGTCACTTTTTATTGTAGTGACTTTGTACAAATGATGTTAATTTTCAATATGTTACAATTGTAACACCACTACAATTTTTGGTCTGGAGAATTTTGATATGTATAGGTAGTTTTTAAGGGCATGGGCAAATCTCCGGTAGTACTTTTTTGTTCACAGTGATTTTTCAAAAATTTATCAGATTTAATGTAAACTGAACAAAAATTCACTGAAGGGGCTATAGCAACAGTACAGTCTAGGAGTAAACCTAAAAACTATTCATTACGTACTAGCTACATGTCTCCTCTACTTCCATACAAAATTTTATCCGATTTTGTGGAATAGATATCCAACTAGAGCGGTTTATGTGACTAAAATAGAGAAATTTAAAAAAAAGTTTAAAAAAATCATAACTTCTAAACTATTGATTTTCGCGGAACTAATGCTTTTTTAAATGAGTCAACATGATGTCCTCCGTCTAAAAAAAATTTTTGGACTACTATAACTGGGCCACCCTGTATAACCTGAACCTTGTGTGTTAGAAAATAATCCATTTACACACAGAGTTTAAATGTTTTAGGACTAACAGTTTAGTTAGAAGTTAACTGGATGTGACATACAGACCGATAGAGAGACAACAAAACGATACTATAACGGCTCTTACCATTTTGGTACGAAACCCTAAAAACCATCAACAGTATTAATAAGCAACAATAAACATAAAATAATGTTTACGCTACTCTTTTTAACCGACTTCAAAAAAAGGAGGAGGTTCTCAATTTGACTGCATTTTTTTATGTTTGTCCCCTCAGAACTTTCGACTGGGTGAACCGATTTTGAAAATTTTTTTTTTATTTGAAAGCTGGTGCTTCCCGTGTGGTCCCATTTCAATTTGGTCAAGATCGGATTGGAAAGCGAGGCGGTATCGCGAGGCCGAAGGCCGAGCGATTCCGCCGAGTACATTAATAGCAAAAAATTACTAATAAAAAAACTGTGAAATAAAAAACTACTTAAAAAATATAAAAACCGCCTACAAAAATTTATGAAATAAAAAAAAATCGTACCCTAGAGTTGAAGGCGGTGCTAAAGCAAGCACAAATAACCGACCGCCTTCAACTCTAGGGTTCGATTTTTTTTATTTCATATATTTTTGAAGGTGGTTTTTATATTTTTTTAAATAGTTTTTTATGCTATCAGCCATCGTTTACTCAGTATGTTTAGTTATTATTGCATCGATAGTTCTTACGTCGCTGCATAAATAGCATTGAATAAACGCGACATGAGACTAAATATGAAATTTAAATAGGCGCGCGGTACTTATGACGCGCCGCTTCGACGGGACATAACACCGCAAGTGGAGGGTGCGCTGGGAACCAAATACCTAGAAGAGGCACGAAATTACAAAAGCATGCTGCCGTGCTTGTTCACATCACCTACTACACCCGTGATGTCAGCCCATAACATATTCGTGAACTAGGCGCCATGTCAGTGCTTCCAAAAGAAAGAAATGACATGCCACCGACACGTGATAAGCACACTTAACCCCACACCCTCACATATACATAACAAACCACATTACCCCCCCCCCCCCCTCCCCCTTCCTCATTTACCCCGCCCCACCCTCACCACGTTTATACGACCTAATATTCTGTAAATGATTCTACGTTATATATAATTTGAGATTTTTTTAGTGGAAATACTTTTATAGGCGTAATATTTGACTTGTGTTTTTGTAATGTGTTTCGGTTAGGCTGTCTATTTTCCGAATAGAGTAAATAAATAAATACTGTAATGTTTGTATCGTGTCTCGTTTAATCAATGCTGTCTATGCAACGATATTAAAATTATCGATGCAATAAATAAACATACTAAGTAAGTATGTTTACTGCAAATGAAGTGAAACCCGATCAAATGTTGAAAACAAGATTAATAAAATTTAATCTATGCAATGTATTACAATAACGCTTCTCGGTATTTATTTCTTTGCATAAGTGTGCGTGAATGGGCCAATACGCGCGAGTGAGCGCGCCGCGGCGTTAGGCGACGCTTTTTGAATTAATTAAAGGATTATTTGCCTCGACTCCGAGACCACACGTCCTGAATGAAAAAAAAACGCGTAGGAAATTGAGAAACCGCGAAACTGAAAGTGACATAATATCAACATTGAATTTTTTTCATTACGAAAACTAATTTACCTCTCAACCTAAATTCCAGTAAGCACCTATACAGGTCGGTTAACCAAAGCTGGCGCGTACACAGTACTCACACCAATGAAATTGTACAAGTGCGAGTGAGACAGATCGGGTTTTCGTGATGTGTATGCCCCGATCTGTCTCACTCGCACTTGCACAATTGCAATTGGTGTGAGTACTGTGTACGCGCCAGCTTTGGTTAACCGACCTGTACATCTTATACTTGTTCTTACATACAAAGAGCGCGGTAGAAACTTCCAATAAATGACTTCCTACCTCTTAACTTTTCATTATGCGCAGAGCATAATTTATAGTCTTCCCCTCACCCAGCTTCTGTTTTGATTAAAAATACCTACGACTAGCTTTCATGACACCTAATTTCCCTGTGGATTTAACCTACACGTGCGCAGTAACGAGGTAAAATAAAACTAACATCTCTTCCCACATGTTTAGTTGGTAGGTACCTAATAATTTCGCCTTTTCCACATCATATAACCGACTTTACAGTTTTTACTGTTAAAAAACAGTCCAGGGCTATATACCTACGTAACGTATTTACGAGGAGATTAAAGAAATCGACGCTAATATCGCTACGAGATATGGTGTGTACCGAGGCAATCCGCCGACGCACCAAAATACTTAGTCGAAATTGGACACCAGGTGGCTAAGCCCAAGTGGCAGTGGGCTGGGTACGTCAGCAGAAGAGACGACGACCGTTGGGGTAACCGTAACACTGGCGGCCGTGGACAGGAAAATGGAGTGTGGGAAGACCCCCCGCCGTGAGATGAAGACATCAAGTAAGTCAGCGGAGAGCAGTGGTTCCGTACCGCTGAAGGCCGGGAGGACTGGTGGAATTGTAGAGGCGTATATCTAGGAGTGGCTGCACACACGCTGACTGACTAAAAGAAATCTGTACAACATTATTAACAGATGTACTGAAAATATTAGAAAATAGAAGATTAAAAGTAGTTCTCAGAATAACACCATGTTCAGAAAATAAAAAACAATTTTTTCTTTCAATTCTTCTTCAGCAAATTATCCATAACGCAAAGAAATGTGTTTCGCTAGTATGCGCTTACAGCCATCGTGATATGTCCAACCGAGTCCCCCTGCACATGTGAAGCCAACGGTCGCTCAGCGTCGTCGCTTAGACGGAACAAAAAAGGTCTAAATCCTTATGTTTCTCTACTTTTCTCCCCATTCGTCGTCTCCGGCGGAAGTGAGCGACGCGACCGAACGCCCGCCACTTCCTTCCGCTTCTAAATCATAAACGAACGGATCTGCCGAAAATACAAGTTTTCATGTTAAATTTTTGGTGTCGGTTTGGTTTAGATTTCTCATTGAAAATTGCCATTCATGTTAATGTATTGCGTTCTATGCAAAGAACATAAAAAACACACACACCCTTACAGATACTTAACAAACCACATAATCCCGTCCCCTTCCTCACCCACCCTCCCAAAACAGTTTTGTAAATTTAATTTTTGTAAAAAATTACAAAATAATTTTGTAATTTTTCTTTTCTTTTGCTCTATGATTTTGTTATACGTAAAACCCGCTTAATACGATCCTGGTTATTACGATTTCCCGCATAATACGATCTTTTGTGCCGGTCCCATACTCTACCTTAATTTTACGAACAATTTTTTCCGCCTAATACGACCCCCAATCCGCTTAAAACGATATTTTTGACGACGTAGGTCGCCGCGCCTTAACTGGTCCTATACTAACAGAAAAAGCTCATACAATTTGCACAAACCTTGCAAATCACTGACTTGTCAGGCTCGAGCGGATGGATCGACAGATTTAAATCTCGCAATGGTATCATGTACTGCCAATTTTCTGGCGAATCGGAATCGGTCAACGAAGAAGACGCAGATACCTAGAAAAAAACGGCCCTTCCAACTCTGATAAAGATTACGCTCTTCAAGACATATTCAATGCTGACGAGTTTGGGTTGTTCTTCAAACTGATGCCAGACAAATCGTTTGTATTGACGACTGCGAATATTGATTTCTGTCAGAAATACAATAAATAGGTTTTAAAGTGTGTACTTTGTATTTTAACTCTTCCCGCTTAAGACGATTTTTGCGCCCATCCCACACTATACGATTTTTGCTCAAAACATGGTCATAATTCATATGATATGTTTTTCGTCATCATTTAATATTAATATTACTTTATTAGTTATATAAAAATTAATCGATCACTTTGCTGCTAAGTATAGGCCTCTCCCGTAGCCTCTGCATCAGTATATACGGTTTCTCTTCCTTTAATTCTTCAAATTTATATAAATGCTTTAAATATGACTGAATAATTCGTTGTTAATTAAAAATTAACTAAGTAGGTATAAAAAGTAAGCCTTATTGTCGTAAACATTTATTTCTCTCCTATATACAATTTACCTGTGGTAAGGGAGAAGAAAATAAATATGTATTACGATTACGTACCTACATTTTTTTTTATGTACATACCTACTTCAATAAAATATCATTTTGTTTATAAAGTGTTTAATGCAAACAAATATAAGTAAAATTATTAATAATTATTAACAAACAATAAAATAAAAAGTAATAAACTATGTTACCTAATCAGATTGTTCTACTTTTATCGGTCACATGTGCATGTTGAGTATTTTTTAATATAATAGGTATCTCGTAAATCCTTAGTTTTGGAAATCCAGCTTGTTTTGATACTAGACATAAATATATGAAATAGTTGTAATCGTGTATAAGACATCCCGCCACCAGTGCACGAAACCGCGGCGCGTGCAACTACGGGCGTACCTGTAACAGAAAAACACAAACCCTGTATAAAGCGCATAAAATCGCATTGATATTATTAACGATCCAAGAAGACCACGAGGATATCTATAACGTGTGATAGTTGAATTGATGGAACTCGATGGAACATACTACTAAAACTCTCGTTGAACATATGTACTTTGGTATTTTTTTTATATAAACTTTGGAATATTTTTTTCATGGGTACATGACTGAATTTTTAAAAGATTTTGTTTTTTATATCAATGTAGTAAAGTATAAATACCTTCAAGTGTGATGTCCATGATGTCAGTTCACTGCACTTTTATTAAACACGATAATTAGTTGCGTATGCGCGCGGCTCCACATTTGCACTCGCGCTGCTCTATCTAGAGAGACTGTCTGTGGAAACGATACGCAAGCGCTTCGGGCCCGGAAATGAGTGGGGGAAATTCGAGCGACTATTGCTCGACCCAGTTAACTTGACTTTGTATAGGATTTCAAAATATTGTTTTTCCATTTTTGACCAACCTTCTCCATACTGATCGTATAGTGTGCATCCCCTTGAGAATCGTATTAAGCGGGTTCTACTGTATTTATTTATACGTCGATCTTGCAACTAGGTGTTTAATGTTTTTTGTTATTATGTCAATTCATTCTGTTCTAATTTAAATGTAAATAAAACGGGTAGAAGCGGCGCACACGTTGTGCGTACTCAAAGTAAGCGTAATTACGCACACTTGGTCGCCGCCCACATCAGTCGCCTTTCATTACAGTCATGGAAACCATTATTAAAAAAACACTTCATATTGTTGTACTTTGTTTGTTCAAAACAAAGAATTTATCTTAAGTTTGTAAATTATAACTTGGAGATTACAACTCTTATGTATGGGAATTTGGTTACTACTAGTATTCATACTAACAAATAATTCACACGAACATCCGTCTTTTTTTTTTTAAACAGCCTTTTGGCCTATTTGACAGTTCGGCGTCACCGCGCGCCATGTACAACGAACGAAGCGAATTCATTAATTAACTGTACTAATTAATCAAATGTTACGCATTATTTATTATCTTGAAATCATTTTAGAAGCGTTTCATCAGTGACATTGTGCTTTACTAAAATATCATTAAACTAAATTCGGCGTTTGAAATTTGTAAAATTAAACCAGTGTGGGTGCGGTACTTAAAAATTTAGAATCCCACCGCATTCCTCTCCGTACATGCCGTCTAAGAAATAAGGACTAAATGCCGTGCTAACGGGTTAGCCACCTCTCACCTTGGCATGCTCATTCTACCGCTTTATAGAGTAGGAGTCCTCGTGCCTAACTAGGACTGCTTCATAATAATTATCTTTGTCCTAAACATTTGGCTGAACGTGGTGGTCAGTGCTGTGCTGTAATTTACCAGAGTTCTTGCAGCAAACACCGATTGCTTTACCTATTCCGATTGTGCGAATATATCATGTGTGGTATATATGTAGGTAGATTTGTTTGGTATCGTCATACTTTAGAAGTGGTCCCATATAAATTTAATCGAAATTGATTCAGCGGTTTTTGAAAAATCAAAATTTTTTTTGGTTTGTGAGTAATATATGATATGATATGTGTGAGTGTATGTATGATGTCACTAAATAATAAAAATTCTAAATTAATGATTATGAAATACGAATTTATCTATAAAAAAAATCTTTTATAGATTCTTAAACTACAATTGTTGACTGGAAGAGATCTCTATAAGGGATAAGTGCGCCTTTGTTCCTCATGTAAATGTTATGTTGTCCTTATTTCTGTAAAATGTTTTGGAGCAATAAAGTATTTTCTATCTATCTAACTAACTAATGTAGCGTAAAATAATATGTGAGCGATTGTGATCTATAGGTACAGGCGCGAGATATTATATTAGATAACCTTACTTTATAATAAAGTATCTTACGTTATTTTAGGTATCCATACTTTTAACTTTTTCAGTAGCTATAAAGTACGGGAAAATACAAAACTTATTAAAATAAATTAAAGAAAATAAAAAAATATTTCAACTTTAACTTCAAACAATGAGCGAAATGAGACAAACTGACAGCACCTCAGTCGTAATCGAATACAGGTTACTTAATAAACTGCATAGTGTATTAAAAAATCACCTCATCACTGCAGAAATGTGCAAAGAGCATTAAAAAAATATTATTCAAAACATAAATAAATAGGTAATCCTTTTTTATGACACTGTACTTTTTATTTACCATCCCTGGAATCAGAAATACGTTATTTCTTCTAAAATTGGCAACCTTTGGAGAATGAACCCACATTCTCTCAATGTCTGAAATGTAACTTTTAGAACAGGAGGGTATTTTATGTATACAAGTGGCGAGACAACAGTAAAACATGGAGGTCTGCTAAATACTGATTTATTGATATTTTATATTGACATACACTCCGTTCATCCTAGCAACTAATGCCGAGCGGTTTCTCTTTCTCTGTACTTCTCACTCTCGCAAAGGGTGAATGAAGTGACTGTGAACTGAGGTTATGAATATAGTTTAATTTAAAAAAATATTGAATTATTGTTTATTTATTTGATAAATGAAAATTTTGCAATAAACCTGTTTATTTTAATTTTTTGCTTGGAATCAAGTTAAATATTTATATTTTCACTGTAAATTATTTACCTAATATTAATATTATATATTATTTAAATTTTGTGCCTAATCTACTTACTTCAGCTGTTCGTTCTATTGTAGCTGGATAAGTTTACCCACCAACACAAATAATATACAAAATTTCAAAATAGCACTTGAAAAATAATAACGCGTAGGAAATACTGATTGTAATGCGTCGACTGACCGGCCGACTGCACCTGGCTACCTGAAACCTTCTCAGAATAAAAACGCAAAACTAACTCCAGGCGCAGCGGCGCACGCGCCGTTATGGTTTTGAGATGACTTTCGCATACACCTATGACCAGGCCTTCGTCACTCGCTCAAGGTCGCGAGTTAAATGCCTACCGCTTGGCGTACCGACTAATCTACAATTTAAAGTGGGCTGCTGCTATCCAGCCAGACCGGGCGCGTGGCGCTTTCGAATTTAGAAAATGTCGAAATCACGTAATTATTGTGCAGTGGACGGGTGCAAAAGTCAGAAGACAAATGAAAACTTGTCTTTTTTTTTCATTGCCGAGAGACGAAGAAAGGTAAGTGTTTTGTTTAGTAGCATTTTGATTTATTTCTAGTAATTTATTTATTCATATTAGTAGGAGGTCATAGATTTAAAAATAATATCATATTGCCAATAACATTAGTTAGATGACGCCGAACAGCGTGGTATGTATGGCCTAATTTGTATAAGGATAATAGGTACATTGTAGATGATCATTGATCATTAAATTTATTGATCAAACAAAACTATCACTGGAAGGTTGCACGCAATGCACGCTTCGATGTGAGAAACTAATTGTGACGCTAACGCATGCATGAATTTGTTCGCATGAATTTGCCGTACCTAAATATCGTATCGTTGGTAGCTAGAACGATAAAAGTTGGTAGGTATCATCTTCATTTTATTCCTCACAATAAGACAGCACAAAGACACAGCCCTTAGACGCGCTGAACGACCCGCTTTCGAGATAGAGTTACACGACAGAAAGAGAAGCGAAATGTAGGCAGTTATCGTGTTTAGACATGTAGCTCTGTGCGAGTCAATTTGTACTTTATCGCGTCGTCGCAGAGTAGCTATTTCTTTGTGAGTGTTTGTACAGAGCAGCTTCTGTACGGAGTACTCTTTTCTATTCTGTGCTATGACTCACAAACACAACGTTGTGTCCTGTGTAAAGAAGAGTAATAGCCGTTGCGAGAGCGAGAAACCGCTCGGCATTAGTTCCTAGGATGAACAGGGTATAGCTATCTATCATTATAATATAATATAACTATATATATAATATATATATAATATAACTATATAATATAACTATTACTAATAGTTATTCATTACAGCTGACCCAGACTAAAAGTTTAACATTACACAAACAAAATATATGTAGTTGGATGGAATGGTCTTCCTAGCTCGTAAGTATAACTTGGGGGTCTCCAAAGGGCATGAAAATAAAATCGACGAACACCTATTTGTCCGCATTGTCGCTGGCATGGCACTTCACTGAGCCTAGTTTCACAAGGAGTGGTGTTATTGGCTGTGTCTGATTGCCCGATGGACTTCTGAGAAAACCCACCGTGCCAATTTCCCCTATAAAAAAATGGTAAAACATCGTATGCATTTATACCACTTTGCCGTAAACCAACCATGTCACTGGGAGCCGTCGTAATTCTGCTGCTGCTATGCGTCAATATCACCAAGAAGAGCAGTATGTCGCGACGCGGTCGTCGACATCGCGATGAGCATGTACAGAACAAAACTTTGAGCAATGATAATCCGCAGGCTCGAGTACGAGGTGCCTGTTGCCAGCCCTCCCCCCGCCACGCCCCGACGACGACGACGCCGCAGGGTTAGCCCGCCGCCGCGAAAAACTTTATCTGCAAATGTAATTTTTGCCTTTTGCAAATCTACATATCTCTACATCTTGTAAAGAGAATCCTCGCTCTGTCTGATTGCTGTGCGGTAACTTTATGAAGAAAAATAATTATTATTTATTTACCTTTTCATACATCTCTCACGCTTCTTTCGCGCATCACTGATATAGGTACTTGTCTTAACGCCATAAATACGTACTGCATAAAAAAAATTAATTACAAATTTAAAAAACCCCGACCCTTAAAAAGTCAAAAATAGTTTCCGTTTACTTACTTAAAGGAGTCGGGGGAGCGCTAAGTAAATTCCCCCGACTCCTTTAAGCAAGTCAAAGGAAATTACTTTTGACTTTTTAAGGGTCGGGGTTTTTTTTAATTTGTAATTTAACTGTTATTTCAAGCTCTTTTTAAAAATACCGCTTGCAAATCGGTCCACTTTTTAAGATAATAAATTGTTTGATTACTTAATTACTTGATTACAAACATAGCTAACAACAGTCTCGATTAAACCAGCTTTCTAATAAAAAACTGCATCCAAATCGGTCCATCCGTTTAGGAGCCACGATGCCACAGAGAGACACTCCCCATACACACATACACTCATACGACCATTCACACATACACACACGTTAAACTTATAACACCCCTCTTTTTTCGTCGGGGTTAAAACATTTTTTTTAAATGTTTTCGTTGTACCTCCACTATTATAAAATTCAGGTACCTATAGTGCTCGTCTACCGATCTGTTGTTTCTTGATACCAAGCGTGTTTTTTTTTGGTTACTTTGTAATCTGAAAGTTACATAGGGTTGCTGAAATGTTTGATATAGCGAACAGGCTCAAAATTTCACGCGCCTGAAGTTGTCGGCAGGAACTTTAAAAACGTTTAGGTACGATGTTAATGTACGCACATTACTACTTTACTTAAGAGGCGGCATAGGTGTGTCAGGATCGTGGCGCGAGGAGATCCATTGTCTCTGCCTACCCCACTGGTGAACAGCCGTCATGAAATATATGTTATGTACCTAGGGTTTACGTTGTTTATGCTAAGGCAGATAATTAAGTCTGCTAGGTAGTATTTATTACATAGTGTGGAAAGGTCCTGGCAGAAAGAATTTTCGTATATGCCTAGGTAGCCCTAATAGCGGCTCAGGGTTCGCACAATCTTGGTATCGGCAAGATTTCGTCTCTTGTTGATCCCGGATTAGCAGCGGATCCTCTCGCGCGTTGTCTCGCTCGATCCAGTTTAATTAAAGCCTGCAGCAAAGGGCAGATATATAATCATATTATAATTACGTACCGACACCTATGTTGTTTGAGCTTCCATTATCCTGTCGATTTTAACTTGCGGTATTTAATAAATAAAAAATTGCACAATTATTTTAAACGTTGATTTTCATTTACCCACCCCCGACACAAACATAGGGGTCTTATAAATTTGATGCCTACGTCTGTCTGTCTGTCTGTGTGTCTGCCTGTGGTATTGAAGCTTCCAAACGAATGCACCTGGATGCGGTTTCTTTTATTAGAAAGTCGGTTTCTTGGACTCAAATAATAAAAAAATTACGTCTCTTGAAAAGCTTGAAATAAAAGTTAAATTACAAATTAAAAGAAAACCCCCGACCCTTTAAAATTCAAAAATAATGTCCGTTTAGTTAATTAATTAGTAGGCGGACCGCTAAGTAAATAAAATATAAAAACTCACAGCTGCGCGGCTATTTACTTAGCGATCCCCCGACGCCTTTAAGTAACTAAATCAAAATGATTTTTTACTTTTTAAGGAGTCGGTTTTTTTTTTAATTTTTATCAAATATTTTATTGTGCAAATGTATTTTATTATATGTATTTCCGAAATGTAGTAGACTTAGTTTAAGAAGACAATGACACATAGTAATCTGCAAGTGTCAGCTGAAATGCATTGTTTTGTTAATAAGGTATATATTTAGTAGTAGTGACATCCTCTGTACCGTGTACTGTGTACCAGCTCCACGGTACTTCAAAAGAATGTGCCCACTGCATATTATCTCCTAATGCATGTTGTAAAAGACGACTAGGGCATAAGGACAAGATGCTGCTTGAACCGAAACATGCAGTAGGTGAGTCTTCTTGTCTTACTTGCTGCTTGATAGTTATCTGGTCCAAATAAATTGCTAATCTTGGTGGTCGGTGTTGTGCTTTTGTTTACCAGAGTCCTTGCAGCGCAATAGCGATTACAGTGTGTTGTGTGGTATATATATATATATATGTATGCATCCTGTCTCTTTAATCCTGGAACGCAGCAAAACGTGAGAATTATTCAGATATACCTGAATAGTGAATACCTAGAGCGGCAGTCAGGAATTTGAAGCGCGGTGAAACCTTTTTCCTGCAGTAATCCGCGCCAGAGATAACGGCGGCCCCGGCATCCCTTTCTACCTTATAGTATCAACATAATATTGCCCAATCTCGACCATCCACACTCGCTCCGGAGAGTGGAGAAGCGCGCCCGCCCCGCCGCCGCGCCCCCCGACCCGCACCAGGCGGAGGCAGCCTCGCCAGCGACGACGACGAAGCCTTATCGCAGCAATCATTTTTCATGTCAAACTTTTGTGTCAAACCGCTCCCGTCCGCTTCCACAACACACACGCTCCCGCCGACTCCGACCCACCGCCCTCATTACACACCCCTATTTACTTAATAATACTTTACGTAACAATTAAGCGGACCTCTCTTCGACTTCATTAACACTCTTAAAACTAGCATTGTTTCAAACGCGGCATGACGAAAGTTTCTTGCCATTTCATTACTTAAAATTTGACATATTACAACGTTTTATTAGGTCATTATAGGGGTGTTAATGTTTGAGCAGAACACCTGTAAACTAGCACCTGATATCGAACCTCGTGAAAAATGTATGTGCTGTTAGAACGTAACGGATTGGATGTAATACACGATCATTATTCAAGACATAATTTGTTATATTTGTTATAATTGTATAATGTATGTGATATGATAACGGTTAATATTTCAAGTTAACTTGGGTGAATTACGACTACTACTTATTTGTCGGGTATTAAGCGAAAATAAAATGAAAACCACGTTCAAAAAGCCGCCGCAAAAAATCTTTACAAACAACATTCAGCTATTATCCCTGCATCTTCAACCCTCTCCACACGCACGTCAACCGCTCTCCCCTCCGCGCCGTCCCCGCCTCCCCCGCTTCCGTCACCGCCCGCTCCGGTCCCAGCGCACATTTATAATTTATTTCACGTTTGCAAACTGAAAATCACTTTCGCGTTGCGCCTCCGCCGCCGCCGCCGTTTGCCCTACGAAACACACAAACAAGTGAAATTCGCGAGATCAGAGATGGAAAAAATGCGATAAAGGAGAAAAGGAGAGAGATTCAATACGTTTGGGACATAAATTCATATCGGCGGCGGATCGATTCGTGCGGTGCTGCGGCGCGCGGCGCGTCATCCTCAGCGGCTGGCGCGGCGGAGGTTCGCCGGGACCTCGCGAAAACAAAACCGATATATTTTCTGACAGCTGAGCTCTTAGGTAATTGTGGCAGAAACTTTTATCAGATGTCGGACGTGCGCGCAATAGCGATGCGGCGCGGGGGATGGCGGGGCGGCGGCGGGGGTGAGGCGGGGGCGGGCGTGTCGGCGAGGCCGCCATCGGAGGCGCGGTGGAGGCTCACCTGCCGCGCCAAAAACCCGCCAATATACACTAATCCCATTACGATATTGATATCGGGACTCAGATTTATTTCTATATGTGTTGTGACAGCATACTTTTTGGGCAAATAAATTACTTTCACGATTCCGAGACTCCGCTCGAGTGGGGAGGCTTTGTAATCACAAATCCTTTGGAGTACCTACTGCCATTTAATGGGTAAAGCTGCAAGAAAGCTCGGATTACCCGACAACACGGTAAAAGCCTGTCGGAGGAAATATTGTTAGATGTCTCTCTTTTTTTTTAAGAAGCTAAGATTATTTTGGAAATAGCATTGTTCTCACCAACTGTAAACTTTATACATAGCTACCTCGAGTAACAAAGTAATTATTTCGTCGCCAGTCGTAGAACTCATAAATATCAGCATGATATATAACTGACAGATTTGATGGATAAGTGTTGTTTTTCTTTTTTCATTTATTTTGAATGAATATGGGTCCTGCCGAGTATTACAAATGTATCTATCTATCAGATTTATTAAGTAGGTACACAATTATTATCACTAACGTGTTGATATAGGCCCCAGCATCGATATCGACAAATCTCGAAAATGCTTCGCGCTAGTGTACAGTCACGCACATAATAAGTTCTCATTTCTATTTAAAAATAAGAAAACTAAATTTTTAAGTGATAAATAATTCTTGTTGTATTTATTTATCATTGAAGCATAATTTTTACTTGCACGTAAATTAAAATAAATGAATAATAAAAAAATCTGTCAAGTGCGAGTTTTACTCGCGCGCGAAGGTTTCCGTATCTATCCGCTATCAATAATATCCGCCTATCCGCTCAGGTGGCATGGTCTTCGAATTTGAATTTATCAGATATATTCAAGATATATTATGTATGTTTATGTTAAGACAGGTCTCCATGTTTGCCCACTGACAGCTGTTACCATAGTAACGTCACTTTATTTTTTAAAAGTGATCTGTCAAACATCAAACTTTTGAAAATTCTTTCTTTGGATCGACCAAAGATTAAGAAGCGGCTATGTTTTAGAGACGCCTCAATAAGGTCGATAGCACTTTACGGTGGGAAAATGACAGCACCTGACAATGCATGCAATGGATAAAAGTCGTTTGCGCCATCTGTTATTAAATAGTGTGACTAATCTATTTTAATAAAATGTTTCTTGTATGGGCCCCCCCCCTAAATTTTTACCTTTTTTTTATTTTTCTTATTTGTTGTTTCACCCGCAATAGTAACGCATATTTTGTGAAAGTTTCAACGGGCTACCTATTACGGTTCAAGAGATACAGCCCTCGGACGGACGGACGGACGGACGGGCGGACGGACGGGCGGACGGGCGGACGGACGGGCGGACGGACGACGGAGTCTTAGTAATAGGCTTCCGTCTGGGATACGGAAACCTAAAAAGCTCCATGTAAAAACGGGCCAAGTGCGAGCCTGACTCGTGCACCGAGGTTTCGGAATGGTCGGTGTTTAGTGTATACTGTTTTACTTTAGAGTTGCACTATAATCACACCAAGGTAGACGCTTGTACGTATAACCGTTTTAACGATAGAGTAAAAAAATTAAAGTTTGTACTGTGTGGGGCCGGCACTTAAAAAGAATAGCCCCAATGCATTTCTTCCCGTGTATGTCGTAAAAGGCGACTAAGGGATATGGCTCCCTTCTTATATTACTAGGTGGTAGGGTTTAACCCGCCCGGGTTGGTACCACGGCACTGAATGAAAGTCGGTCGAAACGGCTATGTAAATAGTTTGTGTTTTCCGTACAGTTCAGTGTAGCCGGCACGCCCGAAGGGAAGCACTGACGTGGCACCAAGTTCACCCGGTGTTATGGGCTGACATCGCGGATGTTGTAGGTGATGTAGCCAACCGTGTCAGTTTCCATAAAAAAAAACAATGGAACGTTGAAAAAGCACGTTTCTTATGTGGGAAACACCTTAAATATTTACTTTTTTTATGATTTGTTAGTATATTCGCCATTATAACACACATTCTGTGAATTTCATACGGCTACCTATTAAGTCATACAGTCCTTTAAAGGTAGGTCCGATAGACAGGCGGACAGACGGACGAAAGGGTGTAGGCCGTCTCGTTCCTCGCCC
This sequence comes from Nematopogon swammerdamellus, assembly GCA_946902875.1. Taxonomy (NCBI): domain Eukaryota; kingdom Metazoa; phylum Arthropoda; class Insecta; order Lepidoptera; family Adelidae; genus Nematopogon; species Nematopogon swammerdamellus. The sequence continues at coordinate 13,180,026 of OX336344.1, forward strand.
CTCATCATTCCCTCTAATTAATCAAAAAACGTGTGAATGAAAAATGTGATTTCTGCGCACTCACGATCACCGCTCACGACTCGTGCCGGTGCTTGTATCCATGATCTACAAGGTTTTCATAAACTTACAAAACATTTTTTTTTAAACTGACATGGTTGGCTACATCACCTACAACATCCGTGATGTCAGCCCATAAGACCGGGTGAACTTGGTGCCATTTCAGTGCTTTCCTTCGGTCGTGCCGTCTACACTGAACTGGACGGAAAACAAACTATTTACATAGCCGTTTCGACCGACCTTTCATTCAGTGCGGTGGTACCAACCCGGGCGGGTTGGTACCACCACAACCCTACCACCTAGTAATATAAGAAGGGAGTCATATCCCTTAGTCGCATTTTACGACATACACGGGGAGAGATGCAGTGGGGCTATTCTTTTAAAGTACCGGCCCCACACAGTACATATTTCTGACACAGCCCAGACTCTATAGGTATGCAGATTGAGATGTGAAGGTGTGGATCGTACGACGTGTGGTCGGCAACTAGCTGGCACATTGGTGCGGTGCAGCTAATAGCCATACCTCGCATCGTATTGCCGTAGAGTTGAGTCGCCTCAGACGGAGATATTGTCATGTAAACCGGACGAATCCCTTCCAGCCGATCGAGCCTGTTGTGCGCGCGGTCGGCGCAGCCCCAGACAGCCTTGTCGGATGCAGCTACGTGAGACTTCCTCGGTGCGAGCTACCCCGCCCCGCCCCGCCCCTCCGCCGCCACTGCACGTAGACTCTGGCCTTGCTCTACTCCCTTAGCTGAAATCAATATTTTGCGCTCATAATGACAATAGTACCTGGGCGACCGAGCTTCGCTCGGCGTCTACACCTATCTAGATGAACTTGAAAAAAAATAACATTATCTAAATACAAAATTTCATCCAAATCGTTAGAGCCGTTTCCGAGAAACCAATTATATATCTATATAGGTTTAGCTCACTTAAAGTAATAGGATTAATTAGTGCCTGTTATAATGTGAAATATTTAATTCTACTTAAATGTCTTTATTCTAAGAACTGAATGAAAGATGAATAGTTAAACAAAGAACATAATATATAAAGTAAGTTAACCAATAACCTATTTAATTCTACTTAATTAAATAGTAAAAAATTATGTAGATTGTGTGCGATACATCCAAGATGAAAGAGATTCAGTTTCCTTATAGAAACATGCGTTGTGCAAGCATTATGACTATATCACATAATGACATAATGTATGTATGTAAAAAATCTATATAATTTGATTTTCCAAAGAAGATATAACAAACATTATTACGTAGTGCATCATAATGAAAGTAAACGAAATTAAATATATAAGTTATGATAAAATTTCGATTTGGGTGCATAAATCTCATTTCGAAATGTCGATTCGCTAATGAAGTAGGGCGGTACGTGTAGTGTGGTAGGTAGGCGTGTGCCTAGCGTATCGAAATATCAATTTGCATAAATTAATCGGTCACGTTTTACTTCCCGCACAACCGATTGCTCAGTAAAACCTCGCTACAAATAAAAGCTACTAAATATCTCGGCTCACTCCGTGAAGAGTGCGAGGGTTACGACGACGCCAAATTAATAAAACGGCCGCCTCACAGCGCGAGTAAATTAATGTAAACGTATCTCGATCTTAGCGGAACTCTCGATAAGCGCACTCGCTTTATTAGCTCTACACACGCGCGGTCCGGCCGGCCGGGCCGTCTGTCCGGTCGCCGTCCGGCTCCGGCGACCTCGTCCCCTCGAAAATAAACAAATGGGAGAGCGAGCGAGGCGAACGCTTTATTCTATTCTCGACCGGATCATAATTAATTTATTTCCGCGTCCGACGATAAAAGAACCCTTTTCAGATCCCGTTTTTGTCTTTGCACATTTGCGGGACGGCGCGGCGCCGGCTGACGTTTCGAAATGGGTTTAGCAGTCATTCTCGCGTCTATTCTAAGACGAATAATAGAGTGCGGTCGACTTAGTTTCGGGAGCGAATTTTCCACATTTCTCCTCCAAAATGCGCTGGGAAAAGCTCGGAGAGCGCGTGAGAGTATACGTGTCCCGGCGCGGTAATGACTTACGACACGTTGCTCCCCTCGCCGCCCCACCGAGCCTGCCGCAGCCGCCGCGACCGAGCAAAACATCCCAACAAACTTTTATATCGTTTAATGGACTGTTAAATTAGCACTAAGGTTCCGTCGGACGTGAAAAAATTACGGAAAGGCAAACGCTCTACCTCGCCCGCTATTACTCACGATGTCTAATTTTTATTTCACGCGAACGCGTGTTGGTTTGTCTGGAGGGGGCGCGGCGGTGCAGCGGCGCACTATGGTGTATGGGCGGAAATAATTCAAATTTACAAAATTGAATACACGATATCTGCTATAGCATTTTCATATAGTCAGATAACTAGTGCTTACTGAACAGTATTAATTTTATTTTTAAACTCTTTGTACATCGCAGGATAAACGCTCAAAGTTGCTCAATTTATTTGCAGCGTTATTTAAGATTTATGATCAATAAGAATTTTATTTTTTGTACATCTTATTAATTATTACACAAATACTTTTATTATTTATTATTGAGTGCCTAAGCATTATCTTCCTTAAAATATAAAAAAAAATTGTATTCATGAATTCTCCTCTTCCAAAATAAATTTAAAATATATCCCGTAAAAATGTTAAATAAAATACAAACTCCTAGAGCTACAAGTTTGGCTACATTTGCCTACGTGCTCGGATGCATATTAAAATATACTCTATACCTTCGTCGATCAGATCTATAAGTTTCAGCTGCTACTTTTTTGCACTTTGGGAGTAATCGCACTTTGAATGCACCAGGTAAGTGATTAGTGAAACTGCGCGCAATCATTAGCGCACATTAGTACCTAATTAACGTCGCTTTATGAATGGATGTCCCGTGTGGGCCGGTACTTTAAAAAAATAGCCCCACTGCATCTCTCCCCGTGTATGTCGTAAAAGGCGACTAAGGGATATGAATCCCTTCTTATATTACTAGGTGGTAGGGTTTAACCCGCCCGGGTTGCTACCACCGCACTGAATGAAAGGTCGGTCGAAACGGCTATGTAAATAGTTTGTGTTTTCCGTCCAGTTCAGTGTAGCCGGCACTACCGAGGGGAGGCACTGACGTGGCACCAAGTTCACCCGGTGTTATGGGCTGACATCATGGGTGTTGTAAGTGCTGTAAGCCAACAGTGTCAGTTTCCATAAAAAAAAATGGATGTTGCTAATCTCATTTGGGGTTTCCCCTTCTCATTAATGTAATGATCAATTTATATTACTATCCTTAATTTTTAATCATTTAATAACCACTTTCCAACTTGTAATCATCTCCTTCACGAAATGGATAGTGTCGCGATCCCCTTCTCTGTTTTGTGCAGTGAACTAATCAAGTGTGATCGTGATTTTCAAAAACTACGACTTTACTTCCAAAATACGTACCCAACTCTAAATGAATCTCAAATTGAAACAGTGGTGAGTGCAGTGCAGAAACGTTTTGTGTCTCAATTCAATCAAAGGTGGAACTCAGTATGCAGAACTACAAACGCTATCGGCTTCTTCATTCCAGGAAGTACAGCAGAATTGCGACTAATGAAGATGTGATGAACATGATCCTCTTTTCCTCTGATCCTCTAATAACGAGTCTAAGGCCAAAACCAAAGAAGAAAATTGTACCTATTAGCGACGAAGCCAAACAGCTAATTGTTTGAATTTAAATTCCTTTTTATGCATTACTTTACACTTTTCTATGACTTTTTGATTTGACAAGGCCTCAATTGAGGCCGCTTGATAATATTTAAGGAGTTGGTGTTCTTATTATTATCACAATTCCTGCAAATATATTGAGCGGAATTAATTACTAAACCTGCAAATCGTTACTTAATTTTTTTTTTATGACTTGTTCTTAAAATTGCCAAATTATATTTTGATAATCAATGTGTTTATAAATTACGAAACCAGCAAAAAAAAATTATCGAAATATGTTAAGTATTTTAGAAGTTACTGGATTATTTCCGCAACCCCATACAACTTGAACCAGTGTGCGGCGGCGCGTGCGCACTCCACTCCACCCCCTTCGAGAAGGAAGCGCGTGGTGCTCGTTATATTTTTTATTATTCTTACACGTCGGGTTTGTTTGCGAGGTGTTCGTCGGTTAACAGCCTCTCGACCCTCAACTTCAGTAGAAAAATGAGAGCGTAGCATTATGTAGATGCGGGCGTAAAATTTTGGCCGGGGGTTTTTATTTGGGCGGGAACCGTGCTCGCTGCGTTATGAATTTTAAACGATAAACGTGAGAATCTATTTTCTTTTCGGGTATTATCACACTTCATTATAGATCAGTTTCACGTCATAACTCATACGAGTTTATAGTGGTACGTAAGGACAGCATTAACCCATTATCTCTGTTTTAGCGAGTAATACGTTGATGCCTCACTATCAGATTGAAACTGAAAGTAGAGTAAGCGCGTGAGGAGGAAAAATGTCTCGAAAATTGTAAACTATTAACTGTCGAGATAAACATTTTTAACAATCAATAAGTGTTTCTATAGAATCTACCTATTATATTCTGGGATATAAACCGTTTAAAACGAGTTTTTTAAGACATTAAAGTTCGTTGAAATGTTTAAACTTCAAGTAAACTGTTTTGAAAAGAATTTTCCTCTTCCGTAACTCCCTGTTAGTTCGATGGCTGATGGATGGCGGAGGGTGGAGCAGGTACATACGACATGGCTGCATCGGCTGGTGTCGCGTTAGTCTCAGCACAACCAACTCACTTAACACTCTTTGCAAATTCGCGAGCGTAGCAATTCGGCTGCGAAACACGGAGCTTAGACTGTGGACGATGTGACAAATTATTTGTGTGTTATCCGCTACGCGTAGCAGCGGCAGCATGGAACTGCACCTCCGTTCGGTCCACACGGCCGATGAGGAGCTCCGGTGCCTACACTAAATTATATGCGCAGTACTTTTGTAGATAGATAGATAGATAGAAAATTCTTGATTGCTAAGTAAACATTAAACAGTAACAAATACATTAGAAAATTTACATAAGGTGCAAAGGCGGACTTATCCCTTACAGAGATTTCTTACAGTCAACCTTTTTGTAGAGCTGTTTCTGAAACCTGAAGGGCTTCCAAAAACTTCGACATCGAATATAATCAACTCAAAAGAGATCATAGAACGATCCTCGAAGGCGCGACTACTGTTTATTTGACGTAAGCTCACACGTCTCATCGAATATTCTAAAAAACCAATATAGCAGAATTAGAGACTAGCGGGAGGTCACCACGGGGAAGTATACAGGGTGTTTGGTGTGGGAAGTATACAGGATGTTTGATGAAATAATTTATTTAGTTTTGTATGGAAAAAAAAGTTCACCGTAGAGCAAAATGTCATCTAACTTTTTTGCTCCAAATAGGCTCAGGAGTACCTGGTTTGCTTTATGACCTATGGTCATCAAACATCCTGTATATGACTTCCTTGGCAACTATCCCGGAAACAAATATGCGGAATGCTAACAGCACAGTAGGTCCACCCGTTATAAATGTTTTCATTAAAACAATAAGCCGATTTTAATGAAACTGTGCCGGAGTCAATTCATTACTCGGGCGTGTGGCGGCGCTGCGGTCGGCTGGGGCGGGCGGTGCGGGGTACTGGTCACGAAGGGGAAGGGACGGAACTGCAAACACACGCTCCAGTCGTAAACACGATGTACATAATTATAGGCCAGTAGTCAGGTTGTACCTTCCAGGAGGTTCCAGGGTGTATTCGCGTTGTGTACTTCACTTCCCAATAGGCTACGGAACCCTGGGAGCGTGAGTAAAACTCACACTTGGCGGATCTCTTTATATTAGCAGTAACATTTCCTCAGCTCAATGAAATATCAATATAATATAATATCGTGTATTTATAATGTTTTAGCGCCTTAGATATTTACGTGAGCACCGAACTACCTGCCTTACATTCCTTCTCAACCGCTCTATGCAGCAGCAGAGCAGGGCGACGCGGTGCACCACAAAACTGTCCATCCCACAGAGCTGCGATCGACAGCCGTCTTCCCCTGCCGGCCGCCGAATTGCTTGCGCAAATAAAAGTGTCAGCAAAATGCTATTAGCGTTCCTCCTGGTGGGTTAATTCCTTACAAAATTATTATATTATTAATACTTGACGAGGCAAGCTAATGCGCATATGGCATAGGTCTAGCTAGTCCAGTGTATCTCTATGTTGTGTTTGAGTACAAAATATGAGTGAGCAAGTACAGATTTAATTAATCGGTTTGAACGTGACTGAGTCGCAAGGATGGACGCCCACCGTCGAAAGATTATAAAATTGACGAATCGACTGAATTATTAATATGCTCTTTCAATAATTGTATTCATTAGCTTAAAATGATGTTACGTATTATTGACTTATTTATAGTTACAATAAATGTAAGAGATTAAAATATATCTATCATGTACATAGACTACATTTTTTATTCATTTTTGTGTACTGAAAAGAAAATTATCTAATCCATAATTATTTCCCTATACACTTTACTAAGATGTGGTGTAAAATTATAACTAGCATAATTAGAGTTTAGTAAGTATGTAAGTTACCTATAACATAAAAAATAAGTTACCTTGCCAGGTTCTTCCTTACAGATTGAATTATCGAACAGGACAAAACAAACATGACGAACCGTACTGCGGATAAATACATGCGTGTGTCAAATATGGTAGCATTTTGTATTCCTTAAGGCGAATTCAGTGTATAAATTTGAATGCAGAAAAACGATATCACTAAATTGTTTATTGATAAAATAAAAAAAGGTGTGCGAGTGCGAGTCGAACTCGCGTGGAGAGGGTTCCGTACCATTCCGTTTTCCGCAAGAACTTTAAGTCTTAGGATATTCGTTTAGGTTTTCCTGCAAACTATAAATTACCCTATATTCAGATATCAGCTATATTCCCAATTTTTTTGTCTTCAAAATTTACCACTCAGTATTTTCGGAGATAAGAGAAGCGGGAGGGGGGGGGGGGGGGGGGGGGGATCCTGATATTTATAATCTATGCATTTTAAAATTATAAAAAAATATACTTCTATTTCTTATAATGCACCCTTTCCATTGATATGTCACATGATGCGCACTGAAAAAAAGGTTTACTTTATTTTGCTAAACTATCTTTGCTGAAACATCAGAAGGGTATCGAAGGTACATTGATATATTTTGTTCAAATCGAATGTTATTAATTTTACAGAAGGAAACTAATTTTATTGTTGATTATTGTATATTACGTTTAAGCATTGTATAATATTTTCTTATTGCAAAAGAGTTTGGGTGGGTAGGAACTAGGAAGATAATACTTAACAATAAAACAATGTTTACTTGACATATAATTTTAATTGCTATGCACACTTGTCATAAGAAATATTGTGTTTGCTATAGTGTAAGTATATTATGTAAGTCAACTATCTATGTTTCACTTGAGTAACTCGAGGGTTAGGCCTAAATTCAGAAAACTAACCGCGCGGGCAGGATTAGAGCTGTGCCATAATAGTTTTTTCATTCTTATGATTGCAGTGTAATTTAATGTATTGTTCTATTATGTCTTCTGAATACTGTGGATTTGAATATAAAACATTCTTTATTTTACTTAATTTGTCCTCCTAAATTTACCCCCAAAATCTAATTAATTCGTTCCTATACGCTATCCGTCCGTGAATCGGTCATCAAACTCTATGCATATTATATGAATATGTATATATGTATGTACCAATGGCAACTTTTTTCGTCCAGTAGATTCGGAGAAAGTACACTGACAGACAGACGGACAGACAGACAGAAAGGCACGACAAGAAAAGGGTTCCGTTTTTTTTTCTCTTTTGAGGCACGGAACCCTAAAAACATGATATCTGCACTAACTTAGATATTGAATTATTACAATGTTCAGTAAATGCACATTCTACCTAGGTATCTAATCTATAATACGAGTTTTATTATTGACAAGCCTGTCTATCAATGTATTCATATTATTAGCATAAATTTATCTACAGCTGTCCCATCCTTAGATATCCCAGAAAATATCAGTGAAAACCCCGTATGAATGGATTAAGTAGTTCTGGACTTATAAGCGAATAAATAATCGACAACGACGGCGAGTTAGTCGGTCGGGCGTCGTTATAAATTTTCCTCTTCGCTCATATTTGTGTGTCAATTTCCAATTTCTTACTCTAAAGGTCTTTTGATACATATTTCACTGTATGCGACTCTATATCAGCCAAAGATTAGCAGGAAAAAAATTCTATAAGGGATAAATTCAGCTGTGCACCCAATGTGAACTATTTATTAGGTATATTATGTTTGTTTCTGTAAAAATGTTTTGAGCTATAGAGTATTTTGTATCTATCTATATCTGCTTTCGACTGTTAACTTATATTATTCTTCAATACAGCTGATAAAGGTTTTATGCTCCGGTACGAAAGTAAAGTGGGTTACGTTGAGTTTTATTAAAATTTACGTTAAGCCAAAATATCTATTAGAAATAAATAAAATTATCGAATACAAAGTGTATTTCAGATACTTTTTACATCCGAAAGAGGGCAATTTTTATCTATGAAACTAAATATTTTTTCTCCCCTATATCGTCAAAGTCAAAAATTAAAGAAAATAAAAAAAAACTTATGCAGTATTTTAACTAATCCTAGAAACCAATTGACTATAATACCTACTCAAAATTGATCAAATTGTCCGTGGAGGTTAAAATTTAATTACCCCTTGTTACGGTTTCTTACGCTAAAACTGTGATTTTATTATGGTTAGTTTTGAGTTTTCGACAATGTAATATTGTAATAATGTAATTCAAATGGTTTGCCTGACAGTCAAACCATTGCTGAAGTTTTTATTTAGGCGTTTCTTTGTTTTTGAAAACACAATTATTTTAGGAAAACGCCTAACACAAATATATTGTGTGTACAGAACGAAAACATATAACACAAATATATTGGGTGGTACAGAACTCTCTGTGCGCGAGTCCGACTCGCACTTGGCGGCATTTTTTTAATATTCCATCCTACAATTTGTAATATGTAATATGGAAATATGTTAAAAATATAGAGAAACTTCATTCACAATGCAAAACCCGCAAATGGCATAGATACATCTACGAGTAGGTAGGTACATATGAATAGATAGACACTCGTATGTGAGCTCAGCGCTCCACCGCGAACTACATATTGAAAACAACCGCTAGATTGAGCCTGTTATGTCAGCGAACTGAAACTGTGGAGGGCGCTGCAAAGTAGCCCACGAGATTGACAGCAGCGCGCTTGCTACTCGTACTCATGTTGTTACTAGCTGAGTCCGCAATTTCGCTCGCTTTGAGAATATTGTGATCTTATATAATCGATAATCAGCCGGAAAATGTTATATTGCATTGGTAAAAAACGGTACGGCCGTTCTCGAGTTTTAAGCAAATATACATAGAATACATTGTATGCAGACAGCAGATATGACAGTCGATTAGTAAGGATTTAGAATGGTGTGTTCTATTTGTTTATTTAGAGTTAAATTATTAACTCTGAACTTACTTTTATTCCTATCATATTGTTACCGGCTCTCGGGCTATCGATTCGTATATCCGTTAACTAAATATGCCGGTGCGATAATGTGCAAATCAATGCGCATTGGAATAATTTGCTGTTGTTACGTATTGGAGCTATTGTGCCGCCATCTATTATCGGTTGGCGGCATGCTGTTGATTTTCGGCAAATGAGCATAATATTTTTATTATATTTATTAATTAATTTTAATAGAAATGAATAATTCAACAGACATAATCATATCATCCAAATTTCCGGAATATACAAGTGTTCGCAGTAAGGTATGGAATCACAGAAATCCTAACTGATCTGTGTATGGAATACTGAAATGTGTACGTGAAGTTGAATAACTTTTGTTTTACGACGTTTTATTTTAAGGATTTTTTTTTCTATTCTCCATAAATTTTCGGGTCAGCTCTAACCTTATGCCGGCACTTCACTTGGCTTAGCGTATTCGTGATCGTGGCAAACATTTTAGTTTTATCTCGCTCTAAACAAGCCATTAAAGGGAGACGAAACGGAAATTTTTGCCAAATACACGAATACGCTAAGCCAAGTGAAGTGCCGGCATTAAACAGTATGGAGAATATGAAAAAAATATGACCTTTCAGTATTCCATACCTTACGGCGGACATCGTTTAGAGTAGTATCTTACTTGTTATTTAATAAAAAATTTATACAAATAAAACAGCTGCGATTAAGTACTGTATAATTTGTAATAAATTTAATACCTAAAACAAAATTAAAACTAATAAATAAATGTTATCAGTTATAAAAACTTATCAAATAAATTGTATGGCCTTAATAATACTATCATTTGATTTCCATCTAAATTAGGGTTGCCATAAAGGTGCAGGTACTGATCGGAACATTTATCAAAACCTAAGAAAAATTGGTTGTCTTTGAGCGGGGAAATGAAGCACCTGTTCCATGAATATTAAATTAAATTTTAGGCAATGGTTTTAAATGTCCATAGCCAATAAATTAAAAGCCTTAGAAAAGTATCCGATTCAGAACGATCCACGCAGCTTTGTAAGCTCACAGATAGTTAGGCAAACACACATAATTGACATCTGCGACTGAAATCTGCTGACTTATGATGGCTGAAACACTCTGTAAGGAGTGTTAAGAAATGAGAAGAAACACTAAACCCTTTAAATATTTTTTTTTATAATATTAGTATGAATAAAACTAAATGGCTTTTGCTTCCCGACCGGGACATTTGGTGGTCAGGCGGGACGATCGGGACTGAGATTCTTAACCGGTGACAAGTTCCGGTGTACCGGGACGAATGGCAACCCTAATCTAAATAAACGTGTTATGTAGTTGTTCAGTCTCTAAGTACATAATATCATTTGTTTCTAGGTGTCAACTTGAGCCAGATGCCGTCCTTGGGAGTGGTGACGAAGTTCTTGGGCTCGAAGTGTATCACCTTGGCGGTCCTGGCGCACGGCTCCACGGAGAAATTCCTCAGCAGCGAGATGAGACCCACCATTACCTGCATTTTGCCGAACCGCATTCCTGTTGACAGCATCATTATCATTTATATGATCAATTATCAGCATATCCACATTGATTTATTTTATTTTATCTTCAGATTTTGCCAACATTTTAACACAAATTCACATAATAACATTGTTTTATGGAACCAGACGGTTGGCCACATGACCAAGTAGTCAGTGCCTACAACACGCGTATCACTTCGCGCTCATCACACCTTAGTGAGCTAGATGCCATGTCAAAGCTCCCCTTCGGTCGTGCCGATTACACTGAACTGGACGCAAAACATAACTATTAATGGTTCGTCCGAAATTTATTCAGTGCAGAGCTGCTGCAGCAGTGGCACCAATCGAACGAGTTAAATGTTACCACCTAGTGAGGTAAGGAAATTAACCAACAGTTTGAACGTGGAACTCCATCCAACTACGGCCAGACTTAACAGTCGGGCGCGGTCACTCATTCATATTCTGACCGCGCCCGGTGTGCTTAACTTCGAAATGAAACGCCGATGCGAACAAAGCCTCCGAGGCTGATAACAAGTACATGCTGTAATTTCAAAAGTATGGTATCACTAAAGTGTATGTAAGCCCAAACAGCCCGCATGTTGCTAATACAACATTGTGAAAGTTTGCGGGCTGGCGGCTCGACAAGTAGATATTTAGCCACCGAACTAAATGCTAGAAGCGCCATACCGCGGTGAATCTTGTTAACAAATGTGCCTTCACGTTATGCAATTGTCATCAAGAATACTTTGAAACGATCGCATTGCAAGCCATCTCATGCTATGAATGCACTATGAAGCGCTAATATTTCTCACTCGCGTATTTGCTGACATAAGAAAATAAGGTGAGCCTTATAATGTAACATATGCATCAGTCATTTTGAAAGGAGCTTATAAGCTCGTTTGGTCGATGACATATTTTTTCTGTAGTGATGTATAAGAAAGGCTCATATATATTATAGATCAGTGGGTTTAGCTACGTTCGGGCGCAGCCCGGCGGGCGAGATGGGTGGTAAATGTGGGTAACAATGTTTTTAACTGATAGATGGACGACCAATTGACTTAAATAATAATTTTAATGTGCAAAATTGTTGGATCAAGCTGTCATAACTGCAAAATAAACAAAGTATGCCAATTAATCATCAACACTATCTCGATATTTACTCTTTGGTCTTGGTTCAACAATTCAACATACTCACTCGTTGCTTAAGCTGCCACTCTACCAGATAAGCGATAACGGAGATAAAATGAAAATAGCAATGAACTCACCTATACACAAACGCTGTCCCTCTCCGAAGGGCATGTACGTGTACTGGTTGCGTTCGCGACTCGCTTCTGGCGTGAACCGCTCGGGATCGAAAGCCTGCGGGTTCGGATAGTACTGCGGGTCGTAATGCAGCGCATACACGGGCAGGTGGATCCTCACGCCCTCCTCGACCACGAGTCCATCCGGCATCGTGTACCGGCTGGTGCACTGGCGCGTGATCGCCGCGAGCACGGGGTACTTGCGCAGGGTCTCACTTATGACCATTTCCAGGTAGTTCGCCTCGATGAGCATGTCATAAGTGATTTTGTTGTCGTGCTTCTTGAGGAGCTCGTCAATTTCGGCGTGCACCCGCGCCTGTATATCCTTGTGCAGCGCCAGCTCGAACAGCGCGTAGCTCATCGTCGTCGACGACGTCTCGAAGCCGGCTGCGAAGAAAATGAAACTCTGAGCCGCCAACAGATTTTCATCGAGCGCGAGGCTCACCGTTCGCCTCTCGCCTCCGGGCTTCATGCTCTGAATACTATCGCCGTCGATGTGACCGCGCTGCTTTAGCTCCACGAGCAGATCCATGAAGTCGTGCCTCTCCGGCGGACGTCCCTCCCGCATTTCGATCACCTTTCGAGACAATATGACGAAAAATTTAGTCAGAGTAGGGTCACTCACGCGCAAGTCTAGCAGCTTATACAGCCACGGTGCGAGCAGCCGCACGAATGTCTTCATACTTCTCAAAGCGTCCGCCCTGAATATCCTCTTTCCCATTTTCCGAAACTCCGTGTCTTCGCCGCTCATCGAGTTCATCTGCAGACCGAAGGCGCAGGTTCCGATCACGTCCATCGAGAACTTAGGCATCAAGTCGCGCATGTCGAGCTCGTCGCTCTCGGCGTGCTGGCGGCGCGAGTAGTCTTCAAACTCGCGCCCGCACTGCGACATCAGATGAAACATGTTCTTCATCTTTGCGGAGGAAAAGAGCGGCGTGAGGTTCTGTCGGAGCACTCGCCAGTGGTCGCCGTTCGTGATGAACAGATTCCCATTCAGGGGCTCCTTAACGAGGTCTGTCGAACCCAATCCTCTGCTGTGGAAGTAGAAGAAGTCCTTCGTCATAATCAACTTTATCAATTCGGGATCTCGCACCAACAACACCGGATTATTTCCCAGAAGCGTACCGACATACTTTTCTTCCGGAAATGCATTGTATATTTTTTGTCCAACGATGCCCAAATTTGATCTGAACAGCATGAAATCGGCGAAGTTTCCAAACAGCGGTGTCGGCTTTGGATAGACGACTTTTCGTTTCTTCCAGTAGTCAAAATTTCGAGTCGTAAACTTGTATATTAATGGTAGTAAAATTAAAATCAACGCTATTAGAAGCAGTGCGATCATTTTGAAACGCTGTTATTAATATTATTGTAGAATAAACAACAAACACGCCAAAACCGCAAAGTGAGTCAGCGAGCGTACGCGCACGTCTCGTTCGCTGCAAGGTCAGGCTACAACTGACTGATATCGCTGATACTCATGCATGACTAATGAAGTGAATATAAATATATATATAGTACTTATAAAGCTGTTGATAAATGTTACGCAAACATACGCAAAAGTTATGTCACCGTGACTTTAACAATGTTGTCAGACTAGGTAGGACTACGCAGATATTGTGCTGCCCTGTTCGTTCAACAATATTGTTGCGAACGCATCATAGACACAAGTTAGAAGTCCGACGGACTTTTCGTATTTAACCCCAGGTCACTTTCTTACAGGTGCACCTCTAAATACTTACCCTGATAAAGATGTGACTGAAATACCTTCAAATAGATTGAAATTTTGGAGACAATGTCAAAAGATCCAACAACAATTTTGGCACAAATGGAAATCTCAATACTTGAATGTGTTACAGAACCGACCAAAGTGGAAAAAGGAAAGTTGTAATTTAAGGGAAAACTTACTTATTTTGGTTAAAGATGAAAATACACCTCCATTATGTTGGCCCATGGGAAGAATCACTAAAGTAATTTATGGAAAGGACAACAAGGTGCGTGTTGTGCAGTTTAAAACTACTAAAGGAACATACCTTAGAAGTATAAATAAAATTGTTGTCCTTCCCATTTACGATAATTAAGGCTTTTCCTCATTTAAGGCGATGCCTTTACCTTTCCTATGTAGGTATTTAAAATATAGGTGTACAATATGTGAGTATTATAATTTTAATTTGTTTGTTTTTTAAAAGGTTTGTTTATTTAACATAATGTTTGTAAATTTGAAACACAGCGTCGCCCTGCGCGCCATCAATGCGCGGGCGCAGTTATGTTGCGAACGCATCATAGACACAAGTTAGAAGTGTCAGAATTTAAATATATTTTGTTATAATAAAAAATAAATTGCACACTTCAAAAAGGAATGTCAATAAAAATTAGTTGAAAAAAGCAAGAATTTTAATTTCATGTATAAGCATAGAAAATGATACAAATATTTACACGTACTGTGCGCGTACAGTACGTGTAAATATTGTTGAATTAATTGTTGAGTACGCGTATATAGGAATCAACTATCCACCTGACACTTGAGATCGAATTCTTGCCAACTGGTTAATGTTTCCAAGTCAGCTCGTTGACGGGATCATGTGATTCGTTGAGCTGTTAGTTCAGACTTGCAGTATATACCTACTAATGTATAGTAGACACCCAGTTTGAATGTGAATTAAAAGAGAGTTGATTATTCAATTAAGTTTACCTTTGGTGGAGTAAAGAGGTCAGGGTCGGCGGAAGGGGCGGAGGGGGAGGCCGGCGGGCTTATCACCGGCGCTTCATGTGGGAATATCCGAAAGCTACAAAGGATCGCCGGCAAAAGAATAACGGCTGTTTGCCTCCGCGGGGAAATACATTTAATTTTCCTGCCCCGCTCCATATTTCACTGAGATACCCCGAAATAAAGCGATTTAACTTTTTGCATTATTGAATTGTTACCGTAAATCAGAGGCGCTTTACATCTCGCGTATTGCTACAAGCAGTTAATCTCCGGCGCGCGGGTGTGGGGGGGGGGGGGGGGGGCGGGGCGGGGCGGAGCGCGGGAGGGAAGGGTATCGGTTTGCTGATATGCACAAACGAGCGAGTCCGCACGGCACCTCGCGGGGCGGGGCGGAGGCGGAGGCAGTGCCGCTCGCCGGCCGCGGCCGCCGACATAATAATCCTGACTGCGGGAGGACAATGATTTATTATTTTGGCTTTGCGCTACCGCACGAATGAGCCGGATAAAAAATGATCGCACTTATTGCTTAATATAGTGAATCTGCGGCGGACGGCCTCCCGCCCCCGCCCGTGCCTGCGCCGCCGCCGCGCCGTCCGCGCCGCCTCCCGCCCAACGCGCCGCTAGGATGTAAAATGAAGTGTCAGAGTGGACTTTTCTAGATGTTCGCTATTGTTCCGGCCCTGGTGGTGACGGGACCCTCGTTACAGCCGTACCCTGCGCTCGGATGCTAAGTAAACTCCGCGGCGCACGTGTCAGTGTGCGCGGCCCTGCGACACACGACGTCAGCTCTATCTTTTACTCTCGCTTTATCAGAACATGTTCATGTAAGTTCACATTTGCCTTCTTAGATCCTAGATCCATGACATTTGCTATAATGAAAATGTACATATTTAACTTATCTCAACTACATCACCGTTTAACATTTGTAAAAAGTGTGAGTAAGTTATTATAGCTATTACGTCGCGACGTAATAGCTATTCTATTCTATTCTATTCTATAGACTTTCTTTTATTTTATTTCCACAAACTATCAGTAATGGTTATTCATATATCCACTTCGAAAGTTATCACAATCAATTAATTTTAAGCATTCTCTTGGAAAATTAGACTTCCGAAACTTTTAATCCCTCTTTGCTGAGCGCTGGGGCACACTTCCCGGCATTAGCGCAGTCAAAATGAACCCGAAAACTTTCGAGAAAATTCGGTGATGCAGAAAAGCGCATCATCTTGTGAAGGCCCCTTTCGTCCGCCCCCCGCCTTCCGCATCCGTCTCAGCGCGGCCCGAGGAAAACAGATGGCGGGATTTCATTACAATAAATTACCAAGGCGCGCACTAACGTCGCTCCTGCGACTTACCGGCGGCGTAATGACATAGACGCAGCGTCTGATAACACTTTCGTTCGAGAACGGCTTAGAACTTACTACCCTTCGATTTACGTTTTCATCTATAGCTCCGTCGTAGTATTTATACCTCAACACATTTTGTTATCTTCAAATACAATAGTTCCAGTTAAATTTTTTGTCAAGTCTGATTATAATAATATCGCAATTGATGTATTTAAATATTGTTTTAATCGTACTTTGCAGTATACGCATTTTGCATTAACAGTTAGCTTCGTCTATCATTTATTATACCCGAACCGTTCAAGAACTCGCCCTAAGATAATATAAGATTTATGTAATTTTTATTTCATTTTAATGGCACTTACACTCTTAAAATGTGCTTTCAGCGATGCTCCGGATCCATCGCCGAGTGAGCAACGCTTATATCTAGTAGGTATGTTTCTGCATAATATATTCATAGCGCATTCAAAGATAAAATTGGACCCGATATAGGAATATTACAGCATGGGTGTACTTATCAATGGTTAGGTACAGACTATCGTAAATAATTTGAACGATAAAAACACGTAGTCAGCTTTAAACCTTCCATCTACTAAGGGACGCAAAGTTTTAGAAAAGTTTGGAGAGGTAAGGACGTCGGTGAACCGGATAAAATCATTGGGATTCGAAGCCCGCACTTCTCGCTTGAGTTAGCTCGCCAACTGAATTAGGTCACCCCAATGTGTTCCAACAGGCTATATTAGGTCGTTAGGGGGTAAGTTTTGTCGAAGGTGGTTATTAAATTAAACAACTCAGATCATCAAATATTCATTCTACGCAGAAAATTTTACTTCCTCCGTTTACTGTTTTTAGGGTCCCGTCGCAAAATTGTGAAAAATGGAACCATTATGGGATCGCTCTGGATTCTGTCTGTCTCTCTGTTGCTCACACGTAGATATATCCGAATTTACTGAACTTTAATGAAACTGACGACAAGATACGCAGAATGTTTGCCTGCAGACAGAACAAAGATAAATCATTTGTCTAATAGTCCGGTAGAAAGTACAGGGTACACCAAAATATTCATAAAAAATATCTTAGTTTTTTTTAATAAATCGATATCATTTCATTCTATAGGTACCTAGTTGTTGAGGCAATTTCAAATATGTATAACATAGATATAATCCCTAAGTTTGCTTTATAAAATATTTCGTTTAAAATTTTCCAAAAAACTACAGTTGTGTCGCTGTACGTTTCTCTATTGACCGTCGTTTGAGAATTCTGAAAAAAAATTACAATATACGTACACTTATGTGGTTGTGTACAACATTTTTCATTTTGCTCAGAAAGTCATATATTTTGAGAAAGAGCATCCTGAAGAGCCAAATTTTCAATTTTATGTGAAATAGCAAAATCATAATTAGGATTTAAGTAAGCAAGTAATACTAAGATACTTATTGCAGAATGCAATTTCTTAAAAGTCGACTTTGTGAAAGGTATTATTGCAATCTGTGTGCTCGGATGTATCTACTGATGCTGTAATTTATAATATGTAATTTCCACTGCACTGACGAAAGCGATACAGCGCGAGCACGTTTCACCTCAGTTTCCGGTGAAATAATCGCCGCTGCTGCCGCCCCGCCATCACTTCCGGCGGCGGGGGCGGGGCGGGGCGGGCGGGGGCGGCGTGCGCGCAGGAAGCGTAGCACGTGACCGCCGGACTGCCTCATACAACTTCGCACGAGTTGTAAACGTGACCTTACTTCTTGGTTTATTGAGACGCCGCTGCCGCGAGGTCATGAGATAATTATCAGCCGATTATGGATAGTTTCCGTGAACTATAATTACGGACGATTTTAACTAACAGGCTGATGAAATTAAGTTATTACAGGTCAAGTTATTAAATATTAGCTAAATAAAATACAACGAATACACGTATGTAATTAAGAATGTATAGAAGAAATATTTATATTTATGTTGTAGATAATATTATATTCTTATGAGTGTGAATTTATGTTAATTAATTGTAAGTAACTATAACCTGGTTATTTAAAGAAAGGGATTGAAAATGGCCGCGTTTTATAGCCTGTACAGTCGGCATGCAAATTGCTTTTTGCATAGCATATTTTTTTATTTGCAATTTTTTGTCTTTGAATAATTGCTCTATTTTCTTTAGACGACAATATTGTGTGAGCGAGAGGCAAATAGAAATGCCGCCATTTTCAATCTCTTTCTTTAAATAACCAGGTAGGTAGTACTCGTATAATACTTATATAAGGTATTAACATAGCATTGTCACTTGCGAAGTTTTTCAGTGTTCAGAAGTTTAGCATTGAATTAGAACTGACGAAATTTTAGACACATCCAAACGTAGGCGTACGTGAACAATAAACAATAAAGAAAGAACAATATAAACTCATATTACAATTTCAATTGTTTCCTACGAGTATGTATTTAACCATTTTTATTGAATGGCTTTATGATAAAAACATAATTTTATTACATTTGTGTAAATTTTTTTTAATCGTAACTGACACGATTCGCTACATAACCTACTACATCCGTGATGTCAGCCTAAAACACGTTGGTGAACTAGGTGCCATGTCAGTGCTTCCCTTCGGTCGTGCCGAGTGCCGACTACACTAAACTGGACGGAAAACACGAATTATTTATAACGCCGCGCCGTTTCAACCGACCTTTCACTTAGTGCGGTGGTACTAACCCGAGCGGGTTAAACCCGACCAACGAGTAAGGTAAGAAGGGAAGGAACCTACAGTTTTAGGTGAAATCCGAACCACGGCCGCTCCAACGATCGAGCGGTCAGCAATCCAAGTAGGTACCGACCGCGCCCAGATGTGCTTGTGATCACGACCGACAGTCGACCGGTCGCACCACAGAGCTACCGAGGCTGACGTAATGTTGCGGAGACATGCTAAAACTCTTATATTTTCATAATTATATGTTTTTAAGTTTTGAGTTTATTTACGCGCTCTACTACTTCCAATCGACACAAAACATAATTACAGTACACTCAAAACAAAATGACAGCAGCGGGGGCGCGGGGAAGTCCCAATGCGTTCTATATCCGCTCTAGCCTTCTAGTGCGAGCCACATCGCAGCCAATGCCTGGTGGAATACTCCGACATAAAGTTTATCGGCAAACCGCGTTACCAGAGCCGTCGCGAAAACGACATTAGCTTTTATGTCATATACATACATATAAATTCTTCGTCCATTTTCTTGAGACTCTCAGCACATACAAGCACTGGGTTAACATCAGTCCCCGCCCAAGTGCATCTCGGGAGAGGGGATAGATGTGTGGTGATGTATGCCTCTTCTTAATAATTCATTGTTTCATCATTATTATTTCTTTTATAGTTTTAGGTAATTTTAATTTAGGTAGTTTTAGTTTTTATGTTGTTTGTTTTACGTTTAGGTAATTTTAATTTAGGTAGTTTTAGTTTATATTTGTTATCTAATATTAATAATGTAATTGTCTAAATAAAGTTACAATTAAAATTTTCCTGTAGATTGAGTTCTTCTAAATATTCAGTCATTACTTTTCATGCCAGTCATAATATAATATGTGTGTGTGTGTGTGTGTGTGTGTTTATATATATATTCTACTTCTACTTTTATAATATACTCGAACATACTATGTATATATATATATATACGCAGTCGGTTCATAAGTTCTGTCACAGCCTTATTATTTTCAAATTTCGAATACTGGCCAGAAATGTTTATTAAGAAATTTTAAATAAGGAACGTTTTGCGTCTTTAAAAATAAAAAATAAAATTATTTTACTCCATTTTAAAACATGGGGTGGACGCAAAAAGAAGACAGAATCGCTGTTATTGCGTTGTACCACTGCGGTTACGCGAAAACTGAGATTTTCAAACTTAAAAAAAATATGAAAAAAAAACACTGAGGTGTGTTTATCGTATAATCAAACTATTCAGTGAAGATTCGAGCTTCCAAGATGGCAAGAGGAGCGGCTGGCCTCGCACGGTTAGGACACCGGCGGTCATCAAGGCAGTGAGGGCGCGAATCCAATGAAATCCCGCGCGCAAGCAAACATTGTTAGTTCCGCAGATGCGGTTAAACAGAACCACGGTCAAAAGAGTATTAAATGAACACCTTGGACTACGAGCTTATTGAAAGATAATAGGACATTTTATAGGATAGTGAGATCTCGGCCTTTGTTAAGGCGGTACGTGGGAAAAAAATACCGCGAAATCCTTTTTTCAAACAATTCTTTTTTACGTTGAACAAAGTTACAACAAACAAAATGATAAAGTTTATGCCCACAACAGTGAAGAAGTGAGCAGACGTATCCCGAGAGTCCAGCGTGGGCATTGAGATGTGTTCTCCTGATACAAAGTGTATTTGCACCATACGCACACTTCTCATATAAAATTATAATATTTGTTCCCTCTTATCTAAAATATTTTCGAATTTTAAATTCACACGGTTCACACACGTGCAAATAATTCCCTTGGCGTCAGGATTCTGTAATCTGATACTCTTGGCAATAAATGTCGTCTATAACAAAAATTATGGACCCTTTTCAGAAATGGGCTAATTTTGAGTGTTATTTCTTAAAATCTCACAATCTCAAGGACAACTGTAAAAAAAAAAAACCTTCGAATTTCAAAATGGCTGTTTAGTACTTGATAGGAAAAATTATGAACACGAAAAATGGCGGATAACTGAGGGAGGGGCTTAGATACGTCCTACGAATCAGGTGGTGACCTGTTGCGGCCATATTTGCAAGAAGGGAAGAGGAGGTGTTATCATCAAGCTGATGATGGAGAGACGGGGGAAAGAAACAGGAGGTCAGTGAGGATTGCGCGGGAGAATTGATCGGTTGTCTTCGGGCAGTCAGGATCGTGCGGGAGAATTGATCGGATGTCTTCGAGGAGTTCGGAAGATTCAGGAGTCCGAAACGGTCGCCTCTCGGTATTCGACTACGAACATTAATCGAGAAGGAGTCATCGCGCGGTAATTTGGAGCGGACTCTACTCGGGCCGGTTTCGCGTTTCGGGAAAGACAATCGATTCCTTCATAACTGGTTTGGAGTTGGGAACACGGTTTCTCCTCTGGGAAAATTGAAGGGAGCGCGCTGAGTGTCGGGTTCACGTGTTAAGTGACAAGTGAGATAGTGCGAAAATAGGTATAATTCGTGGACTTTGAACTCTATTAGTGAAGTGACGTTGTGTGCGGGGAGCTGAACGTGGATAGAGAGGCGCCGGTTGCTGAGAAAGCTGGGCGGGTGCCGGGGTAGACTGGATTGGCTTAGAAGCCTGAGCTAAGTTGCATGCTTCAATTAAAAATATTCCATCGAGACTCATCACTTCCGAGGATCGCAATTGCGTGCGGTTTTCCACCGAAGCGTCGATTCATTTCGGCGGCCGATTTATTAATCCGCGAACGTAAAACAACTACTCGGTTGCGGATTATTGTTCTCGGCGCGTTACCAAACTTAACAGCGAGGGACAGCGTGAACTTTGCTCAAAAATGGCGCGCGAAATTAGCTCAAAGCCATCGGCGGCCTAGACGTATGATTACAGGAACCACTGCAAATCATCTGGCTGAGTGTTTCACAGACTTCAAGGAATCGCCGTGACGTGCAACATATATCACCAACATTGCTACGCAGCGGTAAAGGATACATCATCATCATTACCATGCAGCTGTAAAGAATTTCCACCATCGGAACGAGCTCAGGAATTTCTCACAACCAGCGTAAACACGACAGGTCGTAGTGAAAGATAGCACTGTATTCTTTGTTATCTGTAACTCACCTGGAAAGTGTATCACGCAAAGGAGAACCCATTTACATTAAATGCACGGTTTAGGTTTAAGTATAATAAGCTAAAATAGAAGGTCTGTGGATTCGGAAGATGTTCTAAACCTACTTGAGGGGAATTAACTGCGACTTTTACGTAAAGGGGAGTGCTGTGCGCCCTGTTCTCACTTGGTAGCATTGTCATTTCCTGGAGGTCGTTCTAGGTTGATTTTCCACGAGGAAAGTTGAAGGACTGAATTCCTTTGAGTCGATCGCCTACAATTATATTAAGCGTGCTAGATTAGCCCTAAGTAATAGATTAACATAGGTTTAATGGTATGCGCATGATAGGTTAGGCACCAGACATCCTGGCTGACTTCCACGACGTGTCTGGTGGGCAATGTGGAGTTTGAACGACTAGATTTGATTATAAATCAAATCTGACGCAAAGAGAATAAACAATCTGAAAGCATATAAAGAATAACTTAGTCAAATTTCATAGCGAATCGGCGAGGTAACAAACTAATAATTTTGCATGTTAGAAATAGAAAAGAGCATAATGTCTCAGCATCATTCCTCATCATTCATGGTTGGGCTTGAAGTCTCATATTCAGGCCTAACTGAGGTGTTTTTCTGTGAGAAAAGTGTAAAAACCAGTGCCGTTGTGTATCAAAATACGGTGATTTCAAACATTGTGGAACCTCTTTCTCACAAAATGTTCGAAAAAAGACACTGGGTATACCAACAAGATTCTGTGCCAGCTCATAGAGCAGCAAGCACGCAAAATTGGCTGACCGCACATGGAATCGACTTCATCAGGCACCAAGAATGGCCCTCCTCCAGCCCCGACTTGAAACCATTGAATTACAAAATATGGCAACTTTTGGAGGAGAAAGTCTGCGCTAAACCTGACCAGAATTTGGAGTCTGTCAAAGCATCCCTGATTAAATCAGCGGCTGATATAGACACGAACGTCGTGCGTGCTGCGATCGACAACTGACCACGCAGGTTGAGAGTCTGTATTCAAAATCTGGGAGGGCTTTTTAAATAATTTTAATAAAATTTAAATCTACTTTAATCTACCTTTCTTTTCATGTATATATTTTAAACTAACATAAAATGTCGTACAATTTATTTAATAAAGTATTTGTGACAGAACTTATGACCCGACCTAGTATATATATCAAATCAAATCAAAACTTATTTATTGTACCAAAACCACATTTTACGTATACGATTTTCTTAATTCTAATTTATCATTACTTAAAAGCTACTTATCTGCACCAATTTACAGGCGTCTACTCCTATCTAGATAGACTTGAAAAAAAATAACATTATCTAAATACCAAATTTCATCCAAATCGTTAGAGCCGTTTCCGAGAAACCAATTATATATATAGGTATGTATATACAAGTTTAGCTCACTTAAAGTAATAGGATACTTGTGCCTAAACTGACCCAATTGGCCGTCTTATATATATATATATATACAGGGTGTTCGGCACATCGACCGACAAAATTAAGTAGGTAAGTGGGGTCATTTGCAACATTTTGACCTGTGATACCTTTTGCCACATGTCACGTGGTACCGAGATACAACTTTATTTTTGAAAATTACCAAAATCCCAGCTATAAACCCTTGTAACTTTTTTGTTTGCATCCTTATGCAGTGGGGCTATTCTTTTAAGTACCTGTCCCACACGGTGCATTAAAAAGACATAAAATACCTACATGAAAAACATTGTTACTTTACAGACAATTCCTGGTACATATAATGAGAATGAAGGCAGAACTGTTTTGATTAATTGGACTTTATTTAGAATAGAAGTGAACATACTCTAACTACCCTATGTAGAAGACTTATTTTAGTGCGTGCGATATTTTAGAACACACCGTAAGGATTAAACTCAAAGAAAATATTTAAGCTCCTGGTGAGATATCGGGGTATCTCAACTCTAAATTTGGAGCTTGTCGGGCTGAAAGTTACCGGTTTTGAGTACTTTCTCTTGTAGAATGTCAAAAAAGTGTTACGACATTATACACGTCGTCGTCGTAATTTGAGTTTTCATGTATGCTTTATGTTCCTCATATCTCGCAGGCGCAGTATTGGTACTATCTTCATGCATTTTTTATGTATAAAGCACCTGTAACTTGTGTGTGCCTGACTAATAAACAATTTTTTAATTTTGATTTTTTGATCTTTATTCTTCATTCATTTTCAAATTAATTTCAGTTAATATAAGATTGATTTGATTTGGCTATAATCTTTACTGTTTTTACCATCGACATCTATTTTATAGATCGAACGTCGTACGATGCAACCTGTGCTAGACGTCGGTACAAGTGTGCGTGCACGCACACACAGTATTGTGATACGTGACACGATCCCTACGACTATGCTATCGCGCGCTTGCCCCCACCCGCCCACATATGACAAGAACGAGCGAGAAAGACGTCATGCGGCGCGTTTGCCGTCTTTCCGCCCACTCCCATCAACAGCAGGCAAGCGAGAACGAGAACGCGATACCACCGCACCGTCACACGATCCTATCCGTGACAGCATGGCTTCTTAACACGCCATAACATGCTCAGGCGAAACAAACAACAACGTTTGTCACTGTCACTCTTTATAACAGCAACCGAGAATGCTGCACACACGCGTCACCGACTCGATACAGACTTGCGTGCGTTCAACACGCGCTGCACACGCCGTATGAAGCGGCTGTCCGTGAAATCTGCATTATATGCAGGTCTCGTCGAGAACATATTTATTCGGGCGTGATGTATGGGATGGGCTAATCTATAAAATAGATATCAATGGTTTTTACCTCAAAAGAGGAAAAAACTTAACCCTTATAGGATCACTCTCTTGTCTGTCTGTCCATCTGGCACAGTACTTTCCCCAAATCTACTTGACGAAAAAAGTTGTAATTTGATATATTTTACATAGAGATTGATGATCAAATCACAACCAAGTGAAGTATAGCGTAACTGAACGAATTTCAACTTTGGGGGACAAATTATAAATTTAAAAATAATTTTTTAAGTTAATCATGGGACTTATCAATGGAAAGGGCTCGGTATATGAATAAAATTTTTTTTACATTTTTAATATATTTATAATATACTTCTTGTATAATTTAGAATGCACAGTTTAAAAGATATTAAAGAAAATATACGATTAATGAGCATGCCCCCCTTATCTTTTTTTTTTATGTAATCCGGTATGGGTGGCTGAGTTGGAGGGGCCGAAGCGCATGCTCCGACCAGCCAATATCACCTACGAGAAGGTAGGTGCCATACCGGAGACTTCCCTGGATTGCTGGCTATAATGGACTAGAGGAGAACACAACCGAGGCTGCTATGCGGCCATCTTACATCCAGTACGGTGGTACCAACCCAGTCGGCTACAATTTGAGCCTACCACCTAGTAAGGGGCAAGGGAAGGGACCTACAGTTTTACACCGGTTCCGAACGGTGAAGCAGCAGGTGTAGGTATGCACGTAAATTTTTTCGTCAGAAAAAACTCATTGGTACACGCCGACGGGATTCGAACCGCGGACCTCTCGCATGAGAAGCCGATGCCCAAACCACTCGGCCACCCGCCGCTCAAACTACTGAGTCTAAAACTTTGAAAAAAAAATTGGGAATATAGGGAGTTTACAGGAAAAAATAAACAAGGTCTTAAAGTTCTCACTGAAAATGGAATGGTAGGTAACCCTCCCTTTTTATGGACACTGACACAGTTGGCTACATCACTTACAACATCCGTGATGTCATCCCATAACACCTTGGTGAACTAGGTGCTATATCAGTGCTTCCCTTTAGTCGTGCCGGCTGAACTGAACCGGACAGAAAACAAGTATTTACATAGCCGCTTCGACCGACGCTTCATTCAATGCGGTGGTATCAACCCGGGCGGTCTCTACCACCTAGTAAGATAAGAAGGGTAGAGACCTACAAATTAACGTTGAATCCGAACCACGGTCAGGGTCCAACGGTCGAACAGTCACCCATTCAAGTTCTGACCGCACCCAGCTGTGCTTCAGATTATGAACAGCAGTCGACTGATCGCACCACTGAACTACCGAGGCTGACTTAACTTATTTTAACTGAAAATTTGGCTAAAAAAACCTTCGTTTTTAAATATCCCTATAAACTTTTCGCTACAGAACATACAAGGTCTTCACTCTTATTTGTTGGTTTGCCTTACGGGTTGATAGTAACAAGGAAAATATACCCGAGAAATACATTGAAACAAGTATATTATGCTATTCACTCGCGGTCATTAAATTAGCAAAACACAGCAACTAGCTAAACTCTGCCGTTATTTTTTATCTTTATCATGAAAGAATATTGAATGCGGGATGAAATTGGAAATGAATGCGAGATCTATATTTAATTCCCCGCGCGCCCGGGTGACGCAGTTAGGCCGCGAATGAACCGCCATTTGGCGCCAAACGTACGGCCTGAATAATACATGGGAAGTGGAGAGGTGGCACTGTTTGTAGCTAGCTAAAGGCGGCACCCTCTCTCTACACTCCGTTACAGGCCGCTTAGCCCCGAGGGCTCGGATCATCGTTCGTGTAAGAGCTCGCGGAACAGCAGTTCAGGGATTACAGGCCACCTAGAAACATAGAGACCGTTTGTTTTCCTGCGACGGAGATCTAAAGAACGACAGTATTGTTTTTGTAGCACCATTTTATAGGCAATGGGCATCCAAATTTTTTTAACCCTTGCTGTCTGCTTTCCAAAAATTTTGGTCGATTGGTAGATAGAAAAACTTTATTGCTCCGAAAAACATTTTACAGAAACAAACGATAAGTCATTTACATGAGGGGCAAAGATGGACTTATCCCCTACAGGGATTTCTCCCAGTAAACCTTTGGATGTATGAGAGAGAGTTTTTTACTTATATTTACATGCGTAAATATAAGTAAAAAAAAAACTTATAATAGTAGGTAGTAGGAAAAGACTTGAGTGTGGGAATGTAAAACTTATCTACATAATATAAATATACTACATATAAATACGTACTAGTTAATTAAAAATATACATGAATACATATGAATTACAGTTTATATAATATAAAATACCTAAATACATACACATACGTACTTGTCCATTCAGGCTTAAAGGATTTTTTAGCTATTTAATTCACACTGACGGAGATAGTACAACTTAAAGTGTTTCGATTGTTTTATGTTATGTATTATTCGGTTAGCTAGATACACGAACAGTAAATTTATTTACTATTATAGCGGACACTTTGATTGGTATTTAATTGATTTAAGCATCGAAGGTTATTATTGCTTCCATAATGCGGCTAATAAACTGTAAAATCCTAAACACATGTACATCCGCTATCTATTCGCCTTGTCGGATACAGCCATGTAGCCAGGAGCAAGCGTGCAGCTGAATCAAAGCGATGAATAGTGAATTAGAAACTCCAATACCTAGCATTGTTCGGCGATACAGCACGTGACCCACAGATAAGATAAGGCTGTAAATTCCCAACAAATTAACTGCTGCTACGGAATTATTATTCCGAATATTTACTCCTGTTGTGGTCTGTAGATAATTTCCAAATATGAATATGAAAAGTGGCAGGAAATATTATGCTTTTCATTCGTTCATATTCGAGCGATCTGATCAGTTACTAATTTTGCAATTTTGTCTATTGCCTATTTACCTAAGCGGCGGGTGTCCGAAAGGTTTGGGTGTCGGCTTCTCTTGCGAGAGGTCCAAGGTTCGAATCCATACGGCGCCGGCGGCAACCTGCTGCTACACCTGCTGCTTCACCGTTCGGAACTGGTGTAAAACTGTAGGTTCCTTCCCTTGCACCTTACTAGGTGGTAGGCTCAAATTAGTAGCCGATTGGGTTGGTACCGGCGCGCGGCGTACTGGATGTAAGATGACCGCATAGCAGCCTCGGTTGTGTTCTCCTCTAGTCCAGTATAGCCAGCAATCCAAAGGGAAGTCACCTACTTTCAAGAAGCACCTTCTCGGAGGTGATATTATCTGGTCGGCATGTGCTTTGGCCCCTCTGGATTATATAAAAAAAATTATCACGCATTTTCCTATTATTGACACAGCTCTAGATTACCAAACTGACTGATCGCTATTTAGGTATTATGACCTTAAATATTTTTCCAGATGACCCAATGAATTGATGCTTTAAGAACCTAATTAATTACTGAGTGGAAATTATGTATTGTTATCAGCAGATGAGCTATATAGAATGTTTATAAGGGCAATCACAACTCTCACAAAATTAAATCTCCATAGAGCTGTGAGCGCAGCAGCAACCGTATAAGATAGGTAACATTTCTCCGAATTTAAACATCTCCAGCCCGCGAGCGCATGTTAGGACTAAAGATACTTTGCATAGCTCCATCAATCATTTTGTTTACTCCGGGGACTTCGACGTGGAGACAATACGGCGCGGCGTGGCGGGAGACGCAACGTGACGCGTCTCTCGACGCACCCACCACACGCTTCGCCACAAGAGGGAATCTCCTTCTGAGTGATGAAGCTCGTGAAACAAATTGAAATTTATCAAATCTTGCCATATATAAAACGTAAGCTTGTTGACAGGCAGGGTAGGATAGGGTTGGCAGGCAGGTAATTAAGTAGGTAATCTGTATTTAGTAGACGGTTTGACTACTATTGTGATTATGCTTTTGATCGATTTGGGAAATCAAATTTAAGAGTAATACAATTTCTCTAATAACCTTACTTTATTTATCCATTTACTTAATGTTAACGCTGGAGAATCGGTAGTCCGGAAGCAAACAGGCGCATTTGCCAGCCGATTCGGTTACAATACAACAGTGGAGCGAGCGCGAGAAGCCGCGAGTCACTTTCCTCCGACCGAATGAGAAAAATCTGATTAGTCTCGAACGAAACGAAAAACAAACTTTTGTACTTTGTTCAAGGCTTTGATAATATTTCACTGACGCAAACAACTTTTATAGGTTTACAAAGTGTCGTTAATTTTGCGGCACTTAATTTTTTACCACTTTTATTGGCCCTGAGATAACAAGGGGAGGCTTTCAGAGCTTTTCACAATTTGTTGTTTGCGATTTTCGTCTTATTTTGCTTCGTAACAAAACTTTTTTTAAACTTGATTGAAAGTGAGCTTTTATACAGTCTAATGAATAAGGAGTGTTCAAATATTTAGACATCATTTTATCGAAAGTTGCAGGTGAGTGTAAAGCAATATGTCGTTTTAGACATAAATATTTTTTTTATAAATACTAATATTATTCTGCTTAAAAATTATATGTCATGATGGACTTCACTTTATTTCCCATATTGAATGTACAAAGCTAAGCATTTTAATATATACCCACGTACACAATGAAAGATATACGAGGCGAAGTAGAGTCATGTTTGGTCTGGCGAAAATTTACGACAGCTCACACACGCACACAAACATACACACACACAACAGCTCAGCTCAGCCCAGCGTCAGCAAAGTTCATTAAGGGGGCGTTAATGAACTTAGACTGTATACATCAAATCTATTGTATCGGACGTTCCCAATAATAGACTTGACAAGGATTCATGGTTAGTTACACAAAATGTGTAATTGGGTCTCACTGACGAAAATGTATGAGTGCACAAACCGTCCATTCAATTTAACTCCAAATTACACTATTTCTTTATTCCGCATTACACAATAATATATTCTGTAGGTAGAATGTCTGCAGTAAGGTATGGAATACTGGAAAGGGCTAAGCCTAAGCCCTAGCCCTAACTTCCAAATGTGTGGAAAAGTGAAAAAAAAATCTATGTAATGAAAAGTCTTAAAACGAAAGTTATTCAGATTCACCTACACTTTCAGTATTGTATATCTTACTGCGGACACCATAAATGTACAACCAGTGATACAGCGTTCAGTGCGTGTGCGCGTGCCTAAACGTTTACATATACATACATACACGAAGACTCGAACGCTCTTGCACATGCGACTTTCTTGACTTTCTTGTCGGCTCTTCTTTGTGGGTGTAATCGAACCGGATTGTAAAAACTAAACAGGAAAAATTCAAGCGTAGTGTACCACCATACGATTGATGAATAAAGAATAAAGTACTTTCTATTCCTAAAATTTCTCAAGCCTATCCTGAAACATTCTGTATAAGCATACACATCCATATGCATATGTGTTTATAATTGATCATTCTACCTGCATCATAGCCCGCCTCAATGTTATATGAAGACAAAATTAGAACATTGCCCCAACATATCAGCGGGAACTTATTAGGCTACCTACTTTTTCAGGAAATAAATTCGCAAATTTAAAAAATGTCTTATAAATTTTCCCGTCGGGTAGGTACGTGGGCCAATACGCAACAAGCGACGACGGTGGCACGGCCAGATGTGAGATTAGAGAAGGTCGGGCGGGAGGAGGAGGAAAGCCAAGCTAAAGGCGCGAGTAGGAAAAAATGAGGAGTGACGGTGCACGCTTGTGAGATCCGAAACATTTTTCGAACGGATGCCGCACGGGATTCACGGAAAGCATTTCTACGTACAAAGCAGGTACTTATACCTATTTTCCTCCTTTAACAGCGATTTTCCTTAAGAATATGATACTCGCATAGACGGGGTTTGTATGAGATTAGAAACGAATTCAAATGAACGCAAGAGTCAAGACCGGTGTCGTTCTTCGGGAGTCCAGGCCATTCAGAGTAGCTGCAAACTTCTAGCTAACTGCGTCGTATAGTTTGACTACACGGGTGATTTTACGGCAGCATTTTGAGGGGAGTGAGTCCATTTGTGTTCTTAGCACAAATTAATTGTCTTCAAATAATGTAAAATCCTGTGCAGATACATATTATAATTAACCCCGACAAACTGTTCGTTCGTCTCTCTTACAAAATGAACAGCTTTATTTTCGCACGAAATAACACGAACACGAAATAGTACTCTGTTCGGCCAGTGTTAACAGTGTCTCATCACAGGTTACCGCGCCTCCCAACCCCCGAGGGGTGAATGCGGGTTTACATAGCTCAGTCTTCATTTGGAAGTCAGTCGACACGGACGCTGCGTTTGTACTTGCCGTCGCGCGGCCAACGCAATTCTTACCGTAATTTACATTGTTGCCAGTAGCCTAAATGTAATAATTGAGAGACATTCTGATTACTATTAGCGGGTTTTCAAAAGTATTCATCCAAATTTGAATAGAAAATTTACCAAAATAATACGAATCGCGGTAAGTGTCTCCTGCGCTCTCCCTGCCCATATATTTCCCCCCAAGTACAGTCTCGGGTCCTTCAAGAGGGGCGTGAATGGGCACCTGTCAGGCCGGCATGGCATTCGCAACCCCCGCATACGGCCGAATGTTCATGGTCGTCGTTAGACACCTTATGGGTGGCTCGGCGCCATATGTCGCGCTGTCAATAAAATAAATAAATAAATAAAGTGTTTTTTACCTTATTTGAGGAATTTAAATATTTCTACATTATTTCTTTGCAAACGATATGACCTAATTTATTTTTCAAAAACATTAACTCTGAAAACAAAAGCGCATTCTCTTCGGGCCGGTTCAGAGAATTTGCCTCTATGTAAACGCTCATCAACACTGACCGAACAGAGTATAGTTGGAAAGCAAGAATTAAACACCAAAAATGTACATTATGTGAAAGGTTTTAATAAAGTTATTAATAGCTAAGATTTATTCGCTTATACAAAACGTATATACGTACATAACTTTCTCCTAATGGATCGGGAGACAACGGCAAAACAACGGTTCTCCATTGTCCACGTACAACGATCCTGCACACCTGCGACACACCTTTGACGACTCTTCCGCACCCGATACTCCAACTTACCAATATTATAAATTATAAATTATACTTACTCTTATAATAATGAAACACTTAAAAATTATCCAACATTTTATTTGCCAAACGATTTAACCCCTACCGCACGGACTGTGTTTCAGTCAGTATTCTATGGTTTAAGTGCCATGCGTGTGTGCTCCCACACGGTGTGATACTTGTTCGCGACAAGGTGGCGCATGGAGGGCACTCGAAGCGCGTCGTTCAGGTGAAGACGCGGGACTGGGCGGGGGCGCCTGTAATGGCCACTCAGCTACTACGTCTTGACTCTCACAACCGGCACAAACCGGTTCCTACCGGTTCGTTATCTCCGCCCGGTAGCATCACTATTGGCGTCGAGTTATGCAAGGACCTATGACCTACCTATTGTCGGCAGTCGAGTGTTCGTTAAAGTAAGCGGGCGGGAGAGGTTACGCCGCGCCGGACGCCCCTCACCGCCTCGTGAAGAGATCCAGTTTAGCCGGTCTACCTTGACGCGTTCCATCCGATTAGTGTGTAGGTAATGTTTGATGCGTTCCATCCGAAGCACTCATCGCGTTCTGACGTTCGTTATACCTACATACAAAACATACCGGAATTGTTAGTACAACAATTCCCATGTTATAAAATATATGTATATATATTAAAATTTATAAAATGTTATTATGTAAGACTGTAAATATATATATGTCATATATAAATTTGAAAATTTAGTACGGAATAAAAATTATATTTTCATAAATATTTCCAGTGCACCAGCGTTTAACTGTTTTCTTTTTAGGTTTTAGAATCACAGAAGATTAATTTCCTGTGGTTCTGAAAGAATAATTTGTCATGTTCAGTTATCCACGCAAACAAAGTCGCGGGCAAAAGCTAGTATGATAATAAAATTCAACCGTAAAATTCACCGTTAATAAAATATAAAACAAAGGTTTGTCATCAGTGTTATAGGAAGTATGCAACCATACTTATTTACAATTTTCATCAGAAACGCATACATACGATGTAGTGCGCCAGCATTGTATGCTATGAAACAAGAGAGCTCTCTAAAAAGTATATCATTAACTAAAACTTGACTTAAAATTTTTAAGGTTTTTTAATAGAAACACTCCGATTAGTCAGGCTTGTGGTAGCGCTTTCCAAACAGTAACGAGAGCATTGTGAATTATCTGCGCGTTGTGGTCCTTTAAGCTGAAATAATGAGGTGCCGTTGAAGCCGCTCAGTACTCCAATTTCAAGTCTTCCTACTATCGACACTGCTGTATTTTTTTAAGCTGACTTTCCGAGCTTTTGGTAAACCTTAAAAATGGGCTGTAATTTCGCTGCCGGAATGTACTGCAATGGATGTCCATTAATTATTTTAGTCGTATATATACTTCTTACATATACGCTTCACCACT
Organism: Nematopogon swammerdamellus; assembly: GCA_946902875.1. NCBI lineage: Eukaryota > Metazoa > Arthropoda > Insecta > Lepidoptera > Adelidae > Nematopogon > Nematopogon swammerdamellus. The sequence goes on from OX336344.1 coordinate 13,213,503, forward strand.
CTCACAACCCAAAGGTTGGCTAGAATATAATGCCTTATGCCTTATGCCTTATTAAGGCTTATGGCATTAAGCTCACCTCTTATGCGCATATTTTGTATGAAATGTAGTGTACACAGAAATCTTCCTTCTCGCTTCCACGGCGACGCAGCGACGGTCTCTTTCTAGCGCGGCCGACGCAGACGGGCGTGCGGCGAGGAGAAATCACTCGCGGCGGTCGGTCGTGGGTGGTGCGATGGGAGAATGATAATCATAAATTATAGACCATCGGTAGTCTGGGCTCTCCCCGCGCTGCCGCCGCCAGTGGAACCTCCATTTCAGGGTTCCGGAGCCAGCGATGCCGGCCTTTGATTTATAAACAGAAGCCTAAACATCAGTTTCCATATTTCTAGCTTATAAAATGAAGCACTTGTCATATAAACTTGAATAGCCTATTTAACCATAACCTAGGAGGGTATGAATTAAACAAAATGCTATTTAAAAGATTTATATTTATAAAAAGAGAAGCCTTAACATCAATTTCAATTTATCTAACATCAATAATGACAAACTTTAATCCCCTATTAACCTTTTAAGGGTATGAATTTTCAAAAATTCTTTCTTAGTGCTCACCTAAGTTTAAAGTAGCTGCTATGCAAAATTTGCGCTTCTAGACCCACCGGTTTAGGCAGGGCGTCGTCTGGTCAGTCAGTGCTAAGAATTTTATTAAGTACATAGATAGAGCCGGCGCGGAGGCGCGGCGACGACGCCCGATCGGCGCCGCACGCTTGGGCGATCTGTCTATTCGAATCCTACACGCCCGACTACAGCATTTTCTACTGTTCTTTCCTTGTTTCATTCATCTTTTTTGGCAGTCGGGTTTTTAAAATATTTATTTTATTTTTTATTTAATTCATTTTACATCCAAATCATTATGTGTGTTAATTATTTTTTAAATCGCTTTTTCGAGTTCTTGACAATAATACGCCACTCGATAGAGCTTGAAGAAAACCTGTTTTCAAAGTTTGACAACATGGCGCCTAACGGCCACCATTTAGAATTTTCAAGCCGTTTAGGCTACAGCGCGTGCCAAAGAAATAGATAGTATATAAATAAATACATGCATAAATACAATAGAAAATAGAAAAATATAATCCTCCTTTTTGTTTCGCGCAGTCGGGTAAAAATCCGTTTGATCCGATGCGTGCGAAGCGCACAATGTGGGACGTGTGAACGCTTTGCATATTTTTGCAGATGACGGCTACTCACTGTCGTTCGTCCGCACCTGGACTGGGGCGGAGACGGCGATGCGGGGGCTGCGGCGGGGGCGGAAGCGGAGGGGGCGGACGCGGCGGGGGCGGAAGCGGCGGGGGCGGGGCGAGGTGGTCGCCTGCAACTCGCGTGACGACAACCAACCCCAATTAGAGAGTGTACCAGTCACGACGCCATCCTCTGCTCAACCCCAATAGCAATTAGATATATACCATTATTGTCATCGCTAATTATTTCATGTTTCTGTTCACAGCGGACTCCTCAGTAAAGACACAGCCCGGCGGTATGTATTCAGACAGAGTTCTAGGCAACAAGCGTATTGCCGATCTTAGGCGAAAAATTGGGTATGAATAAGGTCAGTTGTCGTTGGATTAATTTTTTTTATGTAATCCGGTATGGGTGGCTGAGTCGGAGGGGCCAAAGCTCATGCAGGCCATGCTCCGACCAGCCAATATCACCTCCGAGAAGGTAGGTGCCATACCGGAGACTTCCCTGGATTGTTGGCTATACTGGACTAGAGGAGAACACAACCGAGGCTGCTATGCGGCCATCTTACATCCAGTACGGTGGTACCAACCCAGTCGGCTACAATTTGAGCCTACCATCTAGTAAGGGGCAAGGGAAGGGACCTACAGTTTTACACCGGTTCCGAACGGTGAAGCAGGAGGTGTAGGTATGCACGTAAATTTTTTCGTCAGAAAAAACTCATTGGTACACGCCGACGGGATTCGAACCGCGGACCTCTCGCATGAGAAGCCGATGCCCAAACCACTCGGCCACCCGTCGCTTGCCGTATGCCTAACATCCATCGAAATAAACGACGGGAATATCGCGACGTGATATAGTGCATAACGAGGCAATCCGCCGACGCACCAAAGTAGTAGATATTGGACATCGGGAGGCTAAGCTCAATTGGCAGTGGTCTGGGCACGTAAACCGAAGAGACGACGACCGTTGGGACGACGGATAGGAAAACCGGAGTATGGGAAGACCCACCAGGTGGGACGACGACATCAAGTACGTCAGCGAAAACCACTGGAGGCCAGGAAGACTAGACTGGTGAAAAATTTGATAGGCGTATATCCAGCAGTGGACGCATACGCGCTGATAAGCTGACTGACATCGAAAATCGAGTTTTGGCGCTTAGAAGATCGAATCACAGGTCTCTATGTTGAAATAAATACAATGAGCTGTTCATTGCCAGCAGTGATAAGCATGGAGAGGACGAGACCTTATCAATTTGGCGTCGACTGCGGTGTGTGGGAAGCGCGCCAGTTTTTTTAATATAACTGTCCCAAGAGGTAATTAGGTGCGAAATTTGGCGCCTCGTCCGCGCGAGCATTTTCCTCAAGCTCAGATAAAGCCGCTGTGAAAAGTTTTTAGAAGGCGCCTTAGTATGAAATTCCACTAAGTAACTAACATTTTCTTAGATGAAATCTTAAATTAATTATATAAATGTTTTTTGCACTTGCAAGAACCATTTTGTTGCACTTTTCTGGGTGCAGCGAACGGACTTATTCCAGAATATAGTATCGTCCAGCTTACGTTTTAGCATTGTTTATGTAATATTTCCTAACGGTAATTCACACGTGTAAGGGTACCTAAAAAAGTTGAATACCTATCAGCGACTTCGTTTTCTCCAGATATTTGAAGCCGAGGAAATTCTGAAAGTTATCTATGTATGTCGTTTTTCACGCAGATAGCTCGTCCGTCATTCGGGCAACTGGGGAAAAATAACGTATTTATTACTTCGGTCGATGTCTGTCGATAAAGTTTCCTTTTATTGGTTAAGCTTTCGTCATCCATCATCCAATTATGATCGCCATTTGAGCCCAGCGTGTTCGTCTGACGTCCCGCGCGGGGCGGGGGCGGGAGCGGGGGCGGGGCGGAGGGACGTAGCCTTGCCCGCTTATCTATCTCGTCCATCGAGACAATCTACTTCCTAAATGTAGAACTATAAATAAATGACGTCACACACACGTCCCAATGTAGACCATATTATATGTGGATCTTTCATCTCTGTACGAGTGTGCGTGTTGCCTGCAAAATTGTTCAAGAACATATGAACATACATAGATACGAGTAAATCATGGATGTAATCTTAGTGGAAAACAATAAACATTTAGTTATTACTGAGTGTAAAATATTCCTACCTGTAAAAATAAATCCGGTCTCAGAGAGAGTTTGATCCTTAAATTATCATGAACATAATATCATAATATTGTCTGCTTAATCTGTTTACGATCTGCAAATCGTTTCACTGTACATCCATATCTAACTACTAGCTTTCGCCCTCGGCTTCACTCGCATTGCCTATGTCCATCCTGAAGATCTATTCTAAATATTGGTCAAAGATTTTTTTTTAATTGGATGAGTATTTTCGGATATTACCTCCTAAATCCAAACTTACTAACTTACAAACTTTATCTCTTTATAACATTATTAGTGTAGATGTCTATTCTATTCATAATTATATTATCTTTAATTAATTAGAAGGAGCTAGATCTACCACTTCATTTGAATTATTCGTTGTGTAAACTCTGTTAGAGAGTGCTGCACACACTATAACTTGTCTATGTTGACTTAAAAACTGTAAATATCATGTTTGCTATGCGATTTCTCTCAACTAGAACGCGCTCTCTTTGTTTGCCGTTCAACGTTCTCAAAGACTGTCTATGTTAATTTCATCACCAAGCAGTAATCAGCGACGACCTACATTCCCTTAGAGTGTGAGAGTGCGACCGCGGAGGGGAGGCACATTCTCAGCAGTCTGTCGAAGCATATTTAGCCGGACGTCATAGAGGCAAGACGAGTTTGTGATTAATGCCGACCTCACCTAACGATATAAAATTTTCATTCTCATCAATCACAGACCGTGTGCATGGTAGCGCGCTAACTGCCCCACTCAATATCGAAAGCGGCCAAAGCCGAGATGCAACTTTGTAAATTTCATTTACTCACCCTGCGCCCTCTCTAAACTATACACTCAGCGTGCATGCGCGATTGTGATAAAGTTCTATATGTATACATTGGCACACAATTTTGTTAGTGCCATGTCGAGTTGTGATTCCTGAACCGCAGCATCCATCATGAGAAAAATTATTTCCAGTGAGATTGTGTTTTGTTCCATAGACAATTTGTTTTACTGAATCTGACATGGTTAGCTTCATCACATGCTACACGCGTGACGTCAGACCATTCCACCTTGTTCCTGTTGGAGCTAGGTGCCAAATGAGTGCTTCCCTTTGGTCGTGCCGGTTACATTGAACTGAGCGAAAAACACGAATTATTTAATATAGGTAGCCGTTTCTACTACCTTCCTTCAGTGCGGTTTTCGTATCAATCCGGACGCACTAGTGAGGTAGAAAAAGGATAAGGGAAGAGAAATTGTAGACATATAAAATATAATTCTCCCGTATATTATGTATCTATGATATCAGCATGATGTAGCAGAAATACAGCGTCTCGATGCGATCACCGTGTGAACACACGACAATGACATAATTTTAGATGGCGCTGAAATCAAAATTCAAAAATTACTCATTCGGTCATCGCGCTCTAGACTCTAGAATAGAAGCCAACATAAATGTCAAGTCACCGCACACACATAACTTGTTGACACGATGATAAGAAAAATCACTCAGTGAAGAAGTGCTAGTCACTGAATGGGCATTCTCGAAGAATAATCTCATGAAGTGAATATTCTCTATAACAGTTTCGTACCTACTGCCTTAAGTTTTTTGTAGCTACCTACTTAACTTACACAAATAATAAAATAGAAAGTATGCGGATTTCGTTTTAAAATTATTGTGAAGTTTAAAATTCCTACATTTTTAATTCGCACAATGAATTAAAACATAGATAACTATTTACTATATAAATCTATATGTATAGATAAAACTTTCTACACGTAGTACTTTTTGCCTCAATTCAAACTTTCAAAAGTGTTGCGTGCTCCAAAATGATTTCCTACGAAAAAATTTCAACACGAAATCTAAATAAAAACCCACAGCACGTCTCAGCAGACACGTAGGTAAAATACGATCGTGTTTAGGGATAACGCGCCCTCGTCCGGCCGGCAAGGGTTGGTCGGCGCCGGCCGTACGCAAACACCACCCCCGGGCCTAACAAATCAAGAAAACAAAAACAAGTTGTAAGTCTAATACCCGCCCGCAGGACGCACGGAATCCTAACTATGTTGGGTAGTCGGCACATTCACTGACCACTTTTGAACAACTGCCCATTTCCAAGTATTGAGCACAACTTTTTAAAACTGTATCTTTCAAGACTTTTACATGTGTTAAATATTATGCCTATTCATACTACAGCTTTATTTCCTCTATGCAACGTTTCATGTAAACGTGCAGAGTCGAGTTAACCAACAGACAGACCTGATTCGTTTGATTGCTTCTGTCAAGATAGATCTAGTGAGTCAGGGTTGAGTGCAACTATACGCATTAGCTCTCAAGAGAAAATCGAACTGAAATTTTATGTAGTGTAGAATTATTATAATAATAATAAGGTTTCATCAAGGTAATGAATATAAATTAGGAAAATAAATCTCTCATGCGTAGCCTAGCATAGCTAGCTCATATCTGATCATTTGATGACAGAATAACTGACCACTAAATTGACACATAGCATCGACGGATACCATGTAGGAAAAGATAAACCGCTACACGATTTCTTCTCTCGCATAAATTAAATGAACTGAAAAAAATATAGTTTTAATAGTCTTTCCCCAGCGACATTGGTCCGCCTTCAAGCCGGACTGGCACATCCTCGGGGGTGAAATTGGTTGCGCCTGAGGCTTCGACCTCGGGCACAGCCACCCAGTTCGGAAGCAATAAAAAATTAACAAAAAAATATGGTTTTTACCGAATATGTAGCTCCCCCATCGAAAGTTTTTTTTTTTCACAAAAAATACTATGAACATTAACTATAAACCGACCAGTAACTGTGTCCTTAGCCCTACGCCCGCCCGCTTAGTTTCTGGATTAAGATTTAAGGTAAGCCGTCCAGGCACGCTGGAGTTTATTAGTATTTTTAGTGTTATCATTATGGTAGGAACTAAATATGAGTATGTCATGCATGTGTTATATTTAATACATGTTCTAATAATTTTAAAGCCTTAAGCACTAATGGCATTACTGGAATTATTATAGCTTTATGGAAGTGATATGCTTTGCGAAGTGGTAATGATGTTGTGTGTCAATCATATGTAATTGCTTGTGTGAATGGGAAGGGCTAAGTCATAAACCAGCTAGGTTCCATGTAAAAACATACCAAAATAACCGTTGGGGCCGAGACGATTTACTTTTTCCCAAGGGTTAAAAAAGAAGGAACTACATAATAGGTATGTCGGGAACCATTCTCAACCAATTCTGCTAAAAAGATCGCGACCGGAAAAATATACTGGAACAGAATCCATCTGATCAATTTTATAAATCCATCTCTACACATAAACCCACAATCTTAAAATCCTTTCCACTAGCTCGGAAATTCATCAAACTTTATTTAATTATAACGAAACTTGATGAAAGCCCCCACCGACCGACCCTTAGGGCGGGCTCCTGTGATGATATCTGAGATCATTCACGCTCCAAAAATTAACTCTACCTGTAGCCAGAGCCAGACCCTTTACGCGTGTTGTGCAGCCACGTGTCTCACAATATTCAAAGAAAAAGAAATAGCCACAGGCGATGTGCTCAGAACTAGAAAGGGAGAGACTCATAGAGAGTGTTAAGTGGATAATGCACAATATTTTAAGGGGAAGCCATTTAAAGCATGTTTTTCGCCGAATAAATTATTTTAAAAGAATAGGAATTTTGTTCATTATTAACAGACATTTTGCACAAAAGAGAAATCGTCTAATCAACATGCTAAAAGCTTGTACAAATGTATGGATCGCTCATGGAGTCTATAGCTATAGATTCACAAAGATATTGATATTATGTAATCTTGTATGTAGTTATAGGTATCTACATTATTCACCAAAACAATTGCACATTTAAAATTTTAAATTATTTTAAATTTTAAATAGTCACTACAAGTGACAATTTTAAGTCAAACGATTTCTTACATGATGAAAAGCCTATATAGTTTTGTTCACTATATTAAATTGTATTTGTTTCTAATTATATTTCAACATTTACACACTTTGATAGATAAACCCATATTTTAACCCTTCTCAGTGACACCGCCATAAAGTGTCCGGCACAAGCCGGAGGTTATCTAATAAACGTTTATCAAGGGATTAAAAGGCATAAGATTCTATTTCATTCCAGACTGTAGCCCTTAACCCTTATTCCCTTATCGGTGCCGTGCGATCGGCGGCGACGCGACGAACCCTGTGGCCCGATAATGTGAGCTATCCCAGCTACTCCGTCTACAGGCTATCCCGACCTATTTCCCAACAATACACCTACCGTTCGTTCAACATCAATTCTTCCTCCCCGTTGATAAGGATTCGTTTTACCCGTCTAAATAGTTAGTCTTACGTCAATTTAGAAACAAAGGGTTCTCAGGGGTCAGTTTAGATAACGACACATATATTATCAAAACATTCGAGCGCTGCCTGCTCCTAACTCCCTGGTAAGGCGTTGATTAGATGCAATCCGCTTTCGGACCCCGCATAACTTAAGAAGGGACGTCGGAGGCACAAGAAGAGACTCCAGTGCCGACAGCTCCTTCGGCCGGGATAACATCGGCGCTTATCGGAGTTACCAGTACAGGCTCGCCCTAGGCTTTGTATCTATGTCCTAGAAGAAAGAGATCTGAGTTCACTTGATAATTGTATAGAAGTGCGCACTTCCTACGCTTACCTCCTAAGTAGGCAAATTATTCTTTTGAAGAGATTTCGTTCAGCCGAAGTGCTCCTAACCGTAAAAAAATTTAAAATTATATTTTACATTGCTTTGGAGGCAGACTTCTTATTAAGGACTATTTCGGTTGCACTTTTATCACTTTAGGCACTAGCATGTCTATCTTTAGAAAATAAATGAAAGCCAAAACGAAATAGAGGTGGAGACTCATCCTAAATTAGATGGATTATATAAAAATAATTCAGAAATTTGTCCCACGAAAGTGATACGAATTACATAAAAAAGTGGCGTATGGTGTATGAAATAGGTAATACTTTCTGGAGACTGGAGAGTTTACGTGAAGGTAGCTTGGCCTGCGGCCTCTCAGTCTCACTTAGTGAGTTACTTTTTTTTTAAAGTGTGCCGTTTATATGTGCTAAGATCGGCCTTCGACCTCAGAAGCGATCGTTTAATACCAGATTTCCGTTTAAATTCGATTTTCTATAAATTATATTTTACCGCGAACGAAGGCGCGAGCACAGCTAGTTTTTTATAAAAAAAAATACTCAAGAACATGCTTAACTTAATTTTCGTTAAATTCTAAGACACTATACATCTGAAAAAGTATAGGCACTCATTCTTGCTTATTAAAAGATGCCCGCGGCTCCGCCCGCTCTCATATTTGACTTCTCTGCTAACCTCATAAGCTATTTAGCGTGATAGTAAGTAACCTATAGTTGATGGGAAGAATCAAGCTATTCGTATAATTTTGTTTTATTAAAATCGGGTCAGTGGTTCTCGAGTTATAAGCGGACAGACAGACACTCAGACACTCAGACAGAAAGCAGACGTTGGATTTTATTATAGGTAAGGATACTTCATACAAAACGATTAAAACAAGCGCAATGATGCGGGGGGAGTCAATGGAGCGTGATGCAGAATGACTTGCGCATTAAGGAATAAAACTAGAGGAGTGGATATCTCTCGGTTCACTTCACCACACCTCCTAGCATCCAGCGCGACAGACCAGGGACTTTAACGTCCAAACAGTAGCGTAACTTCGAGGTCCAAAACTTAGAGTATGTTTTTACTATCGTAGAGATAGATGAGGGCCGGTACATGTGTATCCACAACGAGTTCTATTGTAGTTCTATTGTAGGCTGGAGTTTAAAACTGCACATTCGGATTTTAATTGTATCATTTCATCCTGAAACTCTTAAATATTTAAATGTTTAATGCTGGCTTCGAACCTTAGTACTTATTGATTTACAGTTTGAATTGAAGTCACCTAACCTACTAGCTAGCTAGAGCATCCACTTTACACGATTAAAAATGTGATTCGTCGATAAAGTGGCAAGGGAGAATTAAATAAAATTAATTTATTTTATGGAAACTGTCACGGTTGGCTACATTACCTTTTTTTATGAATACTGACACGGTTGGCTACATCACCTACAACATCCGTGATGTCAGCCCATAAACTAGGTGCCATGTCAGTGCTTCCCTTCATTTCATGTCGGCTACACTGAACTGGACGGAAAACACGAACTATTTACATAGACGTTTCGACAGACGTTTCGTTCAGTGCGGTGGTACCAAAACGGTCCGGTTAAACCCTACCACCTAGTAAGGTAAGAACGGAAGGGACCGACAGTTTAACGTGGAATCCGAACCACGGTCAGCCTCCAAGGGTCGGCGGTCACGCATCCAAGTACTTACCGCGCCCAGGGTTGCTTAATAACAGTCGACCAACCGCACCACTGAGCTACCGAGGCTGACAAAACCTACAACATCCGTGATGTCAGCCCATAACACCATGTTAAACTTGGTGCCATGTCAGTACTTCCCTTTGGTCGTGCCGGCTACTCTGAACTGGATGGAAAGTCCGAACTAATAAATAGCCTTTTCGACCGACACCTTTCATTCAGTGCTGTCGGCTGTGGGACCAACGTGGGCGGATTAAACCTTACCACCTAGTAAGTTAAGAAGGGAAGGATCTACAGTTTACTCGGAGTCCTAACCACAGTCAGCCTCCAACGATCGAACGGTCACCCATTCAAGTTCTGATCGCGCCCAGGTTATGATCAAGAACGACAGTCGACCGACCGCACCACTGAGCTACCGAGGCAGACCCATTATAAATGAGCAGGTGATTACATTATATCTAACTGTTCTCGCGGCTTCGCTTGGCGACAAAATCTTACAACCATCCTTAATGTGCCAAAAACGAAAACGTCCGTGAAACCCCCATGCGAATTAATATTAATTAGTTCTCAACTTAATATGTAAGTTAATAAAGTTATTTTTTTTAATAGACTACTGTGCGTGCGTTCGTCGTCGGTGTACCGTTATGGATGGATGCGCCCAGGATGTCTCTTGTACTACATACATACATATCACACACGCTGAATCCCGACAATCGGGGTAAGCAGAGTAATCGGTGGTGTGCTGCAAGAACTTTGGCAAATTACAGCACAACACGGACCACCACGTTTCGCAAAGTATTTGAACAAGATTCAAACGATCTAGCAGCAAGTAAGGCACGAAGACTCACCTGCTGCATGATTCGGTGGAAGTACCGTGCCAAGTTGACAGGTGGCGAGTCTGTCGCCCTTTAGCACGGCATCTTGTCTTTATCCCTTAGTCGCCTTTTACGACATGCATGGGGAGAGATCTCTTGTACTAACACCGAGTTATTATGAATATCAAATTGTCTGAAGAGTTTTCTTCCACAGCTTAAGTTTACTGTGACAAGGCACAGCCAGGCCGGGAAAAAGCGATGACGACAGCATGTTAACACCCCTGCACAGCCGCCCGACCACCCCCCACCCCAATAAGCCTCCAGGCCCCGAATGAAATAATGCCCTTAATATTTGAAAAGTTTGTCCTCGTAAGTTTCTGTTATTTAATATCTCATAAAGACTTCGCCAATGTTCCAGGTGTAATGTATGCACGGGGGCCACTGTCGGTGAACGGTGTCGTGATTTATTACGTTCTCGGGTTCCTAGTGTCGTAGTCATCATTATTTTTGTTATCAGGACATGTTTTTACATTGAAAATAATGGAAATAAAGTTGAAATTAACCGCTAACTAAGCTGATTTGTAACAGTACATAAGATTAAAAACACAAATGATAATAACTTTCTAATTATGACTAGAGATAAAACACGTTTATTGTTTCATCTCTTGAATAAAATCTCATTTTACCATTTTAAGACGATTTGTCACTCTTTCGTCGAAAAAGGCTACTACTTAAAAAATTTAAGTAAGTACAGTTCCCGGCAGCAAATAGTGCGTGTCGAGCCTGTCGCACAGAGACGCGCGAGTTCGTGCGACAGGCACGACGCTCTGCAACCGGATTGTCTCTTTCTGAAGATCGACACGCATTATTTCCTGTCGGGAACTGTACCTACCTACCTAGATAGATAGATACATAGAAATACTTTGTTGACAAGTACATGTTAAAAACACAATACACAATAGGCAGGCTTAATGCTATATTAAATTCTATTATAGCAAACCTTTGGGATGTGGGATATATTTAATATACTTCGGACTTATATATTATTATTACATACCTTCCTCATTTTAATAAGATGAATGACACGATACCTTAAAGAACTAGACTTCTACAGCTTAACATAAGAAGATTGGTGCTCCTGAGCGGTACTGCGATGCCGAAAAGAATTAATCAGTGGGACTGGTGTACAACATAATAACAAGAGAAAGGATTAAGAATGTATATGTTTGTCCTTTAGTGAGGATAGGAAAAGCTTCTTGAGTTTCTTTAAATACACCATTAAGGCATGGTTCGTTGTTATTGTTGTAGGTTCGCCTATGGTTGTATGACTTGTGATCAACTTTCCTGGTTATTTGATTAGTTTTTCGTAGTCGGATTTTAAAACGAAACATACGTAGCTATATCAGTTTTTAAATGTTGTATTTGACCGTTAACTCGGCAACATGAAAAGCCCATCGCTATTTCGATGGTTCCTCGAACTTCGAAAGCAATATTCTTTATTGATCTACATTATTTATTAAGTTTTGAACAATCCCTTTCCTCACATTGTCCAACGTTTTCAATAAATTGGATAGAGCGCGGGAAGCGGGTCACGTAGCGCGCTCATGTTCTCTCACAGATCGTCGATAAGCAGCAGATTTGGAAGACATCTTTACTTTCTTGAGACTCCAGACATTACTCGTATGTACGTACGTACTACATCAGTACCGACTCCACGGAGAATTCGAAAGACGTAGGGATATGCCTCCACGGCAATATTGTTTAGTTTTAGTTTGGCTTGTTCATTTCACATAAATACTCAGTACGACGAACTATCAACGAACCGTCAACAATTTTAATTTGTCCTTTTCAGCAAAATACAATCAACGAAGATCCGGAGAAGAAATGCTAAGAAGCTTTTATAGTTTCATCATGGTAACACATGAATCTTTTTGAGATTCTAAATTGATTTAAAAAAATTGCAATAAAAAAATTATAAGTAATATATTTCTGTATGTTACATGTCTAAAATAAATATTTCCAAAAATAATTCCCTAAAATTGCTAATAACTTATTTGGTTTATTGTTTATTGAGCATTCTTATGGCAGTAAAACGGCTCGAACTTGCCACAATTTGTTCTATCCTCTTATTAATTTACTTTTCTTGTATCCACAATTTGTCTCCGCAACGATTTCAGAAAGATTAAAACATATTGTACCCGATCTCCAAAGCTGGAAAGCCACGTCCACATGTCGCCGCGCGAGCTGCGCGTCTCTAACATAAATCCATAGACGGCGACGGTGACGTCATAAAAATGGTCTCTGGGCGTGCGGGTAGTTTCACAACAAGCTATCATTAGTTATCTACTAAGAAAGTGCCAATACAAGCCGGTTCGAGACGACACGACGACGTGCTCCGCCCGAGTCCATTTGAGGTCCTACTGCGTTATACGAGTATCTACTACATAGCTCGCGCGTGGAAATATTACCTACTTTTATGTCGATTCTCGAATAGTAATGAAAAACGTACAATTGTATTATTCAACTAGAAAATGAGCATAAAATATAATATAAAATATTCTCTAATGAAAAATAGTACTAAAGATACATATACCACGGGATACACGAGTAATTTCTTTCATTCAACCTTTTTGCTTGCAGTGCAGCTTCTATGGGACTTAAAACAAGTGAGTTTTCCTCAAACACTAGATACATATAATTCACAGTAAATCCCGCACGCTTAGAGAAGAAAATATAAGCTTATTGAAAATGTTATGGAGATCACAGACTGTGTTTCATGAATTATAGATTGTATGTTCAATATCCTCTACTTTCATAAAAACTCTTACAATAATATGTATTTTCTGCGACTTAGTTTGGCAGAGCGTACTTTTTATATATAACCTGACATGGTTGGCTACATCACATCCGTGATGTCAGCTACCTTGGTGAACTAAGAGCCATAATATCAGTGCTTACGTATGTTCACAAAAAATGGCTATAAAGCTTATGTGATCATTTTCAACAATATCTATTGAATCTCGCTTTCGAAATCAATCAAACTTTGTATAAAATGTTCACGGGAAATTCACTTGATCTATCACCGTACACGAAATAAAACATGTTATCCGGCTCGAAGGACCACGCGATGCGGACGCCGCGTCATACAAATGGCGTCGGATTTTCGGCACACGCTTGCTCGCGCGTAGCGGCACGAATCTGCGCTGCCGGGCGGGTGCGCTTCTCACGTACACCCACCTCGCCTCACGTACGCAGTTTTAAATCTGGAACAAAAATAAGTTATGTTCATGCAATTTTTCGAACCATAATTCGTTACTTGTGATTTCCTTTTATTCAATTCACTGGTGTGAAATTACGACATGGTCGTTCTTTCTATGTGATATAAATGCGTGATGTATCATAAATCTAAGTTTTAATTATGTGTGTATATAATATTTGTGCTAGGTAATTTTTAGCACACATCTTTTTAAATATTTTGAAACAGAACGAAAACAATATTCTTTAAATTAAAAGGTTACCCTTCAAAAATTACCCTTATAACATTTCATGTAAGTTTTCGGGGTTATTTTTTTCTATTCTTCAATTTTTTTCAATTTTCTATCATTTTTTTATTTTGTCCATACATTTCTCATAGCTGCTAAAGAAATGTGTGGCGGACTAGACGGTAACAATGAAGTATGTAGAGAAGGTGCTAGTGAGTCCGCGTGAGCTACGGCGACTCGGATGTATGTGACAGCCGGTTACAACTCGCGAAATGAATCGACAAGACATGACCGAGCGAACCAACTCCACGTTTCTACTTTAGATCGATTCTTCAAACTTTCTCACGACAAAATTGGAGCGTTATTTTAATTGTTTGCTAGACGCTTCCACAAAAAAAGTGTGCTTATTGTAAAAATAACATCCCACCAAAACTTATAATATAAAAAGATGCCAAGTCTCGCATGCAACCTTTCCACCGTAAAAAGTTATAAGATCCCATGCAGAGCAAAGTCTTTTCATATCATTGAAACCCGAATTCAACAATGCTGCCATAAACTATATTTTCTACTTAATAATAATCAATATTTAGTTACTCCTCTTATATTTAACATCTTGATTTCTATAAAAAAACACCTTGACTTGGCAATCGGACAGCACAAACAGATCGCTTCGTAAAGATTCCTTTTCAATTTACAACAAAGTAAACATAGCATGCATCAGGTGGGTCTTCGTACCTTACTTGCTGCTTGATCGATTGAATTTGCGAAACGTGGTAGTCGGTGTTGTGATGTAATTTACCAGAGTTCTTGCAGCACAACACCGATTATTCTGCTTACCCCGATTGTCGAGATTCAGCGTGTGGTGTGTAAGTATTTATTATGCAACTGAAAAAAATATTTATCATAGACTTTGTATGGAAAGTTAAGTTTACCCAAAAAAAAACGGGGCTTAAATTTTTGGGATGTTTCAGTTTTTCGTTGTGAGCTAAACATGAGCTGAATACAAAATTTCAAGTTTGTAGGTCTGCTGGAAGTACCTTAGATTTTTTATGATCGGTGAGTGAGTGAGTGAGTGAGTCAGTAAAAACCGGAACTTTGACTGGCGATATCTCGCAAAATATAATAGGTAAAAACTTATAATTTGAGGGTATAGTTGGGTTTGGTAAGTACTCTTGGTTACTAAGATTACAGGTGTTTATCTCTATCCACAAAAAAGATACAGGCAGTCCAAATGTACCCTGAGTTGCTTCAAAAGAATGGTACGGCCGTGTTTTTTTTTTTTTTTTTTTTTTTTATGGAAACTGACACGGTTGGCTTCCATCACCTACAACATCCGTGATGTCAGCCCATAACACCGGGTGAACTTGGTGCCACGTCAGTGCTTCCCTTCGGTCGTGCCGGCTACACTGAACTGGACGGAAAACACAAACTATTTACATAGCCGTTTCGACCGACCTTTCATTCAGTGCGGTGGTACCAACCCGGGCGGGTTAAACCCTACCACCTAGTAATATAAGAAGGGAGTCATATCCCTTAGTCGCCTTTTACGACATACACGGGGAGAGATGCAGTGGGGCTATTCTTTTAAAGTACCGGCCCCACACGGTACAACGGTGTTTGCTCGACTTGGCGGGGGCACTGCCGTGCCCCCACATTAGGTCAAGAGGTCAACAATGCTATTCTAAACAAAAGTCCAAATAAAATGCTGGTGATTAAATAAATGTTTACTTCTTACCATATAATATATATTTACTTGTTTTAAAACAGCATCCAATTTGTTTAATTTAATAATGTAATTAAAGTATTATTTTTATAATACAAAAATTAATGTCAAAGTTACACCAAAATTTTCTATTTAATGCATTTTTGTACTCTTTTAAGTGATTTTTTTCTTATTTTTATTTAAACGATTATTAATTTATTATTAAAGTAAACGTAAAAAGTATTTTTTTTTTACTTTGACTTTTTCAAATGTATCGACGCATGTTATTAATCCCCGCCCGCCATCCACGCCGCTGCTGCTCGCCGACACCCGGCAAAACGTGATAGTCGTGAAAAATTGAAATTTTCACCTCTTGTTTTCACGAATAGACAGAATATACGTGCCCATCTATCCAATACAGTAACGGTAGGCACTGTCGTAACAATGTGCACCACTATTCCTATTGTTCTGACATTCCACGGATACCTATCACGTGAGTGTGGTCATGGAAACCGTCTTCAATTCGGACATGCGACTTGATTTTTTTGTTTTGTTTATGAAAACCATAGACAATTCCACATCCTAGCAGTGCAACAGAGAAGGATTCTGAGAACGATGATAGATTTATTTCTATAAATATAGTATGATAGATATATTTCTTTAATCTAACACATTGTCACAAACTATTCTTGTTCGCCTGCATGTACTTCTCCCACATCCCAAAGGTTAGTTAGAATAGAATGCCTCGCGGCATTAAGCTCGCCTTTTGTACCTAATTTTGATAAATAGGTGTTCAACAAAGAATATATACATACATACATACAGATTCTCATAAGCCCTGATTGATCCGTTTAATGTTTGATATTACTTGGCTGGCTTCCAAACAGCCTCCAATTTGTTGAATTTAATAATGAAAATATTATTTTCATTAGCTTATGTTTTAGAAAAAAAAATGTGTTATTTTATTGCCTAATTATTTTGTTGAATTGTTTTTATTTTAAGTTTATTATTTTATTAAAATAAAGGTCATTTTTATTTTTATTTGCTACATTATTCAATCTTGTTCATTCGGTGACCACGTCCGCACTTTTTAAAGATAGGATAGGAAGATAGGAGAAAACATGAAAGGAAGCTTTAGGCTCATTATGTCGTCGCTTGTGAGGTCAATTTGCCAATCTGCAAAATCGTAACTTTACAGGAGAAGCAAAAGACTTTTTTTTTAATACTGTTAAAGCTAGCTTAATTTAATTTTAAACTTCAATATCTTCTAACCTAATTGAGATACAGTTATGAAAATTGGTCACAACGTGTATTCACCTATTTTTCGTATATTGGTACCTTTATGTCCAATTAGCCAATCTGGCAGATTGGCAAATTGGCCTCACAAGCGACGGTGTTCGGACGTCAGAAGAAAATATATATTAAAAACTTAAAAAATACTCTTGTCCTGGCGTATTCTCAGTTTTGTTCGTAAGACCGTAGATTGGATATAGTGCCTGTCAGACAACGTCAGTAGTATACATAGTACCAATATAATACTTCGGTGAGCCCACTCGGGCGGCGGCGTAGGCAGTAAATGAGACTAAGGAAAAAGAAAAGGTCCTTTATTTTTCAGTTGTATAGGGGGCGGTGGGAGAAAAGTGGGCTGGGCAGTAGGCTAGGAAATGTTCCTAAAGGCCTATACTCTATCCCGACTACCTAGACGCATCAAGTAATCCAGTCAGATCGTGGACTGTTCTGTGCGTAGTCTTTGAGGAAATATTTAGGTATAATGATTTTTTAAAGGTAGACAATTTGGTGAATTCTTCTTTTGTAAATGTTATACAAAGAAAATATTCCGAAAATACATCGACATCCCTAGATCACGTCTCGCAGCTTTGCTTGCAGAATTTATTTTGTATTATAGAAGTTGTTAAAATAAAATTCTTGTTAAGTATCTATTTCGTGTAACAAACCGAAATAAATGTAAAACTTGTAATTTTCTGTCTTTAAAAGTATTATTGCATTCGAAAAGCATGCGCTGTTTTCTGAAAATAATTTCCATTTGTTCCACTGCGCGCTAGCCGCCACTGCACCGACCGAGGAGCTGGCCCCCGCGCCGCGCGCAGCCTCCGTACATACTCGCTGCCGGCGAACTGAATCATAGTCCATTATAATTTCACGTGCATCCCGGCGAGCATAATTCCCGACGTCCACCATTTAATTGTCTAACCGTTTTGGCAGAACGCCAATTTTAATTGAAAGAAAAAATGGCCCGCAAATGTACTTTTTCGTTATGGTTGATGGGTTAATGGAAATTGGCAATGGCTGCGTTCGGTCCCAGTGCCAATTTTTGCGGTGCAAGCGATCTCCGCTCTAGTCGGCGGCGGCGGGGGCGGCGGAGGGGGCAGCGGCGGTGGCGCGGCGGGCGGCGGGACCGTCCGCTGTGATGTGGCTCGGGTTATCAATTTTGTACCTCCGGCTCCGTAGCCAAGTTTTAGATGTGATTGCTCGCCAGTTAAAGGGTTGGCTGGTTGTAAATGCAGCTGAAAACAGCACAGAAGCAAATTAGCAAGAAATGAATGCTTTATACTCGTAACTTTTATGCCTCCTGACCTCAAAATTTCCGTGTCACTTCGAGTTACTCAGTATACGTGCAATTTTTTTTTATTTAGACCCTCATCCCTAGAAGCACCAGTCACAGAGCACTGCTAAATAGTCTACTCAGTCAAAATTACATTCTCGTGCTCACACACGTAATATTACAATGACTCGAGTAAGATAGTCTAGGCAAAATTTTTAAAAAAGGCTTCCGTTCTGAGTTTTAGAAGCAAATCATATAACTTTTTGGTAAACGGTGTTTTCTTACTAATTCGACCCTGCTGAATCCAAAAATGCCGTTTGCCCTCCCCCCCCCCCCCCCCCCCCTCCCCCCCTTCCCCCCATTTCCCCTCCGAAGTGCCGTAGTAGTGCCGTAGCCGTAGTTTTTTTTATTTTACAGAAAAACGGTTACAGATAGGAGCAAATTTTCGAAAAAGAACTTAATTTATATTAAATTTCCTAAACACAAGTGCTAAATTTATATCGATACGATAAGTAGTTTTTGAGATACAGCCTTCGACATTCGATGAAAAAGTAAAAAAAAATTGTTTTTTGTATTTCTTCTCAATTTGTAGGAAAGTGACAGCAGTTATAAGAAAATTATCTAAAGACGTTTTATAGCTTATGCATTTATCTTGAAAATAACATCTAATTCATATTCATGTGAACAATGGTTCTCGAACCACAGTTTATCGCGTCGAGGTATTCCCGCGCGCATCGTACACTCTCATGGATCACCACTAGAAGCATGGAATATTACTTTTGAGCAAAAGGTCATTTCCCCCTATATTGACCCTGCTGAATCCGAATATGTCGGTTGCCTGAGCGAAGTACCGACCGGAAGTGAGATATTCAAGATGGCGGCCAATATGGTGCTGAAATTCGATATTGTCGCTGTAAAGCCCCCTTTGACACAGGAACACGTTCAAAATGTGTAGTTGTATGTTTTTGTGCATAAGGAATTAACAAATACACGTTTAAAAACATTGGTTATGTTTATTAAAAAACTTAGAGGCAATCAAACATATTACTGTGTCTCTCCAGAACTAAAACAGGTACGTTTGCAGGGAGTACACAGTTTTAAACAAGGGACGTTTGTTTTCCTACCACCACAGTTCTTTGAGTTGCAAAGTCCTTTACAGTGGCAAACAATAACTTCTGGGCACGTCTTAGGAATGGGATCAAGCATCATAAAACGTGGAACTACTTGCTCGCCATCTATGGTCCAGCCGCAGTCTTCCAGCAATGGAAGAGATGGCTTGGGAAGGTGAGCATTCTCCCATACACATACATGCCAATTAATAAATAGATTAAAGAACGTTTTTACAGTCTTTTATGTTTTTTATTCTGATGGTTTCACGCCAACTTACTTGGTAGTGGCACTTTTTGATGTGAAGCCGAAGTGCATCTGTTGTAGGTGGGAGAGATTCTGGCTTTCTCACAGCTCCAAATAAAATACTGCGGGCATCATCTGCACATGAAACGCCAGGATCAACCTGTATGCAAAATTTAAGTGTTTGTTTAATTAATTAAACGAATAAATAATTTTTTTATTTATTGATTGCGTGAACTCAACTTGAAAACGTATGCCTAACGTACCTTATATAATTTGACGACGAACGCCTCTACATTCTTGAGAACGTCCTCACTAAGTGGACAGCATCCAAGTCCACTCAGAAGCTCGCAGTTTTCTCCACAGAAAACTTTCCAGCCGCCTATCTTCGTTATGGATGCAAGTTTGGACGTCGAGTCACAACCAGTGATTGCATGGAAAGCAAGCAGATAAGTTACTTGCATCATCCATGCAATCACTGGTTGTGACTCGACGTCCAAACTTGCATCCATAACGAAGATAGGCGGCTGGAAAGTTTTCTGTGGAGAAAACTGCGAGCTTCTGAGTGGACTTGGATGCTGTCCACTTAGTGAGGACGTTCTCAAGAATGTAGAGGCGTTCGTCGTCAAATTATATAAGGTACGTTAGGCATACGTTTTCAAGTTGAGTTCACGCAATCAATAAATAAAAAAATTATTTATTCGTTTAATTAATTAAACAAACACTTAAATTTTGCATACAGGTTGATCCTGGCGTTTCATGTGCAGATGATGCCCGCAGTATTTTATTTGGAGCTGTGAGAAAGCCAGAATCTCTCCCACCTACAACAGATGCACTTCGGCTTCACATCAAAAAGTGCCACTACCAAGTAAGTTGGCCTGAAACCATCAGAATAAAAAACATAAAAGACTGTAAAAACGTTCTTAAATCTATTTATTAATTGGCATGTATGTGTATGGGAGAATGCTCACCTTCCCAAGCCATCTCTTCCATTGCTGGAAGACTGCGGCTGGACCATAGATGGCGAGCAAGTAGTTCCACGTTTTATGATGCTTGATCCCATTCCTAAGACGTGCCCAGAAGTTATTGTTTGCCACTGTAAAGGACTTTGCAACTCAAAGAACTGTGGTGGTAGGAAAACAAACGTCCCTTGTTTAAAACTGTGTACTCCCTGCAAACGTACCTGTTTTAATTCTGGAGAGACACAGTAATATGTTTGATTGCCTCTAAGTTTTTTAATAAACATAACCAATGTTTTTAAACGTGTATTTGTTAATTCCTTATGCACAAAAACATACAACTACACATTTTGAACGTGTTCCTGTGTCAAAGGGGGCTTTACAGCGACAATATCGAATTTCAGCACCATATTGGCCGCCATCTTGAATATCTCACTTCCGGTCGGTACTTCGCTCAGGCAACCGACATATTCGGATTCAGCAGGGTCAATATAGGGGGAAATGACCTTTTGCTCAAAAGTAATATTCCATGCTTCTAGTGGTGATCCATGAGAGTGTACGATGCGCGCGGGAATACCTCGACGCGATAAACTGTGGTTCGAGAACCATTGTTCACATGAATATGAATTAGATGTTATTTTCAAGATAAATGCATAAGCTATAAAACGTCTTTAGATAATTTTCTCATAACTGCTGTCACTTTCCTACAAATTGAGAAGAAATACAAAAAACAATTTTTTTTTACCTTTTCATCGAATGTCGAAGGCTGTATCTCAAAAACTACTTATCGTATCGATATAAATTTAGCACTTATGTTTAGGAAATTTAATATAGATTAAGTTCTTCTTCGAAAATTTGCTCCTATCTGTAACCGTTTTTCTGTAAAATAAAAAAAACTACGGCTAGGGACACTTCGGAGGGGAAATGGGGGGGAAGGGGGGGGGGGAGGGCAAACGGCATTTTTGGATTCAACAGGGTCGAATTAGTAAGAAAACACCGTTTACCAAAAAGTTATATGATTTGCTTCTAAAACTTCGATTTTCAGAAAATTTGACTAGACTAAGAGCCGAATTTTGAAGATCATCGACGTTTTATAACGTGAATATAGGTACCCGATTGACTGCACTTTAAGTTACTGAAAATATAACTCTTTAACAGTCGTTTCGTACCGAGCCTATGGACCATCTTCACGAGCACTCTGCCGCGGGACTGTTGACAGAGAACAAATTATAGGTAACATTTCTGACACGGTCACCCCTATCGCCAGTTGCGTTGCGTCACTGTGTAAATCACTCTGTATATGGTGACTGCATCAATAACCATCACCGCCGCCTTCGAGAGTATTCTCGAGCGCGCCCATACATCACGCGGCGCCCCGCTGTGCTCAGATTAAATTTGCTCGTATAAAAATGTGTCCCTTATTCGATAACGCTGAAAATGTGCAGATGTCGCCGGGCCGAGTGTATGAAGAGGGAAGTGATAGGGATCGAGTGCGGGACCCGCACGTGAGGAGCCTTCTGACGACCGTCCGAGCCGCCCGCACTACCTACGCTAGAACCCGTTCGATACACTTTCATGTGTTCGTTTAGTAGGCAGGTGGCTTTGAGCATGAACTAGGATTGTTCACCTCTCACCTTCTCTTCTACCTAAATGATATAAAATTCAATGTCGGCCGATCTGTCTGTCTGTAATTGACCGTAACATTCGCATACTGATGAACCGACATACATGGCAGGGCGGGGGGAGAGGATTGCGGCGTAAAGGTTGATGGAGGATGTGTGTGCGCCAAGCGGCAATTTTGTAGGTTACAAAAAATATATAATTTGACCGCGGCGCGGAAAATATTTGATCGTTAAGTGCGGTACAACAAAAAACTATTCCTCCAAGAATATATTTCATTCAAAGAAAATTTTCTGCAATATTGGGTTTTCAAAAGAGGTGTCAATTAAAATGCCAAACTTTATGTCCCCTTGCCGCTGGCATGGCACCGCACTGAGCGTGGTATTAAAGGAGTGCGGTATTATTGACTGTGTTTGATTGTACAGCGGACTGCAGGGCACAGCAACCGTGCCAGTTTTCTTACAAATGTTTGATGTGTAACATCTTAGCTCTCGGTGTGGGCAGTAATTATGTGAATATGTGAGTTTTTGAGTGAAGCTCCCCTACGTCAACCGTGCTAGATTTCCGTGGCTATGGATGTTACACATCTTTGGCGAATGCTGTAAGGATAGTTTTTGTTTTCATTCTTCTAGTTTGTAAACTGGGTTGCTCTCGCGGCGTAGTGTTCCGCGGCGAGGCGGTCCGCGCGCGCCTGTGTGCGCAGTTCGGGAGCCACCAGATTGTGCGAGCAGATAAGCAGTACGCGTTGCGGAGATACATAATCGGTGGCCGGCGCGGCGCGGCGTCGCATAGCGATCGTGCTGTTACTGGAAATAACTGAAAAGTAAATATTCTTGTACTTAAGAAAGTATTATTCTTCATTAATTCATCAAAACTTATATCTTCATCTTCTTACTCTATCTCTATCTAATTATTAAGTTTTGTAAGTTCGTGTAGTTTGTAGTGTTCATTCAATTTTCCAATTAGAATTTGGACTAACATTTTATCCAAACACATTCCTTTTTTTTATCATTATTTAAATAAATACTGTGCTATTATAACTCGTAAGTACTATAGTACTAAGTAAATCCCCAAGAACGTTATAAAGAGGTTAACGTTCTTATAAATTCCATCCAGATGGTGCCACCGCATTGACTGAAGTTCAGCCGAAAACACTGAAATATAGCTCGATTTTTAGCTAGTGCAGTGTAGCTGGCACTGCTAAAGGGAATTACTGGTATGGCACCAAGTTCCACTAGGAAGTAGGTCGCGTTCGTCTGTCTGTTCCTGTTGAGTCTACAGACTTGTGCATCAAGAATTTTTCATTATATAGTTTTAATATTTATTATGATCTGAATTCTACGGAAATTGTTGATATTGCTGTAGGTCACTCTTCGCAAGAGTTCTTCAACCGTCCACTTCTCTTTATTCTTGTATTGTTCTCATCTCGAGCGACGAGGACACCTCAATAGACTTACTCAGTATTAATTTGTTATTCAGCGAACGTTCACCCCAATATTCCAATCATACTAAATATTCCAACATTTCCAGTCACATTTTCCACAATCTTGCTGAATAGTTATGACACTTATTCAGTAGTTCAAACTAGAATCGTGAGACCCAGGCCTATTTCGAGCTATAGTAATGGAGTTACAGACAGGCCTTTGCGAATAATCTTCATTACCTGAGTATGGCTAAGCTAAAAGGACTATCGATTATCATTTTGGCAGTCTATCTTCATACTGTCTTCATTATGTAAGTAACGTTCGCACTTGAGGGACTGAAATAGAAAAGTCTAGATCAGCAACTCAGTTAGGTTGCAAATCGAACGAATGTTTCCGTTATTAACAGTAAACACTAACCATTCTCTACATTTCGGTGTCTGGTAATAATAAAAGAAGTCACATAGCCATTTCAGTCCTTTAACCGAATTGAAACTAATCATAACTAAAACAATACTAACATCTATAATATTATATAATATATTTCCAATAAGTACATAATTTCGTAGTAATTTATAAGATTGTACTAGTATTTTTACAAATATGTAGTTTAATTTTTTTTACCTTTGGACAATGAGAAGCAGAAATATACCTACTCGAAATATAGTATTTTAAAGTAATTTTCTCCTGTAATGTTTGTTCACCCGCCAGATGGGGCGACGACATATAAGTACGTCAGCGGAAAGCAGTGGTTCCGTACCGCTGAAGGCCGGGATAACTGGAGGGAAATTGGAGAGGCATATGTCCAGCAGTTGACCCATACACGCTGGCCGACTGACAATGCCTTTTCCGCTTTTACATATAAGCTTGTAATGAACTTTCTAAATTTTCTTTCCTCTCAACTGGCGCGGTCTAGCACACAACCAAGGTGCAAGCGAACGCCAAAAAAACTCCCCGCAGGCGGGCGTCTGGACCATACGTCTTCTCAACACGCCGGGCGAGATCCGCGGAGCCTCCGCCGCCGCGGGGACCACCCATACCGGCTACGCCACATTACTCTTTCGCTCTACTCTGTTACCTATAGTACACTTACGGATACGCGTGAGAGCACCAACTTTAAATTCCATAACACATCTATAAAATGTCATTCAAAATTGATTTTAATAAAAACAACAAAAGCATTTAACATCGATAAAATATAATATGTAAGTAATGCGATACAGTAAGAATGCCGAGATCGTAGGCGTCCATTGTCTTCTTATGTAATTAAACAGTAAACAATTTAGAAAAAAAAAACAAATAGCTACTCATCAACAAAGCGGGCCCTTCATTATATTCCGTCGATCCTCAAAATAAACTTTCGGAGAACTCCTATTTCAAAATAATAATCTGAAAAAGAAATTTGAGTACCGACCGGTTTCTCGTTACGTTAGGAATACCCTTCAAAGCCAATCAGGCGAAGCTACGTTGCCGTTAGCTACCTCTAAAACATCAGTATAGTTTTAAGATTGATTGTCTGGGGCACCGAACAGCCAGCTCGACCGTTAACGCTAAACGACCACCTATTATATCACCCCCCCCCCCCCCTCACCCCCCCCAACCGCCACCCCTTCCCGACATGTTCTTCGCCTTCCCACTCCGCCCCGCCCCGCACCGACGCCGCCGCTGCCGCCCTCCAGACGGTCCCCAGATAGCCGCTCCAAGAGGGAACTACCACTTGAGGTAGAATTTCTAGAAATCGATCGAACAATATGTCACAGGTAAAAGTTGTGAAACTCTTCATAATTAAAGTGTAATTGTATTAATTGTTAGTAGGTAGGTACAAACCTAGCTTTAAAAGTCCTACTTTTACAGAAATTACGCGCGAGGTTACTTCGTATGAAGTTGGCTACTCAAACAATTTGAATGAACAATTACAAACACTATCTCGAAAAATAATTTTAGGCCGAACTACAATGGACGGCACAATTATGCGGCACTCCACAAATATTCTTCGTATAAAATAATATGAAGCAAACCCCACTTCGTGGCAATACGCGGCAGCGGCGCGTCACGTGTCGTCGCGGCAACAAATTCGTATGAACTAATTAGTGCCGCGCCGCGTCGTGCCACCTCGAACCGCTGTCGGTAGGTGTGGTCTCAGCTTTTTACACAACAAAATTACTAGTTGCGAGATACAATTACATATTTTCCAGTCGCTTCATCCATTAAAGTTCTACTTTCAAAACTAGAGTAGCATTAAAAAACACTAGAATACGTTAGTTAATGGGGACGAGTCTGGCTAGAGACCGAACTGCAAGCAGTTGTGTATGTTTGACAATAATTATATTATCTGTATGCACAGACTCTATGGGGAACTACCACTTGAGGTAGAATTTCTAGAAATCGATCGAACAATATGTCACAGGTAAAAATTGTGTAACTCTTCATAATTAAAGTGTAATTGTATTTGCTAGTGGGTAGGTACAAAACTAGCTTTAAAAGTCCTACTTTTACAGAAATTACGCGCGAGGTTACTTCGTATGAAGTTGGCTACTCAAACAATTTGAATGAACAATCACAAATACTCTCCCGAAAAATAATTTTAGGCCGAACTGCAACATAGGGACGGCACAATTATGCGGCACTCCAAAAATATTCTTTGTATAAAATAATATGAAGCAAACCGCACTTCGTGGCAATACGCGGCAGCGGCGCGGCACGTGTCGTCGCGGCAACAAATTCGTATGAACTAATTAGTGCCGCGCCGCGTCGTGCCACCTCCAACCGCTGCCGGTAGGTGTGGTCTCAGCTTTTTACACGAGAAAATTACTAGTTGCGAGATACAATTACACATTTTCCAGCCGCTTCATCCATTAAAGTTCTACTTTCAAAACTAGAGTAGCATTAAAACACCAGAATACGTTAGTTAATGAGGACGAGTCTGGCTAGAGACCGAACTGCAAGCAATTGTGTATGTTTGACAATAATTATATCTGTATGCACATATTGTATGGGTGCGGTGGGTACCAGAAAATAGATTAAAAATAAAAACTCCGCTCTCGGCCTCATATCAACATAGTCAACCAACTTTTTTTTTATTTTATTTTTTATTGCCACCCATAAGGTGTCTAACGACGCCCATGGACATTCGGAAATAGATTAAAAATAAAAACTCCGCTCTCGGCCTCATATCAACATAGTCAACCAACTTTTTTTTTTATTTTATTTTTTATTGCCACCCATAAGGTGTCTAACGACGCCCATGGACATTCGGACATATGCGGGGGTTGCGAATGCCATGACGACCTGACAGGTGCCTATTCACACCCCTTATCGTCGACTTAGTGTGTGGTCGCCGCACCAACGCCGGAGTCCCCACGTCTTATCCTTATTTATACCTTCACAATGGACGAGTAATGGCAGACCAATCACCTAATTGCTATTGTTGCGGATTCAATCTGGGGCCAGCGCAAATATTGTGTCTTAGCTAATGTAACTAGGAAGGTGATGTTACAACAGCTGTGTTGTGGTGGCATGTACGCGAGTATAGATACATAGAGTACATGAACTATTTAGTAGGTACTTAATTACCACCATGGATTGTTTACAGATTGTATAATAGCAATATTGAGCACCAAGACAATAAAATAATTTATTTCTTCCCCCACTACGTCCACTATTTATTATTTGGAATAACTTTTGTTTCACATTAATCTTACACAACTTTGTTTTAAAACTGCACGCAGGATAAAATGTTGGATTAGCTATCCGTATGTACATAATCATAATCATAATCATGATCCTTTATTACGTGACTTTCACAGTGTTGTAATACATTAAACAAATTAGAATTAGATACATTACTATGCCATGATGCGAAAGAAAAATACGCACAAAAATAACAATAACATTATTATAAGTGTAAGTGAATTAAAATTATTGTCTTAGATTAAAATACATAAAATTTTTCTAAAATCAATACAATACACTAGCTAGATGAATTCATTTTTCTTTAAAAATACCTACAAATAATTTAAAAATAGAACAATAAATTATAATTAAATAAATTTAAAAAAATAAAACAGATTTAAAAAATAAGTCATACGTCCAACTAAAACAATTAAAAGAAAGAGTAAAACATTAAAATCCAAACCAGTATAAAATTAATGTACGTAATTAAATTGAGAAAATTCGAATACGATAGAGTAGCGGCACTCTAGTCGCTTGCGAAGCGAATGTGTTGCGTGAACATTTGCAGGTAGTTTCATATATTTTTATGTGTACGTAGAAGGTATAAATATGTACAAGTATGCGGTGTTTGCTCTATAAATCAAACAGAAGAGAACGGAAAAAGAATATATTATTCAAACTGAATTATTCCCTCAGAAGCACCTTATTCTCTATTTTTGAAAATGTTTGCGAAACCTATGACAGTTTTTAAGACCTGCGTAAGTTTTGCTTTTTTAGCAACATAGGATGTAGCTATCAAGTGCAATGATTTACTCGTATTTACAAAGAAACAATAAGGCTCAAATAGAAAAAATAAATAAAACAGCAGAGCAATATAAAAGTACATTAAAATATAAATACACCCCTATTAGGGCTGTTGCCGTTGTTTCAAGGACCGAAGCAGCGTTCCCATAATTCAAAACAAACTCATAATTTTGTTTATATTTACTGTGTTTGCTGTTGCCGCATAGCCAGCTACCTGACAATAGCCGCCTACATGACTAAGGGCTAAGGTATCCACTGACGTGACAGCCCAGAGCAGACCTTCCTCTGCCTCCGCGCCAGCAACGACATGTTGTCTTGTCGCTTCCCGTAGTCTCGGGCCGGGCCAGGCCGACCGGCACGAGAACGCTCGAGAACGCTGAGTATGCGTGCGGAAGCAAGGGAACGCTTGAGTGTACGGTTGATATCATGGTGCCGTGACAACCTGCCGGCACTCCTGGAGCATGAAAGGCCGTGGTGCCCATATCATTCCACCGATTCGCCGCATATACACGTGTATGATTCGCGCATCATAACGCCTAGGGTAACCTGGTCGAGGAGTACCGAGATGGGGCGAGGGGTACATTGTCAGGTACGCAGCGGATTCTGCCTACGACGCGCGACGCCGGCGCCGCGCCGCCTCCGCCGTCGTCGGGAGAAGCGCGCTGTCGACGTCGCTGCCATTCAACGAGAGAATACTGCCCACAGACTTAATTATTGATACGTCCCAGCCTTTTTCTACAACACACACACCTTGCACACAACAAGACATTTGCCATGGTTAGGTTACAGGTTTCTTCATATTGATTTCTTTTGACAGAATGGCGGTGTAATGTGCACATACCTTTATAATATATTTTTTCGGAAATTTGTTAATCGCTTGACAAACTGCACACCACTATGTACACACACACTGCACACGACTTACTTAAATGTATAGTCGTAAAATAAAATAAAGCTGTTTTAAAAAGCATTGCACCGACTTGAAAAAAAAACTAGAACTTAAAAGTGTTAAATAATATTTTGATTCATATTCGAACCATTGAGTTGAAGGCGGTACAAATTCACAAAAGGGGTCTATTTATCTAGATTTATCAAGGTGTGCTTTTGTACCGCCTTCAACTTAAGGGTCCGAATATGAATCAAAATATTATTTAACACTTTTAAGTTCTAGTTGTTTTTTTTTTCAAGTCGGTGCAATGTTTTTTATAACTGTTTTTTATTTCACTTTTTTTAGTTATATCAGATAACAAGTTCTGCGTAGAATTGGGCGATGTGTTTTTCCAGTTATTGGTACACACTAACAGTCCATATCTTGAAAGCTACTGAACCGATTTTGATGAAACTTGCACAATCAAATAATAAAAAATATTATGGCAATTCGATTTCTAGTTTCCGAGGGCAAACGGACCAACATACATACAAACATACATATACTTATGAAATTTGGCACCCCTGTTTAGAAGCCCACATAGACTAACATATACGAATATTGTGCAATTTCAACGATATTACATACATACGGTTCGAATTGATAACCTGCTTTTTTAAAGAAGTCGGTTAATAATAATCGTCGACTCATTCGATTAGCCGTTTTTTTATGTTTTACGAATTTTAATATTCAAATTGTTCGTCCTAAAATATTTCTTAACACATTTTCAACTACATAATGTCGCAAGTCACCCGTGCTATCAGAATTTATCATCAGTCAGTGACATGAAAGGATCCGTGTCCGTGACAATATTTCGATCTAATAAGTGAAGGATGTGTATAATCATCCCCTCTAATAGGTATCAGATCACAGGGGCGTAATTGGCAACCTGATTCTCCCACGCTATACGACGCTTTGAAGTCGGCGTTGCGTCTTAGGTAAGTCGACAAGGTAATATAATTTTGAAATCCGGCTACCATTAACATGTACATATACAGACATTCAATCGACTAGCTAGTTCAAAAGACACCTCTGCACGTGTCTATAGAAGTTTGGAGCAGGGATTATCACTAAGGGTAGAACTTAAAAAAAATTTAGTTCATAATTGAAATTTAATTATTAGCTTTTTTATTTATCAGTGCCTGGGCGACCGAGCTTCGCTCGGCGTCTACACCTAACCAGATAAACTTGAAAAAAGTCGGCAAGTGCGAGTTGGACTCGCGCACCGAGGGTTCCGTATCATCAGCATCACTCAATATATTTGTAGGTATTATGTATGTACAAAAACAATTGTTTTGGAAAATCCCGAACCGCCTAAATAAACACTACAGCAATGGTTTTTGACTGTGCGGCATTCGTGAAGTTGAAATATACAAAAATATAATTCTTCGACATAACGACATATCCTTTTCGGATTTTATCTTTACTTGTGAGACCTTGCTTCTTGCCAAATTTCAATATTCTAACTAGGTCAACGGTAAGTACCCTATAGGTTTTGATTTCATTTGAGTGAGTTTGCAATTATTAAAATTTCCCTTAAATAACCGTATCTTTTGATTATATTGATTTAGAAGCTTTCATTTTCTATAGCTCGAAGGGATCGCAGACGTTAGTATTTCATATTAATTTCAATTTGATAGCTTGACTCGTTACTGAGAAAAACACACAAAACAAGATTTTTTTTTAATATCATATAACTACAAGTTTAAAATTTTAGGATTTTTTCCTTTACGTGTGCTATGAACTCGCTTACCAAATTTTATGATTCTAGGTTGACTTGATTGGAGTGAGTTTGTGAGTATGAAATCTGACATAGATGGCCGTATCTTTCGATTGCGTTGGTTTAGAAGCTTTAATATTCTACACCTTAAAGAGATCGTAGATCTTAGTATTTCATATTAGTTTCAATTTGTTATCTTTATCCGTTCCTGAGAAAAAGGGACCTTGATATACAAAACAAACATTTTTTTTTTATGTCAATAACTACAATTTTACAATTTTCGGATTTTTTCCTTTACTTGTGCTATAAGACCTTGCTTCTTACCAAATTTTATGATTCTATGTTAACAGGAAATACCCTATAGGTTTTGATTTGTTTTGGGTGAGTTTGCGAGTATGAAGTATGACATAGATGGCCGTATCTTTTGATTGCGTTGATTAAGAAGCTTGAATATTCTACACCTTAACCCGGCGCATGCCTGGTGAAAATACTTACACCGTATGCCTACGTGGGTATTTCATACCCAAGATTCTTATCACTACATAATGAAGAATAAAGAAAAAATTTTATAAAATTATATTGCGTTCAGATTAATTAACTCATATTATTTTCATTTATACCAAAATAAAAGACTACAAATAGAAAATAATAAGTTTATTAAGTTTTATATTCTGTAAGACGTAACATTTTGGAATTTCGGCACGTTTCAAATCATTCTTCGAAAATTTTAATTATTATAAATATTAGAGAAGAAAATCAAATATTTCTTGGAACTAGATTATAGGCACCATAAAAATAAGCACTAATACATTGAAATGTCCTTGTGCATATATGTCAAAATTATCTATAAAAACATCCGCACAATCTTGACATATTTATTTGGCGTGATCCATGCATATCGACTCGTTTCAGGATGAGCAGGTGTGTTTTCTTTCCTGTGCTCACTCGTTGGACACTCTTGACATCTCGTGTATCTTGCGGTCTTTTATGGTGGCTGATATGATGGTTCTCCGCGGTGATCTTTCAGCGAGGTGGTCGCTTTCGTCCTCGTCCTATGAATCGGACTTTGTGTCTGTCGGAACAGAATCAAACAGTTCACGCAGTCGTTTCTGTTGTTCTTCCTCGGCCATTGTGCTGATAAAACTTGAATCAATCAAGATTATAGAAAAAAACGTATAATATAAAACAATATGTTTACCGAAAAAGGTGACGCCGCATGCCTACGTGGGTATCTCATACCCACGCGCAACTTTGTCTCCACGTCTACTCACCCCGAGCCACCAGAGGACTCCGATTTAGCGTGCAGGCGACGAAGAAATTCCCACTCTCCAGCTACCGAGAACGCGGACTGGCCACATCGATTTTTTCTGTGTAAATTAAAAAAAATAAAACACCTTGGGTATGAGATGCCCACGTAGGTATGCGCCGGATTAAAGAGATCGTAGATCTTAGTATTTCATATTAATTTCAATTTGTTACCTTGATCCGTTCCTGAGAAAAAGGGACCTTGACATACAAAACAAACTAAAAATGTTTTTAATGCCCCATAACTATAAATTTACAATTTTCGATTTTTTCCTTTACTTGTGCTATGAGACCTTGCTTCTTACCAAATTTCATTATTCTAGGTTAAAGGGAAGTACTCTATAGGTTTTGATTTGTTTTGCAGGTAGCAAAATATGTGTCTTAAATGGCCGTATCTAGTGATTGCGTTGACTTAGAAGCTTAAATTTTTTACACCTCTGAGGAAACGTAGACCTTAGTATTTGATATTAATTTCAACTTGATACCTCTACCCGTTCCTGAGAAAAAGGGTCTTGACGGACAGACACCCAGCCAGACGGACAACAAAGTGATCCTATAAGGGTTCCGTTTTTTCCTCTTTTGAGGTACGGAACCCTAAAAATAACATTATCTAAATACAAAATTTCATCCAAATCGTTAGAGCCGTTTCCGAGAAATTAATTATATATATAGGTATATATGTACAAGTTTAGCTCACTTAAAGTAATAGGATTCCTAGAGCTTAGGCTCCTAAGCTTATTGTGACAGTGTCATAGGATATTATGTGCACAATGTTTATGAATAATTGTCAGTATGATTAGTACTTTAAATGCTGAGATCAAAATATTAGCGATTGAGAATTTTTAAATACTCACTCTTAAAACTATTACATTATGAAACCTTTTAAAATTCAAGTTAAAATAGACTTGTTTAGTAAAATTTATTTTCCTATCCTAGTCAGTTATTTTGTCAGCGACTTGTTCTTGCGGTAACCCTTTGCCATGTTTACTACATAATTTAGTGGATTAATCAGATCTCCGATAATTTCTCAGCTTTTGGCTAACCGGCCGCCTCCAGCGGCTGAGCAGCTAGATCATTAGGCGATCCTTTTCCATGATTACAGAGTAATTGCTTGATAATTCCCTCTGTTGATTTTGATGCCTCAAATCTGGTGAAATAATTGCTTATCATTACTAACGTGGAAACTGGAACTATAAAGAAAAATTATGATTTAAGTATTTATCTTTACACAAGAAATAAAAATTCATTTAATAAAATGGATAAGCCCTTACAACAACGCTAGGAATAAATATCATGTAAAGGATAATTTGGTATGATTAAACATGATATATTATGTATGTATTAATTTGGGTCTGTACTATTTGTAAGGCAAGAATAAGATTAAGTGACCGCCAGAATGGGACTGCGGTTAACAACATATTTTGTTTCTATATTAATATAATATTAAATATTAAAGTTAGGTGGATATAACATCCATCCGACATATTATAAAAAGCTTCTTACTTTCTTACCAAGTCCGCCATTAAACGGTTCTAACAAAACTCTTTTAGTTCGGCGCCCGCGATAACCTAATTGGTAAGTTTGATTCAATGCTAGCCTATAGCGATCCTTGTAAAGTAAAGTGACTCGCGATTTTTCCGAAACTTTTCACTCAGACGTGAGAGTTTTCCCTCGCGATCTGAAAACTTCCGTCGAACTCGATCCTCGACCCCGTCTTAATGCAATAAATTCAAAAGTAAATCGAAAAATAGCATCTTGCGCCATTACATCGTCATTCATAGAGGACTTAGCGTCGCGTCGGGGCTTGGGGCTGGCTCCCTTGGAACACGATGTCGGCGCTTCCAGAGTTGTGAAAGAAGCCTGCACTGTTGCTTAGAGAAATACGTAACTTTGTTAGATTGGGACTTTATTTCGATCGCAGTGGAACTAATAAGTACAGTGTCAGTGTACAAAACTAGGAAGAAATAAATAACATTTCAGAAGCGTTCTGACCCCAGTGACGGTTTTTTCTAGAACGTAAATACATTATTGAGTTTCATGTGTAGTATGTATAGTAGTAGTAGTACTTTGATAGAAACAGAACTGTATTTATGTTCTGGGGATATCTTCTATTTCTGTTGTGTACCATACTACTCTTAATAGATCTTACTTTCAGAAGAGTAACCCCTTGCGATGACGCTATGAGACGGGGGCAGCGGCGCGCGGAGGCCTCGTCGCTGGGTCACCTCGACGTGCGCCGACGTTCGATGCCAAAGGCGGCGGCGGCGGCGGAGACAGCGACGGCACTTGATAAGCTTAGAACGTGGCGCTGCAATATCGAGACTGCTGCTGTTGGCGCGTTTGCTGTTGGTATCAACTAGAACAATGGCTAGAACGCACTCCCTGCTCATATATTTCCTCCCAAGTAAAGCCTGGGGTTTTTCAAAAGGGGCCTGAAAAGGCTCCTGTCAGGCCGGCATGGCATTCGCAATCCCCGTGCATCACAGAATGTCCATGGGCATCGTAAGTCACCTACTCGTAAGTGAAACGGTGCCACGTGTCGCGCTTTCTATAAAAAAACACGCCGATGTGAAAGAGGAAACAAAAAGATAATACAGAACATCATGAAGAGTGCGCGCTGCTTTCTTTCTCATTCCAGCATTTCCTCAAGAACGCGACGTCTTCCATGACGCTAGTTTTTCCCTTTATTCAATACAACATGGCTAGCGTTGCTAGGCATGTTGTATTGAATAAAGGGCCATCAAACGTAGGTCCGATAGGAATATCTACTGAATATCAACTGACTGACATTGTGGAATCAACTCCATCTTGCTGGAGCAAGTTCCGCAGTGCACGTTTCCGACTGACATTGATCACGCCACGTAAAAAAATTACAGATATGACATATTTATTTTGATGAAGCGTGGCGATTATTTAATGAATTGCATGGAGTGCGCGAGGCGTAGCAGTAAGTTCGCGGTTTTCTTGTCGCCGCGCGGTGGAGCGAGGGCGCGCGATGGCGGCGCGGGAGAGACGCGGGGCGCGGTGAGGCGCGAGGGGCAAACGTGAGAGTAAAACGGGAGGGAAGAAATTTTCTTAGAGAAACAATAAATTCTGCGAGTGTAACGCAAGAGCGAGTTCGGAGTCGGTTGAGCGCGCGCGCACGCCCTCTAATATATTGAATTTGAAACGAACAAACTTTCGCGCCGTTCGTTTCCTATGTAATAGATTCTCTTCGGCTACAATGTAATGAAATATTTTTGTAAACATATCCTTTTCGGAACGTGATCAGAGTTTAAACACACCACGGTTTGTTCATATGAATAAACTGTGAACTATTCTGTTGAACAGTTTGCATCAGAAAACTCCCACTAGTTTTCCGCCACAGAAGCAGCGACGACGGACGCCTTGTCGCGCCTTGGCTCGCCGGCTCTAATCTTAAATATTTCTTTAAAAATAATTAACAAAGCAGCATTAACCAAACACGAAACAACAATACACATATTGAAATCAATCTCTACCAATTCATTTTCTCTAATTGTATGTACAGGTACCATATTATGTTGATATGATATTCTGTTTCAAGACCCGCACAACACTTGATGAAACTTTACTCTATCTAGATGTATTTATGATAATTCTTACGGCACTGTCTTTTATAAAGTGTAATTATGGAACTGAACAGATTGTCAGTGTCTCAACTTTCAAGTGAGTATCGAAAGCACTAAATCCCCTAATGCCATCGTACTTCGTTCCAAC
This sequence comes from Nematopogon swammerdamellus, assembly GCA_946902875.1. NCBI lineage: Eukaryota > Metazoa > Arthropoda > Insecta > Lepidoptera > Adelidae > Nematopogon > Nematopogon swammerdamellus. Next base: position 13,249,339 of record OX336344.1, read on the forward strand.
GGAGCCCAGATGACTTGCGGAGGCTGTGCCCGGCTTGGGAGGTAGAGTCTACCTCCACCTTCATCTCACCCTACCCCTCCTGCCCCACCACCCCCCGCATCCTATCCACTATATTACCTAGTCCATTATCAGACCAATACCTCGAGCCGCCGCCGCCGTCCCTGTCGACATAAACATCCCCTGAAAATATACGGACACACGAAAATCGGCAGTCATTAATTATGATTATTGGGCGGGGAGGAAATTCGACGCATCGGCGCCACCTCCAGTCCGGGGGAGGTCTGCGTTGCGTAGGTACTCAGGGAAGTGTTAGACAAAGCTAGTGTATAAGTTTATAGTGTGTGACGATATGTACTCACAAACGTCAACTTTAATATTATACCTGCTTACTTAAATCGTGAGCATTTTAAGGCGATCGACACTAATGCAAATCTGTATATCTCCGACACACAACATTAACACGCAACCTCAACCCGAAAACATTAAATGTTAATTTTATTCACCCTTCCGAAATTAAGCCAATTAAAAAGCGAATCCTCATCAAAACTCCAAGCATCAATCGGTGGAACTAACGGCACGTACTCTATCATTCGGCTCAGAAGGTGTAGGCGGAGCTACGCAAGCGCGCGCTGCAGCCGGCGGCGGCGGCGGCGGAGCGAGCGGCGGAGACAAGCGCGGCAAGAGAGAGCGCAGTGTGGAGGCGAGCGCGGACCGCGGAGCTCGCGCGAGGTCCGAGTCCGAGCGAGGCCGGTGCACGCGGCCTCACGATCCTCGTCTTATCAGGACCACTTACTGCCAGATCCGTTCGCCGCTCACTATTGAATGCGACGCCGCCCAGTCTCGCGGCGCGATGTCCCGATCCAGTTGCGAAACTTTAAAAGTTGACTGTTGAAGAGTTTGACTGTCAGTAAGGATGGTGGGGGCCTGGCTGCTGGTGCTGCTGGCGCTGCGGCTGCGGCGCGCGGCGGCCGCCACCGCGCCCGTTGACGGTAAGCGCTGGATGTTGTCTGTCTCCCGTCGCTCGACGTCGTCGCCGCTGCGGTGGCGCACGCTCGCGTACGTCAGCTGACGGCGCAGTAACGGCTGCTATTACCGAGGCAAAGCTTCGCCCTCACTAATAGCAAGGGGAGAATTTTAATAAAAGCGTATATATAATAATAAGCGCATAATTAGTTGAATGCAGGTAGAGCTCCAGCGACTAGTTTATGAACTAAAAGAGAAATGTGGAGTACCTACAACTTAATATTTATTTGTTTGCACGGCTAAGCTAGGTATTAAGTGGTTTTCTCTGGGGGTCAATAAATAAAAATTTCCATTGCCATGTGTCTTAAAGATTGCACGTTTATATTCCAATGTTCTTCCAATGTTTGCTGCAAATGTGTCAATAAATTGTACATAAATAAAAAAAAAAATTTTTTCTCCTGCCTCTATTCGTGCGTCAGTTTATTTTCGAACGTCCGATTTTCCCTTATTTGTATTCGATAAATTTTACGGTCGCGCGCGGTCGTGCACAGCAGTACAAATGCTCGCGTGTGGCGAACTACCAAAAACTGTACAAAACACTCTCGCAGGCGAGTGAGCCTGCACAATGGGGCCGTGGAGAGGCCCGGCTACCCGGGCAAGCGGCAACCGGGTGCTCGGGCGCGGGCCTCGCAGATGAACCGGCGCACAGTTCGGCCGACTTCCCTTGCATCCGGTGCAACGAGTTGCGAATTTATGAACCACCGAGTTGTAGTTGTGTGTAACAGCAGAGTTGTGCGTAAGTTGCGCGCTTGTTTGTTTAGGTCGCGACGTTCGCACTCGCATAATACGGTGTGGCCGAGATCATATACAAAACTGGGAGATAATGTTATTGTGAGTGGTTAGTGTGTAGTTTTAGTTTATACACTATCTAGATAATACCTATGCCTAATTCCTTTGCTATTCTATTGAAATTATATTATATTTTTTATATAATTTCGATAAAATCAGGAACTATTTACCTACATAGCGTCACGCCTGTTTCCGAGTGGGGTAGGCAGAGCACGGATCTCCACGTGCCACGATCCTGACACACTTCTGCCGCCTCTTCCACTCTCGTAATGTTCATACATGCTCGTCGGTTACGGGCACTACGCAACTGACCCTTTCTTTTATCAGTAACTATTTATTTCTACAACATCTATTTTAAATTATACTTTATATTAATAAATTCATAATACTATGTAGATTGACAAAATTATCTCTGTCGTTTGCTAATTTTATTCACCTTATAGTTTTTTTCCATCGCTCCACTACCAACGACACACAGAATAACTCCTTGTTAATTAAAATCGGCCAAGTAGTAAGTATATAATAAAATTAGATGCAAACATATAGAAGCGACGTACATACCTACATATTGCACAACTCATGTACACACTTATATTGCGATCTACCAAGCACATGAGTTGGCTAATCTCATCACCGAGGCTTGTAAGGACCTAACTAATTAGGCTTCGTGATCTGTGTTACAATACGATATACGTATATGTGCAAGTAACGTAAACCTATATACGTCATACCATCACGCCGCCGCCGCCGTCGCGGCCGTCGTCGCTTCGCAGAACGAGTACTCACGACAGAATTTCTCGGAATGAGACAGCCCTATACATTACTGTTACGAATTAGATCTTGCCAAGAAGCAAATCACCAGGGGTTTTTGAACAATAATACGCCCCGTGTACCGTGTACCGCAGTTTTGCTAATATTTGCTCATTCATATCACATTTCTTTAATTAATATGTTGGATGCATAAAGTATATTTTATAATATTTATTTTATTTTTAATTTTTTATGGAAACTGACACGGTTGGCTATATCATCTACACAATCCGCGATGTCAGCCCATAACACATTAGTGAAATCGGTGCCATAGCAGTGCTTCCCTTCGGTCGCGCCGGCTACACTAACTAATGACTAAGGGATATGACTCCCTTCTTACCTTACTAGGTGGTAGAGTTGAACCCGCCAGGATTGGTACCACCGAACGTGGAATCCGAACATTTAGTTTCATAATCCCACACAGAGTACAATTAAGCATTTACGATATCACAATATACCTAATGCACATAATATTGCCCACACGCTTTTACTTACAATAAGTTTAACAGGTTAAATGTAAGTAATTTGCAAAGTGCACACTTTTCACCAAACTGTCACTTTCAATATCTCATTTATATGCAAACTAATGTCGTTTTCCAATATTACTTTGAAAATGCTTTAGTACCTATTTAAAATCCTAAATGAAAGGAAAACACGAGTTTGTAACTTATAATTTTCTGACGGACGGACAGAGACCTGGCCAATTTTACGATATTCCCGCCGGGGTTGCCGGCTAAAAATAAAAAATGAACATAAAAACTTTTGTTTTAAAATTAATATTTTTGTAAGATGGTTAAGCTTTCGATTTGCACATATTTTAAGGTCTCATTTTTTAAATATAATAACTAAGTATTCCTGAAGTGTTTCGTTTGATATCAAATTATAATATTATATGCTTTTAAATTAAAATCTAATTGAATTAGCAAGAGTGGAATACCTTTAGCATATCTACGTATGCAAGTGTATACAGGTAAACGCTTTATTATTTATTAAATCAGCGGCGCGGGAATGCAAAATCAGAAGTAATCTGTCTGCAAGGAAATGTGGAAGGAGATGGATCGTACGGAAAATACGCAAAGAAAATTCAAAAGGAAAGGTGGCGCGAGTGAAGGAAAATTGGCTTCATTAGATAGCTCGGGAGGGCCGGGGCGGCGCGGCGCGAAGGGGGCGGCGTAGGAGGAGAGGTGTCGGAGCCGGGGCAGTATGATGATAGGTCGACATTCATTAAGTTGACTAATTGATCGACAACATTTATTTCAGTGGTAGAGATAAAGTAAACGTTTATGCGCTACAGAAGTGGTTAGGACGTAACGTACGTATGATGAATAAATACTTAATTATTAAAATATTTCAGTTAATCTCCACAGAACAGATGTTGACAATATAATCACCAACATTATCATAAACGTAGAGTAGTTTCTTACGTTCGATACAGTTGCTAATATGTTGCTGTTTGAATTAACTTTCAATATTCCTAAACGTGGCGTCCGATAGCATCTAAACGGCGGAGGCGGCGGTGTGCAGCGAGGAACAACGCCTACAAACAGCACGCAGTAATCTTCACGCCTCCGCCGCCCCCGAATGCCGCCGCCCCTCGCCCTCGCGAGGGGCGGCGATCAACGTTCCATGAAAAAATAAGAGTGTTTATTTATATTAAGCGCGACATGTGACACCGAGCCACCCATAAGGTGTCTAGCGACGCCCATGGACATTCGGGGCGGCGAATGGCAAGCCGGCCTGACGGGTCCCCATTCACACTTATTTTGAAGGACCCGAGACTGCATTTGGGGGGTAATATTAATTCTACAATAATCATAATTTGATATTAAATGAAACGCTTCGGAAATACGTGCTTGAAGTTTTAAAAATGTATTTAGCAAAGGAGATTTTGAAATTTGTACAAGTACACTGTCCGAATCCCTATTTCATTATCTTGTCGTAGTTAGATCTGACCATCCATATTATATAGAATATCCACAAAAAAAATTTACCTTCCTTTTGCTTCGCGCAGTGTCGGGTAAAAAGAAACACATTGTCATGACAATTTATGTTTGGTTCTTGTGCATTTATACTAAACGAGAGTTATCAAAGTAGACAATATGAAAACATTAACAAATATATTGTTTATACTTACGCAAGATTTAAAAATATAAATAACTGTATGCAGTCAGGCAATTAACGGTTCATGAAATAATTCAACTCATTGTATTATATTTATATCTATTTCAACATATCATGCGTAGCGTCGGAGGCGGAGGTGGTGGGGTGGCGGCGCGAGGGCGGGGGCGGCGGAGGCCTGAAGATTACTGCGTGCTGTTTGTAGGCGTTGTTCCTCGCTCCACACCGCCGCCGCCGCCTCCGCCGCCGTTTAGATGCTATCGGACGCCACGTTTAGGGATATTGAAAGTTAATTCAGAAGCGCTACATTCAGAATTACGAGAAAAAAGTAGCGCGCAGTTTTTCGAAAATTAGGTTTTCGTAATTTGAGGTCCATTAATAAATTTGCGGCGTTCCCTTTGAACGGTCAATTTGAGATTTTATTAGGGTCGCTTTTTCGTGTGCGCCGCAGTCAATTTTCTGAAGAGACCTTTTGGCATAATTTACAACAAAATTGTAAAGGAAAGATTTTATATACGGACAGGATTTTATAGACTTGCAAAAAATATAAAATAATTTTATTTTCTTGCTTCAGTTTATGAGAAAATAAGTAGGGGTTTTTTTATTAACAAATGTAGGCCAAGTTTGTTATAAAAAAAAAATATTTTATGAACGCAATTCAACCACGGTGTCCAAGCTGATTATAAGAGAGAAAACATTTCTTTGTATCAACACACATTATTTAAAGTATTTCCCATTTCATAATGTGTAGGCGGCAAAAATAGGCATAAGCTCAGCTCTCGTTGCCGCGCCGCGCCGCCGCCGCCTCCGCGCGGTTTCCGCGCGTGCCAGTTATTTATATGTAATGGGTGCCATAACATGTAAATAACTCAAAATATATGTTCCCAGTCCTATTTTAATGAACCTGAATCTAAACTAGATATATTTTGTTTTATTTGTAAAACCAACAACTCCATTACAATCACGTATTACTTAATGCGAACTTATATGAACCTACAGCCAACAACTGCAGGTTTTCGTAAATTATGAAATGGCGCCTCATATCATCATCATTATATAAATTAGTGTTGCCTAAGGAAATTTCTAAATCTCTACTTATAGTATTTTTTAATGAAATTCTAGATTAGAGAAAAGGGTTAGGATCGCTGAATTTTATTTGTCGTTTAGATACTTTGAAGAAGTTAAAATTTGACTTTTCTCTCCGACGTCGCCGTAAGTGTCGTGTCCGAGCTGCAGCCCGGGACCAACTTTGCTGCATAATAATAAGTTGTGCAGATATCCTGTCTTTCTTAGCCTTCCAGAAACTTGACGTCGCGTGGTTAAGTGGTGCAAGTCATACTTACAGGCTGTTCCACCTTTTTTAATATATTTTGTTTCAGCAAAAACGAAAAATTCTGCCTAAGCCTCGTGCGCCTTGAAATACTTCCGTGAAAGGATTCGGAAAAAGATAGAGGCAATTAAATTTCAATTTCATTCAGTCTAATAGCATTTTAGCCTAACACGCTAGCCTAGCATGCTAATCTACGGTCGGAATGCACGTTTCAAACTCAAATTGAAAAGAAAATTTGTGGACGCGGACGAGTTCGAACCCTCTCGCAAACAAGGCAATGTCCGTTACCGCCCGGTTATCTATCGCCCACTCTCTCCTGCTGAACATTTAATAATTTACATATCCATTAGCTTTATTACCGCGAAATAACTGCAGCCAATATGTTTTCACATCCAAATGTATCGGTTTTCCCTTTCAGTCGATCAGTTCCGCATTCTGTTAATCCAGCAGGAATGTGTACATACATACGTATGTACATCAATAATGTTATTGCTCCACCAACGCGACGACGACGTACCGTGCATGACGCGAGCGAGTATTCAAATTGTCTGCGCAGATTAATTGCTCGTATGAATATGCAGGCCGGAGCTGTGAAACGTTTTGCATGGCTTTTTTTTTGCGAATTATTTTTCGTTTATCGATTTCGTTCAACCACAAAAGCTCAATGGTGTGATTTTGGGGGGTTTTTTTTTGTTAATATTGAAATGTGATACACATTTATGCTATTAATATTTATATAAGAGATGATCTATACATATAATAAAATCGTAGAGGTAAGAAAGTCTGTACATTGAATGTATTCGGAAAAAAACTAACCAGGGTGGCTTAAAATGAGATACTGAACATGTTAGAACAGTTTTTTAAATTTTTGTTTGTTTGTTTGTTTGTTTGTTTGTTTGTCTGTACGCGCATCACGCAAAAACCACTGAAAAGAATTAGACGAAACTTTGTATAGTGGCAGTTTATATGCCGGGTTAACATAATACGTAAAAAAAAATTACAAAAATAAAAAAATATTTACAATTATAAACATTATTGCGCGTTTAAAATCACGTAGTCCAAAGTATATAATTAATTATATCTTGAGAACTGGCAGCAAATACAATTTGAATAAAATATTCATTTGAAATTTAAAAATAAGTATGTAGATACAACGAAAATGACAGTTCTTCTTTTTTATAACTTGAACACAATAGTCTATACATATCTATTCTTTCTATACATATCATAAAATCGTAAATGCAAAAATGTCTATTTGTACGCGCATCTCGCAAAAACCACTGAACGGAATTTGACGAAACTTTTTATAGTGACAGTGTATATCCCGGATGAACATAATAATTAAAAAATATAATAAAAATCCAATGACGTATCATGTATTCTACATAAAATCTCTTTGTAAAAATCACGTAATCCAAAGTAAAGGTAAAAAACAATTTTTTAATGTCATGTTGACAACGGAGAACTGTCATCTCGACGTGAGCTGGCCGGTGACAAATTGTTTGATAAATAAAAATAATAATTGAAAGTCGAAGTTATGTCGCTGTCATTGGTGCAATAAAATTTGTATATCTGTTGCCCGCGGCTTCGCTCGCGTGAAATTCGTATTTAAAAAAAAGAAAGTAAGTAACTAAAGGCGGCCCCGAAGGTCGATCTGCGCTCACGTAAACGATATTCTTTCTCGATGAAAGTAACTAAGGGCGAGGCGGAAGGCGGAGCTGAGTTCAGGATGAAGAAAAACACTCTTGAAGAAAGTAAGTAACTAAGGGCGAGGCCGAAGGCCGAGCTCTATTCTGGAAGACCATAAACCTTCTAGAAGAAAGTAAGTAACTAAGGGCGAGGCCGAAGGCGTTAGGACATCTTCAAGAGCGGCTGGCGCGGCCGAGGCTGGGGCGGAGAGCCTCAAACGCAGCAAATATAGAAATATAATTCAAGATTTCGAATTTGTTGCGTTTGCGGTTGAAACCCTCGGTCCGTGAAGCAGTGAAGCCAAAAGAGGCTTGAGCTGGTTGACGCAACTGGTGTCCCGCCATCAAGGGCTTATGTACTTCATTCAAAGGGTAAGCCTTGCCATCCAGCGGGGTAATGCCGCAAGTGATCTAAGAACATTTGAAAATGCCCGTTTTGATAGTTATTTTAATGTTTGTTAGGTAGGTTTAATTCTTCAGTTATTAGTATTACTTTTTTATTTATATGCAATAAATAGATTGAGTAAACGATATTTAATTATAACGAAGAAAGGAAGTCTTTAAGGGCGAGGCCCGAAGGCGGAAGAGGGTTTTTGGTTTACCTGAACGCAGCTCGGCCTTCGGCCTCGCACTTAGTTCCTTCCTTTCTTCCAGAAGGTTTATCGTTTACCTGAAAGCAGCTCGGCCTTCGGCCTCGCCCTTAGTTACTTACATTCTTCTTTGGAATACGAATTTCACGCGAGCGGAGCCGCGGGCTCAGCTAGTCATTAATAATTACGTAATGGTGGGCCTCGCGTCCGAAGGTGCCTCCGTGAAAACAAAGGAGGCCAGCACGCCAAATATGCCAACATAGCAAATCTCTTTGAGTTTCTGGACTCTGCCGTGGAGACCCTCAGTGTGTGGTCGCCACACGCAAATTAGTTTGCTAAGTCTTGGGCAAGCTACTTTTCGAAAAAAAAGCTGGCATTCGCAGATCAATCAAAGTACTTCTTCATCCAACGCATTGACCTTGAGGTTCGAAGAGGAAATGCGGCCAGCGTGCTTGGTACGGCGACTGCTTTGGATGCTTTGGACGAGGTGTTGCCGGTGTGTTTGGTGATGCTGTGACGCGTTTGAAATTTGAGGAAAAAATATAGTTTTAGTTTTATATAAATTCGTTTTAGGTTTCAAATTTAGTTAGCTTAGTAAAAATCTTAGTTTTCTTAAAATTATTTTTATGTTTAATAGATGTAGGTAACCATTCACTGTAGTTTTGTTTTTAATAAATGTCAAATTTTAATTACGTTATTAAGATTAAGATATGTTCATAACAATAACAATTCTTAACGAGCTAAAAAAGGCGGAGGTTATTAACTAGTATTATAATATCTAGTATTGTATTTTTTTATGAAAGATTTTAATACTTAGTAGTACTGTCAAAATTTACTTATCTAAGACTGTTGTGAACACAATTGTACCAGATACCTTCATTACCATATCTTTGAATACGGTCCTCGCTTTCTGGACAAGGAGTCGGACCGCTTAGGTACATACTTGCGCCTCTAACTATGTACGTACCTACATATCGTATTGTATATCATTAATCATTATACATCATTGTATATACTTATTGTAGGTATGTATTATTGTATTATATTGTGCATAGTCGCTATGACACAAATCGCATGCATTTGAATCATCTGCTCCATCGGACCCTTGTTCCTGCCGGAAATAGGTGCCATGTAAGGTTCCCTTTGGTTTTGTCAGCTACAGAATAGTTAGATCTTTTCCCCTTTGAGTGTCGTATATAAATGCACAATTCCCGTGTCAAGCTCCCGTACACACGCGCCCCACACGCGCCTGACAGCTAACTTACGAAACTTTCCTCAATGACGAGTCAAAACTCCCCTTGTTGGGTGATTTATGGTCTTACCCGTATTTGCTGTTGCTTCGCTGTATCAATGGCTGTTTCTTGACATGCCTCACTTTATTATAACCATTGATGGATCGCAGGTGTATGTGGGATGCGCACGCCAAGAGTAACTTTGAGCTGTCGACTGTTGACGAGGATTTCTTCGATATGTGGTTCGGTAAAGGTATATGTAGTTTTACTTATTAGTTCACATCAATATTGCCATCTATAGTTTCCGAAATAGAGGGTGATTCTGTTCACGAAACAAACGCTATGTCTAACTAGCTCGCTGTGCTTTTCAAAAGCTGAAGCTTTTCGACTCATTCGTTCCACAGATATATTTCCAGTTTTCGAATTTATCAGTGAGAGTGAAAAATATTCAAAGAATACATATTATATTATGTTACCTACTTGCTAAACAGTACACTTACTTGTTACTTGTGTTCAGAGGCACACATCCAAATACGTTATTATAGCCAATAATAGATACGTCTACTGTTTAGAATATAAGGAAAAAATTTGGAAATTTTGAAAAAAAAACGCCGTAACCAACTGCAAACCGATAAATTTCATACTTTTTTCCTGAAAAAAAAACGGAAGCTCGACCCAGAATCGAGGTAATAAATTCTCAATAGAAATAAAGCCGGACGAATGATTGCATCCAATATAAAAGGCTAAAAAAATTAACTGAAAAAAAAATTTAAATCATTCATTGCTTTTGCCCTTTTTAGAGAGAATTCAGGTTGCAGACTAGAACAAACTTACAGCAGCAGTATGTTGTCTGTCTGTCCCCTCTCCGTCCTTGTATGTGTAGGGGGTAGTGTGGGGAGGGGGGTAGGGCGGGGTGGCGCGCGGACGGACGTCGCCGATTCCTATTCCATACTTCGATGACGGCAATAATTCGCGACGACGAGACGGCGGCGGCAGCTTTTCACGCGATCCGCTTCGTGTTTTCCGATATGCGATTTCCGGCGCACAAAAAGGTTTTATTTACGACGCGACTGCAGCAAGTTAGAAACGAACGGCTAAGTGAATCACCCGCGCTTCCGCCCGCCAGTGGAAACCGCGGCACCCACGGCACTACACCGCATACCGATGTAACAAGTTGTAAATCGCAGAACTATGCCCATTTCCCCCCAATTAGACTCTTATGGGTCCGTCAAGAAAGGTGTGAATATCAGCTGTCATACCTGTCAGGCCGTCATGGCATTCGCAACCCCCGCATGCGGCCGAATGTCCATGGGCGTCGTTAGACATCTTATGGGTGGTTCGGCGTCACATGTCGCGCTTTCTATAAAAAAAACATTCGTTCTGTTCCGCTGTCGCCTGGAAAATATTCACCTCTCACCTTGGCGCGGTTCTTCCACCGAGAGCTGCAGGAGTTGGGTCTTCCCTGGTCTTCCTGCTTGATAGTTATCTTGTCCGAATGCTTTACGAAAAGTGATGGTCGGTGTTGTGCTGAAATTTACCAGAATCCTTGCAGTACAACATCGATTACTCTGCTTACCCCGATAGCCGGGCTACAGCGTGTGGTGTGTATGTGGTGTATATATGTACTATCAAATATTGCTAGTAGTAAAATGAAATTGAATTAAAGCACCGCATCGCTTTTGGTTGGAATTTGACAACTTTTAGTCGGAAATAGCCGACTGCACCTGCCTGCAGCCCGCTTCCCGCCCACCGGCATACACCGCCGCGCCGCCCGCCCCAGCCAGGCAGCTCTATTCTATTCATACGCCTCACTGGCTCGCCCTCATGCTCACCCTCGCACGCTCGCTATTTGCAGGCTGAGCCGCTATTTATAGTTAGATAGAAAATATTTTATTGATCAAAAATAAAATTACAGAAACAAGTACAATATAATAGATACATGAGATTGAGTGGGAAAAGGGTTTTAAGAGCACTAAATGAAAGGTCGGTTGAAACGGCTATGCTAATAGTCCATGTTTTTCATTCAGTTCAGTGTGGCCGGCACGACCGAAGGGAAGGTGACATGGCACCTAGTTCACCAAGGTATTATGGGCTCACATCATGTAGCAAATCAGTTTCCTCAAAATATTTAAAAAAATATTTCCTGAAATAATAATTGTTCCTGCCTCGGTCTCTGGAGTAAGAAATATTTTAACAGAATAGAAATGGAATATTGTTTTTATAAAATACAAGCTGTGCCCGCGGCTCCGCCCGCTCTCATATTTCACTTCACTGCTAACCTCATAAGCTATTTAGCGTGATAGTAAGTAGCCTATAGTTGATGGGAAGAATCAAGCTATCCGTAGAATTTTGTTTTATTAAAATCGGTTCAGTGGTTCTCGAGTTATAAGCGGACAGACAGACACTCAGACAGAAAGCAGACGTTGGATTTTATTATAGGTAAGGAAGGATCTTGTATTAAGTGTTAGAATAATGGGTTCTATGGTAATAGTAACCGAGAGCGGGTTTCTACACCGGAAACTCAACAAGTTATCTTCTGAGAATTTTTATTTTGAAAATTTTTACTTCCTTGAAATTTTAAATTCCACAAACAATTAACGCGATATATAAGTAATAATATTGTAATTGCATAGGTATACAGAATGATCAAGAAATGATACCTTAAGACCTTTTCATATTATGACAAAATTTCATCGTAATACGGTGACGGGTTACAAATAAACTAGCATCACGGGTCGAAATCACGACCAATCGGTGCCAGCTCTGCGCTACCTCCATCGCATGGTTCGAGCGCACTAAATTCAGGTGCTCGTCGCTCACACGCGGAGGCTTCGCTCGGCAAGGCGGCAGCGGAAGTGACGACGCGACGCGGAGCGGCGCGCGACGGCTCACGGCCCAGCGAGTCATGTGCGGGGGTCATCACGTGTGGAGGAATATTTAGATACAGTTCGTCGCCGACGGGTACCGGGCGAGAGTCGGTAGCGCCACGCACGCCGGTGCCGGCACCAACCATCACAGCCGCCGCCGCCGCGCTCCCGCCATATATCGTCGCCTAGTGCTGATTTATAACGGCAATATAACGCGAACTGTCATCGTGTTATTTTTATAACTCTCGTGCGAGCGCTCTCCGACGCGCGGCGCTACGTTCCGAATCAGACATAATATTTCCCTTTGTTGAAACTCCTCGGATGAGGGTGGACCGTGGACATAATATCTCTCGCGCTATTCCGGCCAATTCTGCGCCGCTTGATTTATGCTCCGCGTATGCCTCGCGCGGCGGAAAACTACGCACCAGACACCGACGGGCCAGACGTCTAACATACAGTTTTATTGATCGGATAATGTAGCCTAGACGTTCCAAGAGAAACCGCTCAGAATCTCTCTAATATTGCGAGCCGAGCCCTTTATTGGGTTCGTTAGTGAAAGGATTCGAACTTAAGCAGGCTAATAAATAAGTAGCCACGGAATGTAAAGGCAGGTCGCTGAGAAGCTTTGAGAACCTGCTCGGAGCCGCGTTCGGGGCGGGGCGGGGCGGGGACGTTGTAAATCACAACGCTATGTAGAAACAAGGGCCAAACGCCGAGCCGATTGCGAACCAATATTTCAGGCTCGAATCGAACTCAATGCCAAATTAACATTATCTACATCTTATCGGGGTGGCGCGTCGCGGCGGCGGAAGCAGTCTGCTTCCCGCCTCCCGCCCGCCCTGCGCCCCGCCACCAGATACCACTCCCTACCGCAAATTGTGTTTCACGTTTACTCTCGGCTCCAATTTTCCTCCAATTCCCGCTCTCGGCTCAATGCTCACATTGCACCGCAGTGCCGTCCGCGTATCTGTTTATCGACATCCTCGGTCATAAAGCTAGGAAGCAGGTAATTGTACCGGCGACTCACCGCACGCCGCGCCGCCGCCCGCCCCGCCGCCGCCTCCGCGCGGAGGAAGTGAATGTTGTTGCAGTTTTGCATAAAATCGATACTCATGAATAGCCCGCCGCAGCGACGCGGCGGGGCGCCGCCATGCTGCTTTCGCCGGCCTTAAGGCCAATAGCCACCTCAACGAAATATACAGGATATTTTTTTAGACCGGAAAAACACCAATCGGAGTACTGAATTTTTGTAGAATTGAAGAAAAAACAACGTCAATATATACTTTATGCATTTTTTATTTTGTGACTACACTGTTTTCAGAATATATTATAATATAGATTTTTTTGGAAAACAGAACAAATTATAAAATAGCAATACTTATATAGAGTAAGAAAAATACTTGTAATTTACATATTTCTCTCCATTCAATAATTCCCCTTACACGATCTTACATAGCCCTATTTGTTTTACCAGGTACCAGTACCTACTTACTTAATAAATCGGACGGCGACGGGGCGGCTGTCCTGCCATCAGTATTATATTTAGGCCAGCGAGGTCGAGCGAGGCGTGGCGGGGCGGGGCGGGGTGGCGATGCAAGCTGCAACTTGCGCTGGCTTCCTGCAAGCCCAACATCCGAATCGAGTGGCTGCATAGAGATTGGAGGCTTTCATGACTGGTCTCTTCACCTTTCCGACGCTGTTTTTATAATATCCCAATAAATAAGGCGGAGAATCTGTAACTACCATTGGACCGTTCGTCTATTCCATATTCGCTTTGAAGTCGAGAACTGTTTAATTAACTCACGTGGGATTTGCACTGACGTATTCAGGACCGCCTAAGGATGGTGTTATAACATTTTGCCGCGAAGCGGAACCGCGGGAACAGCCTGCTAGTTGTCTAATGTCTACATATATTCTCAAACCACCGAGCCTCAAGACCCAACCAACATGGTATGGTATAGGTATGCGTATTGTGTGTATGTGTATTTTCAATATTGAAAGCGAGTGCGCCAAAAATAAAGGGTGTATATAAGGATGAAGCGGGGAGGGAGAGACCCGAGCGACGGCCAAACGAACGCGGAGATCAGCGGCGGTGCGTGTCGATTCTTATATCAAAGTTGAAAATTACTTAAGCTTAGTTAGTCAGTCAGTCAGTCAATCAGTCAGTTAGCCTGTAAGCGTCCACTGCTGGACATACGTCTCTCCAATTTTTCTTCACGCATCCCGGCATTCAGCGGTACGGAACCACTGTTTTCCGCCGACGTACTGGATAACGTCATCCCACGTGGAGGGTGGTCTTCCCACACTCCTTTTTTCCTGTCTACGGCTGCCAATGTAGAAGACTACTTAAGGCTAGCAACCTAAAAATGTTTACAAATTATATCAATATTTAATCTTCAAAGAAATTGTAGAAGATTTTTTTTAAAACAACAATTCGTAATAATGATAATATTTCATTATTCCACGAGAAAATTCTTGCCATAATAATATTCTTATTCACAGTTTTACATCATATTTTTTTTAATTGTAAATTCAAAATTCACGCTTCAAAAAAATTTACGTGCATACCTACACCTGCTGCTTCATCGTTCGGAACATGTGTAAAACTGTAGGTCCCTTCCCTGGCTTCGGCTTGGCTACTAGGTGGTAGGCTCAAATTGTAGCCGACTGGGTTAATACCACCGTACTGGGTGTAAGATGGCCGCATAGCAGCCTCGGTTGTGTTCTCCTCTAGTCCAGTATAGCCAGCAATCCAGGTAAGTCTCCGGAATGGCACCTACCTTCTCGGAGGTGATAACGGCTGGTCGGAGCATGCGCTTTGGCCCCTCCGACTCTGCCACCCATACCGGAATAAAAAAAACTGATATCAGACGTCAGCTTTATCAACTGAGAAACATCTGCAAGTGAACCGGTACTACATTGTGCCCTCGCCAGGCCGCGCCCGCGCCGCGCCGCCGCCCGACCCGTGGTAACTATTACAACATTTGTTGCCGCGTCAAATGAGAACAACGCTGCCGTAAAACTGTCGTAAAATTGTAAAATGCTTGTAATATTTTTATAAAGACGTAATAAATTTGAATGAAGCTTCTCGGGACGTAAAGCTGAATCACAATGTTATCTGCTACGAATATACCTACAATGTGACCGTTATTGCGCTCCGTAATATCTATACAGAGCGTGCCAGTTCGACCGAGTTTGCTTACCACAACAGGATTCTGAGATGTGTCCGCCTGGTACAAAGTGTATTTGCACCATTCATACACTACTCATAGATAGACAGATAGATAGAAAGACTTTATTGCTCCAAAAAAACATTTAACATAAACAAACAATAAGAAATTATTATCATATTAGTAATTATAAAATGTTGTTTCCTCTTTTCTAGAATATTTTCGAACTTCGAGTTCCCACGGTTCAATTCACATGTGCTAGTCATTTACTTGGCGTCAGGATTTTGTAATCTGATACTCTTGCCAATAAATGTCGTCTACAACAAAAATTATGGACCCTTTTCAGAAATGGGCTAATTTTGAGTGTTATTTCTTAAAATCTCACAATCTCAAAAAAAATAACAGTATAAAAAACCTTCGACTTCAATATGGCTGCCTGTGAAGAATTTCCACCATCAAAACGAGCTCAGGAATTTCCCACAACCAGCGTAAACACGTCAGGTTGTAGTGAAAGATAGCACTGTATACTTTGTTATCTGTAACTCACCTGGAATGTGTGCTACGCAAAGGAAAACCGATTTACATTAAATGCATGGTTTAGGTTTAAGTATAATAAGCTAAAATAGAAGGTCTGTCGATTCGGAAGATTTTCTAAACCTACTTGAGAGGCATTAACTGCGACTTTTACGTAGAGGGGAGTGCTGTGCACCCTGTTCTCACTTGGTAGCATAGTCATTTCCTGGAGGTCGTTCTAGGTTGATTTTCCGCGAGGAAAGTTGAAAAACTGAATTCCTTTGAGTCGATCGCCTACAGTTAGATTAAGCGTACTAGATTAGCTCTAAGTAATAGATTAACATAGGTTTAATGACATGCGCATGTTAGATTAGGCGCCGGACAATACTGGCTGGATGTCCACGTCGTGTCTGGCAGGCAATGTGGAGTTTGAACGACTAGATTTGATTACAAATCAAATCTGACGCAAAGGGAATAAACAATCTGAAAGCATATAAAGAATAAATTATTCACATTTCATAGCAAATCGGCCGGGTAACAAACTAATGATTTTGCATGTTAGAAATAGAATAGAGCATAATGTCTCAATTCCTAATTTAATAACCGTCAAAAACAGGTCACAATATTTTTCCTAGTACTCGTATTTTCGAGATAATCTAGGTTTAAAGCGTTATATTAGGAAAGGGTCACGAAAACCACGTGGAATATTAGTCATTAACCTTTTAATGTTGATTATCTCTAAAAATACTTGTCTTAATAAAAATCCTCTGCTGTCTTACTCTCGAACTGTTTGTCGAACTCTCCCGTGGTGCTAAACAAATGTGGTCTAAATGCTGTAACTCAATACAAATGGGCTAACCAGCGCATAACAACAATGGATTTACGATAAATAATTTGGCAAAATTTATAACGAACAGAAACTTAACACACGCCGAATAAACCCTTATACACTGGTGCATGTACCTTTTACACTTCATGACTATTCAATACCGAAAAAATATTATCTTCTGAGAAGAACGTTGACATTATCCTCGATCTCGCTTCCAGCTGCTGTCACATCTGTCTCCATCTGAAGATAAGATTTACATCTAAGTGAAGTATTATAACAAGTAATTTCGTCCTCAAATTCTTATTTCCAATTGTAATTGGTGAAGTTTTATTCTCAGAGAGGTACCTACTACTCGTATACTATAATTAGATAGGTACCTTTCAAATTCCCTCCGACGATATTGTACATAATGGGAGGCTTCGCAGGTCTTGCGGCTTCAAACAATTGACGCGACTCCGCAGAGCTTCGAGGAGTCAATAATTTAGAAAGCGGGATATAATAAATTTTAATCAGGACAAAGCAAAATATTTAGGAGCGCGGTAAGGAGGGTCAAGCGGGTCGTGCCGCGAAATAAAATTAATTTACCTTCGGAGCTGGAGGCTGCGCGGTGGCGGCGCGCCGGCACCGGACTTTTTGTACGTCCTCTCTTCATGTTACGCCAATTAGGCAAATGGCGAATGGGTGTGGTGGGCGGGGCGGGGGTGTCGGCGGAGGCGCGTCATGTGAATACCAAAACGCGTCTTTGAAATCACGTTTATTTCAGCGGACTCTTCATTACCTCATATAATCTGTTTGGTTGCTGAATTTAAACGAGCTGAGCTTTTGTCGGTATATTATTTTCAATGCGCTTTTAATTACACTTCCAATGCAAGGTCTCATGCAATATTTTTTTTTTGTTATTGTTTCCACAATTATATTGATTCCAACAAATATTACCATGTGATGTGAGTGTATGTAGGTGTGTGAAATGTAGGTGGTACCGTGTGGGGCAAGTCTAGAATAGTCCCATCTCTCCCCATGCACGTAGTAAAAGGCAACCAAGGGATAAGGACGAGACACCGTGCTATAGGGCGACAGGCTCAATCAAAAATCAATTCTCGATTTGGTAACCGTATAAAAACGTTTACCTACTTATTTTATTAAAAAAATCAAACAATTCTCGCTCCTTGCAACAAAGTATTAGAGGATAAATTGACAACCCGCTTTGAAAGAGGGAAACTTGAGCCTTCGTCAATGTAATCCCCTCTTGTACGCAGGTCCGACTCCGGAGATTTTCTCCGAAAAATATTAAATAAATAACGAAATCGGCACGTTTCCTCCAACTTCCGATTTATCTCGAATCATTTATTCATATCTCGAAAGGAGCGACAAATTTGCCGAAATATCGACATACATGAGAGACTGTATGTGTATGTGCCTACGTACATACATTGATACAAACTGTGTGTAGGTAGATAATATAATGCGAGTGTTGTGAATATAGCGGAGTAACGTGACATGTTGTCAGATACACACCCTTTACCTTAATCTACGTTACTCATTGTTTTTATTTTATTCGCGCCTAGAGCTTTTGTAACTTTATTATTCTACAAGATAACTATCAAGCAGCAAGCAAGGCACGAAGACCAACCTGCTGCATGAATCGGTGGAAGGACCATTCCGAGGTGAGAGGAGGCTAGCCTTTCGCCCATTAGCATCACACATTTTCCTTATCAATGGATAATGTGGATCTCATAAAAGGCGACTAAGGAGTCGCCTTTTATGAGATGCACGGAGAGAGATGCAGTGGGGCAATTTTTTTTAAGTACCGGTCCCACGCGGTACAATAATTATAGTTAAATAATTTCTTTCCTTCGGGAACCATGCATTTTTCCGAGATAAAAATTTGCATATATATATTATGTTACATCAGTGCTTGGTTCATCTACTTACCAAATTTCATCGAAATCCGTTCCGCCGTTTAGGCGTGAAAGTGGGACGAACAAATATCCATACTTTCGCGTTTATAATATTATTATTTATATTATTTGTTATTTATAGTGAGACTTCTAACACGCTTAGCTAGTTGCAAATGTCTAAATATCTAGAACTGCAAGTGAGTGCAGAAACATTAATGTTACACGTAGTGCATTTTAAAAACCATGTTGAAGGCGGCGGGTGGCCGAGTGGTCTGGGGCGTCCGCTTCTCTGGCGAGAGGTCCGAGATTCGATCCAACCGGCGTGTACCAATGAGTTTTTTCTTGTTTGAAAAAATAAGTACGTGAATACCTTCACCCAGTGCTCCATGGTTCGGATCCTATGTAAAAATGTGAACGCACCGGGTCGACTAGAGGAAATTGCCCAAGGCGATAAGCCCGCCCTCGCCATAAAGGAAAAAGTTGTACTATTAATATTGTAATGTACATTAGCTCACATATTAGGGCCCGCGTATTATAATAATATATTTCTGAATTATTCGGTGCCTTAATCGTAACTCATACTTACATTCACTATTGTGACTAAACCAGTTATTAATATATAATAATTTTCATATTCATAGTAACATTTACTGTTCTAGGACCTATGTGAACTAATAAAAAAATAAAAATAAAATTCCGAGATAAAAAATAAATATAACCTAAAAAGCACATGCATTTTCCTAGATCAATCTACGCTCTAGAGAATTCTATTTATTTTTATCTCCCCGGTAATCCTACGACTGTCTTCGCAGACAACAGCGAACACGGGCATATTCGTACTATTTTCAGTGAAAGCACTCGGAAGGGCGCAGCGGCGGACGGGGGAGACGCCGCGACGCGTGCTCTCCCGCGCCGCGCGCGCCCCTCTGTTTAAATATCACGCAAATCCTGCCAATATTGAAATGTCCTCGGAGGATTCAATAAGGCGGACCCGAAGGCGCGAGCGATATTTATTGCACGCAATCACGACTACACACACTTATACTCGCGAGTACGTGTCGCTACGCGAGCGCCGCCACCGACGACGCCCGCTCCAAGTAGCACCGACTAATGATAACGTGAATTTTTAACCGACTACGGCAAAACTAATATTATATATTTGGCGAAATTACGTTGTAAACATACGCTATCGGTCTCTCAAAAGATGAATTTTTTTAAACGTTTTAAGTCACATAAGTGTTACAATGTTTTTTTTTTGTTAAATATTACGAACTCCAGCATGTATATAATAAAAAAAAACCTTCAAAATTAGAATTGACAGATGTCATTGTGTGTGTGAAGAATAATAAAATAGAGTACAAATAAAATTATAAAACATTTATAAAATGTTTTTACTTCAGTAGCTAACAAAGTGATCCTTTGAAGAACAACTGCCTAATACCAAGAGTATTGTGATCGTAATATGGATGAACCTTTTAAAAGTTAGAGGAATATAACTTTTACTTAACAGAAACAAAATATAATGAGTTACTTGTAGTCGGTTTTTTCGATTATTCAAGGGATAGGTGAACTCACTATGTTAAAGTTGTGTCTACCTTTGATATCACCAATATCGCAAACTTACCACGAATAAAAGCTTTCCACTGCTCGGTTCAAAGGTGCAAACTCAACTTGTACATTTGATATTTGATGACGTATTCAAGCGTGTCGGAATGATTGAGTGTGGAGATATTTCAAGTGAGGTTGCGTCCGCAGTTGCGTAGTTGGTACTGCGACCGCAGCGGAGGCGGCGGGGTCGGCGACAATATTAGCTCGAGCGATGCCGAGGGCGGGCGGGGGCGGCATGGGCGGGCCGGAGGAGTTTGCTCAAAACTGAAATGAATATTTATACAAAGAGCATATTGGTACCTCTCACCCCGCCCCGCCCCGTCCCGCCCCACGCCGCCGACACATATTCATTCGCCTTCGCTTTGCTCGCGCTTAGGGCAGCTTACCAGATTTTATTACCGCACTGCGAGCATTTAAAATGAAAATGTTACGCCGCGTCGCCGCCGCGCGTCGCCTCCGCCGCGTCGCAGCCGGATCCTGTAACGACCGTGTAATAGTCTGCTCGATGGCTCTTTCGGAAGATGTTTTGTTGCGCAATTTAGAGCCGCGGCAATGACAATAAATTTAAAATACCTGCTTTGTCTTTTCAGAGTGGTTTGATTTATAGGCGGCGGCGGCGGCGGCGAGGGGACAAATTAACTTTTGCTCCGCATCGAGTCGGCTTTTGCCGGTTTGCTTTATTACATTTCCGCCAAGAGTGCCTTTCTGTTTCAAATTGGATGTACTTACATAGATTTGATTTATGAAAATCGTACCTTTTGTAATAAAAATAGTAAAAGAAGTCTTCAACATAATGCATTTCTGTCTATTCTGTCTGTCGGTATGTTCGTCGTAAATACACGTAGAACATCTACAATTAGTGTTCAAGTATATTATTATTGTCTTACACATTTACACACTTAGAAATTTAAAACGTATTCTAATTTAATTTATCTTCATGGTTTGAAAATAAAATACCTATATAGAATTATTATTGTCTTTAAATAAATTTAACCATTCAACGTTAACAGACTTTCAAGTGGTTAATTCATAATTTTCTTTTTTTTAATATAGAAAATAAATATTTGCCAAAATTCACAAAATACAATATAATTCAATAACATTGTACCTAATAATATCATAATTTAAATTTAATACAGGCCGTAAGACAGAAAGCCGGATATTACAACGTTGGGCGTCACGGAGGCCCCGCCCCGCCCCGCCCCATTCAGCGGACAGAAAGAGAAATTTTCCAAATATGTAGTCTTAGCTCATCACATTGTCACTGTGTAGAATGAATAAAATGCTGGATTACTTACGCAGTATTTGTTGATATTGTACACAATACACTAACAGCCTGTGAAAACCTCGTTTCAGTTTGTTTTTCTTGGATGTGAGAATTTATTTTCTTAATAGGGTTGTGTCAGCCTCGGTAGCTCGATGGTGCGATCGATCGACCACTGTTCGCGGTCAGAACTTGGATGGGTTACCATTCGACCGTTGAGGCTGATCTTGGTTCGGATTCCACGCAAAACTGTAGATCTCTTCCCTTATTACCTTGCCATGGTGACCACCTAGGCACTGAATGAAAATGCGGGAGAAACGATATTGTAAATAGTTCGTGTTTTCCGTCAAGTTCAGTGTAACCGGAACGACTAAAGAGAAGTCTGATATGGCACCTAATTCACGAAGGTGTGATGATCACGAGTATTTTATGTGATGCCAACCATGTCAGTTTTCACAAAAAAGAAAAACTTGTTTAATTACGCACATACTTTGTGTCAATTTTGAAAAAAATACAATATAATTTCGATCACATTTCCCGATTTAAAATAATTTAGGTAGATTGAGTGTAGCAACGAGGTGCACGGCCGAAGCCGCGACCGAGTCGACAACATCGGTCGCGAATCTCGACAAAGCTTTTCGATTACGGCTTGTCTCCGGCGACGTGAACGATGTCGCTAGTCGCAGAGATTAGCTTACTCTACCCACTCCGTCCACCTGCTGTACCGTAGCGCCCCGGGGGCTCAGCCTGGGGCGGCTACGCTAAACGTTTTCGTGTTTCAAATACCTAATCAAACTAACCAGCATTCGCAAATTAATAAGATATTATATATATTTAAACATACAAATAATAACACTTATGTAGATGTGAACAAAAAAAAATTTTTTTTTGCTCTAATAGTCATAAGCTTTGAGAAAAATTTAGATTTCTGAAGGGCTAAATTTCCACTTTTATATGAAATGAAAAAATAATTATTATTATATTGTCAGCCTCGATAGCTCAGTGGTGCAGACAGTCAACTGTCGCTATTGAATGTTAAGCAAGTTGAATGTCAGTACTTGGATGGGTGACCGCTGACCGTTGAAGGCTGACCGAGGTTCGGATTCCTCGTAAAACTGTAGGTCCCTTCCCTCCTAATCTTAATTGGTGGTAGGGTTTAACCCACCCGGGTTGATACCACCGCACTGAATGAAACGTCAGTTGAAACGGCTATGTAAAATAGTTTGTGTTTTCCGACCAGTTCAGTGTAGCCGGCACAATCAAAGAGGGAAGCACTGACATGGCACCTAGTTCACCCGGTGTTATGGGCTGACATCACGGACGTTGTAGGTGATGTAGCCAACCATGCCAGTTTCCATAAAAAAAAAAGCTTTTAGCATAGTAAAATGTATATAGTTGAAAGTTTTGCAAAGTTAATTGAAATTCGAGTTGTTTCTATGTAGTGGACTTTGTTTATTTTTAGATTGACTACCTGTCTATTCCAATCCTTCTATTACGCGAGACTACTTTTCACAATTTTTGATCAACTTTCTTTCATAAAAAATCTCAACTTATTACAAGCAGACTATCGATACGAATTCAACGATGCCTCATCTTAGGTTGAAATCGTTGAAGTAGTTTAGGATATTTGTACATACGGTGCCTATCAATACTCTCCCTTTTCCTTCGCCGTAGTCGGGTGAAAATAAAAAAAAAAAACAATTGTAAAGGTATGACGTAAGAAAAGCTGCTGGTCTCTGGAGGTAGATACACATTGTGCAGTACGGAGAGGGTAGGGGGATGGGGAAGGAAGGGGTGGTAGAAGGGAGAGCGGGGGGCCTGAAGGAAATGCGCTCGTTTTAGTTTTTGCTCTGTCGGTTATTGCAATATCCGCAATATATCGAAATGTTTATTTTGCGGACTCCATTCATGAATATGCAGAGCGGGAAATTTACTTCCGCCCCGCTGTTGTTCTGAGAGAAATTGATATTGGATTTGACTTGATTTTATTATATTTTTCGATATATAGGTAAATGTTTATGTTCCCTAAATTGTGAAGTCAGAATGGACATGTATACGACTAACTGAACCCCTTTCAATGACCAAGTCGAGATCTATCAAAATATTTTACTCAGGAACAAATAGTTTTAGGTATTTCTTTGTAGGGTTCTGTACCTTAAAAGGCAACAACGGAACTCCTATAAGATCACTCCCGTGTCCGTTCGTCTGTCACAGAGGTTTTTCTCGAAAACTAAGTAACATAAGAAATCGAAATTTGGCATAATAATAGAACTTGATGACACGCACATATACATCGCTCGTCAATAACATGGGGGGTCAGTTTGGTATCAATATAAACAATTTTAATTAACATCGTGTCATAATTTGTATGAGATGCCCCTGGTTACCCTAGGTTTCTAAAGCTAAAATTTTGATTTGAATAAAGTTAGGAGACTAGAAGCCATAATATAGTCTACAAAAAATTTTTTTTTACAGATCTCGTGCATTACACGACCTTTGAGGTACATTGAAAATGAACTTAACAAAATAATAAAAAAGTATCCCATTTATGTATTTTTTTATTATTTTTCAAAATCACAAGCAGCTTAAAAAAAATTTAAACTAAAATTTTTACAGAAAAAGAGTTGACATTATGTCTAACTAAAGTAACAAATTAATAAATATCAAATATAATATAGGTTAGGTCTAACCTAACCTATATACTTGCGAAGACAAATCCAACGAGCCCAAACACGAAGGGCTTATCATGTTTAGTTTAGGAGTTCCTATGGCTTCCTTCCGGCTCTATCATCAGGACCCTGGGAATAACATATGACTAGAGTACTTGCGAAGACAAATCCAATGAGCCCAAACACGGTGGATTTATCATGTGTGGCTTAGGAGTTCCTATGGCTTCATTCCGGCTCTATCATCAGGACCCTGGACATCTTATATGACAAGAATACTTGCGAAGACAAATCCAACGAGCCCAAACACGATGGCCTTATCATGTGTAGTTTAGGAGTTCCTATGGCTTCCTTCCGGCTCCATCATCAGAACCCAACTAACAAAGTCACCCGAGGATCTGCAGAGCCGTGATTTGATTTTTCACAACTTATTTCATACATTCAGTAGACTCCCTCGCTACGCTGTTGCACTTCCAAAAGTCGATTTCACACTCTCAGCGAAAATGGGGAAAATTTGAGGTGGTCCCTCAAAGTCTACTAGATAGCACGAACTATCATCGATAGACGAATGCTTTTTTTATGTAGCCCAAAGTCCAAATCTAAACAGGTTTTTTGTATTTTTCGATATCACATTTAGTTTTAGAGATATAAGAGATTTAGTTCGAAAAAAAAATAGAATTTTTCACATTTTTGCATTAAAAATGTTTTTTAGCCCTAGCCGATACGCTTCTTTTGAGCCCTCAGACACTCGCGTAGCCCCAAAACTCGCGACACCAGGACGATTTCACACACCCAGAGAAAATGGGGGGGCTGTACGGAAGCGATCGAAAAAACATTTTCAATGTTAAAGCTGTAGGTTTTTCGAAAATATTGTAATAGTTGCAGCAAGAAAAACATTTCTTATACATTTTAACTACAAGAACGACGAAACGCCTGATTAAAAACTACAGTCAAACTGAAAGTCAAACCATTGCTGTAGTTTTTATTCGGGCGTTTCGTTACTTTTGAAAACAATTATTTTGGTAAATACATAACACATATTTATTGTGCGGCAGTACGGTAACCTGAGTGCGCGAGTCCGATACGCACTTGGCGGCTTTTTTTATTTTATTTTAAATTGTAAGCCTTATATCCGCTTTTTCTATGAATCTCACAATAGGTACTCGTATTTCTCCTAGAGGCAGAACTACGTCTTGTACTCTCATACTTCTGGTGACGTTGGGGTTCAAAGTTTAGAGCCGAGAAAATTGTTTGAAGCAGTAAAATAAAGTGGTGTGTATCGCGCGGCCTGATCGCAGCCAGCTCCGCGGAGGCGCGCAGGTTCAATTGCATCCATCCCGTATCAAACATGTTATTTCCTCGACTTTTCGTTTCGATGTTTCGTTTTCGCGCCGCTCTGCTACCGTTTTTGCCCGCACCATAATAGCACTCCGAACTCTATAGCCAATTTTCTGCAGGCTTTTCAAAGGCCCTCACCTTATAGGGGTCAAAGGCTATTTTATAAAATGTATGCAAGTCCTTTTCTCAGGAAAATGGGGCGATTTATGGCCTTTTTTGTTTGGCCGGGGAGCGCCATACAAAGCAATATCGCTCTTTCATTTCAGTTTCCATTGATTGATTTTCTTTTTTATTAGCGTAAATATCGTCAAGCGGAAGCGAAAACATCAAGTCAGACCGAGTCGCGGGGAGGCGCGGTGGCAGCGGCGTGGCGGGGCGACGAGACGGCCGCATCAACGTACGAAACAGTCACAGAAAAACTACTGATTTTGAATTTGGAATGACTTTAGCGTATTTACGAAAAGGTTGCCGACAAATTTTAACGCCGAGTGCCGACTCATTTTTAGTGTTGTTAGTAAAAACGTGTCTGGGACTCATACTCACGTTGAATATGGAAATTGGACATTTTGGAGAGAAGTTGAGAATTAATTCCAGTAACAAATTAATCCGACGACAGGCGCGGGTCCCCGCGGAAATCTACGGTCCTGTGTAAACGAGTCCACTATGCAGGTTCACTGTAAGGAGCTCTTATTATCTTCCCTAATCATTAATATTAATTTACGCGTATTCTATTTATTTAAATTTTTCAGTAAAGTCAACAACGACGGATCGCCAAGGGAATATCGACTGGCCCGGGGCGCTCGCTGCAAATAAATATTACAGAGATAAAAATAATATTTTTAATTTTGAGCGAAGTAATTCTAATGGGATTTTCAGCTAATCCTAAATGGAAAATCGTAAACCTACTTATACTTTCCAGTTTAATCTGTTATTGAAGGGTGCGAGTAGCCGGAACTGAATGTTATTGGATGTATAATTAATCGGCTCGTGAAGCGCTTCTCGCGCTCTGTCGTTGCTTTTGAAATCTACGATCTATGATTTCATCAAATATTTTCAACTGTATCTAATGGTGTGGCTATTATCGAGTGAGTGTTCAAGGAAAAGATACAAATCATTTTGAATTTTTGAGAATTGAGCTCGCTCGCTATCAAAAACGAAGATATACTGAATTCAATTAAAGTTCAAATTAACAATGCGCTTAGGATAAGTAGCCAGTATGTTTTGGTTGACTGCGCAGCATTATGATCCTCAATGTGTTTTAAAGTACCTACTTAAAGTTCTCTGCCTTGTGCTGTTGTTTTCTACCTAAAGTTTCTAACTTATATATAGGTATATTTTTTTTAATTATTTTTAGGGATTTTAACAATGATTTGTTAATATCAGGCCCATAGTACTTATCTTCCCTATCACCTAGGGCCCAGAGTCCCTAAGGTATAGAGAACGTTCAACGTAATCCAAGACTATTACTAAATCCATCTCACTTGGGCTCGCCAACAGTTTATGAATACTAAAAAACAATTTGAGTCTGTCCACCCTAAGTGATGCCTGCAATAACCTCCGTAATTCCTCGTTATGACCACATTCCATCAGCAAATGGTCACATCATCCTCCTTGTTACACCGATCACAACTTGTAGAATCTCTCTTTTTCATCAGAATTTAAATTTATTTAATGGAATGTGGCCAGAACGAGGTCTTACAGCTAGCACTTTATATTTTCAGAAGGCGCTTCATGCAAAGAGTAAATGTGTGCGAATATGAACAATATTTGTAATATTCAAACCATGAGTTTTGGTTTCCAGATAAATTTATCATACAGATGTTTTAACTCAGAAATGCGGGCGAGCCATACTTGTAGTTGTGACACGCGTGCTCGTGTGTTGCGCGCGGCTCGGCCGATAATGAGCGCTATCGAGTTTACGGACACAAAAACAATGTGCATGTGCATCTACACTCACAGCTAAACTCGACCCGCCTTCGAGAAAACGACTGCATCATTATTCATTGCTTAAATAAAAAAAAACTATAAATTATGCAACTTCTGCACAAAAGTTAACTTTACAAAGAATTTAGATTGAATAAGATCTACCCATTGTCCTAAAAGTATTGTTATCCAATTTCTACTTATCATAAACAGGGGTTCCCCATTCATAACAGCTTTTGCCGCGAGTAAGTCACGGTCAATCCTACAACATTCGTTAGGCCTCGTCAAGCTACACTATACCGACTCCTCCGAACAAGGGCAGTTGTTGGAGCCGACCAAATAATAGAACCAACAAGACGAGCAAGTGAGAGCACTTGTGACAATTTACTTATGTCAACTGTGTAGTCGGCCGACCGAAACCAACTGAAAGTCAACGGCTGTGAAACTAGAAATAGCTAACGGCAAAAAATTTATAAGGATAGAAGGAGTGTCAACTCATCCAGCAGCTGAAAAGGAAAGGAATGGTGTGCAAAAAAAAACAAACCCCAACTGCACCCGTTCCGTCTCACGTAAATTGTGTGCATTAATGGATTTTGTTGGGTATAAAGAAAATTGCATGCAAAATGCCAGTTCTATATCAATAATAATAATAAATCTGTAAAGGGATGGGCATGGAATAAGTTACTGTTTGAAAGCTGACGGGAGCGTCTCGACTAGATGTATTCAATACTTTTGCGAGCGTGCCAACACAATCCCGTTGTTTTATTACCATTAAATTACAAGTATTTACTACAGCATGATTTCTAGAAAACTAAAGAAATTGTTACTTAAGTACGGAAGTACATAATCAATATTTTTTCACTTAAGCACATATTTATAATACTTACCTTGTTTTGATTTGTCTTTTAAACCTAAGATTGGAGACAAAGATTATTTCTAAATAGTTCAAACTACATTTGCTAAGAAACCAAATTTTCACTTTTAATATCAAATATAGTCTGTTTTTTTGGAAGACGGAGTAAATTGACGTTTGACTGACATTAGAGTGTTGCACGCTCTGCACCACTAGTGATTGTAGTCGATGAAAATAGTATCGACTTTTACACGACACGAACACGACACG
This sequence comes from Nematopogon swammerdamellus, assembly GCA_946902875.1. Lineage (NCBI taxonomy): Eukaryota > Metazoa > Arthropoda > Insecta > Lepidoptera > Adelidae > Nematopogon > Nematopogon swammerdamellus. Next base: position 13,278,118 of record OX336344.1, read on the forward strand.
ATACACCTTCACACATATTATGCGCTACCTGTGGCGCTGCCTTAAACTTAACATTTTTCTAGCTAGATTTAGCTTGATATGTTGTCAATTAAATCCACAATTAAGTAAATATTAGAGTTTACAGCATTACATTAGTTAATCAATCGATAAAAGTATCGATAGCAACTACATGCCTATTTAAAATTTGCCAGAAACTGGCAACACTCCAAACGTCACTTTACTCCGTCTTCCAAAAAAAAAAACAGACTATAGCAGTTGAGAATACAGTTTTAAAAAAATAGCTTTCTATAAAATTACTTTAGCTTAACGTTGTCTACAAATACTATTCAAGGCAAACGTGACAACTGTATCCGCGTCACACGCGAGCAAGCTAGCAACTCTTTTCACGCTAGCCTGACCGCTGACACCTAAGAACTGGCTCAATCACAGTGTGTGCGATTCTGTTAGGGTGTTAATACACTCTCCTACGATTGATTACGATTAAGTGAAAACTTTCATTCTTGGCATTATGACGTGCGTTCCATAGCAGTGTACGAGGTGACCTATCTTTCTTTTAGATTTTAAAGATTTAAACTATGTATGGACATAATAAAATGTGCGTGGTTTTGTCCACGATTTTCATCACTTTTATCGTTCACCCTTTGACATCAAAGGTATAACCTGGTTACGTTGATATTAACATTGGACCTTTTGAAACTGAGTCACAAATGAGACGCGCGTCTACGGTTCATCGCGTCCCACTTTCCCGCAAACCACCCACGCTAGCAGCAGCGCAGTTAGCAGTTGGTTCAATTGCAAACGTCACTTTCAATAGCAACGTAACCAGTTTATAACGTATTTTATGTTTATAACGTATTTTATTCAGGAATTTTCCATCCATAATTCATTAACTTTTGGAACAAATCTCGCACGTTATTAAAAACACGAGTTATACCTCACAGCTCCTCTAGCTATTCCAAATCGTTCTCTGTAATGTCAGCGCGCCTGTGGAATAATCTCCCACCAGCCATCAGAACATCTCCAACTCTTGCCACTTTCAAAAAGCGTCTGAAAGAAATGTATCTCTCCAAAGAATAGAGGTGATTTACTTTATTATTTAAAGATATGAAGTAGTTTATGTAATGTGTGTATCAAGTATCTATTATTAGTATATAGTACATATATAAGTATGCTTCTATGTATTCTTATTTAGTATGATAAATATATCCTATGTTTAAGTAATATTTTTTTTTTTATTGACAGCGCGACATATGGCGCCGAGCGACCCATAAGGTGTCTAACGACGCCCATGGACATTCGGTCGTATGCGGGGGTTGCGAATGCCATGCCGGCCTGACAGGTGCCCATTCACGCCCCTCTTGAAGGACCCGAGACTGTACTTGGGGGGAAATATATGGGCAGGGAGAGCGTTCCAGAGTTTACCGGTTCTGTAGAGGAAAGATCTGCAGAATCGATTGGTACGCATCCGCGGTAAGTCCAGCGTGTAGGGATGCAATCCCTGCCCAGTGCGCGTGGTGCGAAGGTGGAAAGGGGACGGCGGGATCGCATTAAACAGCTCCTCCGAGCACTCCCCATGAAATAAGCGATAGAACACACTTAGGGAGCCGACATCCCTACGGTGTTGCAGTGGTTCTAGATCGCAGGACACTTCGGGGTCACCCACTAGTCGCACGGCTCGACGCTGGATTGAGTCCAGAGGCGCAAGCTGGTATTTGGCAGAGCCATCCCGCAGGTGCGAGCAGTACTCCAAGCAGGACCTGATCTGCGATTTATACAGAAGCAGCTTTTGGTATTTTATTCTCAGTAATATATTCTAGTATTTTACCTACATATATATAGGTATTATATGCCCGGCGTCTTGTTCACTTAATTTTATTGTTTTGTTAGTATTAAGTTTGTGTCATTCTTCTTCTCTGTTTTGCTACCCTTATAATAAGTTTTCATAAAAGTCAGGTTGACTGGGACAGATTGCCTTAGGTAATAAGTCCGCCTTTTGTAAAATCGTTGTATTGGAAAGCAATAAAGCATATTCTATTCTATTCTATACCTAGATAGATCACGCTGAGTGGCGGCGGCGTAGGGGGCGCGGGGCGCGGGGCGCGGGGCGGGTACAGAGTCTGAGTGGCAGCATCTTTCTGATTTATCCCATCATCTGTGACGGGTGCGACTTAATTTCCCCGCGACTCTAGCCGGCGACTAGGGCTGGCTCGTATTTCATTATAGCTTGTGACGTCACATACATCACCCAGCCTCCCCCTGCCCCCGCTCCCCTCACGTCGCTCCACCGCCGCGCCCACGAGAGATTGATGACGTCACAGGGCGGATTTGTTCTATTCTGGTGTTCATTCATCAATCATTGGAGGATATTTTTCCGTGTCTCGGATGTTTAGGCTAAACATATTAGTGCGGCGTCTCGCGGGCCCTGCAGCCTTTGAGGCGCGCTCGCCTGTGAAGCGCGACGACGCTTTCCATGTACATGCCCCTTCCTTTGCATACGTTTTCAATGGCGCTCTTTGATAGAATAGCGATTGTTCCCATGAAAGAAAACGATATGTGTGACGGAGGCTTTGTCGTCTATTTTGGTTAAGTCAATAATGTATGTACTTTACCTACTTCACCTTGAAAGCATAATAGCATAATCGATGAAATGGACTAAACAACAAAGAAGGTTCTCGGGGAGACACGACCGCCGATCGCTGTTCTGTGACCACAAAATAATTGTGCGGCCGAGTGATAAAGACCTTGCCTCCTTTGCTAGAGACACTGGGAATCCGTAGATTTTTTTTTATGTAATCCGGTATAGGTGGATGAGTCAGAGGGGCCAAAGCACATGTTCGGATCAGCCAATATCACCTCCGAGAATGTAGGTGCCATACCGAAGTCTTCCGTTTGGATAGCTGGCTATACTGGACTAGAGGAGAACACAACCGAGGCTGCTATGCGGCCACCATCGTACATCCAGTACGGTGATACCAAACCAGTGGGCTACAATTTGAACCCACCACCTAGTAAGGGGCAAGGGAAGGGAACTAAAGTTCTTCTTCTTCTTTTTTTAAATAGTGGCAACCAAACGAAAAGGAAATTCGTTTATTACTGCCAGTATCCAGTGACGGAGTTGCACGGTATAAATTTGTGATTACAGGAACTAAAGTTTTAGACTGGTTCTGCTACGTCCCCATAATATTGAATCTGACTTATAATAGTTTTTTTCTCTCTCTATCCTATGTAGGTTTGCCGATTTGGCTTTGGCTGTAATGGTTATACAACGTGTCCCAAAACGCAACGTCAAGCAGGAACCAAGGAGTAGACCGGTTTATGACTACCCAGGGAAAAATAAGAAAAAAAATCTGAGTCATTTAATTTTTTAGAAAAAAATTTAACTGAATATTTTTTTTTTGTAAAACTACAGGCATTAACCCAAAATAAAACCAGAATGCCTGTAGCATTCTGGTTTTATTTTGGGTAGTTATCAATAGCAGAGTTATTTAGGCTTCCAATATAAAAAATTTAATAATTATATTTGCAAAGTAGTCGTTGTACCTAAAATGTTGTACGAGATGTAAACAACGTTTTTCAAAAAATGCTCATATCATAAAAAACAAATGACTCCGATTTTTTTCTTATTTTTCCCTGGGTAGTTATAAACTGGCCTACTCCCTGGTTCCCGCTTGACGTAGAGTTTTGGGACACGTTGTATAACAAATAGAGTTAATTTAATTATATTATGGTGTTAAGTATATTAACTTATACATAACACAAGGTATCCATAAAAAAAAATCATAATCAACTGATTTTTCTAAATATTTATGTAGTTATGTCCAAGGAAGTGAATATAACCATAGTGTTTTTTAAAATTTACCGAAACATTCGTTTGCATAGGTACTAAAAAGTCAATTAAGGTTCCACTTTCAAACTGCCTGAAGTCCTACAACGTTAATGGTTTAGGAGCGAAGGAGCAAGTCTCACGAGGAAGTACAGAACAGAAGCTCTTTTCATCGGAAGTGCCTACTCAAAAAGCCTCCAAGCTTATGCATTCAGGTTGCGAGCGTTATGGTTCTTCAATACCCTCTGATATCGCCCTCCAGTGAGGAGCCCTACCCGAGTATCACGACGTGTCACTAAATTATGAACGGCGCTAGTTCCACGGACAGTCCGACGGCGGTGGCGGGGCGGGGCGGGGCGGGAACGGACACGAGGACAAAGTACTAGCGAGCCTCATGAATAATACAGCGCGGCGGACGATGTTTACCTTCTGCGTCATTGCAGCGGTTAGCTGTCGAGAGCTTGTCGAAGATTGCAGGAACTGCATCGAGCAGCTAGAACTGTTGCTTCCGGGGTCTCATTGAGCTGCTGTTCCATTGGATTTGGGTACTAACTACGGTACGGGTTGTGAAGGATAACAACGCGAGATAGATGTTTAGTTTAGGCGTGAAATGCAGACACATCGGTGGACTGAAATAAAGTGTACTGAAGCAGAAAAAAAACACTACCTTGTATTTTGTGTTAAGAAAATCTTGAATTTCAGGAAGACAAATAAGAGTTTTGAGATGTCATTTTGTGCCTCTATTAAATCGAAAATAAAATTTATAAAAACAGTGTTGCACCTTATGCACCATGGAAAATTTTCCATTTCTTATTTTCCATGTTATGCACATATTATATGGGCTGAAAACATTTTTATATGACATCGCTGAGTAGAATTTAATTAATAATATGGTATTCGTAGTAGTGACAACAGTATGTGTGTTTGTTGCAGAGTCGATGTTCCCGCGGTTCGCGGAGCCGATCCCGAACGTGACGGTGACGGTGGGCCGTGACGCGCTGCTGGCGTGCGTAGTCGACAATCTGCGCGGCTACAAGGTTATACATACTCACTTTTCATGTATACCGTGCTTCGTTCCGTTCCCTTTCTGCTCTGTTCCGTTATTTCGCTCCGATCCGTTTCGTTTGCTTCTTTGCTTTTCCGTTACATTAGGTTTTGTTTCGTTTCGTGTTTTTTTTTCCGCTAAGCTACACTTTCACAAAATTAACACGTGGGTTTTTAGACGAATGGACAATGCGTCCTGACAAATGAACAAGACATTCTCAATGAAAGCTCTTTCGAAGCCTAAGAATGTGCCCTTGTTTGTAAGCAATTGCGTCGTCATTGTTCAAAAAAGAAAATCAGATTCATAGTGAAAATGGAAAAACTCATTAGCAAATAACACCGAGGCTGAGACGAGCTGACAGCAGTAATTAATACATAAAACAATAGACCCCCCCCCCCCCCCCCCCTCCGGCCGCTACACCCCGCAGCCCGCCCCCGCCCGATGAGTCTCCCTGAAATTAACTGATTATAATTTACTTCCCGTCCGCCGCCTCGAGCTACCCAGTCGCCTCCGCTCCTTCAGTTATTTAGAAGAATAACTTATGTAGATTTGTACGACGACGCACTTTGAAACAATTCGAAACATTTCGAAGGACAATCGATTTTATTACTTTCACTTTACTGCCTAAATATGTTGATCGGGGGCAAAGATTAGGGAATGTTACGATCACGTAACAAAGATACCTTACCGGCGGACCCTCGTGGGCCGAAAATGAAATGCTTCCCCCTTCCCAGCAATATCCGAGCGCTGGATGCTAATCCACCACTCCAGCGAGTTGCGGTCAGAAGCTCTAAAAATAGGCAATCTAAAATAGAATTCCTAAAATTATAATTTTTGGGAACTCGACATTCTGTTAAGCGACTGTTTAAATTGTTTAGACTGTTTTAACATTACTTTGCTGGTCTGAATATAAGCATCCATAATATTGCGGGAGAAAGCAAAAAGATGGCGTGCAAAAGGGCGACAGGTTAGCCACCTCTCACCTTGTCACGGTGCTTCCACCGAGTCGTGCAGCAGGCGGGTCTTTGTGTCTTAATTGCTGCTTGATAGTTATCCTGTCCGAATACTTTGCTAAACGTGGTGGTCGATGTTGTGTTGCAATTTTCCAGAGTTCTTGCAGCACAACACTGATTACTCTGCTTAACCTGATTGTGTGGATACAGCGTGTGTGGTATGTATGTATGTAAAGCAAAAAAAATTATGCGGAGGTTGCTAGAGCCACGCCCGACAGGTGCCTATTGGCGCCGCTAAGGAAGGGCCCGGAGACTCTACTTGGAGGGAATTATATGGCAGGTAGTAGTAGTAAGCACGTATGCGCTTAAATTTTATGTGGGAAAGCTAAACAGTTACGCGCTACGGCACGTTACTTAGTTTACTCGATAGAAGGAATAGTCATTTGTTCTAAACTGCTGTACTAAACTGTGTCAGTGTCTCGCTTACATTCAGTGTTTTGTTCAGCAGATATTGAGTGCACTCAGTACACTTGAGTAGAGATGAAACGCAGCGCAAGCGCGGCTCATACAACACTGGAACAAAACTATGGACAGGGCATGATTAAGCGGATTATTTCGTATGTAGGCACTTTATGCAAGTTCATCCGACCGGGTACGGAGGAAAGTTTTAACAAGCCAACTTTAATATTATCACTTTGGCCGCACCCACCAACGCCGCCGCCGGCGGCGGCGAGGCGCCGACTCTCCAGATATTAATCACGAACCACTTCACTGCAACTCAGAGAACAATATTATGGGAGAACGTTCGACTATTGCCCGAGCTTCGTTAGCACCAACAAATATCGCACCGCGCGCCAACTCATTAGTTACAATCTAACTAGATGTAGCTATCGCTTATTAGTTATCCGTGACCCAAAGTTCCAAATATGTATTCCCAATGTAAATTTTATTGTACATTAAGCTAAATGTTAATACATTATTTATTAAATTTTAAAATATTACAAAATTAACCTAAAGTAGCCAAACCTAAAAAATGTCCGTGTAACGTAAGTCAATATATGAATATCGTTATAACTCGAGAACTACTTTATAGATACGGTTTTCACCAGAGGCGGCGCAAGGCGTTGGCGACGTGGGCGGCGGCCTCGCGGCCTAAGGGGCCTCGGGCCTCGAAAGTTCATGCAGCTTTGATTCATGAAAAATATTCAGCTAGATCTATTAAAAGAGACCACGAGTAAACATGTTTAGACTTAATCAAAGGCAAACTAAAGCTTACTATAAAGCCTTTATCAGACACAAGATGGGAACGCAGGACAGAGGCAGTGAAGGCTGTATTATTGCAATTTGATTATGTTTACCTTTATCGACGAAAGGTATGCTGACGAAAATGTTTGATTTGATCCATAAAATCCATGCCACCAGAGAGGGCCTCGCAAAAAATATCTTGCCCACATCACATTTAGGCCTTGCCACTGGTTTTCACAGTTACATTCTGTCACTTCTCAAGATGGTTTTAGGCTATAAATAATAACGCTACATCACCGGCGGCCTGAGCTGTGAGCAAAAAGGTAAAACACGCGAAACGAAGGCGCGGGCAAAAGCTAGTAAACAATCAACAATTTCCATGTTTAAATTATATTACTAGGTTCATTCAGGAATATACAATTATGTATTTAATTACAATTTGTACCGTGTGGGGTCGGTACTTAAAAAGAATAGTCCCACTGCATCTCTCCCCGTCGCATGTCGTAAAAGTCGACTAAGGGATCGTCAGCCTCGGCATCTTAATGGTGCGGTCAGTTATTGGATGGATGACCGCCCGACTGTTGGAGGCTGACCGTGGTTCGGATACCACGTTAAACTGTAGGTCCCTTCCCTTCTTACCTTACTAGGTGGTAGGGTTTATCCCGGCCGGGTTGGTACCACCGCACTGAGCGAAACGTCGGTCGAAACGGCTATGTAAATAGTTCGTGTTTTCCGTCCAGTTCAGTGTAGCCGGCGCGAAATGAAGGGAAGCACTGACATGGCACCTAGTTCACCCGGTGTTATGGGCTGACATCACGGATGTTGTAGGTGATGTAGCCAACCGTGTCAAGTTTCCATAAAAAAATAAAATAAAAATGTAGCAGTAGAGCAGACACTCGGTCCCAACACTTCCAACTGATAGTATTTAAAGGAGCTTAGTTACATCCACAAGTGTCTAGTGGATAATTCTGGTGACGTGCGACGTCTGCCGCCTGTATGTTTTGTTTTTTATGGAAACTGACACGGTTGGCTACATGACCTACAACATCCGTGATGTCAGCCCATAACACCGGGTGAACTAGGTGCCATGTCAGTGCTTCACTTCGGTCATGCCGGCTACACTAAACTGGACGGAAAACACAAACTATTTACATAGCCGTTTCGACCGACGTTTCATTCAGTGCGGGGTGGTACCAACCCGGCCGGGTTGAACCCTACCACCTAGTAAGTTAAGAAGGGAAGGGATTTACAGTTTTGCGTGGAACCCGAACCACGGTCAGCCTCCAACAGTAGAGCGGTCACCCATCCAAGTACTGACCGGCCCAGCGTTGCATAACCATCAATAGCGACAGTCGACTGTCTGCACCACTGAGCTATCGAGGCTGACAATGTATGTAAGTCAATAACAGCTCAACCCTATTTTCTTGAGCGGCCGGTGGGAAAGGAAGGATAAGGAAGATTTGGGATGTTGTATCAACAGGTGGCATGGGTACGCGTGGACACACAGACGATCCTCAGCATCCACCACAACATCATAACGCAGAACCCGCGCATCAGCCTGTCCTACAACGACCACCGCTCCTGGTACCTGCACATCAAGAACGTGCAGGAGCCCGACCGCGGCTGGTACATGTGCCAGGTCAACACGGACCCCATGCGCTCCAGGAAAGGATATTTGCAGGTCGTCGGTGAGTACGGCAGCTTAACCAAACTCTACCTGAATTGCAATATTTTGGTTTACTCAAAGAAATACTATAGTGAGAAGCGTTGTGGTATTGGAGGTTTGAAGTTTGAAAACCATATTTCGGGCACATTTGGGTTGGCATGCGTACATGAGTTAGCAAAAGCCAACTCAAGTACTATTACCTAATCTGTGGCTCAAGTCCAGCCCTCAGACCCTCAAACAGATCATCAGATAAAGAAGTAAATGTTAGGAAAACTGTTAATTTAACCTGACATGATTGGCTACATCACTCACTACACCCTTGAATTCAGACAGTAACACCTTGGTATACTACGTGCTGTGTTAGTTCTTCCTTTTGGTCGTGTCGGCTACACCAAACTGGATGGAAGACGCGAAATATGGTCTGCTACATAATGTCAGCCAGTTATGTACACCACAATCATTTCTGAACTAGCTTCAATACCAGTGGTTTGCGCCGACTACACTGAATTGAACGAAAACCACGAACTATAATTTCTCATACCCAGCATTTCGACTAACCGAAGGTGTAAGGATGACAACGATATTTGTTTTTCCACTAGTGCCACCAATAATTCTGGACAACGCGACATCTACGGACATGGTTGTGCGAGAAGCGAGCAACGTATCCCTACTGTGCCGCGCCACGGGTTACCCGGAACCCTATGTCATGTGGCGCCGGGAGGATGGCGAGGACATCAATTATAACGGGGAGCAAGGTGAGGAACTTCTGACTTCCTTTGGGAGCTCTAACTCCCGCCGAACCATCTCCCCTAAGGGCAGCGGTGTGTTTAAGGTCGAACCATACTTCGGAACTTATGGAGCAGAAGCTGGTGAACTGACTAGTTGCATTATTTAAGCAGCTATTCCCGCGGCGCTTCGCGTTAAAATAACCTATTGCCATCCTTAGATGTTGCAGATTACGTCAGTGATAATGTCTTGACTAATGCTCGGTGGGTGTCGTGATAACAAAACAAATAAAAGTCACCCAGCACAACATCTTAGCATTTAGTGTTGCTAACTCGCAAGAATTTAATCTAGACACGACACCAAAGTTCCGCGCGTCAGGAAACATCGGACTTGAGCATGTGGACACTCTTAGAAGTGTCAGCATAGTTCTGTTCTAACTGTGGGTTTACACACAAAAAGGAAGAGCAAGAGCCACAGCAATCTGCTCTTGCCTGTATAATTAAATCGCTCTTATAATCGGGTACATAGGCGCTCTTTCTAGACTAAGTTAGCTGATACAACCGTGATACACGGCATAATCTCCCACCGCCTATACGAGAGAAACCCTCAAAATTTGGTTTTAAGCGCTCGTGCAAAGCATGGTTACTGGCTTTGCAAAAGACACACCCCCAAAGTTGACAACTTTTTCTCATTTTAATGTTTATAATTTTTTTTTATGTTCTTTATGCTCTTGATTCTAATTTTAGTGTTTTTAACTTGTATTACTTTTAATGTTTGAATATGTGGGTTTTATGATTGTGTTTAGAGAAATTAGTCTTTAAAATTTATTTTATGTAGGTAGGTAAGATTCTAATGTCTAGTCGGTTATTTGGTTTTAGTCATAATATTTCATGTTTGTTATTATTTTTTTTTGCCCAAAATGGCGTAGCACACCAATGGGTTGACAGCAATCGGGCCTGTAGCACTTGAGGGGACTATGTAAAAATTATTGTGTTTTACTGTTAAATGGACTGTGAATAAATACATTTCTTTCTTTCTTTCTTTCTTTCTTCTTTCATAAAATTTAAACCAACATTAGGACAAATAAGAAAAATTCTGATTCTGATACTCTAAACGTGCATGTAACAATAAAAAAACCGTTTATAATGAAAGAGCTGAAACGTAGAACAGAGAAGGCCGAGCAAATGCTTGTTCCATTGATTCTCTATAAAAAAAACGGCACGAACAATAATTGATTTTGATTATTCGTGTCGATCATTTGCATTGTCGGTGAGCTATTGTTCACGAAAGCTCGTCAACACTGTAACGGCTTTACTCGCGGTCGTCTCCGCCGAGGTATGTGACGCGGGCACAGTGGTAATATTGATGAGCCGTATGTTTGACCCGAAACGTCGAGCCACATAGCTCGGATACGACCGTGAGTAAAGCTGTTGAATTTTAATAATTTTTAACAACCACGGTAATTTAAAAGCCCATAATATAAGTTATACTTAGTATTCGGAGACGAACATAACATTATTTCATAAAAACATTGCACCGACTTCAAAAAATAACTAACACATCTGAAAATTTATAGATGGACCTCTTTTGTGCTTTTGTATCGCCTTAAACTCAAGGGTCTGAATAAATTTAAGTTCTAGTTGTTTTTTGAAGTCGGTGCAATGTTTTTAAAACAGTTTTTTATTTCACTCTTTTTTAGTTATATATCACACAAGTTCTGCGTAGAATTGGGCGTTTTGTACCGTGTAGGGCCGGTACTTAAAAAGAATAGCCCCACTGCATCTCTCCCCATCGCATGTCGTAAAAGTCGACTATGGGATATGGAAATTCGTCAGCCTCGGTAGCTCAGTGGTGCGTCAGTCGACTGTCTTGAATAGGTGACCGCTCAACCGTTGGAGGCTGACTGTGGTTCGGATTCCACGTTAAACTGTAGGTCCCTTCCCTTCTTACTTTACTAGGTGGTAGGGTTTATATCCCGGCCGGGTTCGTACCACCGCACTGAACGAAACGTCGGTCGAAACGGCTATGTAAATAGTTCGTGTTTTCCGTCCAGTTCAGTGTAGCCTACATGAAATGAAGGGAAGCACTGACATGGCACCTAGTCCACCCGGTTTTATGGGCTTACATCACAGATGTTATAGGTGATTTAGCCAACCTTGTCAGTTTCCATAAAAAAAATATAAAAAAAGCCGATGAAGTATTTTTCCAGTGATTGGTACACACTTTACAGTCCATATCTTGAAAACTACTGAACCGATTTTGATTAAACTTGCACTGTTCCCTAATTTGAAGTATAAATGTAAGAATGGTCACAATTCGTTTAATAGTTTCGGAGAAATGCGTGGACAAACATACATACATACAAACATACATACAAACAAAACCGACTTCCTAAAAAAAGTAAAACTAAAAAACTATTTAAAATAAAAATATAAAAACCGCCTTCAAAAATATATGAAATAAAAACCTAAAAAAAAAAGAACCCTAGAGTTGAAGGCGGTGCTAAAAAGGCTACACAAATCACAAAGGATATTATCATCCACTCATGTTTTCTTTCATGCATCATTTTTGCTTGCTTTAGCACCGCCTTCAACTCTAGGGTTCTTTTTTTTTTAGGTTTTTATTTCATATATTTTTGAAGGCGGTTTTTATATTTTTATTTTAAATAGTTTTTTAGTTTTACTTTTTTTAGGAAGTCGGTTTTATGTTTTTTAAAACTTTTTTTTTATTTCACAGTTTTTTTTAGTAATTTTTTGCTATTAATGTACTCGCTTTCCAATCCGATCTTGACCCAATTAAAATAGGACCACGTCAGCTTCCAGCTTCGATAGCTCAGTGGTGCAGACAGTCAACTGTCGCTATTGAATGTTAAGCAACGCTGGGTGCGGTCAGTACTTGGATGGGTGACCGCTGACCGTTGGAGGCTGACCGAGGTTCGGATTCCTCGTAAAACTGTAAGTCCCTTCCCTCCTAATCTTACTTGGTGGTAGGCTTTAACCTGCCCGGGTTGGTACCACCGCACTGAATTAAACGTCGGTCGGAACGGCTATGTAAATAGTTTGTGTTTTCCGACCAGTTCAGTGTAGTCAGCACGATCAAAGGGGGAAGCACTGACATGGCACTTAGTTTACCCGGTGTTATGGGCTGACATCACGGACGTTATAGGTGATGTTGCAGAACTTAGTAGAATGGACAGACATAAACGTGTTACGGAACCCTACTTTTATTATAAAATAACCGTCGGAGGACCTTGGTTGAAAATTGTAAAATTTAGTAGAAAAGACAGACATGCATTTGTTACGGAACCCTACATTCATTTTGCAGAACTTAGTAGAATGGACAGACATAAACGTGTTACCGAACCCTACTGAACAGTTGCACTCCAGGAGTGCCGGCAGATCCCGTGCCACTCTAACTTAACCCTTAATGCAATGACTTAAGGTTTCATTTTAAAAATGACGCTGACGCGATGTCGCGAATTATACATTTTTTACCCACCTAAAAAGTGCCAAGCGCCGCTAAAGAAGTTTTCACAATACTTCAACAACCTCAGTGTTATCCCCTTTCAAATAAAAAAAAAAAAGAATTTTCAAAATCGGCCCACAATTGACGGAGTAATCGCGTAACAAAGATCCAAAAAAAGAAAACATACCGTCGAATTGAGAATCTCTTAGGTCTAAAGTAAATTGCTCGTGAAGACAAATGCAACGAGCCCAAACACGATGGGTTTATCATGTGTAGTTTAGGAGTTCCTATGGCCACCTTCTGTCTCCATCATCAGACCAGCTCGATGGTACTCGTACCCAAAGAGTTTGAATTACGTCGCCGACGTAATACAAACTCTTTGCTCGTACCATAATAAATTAAGCGCACCTGGCCGGTCGGAAAAGATAAAAAATTTCAAATTTAGAATATTCATGAAACAAGGGTCCGAATATGTATCACTAGTATATCGATTCATGTATTTCAACAGGACAGAGAAAATTTCAAAATATTAGGTATTTAATACTTTTTAGTTCTTTTTTTTTTTGTTTTTTGGAAATCGGTTTAATATTTTTTAAAACAGTTTTTATTTCATTCTTTTTAGTAATATTACATAAAAAAGAATAATCGAAATCGAATAATCGAAATAGATTGAAGTGGTACAGAATTATTCGCCATATGTGTCAGACTGCAAATTGCTGAATAAGTCCACATCACAAAAGTTTTGCTGAAGGTAACCACACACCATACTAATTTATCAAACTGAAAATTGCCGAAAACGACCACATCACAAGTTTTGCTGAAGGTAACCACACACCATAGTATTATGCTGATTTTTCGAAAACCACTGAACCAATTTCGATAAAATTGAAATGGGACCACCTCGGAAGTATGACCTAACTAACAAAAAAAGAATTTTCTAAATCGGCCCTCAATTGACGGAGAAATCGTGTTACAAACATACAAAAAAAAAAAAAAAAAAAAAACATACATACAGACGAATTGAGAACCTCCTCCTTTTTTGGAAGTCGGTTAATAAGTACTTATACGGGCGGAAGTTTACGTTAGTTACCGATCATCAGCCATTAAAATCCATTTTTTGACCTCGAACGAGATGGGCTCTATCTTTGAGTGCTTATGACTATGCGATAGAATACAAAAATGGGTCACATATTGGACACGCTGATGCTCTATCTCGATTGCCTGTGAAAGAGTCATCGGGATTAGTAGACGATGTAAATTCTTAAAAATCGTACTATGGAACGTACACTAGGCGACTTTTGGACTTTTGGATGGGTATATGTCTTTCCAAATTTTAAGAGGCCTTCGAGCGGCAAACTCGCGTTTTTTTTTTATATATCATCAGTCGCTCGCTGAACCGATCTCACTCGCTCTTAAGTAATACCGACACCGACCTTAGTTCAGATTCCTGTTTAATTCGGCTCCGACTCGGGAAGGACGGGGCCGGTGCGGCGGCGGCGGCGGGGGCGGTCCTGCTCGCAGCGTCAGCTTCCCTTTGAAACCAAAACAAAAGTGGAGCGTCTTTGATAGGACAGATGTAAAGAGAGTCCGTGCGGATCATCCTAATAACACGCTTTGAAACAAAAGGAATAGAAGACAATATACATCATCGTTACCGGAGGGTAGGCGAGTTGTTCCGGGGCCTTGTAATTTGCCTGAGACGGGCAACATTTGATTTAAGTACCGAGCGAGGGTTTCTCGAGCCGACGAGCCTCCGGGGTCCGCTTGGCCCGCGCCCCGTCGATTTTCTTTTATTTTATCTCGTTTTTATTTCGCTTCAAATGGCGACTGCGAGCCGGCCGGCTCCTCGGCGTTCCTCCGCGTTGTTAACGGCAAAAATGTTGTAATCAAAAGCTCACTACACGCTCGCTACACATAATTGGTGCTGGTATAGCGCCCCCGCCCGGAGCCATCCGCCTCCCCCGCGCCGACCACACCGCTCATGCTTTCACTAATATTGCTCCATGAAGTGCGCGTTTACATTTTAACCTAGTTATTATGGTCATCGTACTGAGAATACCTAGTGGTCTAAAGAATTCCGCCTGTATTGGTCACTGAGTGCTGTTGGCGCGGAACCAATATGGGTCACTCCACTATCAGTACTGCCGCAGCAGTCGAACAAAATATATCATTATATTTTAGTACTGACAATCTATTCGAAAAGCCGTTATTTAAGAGTCTCATAACTTTAACAGTGAAAAATCTATTGATATTGAAAATGAGCATTGAAACATTATAAAAACTTATCTAGTATGTGCAGTGGTACACCAAAAGATGGCGAACAACAATTTTTAACAAATAACCCATTTCAAAGATTAGACGAATGCTTTTTAGCAAAAATACAAATATAATTTTAATTAGGTATGTTAAATTTTATAATAGAATGATTTTAAGATACTGGCTAATGTGGTATGTTTTTATTTATTGTTTTTCTTCTTGTCTCTGTTTTTTAGTTGCCACATATTATATTATCTATACATATAATAAAATCGTAGAGGTAAGAAAGTCTGTACATTGAATGTATTCGGAAAAAAACTAACCAGGGTGGCTTAAAATGAGATATTGAACATGTTAGAACAGTTTTTAAAATTTTTGTTTGTTTGTTTGTTTGTCTGTACGCGCATCACGCAAAAACCACTGAACGGAATTAGACGAAACTTTGTATAGTGGCAGTTTATATGCCGGGTTAACATAATACGTAAAAAAAAATAACAAAAATAAAAAAAAATTTACAATTATAAACATTATTGCGCGTTTAAAATCACGTAGTCCAAAGTACATAATTATATCTTGAGAACTGGTAGCAAATACAATTTGAATAAAATATTCATTCGAAATTTAAAAATAAGTAGATACAACGAAAATGACAGTTCTTCTTTTTTATAACTTGAACACAATAGTCTATACATATCTATTCTTTCTAGTTTCTATACATATCATAAAATCGTAAATGCAAAAATGTCTATTTGTACAAAAACTACTGAACGGAATTTGACGAAACTTTTTATAGTGACAGTGTATATCCCGGATGAACATAATAATTAATAAATATAATAAAAATCACGTAATCCAAAGTAAAGGTAAAAAACAATTTTAAATGCCATGTTGACAACGGAGAACTGTCATCTCGACGTGAGCTGGCCGGTGACAAATTGTTTGATAAATAAAAATAATAATTGAAAGTCGAAGTTATGTCGCTGTCATTGGTGCAATAAAATTTATATATCTGTTGCCCGAGGCTTCGCTCGCGTGAAATTCGTATTTAAAAAAAGAAAGTAAGTAACTAAAGGCGGGCGGTAAGTAACTAAGGACGAACCGAAGGCGGATCTGCGCTCACGTAAACGATATTCTTTCTCGATGAAAGTAACTAAGGGCGAGGCGGAAGGTGGAGCTGAGTTCAGGAAGAAGAAAAACATTCTTTAAGAAAGTAAGTAACTAAGGCCGAGCTCTATTCTGGAAGACCATAAACCTTCTCGAAGAAAGTAAGTAACTATGGGCTAGGCCGCAGGCCGAGCTGCGTTCAGGAAGAAGCTAAACCATCTTGAAAAAAGTAAGCAACTAAGGCGAGGCCGGAGGCCGAGCTACGTTCGGATAATTGAAAAACCATCTCGAAGAAAGCAAGTAACTAAGGGCGAGGCCGAAGGCCGAGCTGCGTTCAGGAAGAAGCTAAACCATCTTGAAGAAAGTAAGTAACTAAGGCGAGGCCGGAGGCCGAGCTACGTTCTGACAAATGATAAACCATCTCGAAGAAAGCAAGTAACTAAGGGCAATGCCGAAGGCCGAGCTGCGTTCAGGAAGAAGCTAAACCATCTCGAATAAAGATAATTAATATTAAGATTGAGTTAATTTAATTTAAATTTTATTATAAAGTCCACGCTTCTAAGAGAAAATATACCGTGCATCCTAGAACCTCGCGGTTATTCCCGGCTGGATGGCAAGAGGCCCGATGCTATCACCTTAGTGCCATGGACTAAGGGTAGTTCTTTGATGTGGGACGCCACTTTTGTTCTCACATTGGCTCCAAGTCACGTTAGGACATCTTCAAGAGCGGCCGGCGCGGCCGAGGCTGGGGCGGAGAGCCTCAAACGCAGCAAATATAGAAATATAATTCAAGATTTCGAAATTGTTGCGTTTGCGGTTGAAACCCTCGGTCCGTGGAGCAGTGAAGCCAAAAGAGGCTTGAGCTGGTTGACGCAACTGGTGTCCCGCCATCAAGGGCTTATGTACTTCATTCAAAGGGTAAGCCTTGCCATCCAGCGGGGTAATGCCGCAAGTGCTCTAAGAACATTTGAAAATGCCCGTTTTGATAGTTATTTTAATGTTTGTTAGGTAGGTTTAATTATTTAGTTATTAATATTACTTTTTTATTTTTATGAAATAAATAGATTGAGTAAACGATATTATATTCTATCGAAGAAAGGAAGTCTTTAAGGGCGAGGCCCGAAGGCGGAAGAGGGTTTTTGGTTTACCTGAACGCAGCTCGGCCTTCGGCCTCGCACTTAGTTCCTTCCTTTCTTCCAGAAGTTTTATCGTCTTCCTGAACGCAGCTCGGCCTTCGGCCTCGCCCTTACTTACTTCCTTTATTTGAGAAAGGTTTATCGTTTACCTGAAAGCAGCTCGGCCTTCGGCCTCGCCCTTAGTTAGTTACTTTCTTTAAGAAGGTTTATCGATTACCTGAACGCAGCTCGGCCTTCGGCCTCGCCCTTAGTTATTTACATTCTTCTTTGGAATACGAATTTCACGCGAGCGGAGCCGCGGGCTCAGCTAGTAATGAATAATCCTGTCAATAATTTTATTTTGTTTTTACATAATGATCAAGTTTTTTTTATTGAAATTTCAAATGCTATTTTATATTTTTAAGGAAATGTAATTATGCAATTTAATATAAATTTTGGGTTTATAATATGTATAAATAATATTTTGTCATAAAAAATATGATAATAATGTTATCTTAGTAAGCTTTGAATGTACCTATATTGTCATGCCTAATGGGTGTTATAAAAATAAGTAAATGCAAATTGAAATTCTTAAATTCGCCTAGATGAAATGTTTACGCACTATTGAAATTTATAGGTAATATAAAAAATTAATTACTCAAAATGGATACTGGTTATTTAAATTTAAAATCTAAATATATAGCTGTGAAAATCTAAACAAACCTAAAGCACACACCTACGCTTTGACCAGTTTCGATGGTGATCAACGATAAGGACCATGTAGGTACGACGGGAAAATATATTTACTTCCTGCTTTGGAATGTCATTGGAAACAATTTATTATTAAAGTTCCTCCGTGTTGTGTTGGCGCAATGCAGCTCATACTTACCATTCACAACGAATGTGTTCTGTGCTGCACGAAACACTAGCGGCAATAGTTAATGGAGAGACTGTAGGTACAGGTTTACAAAAATCGAGACAACAGGCGACATAACAATGCTTTTAGCTCGATATATATACTAGCTCAGTTTTCTGCTACGTACCATAACTCATGAGTATATACCGAATAGCTTCCCAGCACAATTAGCAGCTTGATATTATTCTTCCGGGGTTGAAATAGATGATTTTAACTGAAAACTAAAGAAACAGGTAACATTACAATAGAAATACAAAAGAAACACACACTACAATAAATATATGCACTCAAACGGAATCCCAGTTTTTTCTATAACTTAGATAAAACAGAAAATTCACCAACCAAAACGAACGAGCTACCTAACGAAAAAAATAATTTACATAAACTATTTGTAGAGACCGATAAAACTAAAGAATTATTCACAATTTTTCATCAAAATATTGCAGGTGTTCTAAAAAAAATTGACTCTATAAATGTTACAATAGCGAATTTTCTTTCAAATAATACAAATATTAATGTTATATGCTTCTCTGAGCACTTTTTGAATAAGGGAAATGAAAAAAATTTACTTTTACTCGATTACAAACTGGCTACATGCTACTCGAGACAGAAAGCTAGAGGAGGAGTATGCATTCTGACACATTCTGATATAGAATTTACAGAACTAAAATGGATAAAGGCTTTATCGGAAAATATTTTCTTTGAATGTTGTGGAATAGAAATAATTGAACTAAAATTGATTATTGTCTGCATTTACAGAGTTCCGAGCTCAGACATTAATTATTTTTTCTCAAAATTAGAAATGTTACTTTTTAATCTTACAAAGAAAAAAAATAATAAAAAAAATTATAATATGCGGTGATTTTAATATTGATAGATTGGAACCAACCAATAATGCAAAAACACTAGAAAATATTTTCCACCAATTTAATTTGAAGCTAAAAATAAAAACACCAACAAGAATAACAGCAATTTCTAAAACATGTATAGACAATTTTGCAACAAATATAAAGTCGGGAACAACTACAGTACATGACCTAGGTTTATCGGATCATACTGGTCAGACTTTTAGTTATCTGGTCAAGAAAATTCACAAAATAAACTTCTGGATTATTAAAAAAAGAGACTATGCAGAAGAAAATATACAAAAATTCATTAACTGCATTAGCGCCTTATCATTCATAGATATCTATCAAAATAATTATGTAAATTCAGTATATGATAATTTTATAGAACAGATTACTCTTTTCTATAATCTATGCTTTCCAAGCGAAGAAATAAAAATATATCGTAAGAAAAAACCTAGATGGATAACAACAGGAATAAAATTCAGCAGTAAGACCAAGAGAGAGCTCTATCTGAAACAACGTTCAAAAAAAAACTTGATACTCGTAAACAAATACAAAAACTATAGTAGAATTCTAAAAAATTGCATAAACACATCTCAAAAATTAACAAATAGAAATAGAATACATAAATCTGAAAGTACTACTAAAACCACTTGGGCCATAATTAAAGAAAATAACGAAAATAAATGTCCAGAATTTGATATAAAAGAAATAAAAATAAATAATGAAACTTTCACAAAATCGAACGATATAGCAGAAGCTTTTAATAACTTCTTCATAGACCAAGTTAGCAAACAGAGTAGGTCACCTTCAGAAGGCTCTACTGCAAAAAATATCGAACGACGACTACACTCCATGTTTTTGTCACAAATTACTCCAACAGAGATAGAAAAACTTATCCGCGGGTTAAAAAATTCAAATGCAGTAGGGTATGATGAACTAAATACTGGAATCCTAAAGAGGGTAGCAGACATCATATGTTATCCATTATCACATATTATAAATCTTAGCTTTAATAAAGGTGAATTTCCCAGCAGTTTAAAATATGCTATAGTAAAACCGTTGTATAAAAAAGATGACAAATGTGCAATGAAAAATTATAGACCTGTAGCTCTCTTACCTATTATTTCTAAAATATTTGAAAGAGCCATGTTTAATAGGTTAAATAGCTATCTAGAAAGAAATCAAATCCTGTGCAAAGAACAAAATGGCTTTAGGAAAAATAAATCAACAGGCTTAGCAGTATATGATTTAATGAAAGAAATAACTGAAAATATGAATAACAAAAACCCTGTCGCTGTTGTATACATGGACATGACAAAAGCCTTTGATTTTGTATGTCACAAAAGATTGACTGATAAACTGGAAAGATATGGTATTCGAGGAAATGTTTTGGAATGGATAAAATCATATTTAATACATAGAAAACAATGCACAGAAGTCTCTAAAATTTGTCAGGAAACAAAAAAGATGATGAAATACAAATCAAAATTCAAAATTGTTACACATGGAGTTCCACAAGGGAGTATTTTAGGCCCCTTATTATTCTTAATATACATAAACGACTTGCCAGACTCTATATCACACAAAATGGTACTTTTTGCAGATGACAGCACATTTATTGTTAAAGGCTCAAAAGAAAATTTAATTGAATTCGAACAAAATATAAACAAAGGTATTACCAAAGTAGTAAATTGGTTAGAAAATAATAATTTAATAATAAATACAAGTAAAACTAATATAATGCAATTTTATAATACAAATGGAAACAAATACAACATTAAAATTAACTACAAGGGAGAAAAAATTGAAGAAGTAAACAAAACGAAATTTTTAGGAATAAATCTCGATAGCAACTGCAATTGGAAAGAACACATAGACCAGCTTGAATCAAAAATCAGCAGATTCGTTTTTGCATTAAGAAGATTAAAACTAATTACAAATGAAGAATCAGCTGTAACAGCATACCACGGGTATGTCTCGTCAAATATACGATACGGTTTAATGTTTTGGGGGAACTCTACAAACGTAGAAAATATTTTAAAAATTCAAAAACGATGTATTCGCGCTATTTGCCAAGTAAAACAGAAAGAAAGTTGCAAACCGCTATTTAAAAAATTAAAGATATTGACAGTACCGTCTATGTACATTTATGAAACGTGTGTATTTGTTAGAACTCACTCAGAATATTTTAAGCCAATGAAAGAATTGCACAGCCATAACACGAGACAGAAAAATACACTAATAAATACAAAACCTAGAACTACACAATATCGCAAAAGTATATATTACATGGCAGTTAAAATTTATAATAATGTTCCAAAGGAAATAAACGAAATCACTGAACTCAAACTATTTAAAAATGCTCTATTTAAATGGTTATTAGACAAATGTTTTTATAAAGTGAACGAGTTTGTGCAAATTTTCGAATAGGTTATATTGTTTTATTTTTAGTTATTTTTTATTTTTATGGATACATTGTAAAAGTTATATTTGTAAAGCCAGCCTTGCATGGCTCTATGCATGTGAAGGCTGTATTGTACGCCCATTCAGGCATTTTGCATACTCAAAAAACCCGTAATGGAAGAAACTGTAAAAAAGCTGCAAAAAAAGCAATAAAGATTTTTGATTTGATTTTGATTTGATTTGATTTAACAATTAACTTTTCTTTTGGGGTATGATCAATGATGGACTAAATACTAAGTCAGAACTGAACCCAATATAAAGACATATAGATAAATACATACAATACATATAGATAAAAAACTATTATTAAAAACGAAAAACCCGACTACGAAAATAAAAAGAAAGGACAAAACAAGTTACTTTTGTAATATATTGCAAAAGTGCAGTTTAGAATACTAGCGAAATTTGGGCAGTCGGATATTTGGTTCTGAAAATATAGCATTAGGTATCGATCATAATAAAATTAGATATACATATATATACTTGAACATATTCCATCTCCTTTGATAATAGGTATGCACGAAAGGTTAAGTGAACACATTTCATAATACAACCGGAGTTGGAGTCAGCTAAATTTTCCAGAACTTTTGTTGACTCCGAATCCGGCTGTATTATGAATTGTATTCGAATGACGGAGAGTATGACGTCATTGCTTTATTATTAAAATAATTCATTGTAGCGCATATTTTTGTGTTGCCGCCGAATGGATTTTCAGTCGTTATAAGTTACATAATTTTCGTCAGATGATTTTTCCTAACGACCCCCACAAACGTTCAGATTAAACCATGGTTAAACACGTTACCCTCCTTTTGGCCTCGCTGTAGTAAAAATCATATGCAATTTAAAACTGATGAAATCCTTCAGTAATGGTCACCCATACACGACAATTAAAATAAGTTCTACCGAGTGAACATTTCGTCAATGATTTTGTATGGTCTTTATATAGAAATGAATACTGAAATAGAACTGAAATGTTAGCTGCGGATTATAATGATGATGGTCGAATCATGTGAAGTTACATATAAGCGCATAGCCCCAACCCCTACGTGTCGCGTCGTCGTCGCCTGACACCCCACCGCGCGCGCGCGCGTGTAATACAACGTGTAATTGTCGCACTCTGCTAATGGGATCTGAATTACACGCAGCTCGTACCTACAATTATATGCTGTAAACTGGTCGCCGTGTGTTGTTCTGTACAAATAACTAAATAGGTACTTTGTTTCGTGTCACAAGTACTGTTAAAGAAATGTTATTTCGTTTTCTGACATTCGATTTCAGAATTCACCTAACTCATAGGCATTACGATGATTTACGAGTTTTTCTTTCTGGATCCATTTATTTCGTAGATATAAATATGATAATAATAAATATTTTATAAGTTGGATCAAGGACCGAATTCAGAAGGCCTTGCCAGATATCAAGTCGACCCCCTCCCTGGGGCCCGCCCAACGGTAGTTTGGGCTTGTCCCGCCGTCCTTGTTTCACCTTTTTTATTAGGGGTCCCTTACTAAAATGATAAAAACAGAATCTTTACGGTGAGACGCCGTCTCCAGTCTATCAGTCTAATGGGTTAAATAAAGGCGCAGAGTTATAGTTATGTAAATTATAGAACGGGTGTAATTTGGCATGCTAAGCAAAATAGTGTACCTAATGTGTGTGTACCTACATATTTTCCTATGTTATTGCATGATGTTTTAGAAAAAAAAACATTTACTAAGCTAAACATTTATAAAATTAAATAAATAATTAGTCCTTATAAAACCGACTACAAATGACAATGGGTATCCAACGAGGTATTACTATTTCAGTGTAATTCGTGTATAAGAAACATTAATTTTCACTGTTCTGAACTTCTGATCTGAACGCTGCAAGCGATATGCATACACACTAACTTGTTGCAAAGCTGGTCGTTGGCCGGTCTGAACTGAAAGCGGCGACCCTGGTAATGAAGAGTATCATGAAACTCAGACTCGGCTCGGACGGGGGCTAGCGACGGCGGTGTCGGAAACTTGTCCACAGTTTTGAATCGTATAATTTCCTGGCGTCCGCAAGTTGCTGGTCACTCGGAGTTGTTGTCAACTTCGCGGACGTCCGCGCCGCTGAGCCGGCGACTCCGCCGCCGCCAGCCTCCGCCCCCGCCCCGCCCCCTGGCGAACCGATACGAGCGCACCGGAATAGTATTGGACGCTGCTGGAAGAAACCGCTCCCGTTCATTTTTAGTATGTAGAACTTTTCTCGTTCTCGGGACAGTGATGTCCCAAGGATGTAGGAATACCATAGAGAAATAATATACGTCTATGAGGAATACTTTTCTTCAATTATTTATGGATTTAGTTTTCTATACAGTAAAATTTTTGGATCGGTTTTTTTTATAAACTTTATTCCCCTCATTAATAAAAAAATGTTTTAGTTAAATTAAACTTAAACACAACACAAATTACTTATACAATGTTTTCAAAAGAAAATACTTTATTTTTACCATAAAGAGAACTAACATATAAAATAGAATATAATAGAATATAGCACACTTTACTGCACACAATTCACAGAAAAACAGTAGGCACATTAAAGTAACAAACGTGTGTGTGTAAAGACGGACTTACCACTACAAATGATATCTTCTAGTCAACCAAAAATTCCAATGAATTCTTTTTAATTAAAATAAAAAAAATCGTATCAAAAACAGTTTCTATAGAATGTATGCAACGGCGTTTCCGTGTCGAATAACTAATCAATTTAATACTTAGTGTACACATTTTTTGAACATCTTTCAATATTATGATATCCATCATATCGATGGCTCTCCAAAAACAACTGAGTGTAAGTGTACTCTACTTAGTGTTTCTACGGAAACAAAATACAGACACAGCTAATTCAAAAACCTTCACAACAATCTTTACGATTGTTTGCTTTTGAAGTTTTCTCCCTCGGCCGCAGTCATCTCACCCTCTCTTGAATGAGGCTCAATGTGGCTCGATGCCAAAATTGGTGACACAGGTGGCGCACAGACTTACCTTTGGCCGCCGCCGCCGGGTACCAGGAACGTTCAGACGACCCTTTGACGTATCCTCAGAGAGCATAAGCGAGTTTAAAGGCATGATATGAGAGTGTTTTCCACGCTCAATAATAATTTGACGCATTACGGAAATTTTTGTTTATAAAATACATAACATATAAGCTAGATTTTAATTGTCTTTCACTATAATTTGATGTTCCGCTATGACAATTTACTGAAATATGATTTTTTATGTGAATGTGTTATTCAATAATTCAGAATGGCAAAATTTAGAGCGTTTGTACCACAGAACATAAATACTATTAGAAGTAGTATATAACGACCAGTATAACCAAATTCCCACATAAACACATAAACATGTAGACTGTTTTACGTCCAGTTCGGTGTAGCCGGCACGACCGAAGGGAAGCACTGACATGGCACCTAGTTCACCCGGTGTTATGGGCTGACATCACGGATGTTATTTATAGGGCATGTAGCCAAGAGTGTCAGTTTCCATAAAAAAAAAAATTGGTTGTCTGTAAAGTTGGTTTACGGACAATAGTTTTACGTGATGATGTCATAAAGTAAATCAGTTCCGGCGGATATTTACCATGTAAAATTAATTTAAGTACATGATAAAGATGTGATAATAACTAATAAAAAATATGAGAAAACAACGACTATTAATTTTTTTTTTATTTATATTTAAAAAAACCTACATAACGCCATCTACATGTTCAACGTTGCAACAATTACCTAACTGCTAAATCAAGTATACCGCTGGCTGAAGTATTTAATTTAATATTGACGCTAGATGTGGACGCTAGATGTCGCTCCATGAAATTCACTTACTGTTGAGAAAATTTGCAGCGATAAGTAGACGGTCGATAGCCCGCGTGGATAACACGTTCAGTGATGGTGGCAGGGACCGCGGGTTCGAGGCTCGCAAAAGACGGAGAAATATATTTTGTATTTCCTACTATTGTATATGCCTCTCTATCGCGCTCTCGCTTGCACACACAGGTCTCTATCGCGCTCTCGCTTGCACGCACAGGTTTAGATGGAACGTTACACTTCTTCGTGCGTGCAGCCGGTGTTCATCAATTTATAAGACGTGACATCATCACGTCAAAAAGAGTTTCGATACACCCAAGTTATAATTTTATAACCTTTAGGCAAACTATTTATGCGACCATCCTTTTGCACTCTAATGCATGTATGTATCTAATATTAGGGCATTTATGTATTGTTTTAACATGGCAATTGTTTCTGTGACAGTAATGACTGGCAGGCGACTGATATTGACTTAGTCCAAGTGCGCGGAGCTACGCTTACTTGTTGAAGTCACAACGTGTCATTGTACCATTTCTACTCCATTTTTATGTTCTATGGTTTTTACTTACCATACCAACATCTCGTCTAGCCATAGTTTGTTTTGGGAAATGGCAGAGCCTTATAGATTAAACAATCATAACAAAATACTGACTACTTATCGCTATGACTTTTTGCAACGGAAGCGTTGTACCTGTACTGCAGACACGCGCAGGTTTTTACGGGCGCTTCCAAAAAAAATTACTGATGAATGTTTGTCTATACTTCTTATAAATAAAAGCCGGACAAGTGCGAGTCTGACTCGCGCACCGAGGGTTCCGTCGGCGCCGCGCGCCGCCGTGCCGTCAGCGTTGATTGTTGTGCCGATTATTAGAATGAACGTAACGAAAAGCATGCCTTAAATTAATTTGAACTTTTTTAAGTTTTCTTTACATTCGCGCACAACAACCCACGAAAGTTTCATCATAATCGGATAGAAGACGAACGAACGAACGAACATTCATTTTTATAGTTAACGCCGAGATGACAGTTCTTCGTTGTCAAATTGAAATTATTTGATTTTTTTGTGTTCCATGAATCCAATATTTCGTCACCGGCCAGTTAACGCAAAAACAACGACCAAGAAACCTGTACTTTGGACTGCGTGATTTTAAACGCGCAACAATTTTAATAATTTAAAATTTAATTTAATTTTTTTTTATTATTCTCCCTGCCGCCGCCGCCGCGGCGCCGCCGGTGGTATTTCAGCTTGATACCTTGACCCGTTCCTGAAAAAAAGGGTCTTGACATACAAAACAAGCAAACTTTTTTTTTATGTGATGTAAGTACGAATTTACAATTTTCGGATTTTTTCCTTTATTTGTGCTGTGAGACCTTGCTTCGTACCGAATTTCGTGATTCTAGGTCAACGCGAAGTACCCTGTAGGTTTTGATTTGTTTTGAGTGAATTTACGAGTATCAAAATCTGACATCAATACCCGTATCTTTTGATTGTGTTAATTTAGAAGCTTGAGTTTCCTACATCTCTAAGCGATCGTAGATGTTAATATTTTGTATTAATTTGAACTTTATACCTTGACTCGTTCCTGAGAAAAAGGGTCTTGACATACAAAACAAGCAAACTTTTTTTTATGTGATATAACGGCAAATTTGCAATTTTCGGATTTTTTCCTTTACTTGTGCTATGAGACCTTGCTTCGAACCTAATTTCATGATTCTAGGCCAACGGGAAGTACTCCATAGGTTTTGATTTCATTTGCCGGTAGCAAAATTTATGACATAAATGGCCGTATCTTGTGATTGCGTTGACTTAGAAACTTAATTTTTTTACACATCCGAGAACGTAGACCTTAATATTTGGTATTAATTTCAAATTGATACGTCTACCCGTTCCTGAGAAAAAGGGTCTTGAGGGACAGACAGCCAGCCAGACGGACAACAAAGTGATCCTATAAGGGTTCCGTTTTTCCTCTTTTGAGGTACGGAACCCTAAAAAGGTACGCTGCCTATATGTATGTTTGAGGTAAACTCCGGAATCACTGAAAAGATGTTGATGCGTTTTACACCAATGGAAAGAGTAGCTCTTGAAGCTCACTATAGAATATATACCATTACGCGAAATAGCCTTAGGGCTGAGCAGTATTAAATAAATTCGGGACGGGAGAGATATAATATAAGAGACGCGATAGTTTATTATCATATTTGCGTTTAAATCGGATTTGCTATTAGTCTACCGTGAGCGAAGCCGCTGGCAAAAGCTGGTTCTAAAAAAACTAATAAAAGATGAGAAGGTGACGTGGCTTCAACGTTCATTATTGAGCAGCCTATGTATTTTGAAAATCTTTCCCGTGTGAATTCTCTCGATCACGCTTCTTTCACAAAGTCATTTTGACGTGGTCGGTACGTCGGCATCAGTCAGGCACGTCCGAGAGCAACCGACTACGTGTGGCCCCGAGACACTGACCTGCGAAAAGCTTACTTCGCTACATGTTATGTTACCTCCAGGAGCTATTGAAGGGGCTCAATGAAACGTAGGATACGGCGCGGGAAGTATTGTATGCTTAGGAATTATGAGACCTTGTGAAGTGAATTAAGAGTACAAAAAAAGTTACTTCAACACAATATCATTCACCGAGAGCTCTTTGATTCACCTCTCTGAACGTGCTTTCGGCACTTTTGCGAGGAGTGGTGGTATTGCCTGTTTCTGATCTTCCATTAGACTTTTGCGAAGAGTGGTGTTATTGACTGTTTCTGATCTTCCATCAGAGTTTTGCGAGTAGTGAAGTTATTGCCTGTTTCTGATCTTTCATTAGACTTTTGCTAGGAGTGGTGTTATTGCCTGTTTTTGATCTTCCATTAGACTTTTGCGAAGAGTGGTGTTATTGACTGTTTTTGATCTTTCATTAGACTTTTGCGAAGAGTGGTGTTATTGACTGTTTCTGATCTTCCATCAGACTTTTGCGAGTAGTGAAGTTATTGCCTGTTTCTGATCTTCCATTAGACTTTTGCAAGGAGTGGTGTTATTGCCTGTTTTTTATCTTCCATTAGACTTTTGCGAAGAGTGGTGTTAATGACTGTTTCTGATCTTCCATCAGACTTTTGCGAGTAGTGAAGTTATTGCCTGTTTCTGATCTTTCATTAGACTTTTGCTAGGAGTGGTGTTATTGCCTGTTTTTGATCTTCCATTAGACTTTTGCGAAGAGTGGTGTTATTGACTGTTTTTGATCTTCCATTAGACTTTTGCGAAGAGTTGTGTTATTGACTGTTTCTGATTTTCCATCAGACTTTTGCGAGTAGTGAAGTTATTGCCTGTTTCTGATCTTCCATTAGACTTTTGCGAGGAGTGGTGTTATTGCCTGTTTTTGAGCTTCCATTAGACTTTTGCGAAGGGTGGTGCTATTGACTGTTTCTGATCTTCCATCAGACTTTTGCGAGTAGTGAAGTTATTGCCTGTTTTTGATCTTCCATTAGACTTTTTCGAGGAGTGGTGTTATTGCCTGTTTCTGATCTTCCATTTGACTATTGCGAAGAGTGGTGTTATTGACTGTTTCTGATCTTCCATCATACTTTTGCGAGTAGTGAAATTATTGCCTGTTTCTGATCTTTCATTAGACTTTTGCGAGGAGTGGTTTTATTGCCTGTTTTTGATCTTCCATTAGACTTTTGCGAAGAGTGGTGTTATTGACTGTTTCTGATCTTCCATCATACTTTTGCGAGTAGTGAAATTATTGCCTGTTTCTGATCTTTCATTAGCCTTTTGCGAGGAGTGGTGTTATTGCCTGTTTTTGATCTTCCATTTGACTTTTGCGAGGAGTTGTGTTATTGCCTCTTTCTGATCTTCAATTAGACTTTTGCGAGGAGTGGTGTTAATGCCTGTTTCTGATCTTCCATAAGACTTTTGCGAAGAGTGGTGTTATTGACTGTTTCTGATCTTCCATCATACTTTTGCGAGTAGTGAAATTATTGCCTGTTTCTGATCTTTCATTAGACTTTTGCGAGGAGTCCATTAGACTTTTGCGAAGAGTGGTGTTATTGACTCTTTCTGATCTTCCATCATACTTTTGCAAGTAGTGAAATTATTGCCTGTTTCTGATCTTCCATTTGACTTTTGCGAGGAATGGTGTTATTGCCTGTTTCTGATCTTTCATTAGACTTTTGCGAGGAGTCGTGTTATTGCCTGTTTCTGATCTTTCATTAGACTTTTGCGAGGAGTGGTTTTATTGCCTCTTTCTGATCTTCAATTAGACTTTTGCGAGGAGTTGTGTTATTGCCTGTTTCTGATCTTCCATTAGAATTTGGCGAGCGCCGCGTTCCCCCTCTGGATTGCCAGGCTAACCCTTTGTCGGAAGTGGGCAAGGCATGAGGGGTCGCCATCCTCGACCCTATCTCGTGGGCCAAATATGTCGCCTCCTCCGACCATGAGCCGAAAGTGTCGACGCCGATACTTCTGTGTATTTACCAGTTAAATAACAACAAGTAAATCCCTAACTCGATAAGTGAAACCACGATTTGCACAAAGCCAAAATGACTCTTTATATAAATGGTCATGATATCGACGAGTGCGTTCTTTGTTCATCTCTATCTCTATTTCTTATAAAAGGGAACGTCTGTCTCTATGTATGTATGTTTGAGATAAAGTCCGTAACCACTGAACGTATTTTGATGCGATTTGAACCTATGTAAAGAGTAGTTTCGAGGCTCACCATAGGCTATATACCATCACGCTAAAAAGCCTTAGGGCTGAGCACTATCAAAGAAAGTATAGTATGAACGGAATTAATGTCGAATGGTAGTAATAAATGGCGTTAGCAGTTCTGTTGCGTTGCGTCGCAGTATTGGATTATTGCAGTATCTGAGTTTACCGCGAACGAAGCCGCGGGCAAAAGCTAGTAAAATCATAAATGTCTACGCTTTGGCAGCAGTAAATAACAAGCAATGAGCAATTATTTAGTGACATCCAACATGATACGTCGTTGGTGACATCTATATTTTCAACATTAAGAAGACAGAGATTATGGCACTAAATGTTGTGTAATAAAGCCATAATCGTGCCTAGAATCAACTGTATGGCAGACAGCTACACGACAGATGTTAGTTTGACCTTTCTTCAATGCCTATTAGGAAGATAAATGACTGAACACTCAGATTTAACGTGAAGTCGGTTTAGAAATCTAATGACAGCATTTCACCGTTAACCGCAATATAAGTAGGTCAGTCACAGATAGCTATCGCATGAAAGATGTGAAATATGAAAACTGCAGTGGCTTGTCTTCTCCCACAACTTCCTTGCGTGACCGCCCCGTGCGCCGCCGCGCCGCCATCGCTGTCCCGCCCGTCGCGCGTCGCCTCCTTGATGTCGAGCTGCTCCTTGACTTGCCAATTAAACATGGCCATGCCTATTCCGTCTCTTACTTCGAGAGTCTCAAAGGACTTCGTGCACCTCGCGGCAGGCCGCGCCGACAAGTCAGCATTAAACTGCTGCTTAATTAGCGACAACAGCACTGTAAGCACACACTGTTCGTAGTTATCTACTGGTAAAAAAAACAGCCAAAGCAGCCTTTGTTATGCGCTAAATGATGTCATTTCAAATTAGGTATTGCCTCTGAGACCATCATCAATTAGGCTCTGCAGTTGTAACTGCTCGCATTTAAGCTGTGAAAGTGGAATGAAGGTGTTCTTTGATACTACATTTTAAAACGATCGTATTCAAATAAAATTTAATTAATTAAATCTCTTAGAGGCCTGTTACCGCCTAGTGATGCGTTTTACGGGTCGTTCCGATACCATCGATAAATATTGGCAAACCTAATTCAAATCCTATTTTATTAGTTCGCTTGTAAACATTTATTTATTTAAGTCACGCCGCGTTATGGGCGTCGTAAAGTCCGGGTTGAAATTACCGTGTCGAGGGTAATTCAGCTGCTACGTGCCCCATTACCGCGCCAAGAGGCATGCTTCATTTTAAATTAAAATAGTCGGCGAGCGCCGGGCGGCGGCGGCGGGGGCGCACGGTGGACTATGTGACAATCTATGTCCCCAATAGGTATGAATTTCAGGTGACGTGATCTGGTGGCAATATTTTTATACAAATCCTTAGTCATATAACTCTAAAGACACGATATCTAAACAGATCGTGCGCGATTGAACGAACAAACCAACGAACAATTCATTACTTGTTCACTCGAGCGAGGGCGAGGCGCCTCAGCGACCAAGTTTCGAATCGATAATATATTTGGATGTGAGCGAATTGTTCGATCGATTGCTATGAGTCTGGCGCGCACAGGTATCTGTTATTAATGTATCATACTCATGTTAGCGAACTACTTATTCACGTTAGAAATATTTAGTCATTTGGTACTAAATAGAGATTTTCCTTTGTGTGAATTGGACAAGAGCTATTGTGATTGAATAAGATTGGTCTTGAAATGAATTTTTATCTGTAGTTTCCTTAGTTAGCTACCAATAAATCATAATTTAACCTGCTGACTGTAATCTGCACTATTTTTTTTAACCAACTGCGTGAAGGAAAAATGAAGGTTATATTTTCGAATATATGTATGTATATAGAGTATGTATGAAAATTTTCTAGGAAATAAAATATTAAAGATATAACGTCCTCTGGAATATAGAATATTATTCCATGTGCTTACTACATAATATGTTAACTATATTATGTATATATGTAAAATATCTAAAACATATAAAAGTAAAAATTACAAGGTTAAATACTTTTGGGCGCATAGAACGCCACGTAGACCCACCGTGCGGGGCGGGAGGGGCGCGGCGCGGTGTGGCGGACAGCGGTCCGGGAATCAGTGCTCGCTCGATAATTGAGAGCGTACAGATTAATCATCTCCTTTCTTCGCGTAAATATCGATTAGTTAACGCTTTCTGTGCAAAAATCGGAAATGGAGAGAGTCGTTTTATGTTTAGAACGAAAACGAACAAATATGTTCTAACGAGTCACACAGGCAGATTATCATAGAAATTGAAATAGAAGGCCACTTTACTACTTTTGCCACTTTAAATTGTAAGTTCCTAATAATTGGTAAGTATGCACACCGTCTGGTTAAATGGCTGTATGATAGACGGCTGTCTGTATTTGTATATGATTTACTATGCAGGTTTACCATATTCCACTCACCTATCTTCATCTAGAATTGCAATAAATTATTACATCATTTATTTCCCAAAAATCTAAATCTAGAATCCCACAGTTCTAATTAATAAGAATGATCGAAAACATTTTTAAACGGTTTTTAAACGGTTTTATTTAGCTTGACTCCGTATATTTGTTTGTTTGTTACTATCTTTGTTTCAAATCTTGCGACAACTTTTTCAACTACTTCTACTGAACCGATTTTTATGAAACTTTGCACACACATTGAGTTCTCGTGACAATACAATATTATGATAATTTCAACTTGGTAACGAGGGTCTGATGATGGAGTCAGGAGGAGGACAGTGGAACTCTTCAACCGTTACTAGTAACCCCCTCGAGTTTGGGCTCATATGGTTGGTTTGGACGAGTGTTCCATACTTCTACCAATACACTTGGTGACGAGGGTCTGATGATGGAGTCAGGAGGTGGACAGTGGAACTCTTCAACCGTTACTAGTAACCCCCTCGAGTTTGGGCTCATATGGTTGGTTTGGAAGAGTGTCCCATACTTCTACCAATACACTTGGTGACGAGGGTCTGATGATGGAGTCAGGAGGTGTACAGTGGAACTCTTCAACCGTTACTAGTAACCCCCTCGAGTTTGGGCTCATTTGGTTGGTTTGGACGAGTGTCCCATACTTCTACCAATACACTTGGTGACGAGAGTCTGATGGTGGAGTCAGGAGGTGTACAGTGGAACTCTTCAACCGTTACTAGTAACACCCTCGAGTTTGGGCTCATTTGGTTGGTTTGGACGAGTGTCCCATAGTTCTACCAATATACTTGGTGACGAGGGTCTGATAATGAAGTCAGGAGGTGTACAGTGGAACTCTTCAACCGTTACTAGTAACCCCCTCGAGTTTGGGCTCATTTGGTTGGTTTAGACGAGTGTCCCATACTTCTACCAATACACTTGGTGACGAGGGTCTGATGATGGAATCAGGAGGTGTACAGTGGAACTCTTCAACCGTTACTAGTAACCCCCTCGAGTATGGGCTCATTTGGTTTGTTTGAACGAGTGTCCTATACTTCTACCAATACACTTTTTGACGAGGGTCTGATGTTGGAGTCAGGAGGTGGACAGTGGAACTCTTCAACCGTTACTAGTAACCCCCTCGAGTTTGGGCTCATTTGGTTAGTTTGGACGAGTGTTCCATACTTCTACCAATACACATGGTGACGAGGGTCTGATGATGGAGTCAGGAGGTGTACAGTGGAACTCTTCAACCGTTACTAGTAACCCCCTCGAGTTTGGGCTCATTTGGTTGGTTTGGACGAGTGTCCCATACTTCTACCAATACACTTGGCGAGGGTCTGATGATGGAGTCAGGAGGTGGACAGTGGAACTCTTCAACCGTTACTAGTAACCCCCTCGAGTTTGGGCTCATTTGGCTGGTTTGGACGAGTGTCCCATACTTCTTCCAATACACTTGGTGACGAAAGTCTGATGATGGAGTCAGGAGGTGGACGGGGAACTCTTCAACCGTTACTAGTAACCCCCTCGAATTTGGGCTCATATGGTTGGTTTGGACGAGTGTCCCATACTACTACCAATACACTTGGTGACAAGGGTCTGATGATGGAGTCAGGAGGTGTACAGTGGAACTCTTCAACCGTTACTAGTAACCCCCTCGAGTATGGGCTCATTTGGTTTGTTTGAACGAGTGTCCTATACTTCTGCCAATACACTTTTTGACGAGGGTCTGATGTTGGAGTCAGGAGGTGGACAGTGGAACTCTTCAACCGTTACTAGTAACCCCCTCGAGTTTGGGCTCATTTGGTTAGTTTGGACGAGTGTTCCATACTTCTACCAATACACATGGTGACGAGGGTCTGATGATGGAGTCAGGAGGTGGACAGTGGAACTCTTCAACCGTTACTAGTAACTCCCTCGAGTTTGGGCTCATATGGTTGGTTTGGACGAGTGTCCCATATTTCTACCAATACACTTGGTGACGAGGGTCTGATGATGGAGTCAGGAGGTGTACAGTGGAACTCTTCAACCGTTACTAGTAACCCCCTCGAGTTTGGGCTCATTTGGCTGGTTTGGACGAGTGTCCCATACTTCTACCAATACACTTGGTGACGACAGTCTGATGATGGAGTCAGAAGGTGGACGGGGAACTCTTCAACCGTTACTAGTAACCCCCTCGAGTTTGGGCTCATTTGGTTGGTTTGGACGAGTGTCCCATACTTCTAACCAATACACTTGGTGACGAGGGTCTTTTGATGGAGGCAGGAGGTGTACAGTGGAACTCTTCAACCGTTACTATTAACCCCCTCGAGTTTGGGCTCATATGGTTGGTTTGGTCGAGTGGCTCATACTTCAACCAATACACTTGGTGACGAGAGTCTGATGATGGAGTCAGGAGGTGGACGGGGAACTCTTCAACCGTTACTAGTAACCCCCTCGAGTTTGGGCTCATATGGTTGGTTTGGACGAGTGTCCCATACTACTACCAATACACTTGGTGACAAGGGTCTGATGATGGAGTCAGGAGGTGTACAGTGGAACTCTTCAACCGTTACTAGTAACCCCCTCGAGTATGGGCTCATTTGGTTTGTTTGAACGAGTGTCCTATACTTCTGCCAATACACTTTTTGACGAGGGTCTGATGTTGGAGTCAGGAGGTGGACAGTGGAACTCTTCAACCGTTACTAGTAACCCCCTCGAGTTTGGGCTCATTTGGTTAGTTTGGACGAGTGTTCCATACTTCTACCAATACACATGATGACGAGGGTCTGATGATGGAGTCAGGAGGTGGACAGTGGAACTCTTCAACCGTTACTAGTAACTCCCTCCAGTTTGGGCTCATATGGTTGGTTTGGACGAGTGTCCCATATTTCTACCAATACACTTGGTGACGAGGGTCTGATGATGGAGTCAGGAGGTGTACAGTTGAACTCTTCAACCGATACTAGTAACCCCCTCGAGTTTGGGCTCATTTGGCTGGTTTGGACGAGTGTCCCATACATCTACCAATACACTTGGTGACGACAGTCTGATGATGGAGTCAGAAGGTGGACGGGGAACTCTTCAACCGTTACTAGTAACCCCCTCGAGTTTGGGCTCATTTGGTTGGTTTGGACGAGTGTCCCATACTTCTAACCAATACACTTGGTGACGAGGGTCTTTTGATGGAGGCAGGAGGTGTACAGTGGAACTCTTCAACCGTTACTATTAACCCCCTCGAGTTTGGGCTCATATGGTTGGTTTGGTCGAGTGGCTCATACTTCTACCAATACACTTGATGACGAGGGTCTGATGATGGAGTCAGGAGGTGTACAGTGGAACTCTTCAACGGTTACTAGTAACCCCCTCGAGTTTGGGCTCATATGGTTGGTTTGGACGAGTGTCCCTTACTTCTACCAATACACTTGGTGACGAGGGTCTGATGATGGAGTCAGGAGGTGTACAGTGGAACTCTTCAACCGTTACTAGTAACCCCCTCGAGTTTGGGCTCATAGGGTTGGTTTGGACGAGTGTCCCTTACTTTTACCAATACACTTGGTGACGAGGGTCTGATGATGGAGTCAGGAGGTGTACAGTGGAACTCTTCAACCGTTACTAGTAACCCCTTCGAGGTTGGGCTCATTTGGTTTGTTTGGACGAGTGTCCCATACTTGTCGAATTCAAAAGTATGAAAGAGACATACCATCTGTTCAAATTGATTTTGAAAGAGACGGCGGACACCCTATCCATCCTAAAGCCATACAGTTTCCAGCAAAGTTTAATTATGGAACAGCTGAGAGACGGATGTTACCGATAATTTTGTCATGGGCCTCCACTGTCCATAAAATGCAGGGCAGTACTGTTGACCGTGCTGTCGTGTATTTGGGCTCCAGACTATTTCAGGAGGGTCAAGCGTATGTTGCATTGAGTCGCGTAAAGTCTTTAGAAGGGTTATGTATTGAGGAGCTTGATTGTGAATAATTGACAGGTAAGAAACCGAGTAACAAAGATGCAATGAGAGAGTTGTAAAGGATGACGAGTTTACATAATGAATGATACGAGCCAAAAATCAAACTAAAAACGTGTAAATAAAAAAATAGGTAAAAAAACTTTTAAGTTAAACGGTTTTATTAAAAATAAAAAACTAGAAAAAAAACAGCTGTACAAAAAACTAGAAAATAATAAGGACACAAGCCTGGGCCTTCTTAAGATTTTACGTCTGGGTAAGAAATCGTGCAATACTAGCGTGCTGTCTTCTCATGTCGGATGCCAAAGGGCACATTGTGTCGCTGCGTCAGCGGAATAAGTAATAAATTGAGACTTTTAACAGACTAATATAAAAACGTGGGGCGTATAATATGCGTAATAAATAACATGCGCCCCACGTTTTTATATTAGTCTGTTAAAAGTCTCAATTTATTACTTATTCCGCTGACGCAGCGACAATATGTGCCCTTTGGCATCCGACATGAGAAGACAGCACGCTAGTATTGCACGATTTCTTACCCAGACGTAAAATCTTAAGAAGGCCCAGGCTTGTGTCCTTATTATTTTCTAGTTTTTTGTAAAGCTGTTTTTTTTCTAGTTTTTTATTTTTTTTATTTAGCTTGACTCCGTATATTTGTTTGTTTCTATATTTGTTTCAAATCTTGCGACAATTTTTTCAACTACTTCTACTGAACCGATTTTTATGAAACTTTGCACACACATTGAGTTCTCGTGACAATACAATATTATGATAATTTCAACTTGGTAACGAGGGTCTGATGATGGAGTCAGGAGGTGGACAGTGGAACTCTTCAACCGTTACTAGTAACCCCCTCGAGTTTGGGCTCATATAGTTGGTTTGGACGAGTGTCCCATACTTCTACCAATACACTTGGTGACGAGGGTCTGATGATGGAGTCAGGAGGTGTACTGTGGAACTCTTCAACCGTTACTAGTAACCCCTTCGAGTTTGGTCTCATATGGTTGGTTTGGACGAGTGCCCCATACTTCTACCAAAACATTAGGTGACGAGGTCTGATGATGGAGTCAGGAGGTGTACAGTGGAACTCTTCAACCGTTACTAGTAACCTCTTCGAGTTTGGGCTCATATGGTTGGTTTGGACGAGTGTCCCATACTTCTACCAATACACTTGGTGACGAGGGTCTGATGATGGAGTCAGAAGGTGTACAGTGGAACTCTTCAACCGTTACTAGTAACCCCTCGAGTTTGGGCTCATTTGGTTGGTTTGGACGAGTGTCCTATACTTCTACCAATACATTTCGTGATGAGGGTCTGATGATGGAGTCAGGAGGTGGACAGTGGAACTCTTCAACCGTTACTAGTAACCCCCTCGAGTTTGGGCTCATTTGGTTGGTTTGGACGAGTGTCCTATACTTCTACCAATACATTTCGTGACGAGGGTCTGATGATGGAGTCAGGAGGTGTACAGTGGAACTCTTCAACCGTTACTAGTAACCCCCTCGAGTTTGGGCTCATTTGGTTGGTTTGGACGAGTGTCCCATACCTCTACCAAAACACTTGGTGACGAGGGTCTGATGATGGAGTGAGGAAGTGTACAGTGGAACTCTTCAACCGTTACTAGTAACCCCTTCGAGTTTGGTCTCATATCGTTGGTTTGGACGAGTACCCCATACTTCTACAAAAACATTTGGTGACGAGGTCTGATGATGGAGTCAGGAGGTTTAAAGTGGAACTCTTCAACCGTTACTAGTAACCCCTTCGAGTTTGGGCTCATATGGTTGGTTTGGACGAGTGTCCCATACTTCTACCAATACACTTGGTGACGAGGTCTGATGATGGAGTCAGGAGGTGTTCAGTGGAACTCTTCAACCGTTACTAGTAACCCCTTCGAGTTTGGGCTCATATGGTTGGTTTGGACGAGTGTCCCATACTTCTACGAATACACTTGGTGACGAGGGTCTGATGATGGAGTCAGGAGGTGTACAGTGGAACTCTTCAACCGTTACTAGTAACCCCACGAGTTTGGGCTCATTTGGTTCGTTTGGACGAGTGTCCCATACTTCTACCAATACACTTGGTGACGAGGTCTGATGATGGAGTCAGGAGGTGTACAGTGTAACTCTTCAACCGTTACTAGTAACCCCGTCGAGTTTGGGCTCATTTGGTTTGTTTGGACAAGTGTCCCATACGTCTACCAATACACTTGGTGACGGGGGTCTGATGATGGAGTGAGCAGGTGTATAGTGGAACTCTTCAACCGTTACTAGTAACGCCCTCGAGTTTGGGCTCATATGGTTGGTTTGGACGAGTGTCCCATACTTCTACCAATACACTTGGTGACGAGGGTCTGATGATGAAGTCAGGAGGTGTACAGTGGAACTCTTGAACCGTTGCTAGTAACCCCCTCGAGTTTGGGCTCATTTGGTTGGTTTTCTACGAGTGTCCCATGCACTACACCAATACACTTGGTGACGAGGGTCTGATGATGGAGTCAGGAGGTGTACAGTGGAACTATTCAACCGTTACTAGTAACCCTCTCGAGTTTGGTCTCATTTGGTTTGTTTGGATGAGTGTCCCATACTTGTCGAACGCAAATGTAACAGCCATACCATCTGTTCAAATTGAATTTGAAAGGGACGGCGTACACCTTATCCATCCTAAAACCATACAGTTTCCAGCAAAGTTTAATTATACAACAGCTGAGAAACGGATGTTACCGATAATTATGTCATGGGCCTCCACTGTCCATAAAATGCAGGGCAGACCTGTTGACCATGCTGTCGTGTATTAGGGCTCCAGACTATTTGAGGAGGGTCAAGCGTATGTTGCATTGAGTGGCGTAAAGTCTTTAGAAGGGCTATGTATTGAGGAGCTTGATTGTGAGAAATTGACAGGTAAGAAACCGAGTAACAAAGATGTAATGAGAGAGTTGGAAAGGATGAGGAGTTTGCGTAATGAATGATACGAGCCAAAAATCAAACTAAAAACGAGTAAATAAAAAAATAGGTAAAAAAACTTTTAAGTTAAACGGTTTTATTAAAAAAAACTAGAAAAAAAACATCAGCTGTACAAAAAACTAGAAAATAATTAGGACACAACGTACGAAATCGCGCAATACTAGCGTGCTGTCTTCTCATGTCGGATGCCAAAGGGCAGGCCCGGATCTAGGGGGGGGCAAACCAGGTTGCGTGCCCCGGGCGGCACTATAAGGGGGCGCCAAAATAAGTTTGAAAAAAAAATTCAATCGTACTATCGATTGTTCATTTGATTTTCGAGCGCAACCTAAAATTATTTTGTTGATTTGAAAAAAAACTGGAGCCAATCTGCCTCGAAAATATTACAGAGATTTAAATGCAACTGATTTGTCAGGAACTTGCTGTATTTAAAAAAAGCAAGCTCCACTTGTAATCGGAATCAACGAAAAGACAAGTGCATTCGAGCTGTTGCAACATAATGTAAAAAAAATATGCAAACTTGACTTGCAAGAAGCTTTTCCGAATATTAGTACCTTATAGCTTTAAGAATATACTGCACATTACCGACGACCTCTGCAAGCTGTGAGCGAAGTTTCAGCAAACTAAAAACTATTTAAAAAAATATAAAAAACCGCCTTCAAAAATGTATGAAATAAATAAAAATCTAACCCTAGAGTTGAAGGCGGTGCTAAAGAAGGCTACACAAATCACAAAGGATATCATCCACTCATGTTTTCTTTCATGCATCATTTTTGCTTGCTTTAGCACCGCCTTCAACTCTAGGGTTCGTTTTTCTAATAATCGAAATTGGTTGAAGTGGTACAGAATTATTCGCCATGTGTCAAACTGCAAATTACTGAAAAAGTCCACATCAGAAAAGTTTTGCTGAAGCTAACCACACACCATAGTAATTATCAAACTTCAAATTGCTGAAAAAGTCCACATCACAGAAGTTTTACTGAAGGTAACCACACACCATAGTATTTTGTTGATTTTTCAAAAACAGCTGAATCAATTTCGAAAATTTATATGGGACCACCTCTGAAGTATGACCTACCAAACAAAAAAAGAATTTTCAAAATCAGCCCACGATTGACGGAGTAATCGCGTAACAAACATAAAAAAAACATACAGTCGAATTGAGAACATCCTCCTTTTGGGAAGTCGGTTAAAAATAATGAGTCAGGAGTCAGGTCAGGATCGTCGCGTCGTCTGGCCACGCGATCCTAGCCATCGATAATAAAACTGCTTACGAGACGAACTTTGATGAAGTAATAGATTCTTTCGCGGAACGGAAAGCTCGGCGAGTACAAATTTATTTAAGGCTTTTTATTCTCCCGGTCACAAAAAATCCCACCTAGTATATTCGTTTTGTGCGTTTTTTTAAATCACTAATTTCAAATGCTGGAGGGGAGGGGCGCCAGTTTAAAGTTTTTGCCCCGGTTCGGAAAAACCGTAGATCCGAGGCTGCCAAAGGGCACATTGTGTCGCTGCGTCAGCGGAATAATTAATAAATTGAGACTTTTAACAGACTAATATAAAAACGTGGGGCGTACAATATGCGTAATAAATAACATGCGCCCCACGTTTTTATATTAGTCTGTTAAAAGTCTCAATTTATTAATTATTCCGCTGACGCAGCGACACAATGTGCCCTTTGGCATCCGACATGAGAAGACAGCACGCTAGTATTGCGCGATTTCGTACGTTGTGTCCTTATTATTTTCTAGTTTTTTGTACAGCTGATGTTTTTTTTCTAGTTTTTTTTTTTAAAGTACATATAACCTATTATGTATACTATAAACAATAATCTATTCCTACATACATAATTTTCTAACTACTTACAGTAAAATTTCTCTAACAACTGACTCGCTGTTTATACTAATCACTTTACAACAAAGAAAAAGGAATTTTTTACTCAATAGTTAACATCACTCTTCTAGAACTATGTATATTTATGAAAAAAAAGGTTTTATGGAAACTGACACGGTTGGCACCTACAACATCCGTGATGTCAGCCCATCCGTGGTATGGCGAACTAGGTGTCAGTGCTTCCTTTCGGTCGTGCCGGCTACACTGAACTGAACGGAAAACAAGAACTATTTACAGAGCCGTTTCGACCGACTTTCCATTCAGTGCGGTGGTAACAACCCGGGCGGGTGAAATCCTATCGTTCTAGCCTACCACCTACGTCCGTTGACGCAGACGAATGGAATAATTGAAACATAGGAAAACTCTTCGTTCATCCTGTAAAATAAAAGAAGTAAACGCCAGTTCAGTTGTCCTTCGTAGCTTTTAATATATTGTTTCTCAAGAAAATACTTCATTCTTAGTATTTATTCTTAGTAGCTATAGAATCGAGTGGCATCCTTTACGGACGATGTTAAATATTGTTAAACATTAACAATTGTGTATTAATATTAACAAAACTATAAAAAATATAAAAATCGAGAGGCTGTATTTTGAATTCTTATCTGGCTATTAGAATATTTATTCCAAATGTACGTACATGTGTAGAGTTCTTATAAATATCAATCATACTTGAATCCGATTCATACTTAAATATTTTCTCTACTTTAATTACTTATTTCCACTAAAATATCCAAAAGTTGGCTGGAAGAAGTATTTTCATAGGAGCGCCCGCTATATCATGTTACTCTACTTACTGTTATTGTTCTGATTCTGCAAACAGTTTGTGAAGCAAAGTCAAAGAAGTTTTCTTTTATTTGTCTATAATTTCATTCCGGCTCTTATTTTAGAATTCTGCACGGTGATACGCAGGCTAGGTACAGTCATCGCGTACGTTCGTGGCCTCCGGCAGGAAAGCGAGAATGGAATGTATAGTGTTGTGAATCAATCTCTGGAAGTAACGACATTTACGAAACCTCTTTTTTATTTATGGCATTAAATTATTTATCTAATAAGGTTTTATTGCGTGGTTGAAGTACGAAGACAAAACAGGGATAATCGTTTAAAGATCTATCGGCCTCCGCCCGCAGAGGCCACGAACGTGCGCGCTAACAG
Organism: Nematopogon swammerdamellus; assembly: GCA_946902875.1. Taxonomy (NCBI): domain Eukaryota; kingdom Metazoa; phylum Arthropoda; class Insecta; order Lepidoptera; family Adelidae; genus Nematopogon; species Nematopogon swammerdamellus. Next base: position 13,320,658 of record OX336344.1, read on the forward strand.
TACGTAATTTAGGGTATAAAACCTCTACATAAATATTTGGTTTAGTTGTTCTAATTTAATGACGTTAAACATCGATCGTACATTATGTATGTACATGTCAAAAACTAGCGAACTATTTATTCAATTTCGGCTTTTGTTTATGCGCCAAAATAACTCTGTGATGTGTTTATAGAGGGCGAGCGCGGCCGCTTCCTATAGCGCCGCGCCGGGCGCCGGAAGTGGAATATTGCGCTGCTCTACCGCCGACACATAAATCACGACGTTTTCCTTTCCATCGATGCCGCGTGCTGGCTATCCTCGATAAAGTGTGATTAAAGCCATTGTCCGTGATAGCACTATATTATTTTAGAGTTATGTTCAAGTGCATTTAAATTTAGTGTTTCATGTCACTCCTACGTGGTCGGATAATGTGGCGTAATTTAATCATTAGTACCTGGGCGACCGAGCCTCGCTCGGCGTCTACATCTATCTAGATATTTTTTTAGAAAACGCGACATGTGGCGCTGAGCCACGCTTGGTGTCTAACGACGCCCATTTACATTCGGTCGTACGCGGGGATTGCGAATGCCATGCCGGCCTGACAGGTGCCCATTCACGCCTGTCTTGAAGGGTAAACTGCATTGCAGCAAAAATGCAGAAAATTACATTATCTAAACACAAATTTTCATCCAAATCGTTAGAACCGTTTCCGAGAAACCTCGGTTTAGCTCACTTGAAGTAATAGGATTAATTATTTCGTCTTCGTTTTTCAAGGCATTTTTCCTACGTTCCACAAAATATGAACATGGAGAGGAACATGATTCAATGGGTTGATAATATCAAGGATGTAAGCCAACGACGCCAGCTTCAATTTTTAATTTTAACATTTACCATTTTCACACGCTTTTAACATCTGATTAGTAAAATATCCGTGATTATTAAAATAAAAAAAATAGAGCAAACTGTTAATAATGTACATATGTACTCATAGACGTACGTATATTATTTATCTATGTATGTACTGATTTATTAATTTTGTCAACAGTGAACGTGGTGGACGGCGAGACCTTGGCGATATCGAAGGTGTCGCGGCTGCATATGGGCGCCTACCTCTGCATCGCGTCCAACGGAGTGCCGCCTTCCATCAGCAAACGGGTCATGCTCATGGTGCAGTGTAAGTATTCTATTATCCCTTTCAACTCTGCGAGCATTTTCCAAAATAATCCTTCCCCTATTTGACAATGACCTTGACATTGGCCGCTTCATATTACTACACTATACTATTTTTTTATTATTAATATATTCTAGCTAAGCAAATTATTTTGTAAATTTGTACAATGTACATACATACCACACGCTGTATTCCGACAATCGGGGTAAGCAGAGTAGTCGGTGTTGGTCCGCAAGTACTGCGGTGTAAATTACAACACAGACCACCACATTTAGCAAAGTATTAGGACAAGATAACTATCAAGCACGAACACCCACCTGCTACAAGACTCGGTGGAAGGACCGCTGTGCCAATGTGAGAGGTGGCTATCCTGTCGCGCTTTAGCGCGGCATCTTGCCCTTTACGTAGTTTGTTGTCAATTTAAGGCCTTAAAATGGCCCAAGGGACCGTTTCCTTAGTATTAGTGTTTATTTTTCTTTCGCAATATTTCTAATACTCGCATCAGCAAAAGCAGGGATGTGACATGCGTGTCTATAAGAAAATGCTATAAACATTATTCTTCTCTCTCACTAAATAAAATGTTATTACTTGCTCTATAGCGGTATTGTTAAAATATATTATTGTACTACAACCTGAAATTATGTTGAACATTAAACTACTAACAGCTTGGAATTTATATCTGCTATATATATATGTATATATAATAGCAACCGGGATTTAAAAATGTAAGCGCTTTTAATCGAGAGCGTGGAAGAGATTACAAATAGCTCTGCAACTTCGTGCTTCTTTAGAATTCCTTAGCAAGAGTTTTTTTCATAGTGTCTCATTCGAAATACTTTCTAAGAATGGCGAAACTTATTTTATTAAGGCTGCGTATGGCGCTGAATGACGGCAGGTTATATTTAATTTCTCAGAAAGTCTTAACCTGAACGAAGTGCAATTCATAGATATGAAGTATCAGGCATATCCGCACCACGTTATTCAGATTATTCGTTATTTATATTAATTGGTCCGCATTACAAAGTCGAGTCTTAATTATAAAGTTCCATGAGTATTCTTACAGCTCGACACATATTTCATTCAAAACACCGAAAAAACAACAAAATTTTGACTAATGATGAAATTATTGAGTACGTCTATTTCTTTCGTTCTCTAACCGATTCCCTATCGCGCCCCTTTTTTATTTAGGATTCCGCATCTGGTACGGGACCCTATTCTAAGCCTATGCCCCGTCTGTCTGTCCGCCTGTCTGTCTGTATGTCCGTCCGTCTGTCCGAGGGCTGTATCTCTTGAACCTTAATAGGTAGGCCGTTGAAAATTTCACAGAATATGTGTTATTATGGCCGATATAACAACGCGCCGTCGTGCTTCATTTCATAAACACGCCATAGATGGCGTGAGTGGCGCTGACCATGACATGGCGATACGGAACCCTCGGAGCGCTAGTTCGACTCGCACTTGGCGGGCACTGGTCAGTAGGTCGTCAAATCTTGCAACTGAATTTTAAACAAGTTCCACCGAACCCATTGAGCTGAAATTTTGCACAGACTTAAGGTGCTGGTGACAATATAATCTAGTAATAGCTACTCAAAATAGTCAATCAGAAAACATAAAACCGACTTCCTAAAAAAAGTAAAACTAAAAAACTATTTAAAATAAAAATATAAAAACCGCCTTCAAAAATATATGAAATAAAAACCTAAAAAAAAAAACGAACCCTAGAGTTGAAGGCGGTGCTAAAAAGGCTACACAAATCACAAAGGATATTATCATCCGCTCATGTTTTCTTTCATGCATCATTTTTGCTTGCTTTAGCACCGCCTTCAACTCTAGGGTTCGTTTTTTTTTTTAGGTTTTTATTTCATATATTTTTGAAGGCGGTTTTTATATTTTTATTTTAAATAGTTTTTTAGTTTTACTTTTTTTAGGAAGTCGGTTTTATGTTTTTTAAAACTTTTTTTTTATTTCACAGTTTTTTTTAGTAATTTTTTGCTATTAATGTACTCGGCGGAATCGCTCGGCCTTCGGCCTCGCGATTCCGCCTCGCTTTCCAATCCGATCTTGACCCAATTAAAATAGGACCACGTCAGCTTCGATAGCTCAGTGGTGCAGACAGTCAACTGTCGCTATTGAATTTTAAGCAACGCTGGGTGCGGTCAGTACTTAGATGGGTGACCGCTGACCGTTGGAGGCTGACCAAGGTTCGGATTCCTCGTAAAACTGTAAGTCCCTTCCCTCGTAATTTTACTTGGTGGTAGGGTTTAACCTTCCCGGGTTGGTACCACCGCACTGAATTAAACGTCGGTCGAAACGGCTATGTAAATAGTTTGTGTTTTCCGACCAGTTCAGTGTAGTCAGCACGATCAAAGGGGGAAGCACTGACATGGCACTGGTGTTATGGGCTGACATCACAGACGTTGTAGGTGATGTTGCAGAACTTAGTAGAATGGACAGACATAAACGTGTTACGGAAGCCTACTTTTATTATAAAATAACCGTCGGAGGACCTTGGTTGAAAATTGTAAAATTTAGTAGAACGGATAGACATGCATATGTTACGGAACCCTACATTCATTTTGCAGAACTTAGTAGAATGGACAGACATAAACGTGTTACGGAACCCTACTTAACAGTTGCACTCCGGGAGTGCCGGCAGATCCCGTGCCACTCTAACTTAACCCTTAACGCAATGACTTAAGGTTTCATTTTAAAAATGACGCTGACGCGATGTCGCGAGTAATACATTTTTACCCACCTAAAAAAGTGCCAAGAGCCGCTAAAGAAGTTTTCACTTCAAAAACCTCAGGGTTATCCCCTTTCAAATAAAAAAAAAAAGAATTTTCAAAATCGGCCCACAATTGACGGAGTAATCGCGTAACAAACATCCAAAAAAAGAAAACATACCGTCGAATTGAGAATCTTTTAGGTCTAAAGTAAATTTCTCGTGAAGACAAATGCAACGAGCCCAAACACGATGGGTTTATCATGTGTAGTTTAGGAGTTCCTATGGCCACCTTCTGTCTCCATCATCAAACCAGCTCGATGGTACTCGGTACAGTAGGTACTGGCCAGGTACCATAATAAATTAAACGCCGGTCGGAAAAGATAAAAAAATTTCAAATTTAGAATATTCATGAAACAAGGGTCCGAATATGTATCACTAGTATATCGATTCATGTATTTCAACAGGACAGAGAAAATTTCAAAATATTAGGTATTTAATACTTTTTAGTTTTTTTTTTTTTGTTTTTTGGAAATCGGTTTAATATTTTTTAAAACAGTTTTTATTTCATTCTTTTTAGTAATATTACATAAAAAAGAATAATCGAAATCGAATAATCGAAATCGATTGAAGTGGTACAGAATTATTCGCCATATGTGTCAGACTGCAAATTGCTGAATAAGTCCACATCACAAATGTTTTGCTGAAGGTAACCACACACCATACTAATTTATCAAACTGAAAATTGCCGAAAACGACCACATCACAAGTTTTGCTGAAGGTAACCACACACCATAGTATTATGCTGATTTTTCGAAAACCACTGAACCAATTTCGATAAAATTGAAATGGGACCACCTCGGAAGTATGACCTAACTAACAAAAAAAGAATTTTCTAAATCGGCCCTCAATTGACGGAGAAATCGTGTTACAAACATACAAAAAAATAATAAAAAAAAAAATAAAAAAATAAATAAAAAAAAACATACAGACGAATTGAGAACCTCCTCCTTTTTTGGAAGTCGGTTAATAAAATGTCAGTCAATAAGAGTAGTGGTAAGCTATTGTACATATTGTATGTACGGTAAGAATACATATTAATATCGCTTTTTCGTGTCGCATTTATAGCTGTTTCATTTGAAGGTCAGTTTTATTTCTTCAAATAAATATGGAGCAACTCTTATCCATCCTTTGAAGTATACCGAAGATAAAAATACAATATTTATGTTATTCAGAAGTCAACCTTATGAATATTATGCTTAAGCTTTACAAAATCTGACATTTAAGCCGACCGTGACTATGCCCTCCAGGCATAGTCACGGTTTATATTCATATACCTATTCATAAACATGGACTGTCTTCTATATTCATAAGCATAGACTCGCATCATATTCGAATTTAACTACACTTTATCCAAATAAAGAAACACGTTAAAATACAGGTTGGTCACGTGGTATCGAGATACGATTTTTTTTTAATTATCAAAATCCCAGCTTTACACCCTTGTAACTTTTTTGTTTATGATTGCATCAGCATGAAATAAAATTTATTGACTTTTACAATGTATTCTTGTTCCCCAAAAAAATATTATTTGATGAAGTTAATCCCATGAAAAGGTTTTATGACCTCCCAAAGTCACGAGAACGAGTACAAAATTAGGCACAGAGACAGAACAGAACGACAATATTAGGGATAATTTGCAAGAGTGTATACCTATTTGAAGAATACATACTCAGTAAGTATAATTATTAATTCGTCATCATTCATTAACCGACTTCCAAAAAAGGAGGAGGTTCTCAATTCGTCTGTATGTTTTTTTTTTTTATTATTTTTTTTTTTATTTTTATTTTTTTGTATGTTTGTAACACGATTTCTCCGTCAATTGAGGGCCGATTTAGAAAATTCTTTTTTTGTTAGTTAGGTCATACTTCCGAGGTGGTCCCATTTCAATTTTATCGAAATTGGTTCAGTGGTTTTCGAAAAATCAGCATAATACTATGGTGTGTGGTTACCTTCAGCAAAACTTGTGATGTGGTCGTTTTCGGCAATTTTCAGTTTGATAAATTAGTATGGTGTGTGGTTACCTTCAGCAAAACATTTGTGATGTGGACTTATTCAGCAATTTGCAGTCTGACACATATGGCGAATAATTCTGTACCACTTCAATCGATTTCGATTATTCGATTTCGATTATTCTTTTTTATGTAATATTACTAAAAAGAATGAAATAAAAACTGTTTTAAAAAATATTAAACCGATTTCCAAAAAACAAAAAAAAAAAAAACTAAAAAGTATTAAATACCTAATATTTTGAAATTTTCTCTGTCCTGTTGAAATACATGAATCGATATACTAGTGATACATATTCGGACCCTTGTTTCATGAATATTCTAAATTTGAAATTTTTTTATCTTTTCCGACCGGCGCTTAATTTATTATGGTACCTGGCCAGTACCTACTGTACCGAGTACCATCGAGCTGGTTTGATGATGGAGACAGAAGGTGGCCATAGGAACTCCTAAACTACACATGATAAACCCATCGTGTTTGGGCTCGTTGCATTTGTCTTCACGAGAAATTTACTTTAGACCTAAAAGATTCTCAATTCGACGGTATGTTTTCTTTTTTTGGATGTTTGTTACGCGATTACTCCGTCAATTGTGGGCCGATTTTGAAAATTCTTTTTTTTTTTATTTGAAAGGGGATAACCCTGAGGTTTTTGAAGTGAAAACTTCTTTAGCGGCTCTTGGCACTTTTTTAGGTGGGTAAAAATGTATAACTCGCGACATCGCGTCAGCGTCATTTTTAAAATGAAACCTTAAGTCATTGCGTTAAGGGTTAAGTTAGAGTGGCACGGGATCTGCCGGCACTCCCGGAGTGCAACTGTTAAGTAGGGTTCCGTAACACGTTTATGTCTGTCCATTCTACTAAGTTCTGCAAAATGAATGTAGGGTTCCGTAACATATGCATGTCTATCCGTTCTACTAAATTTTACAATTTTCAACCAAGGTCCTCCGACGGTTATTTTATAATAAAAGTAGGCTTCCGTAACACGTTTATGTCTGTCCATTCTACTAAGTTCTGCAACATCACCTACAACGTCCGTGATTTCAGCCCATAACACCAGTGCCATGTCAGTGCTTCCCCCTTTGATCGTGCTGACTACACTGAACTGGTCGGAAAACACAAACTATTTACATAGCCGTTTCGACCGACGTTTAATTCAGTGCGGTGGTACCAACCCGGGAAGGTTAAACCCTACCACCAAGTAAGATTACGAGGGAAGGGACTTACAGTTTTACGAGGAATCCGAACCTTGGTCAGCCTCCAACGGTCAGCGGTCATCTAAGTACTGACCGAACCCAGCGTTGCTTAAAATTCAATAGCGACAGTTGACTGTCTGCACCACTGAGCTATCGAAGCTGACGTGGTCCTATTTTAATTGGGTCAAGATCGGATTGGAAAGCGAGGCGGAGTACATTCCGCCGAGTACATTAATAGCAAAAAATTACTAAAAAAAACTGTGAAATAAAAAAAAAGTTTTAAAAAACATAAAACCGACTTCCTAAAAAAAGTAAAACTAAAAAACTATTTAAAATAAAAATATAAAAACCGCCTTCAAAAATATATGAAATAAAAACCTAAAAAAAAAAACGAACCCTAGAGTTGAAGGCGGTGCTAAAGCAAGCAAAATGATGCATGAAAGAAAACATGAGCGGATGATAATATCCTTTGTGATTTGTGTAGCCTTTTTAGCACCGCCTTCAACTCTAGGGTTCGTTTTTTTTTTTAGGTTTTTATTTCATATATTTTTGAAGGCGGTTTTTATATTTTTATTTTAAATAGTTTTTTAGTTTTACTTTTTTTAGGAAGTCGGTTTTATGTTTTTTAAAACTTTTTTTTTTATTTCACAGTTTTTTTTTTTTTCTATTAATTTTAATTGTTTGCCTGCAACATGCCCGCGCGAGCGCGACTGCTCACCGCGCGGCACATCGCTTCATCTCACAGTGTACCCCGCCCTCGCCGCGCCGAGCCGAGCCCGTCTCCGTCTTCCCGCGCCCCACCGTAATTGCACCCAATTAGAGAATTACGCTGACTGTAATACTGCGGCGAGAAGACGATAATAACCCACTGATACGATCCGTCCGCGCTCACTCTCTCATATTCTAGGGAATATTCCCGACGATTCGGTCGGAGACAGTCGTTTCGTGGTAATGGCAGATTTGATGGCACGCGAGCTCTTTGTGTCGCAATCTTTCTAGCTTTAGCAGATATTCTGTGCAACCTCACCGTCGTCGTCGTCGATTCAATTCTATGTAGCATTACCGGTTTATATCTGCTGGTACACTTGTGAAATACTTATAGGAATGAATCCAATACTTAGCGGATATACGACCGCGATGGAAATATTATTTATTTCAAAAGTGTTAATTCGTTTTTAACCGACTTCAAAAAAAGGAGGAGTTTCTCAATTCGACTGCATTTTTTTTATGTTTGTTACCTCAGAACTTTCGACTGGGTGAACCGATTTTGATGATTCTTTTTTTATTTGAAAGCTGGTCCATCCCGTGTAGTCCCATTTCAATTTGGTCAAGATCGGATTGGAAAGAAGGCCGAGCGATTCCGCCGAGTACATTAATAGCAAAAAATTACTAAAAAAAACTGTGAAATAAAAAACTATTCAAGAAAATATAAATACCGCCTTCAAAAATGTATGAAATAATTAAAAAAAATCGAACCCTAGAGTTGAAGGCGGTGCTAAAGCAAGCAAAAATGTTGCATGAAAGAAAACATGAGTGGATGATATCCTTTGTGATTTGTGTAGCCTTCTTTAGCACCGCCTTCAACTCTAGGGTTCGATTTTTTTTATTATTTCATACATTTTTGAAGGCGGTTTTTATATTTTTTTTATTTACCTACACGCAGCTAGCTTTTAGTAATTCGATTTACACGTAATATAACTAGCATTAGAAGTAATTTACTTATAAGGGTTCCATACCAAAAAATGTACATATATACATACATACCACACGCTGTATTTCGACAATCGGGATAAGCAGAGTAATCTGTGTTGTGCTTCAAGTGCTCTTGTAAATTACAACACCGACTAACCACGTTTAGCAATGTATTAGGACAAGATTTTTTTTTTTATGGAAACTGACTCGGTTGGCTACATCACCTACAACATCCGTGATATCAGCCCATAACAGCTGATGAACCTGGTGCCACGTCAGTGCTTCCCTTCGGTCGTGCCGGTTATAAGCAGGACAAGATAACTACCAAGTAATAGTAATAGTAGGCATGAAGACCCACCTGCTGCGAATCGTTGGAAGGACCGTGCTAAGGTGAGAGGTCGCTAGCCTGTCGTCCTTTAGCACGGCACCTTGCCCTTATCCCTTAGTCGCCTTTTACGACATGCACGGTGAGAAATGCAGTGGGGATATTATTTTTGATTACCGACCACACACAGTACATAAATGTCTCCGTACTATAAGGTTTCTCCCTTATAGTGTCTCCGTTGTTTGCCTATCTGTCTGCAGATCACATGGAATTAACTTCTAAGTATATTGAGAAGAATATTGAGTTTTACAATAGAATATTGTTTGCGCAGTTCCGCCGATGCTGTCGATCCCCAATCAGCTGGAGGGCGCGTACATCGGACAGGACGTGACGCTGGAGTGTCACACGGAGGCCTATCCCTCCTCCATCAACTACTGGACCACCGACCGCGGAGACATGATCATCTCTGGTGAGCTCGTCTGTCATATACAGGGTGTCCCCGAACTGGTGTAGTTTCTTTAAGGAGGCTGTTCTACACTTTGTAACAAACATAATTAGTAAGAGAAGTAGGGTTCTAGGTACGCCTGTTGCGGAGATATACATTTTTAAAGTTATTAATGTAGTGTAATGTTGTAATGCTCTAATACGGAATACGGACGGGACGCGACGCGAGTGAACGCAAACAGTTAGCCCGCCCCGCCCGCGTACCGCTCGGGCCCCGACCCGCGCCATTCCGCCTTGCGTTTCACAGTCGCGCGGTCTAAAGGCGCCCACACATTGTAGTATGCATTTAGTTTGTTAGGAAATCCTAAAATTTTAATGAAAGCAAATATTTAAAAAAATATTTCGCCAGTTCTTTTGTTACAAGGCGTAGAATAGCCTCCTTTAAAGGAACTACACCTGTCCGGGGACAATATATAAAAAAGGTAATCCGCCAAACACTTTCGAAGGCAATGGTCATTTGAGAATAAAGCTATTTGGTACTTTGTGATAATCTTTCTCACTCGGCACATGAATTAGTTCGTTCGAGACAACAATGTGACTTCTAGGAAGTAGATACTATAATTCAGTTGGACTTGGTATAGACCACTTGGTTATTGGAAAATTACCAAGTCCAAAATTAAAGAGTCCAAACTAATCAAGTTTCTAATTAATTTATCTTCCTAGTAAAACATTTGTGGAGCAATAGAGAATTTTACCATCTATCAAGGTTTCGAATTATAATTCCTCCTCATTCCAAGTTCGGAATATGATTATCTGAAGCAGGTGGAAAATTACTTTCCTAAAAATATTAAAAATCTTCTAATCCACATTCCCACTTCACAAAAACACGTCATAAGCACGCGAAAATTACTTGTCAATAATAAATATGTTCTGATTCACACAACATTTACAAAAACAATACTGTTCCACATATTTGCAATAATTTGTATTTGTTTGTTTGTATACTTAAGCCATATAACCTTTTTTGCTATTGTTAACATGTTCCAGAGGACTTTTCAAAATATACATTTCAAAAAGCCAACACGACTAAAATAATATTTCTCTCTTGGGGCCAGACGCGCTCTCTGCATTTAAAAGCGGTATGAGAACGAAAAGTTTACTCTAAAATCCAGGAGATGTATTTTTCAGAAAATAGGACACCTAGATGCGAACGATTATTTTAATGGCGACACTCAAGTTTTAAAAGCGCGGACGTCGTTATTCGTAGATAGTAAAGTGTACAAGAAATTCCACGTACTCGTACCGCTCGTACGCTGCAGGAGCTCTAATAAAATATTTTATCATCTTAGTTTTATGAGAGATAAACTTTGGCGCCTTTGCATATCGCTCGATGTCTCGTATAGTTGTTTCGTTTGAAACAAAATGTGTTCTGAGATAAAATATGCACTCAATCGCCTCACATTAGATTGGGGAGATGCACTCCACTCCAGTACATATTGCATGCTGTTTTCGATGTTAATTGAAATGCAGTCACCTTGTTCAAATGTGTGCACAAACGTTTAACCCCATTTTGTTTGTTTAAATTGCTAACTTTCATGTGAAGCAGCCTCGCTAATTTAACTGTTGTTTGGTCAACTTTAGAAATGCACTCAATGCACACGATGCATCTCGCGCAAGTGTTCTCGAGAATATGACACGAGTAGGTACACGTCATCAGTATATTAGTGTGCGTGTACGTCCATGGAAACACTAAGTTATTTGACAAGATTATTACCTAGCTTTTCTACACGTCCGACTTTCCTGAAATCTTAGGAATAATAGAAAACAACTCACTTGCCCCATTCTAGCGCTTCTACTAGACATACTTTTTTATTCGTTCCTTATCTTCCAAAGGTTGACTAGCATAGAGAGAAGTAATGGTATTCAAAGTAAATATGCAGACGAATCGTAAAAATGTCATGTTGCCGCTGGGGTAGGGCATCGTTTTAATCTCATCGTTCTTTGCTTACGGTGACGCTTGGTCCGGGTCTCCAAAGTTTCTTGCCGGTTCTACTTCGTAGGAGTAATCGAACCGGATAGAGCAAATTGTGACTAGTTCTAGTGCAGTCTAACTGCCATAAGAATGCTGAATAAACAATAAACAACAATTAGACTTCTTTATTTTGCAGCAAGAGGCAATCGGTAAGCATGAGCTTGCCTAAGCTTATAAAACCGAAACCTACCAAAACGAGAATCCCAAATCTTCCTCCACTTCCTCCCAAAATCAGAAGTGGAACCGCGACAATTGACAAGGGAGGGTTAACTACTTAGCAACTCTGTGAGTAGTTAGACTGATGCGGTGAAGTTGGCCACAACTAAGCGTCAAGTGTCGCCTGCAGGGAACAAGTACTCGACGACGGTGAGCGACGAGGGGTACAGCCGGCGCATGCGCCTCACGGTGCGGCACGTGGCGCCGAGAGACTTCAGCTCGTACCGCTGCGTCGCTAAGAACTCCCTCGGAGAAACTGATGGAGTCATTCGGTTGGACGGTATGTTTGTTATATAGGTATATCATACTATTTGTTGCATCATTTTCATATCTCTATCTCTCCAATAGCAAATTCAACGCTGACTCTGCTGGTCTGCCCTTATTTGTGATAGCATAAAGAGTACCATGTGAGTTACGCAGGAATTCATCGGTGAAACCCGAATATAAATCAATTGAGCCGTTCTGGAATTATATGCTAGTGAAAGTAAAAAGACAGACTCCAGATATTTCATTTTATCTATACAATTTACAGAGGATCTAAGGAGAAATGAAGTGGTTGTTCTTTCCGTTTTATTTAAATTTGTATACTTAGCTTATTAAACTTTAACAACTTTCAAGGAAACACAGCTTTGTATTTAACTATTCAACAAAATAAAATTAAAATAAAACCAATTTGTAAACGTTTCGTAAAGCCTGATACATTGTCGACAGAAATCCCGGCTCCTTCTACCACCAGCACCACTGTCAACTACGCACCCACACATCCGGAGAAAAAACGAGGCAAGTTTGCATCAGTCTTTTATGTTTCGTTTATTTGACTGACACATTTTATAGATTTTCATATTGTTCAAAAAGGAATTGCGTAATATTAATTATGAATTAAAAATACGAGGGCTGACAATAATGAATAGTAAATCTTATATTTATTTACATGGGGATCGAATGCTCCCGCAGTTATCGGTCAAAATATATTATAAATATAGTTTACAGCTCGGCCCCTCCTGCTAAAGTGCAAAAAAAAGTGCACCTACTTTTATGTGCCCTCCTATAAAGTTGACTTTTATTTTAATGAATGGGAATCCAGCTGCGTACTTTCAAGTGTCCCCGCCGCGTCGCGCCGCCAGCCGGCCGCGACCGTCCCTTTTTTACGGCCGATATTGGATGGGCCGTAAAGAAAAGCATATAAAAGTAATAAGCCATTCGAAAATAAAATAAAACATAATAACGCCTAACGCGGCCGGTCGGCGCGAAGGAGCGGCGCGGAGCGGGGGCGCGCGGGCGGGCGGCCGCAAGCGTCAGAAACTAGATTCCGGGGCGGGCGGAAGCGCCACCTTCTTTACGTGAGCTTCCAGGCTAAGCCTCGCTTGAAGAAGGTCAATGGTGGATTTGTGTATTTATTGGATTGTACTCCGCCCGCGGAGGCGGCCGCTCCTGCCGCCCCCGCCGCCGACTCCGCCGCTGCACCGCACCCCCGCACCGCGCGCCGCCGACGCGTCGTCCTTTATAATATTATGATATTGCCGCCGATTTTGTTTACGTCTTACCTCTCGACACGAGAGCCGTCGCTATACATCATGGTTATGGCCATCCATTTCATTGGAATAGCGCCGTGTGCTTTATTTATACTTAAAGGTGCTACACATTTGTTTGATTTCGGATCGTTACGCTTTATGGAACGATTTCACTGAATATCTAAACAGATATTTGAGGCGGTTACGCGGAGAGGACGGTAAAGGGCTTCGTACCTTTCGTGGAAGCCGGCGTAATTTACAAATACCGGAGCGATTCGTTTGTTGTTTGTGCGGTGCCCTAATAGATATTGATGTTGTGTGGCAGGCAAAGTGAAGAGTAGATGGCGAGACGGTTCGGCTGAGAACCGGGTCATAGGAGACTACGAGGTGGAGGAATGGAAGGACATAGGTAAAAAACCTGGTTGATTACCTAAGAATAGAATTTAATGTGATTTACTGCACGCAGTATTTATGCTCCTTGATTGGTTTAAATCCGCGTCATTGGTACACGCCGACCGGATTCGAACCATGGACCTCTCGCATGAGAAGCCGATCCCCAAACCACTCATCCACCCGCCACTTGAACTTCCCTTGCCCCTTACTAGGTGGTAGGCTCAAATTGTACCCGACTGGGCTGTTACCACCGTTCTGGATGTAAGATGGCCGCATAGCAGCCTCGGTTGTGTTCTCCTCTAGTCCAGTATAGCCAGCAATCCAGGGAAGTCTCCGGTATGGCGCCTACCTTCTCGGAGTTGATATTGGCTAGTCGGACGGAGCATGCGCTTTGGCCCCTCCGACTCAGGCACCCATACCGGATTACATAAAAAAATCTGTTAAGTGCGAGTTTTACTAGCGCACGGAGGTTTCCGTATCTATCCGCTATTATCCACCTATCATTTGTCTTTCAACAATGCAATGGATAAAAGCCTGTGGCGCCATCTATTATTCAATACTGTGACTAATCGATTTTTCGGAAGTTTGTTGTATGGGAGCCCCCCTTAATTTTTAACATTTTTTTATTTTTCTTATTTGTTATATCCGCCATAGTAACACATATTCTGTGAAAATTTCAACGGGCTACAGAATTTCAAAGAGACCCCTCGGACAGACGGACGGACGGACGGCGGAGGCTTAGTAATAGGCTTCCGTACGGGATACGGAAACCTAAAAAGTACCTATACCTATTCGTAAATGAAGGTGTTTTGTGTGGCAGAGTACGAGTCGACGCGCGCGTCCGGGTCAGCGGCGCGGTGTGAGCCGCTGCCGCTGACGCTGCTCGCGGCGGCTGCTGTCACAGCTGCTGCGGCCGCGGCCGCCCTCGCTGCAGCGCGGTGACGCGAGCTGCACACCCCCCGCGGGCCGCGACCTCGTTAATTGGGCACACACGAGCCAAAACGCAGGCCCGATGAGCCTAAGTGCTAGCAAATGCTCTACACAGTATTCGTGAGTGTTGTGTTGTTGGACATACATAAACCTATACATTCATGCGGCAAAGACACATTGATACATTGATTGATAAAGCTCCATGTGATTATAAGATATGGCACGATATCAGTATTAAGGACAAAGTGTGAAAATTGTAGAGAATGTTTTCTATATTGGTGTCCTTTTATCCCTACGAATCGTTTTCTTCTAAGCGACGAATATTACTATAAGCGTTCATGTAATTACTGTTGATTAAGAAAATATACTTACGAGCGCCGTGCACTCCCACTTCTATGTCAAATCTAAAAACAGCGATGTAGGCATGTTCGTGTAGGCGTGTAATAGAGAGTCAACGTTCTATTGAAAAGGTGAATATCGAAGCGTATAGCACTACAGAAGCTTTAGTTAATGTAGAATGTACGTCTGTTGGTCTATCATAATTTATCTTTTCTAAAAAAATTAAATGTAATATATGCTCAAGATGAACATATTATAGATTTTTATACTTAGGTTAAAAATCTAATCACTTATTAGAAATCGCATCATCTGTAATCGAATTAGAGGACGATTAAAATTATTGAAATATTTCGTTCTTGTACAAATTCATATCAACACATGAGTGTAGAGAAATATCACTTATCCTAGTGCCACTCATTTCAGCATAGGTATAAATGGTTTTACAAACCTATGCTATAATATAGTAATATCAGTATGCCATTTTCGTATGTATGAAAAAATTAGATCTCACCTATAGATGTACCTAAGATTAATGAAATTTCATTGGAAATTGTATGTATGGACAGTATGGATAAGAAAAGACTGATATTATGTATAGGTGCGCCAATGTTCGATAACACTAATGCTTCGTTCGTTTTTGTTTTGTTTTTTTTTTTGTTTTTTTTACTTAAGTTATCCTCGGACCTATAACTTGCACTAATTATATTTTTGTATTCAACATTTCTGAAGCAGTTATAGGTCATTTAAGAAAGGTTGTCGAATAAATACTCTACCCCCAAGTCTCAGTTGAATAGAGAGATCGTTACGATCGGTTTGCCGCTAACGAATGAATGGAAATGAACTTTCTATGTGCAACATGTCAGCTGAATTCCCTGATTACATTCCCTAATTGTTATTGTACCATAGTTTTTCCTCGTAGTCCATAAATACACGATATAAAAATCTGATTTAAATGCTCGAAGCAGCACAAAACATTTATAATGTTTCACCGAAAATACATAAGCTAATTACAAAGTTCAATGTTATTAGAAAATTATAAAGTCGCTGGAAAATCGAAACACGCCACGGGCATTTATTTATTTCCAATTATTCTTCGTTCTATTTTTCACGCGTTTAAACAGATGAAAAGAGTTAAAAGTAAGCAGCGCTCGATAAGAGATCTCTACCTTGTTATAAGGCAAAAGAAAACGCCTGAATACGCATTTATAGACTTCACTATGAATCTTTAGGTTTTTATTTGCACTCAAATCATTCCATTAGAATAATAATCCTTCTAACAACACAAATTATGTAATGTTTTATTACACTACAATATTTTATGGGTTCTAAGTTATACATTTAGTTACTTGTTATATATATGCATCTTCTGTGATTGTACTGGTGAACCTATAAATTATTTTTTTGTTTTCAATAACGATGTCCTGAAGAAAGTATACGCCAGCAATATGTAAGTTATTCATCATGCATGACAGATAAACATATATCTTCATAGTTCAAAATAGTTATTCACAGAACTTTATTTTCGTGACGATAAGTGTTGTGCTATACTGTGTATTTATAATCTATACGTACGTGTGTAGTTTCATAGAATGGAGATGTAAATTCTGTACATAATGTTGTATTATTTGTAAGTTTAGTGTACAATATAGTGATTTAATAATACGAGGCCTAAGTATTTTATTTTTGAGTGTGTAACTTATGAAATTGTTTTGCTAGGTACTGCATATTTTAACGCGATTGCGTTAAACATTCTCACTAACTCAAGATGTCATGACAATAAGAACGAATCTGCTGCATACGAAATTAATAACTATATGAGCCTGAATACAGACACCGCTTTCACCTACATACGTTCAGAACTGTTCCCGAGCCATCGACTTGTACACATATTTTGAATTCTATGGTTTGTGGACTTCGTTTTTGAACTTTTTTTTTAGATGAATAATAAAAAAATTTAGTACCTTAGAATTCAGAATAAAAAGTCGCAGATCAAAAGTTTTAAATACAGAACCGCACTTACAATGCAATGGGCATTTAGCCTAATATTATTCATTCATTAAAACGACAGACTGGCAATTACATCGACATTCAGTAAAACATTATGGGCTAGCTTAAAATCATATCATACATTTTAGTACCTATTATTGTGATGACGACATCTCGCATAGTGCTTGCCTCCGCTACACGTATCCAATATCTTTGATTCATATCAAATTTTGCAAATTACATCGATTTATTTTTATTGTATGTCTGTACTAAGTTTCCCTAATTCTAATTAGAAAGAACAAAATAATGTTACACGATTGTATCCGTTCGTCGGTAGTGTTCGCTCTATAGTGATTCTCGTGCAGTTGAACAACCGAAGTCCTAGACCGCTATTTATGAATCGTTGACGAATAAATTACTATTTAGACCAAACTACAATTTGTTTCATTTTACGAAGACCATGGAGAATTATTTATACTTAATAAGCAAATGAGATTTTAACCCTCAGACGGAGCCGCGGGAAAAAGTTTTTATAGTATGTGGCTGAGTCAGAGGGCTACATGCTATGACCAGCTAATATCACCCGAGAACGGGTCATACCCCAGAAATTTCTTTGGATTGCTGGATAGTAAGTATACTGGGCTAGAGGACAACACAGGTGAGGCTACTGTGCGGCCATCTTACGTCTCGTCGTAGGATGGTATCAACCCCAGAATGGTATCAACCCAGTCGGCCACAATTTGGGGCTACCACCTAGTAAGGGATACGGGGAGGAAATATCCATTTACAAGAATAAAAAAGCCGCCAAGTGCGAGTCGGACTCACGCACCGAGTTTTCCGTACCACCACACAATATATTTGTGTTATGTTTTTACCAAAATAATTGAGCTTTCTTTTCTCTATGTCCTCCCAAGTACAGCCTGGGGTTTTACAAGAGGGGCGTGAGAAGGCTCCTGTCAGGCCGGCATGTCATTCGCAATCCTGGTGCATCACAAAATATTCATCTACTCGTAGGCGAAACGATGCCACATGTCGCGTTTTCCATAAAAATAAATTACGAAACTCCTAAATAAAAACTGCAGCAATGGGTTGACTGCCAGGCAAACCATTGTTCCCTGTACTTAAAATATAAAAAAAAAATTATTTGCCGCAGCTATTAACATTGTCGAAAAAAATCTGCAGTTTTCCTATAATCTATGACTTAATATCTACTAACTTTATTACCATCAACATTTTAGCTTTAGAAACCTAGGGGGGAGAACATTAATTGTTTGCACATTTTTAGCTATATCGGCCACTGTGCTTAAATGATACCCACGAGATTTTATTTTTTTATGTAATCCGGTATGGCTGGCTGAGTTGGAGGGGCCAAAGCGCATGCTCCGACCAGCCAATATCACCTCCGAGAAGGTAGGTGCCATACCGGAGACTTCCCTGGATTGCTGGCTATACTGGCTATAGAGGAGAACACAACCTAGGCTGCTATGCGGCCATCTTACATCCAGTACGGTAGTACCAACCCAGTCGGCTACAATTTGAGCCTACCACCTAGTAAGGGGCAAGGGAATGTGATATGTGTAAAACTGTTTTTTTTTATTATTGGTACCAAACTCACGCTCCATATTAATATAAAATAAATTTTTATCTACTTACTGACGAGCGATAGGTACATGTGGACGTCATCAAGATCTATCATTATACCAAATTTTAAGCTTAAACGTTACTTGTTTTCGAGAAAAACCTCTGTGACAGAGGGACGGACACGGAAGTGATCGTATAAGAGTTCCGTTTTTTTTTTACATTTAAGGTACGGAACCCTAAAACAGTATCTATCCAGTTTCGCTCACGGCCACTTTGAGTACATAAAACAAATAATTCCCTCTGCTTCACGACGGTTTTACACATTTGTCGACGCAAATATCAGAAACTACGGCATACGAGTGCAAACTGAAACAGCAGCTCTCCCCAAAAAAATATAAAAATAAACAGCAACTACGTACACGAAATAAAAAACGTCATACGGACCGGCCGGCACGGAAGTCCCACACACAGTTCCGTGTCGTCCGAATGCGGACTACTGAAAAGCACAACGTCCACTTGCACAAAAGAAACCATAAAACTTAATAAAAGAAAACGTAAAAAAAGGGAGCGCGGGAAATATTGTAGAAAAAATCGGATGATCTGCGCCCCACGGCCCAGACTAAACCATTTTACTCCTCAGTGGGATGATGACTGCTCCTAGATATTGGAGAAATGCGATGGGCAATTTTTCAGGACATTGTGAATTTATTCGAGCAAGAAAGTTTACATTTACAAGGCCGTCAATAATATTTGTGTTCATTCTATGCAGTCTAACTGGAAGAGAATACACATAAATAAATATTTTTTTTAATGGAAACTGACACGGTTGGCTACATCACCTACAACATCCGTGATGTCAGCCCATAACATCGGCTGAACTTGGTGCCACGTCAGTGCTACCCTTCGGTCGTGCCGGCTACATTGAACTGGACGGAAAACACAAACTATTTACATAACCGTTTCTCATTCTCCTTCATTGTTTCAGCGATATTATGATGCATGGGAAGGGAATAAATATTATTTATGTTACACATTTTTTATATTTTATCAGTACAAAAGTTACTTAATTTCACAAGTATTTCCATCCAAATCTAGCCTTTACGGCAATGCCTATCCACGTCACTCTCCTTGTTCCTTGCAAAGAGCTGTAGCCTGGAGCGACCTGTATTGTCCATTGTTCTCACATACTCAGTCCGTTTGAGAGACATTTGCCAATTTTATTTCGCTATCTTGGATTGCATCCGCCAATAATCAATAGTCAAGAATACATTGTCGACATGTTCTTATAACGTTTATATTCTTAAGGCCAAGATTAAAAAATGTATTAAGTTTTCTTACGCATGAAAGAACAAAATCCAGCATAGTCAGAAATCCAGGGAAGTCTCCGGTATGGCACCTACCTTCTCGGAGGTGATATTGGCTGGTCGGAGTATGTGCTTTGGCCCCTCCGACTCAGCCCCCCATATCAGATTACATAAAGAACCGTAACACAATAGAAAGGTACAAATTTAATATTACTAACGAAATTGGTGGTGTGATTACGTAATCAATAGAAATAAAATTATACTGCTTACATCCTACCGAGAGAAGAATTCGTAGCGCTACGGCGTAGATTAATTAAAAATTACATTCGTAGCAGCCGTTACGGCGTAGATCAATTAAAAATTACATTCGTAGCAGCCATTACGGCGTAGATCAATTATTATGAATTAAATTCGTAGCAGCCGCTACGGCGTAGACGTAGTAGTAGCTGCTACGACGACGAGGCGGTGTTTCGACTGATAATGGTAACAACTGCGCTACGAGGTGCATCACAGCAATCGGTACGGCGACGTATACATGTTTAGAACTAATTTCGTTGCAAATACTGCGGCGTAAGCTTTATTTAGAACTAAATTCGTAGCAGCTTCTCCGACGTAGGTCAAACTTTCGTAGCAGTTGCTACGACCTAGAACTACTGAGAGCAAATTTGGAGCAGTTGCTACTCGACGAAACTCATATTACAATGCTACATTGTAAAGTAATTTACATAGATGCACGGGCCGTTCTCACCTCACCTATTTTCCTTTAGAAACAATATAAATATCAGGTAAAACAGCTATAAGAGCGTGACTCAATGAGGCCTAGTGCGTATACAAGGAGTTTAGGTCAAATTATTTTTATTTTTTTCATCCATAAAGTGTCTAACGACGTTCATGGGCATATTGGGTCGTAGAGCTTTTTTTGAAGCTTATTCAACTATTAATCCCGTGAATAATCATGTGTCGTGTCGTTAATTATCATCAAAGTGTGTTCAGCGTCAACTGACCACAGTGAACGTATTAAAACTAAAAACTGGCTGTTGCTGAGTAACAAGTAACAAAAACGGTCGCGCTGCCGCGCCGGCGCGGAGCCCGTGACGCCGCGCTAGCGGTAATAAAAATAATTTTACGAGTACTTCGTCCAGCTAAGTGTTGTGTGAAAGGGTGCGTGTGATGTGATGCGGTTTCTTAATCTCCGTGGGAGCCTAACGGTCACGTGATATTGCGCTCTAGTTTCTAGAACTAAAATAAAGCAGATCCTCACGACGCAACAGGGCATAGAATAAAACTTGCCAAATGAACTAACTGCCTGACACCGCGGAGACTCTCATCGTATATGATGGCTTAGCTGAATTTAACCGTATTTTAATTCAACATATTCTGTGAAAAGGTACTTCCACAGAGCATGGAATACCGCGCGCCGCGCCTCCTAGAGACGCCCTGAGCGCGATTTCCCTACAACGCCGTTGAAGCCTGTGGGCGTGGCCTATGACTTACATATGTGTGTTGTGCGTGTGTATTTATTTTGTGCGTGTGCCTAACTTGCTCCTCTTTGTGTGTAGTGTCGATACTAACACACACACACACACACATACGAAGCGCTAGCAGCTCTGCGTACGATTATTGGGTTTCAAATATTATCGCTTAGGGCGTCTCTAGGAGGGGGCGCGCGCGGTATTCCACGCTCTGTGGGTACTTCAATAAGTACCAAAAGTCCGAGACATAGTAAACTTCTTCCAGTCGCGCGAACCAAAAATGCTATCATTGGCTCTAGTGGCAACTCAATCCGGTAGGAAACGCTATCAGTGGCGCTATCGACGCTAACATAGCTGCGCCTACGCAGCTACGTTACCTGAACCAATGTATATGTATACTCTATTTCATCCTCCGACCTATATACAAGTGTTTCGAAGTTTATCTGGATTTTATTAGTTATCAGGCCGCTCTTCAGTTTATAATATTACGTACATAGCGTCACGCCTGTTTCCCTGTAGGGTAAGCAGAGACAACGGATCTTCACTCTTCCACTCTCATAATGTTCTTCATACATACTATACATATTTTAGTTGTTTTATACAGGGTGTTTCAGGATAGGGTTTCGTAACTTCGCAGGGTTCGAAAGGGGTCCATATTTGAAAACGAAAAGCTCTGAAACTTTTTCCCAGATTCGATCATTTTATAGTACTTTTTGGTGAAAATAGTTTCATCGAGATTTGGTGGACGGTTAACATCCGCCTTTATTAAATAAAAATAAAATTACTTAATTGCCATTTTTAACTAGTAGAATTGAACTGCATGTTCCCAACACTTAAATTTAAATGACATCAACAGAAAAAGGGGACTGGACTAGGTCATTGCACTACCTATACCTAGACAGCAGACCTCCTCATACTCACTGTACGTACATCGAATTTTTGTAAGAAAAAAAAAGTACGGAATTTCGATTTGAGTGATAAGGATTTATTCTTCTAATAATGAGTACTTTCTTTTCCTGAAGTTTCTCAAGCCTATCCTGAAACATTCTGTATATCACTCGCACAACTACAAAACAATTTTAATAAAACTATTAAATTAAATTTAGAACCATATTGGCGGTTTAATTAAAGTCAAAATTTTATAACATCAGCAATGCACGTATCACATCCATTAATAACACAAGCAGTATCATTATGTCCCTATTTACCCTTTCTCCGCGGGCGGGCGTCACCCCGCGCCCATTCCCACTTCCAGGGCGGATCTCCTCGGCAGCGACAAACAGATGCGAAATAAACGCACGAATAAATCAATGCAACATCTATATAAATCCGGTGGGATTACGGAGAGGCGCCGGAACCCCGGCTCGAGCACCGGCAGCCTGTTGTCAGCTACTGGAATCGTTTGTGCGGTGCCTTCGGGGGAAATGTGCAGTTTATAAGTGTAATGAGGTGTGGGATCCTTTTTGTTGGCGAGTTTATAGACCGAGCTCTTTTATTTGCGGAACGCTAATATGTGTATTGTTGGGAATTTGATAAAGATCTCATGAGCGGAGTTAAAATACATTTTTTTTTATATATTATTCAAAAGTAGGCATTTTTAGTGCACACCCGCAAATCCGCTCGATTTTTCCAAAGCCCTACGACATAGCATGTACATTTTATGTTGGTTTTGAGGGTTCAGTACGGGAACACATTTTTGGTAACACATATATATTGTGTGGTACGGAACCCTCGGCGCCCGAGTCCGACTCGCACTTAGCCGGTTCTTTTAAGTATATTATTTGAATATTATATTTAATTATGAATGATATAAAATATATAACAATACAATATATAACATAACACATATAGGTACATAATAATTACTGCTAATTTTGTTTATGAAAGTTATTTATTTATTTATTCTGGCATTATAAATATTGTATTTCTTTTATCTCTTGTCTAATTGAAACTAACTCAGCACAGGATTTTTTTTTTCAATTATAACAATATTTTAATTTGATTTTAATAAGTAACTAAAATATATCATTTCCATACAAAAGATTTCAACGCTACCGTACCTTCAGCGCGAGTGACGCGGGGATCGCACCCTTTATTTAGCGTGTTGGTAATGTTTACCCCGTCGCCTCACGCTCGCCACACTCGGGACAGGCGGGGGTGCGGGCGGGGCGGGGGGCGGGGGTCAGATTGGAGCTACAAGGGCCTTCCACCACTCGACCGCTCTCTTTCACGGAACACCGCCCCACCCCGCCTCGCGGCGCCCACCTTGTTAATGGATTTACATTTTTAACCGACCCCTCGAAGCCTTAACCTCCCTTCCGTCCCTTACAGGACACCGTACAGCCTCCCGAACCCCGTACAGCCTCTCTGAGAGCCATCTGGCCACTTCCCGCGCTCCGCACTTAACTATTCAAAAAAACTTATTCAAATCGCCCACCTACCCATTTTGCGAACATTGCATTCGAAGTTGTCGAGGTTTAATCGAATCTTTTTTGGGGATTTTCCTTGAGGGGGAATTAACTTTCCCGGTCTGCTAGAGTACGTGACGCGACGACCGATTCGTTTGCCCGGGCGTACCTACTCGACTTTAATACGGGCGGTATCGTCGTAGTAACATTATGAGTGTGGAAGAGATAGAAGTGTATCTAGCTAGGCCCTGCCACGTTCACATACACCATTCTCTCCGTCCACCCTACCATACTAAACACACGTTTAGTAGATTACGTTGAAGTAGACAAATGTGACGAACATAGAGGTGTGTACATGTGTCATTACTTTATTGTTACACAACCATACACAATGTGTATTACACATGGAAATATAACTAATAAAGTCACATGTTGGTCCACACCCTTTTCATGGCATCAGTCAGCGTGTATGCGTGAACTGCTGGTCGATATACGTCCCTCAAATTTTCCTCCATCCTACCGGCTTTCAGCGGTACGGAAGCAATGCTCTCCGCCGATGGATCTGCCCGCGGCAGCCAGTGTAGGACACGGATACTCCAATGATCGTTTCGTCCATCGTTCGTCGTTTCATGGCACGGGGCTGGGCATTATTATTATTTCTATTTTCAAAAGTGATATTGTTTTTTATAAGCAGAACCATCACTACACTGCCTGCTGACTGTGAAATAAACTACATACATATCACACACGCTGAATCCCGACAATCGGGGTAAGCAGAGTAATCGGTGTTGTGCTGCAAGAACTCTGGTAAAATACAGCACAACACCGACCACCACGTTTCGCAAAGTATTCGAACAAGATTCAATCGATCAAGCAGCAAATAAGGCACGAAGACCCACTTGCTGCATGACTTGGTGGAAGTACCGTGCCAAGGTGAGAGGTGGCGAGCCTGTCGCCCTTTTGCACGGCATCTTGTCCTTATTCCTTAGTCAATTTTTACGACATGCATGGGGAGAGATGCAGTGGGGCTATTCTTTTTAAGTACCGGCCCCACACGGTACACTATTTTATTTATTAATATCAAGTTAGTGGATGTACTCGTACGATGAACCAAGATGCTACTAAGCGTCATTTTCGGCCGATATAGGCCCTCCAGCGCGCGACAGGTAGAAAGCGATTATGGTAAGTAGTCGGTACTAACTTCAATTGAAATCTATTAGGTCGAAAATAAGAGAAACTGTTGTTACCAACCTCTCGTGAATTACTACAACTTTTTTTTTATGGAAACTGACACGGTTGGTTACATCACCTACAACATCCGTGATGTCAGCCCATAACACCGGGTGAACTAGGTGCCATGTCAGTGCTTCCCATCATTTCATGTCGGCTACACTGAACTGGACGGAAAACACGAACTATTTACATAGTCGTTTCGACCGACGTTTCGCTCAGTGCGGTGGTATAAACCCGGCCGGGATAAACCCTACCACCTAGTAAGGTAAGAAGGGAAGGGACCGACAGTTTAACGTGGAATCCGAACCACGGTCAGCCTCCAACAGTCGAGCAGTCACCCATCCAAGAACGCTCAGCGTTGCTTAACAACAGTCGACCGACCGCACCACGGAGCTACCGAGGCTGACAACTTTTGAATTTGCAGCTAAACAGTTCAGCCGTATCGGATAAATACATTAGCATTGTATTGCTCGCCGTCGGAGAGATGTTGATGTATCAACGACGTTGCCCGGAAACTGTCTCGTGGTTCCTTCTCGTTCTATAAGATAAGCAATGTCTAGCGGCTTGTAACCGAGCAAGACTCTGGGCGGCAGGTGACTGGTGCGGTCTTGGCTTGAAATCTTGATCTCAAGGTCCGAGTTTCGATTCCCGCCGACATGCACCAATGAGTCATGCAGCAGGTGGATCTTCGTGCCTTACTTGCTGCTTGATCGATTGAATCGTGTTCGAATACTTTGCAAAACGTGGTGGTCGGTGTTGTGCTGTAATTTACCAGAGTTCTTGTAGCAGAACACCGATAACTCTGCTTACTCCGATTGTCGGAATTCAGCGTGAGTGATATGTATGTATGTATGCACCAATGAGTTTTTTTCTGACGAAAAAATTTTGGCTCCACCGTTCAGAACCGGTGTAAAACTGTAGGTCCTTTGCTCCTTACTAGGTGGTAGGCTCAAATTGTAGCCAACTGGGTTTATACCACCGTACTGGATGTAAGATGACTCGGCCGTTCTCCTCTAGTTCCTTACATTTGGATTGCTGGTTACACAGCAAGGTAAGTCTCCGGTATGGCCCCTACCTTCACGGAGGTGCTATTTCTGGTCGGAGCACGTGTTTTGGTCGTTCTGACTAAGGACCCATACAGGATTACGTTTAAAAAAGCGTTAAAGGCCTTATATTGCGAAATGTTCTGTTCAATCGGGTTCGATACCCATTGACATGAACGACTTGATTCTCTGTCTGAGTTTGATAAGGGCACTTCTTTCAACAACTTTCAGTGGCTCCACTGTTCGGGCGGGGTCCATGTAAAAATGGAAATCATTTTTCCTTACCACGTAGGTAAGGTCCTAGGTCAAACCCGTCTAGATTGGTACCACCGTACCGCACTGAAAGAAGTTTTCCGTCGAGTTAGTGTGGCCGGTACGTTCCAAATAATGAGCAGGTATGGCACTAGCTTTGACAGTAAAAATGTTTATATGATGCCGTGAAGCCGGTGAATGGGCCAGCCATGTCGGGTTACATAAAAATTACAAATTTAAAAACTCCCGACCCTTAAAAAGTCAAATATTTTAAAGTTTAAGTAAACGGAAATTATTTTTGACTTTTTAAGGGTCGGAGGTTTTTAAATTTGTAATTTAACTTTTATTTCAAGCTTTTAAAAAAAACCGCATGAAAATCCGTCAACTTTTTAAGATAATTATTTTTTTTATTACTTAATTACTTGATTAATTGATTACAAACATAGCTAAGAACCATCCCGATTAAACAAGCTTCCTAATAAAAAAAACCGCATCCAAATCGGTCCATCCATTTAGGAGCTACGATGCCACAGCAGACATACACGCAAACACACACGTCAAACTTATAAGTTATAACACACCTCCGCTCCGTTTTTTTTGTCGGGATTAAAAAGGCAAAGTGTCAGGAGAGGCAGCGATGGCTGCTGGAGGCGAGTGCGGCATGTACCACGTGCGACATATCTAATCGATGACGACGCCAGCATTTGTCTTATAGCGGTAGAAGTGTTCTGGTGCTCTTCTCTAGTGAACATGATATTCGGAACACTCGGGGCATGAAGTGCTCCATGCTTTTCTTCAAGTTTAGACAGCATCAGATGGCGAACTTACATTAAAAAGGAACCCTCCCATTTCTTGTGTCGCTACATTTGTGAATGCGCTAATTAAAAAAACCCGACCAAGTGCGAGTCGGACTCGCCACACCGAGATTTACGCACCACGAAAAAACGTAGGGAAAACATGTTTCTTGTATGAGAACACCCCTCAATTATTTCCTTCTTATATTGTCTAAAATTTGTTGTTATATCCGCCGTCGTAACACATATTCTGTGAAAATTTCAACCGGCTATCTATTACGGTTCCAAAGATACAGCCATCGGACGGACGGACGGACAGACAGACAGACAGACGGCGTAGGCTCAGTAATAGGCTTCCGTATGAGGATACGGAAAAAATTACGTTCTCACGTATTTTTTGCTCGCCATACAAAATTTGTTAGGACTTTTTATTTTCAATGTGATAGAGCTGAGAAAGTGAGAGTCGCTCCAAACCATCAAAACCTTACTACCTAGTTTCTACACGCGTATATACGACAGACTCCGAGCTAGTACTGAAAAATTCTAGCTCCGTAGTTTTTCCTTGAGTCTGTTGAGTGCCAGCCGCCCCCGCCGCGCCACCGCCGCCGGCCGCCGCGACGTCTTCAACTCCTGCCGGAGATTAATGCTGGACCGCCTTCAGCTTTACACGAATACCTCGGAGTCTGTTTTAAATTGTTATCGCCGCTCCTCTTTTTCTGTTGTTCTCATGACGTATTGTTTCTTGCAAGCCGAGTGCGGCCGGAGCACGTAATAGATTTCCTGAATCGTTCCGCTTCACGCTCTGGGAGATAAGAAAGTATTTGTTGTAGGAACATAACTGATGACCCGGCTTCACCTGCGAACGCTACTTGTAATTGAAATAACAAAATAATGAAACATTTTCGCTTTAATCCTTTAATTCATCCGACCATTTTCTTCAGAGTACCTTAACCTTTGCTTTACCTTGTGCATTTATTTTAAGTTCAAATTACTCTTTTTTTGTGAATGAATGTTTTATTTCAAATAAAATATTTAAAAATACTTAAATCTAGACCTAAAAATAACTAAATTAACTATAAAAATAAATCTAACTATAAATAAAAATAATCGTCCACAGGGACTATTAGCATGGTCCCCATGACTTTTTCCCCATTATTTTCAGTTTTCCCAATTTAAACGGTTTTCCCAATTTCTTGGAAAAACTGATCGCGTCCGGGGTTCCATGCCCCAAGAGTCTCTACAGCAAAGGCCACAAACTCGTAGTTGTTCTTATGTTGTATTTGGCATGTTTAAACGATTGGGGTTTTCTGCAGCAAAACCGGCCACCCCTGACGAGCGTCGAGCCCACCATGTGACTGGGGGCGAAGGTGTCCGCACACGTCGCATCCCAAACCAAAGCCCTCCAGCGCGCGCACCTACGGCATCAGAGTGACTCCGTCCGGCCTCTTACCATTCGACCTAGATGAAATTACTGTAATGAATTGCTCATAAACTATCAACTGGTGTATTTCGAAAATAAAGTTCATAAGTACCATACAAGAACATTGAATAGGTAAGGCCGTCAGACCTTCCCCGCGCCAGCGTAACACGATGTTTGTAAAAACGTACAAATAACATTCGTTACCAGCCAATCAGAGCGCGATACCACCCGACACCACCCAATCAGAGCGCGCGCTGTCCCCTCCGCTACCCGCGGAGCTCGGCGACGCTGGTTCTCATGTAAGCATTGGACTGTTCCGTCGTCCTTACCTATTCAATGTTCTTGGTACCAGGTATAAGTAACCAGAATTTATCTTTCTTACCTATTTGCTACTCAACATTTTTATCACTTTTTTATGATTTTTGCTCATCACATCATACTCTTATAGAGTCAACAGGTATTCAACATTCGTCAAAAGATCGTCATTTCACTCCAACACTAAATAAATATCTGCAGTCTGCGGGCGGGGAGGGGGCGAGCGTGGCAACTGCACAAAATTATATTACAATTCCGGACTCTCAAGAGTCGCTAGCTACTATAACAAATTAATATCCTGTATTACCTACAACATAAAATATATGAATACAGCAAATACAATTACGTATTTCCTCCTATAAACTTTTCGGCTGCATATTCCAAATGCGCAAAATGTTCATGAATTGCAGCCGCTGGGCACAATTTGGCGATCCGACATGCGGTTTGACTTTAAAGCACATCTGTGACCTACAATTACACAATGTGGTAATTGCGATTAATTAATTTATTTTGCCCTTCATTTGTGCTCTTCAATAACATATTAGTATTTAAGTAGTACTTTCAGTAGTTTTCAGTAGTGTTGTTTAAGGTATGGTATTTTACTAATAACCTAACGTGACTGGTCGTATATACAGGTCTTTAAATTTTGCGGAAGGTCAGCTCTCAGGGCGAATTTTAACTTTCTGAAGGCAGTCCAACCCAGTTGAATTCGTCTCTCGACCTCCTTAAGCAGAATTCGTCTACCAAACCGCATTATTTTACCGAGATGTACGTACTCTTCAACCTGTTCGATCACTTTTCCGTCAATCACGATTTGTCCTCCCGTCATAACTTCGGTCGCCATGACCTTGGTTTTGTCCGTACCGCTGAAGGCCGGTAGGACTGGAGGAAAACTGGACAGGCGTATGTTCAGCAGTGGACGCTTACACGCTGACTGACTGACTATCGTACCTGAATTTATACAGCAAGGCAAGAACAATACGTGGGTGTGTATGTGACTTGTTTGTGTCTGTACGCGTGAGGTGCGCGAGGTATTGAGCAAAGAGGATATAACCACTGGTATTGAGTATCAATACTCACTCCACTCAGTGCTGTAATTAAATGTTGTGTCTGTTTGTGTGGCTCGGCTGGTCGCTGCAAATACAATTTGTTTGACAAATTTGACTATTTAGCACAAATTTACAACGTCACTACTGCCATTTAGTTGACAGGTATAATAAACTAAAAAGGGATAAGGATAATCTTGACTTCTGAATATTCTTTTACATACAAATTGCCACCATCATATTCGGCAAATGGTCTGCGGTATCCAGCCCCAAGATTTCCCTTTGTTAAATTCTTCCTTACGTCAGGTATCACGCGTTTCCTGCCCGGTGCGTTGTCTCCAGTTAAATTAAATGTTATTGAAAAATACAGCCCTTCCTTCTCTAGCAATGTCGGGCTGAATGGAACAGAGAGTTTCAATCTGTGCCAGCCGCTAAACCTTGAGCACCGAAGTTATTAAGCTAGTCGAATCCCAATAGCGGCTAAGCCAAGGTAGGAGCCGGTAAGACGCCTACGTTTGCTGGAGAATTAGAAGTTTGCTAGCAGCCGTGCAGCGTGGCTGCCTCCGTCCCCGCCGCCCCTGCGGCTACGGGTCTCGTGGGCTTACTCTGTAGGTAATCGGGTAATGCCTTTGCAATGGGTGGGATCCTCGTCTGGGAATCGGAACCGTTACATAAATCACACGGTGCAATATCTACAAAAGGGCGGTGAGACGCTTGTTATCTTACTGTTGGGACACGTAATATAAATGTTCATGTGCTTTAGTTCCATGGAATAGTTGGGAATGTTTTTTCCCACTAGTTCCATCATAACCAAGTGCTTTGAGTTCCATGGAACAGCTGGCATTTTTTTTCAACTAGTTCCATGACGGAACTAGGCCATGGAACTACTGGGACAAAATGTATTTATACCTACTTTAGTTTAATGGAATAGGTGGAATTTTTTTCCACTAGTTCCATGATGGAACTAGGCAATGGAACTACTGGGATCTGGCGTGTTTTTCGTACGAAATCCCGATTTTGAAATCCTGTCGTGCGATGATCACGATAATATGAATTTGAATAATTGAAAAACAATACTTCAATATGTTGTTATCAACAGTCTAAATCCCTTTTAAATAAAATACTTTCGTGGAAAGTGCCTACATTAATCAAACATTATTTCTACATAAACGTGCAGACTATTAGTTTACCAAAGCGACTGTAAATTTGTGAATATATATTTGAATATATTAAAATCGGGCAGTAGGTAGAGCAAGGTATTATTTTATCTGCCGCCTATATTTCACATGCAAATTTTTCATAGTTCGAGATACGTAAATGGATCTCTCGCCGCCATACAACACATATGGCTACGAGAGCCTCATTTACATGCTCGAACTCTACACCTGCCCTGCCTGCACCGTAATAGGAACTACTCTGCCCCCTCCCCCTCCACGCTCCGCCACGCCTCGCCAACGTCGTCTCTGCTTCTGTATGCTGGTATCCGTTTGTCCTCAAACCGTCGCCAATCACATAATGCACCGCGGTGTATAGGCCGCCGATATCGCCGCCGGCATCTCGCTATCGACACTTCCCAGATGCGACGTGTCGGCCACCGTCGACCTAACTGGATCGACGTCGACCGAGCCTTACCCGGGAGTCTCACTCAAATTTGCTTCCATCCAGTACAGTTGCGTTGCATTATGATACGAACAATACTTATGGTACGTCGAACTGAAGGCATGTGTTCTAGTCTCAGAGTTTTATAATATTTGATATAATATACTTAGACAAATATATTTGACAGTTTGGATATGAAGTAATAGAGTCGCAAAAATTTATATAAGTGGTTTTATTAATTATTTTTTTTGCACCAAAATGTATGCTCGTTTTGTATAATCTTGGCCAAGCGTGTTCCAACGTTTCTTTAAAATTTTATTTTTAATTAACCTTATAAACTAACTCAGTGTCCACAGCTGTGCTGTGTATTAGTGTTTCAAATTCATGTTTGCCAAACTTGAAATTAGGCAACAATAACTTGCTCGACATATCTCTCATACGTATGCGTATTGTAACAGCCATTCTTGCACAGTAGTTACAAATTAGTGGTATCAACCCGAGCGGGATAAACCCTACAACCTAGTAAGGTAAGAAGGGAAGGGAAGGGAAGGGGTGTTACGTGGTATCAGAACCACGGTCAGCCTCCAACGGTCGAGCGGTCACCCATCCAAGTGCTGACCGCGCCCAGGTGTGCTCAACGACAGTCGACCGACCGCACCACTGAGGTACCGAGGCTGACAAATACATCTTTAAAAAAGTCGATATTGAGTTAAATATACAGAAATTCTTAGAATTATTATATGGAATTTATTTTTATATTTGGTTAATTTAAAACACCATTCCGCGATGTTAATAATTTTAACATTGAGACACTTTAGAAAATATTTAAATAAGAAGAAACTATATCTTAACGTGTTGAAATGTCTTATGGTAATTTAATAAATAGTCAGGAGTTAGTATACGCAAATAGACATCTTGAGATACCCCGATTTAGAAATAAGTTTGTAGTACTTGACAATTTTTAAATGAGACATCTTCCTTCATATTTTTTATTTTTGAAATTATCTCTCTATCGTAATAGTTCTAAAAGGAAACAACTTAAAATATCCCTTAAATTTACTTTTTGGTCATATCATATTTCCAAAATTAAACATCCTAAAATATCTCATTTTAGAAATTATCTTTCATAAATTTTCTGAAAGGGAACAACTTAAAATATCCCATTTTAAAAATTTCCCACACTACATATCCATAAACATTTTAATTAAAATGTGGTTAAATTCAGAGATTATCAGTATTTTAAAACCTACGCAAGTCAATAATTCAAAGCAGCTGTTTTTCTACTAAAATTTTTCATAAATAAATAATAATTGAAAATGGATGTCCCATTTTCAATTGGTCACAAAAACTAAAACATAGATTTTTTTAAGGTGTCCCTTTAAAGAACTCACCCAGCGATATAAATGCAAATGCAAGCTTCAGACTTACTTGCATATCTTGACTTACCTACATAAATAATACAGCGTATCAAATCAGAATACAACTTATTGTGGTATTCCCGCCTGCGGTGTCCGGCAAAGTGGCGGATTAACCGGCCGCCAGCTAATTAATAAATGCTCCACTGCAGCGGATTTAGCCAAGTCACGTGCCAGCTATATCACTTCGCGTCGACCAATCGATGCGCGCCACGTCATACGGACGTTAAATTTAATGTATGCCCGAATTACCGCGTCCTGCACGTCCGGCGAGGCGTTCGCCCAAATGGGAATAAATACCTAGAAGACGCATGAACTTGCCGCAGAGGTGAAATAAAGTGCAAAAAGACGAAATTAGAAGTGTACCTACGTTTTTTTTTTATGGAAACTGACTCGGTTGACTACACCACCTACAACATTCGTTATGTCAGCCCATAAAACCGGGTGAACTTGGTGCCCCGTCAGTGCTTCCCTTCGGTCGTGCCGGCTACACTGAACTGGACGGAAAACACAAACTATCTACATAGCCGTTTCGACCGACCTTTCATTCAGTGCGGTGGTACCAAGCCGGGCGGGTTAAACCCTACCACCTAGTAATATAGGAAGGGAGTCATATCCCTTAGTCGACTTTTAGGACATCCACGGGAAGAGATGGAGTGGGGCTATTCTTTCAAAGTACCGGCCTCACACGGTACACACGTACTCGTATATCTCTTATCACACTTTGTGTAATCACATATCTTTTGTCTGCTCCAAATGGAGTGTTGATAAAACGTTGGGAACGCAGCGGGCGTATACGCGTAACTGTGTGCGTGCCCGCGGTCGCGCGTACTGTTAGCAAAAAAATCCTACAGAACAATAACATGTTTATGACATTTTTATCTTTTCTTTTTATGACACTGCTATACAATTAAATGCTGTAGTATGAATTATCTTCGAGGGCACATCCACATAATAATATATGTATGTTAGAAATAATCTAATTAGCTTATGACAATCCTATATTTTAAATTCAATTTATAAAATTTTCGGTTTCTGCAATATCCCAAATATGTGTATATGTTTTTTATTTTTATTTTGTTGTGTTGTGTTTGGGTTTTTCTGCGTTCAGTGAGAATTTCATTAATTTTTTCCTGACCTTACATTACCATGAATCTTCACTAACTTGACACTGGTCAAAACGTCTTAAAAAGACAACCGACAAAAAAATCATTAAAAAGTTCGCGCGCGCTCATAAATTGCATAGTACTGTAAAATATATGCAATACATATTGGGGCATTCACAATAAGGTTTCTGAGTATTGATGTCTATGGCACGCCCTAATCAAGTTACCCACCTACGCGAACCTACGCTATTGTTTGTATGCATAGTGATTTGTTATAGAGTATTGTGAAGCACTTAGTGCCCGTCACGTATGTAGCTGTGATAAGGTAGTCCTTGGTGCATACATTCAGTGCCCGGAGCTAGAGTAATAGCTATGCAGTTTGTTGCTAAAGTTCGACAATGTGGAAATGGGTATTGTTGAATGAGGTGTGATAGTTTTTTTTATGGAACATACACGATTACCTACATAAGTAACTGTTACTAAGTGGACCGAAAACATGAACTATTGTAACTGCCGTTTCGACCGACCGTACCTTTCATTCAGTGCTGTATTGGAACCGTAGACGGAAAAAATAGTTCTATTTTTAAAATAGTTCTATTTTTAAAATAGTTATATTTTTTATGATCGAAGGTTGGAACCAATCCGGACGGGTGAAACACCTAGTAAGGTACTGGCGGAGATCTACAGTTGCACGTCACTGCAATCACGGGCAGCCCCAATGGTCGGACGGTAATCCATCCAAAGTCCGACTGCGCCCGGTGCTCTTAACACTTTGAGTCTCCACCTAGATACCTATTTTCAGAGATTAAACAAAATAATGAATGAAATGCCATGAAGCCAATATGAGGTGGCACACCAGGTGTTGTCTATGGCAACGCGCCGCGCGCTGCCGTTTGCTCGCTAGCCGCGCTCGTCGACGCACGATTTACTGACACCGGCGCGGAGGCACTGGCGAGCGCAGACGAGGCTGGAACGACTCCATAATTTACTGGTTCTGATGCCACATTTACATACCTTACCAAATGTTTACTGATGTCCCAGATGGAGATTAAAGTGTACGTAGATATCGCCTATGTTCATACTACAGAGCTTCGAATAAACTTTCAAGTACTTACGTGTCTGACCTAGTACAGACAGACACCTGACCGATTATCACATTTGATCATAAGGCCAACGAGCCTGGCTACGGAACCCTAAAAATCAAATAGAAATATGAAATGAACCGATACGTAATCTCTTGAAAAACTTTTCCCGACCCTACAGTAGTATGTGGGGTATAATACTAAGGCATTGAGGACCATCCATGTTGAGGACTATGTCTAAAATCTTCGACTTAGAATTTAGCCGCAGCCGTGAGGGCGATGGTGCTGTGGCAAAGCGGTGAATCTAGATTCTCACTCTACTGTCTAG
This sequence comes from Nematopogon swammerdamellus, assembly GCA_946902875.1. Lineage (NCBI taxonomy): Eukaryota > Metazoa > Arthropoda > Insecta > Lepidoptera > Adelidae > Nematopogon > Nematopogon swammerdamellus. The sequence continues at coordinate 13,356,059 of OX336344.1, forward strand.
CGTGCCCAATTATTGTTTACTTTATTTATTTATTTATTTATTTATTGAGAAAAGAAACTTAACAGCTATGCTTAACAACAATTTACAAACTAACATGATACAAATTATAAGCCTATAAAAAAGTTCCGCATTTTTTATATTATTTCAACTTCTGCTGAAAACAAGACAAAACCAATAGCAACAGTGCAATGTAATATTCATATTATTATGTGTTACTAATGTCTTGAATGGAAATCGAACAATGTGTTTATTGTACTTATTAGTTTGCGCTTCGGGTGAAGCGCAAACTCCCCTAAAAGAATTCCCCTATAACATTACTTTATATCTATAATTTACAGTCCAAACTGTAGCCCACCGGCTTGGTACCACCGTACTGGACGAAATATGGCGACATAGCAGCATTGGCTGTCCAGTGAATTCTAGTCCAGTACAGCCAGCAATGCAAAGGGAAGTCACAGGTATAGCACTTCTCGGAGGTGTTATTGGCTGTTCGGAGCATGTGCTCTGGCCCATCTGGCTCAGCCACACATGCTAGATTGCACTAAAAATACATTTTGAAGTAATGTACACTTAAAGTCAACTGAGCAAACCTTCTCCCAGCTAAGCTCTTCTACTTCGACGTTCTTATAACATATTCAAAGCTACTAAACTGAAGAGGCGAGTGTATCTTGCACTGATGTTTAAAAAGCCCAAATAGCCTAGAAAGCGTCCAAACTCCTTCATGAGATCGACCCAAAGAAGAAAGCCTAAATTCTTTAAATGTGATTGTCTACCGAAAATGATAAAGCATGTGGTTCGTCCAGTCGTCGGCCAGATGCTTTACGTTCTGGTTTGATCCGTAGCGTCAGATTTAATCTGCTGGTCGCGTCAACATCAACAATGTTTCTGACGGACGCTGATGAATTGGTGAGCGTCTGGACTCGCCGAACGCATTGCGGGGGCGCGTGGACGTCGAGGGGCACCCGCTGGAAAGATTAACAGCGTTGGGAGGTGCGGCTGACGGCAGGCGCGGCGGGCTGACATACCTTCCCCTGACGATCAACGGGCATGGATTTGTAAACATGAACGATGTATCTAAATAGAAGTATTCTATACTGGTGTTATATATTTACTGTGCTGCAAAAAAAAATTATCTTTTTCATATTGTAATTCGTAATCACTTCGTAATGGTACTTCAAAAAGAACATTTTCTTTAATTTATGCTTTGACCCAGTCACTGGGTCCTAGCGGACCTCAAAAATATTTAAAAAGGGGTCCTAACAATAATTTTAATTAAGGGGTCCTAGAAAATGGGTCAGAACCTTCCGAGATAGAAGTTTCTTCGGGCGGATAGCGACCGGCGACCGGCGCTGCGTCGTCGTACCCACTGCATGGTTCACGTTCGTAATATTAAACAAATCAAAGTATTGTTGACTTATAATAAAGGTTTTAGAAGTTTTAATTTAAGCTAAGGAATATTCATTCAAGATATTGTTTCGCCTCAGAAAATGTTTGCGAAAACTTGCACATAGGTAACAAGAACGTCCTTGATAGGTAAATACGATAGCTACCTACGTATTATGTACTCGTATGGACATAACCAAAGTAGTGAGAGCTGGTGTGCATGAACTCTACGCTCCTGTGACTCCTGAGTAACTCATCAATTTTCTACATTCCCCGCGTTGTAGGAATTTGATAGCGTCCTATTATCTCCAAAATCCAGCCTGTGGGAGCTAGCGGCCGAGAGTGGGAGCGCCATATAATGTTGCCAGCGATAAAACGTGACAATATTGGTACAGGGCGCGTCGCCTAATTTATCTCCGCGACAACGTCATCGCAGCGCAGCGTAGCTCTCGCGAAAGTCATGTCATGTATCACCGACGAACAATACAATGCAGGCGACGCGACGCGACGCGACGCGGCGCGACGTGATGCGGCCGCGTTTGACGTAGCACGGTACAGCGCTCTCTAGCGGCGGCGAGCGGGAACTATCGGTTGTCGTCGCTGCATTATTAATGTGAATAAGAGATGACTCTGTTCCAAACGGTGGCAAACATACATCGCGCTTGCTCTGTGTTTGGTCATACATAACATCTAATGGAAGATCACAAGAAACATCTAAGGAATATGCGGAAAAGATGTATGAATATTATAAAAATCACCGTTTTCACAAATGTTTGAAAAAGGGCCATAATACATTGTGTAGCACAGGCTACCAAACCAACTACTAGGCTACAACCATATTTAGGGTTCCGTAGCGAATCCTGGCAGGGACCTTATTTTTAAATTTACAGGTTTTCGGGAAGTCATCAAGCTTCAGGTGTAAGTAATGTTGTTGAGATTCCTCAAATATTTCGGTAAAAAAGATTATTACGATATTAGCGCCATGTACAGTACACCGATTATATTCTCATCCGCATCTACCAACGCTGTTAACCTTTCCAGCGGTTGCCCCTCGCAAAAGCTTGAAAAAAAACAATTTTAAATAAAAACATTTGGATCGGCCGAAATATGTACGTACCTATCGATGAAAGGTCTTCAAAAGTTTAGATGTGAAAGTGGCAACTTTTTAGGTTCAGTGACTCGAGGTGAAAACGGAACCTGTGCAATGGAACAATTGCGTGGGTTATGCATCCGTCCGTCTGTTTGTCACTTCTAAATTCAACTAACAGCCTTATGTAATATCTAATGTAAAAAAAAATGCGAGAAACCTGACGTGATTTATATGTTATTTATATGTTTTAGAATTTACTGATAAAAGCTTTTCACAGTTGGCTACATCACATATAACGCCCGTGATGTCAGCCCATAACACCGTAGTGAGCTAGTGGGCGGCGCGGCTTCTCGGAAGGCAGCGGTGTTGCAGAAATAGGAAATGACTACGGAACCTTTTACTTGTGAAATATAATCGGTGCACTGTACATGGAATTATCGTAATAATATTTTTATTTATTTTCTATTTTGAATTAATAATGAACCATATTAGACCTAAATAAAACCGTTCTACCTACATACCTACTTACCCTACTGCTAATGCACGTAAGAACTATTTCCCTTTTGGGAAGTTTTCAATGAAGATAACTGATATAATCAACTATCGCATTTATAGGTCGGAGCGTATTGCAAGCAACACCGGCGACGCGACAGAGCGATCGCAAGGTGCTTACAACAAGAATCTAATGTAAACATGAAGAGCTCTGCAATCTGCAGTGTGAGTGCGGGGATATTATACTTTAGGTCGACCTAATGCTCTATCAACAAATGCTAACAAAACTGACTGAAGCATTTTGTTTCATTTTTCACGAGATTTTTCATATAACTCAATCATTTGGTCTGGCTTAGCTCTTAGGATGCCCAGTCTGATTCAATATTCTAAGAGATGGTGTTAGAAAAAACATTTTTTGTGAAAATTATTCAAATATTCTCAGGAATAATTCATGTCTAGATAAATTTGGAAAATAAAACATTAAATATAAAATTTCATCCAAATCATTAGAGCCGTTTCCGAAAAACCAATTAAATATCTAATTGATTATATTATGTATTAGCCGACCGAGCCTCGCTCGGCGTCTACACCTATCTAACCTTGAAAAAAATAACATTATTTAAATTATAAATTTTATCCAAATCGTTAAGAGCTGTTTCCGAGAAACCAATTATAATATACTGGTATATATTATATAAGTTTAGCTCACTTCAAGTAATGGGATATACAATAATTGCTCACTTAAAGTAATTAGATTTTTTTAGTTAAAAATAAACAAATTTTATTAAATTGAAAAAAAAACATACCTATTCATATAGAACCTAACTTGCAAAATATTCCAATAAAGTGTGTTTGCTAGATAGAGCCATACGCTAGCAAATTCAGTTGCACATAAATTTACTATTTCTATTAATTTAGTGCCTTGGGAGAGGCCTATGTCCAGCAGTGGACCGATACAGGCTGATGATGATGATGATGATGATTAATTTAGAAAAATCTTTCCAGTTCCGGAAAAAAACCTTGTCGCGGTTACTACAGCCCCAAGCTACACTACAAATAAATATTTCTCTATGGATATCTGCGGGCCCGGAGGAGGAGCCGACGGGGGCGGAGCGGGGGCGAAGGGGGTACGGCGGGCGTTGCTAAGCTCGCAACTATCACAATCAACTGAATCCGAGGTAAACTTCTCTCGGAATGGCTTCATTAAGTGTAAAACTATTTAAGATTAAGACGCTACCCCGTCGCTGTTTCACCGCTTATGGCCTGCGGAAACTGACTCCTCATATAGACGGTGTGGGTACGAGTTTAGAGCACAGAATCTGTATGTACCAACCGGTTTCAAAAACGTTAAAATTAACCGCATTCAGAAAAAACCTGATAAAATTGATGAACTGGACCAAATGTCCTGCTAAGTTCGTTCTTTAACGTGAGCAGAGTCGCTGACAAAACAAATTGTTTCAATATTAAGTTTATGGTGAGTGTGAAACTTGTTCAATTTTGTTACATTAGAAGTGTGTATAGCTGAAGTATAGAAGTTAGCTGACGAACTATCCATTCCGAAACCCATAAAGTAACACCCAAAAGCTGACCTAAGACCATATTATGGTAAACAAGCACAATGCTAACTCTGCGAGTGCAAGCAGGATAGGGACTCGTCGCTTTTTTGGGTTAGAGTAGGTACGATGCAACGCTCGGAATTTTTTAACGTAAGCAAAAATTCGGATTTAATTTTTTTATTGCAAAACTATTAATTAAAACAAAAAAGTAAAACCCAACGATATATTATGTCGAATAATTGTTTTTTTCCAAACCCTTGCTTTGGTCATGTTACGTTCAATTCGTATTCAGAGGCATTTCATAATTTTTTCTTATCGAGCGAAGTTATTCAAATCGTGTTTTCAAAAAGCTACCGATATGCCCTGATAGAAAAGTTTTATGTATTAAAACTGAATTATATTAGGTGAGTAATATTTTCGGTACGTTTATCAGAAAAAAAAAATAGGTAAAAAAACTTTTAAGTTAAACGGTTTTATTAAAAAAAAACTAGAAAAAAAACAGCTGTACAAAAAACTAGAAAATAATGAGGACACAAGCCTGGGCCTTCTTAAGATTTTACGTCTGGGTAAGAAATCGTGCAATACTAGCGTGCTGTCTTCTCATGTCGGATGCCAAAGGGCACATTGTGTCGCTGCGTCAGCGGAATAAGTAATAAATTGAGACTTTTAACAGACTAATATAAAAACGTGGGGCGCATGTTATTTATTACGCATATTATACGCCCCACGTTTTTATATTAGTCTGTTAAAAGTCTCAATTTATTACTTATTCCGCTGACGCAGCGACACAATGTGCCCTTTGGCATCCGACATGAGAAGACAGCACGCTAGTATTGCACGATTTCTTACCCAGACGTAAAATCTTAAGAAGGCCCAGGCTTGTGTCCTCATTATTTTCTAGTTTTTTGTACAGCTGTTTTTTTTCTAGTTTTTTTTTAATAAAACCGTTTAACTTAAAAGTTTTTTTACCTATTTTTTTATTTACTCGTTTTTAGTTTGATTTTTTGCTCGTATCATTCATTACGCAAACTCGTCATCCTTTCCAACTCTCTCATTGCATCTTTGTTACTCGGTTTCTTACCTGTCAATTTCTCACAATCAAGCTCCTCAATACATAGCCCTTCTAAAGAATTTACGCGACTCAATGCAACATACGCTTGACCCTCCTCAAATAGTCTGGAGCCCAAATACACGACAGCATAGTCAACAGTACTGCCCTGCATTTTATGGACAGTGGAGGCACATGACAAAATTATCGATAACATCCGTCTCCCAGCTGTTCCATAATTAAACTTTGCTGGAAACTGTATGGCTTTAGGATGGATAAGGTGTCCGCCGTCCCTTTCAAAATCAATTTGAACAGATGGTATGTCTGTTTCATACATTTGCGTTCGACAAGTATGGAACGCTCGTCCAAACAAACCAAATGAGCCCAAACTCGAGGGGGTTACTAGTAACGGTTGAAGAGTTCCACTTTACACCTCCTGACTCCATCATCAGACCCTCGTCACCAAGTGTGTTGGTGGAAGTATGCGACACTCGTCCAAGCCAACCATATGAGCCCAAACTCGAGGGGGTTACTAGTAATGGTTGAAGAGTTCCACTGTACACCTCCTGACTCCATCATCAGACCCTCGTCACCAAGTGTATTGGTAGAAGTATGGGACACTCGTTCAAACAAACTAAATGAGCCCAAACTCGAGGGGGTTACTAGTAAAGGTTGAAGAGTTCCACTGTACACCTCCTGATTCCATCAACAGACCCTCGTCACCAAGTGTATTGGTAGAAGTATGGGACAATCGTCCAAACCAACCAAATGAGCCCAAACTCGAAGGGGTTACTAGTAACGGTTGAAGAGTTCCACTGTACACCTCCTGACTCCATCATCAGATCCTCGTCACCAAGTGTATTGGTAGAAGTATGGGACACTCGTCCAGACCAACCAAATGAGCCCAAATTCGAGGGGGTTACTATTAACGGTTGAAGAGTTCCACCTTACACCTCCTGACTCCATCATCAGACCCTCGTCACCAAGTGTATTGGTAGAAATATGGGAAACTCGTCCAGACCAACCATATGAGCCCAAACTCGAGGGGGTTACTAGTAACGGTTGAAGAGTTCCACTTTACACCTCCTGACTCCATCATCAGACCCTCGTCACTAAGTGTATTGGTAGAAGTATGGAACACTCGTCCAAACTAACCAAATGAGCCCAAACTCGAGGGGGTTATTAGTAACGGTTGAAGAGTTCCACTGTCCACCTCCTGACTCCATCATCAGACCCTCGTCACTAAGTGTATTGGTAGAAATATGGAACACTCGTCCAAACTAACCAAATGAGCCCAAACTCGAGGGGGTTACTAGTAACGGTTGAAGAGTTCCACTGTACACCTCCTGACTCCATCATCAGACCCTCGTCACCAAGTGTATTGGCAGAAGTATGGGACACTCGTCCAAACCAAGCAAATGAGCCCAAACTCGAGGGGGTTACTAGTAACAGTTGAAGAGTTCCACTGTACACCTCCTGACTCCATCATCAGACCCTCGTCACCAAGTGTATTGGTAGAACTATGGGACACTCGTCCAAACCAAGCAAATGAGCCCAAACTCGAGGGGGTTACGAGTAACGATTGAAGAGTTCCACTGTCCACCTCCTGACTCCATCATCAGACCCTCGTTACCAAGTTGAAATTATCATAATATTGTATTGTCACGAGAACTCAATGTGTGTGCAAAGTTTCATAAAAATCGGTTCAGTAGAAGTAGTTGAAAAAGTTGTCGCAAGATTTGAAACAAAGATAGTAACAAACAAACAAACAAACAAATATACGGAGTCAAGCTAAAAAATAAAACCGTTTAAAAAACGCATTTTTGCCTTTTATGCAGCCTTCATCTATAATGTCATTCAACTGTCTACGCCATAACGCAATCATCGCGGCCAACAGAACACGTGACGGGGCGAACTCAGGGCGGCATGGTACCGAGGGTCTGCAGGCGGGACATGTGCACGCGGTTACTGCAGCGGTAATGACGTCATCAATCCCCCCCTCACACCAGTCCCCTCCGCCAATACCGCTCCCCACTCACACCGCTCCCCCCTCACACCTCTGCCCCCTCCTCCATCCATATCCACCACGCGAGTCTGCCTGCACATCAGTCTACGATAAAAGTAGAGACACAACTACAACCTTGTCAAACTAGACAACACACACACCATGACCCTCGCCATACATGACCCTATGCCACAGATTAAGTAATAGTACTTCGTCGTATGCGCTGCGCTGGTACAAATTTGCGCTGCGCTGGGACTGTGTGTGAAATGTTAAAAATTCTAGGGGTAGGCGTCGCTTCGCAATCACGGTGGCACGTGGAGAGCTTGTATGTATGTTCTCTTGAATTAATGTAAAAAAAAAAATTTTTTTTATTATTGTATTTTCGCCATCTAATTTTGCTGATATACTTATGTGTTTTGTATGTGCGTTACTTAGTAACTGAGCATTGAACATTTTCCCAGTATAATTTTCGTGTCGGTGACATCTCACCTTGTACCATATGAGTAAGACATGATTCCACTTCAATATAAACCATAAGTCAAAGTGTTCCATATATTTTGTAAGGCATAGTCCCATTTCACCATCATTTGGATATATGAAGATTGTATTGATTGTATTTTTGTTCTTTTTCGTAAATAAACCTAGGTACAGTTCCCTGCAGCATGCCGGCTTTAAAAAGAGACCAACCGGTTGCAGAGCGTCGTCCCTGTTACACGAACTCGCACGTCTCTGTGCGACAGTGACGAGGCTATACAACCGGATTGTCTCTTTCTAAAGCTCGATGTTCATTATTTACTGCCGACGACTGTACCTACCTACCTACCTAGTGTGAATTTACAAACGGTGAAACTTTGTAATTATCTTAGAACGATGTAGTCGTCTTTTTTTTATTATATTTGTCAATAGTGGTTTCTGTTATTTAATTTAATAATAATTATTTTATTTTATTTGGTAGGTAGTTATAGTTTATTTAATAATTTTAATTTAATTAATAAATAAATAGGTTACATAATAAAAACTGTGCGATGGCGAAATGTCATAACTTTATTTGTGCATTTTGTAACTTGTATTTCATGGTGTCGTGACTAAAGTAAAGGTAGAATGCGCGGAACGTTTCCACGCGCGCTGGAGAATGGCGGAATTGCTATTCAACCAAATAGGAAGGAAATTTCAGTAATGAGAATCAGCAGACTAAAAAAGAAAGACTCAAAATAAATGAAAGAAGAGGCAACGAGACGACTTCATTTAAATATAGTTAGGTAAGTGGGAGCTCCTGTGAGTTTGCGGGGAGATGCGGATAAACTCAGACAATTTGGTAGAATACTTAGTATGGAAGGTAAAGCTAATGCATAAACCCAAAAAAATATTGTTTCCTAGGTATATATAACATATAAGTATAATTTGTCATCTCAAATGTCAATAAGTTAAAATATAAACTGTAAACTGTTTTGGGTTCCATTAAAGTTTTCAGTCAGTTTTAAGCACACAACAATACACACAATCACTGGCGGCTGGTCCTAAAGTGCGCTCGTGCGCCGCACTACCGTACCACGAGAAGTCTTTACTTCACTCAAAATAAATAATATCTTACAACATACCTACATTAAAACCATAAAGATCGTACTCCAAATAAATAAGAACGTGAATTCGACTTTATTTTATAGATCACAAGGCACTTTTTTGCGAGTAAACGCGCGCCCCGTGCGGAATCGAAACGCGCACGCGGGTCTCCCATACTGAATGTATGGGGATCGGCAAAACACCGCTGGCGCGTGAGACAAAAGATACTTCATAGAAATAGTATGGACCGAAATGGAGTTCTGCGTGCGGCGCACGAGCGCCAAACAAGGACGCTATATCGTGAATAGCGGGTGTGTTCATAAAGGTACTAAAATGAGTTAAAAAACTTGTTTCGTTTCTTTTTTTCTTGTTTTTTGCAGCTCATTGAGTGTCTTGAGAATATTCATACTAGGTACGTCCATAATAAAACGCAGGCGTTTAAAAAATTCGGAAGTCCCGATCTTAAAATAACATGACGGGAATTTGTTGGGAAATGTTGTGTTTAAGTAGGTAGGTACTTAGCGCACTACCGGTCACTGAAGTCACCAGCCGCCACTGCACACAATGCCCCGTATGGTAGCTTAATAAACACCTATTTCTATTATTCCTGAACTCCGCTCTATAAATCCTGTAAAATTCGCTGTGAAAATCATGTCGCAACAGTGCCGACTTTTTCTGTCAGCAATTTGCCTTTGTCCGTGCATTTGACTTTCAAATAAAAACGCTCGCGCCCTGGGCGCCCAAACAGCAGGGATTTCTAAAAAGCTCCCAGACCTCCGAGCTGCAGTATAATGACGTCCGAGTCCCAGCGGGCTGAAGTCTGACAGTCGTGCTGTGTGTAGGTAACACGTATTTGTAAAACGCGGCGAGCGAGAGTTGCGGTGGTGTTATTTAGTAGCGGGCGCCCGCCGCGCCTCCACCGCACCTCCGCCGCGCCGGCGTTGCCCCGCACTGCTGATTTAGGGGCTGCAAATAAAACGGTGGTTTTCGAATTGATGGCGGCGGCTTGTTTCACGAGCCCTGAGTACGTCCCTGACCGCCGAGCGGTGCAGGTGAGCCTCCTCCGCCGCGCCCCGCCCCCGTCCCGGCCTCACCGCCGCCGACTCCGCCCGGGGCACACCCGGGGTGCCCGCTTCTCCGCTCGGCTACTCATTATTGTGTGTTCAACTCCCACTAAGCACTTCACTTAATAGCAGGTGTTCTATTTTTGATCTATTTAAAATGCAGGCAACGCTCGAACTTCGACTATGGATCTGTGTTATACATTATGCCAAACACAACTATACAAGATGATGCGATAAATGAGGGATAGAAAACTTACGAAAGGTTGCGCCGAGTTGGAAGATAAAGTAAAGATATCGGGCGTCGTCGCTGAAAAGTTTCCGTAGGTGAAAATCCCGATAATCCTTGCCCCGCGGCGCCGCGCCGCTTAGCTGCGTCTATTAGCATTAACGACACGCTGTCGATACTCCGTCGTAAGTCGAGCAAGTTGCGTCGTTGATATTCCCCGACGGTCCGTCCGCAACTGTCCGCAACAATATTAACTTTAATACACCGAGATAAACTTATAAACAACTTTAATCCGGCTCCAACTTCTTCCGCTCTTACCTTTATCCGCGAGTCGTGAGCATTTTCCGTCATTACGGCGACAATTCGCTTGTCTTTCGGATGTCGAGCGACGGACGCGGACGAGGAGCAAGCAGGCGACACGAACACCACGCGGCGAGGATGAAAAGTTCAGGAAGCTTAGCTGCAAGCATGTTCAACATCATGACGCATCCAGCAGCGACCGGTGGCAATGCTGGTTCTCCATGGGTGGCAACCATTATTCAAGGCAGCTCACATTTTTTTTAAATCTAACTATACGTAGAAATAATTAACATCTATGTACCGAACTAGTTAAGTATATCAAAACGGAGCAACCGGTCAATACATCGTACTTCGTTCAGAAAGTTTGGAGGCGTACGGCGCGAGAGAGTGAACCGGTGAACAGGCACTCGGAAGAGCTTGTACAGCGCCGTAGAAACACATTATTCGCGGGGCAAGGATTCACATCCCATCGGCCGCCCAAAGGCACTTCCTTCATACCTAGCCTTGTACATTGGGCGTCGCCTCGTATGCCATTCGACATTTATTATGAGCAGTAATGCACACAAAACGTTTCACTAAACAATTCAATATTTACTTATTAAGGCATTTCATACAAAGATATTACATCTAGGTACTTGTGCCCAGACGAGGACCTTCGGGAGGGGATTGTGGGACTGGTATTTTTAATCCAACCCCTAATAAACCTGCACCACACCTTCACAATCCTTCATATGCTTAGTGTTATTTCTCTGTGCACAGTCACCCATACTGATGTTCATAAAAATATTAAGATGCTTCCGACTTTGGGGGCCATTTAGCCCCCATTGTAGGGGCAGAAAGTGTCCCTATCGTGTCGTAGAAAGGCTAGCTACGCCACTGCTGACTCACACGCAACCTGCCGCCCAGCCTCCGCCTGGAGCGATCCGCTTGCGAGTTTTATAACTAATCAAAACTTTTTCCCGGCGGACCTAATGATGCGCGTTTAATTTGAATTCACCTTCACACGAGAAAGGGCGTGATTGACCGCGGCGGGACGCAGCGGGCCCGGCGCAAACTTGTGCGAGCAACGGTAACAGCTCCTAGTATCCCATTCAGCGGGCAGTTCAAATACAAAAGCGCCAACTGACAACTTCGGACATGGTATGGTGAAGAGGCCTAGAGTTGAAATCTATTTCGATAGGAAATTTCACGATTATATTCTTTTGTTTATAGCAAAAAGAAATGGTACTCGTACCACTATAATCAGAGCTAGATTTCAATGAATTTAGAGCACAACACATTTCATAGATTTACAATATGTGTCAGAAACAACTGCTCGCGTACTTCCTTTCATCTTGATTTGAGACTCAAAGATCTACCCAACTTCACGATTTCTATACAAACTCGAACCGCATTCATCCTACCGAGTGGGCACTGAAGTGCGCTCCCGTCCGGCGTCCGTCCCGGCCCTAACTCGAGCTCGCGGCTCGGACCGGCTATGCAAATCTTTATCGGAAGTTGGATTGAACGGCACTCGTTTGTCAGAAATGGTGCTCGTAAATATAATCGTTTTGTTAAGTACAGGAAAATTGCGTTCCATTTGTAGCGTAATAAAAATACGACGCCGAATGGCTGGGGGCGTACGTTATTGCTCATGATTTTGTGCGGTAGATTAGGGGCTTGTAAGATTTTTCAGTCGCATTGCAGAGATTTGTGCTTTTACAGAGAATTTACATGCAGTGTCGGTGTGAACGGGGCCTGATAAAGCACCTTCCCACGCCACACGCACCCGCGAGGCGTGCGTCCTTTGCACAGGTTCAATTTAAGTATATCGCTTAATTTTTTTTATATTTGTGATACAGATTTTTTAAATATAAGTAATCGAAATGGATAGGTACCATAAAAAACTAATTGTGACAAGTTCGAGAGTAGTTAAACTGCAATAAGAATGCTGAATAACGCAGTCCATAATTTCAAATATTAACTCAAAGCTTTCAGATAAATGGTTGTTTAGGAACTAATAAGATTTAGGTAGATAATATTTACTTACTTACATTCATTTTAATTATTTTATTTTAAATTCTAATTTACATATTAGAAATATATATTTCATATTATGTTTATATTCGATTTATGAAATATATTTTTGTTTTTCTTTAAAAAAAATTGCAGAATCTACTCTAATTATTGTATATGTATATCCTCCTTGATGTTTATGCACCGTTGTGGCTTTAGTTCTGTTGCCTACCGTAGAATGTCGCTAAAGATTTGATTAGATCCATTCGAACAAGCAACAAGAGGCATCTAGCGGCCGTTCTCTTCATTATTTTAATTCGCGTCGATTGTGCTGCGGCCGAGGCGCGCCGGCGATTTAGGAGGTCTAGGCTAGGGCCGCTCATTATTACAAAAATCATGCTAGTCGAATAGAACGTTCTAGAACGCTGAGCGTATTTTGCGACGAGTAACTTGCGTCGCGTACAAATTTTGGATTCAGTTACATCATTCAGTCACTCATCCATAATGTGGTGGTGCCATCATAGAGGAAAGAAGCGCTGCGTCATAGCACGATGTGTGCCGTTTAGCTAGATTAAGAACCAGCTAGATTTTCTTTTCAGCCTTGCAGACAACCTGCCTAAGTGGTCTAAACTGAGAGCATTGGGTGTCGACATACACACAGCGGGTCGGTGCAGAGTGGCACAGGCGAGCTGGCGAGTAGATATACGCCAGACCTAATCCCAACATACGTGCCTCACCTACTGGCCGAGGCATTACGCTCCGGCCTGGCCGTCTACAAGAGCTCTTTGTGTTCGTTTTGTAGAGCGTGCTGTCGATAGCGTGTCTATTTTATCAGGGATTTCGTTTCCGTTATAAATACTTAGCGACGCGACATCTCACCAGACCAGACACTTGCATTTTCACTTTGATGAACGAACGTTTTAGCAAGCGAACGATTTACCCGAACACTCGCAAGTGCAAGCTGCAAACTGCGCTGCATTTTTATCGGCTTTACTCCCATTGATGTCTAATTTTATAGATCGAACGTCGCGCGATTTAACCTGTACTACGTTTCGTCTTACCAAGTATGCGTGCATTCACACACAGTATTGTGATACTCACACAAGCACACACTTACATCATATAGTCGTTTCATGTCCGTAAACGGCGGGCATCGGAGCGCGCCGCGCCTCCTGCCACGAGATACTTTCGTGTTTACATTTTACACACCGCCATGCTGTCACGTGACGCGATCCCTACGACGTTACTGTCGCGTTCTCACTTGCCTGCAGATGATAAGAGTGAGCGAGAAAGTTGTCATCGCTCGCCCATCGGCGCGATTGTCGTATTTCCGCTCGCTCTTATGATCAGTAGGCAGGTGGGAACGAGAACGCGATAGCTACGTCACACAAGTCAGCATGGCTTCTTAACACGTCATAACATGCTCAGGCGAAACAAACAACAACGTTTGTCACTGTTACTCTTGCATAAAACACAGCTTTACTCTTTCTCGTTCGCTCTTTATATTAATTACGTATACAAAAATCTGTTTAACATAAAATTTGAGAAAAAAACCAGCAAAATAAATACTTACTGATGGAAGGAGACGCCATTCTTTACGTAATTTCGATCTGAGCTGTTACAATACTTGTAACAGCAACCGGCATGCTGAACACACGCACTTTTGCGCCACAGACTCGGTACAGTAAGACTTACGCTCAACACGCGCTGCACACGCCGTATGAAGCGGCTGTCCGTGAAATCTGCAATTTATGCAGTTCTCGTCGAGAACAAATTTGTTCGGGAGTAATGTATGGGATGGGCATATCTCTAAATATACATCAATGTTTACTCCTACCAATGTTCATTCCATTCCACGAGGTACCTACAGAATCTGGCTTTTTTGTTTGCAACATAACATAGAAGTGTTTCGTGAATCAAATATAATATCAACAAAGTTGAACACTTGAATATAGTAAATAAATACTAAACTTGTTGTGTTACAGTAATTATATGATACACCAATAATAATTAAATTGGACCAAAACTGACAGCATTTAAAACTTTATTGATATTTTTGTAACAAAATCGTCAACCCTTTTCCAATTGTACAAACGTTATCTTGTGCACGAGCGTGTGCATATAACTAAGTATTAGTTATATAGCTGAAGTAAAAAAATCTAGAAACATATGGAAAGGCGCAGTTTTACGATGGTCCACCCGCGATCCCCTATCTTTACTCCGCATGCCGACTATCTCGGATGCCGGATGCGAGGGCCTTTCTGCTTTGTCGCGACCGATAGTTTTATTGCTGCCGGCGACAGATCTGTGCGGCCTTTTGAGTAATTTGTACTCGTGTATCCAGCTGATCTCTATCTTATGAGTATGTGCACCGGACTCTATTTTCTTTACCACATATCCATTCCGTCATCAAAGACCGCAAATTCTCAATGCAAAAGTAGGTACCTACTAGACTGGACGAAAAATAAATACGAACATTTACACAAAAGCAGTCATTTTCATAAACTTTCAGGAAGCGAAGTAATGACTGTTTCAAGCAGCCTTTCACGCTCACGCGGATTAAGCTTATCAAATAATTACTTCCCATAAGCCGCGACATTTACTAACTTTAACGCTTCCACCGTTACAGTAAAATAATGTGTCAATATTGGCGTAAGCTTTACCTTGCATTTCAAAATATGTTTACGGTAAGAGGTTTTTATCGGAATGTGAAGTACTTTTATTTTGAAAAGAAATATCGTAATTTTCTCCATGTTTTGTTATAAGAAGATTAGTGAATATGTTTAACACCAAAATGACAGTTACTTACCTACTCGATTTGTAGGCGGGACTTCTTGGAGAGCGGCGGTTTCCTTGAGTCATATGTCCATATTTAGGTCAATGTGGATCAGTTTAGACATAAGTTAGCGCTCGGTAATAAGTTAATTGAGTTTATTCAAATGTTATTAATGTACTCACTTAGTTTAAAGGAATGCGCATGGTAGACTAGGTACCGGACAATCATTGCCGGACGTCCCGGTCGTATCTGGTCAGCCATGTATAGTTGACCCATAGTTGATTTTAAGATTCAAATCGAAGCATCTCAACGCCTACTTCTGTATTAATATGTATCAATTATACGCAACACAAGGTTCCGCACATGTCGGAATCCCAGTTAAACATGGCAACGGCTTAGAAGTGTACGAAACAGTGCTCCATAATCAGTATAGCCCTTGTAATATTGACCAACCTCCCACAATTGCTCGAGGGCAGGAGTCAAATTGACAGAAAAGGTTGTACAAATACTGAAGGGAGGAAGAAGCCTCGAGCCAGTAGCGCCTTCTAGTGGCGGCACGTAGCGATCCCTCGGTGGAATATTAATCGAAGGTAAACGGCTACTTTGTTTAGATTTCCCCTCCAACGCGCTGAGAGGCTTATTGATGCATTTATCTCGACCGCCAACCGCCAACAAATATTTATGTGATTATCTATTTCTGTGCGAAGGTAATACGTGTTCTTTGGACTTAGTATTTCAGGGTGCAAACCCTTGAATCTCTCCTATCACACTTACCACAAAAATCATACCTGTTAAAATAAAATTTTCTTGCGTTCTTGATTGATCGGTATCACACATCCATTGATATTCTTACTTAGCTATTCAGGAGCCTATACTCTTATTAGACGGACTCGCGCACCGAGGTTTCCGCTCCACAAAACAAAAACGTTGAAACACGGTTCATGTATGGGGATCCCTTGATTTTTCACTTTTTCAATGTTGTATTGTTATATCCGCCAAAATATTCTGGTAAAAATTTCAACCGCCTAGATATTGGTTCCAAAGATACAGCCTTCGGACGGACGGACGGACAGACAGACAGACAGACGCTGTAGGCTTACTAATAGGCTTACTAATAGGCACAGTCAGTCAGTCAGTCAGTCAGCGTGTAAGCGTCCACTGCTGGACATACGCCTCTCCAATTTTCCTCCAGTCCTCCCGGCCTTCAGCGGTACGGAACCACTGCTTTCCGCCGACGTACTTGATGTCGTCGTCCCACCTGGCGGGTGGTCTTCCCACACTCCGTTTTCCTGTCCACGGCCGCCAGTGTAGGACACGGTTACTCCAGCGGTCGTCGTCTCTTCGGCTGACGTGCCCAGCCCATTGCCACTTGAGCTTAGCCACCCGGTATCCAATATCGACTACTTTGGTGCGTCGGCGGATTGCCTCGTTACGCACCATATCACGTAGCGTTATTCCCAGCATGGCTCGCTCCATTGCTCGCTGGGCAACTTTCAACCTTTGGACAACACCGACCGTCAGCGTCCACGTTTCACACCCGTACGTCATAACCGGGAGGACACACTGGTCATATATACGGGTTTTTAAATTTTGCGGAAGATCAGACCTCAGGGCGAATTTTAACTTTCCGAAGTTAACCCAGTTGAATTCGTCTCTCGACCTCCTTTAGCAGACCTTGTCTACCAAGCCGCAGAATTTGACCGAGATATACGTACTCTTCAACCTGTTCGATCACTTCTCCGTCAATAACGATTTGTCCTCCCGTCATAACCTCGGTCGCCATGACCTTGGTTTTGTCCCGGTTCATCTTCAGACCCACCTTCATCGACGCTGTATAGAGGTCTTCCAGCATGGTCTGAAGCTGATCTCGGGAATTTGACAGAAGGACAATGTCATCGGCGAAGCGCAGATGACTGAGAAGATCTCCATTCACGTTGATACCCATGTTGTCCCACTCAAGCGTCTTGAACACATCTTCTAATGCGTTCGTGAAGAGCTTGGGTGAGATCACATCCCCCTGCCTTACGCCCTTACTAAGGGGGATGGGTTGGGTATTTTCGTGGAGCCTCACAGTCATCGTCGCGGACCGATACAGATTTCGGAGTACCTCGATGTAGCGGTGGTCGATTCTGCACCTCAGGAGGGAGTTTTCGACAGCCCATTTTTCAACTGAGTCGAACGCCTTCTCATAGTCGACGAAGGCTAGGAAGAGCGGCTTGTTGTATTCCTCGCACTTTTGCACCACTTGTCGCACAGTAAATATGTGGTCCATGGTGCCGTATCCTTTCCTAAATCCAGCTTGCTCACGAGGCTGGTACTGATCCAGCCTCTGTGTCAGCCGACTCGTGATGACTCTCGAAAAGACCTTGTACACGTGGCTGAGAAGTGAGATAGGTCGATAGTTTTTCAACTTCGCCCTATCCCCCTTCTTGTGAAACAAGACAACGACACTATTTCGCCATGCGGCCGGAACTACACCACTTTCAAGAACTGCATTGAAAAGTTTCTGCAGTTCTTTCAAGATCGGTTGTCCGCCAGCATTTAGAAGCTCCGTCGTTATCCCGTCTTCACCTGGAGCCTTGTGTTTTTTGAGTCCTTTCAAGGCAGCCTTTATCTCATAGACACTAATCTCGGGCAGATCCTCCGTGTAGTGTCTAGTGAGCGGCGCACGCCTATCAGAGTCGACTGGTTTGCTTGGACTCGGGGCAGGAATTGCTGCGGAATACAATTCACCATAAAATTCCTCCACCGCCTTAAGTATATCCGGCTTTCTTGCGGTGACAACCCCATTCGCTCGCTCGAGTTTGGAAATTTGGTTAGCGCCGGTAGAGAAGGCACGGGCAAACACTTTGCTGCCTCGATTTTCCTCTATAATGCGCTCAACCAATTTCGTGTTCTCTCGGCGAATATCACGGCGAATGGACTTGCCTATGGTCTTGTTGAGGTTCCTGTGCACGACACTGCTCCGGGTCTCCGGTTTCATATTCCGTCGTGTTTCCAGGAGCCTCAACGTCTCTGCGGATAACTTGCTGCGGGGTGCCTGTCGACTTTTGCTGAAGTGCTGCTCTGCAGTGTCCGTTAGTGCGGATACGAAGTCCGTATACACCTTGTCGATGTCGGCATCCTCATCTCGTGGCACCAAGCTAAAAGCATCCTCGAGTTTCGCTTCGAAATTTTCGAGCGTCCCGTCCGGTATGTTCAGCTTGGCCAGCGGTTTGTGAATGAGTTTGCGCCGTTCCATCTTGAGGTTTAACTTCAGTGTACCTCGCACTAGTCGGTGATCGCTGCCAGTATCGAAGCGGTTAAGGACAGTAACGTCTATACATGACGATTTACTGTCCGCCAGTATGTAGTCTATCTCGTTTCTCGTACAACCGTCAGGGCTGGCCCACGTCCATTTCCTTTTCTCCTTTTTTAGGAAAAATGTATTCATGGCGTGGAGCTGGTTGGCTTCGAGATAGTTGACCAACATCTGGCCGCGTCGATTTCTGGCACCGATACCGTACGGACCTACTGCTCTCTCTCCCTTCAGAGCCTTGCCCAGTTTGGCATTAAAGTCTCCCATCACGTACTGGAAGTGAGATTTGTTGGTTTCCAAGGCTTTGGATACATCCTCGTAGAACTGCTCCACCTCGTCGTCAGCGTGCGAACTCGTGGGAGCGTATACCTGCACCACCTTCAGCTGATACTGCTTGTTCAGCTTGATGATGATGTAGGCCACTCTGTCCGACACACTGTCGATTTCGATGATGCTGTTCACGAGGCTGCGCCTCACCATAAATCCCACTCCACCTTCCGATTTTTGGGGATTTCCTCTGAAGTAAAACAGATTGCCGGAACGTAGCACTTCAGTCTCTTCGCCCTTTCTTCTGACCTCACAAAGACCTAGGATGTCCCATTTTATATGAGCCAGCTCCTGTTCTAGCTCGACCAGTTTCTCGTGCGTTCTCAAGGTCCGTATATTGTGAGTAGCCAAGTGTAGTTGGGTGTGGCAGCCAGATCTAACCCAGGGATTCTTAGCACCCCTCACCCCGCCGGAACCAGGACCGCCACCACGATGATCCGGAATAGCGGGGCCGCTGGGAACTAGGGGCCGAGGTACTGTGTTGCTTTTCATGTTGGAGGGTTTTGGCCATAAATCGCCACGTTGACCAAACGTCTTGGCGAGTCTTCCGCTCTCGTCAGCCTTAGGATTGTAATACCTACACTAAGTTTCCTGCACCTAAGTTTCCAGGATATACCGCGAGGAGGTGTGAGTCGGAAATTGGAGAAAGAATTTCACTCCGCCACTACTTCACCATCGTGCGATGGGGCAGCATTAGCAGGAGATTAATTCAGTCCCCCGTTTATATCCCTATACTAATAGGCACGGGGTACGGAAACCTAAAAAACAGCTGTGAGTTGGGCACGGCACGATTATGAAGGTTCCGTATCAATATGCTCGCGCGCGGCTCTACAATGTCATAGCGCGGCACTTCAATGTCATATTGGACTCCCCTGTATGCGTACATATTTTCAATATTGAAAATACCTTCTAGCTAGACTTATGGAAAATAATATTCCTTAGTTTCGCGCTAAATTTCATCTTATAACGATCAACGGATTAGAAGTTATATGATCCACAGACAGACGGACGCATGACTCTTGATTCCGTTTTCACCTCTATGAGGTACGGAACCTAAAATTATTGCTAATTCGTTCAGTTTTAGTTGTTTGTTTCGTCATAAAAGCATACATGTTAACAATGCATAATCAGTAGGTATTGTTTAATCATCTTTTCAATAGCATGGTTTAACATAATAATATTAATGGGGTTGTTCGTTTAATTTCTTGCGCATAAACACTCCTATCTGCACAGTCTTACTTATCGTCGATCTTCCGAATGTCATTTATGTCCCCCTAGCTTGCGATCGTCGCCACAAATCCCACTGCACCCTGCAGTCTTGCACTCCAACAGACGACCATTACAAAAAGCACCAGAACCGCTTTCAGCTACATGCCTTTCCGGCGGGTTTGCTATTGGGGATCGACGTTTTAATGCGTCGAATTTTACGTTGTACCTACTTACGTAAAATTAATTAATTTAATTGTACGTTAAAAAGCTAGTTTTAAGGTCCCGTCGCAAATTTACAAAAAAAAAGGATAATGAGATCGCTATGGTGTCTGTCTTTCGATATATCGGGTTGACTGAACCGATTTCGATGCACTATATGTGTTAGCAGAATTCCTGCAGACAGTAAGCCAAAAAACTCTGGAAGCAATGGAGAATATATTCGTGCAAGGTTCGTGCAAAATATTCTGGTCAAGTCCGACGATTTGATGAAATTGTTTGACGTGATAACGTCACGTCTTATAAATTTATGAACACCGGCTGCACGCACGAAAAAGTGTCACGTTCCATCTGAGCCTGTGTAACAAGCGATAGAGAGGCACAATCGGCCCAAGCGTCGGCTTGTACACATATCTCTCTGGTTCTAAAGTACCAGGGCAGCAGAAATTGACGTTATCACGTAAAACTATCGTCCGTAAACCGACTTTACAGACAACCAATATTTTTATTTAAAAATATAAATTGAATCTACAGAGTACCTATTCGTCGCGAAAAATCTGTCCTTTTCAGCAGCTGAAGCGAAGCACACACACGTCGACCACGAGTGCTCTTTTCGCTTGGTCCCTTTTAGATTTATTTAACTTTTTTCTCCTCTTAATTCCCAAAGATGGCGTCGATAAAGTTGCCAAGACGAATGGGTCGCGGTGCAGGCTCCAGGACATTAGCGTCCGCCCGAGGGGACCGCTTCGATTTATTTGCTTTCTTTTCCTTTTAAATGGCAACATCGTCGTTGTTACGCCCCATACCCAATTATTCTGGTGAGGTCAGAGCCGTGTGGGAAGTTTAGATTTGGTGGTATCGCCGGGGAGAAGGATGCCAGATTGCGAGTTTTACGACCTATGTACACCATAAATTGCGCCCTATCATCCCTTTTTTATTAGATTTTATTTTATTTTTTATTCGATGAAAGGCTTTTCAGAATTTCACTGTGCGGGAATGATGGGCGATGTCTGGGCGCGTTTACAGATAATAGTGCACCCAGGTTGTAGCTCATTCTAATTTACAAGTAACGCAGACTCCTATAATATGTAGCTTTCTTTATGCACGTGAAATATATAAATTCAAGTTCATGAAATTTCGCTTTTTCAGCAATTTGTTATACTTTATCAGACGCAGGTAAAACTATATATACCTACCTACACAATATCTCAGCTTCTCATTTCAACTTTTCTTTATTTTAGGTTGCCGTATCCCGTTACTAAGTGTACTAAATGTTTTCACTTTGTCATGAACTGCTGCATGTCACAAATCAGCACATGCGTGTCTAGGCAGTGGCAAACATTTTTGTATAGACCAAGTGGACATTGAAAAAATTTCCAGTGAAGTTTCTTGTCAGTTCTTCTTCGCTGTGATAATCGAACTGGCGGAATGTTACAATGTAAATA